>OV884056.1:57130976-58508825 GCA_930367215.1 Pollenia angustigena | reverse complement strand
ACCCAACCCACTGTGCCAATAATATCAGTATGTATTACATATTTAATACTTAGTATTTTATAGTAGTAAATCGTTATTGTTGCTATTGCTGGTTTTAGATAGTCGAACATAAACTAAATACTCAGCCAATTGCTAGGATACGGCTTAAGGACAACACCCAAAACAAATGCAACCACAGGCCACTAAATAGTCGTTCAGAGTACGCAAAAGACTCTCCAAGTGTTGTAATATTAAACAATAAAATGTTAAAAAAAGCCAAATTTTCTTAAGAAGAAAAAGCTATAATTAAGCTAAAACTCATAAAAGATAATAACTTTTTGGCAATTAAAGTGTTTAAAAGGAAACTGGAATAGACATTCATTTATGAAATGAAGAAGAACATGGACATGTTCATTAGCTAATTTCTAAATACGAATAAAAATCTAAGTTTTTCTTTAATTTAAAACAACATGTCCTTAAGACAAAAATTTTTTAAAATCAAAACGTTTACCAAAAAGTTTTACCATAAAATCTCACAAAAATACTCTTAAGAACGTTTGAATAAAATTGAAATTCTTAAATAAAATCAAAAAATTTTCCGTTTAAACCAATACAACCTTAAACTATATACTTTCTAATTAATTTTTCTACGATTTCTCTAAACGTTGGTGTTAAAATTATTACAAAAAATTTTAAATAAAAATAAGTAATTGCAGTTTTTGCTTTAAAGAAAGGCGACACATACAAACTTAGATGTCTGTGAAACATGAAATTACGTGATTATTATAGTTGTTTGTATTTGTGTGATGAACTCTGTTTTCGTGTGTAAGTGTGAAAAAAGCTCTGGTAAATTATTTTGCCAAGTCAAGTAAAAAAAGCGAGAGATAGTGAAGAAGAGATTTAGGGGGGTGTGATTAAATGCGTTGTTAACGTTACGTTGTATAACATTTTAACGTTTATGCATTTGTTTGTCTGTATGAAAGCAAGTGCCAGTCATTAAACAGACCTGCACATATAATTATTACAAATGTTCATGTAAGTATTAGTAGCATGAACCCAGCAAACACAAAAGCTTGATATCAAAAAGGGAATGATTTGATTATAGTTCTAGAACAATGGCGTTTTCAACGTTTTCAAAAGCAGAACTTTTTGTTAATTTCCTATTCAAATTCGCCGAAAGGTTTAACATGATAAAGCGGAACTTACTTTTCAGGTGGCGTTGAAAACTCAGCTGTGTTATTTTTTCTTCTAACTTTGTACCAATCCATATTATGAAACATTTGCTGCGAAACTTTTGAGTTTGTTGATGAAAGGGAAAAACGAATCGAAAAGTGTAACTTGTTTCATGTGCAAGCAGTTTTTTTAAGTTTGTTATTGAAAGAAAGAGGGAAGGCATAGAAAATGACTCAATGTAAAACAAAATTTTTATTCTATGGACACGAAAGAGAATTGCAGAAAGTTTTTGCAGCAAATGCTTCATAATATGGATGAGGCCTTTGGGAGAGAAATATCAAAAGTCGCTTGTGCTTTTGATAAATCGACCATATTGTTAAAGCAACAATTAAAATACAATGATGTCTTTTTAATTGTTGTCCTTTTTATAGTATTGCCACTACTGGATGTATGAATTCGCCTTGAATATAACATTCGACATCAAAAACAAAATCATTTTTTTTAAACTACATATTAACATATATCCCAGCAAACACACAATCTTGATAATAAATTGATGGTGGTTTCAAAACTATTGTTAAATGTTTTAAAACCGGGGTGCTAGACACTTTTTTAGACAAACTGGGCACTTGTCGTTTTAACCTAATTCGGGTACCCTGAATCCAAAACTTCGTAATTTGGGTTTTTTAAAAATTCATAAAAAATTGAAAAATGCAGCTAGGCTTCATATTTTATCCAGACGTATAAAAAACAAATTGCCATACATGATTTAAATCTGTTAGCAACTTTTGATTTTATTCACAAAAGTCGAAAAATTTGAATAAATTTAAGAATTTCCTAAAACGCAATATTTGTATGGGAGCCCCCATAAGAAGAGGTGATAAGGGGCAAGTATGTCTAGAGAAAATGTTAAGGACAAAAAACTAATTGTGGTCGCTTATACATTTTATTCCCCTAGGGACGACTCCTGGGCATTTATGGGACTTTTTCTTCAATTATTTCTAGTCTGCATTGAACATGTTGTATGGGAGCCCACTTAAGGAATGGAGACAGCGGGTAGGTATGCTAGAAATAAATGAAAAAAATTATAAAAAAATAAAGTGGGGTTGGTCATACATTTGACCCATCTAGGGGCATTTTCCACATTTTTATGAATTTTTAATTTTTCGAAATTTTGATAAAAAAAATTATTTTTTTTCCAAAGAAAAAAAAATTATGTTTCTAAAACGCGCAGTCGTATTTGGGAAAAGTGTTAGCATTCCTTAAGGAATTTCGTTTTTTTTTTACTCATTTTAATTAACTAAACCGGATTTAGCGTACTCAAATTATGTTAAAAAGCCAGGTGCCCTGCTTGTCTGATATTTCAACTAGCACAGTGTAATCATTCACAATCGAACGGACACATTTTGTGTATAAATAACAAATACAGGATAAACAAGGGATGCCATTTATGGTCCCGATCTGACGGCATTTCAATAACAAAATAAAAAGAGGCAGATGCGACAGAAATATGTAACAGTCAAGTCCCCATCATATCTGTGGTCTTTAGAAAACCCATTTTAATAGACAGGCAGTCATCATTAAATCTACTTCGCTACTCATAAGAACGCATTTGTTATTTTAAAGACGCTTGATTTGTGTTTGCTGGGTTATATCTGTATACAAACACACACATGCTTAAATAAAAAGTTTAATTTTATTATATTTAAGTTCTCTTACGTTGTAGTTTAATCGATATTCAGTAATGTAATGTTAAAAGCTTTTTTTCATTTTGAGAAATAGACTTATATTGATTGCACAACATTTTTTTGTTGCTGTTTGTTTAATATTTAAATTAAGCTAAAGTAAATATGGTAGCTTTATTTTTACTCGAAAAATTATGAATTTAAAGAATCGTTTGCCTACTGCATGCTCAATAAACTCTTAAATCATATTAAACAAAGACTTTTTTGTTAGACGATCACTTTATCTTACTTATAAACAATATAAATTGGCTAAATTACGTTATGAGTTCAAAATATGAGCAGTATTGTTAGTGCGAATCCACAGAAGGACATTGTTAAGGCATGGTTAAGAAAAACCATATTATTGTCCCCGCATAATACGGTCAATATTGCCACTCCGTTAACATGGGATAGAAATTTTGAACATGTTGGTGACGACTTAAAATTTAAACCTCTGTTGCTTATGTACGTTTTTCAGTGGGGACTTTTTTTAAGTTTTCGACGTTTCAGGTGTTCCGAGCTTTTTATTGTATTATAAATTGTAGTTTTACTCACTTGGACACCGGCAGCATCTCCGATGTTACGTAAACTCATTGTCAAATTCAAAGCAGCTTAGAGTATTTTGCGTTTATCCCGAGCTGAAACCTTTTTGTAAGTCTTTGCTTTATACCGTTTACCGTACTTCCATGGATTCTGGAGATAATTGTTTATAACTTTAGGACTTCGGCTAAGTTTTCTACGATTTCCGTGGAACTAAGCGACGGCAGTTTTCCCATAATTCTTTTTTTTTTTTTTAAATAACACGTTTATCTGTCGAAACTAAACGTTATTTAATAAAATTTTCGTAGACATGCAACAAAAATTAAAAGTTCTTCTGAGGCTAATCTAAGTTGTCACTGAAATATTCAAATGTTTGCTGCTGCTAACGAAAACAAATCGAAAAGTCCCGTTAACTTTAACTGACCCATTTGGAATTTTTGTCAATTTAACAATACAGTACCATCTTGTCAACGCCTTTAATAAACATTTTCTAGTTATTAAAGAAACTCCAACATTTTTAACAATTCTTTATAATAATGAACATAGACTAGGTTAACAGAGTGTATTATTTTTGATTTTGACCATAATATGTTTAATTTTGATTAAATTATCTTTGGTTTCGATCAAATTATCGTTAACTTTAAACAAATTATTGTCATATGTAATCGAAATATGGTTACCTATAGACATCAGTATTGTTAAAATCATATCATAACTACTTTATTTTTCTGTGTTCATCGATTGCCCAACGCACAGAAAGAGAAGTTGCAGCTTTAGCAGCCACAGATTGATATCGAAACTAAAAATATTTTCTATTAGATATTTTTTGGACACCAAAACAATTGGCCCACTTTGAATATCATCCAAAAATATTTTTGTTCAGTTTCATCTCTTTATCGTACATTATGATTCGATAACACTGGTCTACAAGGTTTTGGACTGAATCAACCAAATATATTTTCGGGGGTATTTTGGTGGGCTGAACTCGAATCTTTTATTGGGTTTTCTCTATCACGTCAGGTTTTCGAGATACAAAAAATAGTTTTTATTCGTTTTTTTACATGAAAAATCACTAGTTATTTAAAAATCAATGAATTTTCAAAAGTGAATTTGAACGTTGTTTGCATTTTTTTGTTTCGGTTTCACGTATTAGAGTCCAGCAATAGTCTTACAGCTTGCGTTTGTCCTAAAATACTTGATAATTTCTTTCAATATTCATTTAAACTTGATGAGCTTCATTGCTCACTGCACCTAGATTTTTTTTTTGGAAAAAATCTAAATGCGAATGAAGAATATGCTAAACATTGTCGGTGTCCACGGTTTGTCAAAGTTTCTGACTGCAAAACCAAAATAATGTAAATATGCTTATTTAAATGGTTCTGATATTGCATATCCTTTTTTCCAACAAAATATTCACCACACAAAAGGCAAAAATAGCTTGAATCAGTAACACACGATCTCCCTGACATGCTTTAACGCTACTATTCCCAAGCTTAAGAATGAATATGGGCTTCTGTCAGATAAAAATTTTGAAATAGGAGTGTCAGTATTGACTATTTTACAGTATTGCCAGCATGCGATTAAAAATTGTTGAAATGTAAAATATATTTAAACGCTTAATAGGCAACACTACTGAATTTGTTTTTTAGTCCACTCTTTTTTACTTTGTTTTAATAAAAACTTTGTTATTCTCAGTTTGTATTGAAAACTGTGCAGTCGTGTTTTTTTTTATTTAAAGCGAAACAGTTTTTTTTTGGTTTTTTTCTGGTCAAGTTACAACAAAAATGAACTGGACGTGATAGAACAATTCGAATCCAGCGCACCTAGATTAGCTAAAAAAAAAAAAAATGCTTCGTTTCTGCAGTCACTTTTTTCCAAATATGTAGACCAGTGTAATTGTCACCAACATTAGACGGATGGACATATTTAAATTATCTCAAAAACTCTCGAGAAACTGCAATATAAGTACTTCCGAGGGTTAAACAACGATCGTAACTATGTGTAACAAATATTATGATTAAGGCGAATTAACTACAGGTGGTGTCGAAACGGCATATGATTTTGACAGTTCGAGCATATTTGTTTTAAGTTGTTAGTGTTTTGCTTAGAATGGTTGACAGTTCAAGCTATAAGCACTAACAATGCAATGCAAAAAACCCTATGTTGTTTCTGTTTTTTTTTTTTTGGATTGTTGTAGTTCTGACACCTACTGTAGTTGAATTCGCCTTGGATATGATAAAGCCTGGGGCCTAATTATCGCATTCGGTATCTAGTAAGCTATCGTATCGAGTTAACTATCGTATTTTTCTGCACTCGATAGATACTGACGTATCGAATAAAAAGTCGAGAGATTTTATGTCTTTGGTTACTCGATATCAAATGCTATAATCGCAAATTACGATACATTTCGTTCGATATCGAGAGCCATGATACCAAAAGAAAAAATTTTGATCGATTTTGCTCGATATCGTATGTGGTAATTAGACCCCTGTATACCGTCAAACTACACTTAGCGTATACGTGTTACACTAACATTATATTTATCATACGCCACGAGATTTCGTATTAGGTCAGGATGGCGCATAAGTAATGTAATGATTTATTTGATGAAAAATTAAAAATGTTGATATACGCAGGCGATGGCCCCTTATGCTTGTTGGAATTTGACTTGAACTTGTTCAAGTTCAAAGTGTGAGGGAAGACTTAAGCAGAAAGGTTATTACCAAGGCCAGGGGCCAAATTACCGCATTCGATATCGATCGTAATTACAATACAATTAAAATGGGAATTTCGATCGATATTGAATGACGTAATTTAGCCCAAAGAATATTGTGCAAATACATATTTGTTGTCGTCAGTCTGAGATTATCGTATTTCAAATATCTGTGGGAATCAAGAAATTTTCAAAAAAAAAATGTCGTCGATTTTAGCATATTTTGCTTTGAATGCATATTTTAGCATATAATGCTTATTTTGTTTTGCAGATAAAACCTTTTAAATTGTTTGCTTCGACCGCGCGTGCCCTTTCCAGAGCATTTTCCATGATTTTTCTTAGCATTTCAGGTCCCATCGACTTTTTCTTTGTTATTTGTCTCTTCGCTTATTGGCATACACGTTACCTCAAAAGAATCAGGCAGACGCGGGGGAGTAAAAATCAGCAAAAAGCGATATTGTTCGATCACCAAAAATTTCTCACAGGAGAGCCATAGGAGGACGACCTGTGTGAGCTGTGGCTCCATTATGTTGAAACCACAATGCTGGATTGTTCTCTTCTTTGGACCTTAATTGAATGCCATTCACATTAACTGCAACTTGTTCGTCGTTTTTAAAAAAACATGATAAAAAAGTGCATCTAAGTGGATGCATTTGATGTTCAAAAATTATTCTTGGATTTTGGGTGCTCCATATTCTGCAATTTCTTTTTAATTGCTTTAAGTGAAAATGCCCATTACTCGATAAGAACTTTGTGTGCGAAAAATCGAATGCTGACTTTTAAAATAAAATTGAACAACTGTATTTTTGTTCTGTGCTGAGTCTTTCCATCATAAGCTTCCCAGGCTTTTAAAAGTTAAAAAAAAAAAACATAAAAAAAGGAAACCAAAAATGTATTTACTATAAGATCATAACGTTTCTTATGCCCCACCCTATAGAATATATTTTCATATAAAATAGATTTTATAAAAAAAATTAGGGCCTGTTCGTCGAATTCAAACGAAGAGTTCGTTCGCTTAAATAACATTTAAGACAAAAACAAATTATAAAATATTGTTTTTGTTTTACATGTACGTTGAGCGAACAAAGTCTTCATTTGATATCGACGAGCAGGCCATTAATTTAATTTGTTAAAAATTGTTAATTTTGTCAAACATTCAAGGAAAAACCCCTAAAGAAATCACACACAGGAGTCCCGATGCATTGGATTAAATAAATTAAATATTTTTTATAAAAAAAGAGACCTGATTAATTAAAAATAATATTAATAAAATAAATTTTCATATGGTTATAAGTTCTTACGACTCTATAATCATTTGCCATAAATTATTTTCTAATAGCAGCCAGTAGTTAAATTTGTGGCATTAAAAATGAGGATAATCGACGAGATTTCAAATCCTTTATAGTCCACGCAATAACTAAAAAAAGCTTACAATTCTGGACTCCTTAATAGATTATTTTATGTGCTTAATAGCCAATGCTCTTCACTTAATGCTACAAAACATAATCACAATCAACCATTTGCGAACTTTAAATGTTTTCAGGTTTAATTTAAGCCATTTAAGATAAAAGCTAAACAAATTAGTAGACCAAAAAGGAAAAGTCTTGAGTAGACAATTTTTTTGTTTACATAAACAGTTTCAAACCAAAATGTATAAAAGTTATATATTTGTTATAGAATTTTCTAGATCATAAAATTGTGATTTTAAAAGTTATTTGGTTTGAAATATGTCCTTTGTTTTTATTTACATATCGGTCTTTTACCTTTAGAGCGTCATAACTCTAAAAATAAGATTTGTTTAAGCTAAGCATGCGAAAATGTGCGCAATATAATTGTTAATATTGTTTAAACAAATTCTTTTTGAATCGCTAGTAAATTAAAAAAAATAACAATAACAAATCTAATGGTGTTTTCTTTTCTAAAAAATAATGATGCATTATAGTTGTGTAATATATTTATCAGGTTACACGAACCCTTACAAAGTGATTCATTTTTCTAAATTACAATGGAACAAAATAATAGCTACGTTTTACACTCAACACTGATGTGTATTTAGCGTGTTAAATATTGAATGCAAAGTTTGTACTAAAAGCGATATTCACCACGCTTGTACACCGAAAAAAATACAAATTGATTTTAATTTAAACATTTGTGATATTAATTAAAAAATTAATTAATTTTGCACCAGTAAACAAATTAATAGTATCAAATAAACGCTTAATTTATTTGATTAAGCGTTTAACTCAGTTGATTTAACGTTTAATTCACTTGATTAAATTTTTAATTAAATCTGATTTTATTTTTGATTAATGCTTCAATTGGTGAACAATTTTGGCGAATTTATTCTGTGCAGCAATTTTCAACAATAAATTTTCTTACAATTCCAATAAGCGTTAACAGCCCTGATTTCAATTATTAATGTTAGCTGTTGTTAAAAATTTTGCGACAAAAAATATATAATAAAAGTAAAACAAATGAAAAACAAAAAAATTTTATATCCATCACAATATAACGCAAATTCAAGAAAAGCCTTAATAAAAAAATACTTGCTTGCATAAAAAAGTACTTTACGCAGATGCAAAAAAGGGTATTATCTCACACTCAGTTATAACTGCGGGTAAGAAATGGAACAAATTTGCCAATTTATTGTTGCAACATGTTTAGAGAGGAAAACGACAACTTATGACATTTTTGCATATATTTTTAGAATAGAACAAAAACCCGCACGAATGGTAGCATATATGGAACATTATTGTCAGAAAAGAAAACACCATAAATGTTGCAAGGGTCATCATAAGAGTAAAATCATAGGTTGGTTTAGAAGGTTAGGTTAGGTTAGATTCTATTGGCAGCCATTATCAAACACAGCGCACGCAGGTTTATTAATTAGTTCCCGTTGCGTTTCCATGTTTCATCGGAGCAAGGGTCCCATGTTACCTGGCTTCTGTATTTCACGATGTCACCTGGTTGCTTCAATGAAGAAGTGAGAGGTTTTCTTCAGAATAAACGATATATTTTGTGTTGGAACGATATATTCAAAAACTTTATACGACTCTACTGCATAAACGAATTTTTTGAATTATGACACCATTCAAGTTAATAAGCGATATGTAAAAAATTTAAGAAAAATTCTGTTGTAAAAATGTGTTTTTATTTTTTCATCTCGTAAATTTGTATCCTTTTTTTTATTTCTTCTTCTAGTAAATTTATATTTTAAGATCACAAACACACACTTTTGTAGTATTCTCAACTTAAAACATGCCTTTGAGTCATACTCAAGCTAAAACTAGAAAAAAACATAAACTAAAAAAAAACACACACACACGAAAAGATGATAAAAATAAACCACATACAAGTATGAAATAGAAAGCCAACTGCATGTGCACTAGAGTGAACACAAACGCACTCACTCATACACTTAAGCTAACATAAATACATAACAAAACGCATAGAAAGAATAACCGCACGAAGGCAGACTGAAAAGTTTTTCTATATGCAAATAAATTAAAACTATTTTGGGCATTTGGTGTAGAAAAGAAAAATGATTAACTTATTTTTTCTAATAAGAGTATGAGTACCTTCGTAAGGTAGTGTAGCATACATTAAGGCTTTATATATTTATGAAAAATATGAAAAAAATCAATTTAAAAACGTCGAAAACAAGGTTGATTTAAAATTTTGCGGTGGTGATTTTGCTTCATACGTTTTTTATGTTACTTCAAACTGATTTTACAATAACTTGCGAACAACATTTTTTTCTTTTAAAATAACTATAATTCATGTAAATTTAACATTGCAGTAAAGTTAGAGCAAAATGTCATTTATATTGAAATAACCTCCGAATCACGTTGAATGAAAGTGAAAACAACGTGAATTTCATGTGGAATCAAATTGGTTGGAGTATGACATAACAGTGTCAAGAAGCTTCAGAGACAACATATTCACTTATTTAAGAATAATTTAAAACACTTACCCCTGCAACACATGTTTCACTTATTTTGTTAATAGAAGCATCAGCACAATCGCCCGGTGTGGTTTTCGTCATCTTTCTACTTTGAAAACTTGATGTACTATTTAACTTAATAATTTTAATTAAACGAATACGGGAATTGTCTTCTTTTAGTAACATATTTTAAACATGAAAATAAAAAAATGTACATACTTAAGTATGTATGCATCTTAATTTAACAAGATAAACTTTTGATTTTAATTTAAAACAGGTTTTCATGGATTCAATATTGAACAATGTTATTTTAACCGTGAATAATATTAAATAAACATGATTTAAGGTTATTTTCATATATTTAATTTAAAATTAATATAAAATAATGATAAATTTTAATATGTAGTTCAACATTTCGCCATGTCAATTTTACATTCGTATTTTTTTGCTGTGTGTAACCACTAGATTTATTAAAAATGTATTTGCTTTAGCAAAACATTTGCTAGATCAAATATCATTTAACAGCTTTTAAATTGTATAAGGCTCAAATTTACAGTCATTAGTTTATTATTAGTTAACTAAAGTTATAACTACTGCTTAACTAAATTATCAAATTTGCAATTGTTGGTTATGAAAACATTGTAAATTAGACCAAAAATTAAAAAAGTAATTAAAAAAAAAAATAAAAGTTGTTAACCAATAACATTTGAGGGTTTAACTAATGGTTAAGAAAATGCTGGAAATAATATTTTATGTGTTAAACTGTTGTTATTAGCTAATTAATGACTGTAAATTTGGGCCTTTTTTAATAAATAAAAATTAATAAAAATATTTGGATTTTGTCCTTCAAATATTTGTTAGTTCTGAACATACTTTAAGGAATGTGCTTTTTTGTTTTTTTATTTATTTATTTATTTTTTTTTTTACAAGGAAAAAATAAGTAATCTTTATTAACCCAATTATAAAGAAAAGTTGCCTGAAAGTTCTTTACATCTCATATTTTTCCTATTTTAAGTCAATTGTAACAAGAAGGAAAGTACAGTCGGTCAAGGTCAAGTCTGATCATTTGATAGCCTACACCACAGTATATAAAGAAAATTTTTCGAGAGTGTACCTTATTTGTGACCCATGGGCAATAGAGTTGTTCGAAAAAAAGATAATGTGACTCCATTTTTAGTCTGATCATAGCATAACATATCAGTGTTCATGGCTCTGTAAGGGCTACATTTCTATATTTAATAGTTTTTTAAATATATATTAAATATTAAAGTGTTTACATACAAGCAAATTAGAATTATTGAAGCACAGCCGCGAATAACGTTGTAAGTGACAAAATAATTATTTTTCAGGAAAGCAAAAAAACGTTTTTAAAAGCCAGGATTACCTTTTTTTTAATTTTTTTTTTTAGATTATGAAACTTAATGATAACAAAAACTTGTATGTAAAAAAATCAAGAAATTTTAATTTAAAACAACATGCAAATTAACAGTTTATTGGCCATTTTCTCAATGTATCGACAAACTGTCTGTTACTTAATGTCAACATAAATTTATTGGACCGATAAACTGTCCGTTAACGATTTTGGGTTTCTCAATATACCGACAAAAAACATTGTTTTCAGCTGGCAACGCTACTCAAAATACATGTAAAAGTTGGGAGTCAGCTGATTGAATTGATCTGTACGGCAAATAAAAGGAAAATTAATAATTGGCAGATGAGTGCCGGTTATCTTTGCGATAAAATCGAAGCAAATGAGACATTGAGAAAACCAAATTTCTTTAATGTGCAGTTTTTCGTTGGGAAAAAAGATAATCGCCTAATGAGAAAATGGCCATATAACTTTTTTTTAGTGGAAAAACGTTTCATATCCACAATCGCGATGTAAATTAAAACGTTTTTCCACTACACCAAAGTCATTAGTTTGTATCATTTTTTAAGTAACTTACAACGTTCTTTCACTCGTTGACTCATTGTATTGCATTTTGAAGAGGTCAATGTGCATAATTGTGGATGATATGATGTTTAAACAATGTTTTGCAAAAAAAAACAGATTTTGCAAAAAGTAGCTAGAACAACGTTATTCACGGCTGTGCTTCTTCAATTGTTGGTCCTCATAATTTCGTCCTGTTCTTTGCGCACATGCCACCCACCACCCACAGGAACGATATGGTCAGATCGACTCAGAAACAGATTCTCAGTCGATCGGTATTCTAAAAGGTGGCTCTCGGACCAATTTTGTTTTTTTTTTTTTTTTGTTTTACACACATCAGTACAAACGTATACTATTCCTCCACTATCACTAGATTGGAAATTATTTCAAAATCTTTTTTAAGACCGCATTTAGACTATGCAATTAACGCCGAGTTTTTTTTTTCTATTTTCTTTTAAAGAAGTCTTTTCACATTTACATTAACATTTTTTCAACTGTTTCTTCTTCCCGACACCTCTTGCTAAAAAACAAAAAGTTGCATGCGAAAGTTGCTGCATTAATTGCATAATGTAAATATGGTCTGAGTTAAAACAAAATAAAAGTGACATTGTTAAAGTTTCTCATTTTTTAAAGTTGTACTGCATTTGCACATGAAATAATGCCGTGAAAGTTCCATATCGTTACTTTAATTTATAAAGGGCGTATCTAACATATACATTTTTTATAGGTTTAAGCTTACTGATATTTTTGGAAGTATGTATAAGATATGCATAAGAATTTGTATACATTTTTTTAAGCAATTTTCATTGATTCATTGATTTAATTTTAATATTTACTTTCATGATATTTTTAGAGTAATTGTGTTCTTAATAAAGATGTCCAAAAATAACCGCAAGATTTGAAGTTGTCGCCATTTGTGCAGTAAAGTGTTGGCAACCTTATAAAAAAATTCTACAGCTGACAGTTTAGGATATTTAAAAATAAAGCGTGAAGAGATTTATTTAAAAATTTCAGGAAGACTGGATCTGCTTCGATGTTAACATTTGAACGGCTTGTTTTTCGATGACCACTGTGTTTGGCGTTTTTAACAGATCCATATTATGAAATTTTCGAACTGCATGCAACAAGCTTTCATATCAGGTTCACGGAACGCATAAAGCCAATCACCCTGCCTGGTAGAAGATCTAGTTTTGCTCATCAGTCGCAAAATTTCTGCCTGGTAGTCCCAAGGGCTGAAAAGCAGATTTTCTGACGTTTCGTCATCAATCTTCAAAATCTGCACACCTTGCTTTTAACATTACCTATTATAAACTGATGTTAGATAAGACCACAGATCCCCGTAACTAGGCCAACAAGGGGCCTAAGTTCTCCCTTTCCCAGCAGAAGCACTCATACCCAGAAATATACGTCCATGTGTGAAGGAATGCACTTCCGGAGAATGAAAGTTCGTCACCTTGATATGCAATATTATTGTATATGATATTCGCCATATTATTTCTATTTTGCCCTATATTATGCAATAAGTCGCATAATGGTTTCATTCATTCAATAAAAAGGTAAACATAGCCTATTGGAACAACATAAACAGCATTGTCCAATGTTGCCAACACACTTCACTTTCTTTTCGTTGTTCAACGTCTTTTGATTGTTACCAATATATTGTGCCACCTACGAATATCACATACATATTGGCGATGTAAATGTTTAATACGTAAAATTGAAAAATTTTATTGCAAGTGTATGAGCCGCTTATGGACAAAAACTTTAATTTCTAAAAACATTTGTATGTGGGAATTTTAGTTTTGAATTTTTCTTCCGTTTTAACAATATTTATTTATTTGGTATCTTCTTGAAAGTCCTTTTTTGTCCAGACCTCCTACCACCTTGTCACATATATACATATTTACACATGTGAGAATGTATGTGTTTGTATGTATGTATATACTATATGCTTGTTGAATAACTGGGTATTAGCTTTGAGAGTGAACGTTGTTAGTAAAAAAAATATCTTTATGCATTCACAAATTTTTTACAATTGCATCTGTCACTGAGGAAGTGAGCATGTGTGTGTGTGTGTCATAAGAACGCAATATTCAAGAGAAGAACATACATTCAACTGAATGTGATTTCAAGCATACAGTCACATCTACATTCGCTTGTATGTTGGTATATGTAGTTTAAGTCCCTTCCACTTGTATCCTGGTGCTGCTGCTACGTACATTCAAAAATAATTTCAAGTCCCCAAAAATTCCAATAAAAATTCCCTTAAAAGTCCTACTGGAATGTTTTTTTAACATTTAAAATAAGACTTCTTTTGTGAAAAGTTTATTTACATTTCTTTTTTTTCAAAATAAAAGTAAATATTCATCCAGACATGCGAGAGAGTATGGAGTGCCTTTTGCAATAAAACTAAGAGGCACGTTTATAACTATTTTTAGTTGGAAATTAAATATAAAAGTAACATGTAAATAAAGAAAATTTCTTAAAAAAAATAAACTTAATTCCACATCATAAAAAATTAAAGTTGTAAAGAAAGTTTTATAAAGATTTTTGCATAAAAAATCGGGTAGCATAAAGAAGTAAAATACTTAACAGAAATTACCAAATGAAATAAGCATTAAATGCAGAAAATAAAGGATTTTTATACCCTTGGCCACGATTTAAGCCCGAATTGAGCTTTCATAGGGTAATTAGCATTTGTAAAGTAGAAAAATTTTGGAGTCGGAGTCAAAGTACCCACAAAAACTTGCGACTTTGGTACAAACCCCTCAACTTTGACTTTCCGACTCTGACTCCACAGCCCTGGTTTTTACTATATGGAATCAAGATTATAAACTTTCTAGTTTGTATATATTTTGGGAACATATTGTTATTCTAATAAACGAATTTTTCCGCCAACTTGGGCGCTACTTCTCAGTACATAATAATAAACATTAAATCGGTAGCAGAATCGGTGTTTATTAAGATATTTTGCAAAAAATTTGGTTTATGGAAATTCATACATCCAAATTTTGTGATCATGGGGCCATAATTCACCATAGGGCCCATATAAAGACTACTTCCGGAAACGTTTTAGTACACCTACAAAAAGTAGCTTAGAAAATGTGCAATTTCATGCCAACGAAGCCTCAAATAATGAAAGGCTCACTCTCCTTCTTTAATTTGCAAAATAGAGCTGCTGAAGAACTTAGATTTTTGACCAAAGTTTATTTTAAGCATGATTCATCGATTGCACTGTGCGAGGAATAGTTAATACGGTTATGAAGCAATAATTTTCACAGGGAAGACAACAGCCACCCAATTGAACTCAAAAAGAACAAAAGTTATTACAACTCCATGAAGATTTAAGATTATTGGCAACCTCTAGAAGAACTTGCAGAATAATCGACGAAGCAATTTCCATATATTTGCCAGAAACAGATATAAACAAAGAGCTAAAAAACTAGGTCGCACACATATTTAGGTCCAGAGACGTTGAAAGACGAATTTGCATGTCTTAACTGCTTTCTAAAAGTTTTTTTTAATGCTAATTATGACAGCCGGAAGCGTAAGATGCCAGGCGAACCAGGCGACTCAACGACAACTGTGCTATCGATTTACATGAAAACCTGCACTATGGCCTGACCTCATGGTGGATCTCAACCACTTAGTGAGTTATACAAAAGCACTTATCAAATATCCCTGTGTATGCACGGATACACACACATACACAGGTCGCAATTAAGTGCAAAGTCCGGTAAAAATATACACTCAACCTCCTGTTTTGCAACTAGAGCTATCTTACCTCCGCTGCTTAAGAAATAGCTAGCAGCTTCTGTTACACAACGTCTGCATGCGCTATCGATTTGAACAAGACATGGAAATAACGCCGCCAAAGCAACGCAATTTATTTGTTCAAGTTCTTGTATGTGGCGAATACGTGTTGATGTTCGTATGCTGATTTTTGCTTGTTTATTTTTTCTTTTGTGTTGCGGTAGACAGAAAATGACATTGTAAGGCGAACATGGTTACTCAGACATACATATGTTTAGGCAACGATGGCAGCAAATGAACGAAATATGAACATGAACAGTAGTTCGTGTAGAACATTAAAAGTTATTAATAAAAAATATGATAATTTTTTCGGATTGCTAAAAAAGTTCACCCAAGAATCGGGTTGAATTTTTGAAAACAACAATTAGGTTATAGCTCTAATATACAGTCTACACTAGCAGAATTCATGTGCGAAATGATGTTCTTTCTAAGTTGATGGATGGTGGAAACGGGTAGTTAAATAGCAACAGCATACTGATGAACCATTCTCACAAATCGAGCCACTCCACCGATTCTCATTGCAATTCAAGAATATTCTGACCGTGTATTTGCCACAGCCACTACTTGAATCCCTTCTGCTAATTTTCTTGGGAAAAGTACTCTTTGTCAATAGGCATTATTCTGTTCTAAAAACACCTCAACATGTTGCCTGCTTTGAAATCCAGAACCATCCACCGCCCCGGTAGGCTAGCTATTAGTGAGCTAGTCTATCAACCCCGGGGTTGCGGGTTCGATTCCCGCCAGAGACTCTGGTTTCTTTCCTGCAGACAAGCGTCAAGCTTCGCGGGGATTAGCAAGGGAATTAAAAAAAAAAAAAAAAAAAAAAAAAAAATACCTGGGTCACAGACTTCCTAACAGACTAGACTAAGTCTCCACCTCTGATACCACAAGACTTTCATCCACTTTTCGATTTCAAAACTGATCCAGTCATGTGCTCTTTTCTACTAAGACAGACTCAAAGCGAATTCATGTAAACGATGGTGGCAATTAGAGTTTGCTAAAAACCGTAAAAATGTGAAACCGCGGTTTCGGTTTTTAAATGATTAAAACCGGTCGGTTTTCGGTTTTGAAAATATCAAAGTTAAACGTCATACAAAAACATATATATTTTTTTTCATGCAATACAATTTTTTTATTTGTTTCAATTCAGGTACTTTTATTCGCCCCTAAGTGTATACCTGGGCCTGGCCAGGCATTTTTTGACTTTTTTCTAGTTTTTTTTTTATATAATTATTAAGCATATAAGTGAAACATATTTATGTATTCCTCAATTTCGCAATTGGCCAAATGAAAATTTTGTGCATATTTTATCCACCTGGGCCTGGTCAGGCCCTTCCCTATAATAAATGTACTGCAGTTAATAAAATCAAAATGAAACATCACATTAGAATTCTTCCGTTTCTGTTTTTTCGAAAAATGTTCCTGCTATAGCCATAAAACTCCATACATATAAAAGTAGTCCCAGCCTTGCCCAGGGGCTCGTTAGTGTGAGTTTTTTCTATAGTCACAAGAAACTCCATACAAAATCCAAGTGGCCCAGGTGGCAGTTTATGCCTCACAAATAAGGTGTGTACTTAAGAGTTATATAGATAACATTTGTTCTTCTTAGTACTTATTTTGAATTTTAAGAATTTTGAAATACCTTGTCATTGTTGAAGGCTGTTATGTATAAAGTTTTCGTATATGAAGTACGAGTATGATGTTTAATTTGCAATTTCTTCAAGCATAAATACATTGTTAAAGTAAAAGCTAAAACCGAGGTTTTTTTGTCGGTTTTCGGTTTCGGTTTTTAGGCATTTAAAACCGCGGTTTCGGTTTCGGTTAAAACCGAACATCAATCCCTAGTGACAATAAAACAACAAGTATACCACCAAAAACAGAACATTCTATTTTATTTGTTGCTTTCGTTGGTCGATATGACTAAAACACAAGCAACTTTGAACATTCCTCTCTCTAAGTAAGAGAAAACGAAGCTCAGTTGTGCTTTCAACGACACCTGAAATATGAATTTGCTTTGAACAGACTAATAAAATCTGCACCAATAGACACCAGCAACACCAACGCACATCCAGTTCATCAGATTTTTCGCCAGCCTTTCGATTTCAGGACGATACTGTCATGAGCGGACTAACAGCATCGACTCTATTCACAACTAAGAACACTACTAAGTCCTGACTACAGCTACAATGCACACTCTAACGCACAAGACACAGAATTTATTTATTACAGAACTTATCGTAAAGCCAAAGATACATTCAGGTCTGTCACAGAAATCAATTCCGATCGAAAGAGATTTTGTGTTATGTGAAGCAAGATAAGAAATTAGATTTCTGTGACAGGTCTGATTAACTCAAGAAAAATTTCCTGTCCATAAAAAGCTATATTTTCGTGGCGAAATGCATTATCTTTACAAAAGAGAGTATGACTAAGGGGACCATTGGTTAGACCGGAGCCGTGTCAACGGGGCTACTGGCTCTCGTAGTACGATATAACCACGCCTTAGCTTTCAACTGCTTACCGCAATCTTGCAATATCTGTAACGCCTAGTGAATGCTTTGTATTTGGTGCTAACAGAGGGCCTAATAATTTAAGCTCCTGATATCGGGTCATAAAGTCACAGTGGACGAATGCACAAAACAATTGATTCACTGACCGTAAAAAGCACCAAAATACAGAAGCAGAACAGAAAATCGGCTACATGTACAAAACCACTTGTAAAAGTTATTAAAAAAGGATCTTTTCAGCTATGTATTTAATGCTCGTGCTGTCGATGGAATTTTTTTTGTTAAATATCTATGTAAACGTACTTGAGTAGAAAAACGAAACTATTTCGCAAAAAAAAATAACACAAAACCCTTAACTATTTAGCTTCTATATTTCCTTCGTACATTTTCTATTTTTTTTCAACAAATTCTCTCCTCAAACTCTCAATTAAACTAAGATTTCTTATTCTTTGCCGTACAATTAACAACCACTAATGAAAATTGTTAAAATAAATCTTTCACTTTATTTTTTATTTTTTAACTACAAATCTTTTTTCAAGGAAAGTTATTTGTATTTTTCACTTAACTAAAATCAATTAATTCAAATAAATTACATGAAATTCTTGTTAAATATTCCAAGTTACAATGATTTAAAAAAAATTTAATCTACAACTAATCGATTCGTTGCGAATCGAGAAGGAGGAGAAGAAGTCATCAAACACACTTACAATTGTTCGTGAAGCAATTTACTTAATGAAATGCAAAATTTATACAACAATTAGGACTCAGCTAAATTCAATACAATTGGAATTCAGTTAAAGAACTTGCAAAATGTAAAACAAGAATATGATGATTTTTACTTTTGCTAAAAAAAAACTTTCCGGAGAGGAAGTACAGAAAGTGAATGGATTTTATTTTGTATGAAGTACAACAAATTCTTAGAGATTTATATAAAATTAAAATTTATTTCTTGTTTTCACACTTTATTAACATTTCTTCGGATATTATGTTGAAAAAAAGTTTATTAATAATTAATTTTTTAAGTAGAATTGTTTGAATGCCCTAGTTTTAAGGATAATAATGCCAGAATATTTGCTCAATACAATATATAGTATTCTTTAATTCGAAAAATCTCCTCTAAGCTTTGAACAAATATTCAAAATAAAGGAGAAAAATACTTTTACTTGCATTTCTTAAAAAATTCTTGTCAAGTATAATCTACTATTTAAAAATTGTCTACTTTTATTGACGTTGTTCTTCTTATCCTTCTGGTTGTTGTTTCATTTTCCATAAAAGCCAGAAAGTTGTATATTTTCCCCCTCTATCTCTCCCTCTCTTTCACTGTAAAACTATCTATATTTTTATTTGTTCTTAGATCCTTTTGAACTTTGACCCAAATATTCATGGAATACAAATTCATTCATACTTAGACAGTAAAACATAATTGCATGTGTATATGTACGAGTATCTGTGTAAGAGTTAAAGCAAAACCTCACTAATACATATAGTTTTATTCATATGTACACTCTTAATTTTTTTTACACGTATAAACATTTAAAAATACACACATTTACAACATCCATGATAGCAGCAAAAAAAAAAAAAAAAAGAATAGCAACAAAATGGGAACAAGGAATTCAGGAAGGCATTAAGTCAGGATAAGGAAATGCAGTAATAAAAATATAAAAGAAAATTTTAATGGCTCAAGTATGAACAACAAACAAAATACTAACGAAACACTTCAGCTACACCGTAGAAGGCTATTAGACCCACATGTAACGAAAGTGTTTAGGTAGGGTTTCCAAAATTACCTTGCAAAAAAAAGTTATTGTTAACTTAAGTTTTCTTATTAATAAGAAAAGTTTTGTATTGAAAATTTATCGATAAGACAAGTTATCTCGTATCGATAGCTTAAGTTATCGATAGCATAAATTTTCTATAGAAAGCATATCAATAACTTACATTGTCTACAGAAAGCTTAACATAACTTTTTACAGAAAACTTTTCGATAACATAAATTTAATATATAAGTGTATCGACATAATAAGTCTTCTATAGAGAATGCATTGATACCTCCAGTTTCTTATTTAAAAATATCGATCACATTAATCTACGAACGAAAACTTATCGATAACATAAATTTGCTAAAAACTTATCGATGACAAGAGTTTTCTATAGAAACCCGATCGATCGACAACATCATTTTTATTTGGAAAATAATATCAGTTTTCTAAAGCAAGCTAATCGATAATATAATGTTTCCATAGAAAACCAATCAATAACATCGTCTTTCTATTGCAATCTTATCGATCACATAAATCAACCATTGAAAACTTATCGGTCGCATCTTGTTATAAAAAGAAAATTTATCGATAACATAAAATTTCTATTAAAACTTATCGATAACATAAAATTGATATCAAAACTAATCGACTGCATCCGTTTTGCATTGAAAACCAACCGATAACATCAGTTTAATGAAGAAATTTTATCGACAGTAATATTTTTCTAAAGAAAACTTATTGATAACATAATTTTTCTATAGAAAACTAAGCGATAACATCAGTAAATTATGAAATCTTATCTATCAAATATATCTACTAATGAAAACTTATCGATTTCATAATTCTTATATAGAAAACGTATTCATTACTTAAGTTTTTCATTAAAAACTTATCGCTGACCCCATTTTTCTAAATAAAACTAATGGATAGCATAGTTTTTTTTAGACAACTTACCGATAATATCAGTCTCTTAAAGAATACTTATCGATAACAAAAATTCCAATCGATGGCATCAGCTTTCAAATAAATCTTGTATTGGAAACTTATCGATCGCATTACTTTATTTCAAGGAAATTTATCAATAACATAAAATTTATATCAAAACTAATCGACCGCATTAGTTTTACATCGACAACCAATCGATAACATCAGTTTAATGCAGAAAACTTGTCGATAGTAGCAGTTTGGTAAAGAAAACTTATTGATAATATAATTTATCCATAGAAAAATTATCGATAACATCAGTTTGTTTTAGAAATCTTATCGATTAAATATATTTATTATTGAAAACTAATCGATTGCATAATTCTCATTACGAAAACTTATCGATAACTTACGGTTTCTATTAAAAACTTATCATTGATCTCATTTTTCTAAATAAAACTTACAGATAGCATAACTTTTGTGTAGAAAACTTATCGATAATATCAGTTTCTTAAAGAAAACGTTTCGGTAATATCAGTTTTCTATGCAGAACTTTTTCATAAAGTCAGTTTCCTTTTTCAAAATTATCGATTACAATAAAATGTTCTATTAAAGAATAATCGTTCACATAACTGTTCTCTAGAATACTTAAGTACTTTAGTTTCACGTGGAAAGCCATAAGTTAACATACATTTTTCAGTATAAAACAGCAGTTTTCTATTAAAAACAGAAGTTTTTTTTTGGAAACTTTTATCCGTTTTCCATAAAAAACTTATAAAAATTTTCTTGAGAAAAATTACCGATTATGAAATCATTGTAAAGATAATTTGTCGCACAAGAATTTTTTTATGGTGTTTTCGTTTTTACAAAAAAATGTGACATTTCATTTTAAAAAGCAAAATTTTTAAGAAACAGACACCAAGTTTCTTAAAAATTTTGCACCCGAAAAGGGTGGCTTGTTTTATTCTTAAAAACTCACCCTTTTCGGGAGCAAAACAGACACCAAACTGCATTTTTTTAAATAAAATGTCACATTTTTTTGTAGAAAAGAAAACACCATTATTTTTCACTTGTTTCTTATTTTTTTTAAAAAATTTGATACTTTCTTATTAAAAATATGAGCTTGTAAAATTTTTGATAGGAAATTTATGGAATATGATGTTTTCCTATAGAACTTTTGATGCTTGTGAAAAAAGTCCGTTAAGAAAGTTTTTAGCAAACAATAATTTTGCACAGCTTACCCTTGCGACTCTTGTAAAGGATTTTGTAGTCCTACCACTGTTACTGTGCCACCATACAAATGATTGCCTATGTCAGGTATTTGGCAAACTTTAGTTTTTAGTTTTCTCTATTCATGACACGTAAATAAAATACTGTGTATGCTTTTACAAGCACACGCACACACATGCACACTCTCTACAAAAGTGTTAAGGTAAAAGCAAGGATAACATTAAGAAAAACTTTTTATTGAAGTTTGATGTCTGTGTGTGTGTGCATGTTTGTGCACACATGTAAATAAATTTGTATGCATGTATTTTAACTTTTATAATAAGAATGTTTAAGTATCATTTTTTTCTATATAAAAAAAAACATACAAAAGAAAACTAATATAGAAAATAAAAACGCTATAGAGATATTTTTTTCTAATAGCCTGCAGCGTATAAAAGTGCAAATTTAGAAAAAATAACAAGCATTTACTCGTACTTATGTTAACCAACACTTTTATGCTCTTGTGCACAGCATATATTGTAAGAATATAGCAGCAATTAATATTTGAATTTTAAAATTTTTAAAAAACTTTAAACACAAAAGACCGTTATGAAAATTGATTAGAAATTTATGATGATTTTGTTTTCTTTAAATTAAGTTTTACACGAACGAAAAGCTTATTAAACCGACTACAAAAAATTATTTACTAAGAAATCTTGGAAACATTTAATCTGCTTAAGATTTAGCGAAACAAAAATTAAAAATTTTCTTTAACAAGTACTCATTCAATAAATTCATAAGACCAGAACAATCACTAGACCAGAAATCGGTATAATTACAAAAAGAAACAATAAATACTCTTAAAATAATAAACACCAGAAATTAACGAATATTTACCAAGTACATTCTACAAAAAAAATAAAAAAATAAACTGTAAAAGTAAAACAATTAATACTTGTAAAGCGTAAAAAATATTTAAAAATACGAAGAAAATTAATTAAAAGAATTTTAATTCAGCAGAAAACTACTGTTGCTTAATTCGCCAGAACGTTAAAACGTTAGTTGTTTTTGCAGAAGAAAACTAAGGCGAGAAACTTCCTGGTGAAAAAAAATTCTAAAGCGACAAAACTTCCATATAAGAAACTTTCACAAGCGCAAAATTTTCTAGTAAAAACCTTTTTATTAATGCTTAAAAATTTTCTTTCAAAAATTTCACGAGCGAATTTTCTATAAGACATTTTTACAAGCGACTAATCTTGTAAAAGAAAATTTCACCAGCGACAAACTTTTTATAAGAAATAGTCTAAAGCGACAAGTTTCTAAAAAAAAAATTTTACAATTTTCTATAAGAAAATAAATGAACCTACAAATTTTCTATAAAGAAAATGACAAGATACAAATTTTCTATCCGAAAATTTAACAAGCGACCAATTTTGTAAAAGTAATTTTACAAGCGACAAACTTCTCATAAACAAATTTTATATAGGGCTTATTTTCTAAAATAAAAATTTCTTGTGCGACTATTTTTTTTATAAGAAATAGTCTAAAGCGACAAGTTTCTAAAAGAAAATTTCAAAATTTTCTATAAGAAAATAAAAGAAGCTACAAATTTTTAATAAAGAAAAATAACAAGATACAAATGTTCTATTACAAATTTTACTATTAGAAAATATAACAAGCGACCAATTTGTTTAAGTAATTTTTACAAGCGACAAATTTCCTAAAATTAAATCCTACAAGAGACAATTTTCCTTTAAGAAAATCTCACAAGCGAAAAAATTTTCTTTCAAAAATTATATAAAGGGAACTATTTTCTACACTGAAAAAATTTTCTTCACAGATCCAATGAAATTTACATTAAAATTCAACCTATGTAACCCTTCATTGGATTAATGAAGGATTAATAAAATCAATGACAAAATTTTCATTGATTTTATGAATCCTCATTGAAAAAATGGATAAAATAAACGTTTGTCATTAAACTAATGCAAAATTTTCATTGATTTTATGAAACATTTCATTAATCCAATGAAGGGTTACATAGGTTGAATTTTAATGTAAATTTCATTGGATCTGTGAAGAAAATTTTTTCAGTGTATAAGAAAATTTTACAAGCGTTTAATGTTCTACTAAAAAAACTTTCTTTGCGATCATTTTTTATAAGAAAATTGTACAAGCGACTAATTTTCTATTAAAAATATCTTTTAATCGACTAATTTTCTATAAGAAAATGACAAAGGTTCTTTTAAAAAAATAAATTTTAAATAAGAAAATTTACAAGCAAAAATTCTTTAAAAGAAATTGCACAAGCAAAAGTTTTTCTGTTATAAATTTTTGCAATCGTAAAGTGTATAATTAAAAAAAAATTAGCAAGAGTCAAGCTTTATTTAAGAAAATTTCACAATCGATAAAATTGTTCTATTTAAAAAACCTTTTACTTATAATTTTGCTATCGATGCTTTTTCTATAAAAAATTTTCATAGAAAACTGATTTTATTCTCAATAAAGACTTTTGTTATACAAACAATTCGGTAAAAAACCCTATGCTAGCGATACGTTTTTCCATGGAAAAATAAATTTATCGATAATCTTGCAAAAGAAAATTCCTGTTATCGACAAAGTAATGGTTTTTATTGATGTGTTTTAAAAAAAAAATGTTAATATAAAAAATTAGTCGGATTTTTTCTTTCTTATAATTATATTATCGATAAGTTCTTAATGATATATGGTTCCGATAATCTTACTCTAGAAAACTTATATTACATATCGAGCCCTAATAGCAAAAATGATGTAACCAACAACATTTTTGTTTTTTCATGAAAACCGATAATTTTTGATCATTTGCATCATCTCTAAAAATCTAATATCTCTGGGAAGTACCGTTACGAAATAAAAGCAAAAGTAATTTCAAACGAAACTCTAGACTTAAAGCAAAAATATTTTAAAAAAACCTTCTCCTGTAAAATTTTATTTTTGTTGGTTACATCATTTTTGCTGTAAGGACTCGATATATTTGTTTAGAGGAAAACTTATTTCATCCATATTTCATGTAATAAGCCTTTATTATTGATAATTTTTCTGTAGAAAAATCATGTAATTGCTAATTCTTTTTTATAGAAATCTTTACTTATTTCTCGACAATTGTTTTATTAAATAATCATGTTATTGAAAATTTTTCTTTTAAAAAAACTCTGTTGTAAAAAATTTTTTTAAAAAGCTGTACGACAAGTCCTTATAGCAAAAATAATTAAACAAACAAAAATAAAATTTTACATGAGAAGGTTTTTTTTAAATATCTTTGCTTCAACTCTAGGGTTTCGTTTAAAATGACTTTTGCTTTTATTTGAAACGGTACTTCCCAGAGCTATGAGATTTTCAGGATGTTGCAAATGATCAAAAATTATCGATTTTCATCAAAAAACAAAAATCTAAAATGTTGTTGGTTACATAATTTTCGCTATTAGGGCTCGATATTTTCGATGGTATTTTTATAAAAATCAAATGGTATCGATAATTGTTTTTATAATTTTTTGTGCAGAAAATTTTTGTATGTAATTGGAAATTCTTTTTAGGAAAAACTTATCTTCTCGATAATTGTTTTACAGAAACTTCTTAACATCGTTAATTTTTCTATTTAAAAATACGGATATCAAAATTTTTTTTATAAAATATGTTATCGAAAATTTTGTATATTTCTGTTATCGATTTTTTTTCATAAAATTAAATTTCTTTGGTAAAAATAATTTGTTAAAAAAATTATGTTATCGATAATTTATTTATAATGCTTTCAATAATTATTTCTTTATTACAATTTTCGCGGATAAAATATGCAATTGGTATTTTTTTTTGTAAATTTATATTATCTATAATTTTTTTATTCAAAACTTCTGCAGTCGATTATATAAAAACTTTTAATATCGATAATGTTTTTATTTAAAGCTACTGTTTTTTAAGGAAACTATGATATTGATAATTATCAATTGAATTATTATTTTATCGATTATCGAATCGAAATCAATTTTTTTTTAGAAAATATGTTATCGATAATTTTGCAAACTTCTGTTATCGATTTTTTTTTCATAAAATTAAACTTCTTTGGTAAAATAGTTTTGTTAAAAAAAATATGTTATCGATAATTTATTTATAATGCTTTCGATAATTATTTCCTTATTACAATTTTCTCAGATAAAATATGCAATCGGTATTTTTTTTTTATAAATTTATATTATCGATAATTTTTTTATTCAAAACTTCTGGATGAAGTTTCCTGATGATCTGGCCTAAGCAACCAGTGAAATGCATAGGAATAGCTCATCCCATCAACAATAAATTTCAAGTGTTTTTATCAAGAATAAAAACTGGGAATTAAGCACGAATAACAAAATCTTTTGAAATTACGATAATTTTTTAATTTTATAATTTGCTTTTGACAAATTAAACTTTTTTTTTGTGCGATTTTCGGTTTTCAACTGCATTTAATTAAAATTATCTCTATTCCCTTATAAGTGGATGCCATAAATAAAATTTGTGTTCAATTCCTAAACGACTAAATGCACATTTTTATTAAATATATTTTTTTTAATTCATTCTTGGTTTGAATTAAGTCAGACGTTGTTTACAATAAATTTAATTTTAACTTTTATGATTTTTATCGAATTTAATGGCAATTAATTGTCGAACTAAAGAAAATTTATAGAATTTTACAATAATTTATGGACATCGAAGTAGGACAAGTATTTTATGGCAGACATTTCCATAGAAATGGCCTCAAAAAACATACAAAATCAATAAAATCATTTATGTTAATATCAAATGCAAATTCAGCAAAAAAAAACAACTTAATACAGTAAAAATAAAAATTTGTTTAAATTTTATGGTGCCTGGGGCCACAAACTTGTTTCAATTTGGTTAGCAATTTAAAAAGGAAATTTTATGTGTTTGGTGTTAATTTTTCAGGGAATATTTGGTTTGAACAGAACTTACACAAAATTTATTTTTTTCCATGTTGTAAAGGAAATAGGATTTTTTTATTTCTTCTTTGGTTTTTTGTTTAAACATGAAAATTTAACCAAGAAATCTGAGCTTAACCAAAAAACAAACCTGAAATGTATTGAAGTTTCAGGTTGAATTTTTCTATAATTTTCTATTTTGGGAAAACACACCTGTGAATGAACTTATTTTGTTTTTGTTTTTTATTTGGTTGGTCTCTTTGGTCATACAGAAATTGCATTAGACCTCAAGAACTAAACAAGTATGTACAACTTAAATAGTTTACGGGCGTTTGCAACTTTTACAGAGAAAGCAGAGTCTTAAAGTTGTTTTTCTATAAAAATAAAATTGTTCAATAGGATAAATTAACTTCAAAGTGTATCGATAGCAAAATTTTGTGGAAACAGATATCATCGATAACAAAGTTTTTTTTTTTAAAAATCTTTTACGGAAAAACATTTCATTTACTAAAATTGCCGATAAAAACTCTTCTATAGAAATTTTATTAATAAATGTTCTAATTTTAATTTATCGAGAAAATAATTTCCGTAAAGAAAACTAATAAAAACAAAACTTTATATTAAAAACTTATCGATAACAAAAGTTTTCTAAGGAAAATTAATTGATAATAAAATTTTTCAATGCAAAGCTAACCGCTAATAAAATATTTTAAACAGATAACTTTTCGATAAAATTTTTTTAATAATTCTTATTTATTCTTATTCTTTACTTATAGAAAATCAGTTTGCAAACTTATCGATAACAAAGCTTTTTTTTAACTTATCTAAAAGAAAATCTAAATATGCGAAAATGATCGATAAAAAGTCATTATATGGAAATCTAATAGATAACAAAACTTTTTCTATACAAATTTTACCGATAACAAAACTAAACATATCAGTAACAAAGTATTTCTTAATAGAAGGAAAACTAAGCGCAGGAATTTTTATTTTAAAAAATTAATCGATTACACATTTTTTCTAAGTTATATACTAGAACTTATCGATAACAAAATGGTTCCTTATAAAAGGTTTATTAAGTAACTAAATCAATAACTATTGTTTATACAAAACTTATAAATCTAGTTAACAGTCTAATGGCCATTTTCTAATTAGGCGATTATCGTTTTTCCCAACGATAAACTGCACATTAAAGAAATTTGGTTTTCTCAATGTCTCATTTGCTTCGATTTTATCGCAAAGCTAACCGGCACTCATCTGCCAAGTATTTATTTTCCTTTTATTTGCCGTACAGATAAATTCAATCAGCTGACTCCCAACTTTTACATGTATTTTGAGTGGAGTTGCCAGCTGAAAACAATGTTTTTTGTCGGTATATTGAGAAACCCAAAATCGTTAACGGACAGTTTATCGGTCCAATAAATTTATGTTGACATTTAGTAACAGACAGTTGGTCGATACATTGAGAAAATGGCCATAAGGAAAATTCATCGATAATAAAATTTTTCTATGCATAACATATCGATAACAAAGTAAAAATTTTAGATAGAAAGCTTTTTGATAAAAATTTTTTTCGTATAAATTTTTTCTTTAGAAAGTTAGTATGCACTTAACTTGTTGATAACAAAACTATTATAAGAAAAACTTATCAACAACAAAACTTTTATATGACAAAATTATCGATATCAAAACTATTACATAAAAAGCTTTTCGATAACAAAACTTTTTCTATAAAAATGTTATCGATAACAAAACTATTCCAATGAAAATTTATTAGTTAAAAAGTATTTCTTAATAGAAACAAATCTATTGTTAAGAAATATTTGTTTAAACAATCGATTTCCTATTTAAAAAACAAAAATTCAAATTTATCGATGGCAAAACTTCTGAACCTCAATCAATAGCTATTGTTTATACAGAATTAATCGATAGCCAAAATTGTTGATACAATATTATTGATACAACTAACTGTTAATAAAAAACTTATCGAAAACGTTTTATCAAAACTATCTCTAACGAAAATGTTCCATAGAAATCTTTTTCTAGAGAAATGAATCTTAAATTTATTAACAACAAAATTTTTTTTTAATTTTCTAATAAAAAAATTTTTCTTTGGAAAACTTTTCGATACTTAACTCTTTTAAAATATTAATTTTTCCTCGATATCTTTGGCATTCGCACTACATGTAGGAGGATAAACTGCAATGAAGTGGATATTAAGTGGTTTTTCTATTATTTGTATCAACAATGCTTAAGCCGACTTTGGAACAATATTCTATGACACCTTGTGCCCTATATTTCTTAACAATAATCTTTAAACCATTTCAGTATATTCCGTTCTGGCTCCCTGAATAATATACGGTTACGTTTTCCTATCTCAATTCGCCACATTCCTTTCACCATCTTTCGTTCAATCGCAATATCCCAAATGAAAATCTCAATGATGATATTACTGAGCTTTTCACTTTTCTTAAGACTTTTTTTATTTTGCTTCTGAGGATTCTAAGCGAACCTCTTTTGGCCAGAGACTGGAGGCCTCGTTTTCCGAATGGTATAAAATTTGCAGAAAATTCAGTTTTCGTAGGACATTTTCTGATTAACTTTAGAAAGTTTCTTAAACAAATTCACTTTTTGTAGGAAATTTTTGCAAAATTAAATTTTTGTAAAATTCGACGTAACAGAGTGTCAATTGCTAATGATTTGTATTTCAATCATCGTATCAATTTTGTAGTATTTTACTTAAGTGCTGTGCCGTTGCCTTCCGTATGGGATAAAGTGTTTCTATCTCGTTTTCATATGCTCCTTTGAAGTACATACAGATGCAGCTTTTAGTTGTCCAACATCAGATAGACACTTCAGTATTTGAATGGCAATTGGCTATTTTATGGCGGCAAGTGCTTGCCATGCCAACACGAGCTTCCAACTGCACTAAAAATTGTTAAAAAGAAAACATTGCTTCCTATGAATCGCCAACTGTTGGTATACTTAACGCTTAGAAACATATGAAAAACGGCAAAAATAAAATGTGCTTAATGAAAAAAAAAAGAATTTAATTATCTGCCACTGCTTATTAGCTTGCGCCTACTCTGCATACTGTTGGGGTTTTTACTATCCCCATCCAGTGAAAGGTTCTATTGCAAATACAAAACAAACTTCGTCTCTGACATTAAATATAGAAAATACTCTTTGAATACTCTGCTCTTAAGTCTGACACACAAGCAAATCTACTTAATCAATTTAAAAGTAAAACTTACAAAAAAAAAAAAAATCACCGAAAATACAAAAAAAAAAAAATATTTTGGAAAATAAAACTGCACATGTTGTAAATCGTGCATAGGCCACTAGTAATTTTCATTCATTTTACATTTTGTTTAGGTTTTTTTTCTACTCTCATTTAGTCCATTTTTCTTTAATTTTAATCTACAGACTGTTTTTTACTCTGTTTTTCTTTTTTGGCGTTTGTAGGAATTTGTCTAGTTAAAGGGGTTTTGCTTGCTATTGCATTAGTTTGTTAAGCCTTGCATGTGAATTTTTAAAGGAAAGAAAAAAATAATAGATTTTATTTACAGTCTTTCTATAGATTGACCACTTTTTCTGGATTTCCTTGAAATACTCGCATGTGTATTAAAAAAAACCTGCAAGTGCTTAAACTGCTCTCTAAAGAAAAAAAAAATTCTTTTTAGAGTTGAGATTTAGTAGAAGATAAATTTTAAAAAAAGCAAATACAAAAGGAAATTGTAGTAAACTCTTTAAATTTGTATGAATTTTCGTTTTGGAAGGGTACTTTGGGCAAATTCTTATTTGAAGAACATTTAGTTGCCTAAATATTTAAGATAGAACAATATTACTAGAATGCTTTTAAAACCTTGAAGATTTCTCTAAGCGATACACAGTGCAATACATAAATTTTTAATTTAATTATCTAATAAAATTATTTATTTATTAACAATTTACTGCAACCAAACACTTTTGAAAATTTTTAACTAATCAGCAACATTTCATTTTCTTTCACTCAAATTTCAGTCAACAATCTCTTGTCCGAACTTTAACCGCAGCAACTAGTTCTCTACTTTAATCAAAGGTAAGTCTTAAAATTTTTGCAAAACTTTTTGTTTTTTTTCAATATTGTCTTTGGCAATGCAACATTATTCGACGACAAAGACTTTATTTAATCTTTTAGTTTTCATCACCATAAATTCTAGTTAAAATATTTTGGAATTTATTTTTCAACTGCCCCACCTACTTTTACCACCCAAAAGCACATTTATGCCATTTATCCAGTTCTGGCTAAATTGAAGCTTAACTTTATTATTTAACATTTTATGCGGTTTCGAATTGTTGGAGCCAACAAATAATGGCACCACTAGCAAAATAAACAAAAACAAAAACAAAAAAAAAAAAAACAAACCGAATAGCAACGTTAAAATTGACCGCAATAATTTATATCAATGCAAAAGTTACAATAGTATTTTTAAAAATACACTGGCACTTTTCAAAAAAAAAAAACCTAAAAAAAACCAAAAATCCGCCAAATCACAAGAAAAAAAATACCACAGATATTGTTCTGTGTGAGTGCATGTAGAAGTACTTGAAATTAAGAAAAATAACTGGAATCTCAAAAATAACACAAGCACATTGAAATTCACCTAAAAAAGAAAAGCAAACAAACATTTGAAACAGCTAAAAAAAAACACACAGATACTCCAACACTCAAAAAATCAAATAACAAGAACAACAAAACTAAAAACAAAAAAACAACAACAAACGAAATTGTTTGCATGTGGCTTAAAGCAGAGAAGAGATGCCAGACTTGAAAAAATCTTGCCGATTACAAGAGGTTTCTGTACAACCAGAGATAAAACAATTTTTAGTATAGTCACCTCCAGCAAAACAAAATGTTTTTAACAAATAATATGTTTGTTTTTGTTAGGACCAGAAATCAGGGCAAGACCCTATTAATGCATTGCATTGTGTTGTGTTGAAACTAGAAAAATAGGATAGAGAGAGAAAGAGAGAGTAGCGTTTGTGAACATTCGACTTAAACATCACAGAATACTAACAGCAGAGTTGCCAATTTAGCGCCTTTGGCGCTAGATTTAGCGCTTTTTAACTGTCGAAAAGGCGCATATTTTATCCTTAGCGCTTTTTTGAAAAAGAGCGCTAAATTAGCGCTTTTATTGATACCCAAAATGTTTGTACTTTTATTTGCAAACATTTTAATCAAGACACAAAAAACCAAAATTTGTTTCCGTTTTTTAAATACATAGACCGCATTTAGTCTATGCAATTAACGCCGAGTTTTTTTTTCTATTTTCTTTTAAAGTAGTTGCTACGAAACTCTTTTCACATTTACATTTACATTTTTTTTAAACTTTTTCAACCCCGTTTTCTTCCCTACACCTCTTGCTAACAAACAAAAAGTTGCAAGCGAAAGTTGCGGCGTTAATTGCATAATGTAAATATGGTCATACTTTACTCTGAAATGCATACTATACAAGGAAAGAAGTTTATTTTCTAAAGTAATCCATTAACTTTTTTTGTTTGTATTAAGTAAAACTTTCTTAAATAAAGAAACATTTTGTCATGATCAAAAGTTCATATTTTTGGTATATGATCAAAAACTGCATTCAGCATTCATTTAATATTAGTCTCATTTTCTTGATCTTTTAATAGGATCGAATTTCTTGCATCAAGAAACAAATGCTACCGATTTCTTTAAACTTTTCAGAAAATGCTCAAGAAAACTTGGTTTGATTCAATTAATTTTTATTAAGATCGACATGTTAACATATCAATCAAAAGTTTCTCATTTTTTTATTAAGTTTTCTTAAACTACACTTTTTTATGAAAAAATTTCAGGCTTACAATAAGAAATTTTTGGCTTGACGAGAATGGTGCAAAATTATCTTGGTTCAAGATATATTTTCTGGTGATTTAGTAAATAATTTTTTTAGGGTATATTTGAAATTATATTACTTTACTCTTCCTGAAATATCAGAAAAGCCTTTTTAAAAATTTTAATGTTTTATTAACACTGCACTGCAAAAAAATAAAAAAAGTCGGGGTAGAGAACTTGATTATGCGATTTTAATTGACTTTAGCGTGCTGATTTTACTGATCTTCAAGATTTCTCGCCTTATTGTATTCATAATATACCTAGATTTCTGATAATTGATAATAAAAAAAGTGTACATACTAATTTGCATGAAAAAAATGGTCGCCATATGGTCAAAAATAATCATTGTAAAAGATCTAAATCGCACAAATCTTATTTTATATATTTTTATTTCAAACGATATTTTTTGACGGCCAGTGTTATTAATTAAACTTGTTTCTTTAACATTTCATTAAGTTTTTTATTTAAATTTTATTTAGCGCTTTTTAGCGCTTTTTGATTGGGGCCACGGCGCTTTTTAATCAGAAATAGTTCACAACCCTGACTAACAGAACTGTCACGAAACGGAAGATTTTGCGTTTTTTGCTGTCTCTTTCTCCGAAAGCTGCCCTTTTTGCATTTCTCTTTGCAACATCTTTTATGCCGCAATACAATGAACACAAATTTATTAAGTTGAGATTTATTTGCAAAACTGTTTTAAAAATTAACTTTTAAGTTAACCACAACACGAGTAAATAATATTTAAGTAAATAACATTATAAAACAAAACAATATTACATAAATAAATTTTTTCTGCAGAAAACAAACGTTTGTTGAACTAATGCATTTGTTTAGCGTGCTTTGTGTTTTGTTTTGAGCACGCTATTTGTGTTGGTTGCTGTGGCCTGTTTTAACACATTGTCACTTCACTACCAAAAAAGGCTTTCTGTCTTTTTCTTCGAAAGCTGCCTTCGCAACTGATTTGTTAGTATTCTGTGTTAAACATATTCCTGCTAAAAGTGAGAGGAAAGACTTCAGCAGTAAGTTTATTCCCAATACTAACCGTCTGGCCGAATTTTCCTTGTTATCTGGTGAACGTTTCACCGACCCATCTTCAATAAAAGGATAGGCTCTTATAGAAAAACGTGTATTACGTACACACAGAAAAAAAACAATGGAAAATCCTCGAAAACAAAGTTGATTTTACATTTTTCGATATCGATTTTGCTTCATAGTTACTTCATGTTAATTTAACATGATTTTACAATAACTTGCGAACAACATATTTTCTTTTGTAACTTACATTCATGCTAATTTAACATTCCCGTAAATTTAGAGCAAAATGGCATTCATATGGAAATAACCCTCCGAATCCCGTTGAATGAAAGTTATTTCAAATGGAAACAACGTGAATTTCATATAGAATCGAATTGGTTTGAGTTTGAAATAACAGTGAGAAGAAGCTTTAGAGACAACATATCGATACCTTCCCATCAGAATGTATTAAGCGACATTTCTAAAATTGTGTAGGAAACGAAAAAAAACGTCTCATTTAGTTATTTATTTGTGTATTTTATTGAAAGGAAAGCGATTTTCAGAATACAAAACATATTTAAAAATGTGGCTTAGCATAATTTCTTTGGCGGGGAATACAAATTACAGGGTGCAACATTATTCCAGTGAATAAACTTGACGGTTGATACAATTTTATTTTCTCTCTAGTTTCCTTTGCATCCATGATAGGGCAGCGAAACCCAGGCCAAAATGTGGCGCTTAACTTCTAGTATAGTTTTAATCAAATTTAAAACATAGAAAGGTCCTTCTCGAAAATTTGTTTTTAGATACTGTGGTGTAGGATATTATACGGTCGGGCTTGACCGACTATACTTTCTTACTTGTTTTTAGTACGTTTTGGTGTTATTCGTATTTGAATTTTTGAGTTCGTCTCATATTTTATGTAAGAATAAAATACTTAATTTATCCCGTGTGTTATTCTTTCTGGGCAGATCTTTCAATTAATTAGAACACATCCTATAGTAGTGACGATACAACAGGTAAATACAACCCAAATTTCGTCGGTGCTAGCGGAGTCAATAAAATTGAACACGCTACTGTCATACATGAGAACCTTGGCCCTCGGCTGCACGAGATCGACACTCATTAAAATAAGCTTTGAAGCACCGGGCCACACTTTATATATGATGTAGGGGTTGCAAATAGTAAGGAGATCAGATGGTGTGAAAAATATTTTACAACCTTGTAAAAAACCGAGGCACTTGAATGCTTCTGTTGATACGTTGCGCACTTGTTTTGTCCATCGGACACCACATTGTATTTCCATGCCCCGAACATCAATAGATTGTGATTCTTCAATTATTATACCAACCATATCAGGCACATTGATCTATCCATCGTTTGTGCGATAGCATGCAACACTGGTTTTTCGGGCATTTGGCACTATGCGCCCACGATTTGGTGTAAAAGCAACAAGTTATTATTTATTAAAATTTACGCTATTCTCATGATCCCATTCCGAAATTAAATCAAGGTCTCGGCCAAGCGTATCGTTCATCTTCAGCCTCATATCACCAACATCGCATACCCTTGGTCGAAAATTAAATGAATACGAATGGCAAAGTTTGCTGTCATCTGCAAAAGAGAAGACAGGGTTCGAAGTTTGACATAAAAGTTAGTTAGTTAGTTAGTTAGTTTAGAAATAGAGTAGGAGTAATTAGTTTACTTTTTTTCGATACCTGGGACAGTAAGTATCCAATAAAGCAATCATTAAGCAATCGCCTTAAAGGAAGTATGACTCTAAAAATTTGTCAAGATAATAATTACCCATACTCTCCATAACTTTAAAAAGTGCTGCTCAAATTGCTAATGGGGGGAATTTTCAGCGTTATAAGACATTTCTTTTTTTTAGGAATTGGCGTTACACTAGCAAATTTTCAACGGACGGGAAATTCAAAAGACCACTGCAGGCATACCACTCGACACAGGAGACTTGTTATTATTGAGATCTGCAAGAACCCTTTTAACAGCTCGAGCCCGAAATATATTCTTGTCATATATAAATCGAGACTCTTTCGGGGATAAGTTAATTGCTAGCTGGTAAGTGAGAATTATATGTTGGCTAGAGGTGCATGTGGACGACGTGTTTTTACAACTGACTTGTCAACTTTTCAAGTCACTTGTAATTGTGCATGTCTCTCAAAATTGGTGTTTTACAGAAGGTTTATAATATTCGGTCACAAACGTACATGTTACTTGATTCTGATATTGTATCTGTTTGTATTTCGCATAGCTATTGCAGACATCAAAGTAGTTCTCGGTTTCAAAATAACGTGCTGCCGCCACAAAAATTTGTATTTTCGCAGTAAAAGAGTTCAGACATCTTGACGTATTTTCTTTAGATTCTTTGGCACTCGAAGATCTTGCCATTGGTTAATTTAACTATGTTATTAGCACCGACACCCATATTATGGTTAAATTAGTCATAAATCAAAAAGCCGCAACTATATTATGGATACTAATAGTTGTAAACATATTTCCCGAAAATTCAGTTTTGGTAGGAAATTTCCTAAGGTATAATTCATTTGTCGCAAATAAAATTTTTACAATTTTCGTAATGACAGTGTGGCAACTATTGATCGTTTGTTGTTAACAAGTGAAAAAATAACTTAACTCTACACTAGACACAATGGCCGAATTGTGGCTCATTACATTAGCAGATCATCTTTTAAAATAATTAGCATTAAACACAAAAATATGTTTAAGAGTTGCAAGAATATTTTTGTTCTAAATCTTCATTAAACTTGCGTCTGGGTATGTCAATAGCTTGATAATTTTTTTAAGTTTTTTCAATGTAGTGCGTTAACAAGATCGTTTCGACCAACATTAACTTTTGACTTGTTTTTCTGTTTGGTTTGAAACAATCAGTCGTCGTTTGATTGTAACTAAAATAAAGTGGTGCTAAAAAAATAATACAACAATAACAAAAACAATAAAGCAACAAAACAGTCAACCACAAATCTAAGTCAAAACAAAATAATGAAAAATTCCCTGCAAGCATCAAAATGATTCCGGTTTCGTGTGAACTAAAACTGGTCTTCTCCATTCATGGAATAAAACAACAGCAACAACAACAGTCTTTATTGGTACCCTTACTACACAAAGTACTTTATTAGTTTTTGTTTGAAATTGTTGTTTTTTTTTTTTTATTTTGTATTCTTCTCTGGCTCCTCCTGTCGTCCCCCACAATTTTTGATTGTTTGTGTCGCTGCAGATTTCAATTGTTTCGTTTGTTTTTTTTTTTTTTTTAGCAAGTAGATGAAAATGTGTGAGTGCTGTGTACAATGGGGCAGAAACATTTTGTTTTTTTTTTTTCCAAAATTCCCTTTAAAAAGCAAAAATTTTAAATATTCCCTGACAAAAGTAAATTTTTGGAAAAATTACCTATAAAATTGATTTTTGATTTTAAAAGGGAATATTTTGAAAACGACCTCCTGAAAGTATATTACAAAATTGCATAACAATTTTTTCTGGCCATATGAAGCTAAGCTGGAACAAAGTTTACCGCAATATCTATATCTGCTACGGTTTAAGGCGTATTTATTTATTTTACCAGAGTGGGATTTATGTGGGGCCTAGGGTAAATTATGGACCGATCTTCAAGAAATTTTACAGTGTCATTTTTAGTCCTATAAAACTGTGACGTGCCAAAATTTGTTATGATAGCATTGTTAATTATGGTTTTAGGCGTACTATACTGTTTGCCGTGAGAAGGGCTTATATGGGGCCTAGGGTAGATTATGGACGGATCTTACCAAAATTTTACAGCGTGATTTCCAGTCGAATAAAACGAATTTTTGCAAAATCTTATATCATTCTGTACTTTATTCCACCATTTATGTTAGTTTTTGTAACAAAATTATCAATCTTTTTAGGTGGTGGTTTCACATTCTGGTTCCACTGATCCTACTGAACCGATTTTGCTGGATTTCAATCCCAAACTGCTTAGGATAACTACAAGCAATTTGACACCAAGTTTGTTTATTTCTTTTGAGTTTTTCAAAAGGGGGCGTGTTTTTCACAGACGGACAGACAGACGGACATGGCTAAATCGACTTAGAATTACTCAAGGACCCAGAATATATACACTTTATGGGGTCTGAGATGAATAATAAAACAGTTTCACACGGAATGACAAACTTAGTATACCCTGTTCACTACTAGTTGTGGTGGAGGGTGTAAAATCAATAACTAAATTGAGTTTGAGAAAAATTCCTTCTCAGAAATTAATTTTCGAAAAATTCCCTTTAAAAGCTAAATTCTAGAAAAATTTCCTTCGAAAAGTAACCTTTTCAAAATTTCCTTTTAAAGGTGAGTTATCGAAAAATTAACAAAAACAAGTGAATTTTCAAAAAAAAAAATTCCCATCAAAACATAAAAAAAAAAAAATTCCCGTCGAAAAGATATTTTTTTTTAATTTAGCCATATGTTTGAATTTTCAAAAAAAAAATTAATTCCTCAAAAAAAATATATAATAATATAAAAATTAATTACAAAAAATTAATTTAAAAAAATCAATAATTAAGTGAATTTGAGAAAAATCTCTTCTCAGAAATATATTTAAGAAAAATTCCCTTTAAAAGCTAAATTCTAGAAAATGTCATTTGAAGAGTAACCTTTTAAAAATTCCCTTTTAAAAGTAAATGATCGCAAAACTAACAAAAATAAGTGAATTTAAAAAAAAAAATCCCATAAAAACTTTAATTAAAAAAATTCCCTTCGAAAAGACATTAATTTTATTGTAGCCATATTTTTGAATTTTCATTAAAAAAAATGAATTCCTTTAATATTTAAAACAAAAAAAAAAAAAAAAATATAAAAAAATTGGGCCCCATTGTGCATCATAGTTTTATTTTCAATCTATTGTAAGTTAGAGTACGACGATGGGTTTTTTTTATATTCTTTGCAATTTTTATTGTCAAATTGGCCAAAAACCTACAAAAATAGTCAGTCAGCTTTAAAACGTTTTTATCTGCTTTGTTTTAGTTCAGCTCCGTTTTGTTTTCATTTCCAACTATTGTTGAATTTGGTTTAGAAAATTAGTGGACTAAAAAAAGAGTGTAATCTCTTTGTACACTTTTTCTATATGCAGTCCAACACTAAACTCCTCTAAAGAAGTGGCAGGCAGCGACCAAAAGCCATCAATGTAGGTATCAAATTTTATCAGTGGATTTTTAAAACATAATTTTCGTCCAGTGCAAATGAATGACTAAACGCCTTCAAACACTAGACCGGTCGCTAATTAAATGTTTCAATACGACTTTGTGGCATGTGCCGCATTTACATTCATATAAATGAATACACAAAAAAAAACTATATATATATATTATTTTGACTCTGATGGTCAACAATAAAAAAAAAATAAACAAAAATAACCGTCCATAAAACTGTTTTAAACTTCAGTTATGAACCGCTTTAGTAACACATGACTGCAAAGCTTGCATGTGGATTCTAGTTTGATACTCACAAATAAGTAGCAAATAACATCAAATTCAGTTTATGCAACATGAAATTTTAGCCAAATATAAATTAAAAGCTAAAAACATTAAAGAAAAAAAAGAAAAAACATCCAACCAGACTCAAGTGAGCACACACACGCATTTTGCCAATAACTTTATCAAACTTACCAGCCTGAACTGCCAACTGTCCATTGCACCAGCGCAATTAACTTCATTATTATCATTTAGATGAGGAGGATGGTGATTATGTTTTTTTTTATATGGAAAAGCTAGAATGTGCGAAACATCTTATATATATAACTATCATATGACGGAAAATTGTGCAAACATGATGACACACTTAAAGCTAAAAGTAATCATACAACTTAAACTTAAAAACACAAAAAGAACCACTTCAATTTACAAAGTTCCGAATAAGGTTTTGCGAAAAGGTAATTTTTTTTTTAAACTATAAATTTTATAAATTAATCTAAGTTAAATCTCTTACAAAAATAGAATTTGCCTAAAATTTGCTACAAAAACAATTTTTTCTTAAAATTGTCTTTCAAAAATAAATTTTATTTAAATTCCCACTTAAAAGGATATTCTTTTGAAATTCCCTTTAAGGAGGATATTTTTCTAAAATACATACTCTATAGTTCTAAATTTTTGGCAAATACTTATAAAAAGTATATTTAAAAAAAAAATCCTTAAACAGTTAGTTTTAAAAATATTTCCTTTTAACAGTAAATATTAAAAAGATTCCCTTAAACCATAAATTTTTAAAATTAAAAAAATAAAAAGTATATTTTAAAACAAAATTCCTTTAATCAGTTAGTTTTAAAAAAATTCCCTTTAAACAGTAAATATTAAAAAAATTCCCTTGAAACCATAAATTTTTAAAAATTCCTTATAAAAAGTGAATTTTTCTCAAATTCCCTTTAATAAGTGAATTTTTCTCAAATTCCCTTTAAAAATTGCATTTTAATTTAAAAAAAAAAATTTGAAATAAATTTCCCTTTAATAGCTTAATTTTCGTTTAATTCCCTCTGAAAAGTATATTTTTTATATTATTTGTCTTTAAATTTTTGTAAAACACCTATAAAAAATTAATTTTCAAAATTTTTGTAAAATTCCTTTTGAAATGGGAAATTTTATAAAATTCCCTCTGAAAAATGAATTTTTGTAAAATTTCGTACAAAATAAGAATTTTTATAAAATTCCCTCTAAAAAGTGAATTTTTGTAAAATTTCGTTCAAAATAAAAATTTTTGTAAAATTCCCTCTAAAAAGTGAACTTGAGTAAAATTCCTTATAAAAATTTAATATTCGAAAAACTTCCTCTAAAAGCCAATTTTCGTTAAATGCCTATTTGAAAAGTAAGTTTTGATAAAATGGCTAAATTTTCTGTTAAAAGTGAATTTGTGCAAATTTTTCTATAAAACGTAAATTTTCAAAAAATTTCCTCTCTCTTTTAAATATTTTCGGATATTTTTTTATTGCATGTGATAAATTTTGATTTCTGTACGTTTAATTTCGTCTTCGACTGTACCTTCAAAACTACGTTATTTAGTGATCATCACTGTATTAGTGCTTGTTAGCCATCATACATTACAATACAATTGAGCATCATAACAGCAATAACTACTGCACAACTGCCGGTAAATAAACTCAAATATATATTCTAAAGTATTCAGGCGTCCATTTGCGAACATTTCAACAGACACGGACGCCTATAACACCTCCAACCAACCAAGCTGAACTATTCATAAATGGCAGAATCATACAAAAAGAACCAACAGAGCAGAGTATAAAAAAAATGGTAAGGTGTCTTAAGTCAGTGATGCACGTAGAAATGGACGGTGGGCAAATAATTTTTTGTAGTAAAAAAAAAAAATAATTTTTGATTTGTTAGTAAAATATACATACGAAATTGTAAATATTTTGTTTAAAGCTGGCTAAATTATTATCTTTGGAGTTTCGATTTTTTAAAAGAGAGAATAATTGAATTTTGAATGGTGTTAAAGACAACCTGCTTTAATGAATACAATAAGCTTGTACTCTTTATTTAGAGTTTCATTGCCATTCGGGCTTTGCGTAAGAAGTCGTTTATCATCGTTTCCCAGTGGTTGTAAAAGCCGATTGCTGGCGAACTTCTCTTAATGCTTTAAAAATTGAGCTGCCTTTTGTTTTGCCCGCCTCAGTTTTTTCTGAAAAATAAATGTAATTGAAGAAGTTTTTAAGCGAGAAAAAAAGCGCAACAAAAGAAATCGGCCTTCTTTTAGCCATAAAAATACTACCGAAAAATAAGAATAAAGCAACCAAAAAAGGCAACTCATGAAGCAATGAATTTAGAGTAAGTTTCAGTTTTTTTCTATTTGCTTTCTGACCAACAAAACTCAAAAACAAAGGCACGAAGGAAGGAAAAGCACTTAAGCGTTTATTTCAGTTCATTGAATAGTTAAAAAATTTATACAAAAAAAAAAAAAAAACTTAAATGTTTCACTTCAAATTTATATTTGTGTCATAATTTTGGAATTTTCTTGTAATAACATTTTTCCTTGGAAAAGATTTACTTACCAACTTTGAATATTTGGGAGAAGATTTTTAGATAATTAAAGTTTTACTATTATTTTTCTTTTAAAGGCCATTACAAAATATTGATCATAAACTGTGGATAGGGGGAACAGAAAATTTTTGGTAAAAAAATTAAACTTCAGTATACCAAACATTTAAAAAGGTTCTTAAAAAAGAGCATTTTTAAAAAAATTCTAATTAAAAGTAAAATTTCTTCAAAAAACTAAAATTTTGAAAAGTGCAATTTTCAACAAAAAAAATACCTTCGAAAAGTAAATTTTTAAGAAAAAAAAAAAATGTTAATAATAAGTGATTTTTGAAAAATTTTCAATAGAAATTGAATTCTAAAAAAATTAGTCTCTAGAAAGTGCATTTTAAAAAGTCAATTTTTGAAAAATTCCCTTTTAAAAGTCAACTATCGAAATTTACTTTTTAATGGAACTTATTCAAAAAAATTCTTTTCTGAAAGAAACTTTTCAAAATATATCCTATAAAACTAAATTTAAAAAATGCTTAAAAGAGAAATTAAATTTTAAAAACATTTTTATAAAAAAACTTCCAAAGAAAGGCAATGTTAATATAAAAAGTGAATTTTAAGAAATTTTCTAAAAAAGTACTTTTCGGAAAATCCTCTATAAAAAGTGAAACTCTCTAGAAAAAGCATTAGAAGGGAAATAGTGAAATAATTCCGTTTAAAAAGTATCTAAGTTTTCAATAGAAAGTGAATTTCAAAAAATTCTGCAAAGAAAATGTTTTTCGAGAATGGCTTTAGAAAAATCAATAAAAGAATCGTACGTAAAAGTAAATTTTTAATAATTCTCTATAAAAAGTGAGTTTTAAAAAAATTTTCTATAGGAAATAACTTTTACAAAAATTCTTTATAGAAAATGTCTTCTAAACATATTTGAAAGTTTTAAAAGATTTTGTTATTCGTGCTTAATTCCCAATTTTCATTATTGATAAAAACACTGAAATTTATTGTTGATGGGATAAGCTATTCCTATGCGCATTTCACTGGCCAGATCGTCAGGAAACTTCATCCATAAAGATTTTAGAAAAACTAAAGATATTAAACCAAAGAAAACAGAGCAACTAGACAAAAACTAAATAATTTTTACATATGTATGCATACATATTAACAATATCTACTTTAAACTTCATTATAAATTAAATTTAAAAAGTGAAAACTGGTAAATTTTTTTTAAATCGTTTTTAGAACATAAAAAAAAATAAAAATTTAAAAAAAAAATTTTCTTTTTAAAAAAACAAGATTCGAACCAGAGAACTCACAGTTTCTAACTTAATACACCCCCTAGACAACTAAACCATGAAGGAACGTTGTTTGAATATCATTTAAGTGAAATATGGCGCGTTAATTAGAGGTAGTCGTGGTTTTTTGCTGATAACTCAGCCATTTTTTAACCGATTTAATAGATTTATATACCGACGTGTTAAAGAAGAAATTTACCATTTACTTAAGTTATAAAGCTTGCACTCGGGGAGATCTATGGTTCCCGAAAGTGGGTATTTAAAAAAAAAAAAAAAATTTTGGTCATAACTTTTATCTGAACCGATCTTCCCGAGTTTTTTATAAAATATGTTCTACTAAAAATTATTTATATTTTTATTTTGGTATATAAATCATATCCATAGGAGATATGGCAGCCTTAAAATTTAGGTTTTTATACTATTTTTAATTTTTTTGTACGGGAGGTACCACGCCCACTTCTCCAATCCTGCCCACATTTTGTAGGATGGTGTGTATTTGCAACTTAAATGTGTGTACCTAATTTGGAAACTTTGGCTTTTGCCGTTCCCCAGATATACAGCAAAAAGTAATATAAATACAACAACCACAAGGGATTTTCGGAAAAAATTAGAGGTAGTCGTGGTTTTTTGCTCATATTTCAGCCAGTTGAGGACCGATCTGGCTGAATTTCAAAATTAAAATAAGAATACCTGACAGAAAGACACCCCAACCAAGCCCCCATCATATCTGGGGGCTTCGGAAAACCCATTTCAACAGACAGACGGACAGACGGTCAGACGGACAGACGGACAACCGGATTTGAACTTCGCTTTTCATAAGGACCCAGAATATATATACTTTATAGGGTGTAGGATCAATATTGTAGAAATTACAAACGGAATGACAAAGTTATATACTTCGGTGAAGGGTATACACTGAAAAAATTTTCTTCACTGATCCAATGAAATGTACATTAAAATTCAACCTATGTAACCCTTCATTGGATTAATGAAATGTTTCATAAAAGCAATGAAAATTTGGCATTAGTTTAATGACAAACGTTTATTTTATCCATTTTTTCAATGAGGATTCATAAAATCAATGAAAATTTTGTCATTGATTTTATTAATCCTTCATTAATCCAATGAAGGGTTACATAGGTTGAATTTTAATGTAAATTTCATTGGATCTGTGAAGAAAATTTTTTCAGAGTAAAAATAGGGAATTAAGCACGAATAACAAAATCTTTTAAAATTAAAATTTTGTATTCCCAAAAATTATTTTGACAATTTTTGAAAGTAAATATTCGGAAAATTCCCTCTAAAAAGTGAATTTCTGTTAAAATCCCACTGAAAAGTGAATTAAAAAAAAAACCCCAATTAGAGGAATTGATTTAAAAATTCCCTAATCAAAGTAAAATATCGAAAAATTTAATTACAAAACGCTTTTCCGAAAAGTATTTTTATTAAGTTAAAAAACAGACTATTTTTAAAAAGTAAATTTTCGTATAATATTTTCTAAATCGAGAAGTTTTCAAAAATTTCCCCTAAAAGAAAATGTTTCAAAAATATCATTTGAAAGGGAATTTTTCAAAAATATAATTTGAAAGGGAATTTTTCAAAAATATTCTTTAAAATTTAAATGTGATTTTTCAAAATAATTCCCTATGAAGAATATTTGAAAAAAATTTTTAAGAAATTAAGAAAAAAAATTTATAGGAAATTATTTTGAAAATTCAGCTTTTAGACTTTGGAAAATGACATTTAAATTTTTTTTTAACTAACGCACTTTTAAGAGGAAATTATTTGAGCTGATTTTTCCAAAAATAAGTGAATTTTTCAAAAATTCACTCAAAGATGCGAATTTTTCAAATATTCTATCAAAAAAGTGAGTTTTTGAAAAATTTTTTCAAAAAGGGAATTTCTAAAAATTCTATCTAAAAAATAAATTTTTGAAAACCTCTCTCTGATAGGAGGATTTCTAAGAAGTGAATTTTCGATAAAACTGAATTTACAAAACCATTCGCAATAAATAGTAAAAATTCAAAAAAATCTTATTTGTATGTTTTGATGTTTAGATAGACATATGAGCCGTTTATTTTGAAAGTGGCATTAGTCACTTTTTCAAAAAAAATCGAGTTAATAATAAATAATAATAATAAATAATAATAATAATAATACTGAGAAAAATATCATTATCATGATGTATCAAATACAAGTGAATCTTCTCGAAAGTTAGCATCCATATTTTTAAACGTGTTAAAACGCAAACCCTTAAATATCTCGATTTAAAAACCGAAATGATTTATGCCACTTTCAAAATAAACGGCTCATATGTCATAGATTAAAATATAGGGCACTTTAATGAGGGAACTCGGGGAAAAAATTGGTACAATGGTACTTTTTTCTTTTTGATATGCTTGGCATGCAGAGTGCATATGATCAGAATTAAAATAAAGTGTACTTTTCAAGTGCCAAAATTGGTACTTTTTATGGGGAAAACGGGATAAAATTGGTACTTTTCATCTTTTAAATAAATTCGATATGCATACACATTAAAGCGTACATAAACATACTGTGTACTTTCCGGGGGCCTAAAATAAGGAAAGCTGGTACTCTTGGTTCACTTTTAACTTTGGTACTTTGTCGCTTTTCGAAAAATTTGGTGTAGAGATAACATATAGCCCAGATTAAAATATAGAGTACTTTTTATGATGTAACAACGTAAAAATTCGTACTTTTGGTTATTTTACTCTCTGTGATAATACATATTGGTATACAGATTGCATATGGTCTAGTGGCCTGAATATATGTATATATTGAGACTTCCCCTGCATTTCATATGGACAGTTGAATGTCGGTTTCTCAAGAGTATCGAACTTATATGTATTCGGGTTTCCCTCCAAAGCAATAACGATTTCCATTTCAAAATATAATTTTTTTACTGCCCACCCTAAACTTTAATTTCTGCCGCTCAAATTTCAAATAAAAAAGCTGCAGAAGAAAACGTGCTTCATGCAAACACTTTAAATTATGGGTTACATGATTTAGTTGTTTCCAAAAAGTAATTAATAGATTTACAGTTAATTTACTAAGATTAAAAACTTAAGTTTTAGTTAAGAATAGACACTTTGTATTTGAGTGTTTTCTCTTGGTTTATTTTAGCTCTTTTTAATATTTTTATCTTTAATATATTCCAGGTGTGTGTGGATTTTTTAATGTTTTTTTTAGTATTATTCGTGTTCAATTGCTGTTGCATTGTTTGCTTGATTTATTGAGGGGAAAACAAAGTTTGGTAAGAAATGTTTTAGTGTTGCAAAAGGGCAATAAAACAGAATACTTATTGTGTGGTAAAGATTGTGTAGGGAAAGTACACTGGACAAAATTTTTAAGGGGGTAATTTTTATTAAAATTTTTGTTAATTACCCAATAAAAAATGGATCTTCAGACGCAGTAGGTTTGAATGGGGAAAATGTAAAAGGTTCGCTTAACATCTCGCTTGTGGAATGCATGAATTTTATGAGGCGAGTTTACACTTTGAATCAATATATTTTTGATACAAAAGTGCGTTATTCAACGTATTTAAAACTGTGGAGTGAAACGATCAGTTTTTGGCAATATTGGTTGTTGTATTGGGGCTATGTGAAATTATGGATCAATTCTACTTCTGGCAATTGAAAATTATGTACCAAATTTTATGAAATTATCTTTAAAATTGTGTCCTGTACTTTGCGCACAAGTTTACATAGACAGACAACCAGCCAGCCAGTCCGATAGACGGACGGGTGGACATTATTGTTTTGACTCAGATAGTGATTCTTAGCTTTAGATTTGAATTTTTCTTGGATTTTAATGGCTATTTTTGGAAATTTTTATATTTTGCCAAACAAATTTCCTTTAATATTGAAGAACAATTTGTTTGTGAATTTAAGTCTTAAACAGTTTTTATTAAAACAACGCAAAATATTCCATTTTATTATCACATTTAGATGCAATCACATTCATAAAATAGTGATCAATTTGGAGGAATATTTTGTATAACAAAGCTATTAACCCCATTAATTGTTAAAACCAGCGTTTAAAAATCGCAGTCAAACAAGAAAAACTATTTGTCACTGGCCAAAAAAAAAAAACTGTTCCTTCTTCTTCTGATTCATTAAACGTTAACACTCACTATCAAAAAGCGCAAAGTTGTACTGCAGTTTTTTAAACCCTGGTTAAAATATAGTCTTTCGACTGTATTTCCACTGTTTGCGCTACGTGAACGAAATGAACGTTTATCACGCCCATTTATATATCGCTGACATAGGGCTTTAGTAAATGATGGTATTCATAGTACAGCTGAAGAAATTCTACCAGACGGGTTATCCTTAGACAATTATCTAAAATTATAATTTACTTGTAATTATGCCTTTACTAAAACGTCATAATTGTCTAAAGTATCATACAATACAACACCCGTTACAATTTGCTCCAAGTCTTTTTTTATTTTAGTATTTTTTCTAAATTCCCTAGAGAAATTTTTTTTTATCAATCAATTAATTTTTCGTTTACAATTTCCAACATAAATTTGCAATATTTAGTCGAAAATGTACATCTTTTTGCAATGTTTCAAAATATAAACAATATAAATTTAAATATTTTTTTTTTTAATTTATATTTGCTTGTTTTGTTAGAACAGGAAATCATAAATTTAGCTAACATTTTAATAAAGAGCTGCAACTACAGCGACAAACAATTTTTTAAACTAACAGATAAATTTCTTCAAAAACAACAGCATCATTAGAAAATTTCAAAATCAAATCTCTGGCAATTAATAAGTGTTCATTAAAATCACACAAATTGTTAAAGGTTTAAAACGAATTAAAGAGGAACTATTTATTCTTACTTTCTTCTAAACATTAAACAAGTTTCCTAACTCACAGAGTTAAAATTAACACTTAATGATGAAACAGAACTGCGGCTGAACGATGTTTTCTATACGATTTGACATAATATTTTGCCAGAGAATGTGGTCGTAAATAAAATCAATTTTATTTTGAGGACGTTTTTTCTAATGCTCCTACATATGGAGACGTATTCTCTTTACAATGCTACCATACTTTCATTCAATTTAAATTTGAAGTTACGTTTTCAACGACGTTTTAATTAGGGGCTTTAGAATTTTTGCCTGGAATTGAAGACTCAATTCTGTTTCATCATTTACACTGCAGTTACACGCTCAAGTTTTTCTTGATAGTCTTTTACATATACTGTTTGTCAAAATTTCCAAAAATTGATAGTTGTGACGTAGGCTGCATTCAATTTTTGAGCAATTTACTTTCAAGTTGCCATCAAGAAAAAAATGTATAAAGAGAAACGAAAAATTTGCTCACTAACCTTGAAATCAGCTGTTTTGTTGAACGTTAATTGAAACACTCACTGGCAAGAGAATTTTAAAGGCAAGTTCGTATCAATTTTTAAAAGTATGAGTGTATTGGTAAAAAAGTGTGAGTGTATTAAAACTTGATAGGCAAAACTTGATCGTGTTACCCTCAAGTTAACTATAATATAGGTATTTTGCAAGAGAGAGAGAGAGAGAGAGAGAGACTTTTAAAATAGAAGAAAAGAACTACACCAAGACGAATTCATTTTTTAGGTGGCGTTGAAAGCACAGCTGTGCTACTTTTTTCAATATTAAGCGGCCCATACACTTGCAATATTATTGTTTATGATATTCGCCATATTATTTCCAATTTGTCCTATATTATGCAATAAGTCCCACAATGGTTTCCTTCATTCAATAAAAAGGAGTAACATAAACAGCATTGTACAATGTTGCCAACACATTTCACTTTTTTTCGTTGTGCAATAAAAATCATATATATTGTTGCCTTTACTTAAGCTGTGATATATTTAAAGTTTAAAGTAATATGTATTTTTTAAATATTAAAATTAATAATATTTTTAATTAGGCTTAAGTTCATGAAATTTAATTTTTATTAAATTATTTTTATGAAGAAAGGAATTTTACAACATGAAAATCAATCAAAATTGTTATTGATAATCTTTCATTCTTGACGTGGCTCGGGCTCGAACCCTAGCCGGCAGGTTACCATGACATGTTCCGATCGCAACCACTCGATCTCCTCAGATGGATTTGCCGTCTTACACTCGCAGCCATCGACGACTGCTGACGTCACTAGTCAAACATCAATCCTTAAACCAAATTGTATTTTAACATTTGGTAGATCGAAATTTGCTTTCCTGAATGATTATCCATTTTAATTGATTTTACATGTTTTTTCCTTTACTTCTGTTTTTTCGTACTTTCGTCAAGAATTTTTCTTGAAGTCCAAGTACATTTTTTTGTTTTTTACTTTGTCTTTCTCTTTTCTGTTGACCTTTTTCAGCACAACTTGAAGGACAAATGTACACATAGAGCTCGTGCCTTAGCTTTAACAATAATTAGTATTGTGGTTATTTTGTTGAACTATTTATGGTTTTTAATCCAAATTTTTAATACATATTTTTAATTAGGCTTAAGTTCATGAAATTTAATTTTTATCAAATTATTTTTATGTAGAAAGGAATTTTACAACATGAAAATCAATCAAAATTGTTATTGATAATCTTTCATTCTTGACGTGGCTCGGGCTCGAACCCTGGCCGGCAGGTTACCATGACATGTTTCGATCGCAACCACTCGATCTCCTCAGATGGATTTGCCGTCTTACACTCGCAGCCATCGACGACTGCTGACGTCACTAGTCAAACATCAATCCTTAAACCAAATTGTATTTTAACATTTGGTAGATCGAAATTTGCTTTCCTGAATGATTATCCATTTTAATTGATTTTACATGTTTTTTCCTTTACTTCTGTTTTTTCGTACTTTCGTCAAGAATTTTTCTTGAAGTCCAAGTACATTTTTTTGTTTTTTACTTTGTCTTCCTCTTTTCTGTTGACCTTTTTCAGCACAACTTGAAGGACAAATGTACACATTAATTTCAAAAGATTTTGTTATTCGTGCTTAATTCCCAGTTTTTATTCTTGACAAAAACACTCGAAATTTATTGTTGATGGGATAAGCTATTCCTATGCGCATTTCACTGGTTGCTTAGGCCAGATCATCAGGAAACTTCATCCATAAAGATTTTAGAAAAACTAAAGATATTTAACCAAATAAAACTGTTAAACGTATAAGAATTATAGCAACAGTTCTACTTGTAATAATATCAAAGCTTGAACAAAACACATCAACAATAAACAACAGTGGGTTTATCTCATCTTACATTCCCCACTTATTAAAATTAATTTTTATATTTGTATGATCCTGAGTACATCTAAAACTTTTTAATGTGATTAAATTTTCATATAACAATCCCTTGAAAAAGTCGACAAACACGACGAAACGTCGGGAACAAAATATTGTAGTTAAAAATTGAATTTCATTTACCTTGAAGAAATTTAGGCCCTATTAGCTTGACAAAAATAATATTCATAAATTCATCACTCTGGCCAAAGAAACAACTACAACAACAAAAGTCTTTTGATTGTTGCCAATATATTGTGCCACCTTCGAATAACACATACACATTGGCGATATAATAATTTAGTACAATATGTAAAATTGAACAATTTCATTGCAAGTGTATAAGTCGCTTTAGAGAGAGGAATGCCAAAACTTACTTGTGTTTTTGACATATCGATCAACGAAAGCAACAAATAAACTACTATGTTGTGTTTTTGGTGTTGTTACTTGTTGTAGTCTCGACACCACCGTTTACATGAATTTGCCTTGAACTACACTGAAAAGAAAAATCGTTCCATCAATACTTAAATCAAATTAAAGCGATGTCCATAGCACGGTAAGCTCGGATTTCCTTACATAAAGTACAGAATGCTTGATTCAAGTGCCCCGTACTTAAAATAATACGAAAAATGGATTGACTTAAGTAAAACTGCGATAAAAACTAATCAAGCTGTGCTTGTGATTCAAGAATTTCTAGATTGCTTTTCATCTCAAATTCGTACTTGAAATAACCCGAAAGTAAGATTTTATTCTAACCTCAAAACTTACCACAGAGAATCAGAGAAAGAGCTAAAGAATATTATTATTTACTTATCCGTTATACATGCAGGGCTGCTAGGCTTTTTTCTTCAAAAATCGTCAAAAGTTTTAACAAAATTCGTCAATTTCATCACTAGCATTTAACAAAATCGTCAACAAATCGTCAAATATTTAAATTTTACAAATTAGAGACAATTTATTGCATTGATTATTTCAAAAATATAAATTTTTAGCAAGAAATTCTATTTGTGATAAAGAAAGTGATGTGGTTAAGTTTTATTTTATTTATTTCAGCAAGTGGTCTGAAATATATTTATTATTTGAAAAGAAATCCATTAGAAAAAGTATATTTTATTTTTTTTTTTTTTAATTCCCTACACAGAAAAAATTATTGCCGAATTATTTTCAAACAAACGCTTGTTTGAAAATTTTTTTAATTTCTACAAATTTTTTTACTGATTCAATTAAAATTTTTGTTTGATTTTTATTTAACCAACAAAAATGTTGACAACCATTCAAAAAAATAATACACGCGTTATTGGTTTCAAGTTTTCATAATTTTGTATGAAATATTTAACGCTTTTTAATGTTGTCGTCTTTTTGCATTTTTTTTTTTTTTTTTGATCGTAAGCAACACTTCCTAATGTGAAACATAAGAACTACAACAAAAAACACATGCAGTCTATTTTTGGACACTTTAAAAAAGTTCAACAGTAAGAAAGATAAAGAGGTTGAAGTAAAAACAAAAATACCAGGTAAAAAAACGTTTCACTCTTTTTAAACAACAGAAACAACAACAACATTATAAGAAACAAAATAAATTTTTGGTTGGTTTCAAAGTTGGTTAAAAAAAAAACCAAAATCCCGTATTCAATTTTTTCAAACTGTTTGCTTAAATACATCAAATACAAAAATAGAATGATGACGAAAAACATATCGAGTCGGTCTGTCGCGGTTTTTGGGTTACATTTCTTCTTCATTAGCAAAGGAAAGGATACAGCAACAGTGAGTGATGACGAAAAACATTGTGTGTATAAAAAAAGACTTCGTTCAAAAATTATTCCAAAAAAAAAAAGTGTCTCAAAGCCAGCCGGCCGCTCTGCTCTCTCTGCCATCATCTTTTAATACAGTGCCTGCTTGTGTGCGCATCATTGCTTTTGCAAAAAAAAAACATTTTTTTGGATTTTGAAATTTAGTATATGAATTTCAGTAAACTTTTTGTTTGATTCAGTTAAATTATTTGTTTGAAAAAATCAGTGATTTTTTTCAATAAACAAAATGCAAATAAATTGTTTGAATATGCGAATTTGTTTATAGGACCGATTTCAGAACAAAAATTGTTTGATTCTACAAATTTTTTGTTTGAATTGGAAAAATATTTTTTTCTGTGTACGATAATCCCGCAAAGCTCTACGCTTGCCTGCAGCAAAGAAACCAGAGTCTCTGGCGGGAATCGAACCTGCAACCCGGGCGCTGGTAGACTAGCTCACTACCGGCTAGCCTACCGGGGCACACAAAAGCATAACAAAAATTTATGTATTTCATTTATCCATATTCACAAAAACATTCAATAAAAAATAAAATCCCATTTGCTTTTAACTCGAGCTATCTTTAAATGATTAATTTTTAGCGCTATTACTATTGCAAATTGTTTTTACTGTTGAAGGTGCTAAACCAAGGGTTCTGTCTATATCAAAAGTCTATATCAAGTTTATATTAAACGACTTGAAACGTTTTATTACGTCCAATTTTAGTTCCAAACTAATGCATTTTCTTCTCTTTGCACTCATTTTTCTACACAACTTCTTATTAAGAACAAACTTCTTACTTCCTAACATGCAACCATACTAAGAATAACTTACCTAACAGAATTAAATGGGAATTCGCATTTTTACACGCAAATAGAAAAATTTTTCACATGTGATTATGACTTCAGCTCCTTTTGGAGCACGTTTTTTACTGGGTAGTATTGTGGTAAATTTATTGAACTGTTTAAGATTTTTAATATAAAATTTTTGATATTTTATTCAGGCTAAAGTTCATCAAATTTAATTATTTTTATGAAGAAAGAAATTTTACAACATAAAAAGAATTAAAACTTTTTTTGATAATTGTTCATTCTTGACTGCGCTGAAAGACGTTTCGATTTTAACCACTAAATCTGTTCAGTAGTGCGATTCACTAACTTTTATAACGATAATCGAATCGTTAAAATAAGTATAACGAAAATTTATCGAATATGCTATTCTGTAAAATTTTTAACGGTATTCGCTGTCGTTTAAAGTCAGCTGTTAATTTAAGCAATTTTTTTGTCGTTATCTTAGCGACAATAATTTAGTTTGTGTTTATTTTATCGATCAAATGTTTTTTATGTTTAAAATAGCTTACATACATACAAAGATATATTCATATGTATATGTATGAACAAAAACAAAATAATAAATTTAAAATTTGCAAAAAGAAAGCAAATTAAGAACAAAAATAAAATTCTAAATGTAAAATTCACAAAAAAAAAAAATATAAAACCACAAATTAACCCTTCGTCTTACTTATGAGTCTGGCCAGACCTTTTTCAGTGCATTTTAAATGAAAAAATATGTGTAACAAGGGGGGTTAAGAACAATTTCATATGTTTTTATTTTATTCTCTTTTGTGCTTTTCGTTTTTTTTTTTTAACATTTTGTAGACAGAGATGTTACAAAAAAAACAGCTGTGTACTATCGTTAAAAAAAATTACAGAATCACACTATCGTTACTGCAAGCGAATATAAATGTCGACAAATATTACGATTGTCGGATCGTTAAAAGTTAGTGAATCGCACCACAGAAGGGTTTGCCGTTTAACACTCAATGATACCTCAATTTTTGAACACCCTTTAGAATGCAATGGTTTTCGATAGTTTTCCCAGTTTGGATAGTTTAAAGTATTTGATTTATTCGTACCTAAATTTTAAAGAACGACTCGTATTAAGGCTATGAAGAAAAAATTTTAGTAAGATTTTTTTCTTTCTGTGTAGTCATTAACAATGGTGCAGTTTTTTTTAGTTTTCGCCATTGAAGAAACTTTTTGCATTACCTTAAAGTGATTTATAAATTATTTTCTGTCATAAAATAAACGCTTTTTTATTTCTTATAATTGTGATAGATTTTTTTGGAGTAAAAATCGCTTTGGGTCTGCGTTGCCACTAGTGAATCAAGAAAGTTGCACAGTTTTTAGTCCAAATTTATTTAAGACGATACGAAATTACACCCCAATATTTAAAAAATCATTGTAATTTATTGGAATTTGAGACAAATTCTTTCGTTATAAATTCAGTCGAATTCGGTTAAGCGACAATGAAAAAATTTAGTAATTTTGTGCCGTTTAAACGAGATTTTTAATTTAACTAAATTCGGAAAAGTGAAAACGTGTTTAGATTAAGAGAACTTTAAAGCTGGTTGCCAGTTCTTATAAAGTGCATACATTTCTTAAAAAAAATTCGAGATTATTACGAACTTTCAGCCTTGGCAACCCTTTGCATGGGCAAACTACGCCATTTAAAGGGAAATTGTGTACATGGCGTAATCTTGTATTCTATAATTCTTACTTGCAACCAGAGAACTGCAAAATCACAATATTTCTTGATTTATTCATACGCTCAAATTAACATTCCCTCTTTGCCTGCAAAACAAAGTTCAACGTTGGTAATTTTTACATCGTTTTGTACACATTTGATTTTTGCATGGATTCGTTTTTTATTGAAAGTGCTTTGTTTGCATTTTTGTTGCACACGCCATATAACACACTTGTGTAAATTCAAAAGGCACACATTCTTATACTTTTGCATTCAAGTAGTCATTGTCCACTCGATGAGACGCTTTGTAAATATTAACAACAATAACAACAATAAACCACTCGATGAGACGCTTTGTTAAAATTAACAGCAATAACAAGAATGCATTGTACATACAGAACTACTGTACTTTTTAAGATGATAAAAAAATTATTCTGTTTCTATGGAAATTGTTTGTACCTACATCAGTATGTGCTGAATGTCTTCATGAGTAATAATTGCTTGATTTCTGGCTTTTTTGTTTGAATTTTTTTTTTCTTTATCAAAATAATCATTGTCGCACCGAACGCACAAACATCTTTATGAAATAACAAAGCACGATGTGCATTATTTGAATGACTGCAAACCAGCAGCGAATGTTTGCGGTTGCGCAAGTTTGATTGTATGACCGCAAGCGAGTGTATTTGTTGCTGTTCATTTAATGCTATTTTTTGCAATTGTACAAAGCCGTTCTCTGCTTGCAACCATCTATATTCTAAGTTATCTTATTAAATAAACTGGTTTGATTATTCGGATTTTTTTTTTAAAGAAAAGAAAACATTTTATTGCCAATATTGTGAATCTCAATCAATGAAACGAATTCGCATGCTTTATTTTTGTAGCATGCAACAAATACGTAAATCAACAAATAATCACATGTATCACCTGTAATTAATCTAACAAAATACAAACACACAATATAGATTTTAATAAAAAAAAATTTGTTATTGACATGATTTAGTCTTTTGTGAATATGAATTTGTATGCAAATATTTCTTTTCAACACAACCAATCAACAGAGTAAATTCAATATAATTTAGATAAAATAAGATAATATTTTGATTTTTCGGATTCAAATAGTTCAATGTGTTATTAAAAATGTAAATTCTCAAGCATTAGATATTGAAAATAGCATTGATAATTTCAGAAAATTCGTTTTTCATTACGTTTCTAATATCATGGCGAAACCTTAAAGTTAAATCAAGATTCTTGGATAATATTTCATATACATGATTTCTCAAACGCTTAAAAGATTATATTAAATAGATATAATTCTCTTAAAGATCTCAAGTCTTTAAATTGATAATGATATTTATTTATCATTTAAGAAGCTTTGGAGGTAGTTAATGCACTAATATTATTCTCAAACCAAATAATGCATCTCAAACGTTTTGAAGTATAATATTTAAACCATATAAAATGTTTAAATTTACATTCATATGCAAAACTCAATAGTTCATTTATAACCTTTCACAAACCTTAGAAAACAAGTACATACTGTAAGTCCTCCAGGAATTTTAAAATATTTCAAATTACTATTGAATTAAATTGAATGTTGATAATTAGTATTGTGGTTATTTTGTTGAACTATTTACGGTTTTTAATCCAAATTTTTAATATTTTTGATTAGGCTTAAGTTCATCAAATTTAATTTTCATTAAATTATTTTTATGAAGAAAGGAATTTTACAACATGAAAATTAATTAAAATTTACTGATAATTTTTCATTCTTGACTCAATCTGGGCTCGAACCCAGGCGTTTTTACGGACAGGTTACCCTGACATGTTTCGATTGCAACCACTCAATCTCCTCAGAGGGCTTGCCGTTTAACACTCGCAGCCATCGACGACTGCTGACGTCATTGGTCAAACATCAATCCTTAAACCAAATTGTATTTAACCTTTGGTAGATCGAAATTTGCTTTGAATGATTATCTATTTTAATTTATTTTACATGTTCTTCCTTTACTTCTGTTTTTTCGTACTTTTGTCAAGAATTCTTCTTGAAGTTCAAAGTACATATTTTGTTTTGTCTTTTCATTTTTTTGTCTTTCTTTTTCTTGCTGACCTTTTCAGCACAACTTGAAGGACAAATGCAAACATAGAGCTCGTGCCTTAGCTTTAACAATAATTAATATTGTGGTTATTTTGTTGAACTATTTATGGTTTTTAATCCAAATTTTTAATAGTTTTAATTAAGCTTAAGTTCATCAAATTTAATTTTCATTAAATTATTTTTATGAAGAAAGGAATTTTACAACATGAAAATTAACTAAAATTATTATTGATAATCTTTCATTCTTGACGTGGCTGGGGCTCGAACCCCGGCCGGCAGGTTACCATGACATGTTTCGATTGCAACCACTCAATCTCCTCAGATGGATTTGCCGTCTTACACTCGCAGCCATCGACGACTGCTGACGTCAATAGTCAAACATCAATTCTTAAACCAAATTGTATTCTAACATTTGGTAGATCGAAATTTGCTTTCCTGAATGATTATCCATTTCAATTGATTTTACATGTTTTTTCCTTACTTCTGTTTTTCGTACTTTTGTCATGAAACTCAATAGTTCATTTATAATTTAATATTTTGAGTTTTTCTCTAACCTTTCACAAACCTTAAAAAACAAGCTTAAGGTACATACAGTAAGGTAATTTCTCAAACGTTTGAAATAAAAAGAAGTCCTCCAGGAATTTTAAAATATTTCAAATTACTATTGAATTAAATTGAATGTTGATTTAAAAAAAAACCTGTTTCAATGGTACGAGAACGTTCTTAATTTCAAATTAAAATTTTTTCTCGAATTATTTTCAAGCCAAAAAAATAAATGTTATATATTAAATATTTTTCGTAGCTTAAATTTATACTCAAATTAGTTTTCTTTTCACTTAAATTTAATTTAAAGTCGATTTGAGAAAAATTCGATTTGCAATTTTAAATTTTAGATTTTTTTTTTGCAAGTTTATATAAAAACAGTAAATTTAATTTAAGTGATCAATTCGTTCGAATAATTATACTCTATTTAAAATAAATTTGAGAATTTCATTGGCCTATTATCTTTGAGAATAATATTTGAGAATTTATGAATATCAAAGTATAAAAATTTTTTTACGTATTTTGCTAAAATAACTTTTATTCTTAAGCAATTTTTAAAAAGAATTTAAAAAAGTTTTAAATTTGACTAAAGATTTGATTTTAACTCATTTACAATTTTCCATCAAACCTGCATGTTTACTGGGTTATACAAAACTATCAATGTATTGGTTCAAGTATTTGCATCCTAAGAACGTGTATAAATATTTAAAATAATCATGAATTTTAAGTTTTATTTTAAGATTTAATTTGATAATATTATAAAACTTAAACAAAATATACTGTATTTGTTTATAAAAATTAAATTTAATTATTCATAGAAAACTAGCAATTGTCTTATTTGAATAAGAAAAATGAATAATATAAATAAATACTAAGACGTATGTTTGTTCGAAGAGAAAACGTCACAATTTGTTTTTGTTTAATTAATGAATTCATTTAAAATGCGGAAAGTTTGTTTAAAAGTCTATAAATGAGTCATAGAAAATCGACAAATATAAGAAAGGGCAGAGTGGCGCAAAATATTGTATATTCAGGGACTTGGAGTCGGTGTTGTGGAGTTGGAGTTAAGGTTTTTGTAACCATAAAAACTTGCGAATCCGACATAAAAATTTTTTGGCATAGCAAATTTTTTTTTTTTTTTAATGGTTTTATTTGCAATCTATTTTACAATCAAAAATAATAAGCAAATTTCATGACTTTTAAATAACATACATTGAGTTTTCCTTAAAACTCAAAAAAAAAATCAAATTTTCTTTTGTAATTTAAATAGGATTTGACATACATATTAAAGCTTTCTATTTTCGGAAGGGAAGCTCAAGAACGTGATGCCTTTTAAGTCTCTGGATTTCATTGCTATCATCTAACAGGTTTATTGCTAGCACATTGGAATGATTACTTAGTCTATTAAGGTATCTTTCACTGAAGTTATTGATCTCATCTTTTACCATTAAAATTCGAAGATCTCTGTGTATGTTTTTGTTGCTGATAAACCATGGCGCATTTGTTAAAAGTCTGAGCGTTTTTGACTGGTATCTCTGTAATATCTCAACGTTCGAATTACTTGCAGTTCCCCAAAGTTGGATGCCGTATGTCCATATAGGTTTTAGTATTGTTTTGTATAACATAACCTTGTTTTCCAAGCTTAAGCTTGATCTTGGGCCCAATAACCAAAACATTTTTCTTGTTTTTAATTTAAGTTGATCACGTTTCTTTTTGACATGCTCTTTCCAAGTAAGTCTTCAAGTCATCAAGATGTAGGCCTAAATATTTTACAGTGTTGCAGCTCGGTATAGCTGTGCCATTTAAATAAACAGGCAAGCAATCATTTTTTCTTAGCGTAAATGTAACATGAACAGACTTTGTGTTATTAACTTTAATATTCCATTTTTGTAGCCAATCTTGAAGAAGATTCAATTGATTTTGTAGCATCTCGGAAGCTATTAACGGCGATTCGTTTGATGCTAATAAAGCAGTATCGTCTGCATACGTAGCTGTAGTAATATTTTCAACTGTTGGCATATCTGCTGTAAAAATTGTGTACAAAACTGGTCCCAGGACACTACCTTGTGGAATACCCGCGTTAATACAACCATACCGTTTACATACCGTTTTTGACTGGTATCTCTGTAATATCTCAACGTTCGAATTACTTGCAGTTCCCCAAAGTTGGATGCCGTATGTCCATATAGGTTTTAGTATTGTTTTGTATAACATAACCTTGTTTTCCAAGCTTAAGCTTGATCTTGGGCCCAATAACCAAAACATTTTTCTTGTTTTTAATTTAAGTTGATCACGTTTCTTTTTGACATGCTCTTTCCAAGTAAGTCTTCAAGTCATCAAGATGTAGGCCTAAATATTTTACAGTGTTGCAGCTCGGTATAGCTGTGCCATTTAAATAAACAGGCAAGCAATCATTTTTTCTTAGCGTAAATGTAACATGAACAGACTTTGTGTTATTAACTTTAATATTCCATTTTTGTAGCCAATCTTGAAGAAGATTCAATTGATTTTGTAGCATCTCGGAAGCTATTAACGGCGATTCGTTTGATGCTAATAAAGCAGTATCGTCTGCATACGTAGCTGTAGTAATATTTTCAACTGTTGGCATATCTGCTGTAAAAATTGTGTACAAAACTGGTCCCAGGACACTACCTTGTGGAATACCCGCGTTAATACAACCAAAACTTGAATAATTTTCATTTATGCTCACAAAAAAGGAACTGTCTTGAATATATCGAGTCATTACCGCAAAACAAGCTTAAGTGACAAAAACAAAATTTTACAGTGGAAGGTTTTTTTTATTTTATTTCATAAAAATTTTGTATGAATATTGTCGCTTGAGATAAAATTGTTTTTGCTATAAAATCGTAACGGTTCCTTATGTGACCATGACATTTCAGGAGATGATGCAATTGTTGCTGGTAAAGTCGTTTATTAAAAAAAACGAAAATTGAAAATGGTGTTACTTAAGCTTTTTTTGCGGTTATGCCTCGATATGTTTTTAGTACCAAATAATATGGGGCTGGTATGAGGTTTTTCAATTTATACAACAAATGTTCTAATATTTTCCATAATTAAAAAAATATATGATGGTCTGCTTTAAAAGTTTTTAAGTTACCAAATAATTAACGATTTTAAATTGTTTACAGAATCATTTTCTTTCTATAGTAAACCATTTAAAAGGTACTCCATTAAAAAAGAGTTAAAAACTTAAAAAATTGCAGCGGTTGGAGTAGTAGTTCGAAGCAGAACTAAATTTTGACGACTTCAACATTTTTTTATTTTTATTTATGCGATTTGATATTATTAGGGATTTAAAAGAAGAAGCAGTTTCCTGTAATGGCCAAGCTTTTATTTCGAATGTTAGTTTTTAGTTGGGGAATGATTCTTGCCTTGTTATCACACATTCTTTTCCTTAAATATCACCAAATAAACCGGTCCGGAGCTGTCAAATCCGATGAACATGAAGGCCAGTAACAGTCGCTTGTGTACTTAAGGCATTATCAAGGCCTTGCTGGAAGTCTGTGGGCTTCAATTGTTTTAAAATTTAAAATTTAATAAAAAGGAACAAGTCTCATGGTATTAAACAGCCGATGTTGTGGGACTATGCTTAACATCAGCATCTTTTTTGATCAGCTTTCTAAATTATTTTCTTGGTGACATATTGAAAATTAAGTGCTTTAAAATTGCATGAAGCCTTCGCTAAGCTTTAATTTTTTGAGAGGTTTGACATGCAGCATGTGAAAAAATCTTAAAAGCAAAACTTGATCGTGTGGCTGCAGGGTTAGTACCCGCTGCTTCTGGACCTTTTCTAGACCTATCTGGTTGAGTCCACTTTATAACGATTTTTAATGTAACCGACTATAAATTAAGCCATCATCTGAGGTATCATTTTCTCTACTCCGACTGAGGCAATATGAAATCTGGTACTGTACATTAGTGTGGCCGCAAGTTATATGGAACATTTTTTTTCGTATTTTGACTTGGCAAACCCCTTAGATGGATTCCAAATTAGAAAAAAATATATGTATACAGTTTTACATAGTTTGCATAGTTATTGGGCGTGCCTTGAGCCCACAAAGTTTGCTAAAATTCTATTTTTCTCACTATGGGTCGCTTTAATTGTTGACAACTTCCGTTATATTTGTTTTAGAGAAAAACCTTGTTCACAAATATTCTAGGGCTATATCTTATGAACAATGTTGCTGTGTATTAGTTTTCTTTAACATGAATATTTAGTCCACAAAAAACCCAAATTAAAAAATAACATCGAAATTTTCACATATCTTCGCATTCTTTGTCTGGTGATTACACTACGTGACAAATTTTCAACAAAGTCGTGACCAAATGATTCTGACAGCTAATCTTTATGTAAAACTATCCCCTGAATCCGAATATGAAGTCAGAATGGTCAAAAGTAGAAAAGTTTTTGAGATATTCCAAAATAACCGTTATTTGTGTTTTTAAAAAAAAAATGATGTGACTGAATGCAAATATCTTTACCAATTTTAAACGGACTATGTATTTCTTTCTTTTTATTGACAGGTTATAAAATAACTTAAATAACGATGGGTCAAAAATACCTTTTTTTAAAAAATGGTCCAGCTCACGGATGGTCAACGCTAGAAGCAAAATATTTTGGGAGTCATCATTAAACTTATCAAGCTTTATTTTCAGAGGGGTAACAAAATCACTTTTTTTTTTTTTTGAGTTTTTACTGATGGAAACCATACTACTCAGGAGCAGATTCTGAAAGATTTCACCTTTCTATACTTAGGTTGAGGCCACTCATAACTTTGAAGTAGGCGTCTTATTTGTATGATACTCTGCAAATATAATTATAAACAAATATTTAGGCAAAAAAATTTATTTTAGAGTTAAAAGAAAACAGTTTGCTATGTGCAAGGTTTGCAAGGTTAAATGTGAACTTCTTTACATAAATTATTATTTTAAGTAATTTTTTTTATATTAAGCTAAGTCTACACGATATGTTGAATCAGCAAATTTATGTTAAAAAATTAGTTTTCAGTGCCAACTAGGGTATTAATTTAATCGACCTTTTGCTTTAATCGGTTAATCGCTCGATTAATTAACCGAGGTTTTGGTTTAATCGGTTAATAATCGGTTAATTTTGTTTTTGATCGGTTAACCGATTAATAAAGTTTTTTTTATAAATTAAGTAATTTTAATATATAAAAATGCCTTAATTGTTAATTGTTTATAACAATTCTTGAACCAAAACGAGCAAACAATTGTTTAAAATAAATATTGTTGTGTTTCAAACAAAATAAAAATGTTAATGCTGTGTTCATTGTTTCGTCATAACTGTACAGTAGAAATATAAATTACAAGCGGTAGCCCACAACAGTCATATCGTTGGCTTAATATGCAAACCTGCTAATTCAATTTCAGCACATTTTTCAGGAGAGACAAAAAACTTTTTTTTGTTTCATATGTACAGCTTAAGAGAAAAACCAAAAATATAGTTGATTTAACACACTGCAAGACTCAAATTGAAGAAAAACTTCATGCTGGTCGATAAGGAGTATCTTTCTCTACCACATGGCCTCAAAGTCTCAATTAACATTAAAAGTGGATTTAGCCGGTTGGCATATTAAGCCGACGATATATATTTTTTGTAATTATTTTAAGACATAACACTTTATGACTACCTTGTGAATCATTTGGTCGAGTTATTTATAAAAAAATAGTTAAAGGAGATCTTATAAAATAATCTTTTAGAAAAGTAATTTGGTTTAAATTTTTAGGATTAAAGCGATTCTTTTCATTAGTTTTGACAAAACTTGACTTAGAAAAAATTCTTTCACTTATCATAGATGAATATCTAATTTCTCAGTCCTTTTCGAGGATTTCTCTAAACCTTTAAAATACTCCATTATGCCATTGGAGTTTTTTTAAATTTTAACACTTCTAATTGTTTCGGTTAATTCTGCTTAAAGACTGATATGAGAAGATATGAAAAGAAACAGGTAACTAAGCCATGCATATAAAAAGTACGTGAAACAAAAAAAAGGTGTTGGCAACCAAACATTTAACCCATTTTTCGCCACATTCCTGTTGATCGATGTTGATGATAAAAAATCATTAAAAAACATTGTAATTTTAGTCGCCGGTCGGCGGAAAATGGGTTTAAATGAAGATCACTTTTTTAAACACATACATTTTGTATATAAGACGAAACAAATAATTAAAAACACAAAAAAATATGTTATAATACTACAAAATATTGAAAATTTTGTTACATCGGGTAATCGGTTAATCGACTGAAATCAACCGGTTTAATCGTTAATCGAAAAAAGCCAATTTGAAATTAATCGATCAGTTAATCGGGTAGTAATTAATCGGTTAACCGATTGACCAACATATGACAGGCATTTGTTAACGATGTCAGCAAACTTTTGTTCACAATTATAGCATATCGTCTAGACACAATATTTTTTGCTTTTCAACAAATTTTGTACGTATGTTGACAAATATGTTATTTGTTGAAAGTCGTATGCAAGCTTTTCAGCATACAGCAAATTTGGTAGCATATGAATAATATAAAAATCGGTATCCTTTTAATAACTTGATTAATTTTTTACATTGCCCCAGGAACTTATCCAGATTTCTAGCTCATCGGCAAACAAGAAACAAAAAATTGCATTTATAAGTGCTTTGAAAAAAGAAATGTTTGCCAAAGAACGTTGTTTTAGAGTTATAGCCTATAAAAGTTGATAAATTCTTAACCAATATTTCTTGAAGTATTAATTGAATCACAGCAATATGGGTATCGCTGCAGGGTGTTTCCAAATACCTTTAACATGGTATATAAAACATGCCGAATAATTAATCCATTAAGAACCAATTTAAAAAAATATTTTAATTTACTAATGCATTTTATCAAAATGGCTCTAATCTCAAAATGTTATCGATATAAAGGTATTTTTTACATATAATATTTTATAGGGAACGCTTCAAGCTTTCAGTTATTAAAATTATATTATAATAAATCTTTTGTTATACCCACACCACAATATTGGAGAGGGTATTATGCATTTGTGCTGATGTGTGTAACGCCTTAAAATATTGGTCCTTGACCCACCGATCGTCTTAGAATCACTTTCTGAGTCGAACTAACGATGTCCGTCCGGCTGGCTGGCTGGCTGGCAGGCTGGCTGGCTGTCCATGTAACCTTGTGCGCAAAGTACAGGTCGCAATTTTGGAGATAATTTGATGAAATGTGGGTCATAGGTTTTTATTGGCACAAGGACCAAGCCTATTGAAATTGGGCCGAGTCGTAGGACCACGAGGGAAGATAGGGGGAAATTTCTTCCTCTCAGAAACTATCAAACCGATTTCAATGAAATTTAAAACATAGATAGAACCATATCTATATGGACACAAAATGTATGCATTTTTTAAAAATTAGGACCACGAGGGGAGATAGGCGCAATTTCGGCCTATCAAACCGATTTTAATGAAATTTAAAACATAGATAGATCCATATCTATATGGACACATCAGCTATACAGTTTTTCAAAAATAGGACCACAACGGGAGGTAGAGGGCAATTTCTGCCTCTCACAAACTTTCAAACCGATTTTCATGAAGTTTATTAACATATATAAATCTATATTTATATGGACATATAAGCATGATGTGTTTTTAAATACTGTGGTGTAGGGTATCATATGGTTGAGCTTGACCGACTATACTTTCTTACTTGTTAAAGTTAAAAAATTATATTATAATAAATCTTTTGTTATACCCACACCACAATATTGGAGAGGGTATTATGCATTTGTGCTGATGTGTGTAACCCCTTAAAATATTGGTCCTAGACCCACCTTAAAGTCGAACTAACGATGTCCGTCCGGCTGGCTGGCAGGCTGGCTGGCAGGCTGGCTGGCTGGCTGTCCATGTAACCTTGTGCTCAAAGTACAGGTCGCAATTTTGGAGATAATTTTATGAAATTTGGGTCATACGTTTTTATTGACACGAGGACCAAGCCTATTGAAAATGGGCCGAATGGCAGGACCACGAGGGAAGATAGGAGGAAATTTCTTCCTCTCAGAAACTATCAAACCGATTTCAATGAAATTTAAAACATAGATAGAACCATATATATTTGGACACATTAGCTATACAGTTTTTCAAAAATAGGACCTCAAGGGGAGGTAGGGGGTAGTTTCTGCCACTCACAAGCTTTCAAACCGATTTTCATGAAGTTTATAAGCATAGATAAATCTATATTTATATGGACACATAAGCATGATGTGTTTTTAAATACTGTGGTGTAGGGTATCATATGGTCGGGCTTGACCGACTATACTTTCTTACTTGTTTAATATAGAGTTATGAGTATGCATGTGCTAAAATTTATATACTCTATGTATTACTTAATTATAGTATGCCAAATACCGGCTTGTACAAATAAAATTGTTCTTTTATGTTGGTTTTCGACTGGACATAAGGGTTCTTAATTTTAAGGTATATCAAGCACCGGCTTCGCTCAGCTGAGTTAATTTTCTTCGTTTAAACCAGAACCCCTTCACCCTGAAAAATTTCTATTTCTATTAAGGAAATTAACAAAAATTGGGGACAAACTGAACCGATTGTTATTTACAAAACAACTCGTTTTCTATGACTAGATTTTACACTACGATGATCGGTCTATAATTTACCATAGGTCGCATGTAAAACCAATTCTCGGATATACTTTGCATGCCTAAGACTAACCGAATAACGCTATTATAGCAGAATTTGGTATGTCATAGTTTCATAAAACTAGAAATCACACAACTAAATTTGTAGAAGATCGGCCCACAATTTACCATATGCTCCATTCGAGCCTTTAAATTATTAATTTTTTTTTTAATGACTTTAGTGGCAAAACTTGCATCATCTGTATAAAAATTATAAAAATTTGATAACTGTATTGAAATTTGGTCCAGTTTATGTTGTTTAATACTAAAATTACTCAACCGAATTTTGTAATTATCGACCCAAAAATCCCGTTAATACTGCTATACTTATAGAAATCATGATAGTTTATTCAAATTTGATCAAATTAAGTTATATGTAATTAATACGTCGGCTAGGTCCGACCATATAATAACCTATACCACAGAATATACAGATAAATATTTGAGGGCGTACCTAATTTGGGACTCATGGGCAATCATGGACCCGATAAAACAAATAGTCGCCAAATTTTGTATTAATACTAACATTTTTAAGGATGTTATGGTATTGGTAATATTTTTGTGAGTGATAATTGTATAGGAACTATAGATTTAGAATATAAAGTTTAATATTAATACCAAGATAAAAATAAAATGGTTTATTGGCACAAAGATTGTAATCTGAAAAGTTGTTAGTATCTTTGAGAAATTATGGACCGTTCCTCACCGTTTTCCATAACCATAAAAATTTAGTACCAATGTACCAAATTTTATCAAATAATTGCGACCTGTACTTTGCCCACTACAAAGTAAGCAGCCAACCAGTCGGCCGGACAGACATCGTTATATCGACTCAAGATAGTAATCAATTATAAAACTGTGAGGCTTTATAAATAATTTTTAGATCAATCCAGTTCATATATTTTAACTACATATTTGCGGATTTGACCAAGCCCAATATATCTTTCTCACTTATTCAGTATTAATATGCATACAAAAAACTATTAATTTTTGCACTAAAGGCGATAATTTATAACAAATTTAAAATAAAAAAAATTAATCCAAATTTTTAATATTTTTAATTAGGCTTAAGTTCATGAAATTTAATTTTCATTAAATTATTTTTATGAAGAAAGGAATTTTTACAACATGAAAATTAATTAAAATTGTTATTGATAATCTTTCATTCTTGACGTGGCTCGGGCTCGAACCCTGGCCGGCAGGTTACCATGACATGTTTCGATCGCAACCACTCGATCTCCTCAGATGGATTTGCCGTCTTACACTCGCAGCCATCGACGACTGCTGACGTCAATAGTCAAACATCAATCCTTAAACCAAATTGTATTTTAACATTTGGTAGATCGAAATTTTCTTTCCTGAATGATTATCCATTTTAATTGATTTTACATGTTTTTTCCTTACTTCTGTTTTTTCGTACTTTTGTCAAGAATTTTTCTTGAAGTCCAAGTACATTTTTTGTTTTTTTTTTTTTTTTTTTTTTCATTTTTTCTTTCTCTTTTCTTTTGACCTTTTTCAGCACAACTTGAAGGACAAATGTACACATAGAGCTCGTGCCTTAGCTTAAACAATAATTAGTATTGTGGTTATTTTGTTGAACTATTTATGGTTTTTAATCCAAATTTTTAATATTTTTAATTAGGCTTAAGTTCATGAAATTTAATTTTCATTAAATTATTTTTATGAAGAAAGGAATTTTACAACATGAAAATTAATCAAAATTGTTATTGCCACGAGCCACGTCAAGAATGAAAGATTATCAATAACAATTTTGATTAATTTTCATGTTGTAAAATTCCTTTCTTCATAAAAATAATTTAATGAAAATTAAATTTCATGAACTTAAGCCTAATTAAAAATATTAAAAATTTGGATTAAAAACCATAAATAGTTCAACAAAATAACCACAATACTAACTAAAAAAATTAAAATATTAAAAAAAAGAGAATTGTCAAATTTATTTGAAATTTTTAAACAAATGTTCTCTTTACTCAACATGCATAACAACATACGAAATTCAACATGTCGTTGTATTCGTTGTATTGTATGCTAACCCAGCCAGCAAAATACTCCGACATTGTCTGAATCAGACATTTCTTGCAAATGTCTGACTTCATTCTTAGAGACTTCGTACAGATTTCTGTCAGACACTGATATACGTGCTGTCTGGCCGCTTTCTGGTCGACTTCGCATGGATATATCGGGGGGAATTTATCAACTGATATGTCTAATAGATTTCTGACGGAATTCATAAAGATGTGTCTATCGGTACTTTTTTATAAATGGCAATTGTCATTAAATTGAAAATAATTTTCATATTATTTTATTGTTCAAAAAAAGTTTAAGAAATGGTACGTACGTGTAAAATTGTCAATTATATAGTCTTATTTTGTTTTTTAGTTTTTATACTTCTCTTAATATTTGTTTAGAGAAAGTATCAAGAACAAGAATCTGCTCCTTGGATGGCATCGACAAAAAAATTGTTTAACATATCCAAGAAAAGATGAAAAGCGCAATAAACACTTAAAAAAAGTAAATTTAAAGAAAATTAATTTTATTTATGTATGTACCAAAGAATAGCTGTACTATGCGTCAAAGTCTGTCCCTTTATTGGATAGGATTGAAAAAACTTAATAAAAAGAAAAACAATTTATAATAATCTCGTTTAACTTTTGATCAAATTTCTACAAGACATCCCTTAGATTTCTGTAAGAAGTCTGTGCGATTAGTCGATCAGCTATCTATCAGAAAACAATAAGAATGTCGGCTAAAATATCCGAATTTCCCATGCCTTTTTCATTCGATTTCTGTCAGATATCTATAAGAAATGCCGACAAAAAACCAAAATTTCCCACGTAATGTCTGTCAGAATTCGTGTCAACCACTTCATACGTTTTTGGGTCAGAAATCTGACAGAATTCGTATACGATTCCGACTTTTTTGCCGACGTTTCTCTCAGATATCTGAACAACGAACATAGGGGTTTTTTGCCAATCTAGCCGGACATTAAGCAAAAAATTAAATTTAAGAAAATTTAAGTACGCAGCTCGACAGACAACAAAGTGTTGCATCGTGTAGTGAATTTTCAAGTCATTTGCTTGAGATTTGTGGTTTTGGGACACTGTTAAAACCAGGAAAGTTGATTAAATTGCATGCGTGTTCATTGACTTTTTACGGTTTTGGGAGGTTTACAATTGGGGTATTCACAAGGTGTGCTATCATGTTATATTGTCATAATGTTCTTACATTTTACAATGGTTTAAAAATATTGTTGTTGCTTTGTAAACAATTAATAGAACGTTGCTTGCTATCTTTATTGTGCTGTCGTAATTAATCAGAATTTACCAGAGCTTAGCGGCTGAGCCGTACCGCGTTAGTTCTTGTAGCCGTCACCGTTGATGGTATAATTTTATCCGGTTAACATCAAAATTTGACCTGCGGCTAGCAATTTTTGCAAGAAATCACTTGCGGCGTCAAGTACGACCGGCTTATGACTCTGCTGTTTGGTAAACAAACGAAATAAAATTTATTTCTTATTTGCGTCTGAAAAATGGAAAATAGTCAGGTAAGATCCAATTTAATTTATTAATTCATGGAAAAGAATTAAAAAATATTTTGATGTTAGTTAATTATTTATTTTTTTATATTTGTTTTAAATCAGCTGATTTCAATTCAAAATAGCATACTAAAATATGAGGGGTTGTTCACAACAGTCGTATTTTTTCATGTTATTATTTTAAGACATATGACTTTATGACACCTTGTGAATCCCCCGAATATATTTTTTTGTAGATAAACGAATAAAGATTTTACATTGATTTTTTGTTTCTGTGAAAGACTATATAAACAGCTTGTTATGAAAATTTTTAGAAAAATTTTATTAGAAGTTTTTATGAAAAAAAAATTAGTTTGAAATTAAAAAAAAAGATTTTTTTGTTCACTTTTTTGTAAAAAAAAAAAAAATTGAAAAGGTTTTTGAAGGTGAAGCCCGCTGAGTTCTTAAAAATGTTATACATCACGGTAAAATTTTAAATCTCTACTTTTAAATTAATAAAAGAAACGTTGCGCGTTGTTGCGCCACTTTTTTAATGATTTTTTGAAAATTTCACCTTTTTTCTGTTTTTGCTCATTTTGCATAGGTACTAGGGTTTTTTCCCGGGAATTTCACTTATTATATTTCCCGTTTTCCCGGGATTTTTGTTGCGGGATCCCGGGAAATAAAAAGTTCTTCATAGTTTCAGAAAACAGCTATTTTTACTCTGAAATATAGTTTTCTTTTCTCTAAAAATTAGCATCTGTGGATGGGTTTTCGATTAGATCAATTATAAGAAATGTGTACAAACGTAAATTAATGTCTCCTGCGGCAATAAATCTATTAAAAGCAGAATGGGCAGTGCAACAGTTGATAATTAATAAATTTAGTGAAGTGATGAATTGATAAAGAACATAAATTCAAAATAAGATGCAGGCAGTAAATTCTCATTGTCCATGGACAAGTCTTAAAAATAGGATATACATAAACATATCGCTCCGTTATTGCAACATAGTCGTATCTACAAAAAAAAAAAAAAAAAAAATCGAGCTTGGTAATATATCCGGGAAGTGCGGGGAAACCGAAATAAAAAAATAATGAAACTCGTGTAAGTTACTAAAACATACAATTTGAAAAACACATTGTCCTAAAGATTACAGATGGACCTAATGAAAAGAAATAGTTTGTAAGAAGTAGTCCGGATGATGCTATTTTTTGCATCAACCTTGACATCAGAAGCATGCAACAACGGTGCACTTTTAATTATTTGTCCAACCTCGGTAAAAAAGTAAACGAAATTTTTCGGAAACATGATAATCAGTAAACAAAATCAGAAATATACTCTTTGGCGACTCACTAAACGCTTTGAGTGTGTCAGAAAGTAATTTCCTACGCCGTTAAAAATGTTAATATATTTATTAAAATATTTTATATATTTTATGAATTTACTTTTTGATCTCATATCTTGAGTACCTCAATTGTTATGTTTATTTTATCTTGTACTAGATCATCATAATACGGAATTTACTTATAATAGCCAAAGGTAATAATAATTCAAGTTCCGCTTTCAATCTTCAATTAATTATTGTAGTATTTAAGCATTTATTTTACTTACTTTGTAAACAAGTTCCCTCACGTTTGTTTATAAAAGTTTTTTTCATTAATAAAACCAAGTTTACTTTGTATTATTTGTATGGAGCGGGATCCCGGGATCGAAAAATTTGTTCCCGCTTTCCCGGGAATCGAAAAACTCCGGGAAAAAAAAACTCTAATAGGTACATATGATAGAAACCCTTTCGTCAGTCATAAAATGTTTTGGTTGTACGTAGATGTTTTTTATTTAAATTATTACATCTAAAGGCTCAGTTAGTCTTTACTTTCTGTTCTGTTACGAACCAGCTGATTTGTTTTTGTTATCAAAAAACCTGTGAAATTGATTAGTTTTTCTGTTCTGTTGCGGTTCAGTTTGTTAAAATCAAAAAATTGTTAAGTAATTGTAAGTGACAGCAAAATAAATAATAAAAAATACATATTTATATTGAAATAAACTGATTTTTGATTTTAAGAATTCATAAAATTGAATTTCTTCAAATTTGTGTGCATTAAAGTTATTGAAATAAAACAATGGACGGTGCAAAACTAATTAATTTGTCATAAATGGCTGATAAGTTGCTACAGAAAAAGTAACTATTACAATTTCGAAACAGAACGGCACGGAACAGAACAGAAACAGAAAGTAAAGACTAATTCTGCCTTAAGACTAATATTACCTGTGTAAAAAAGGGATGTGCGAAACAGTAAGTAACGGGTTTTAACCACCTGTGCGGCCGCTAAATGACGTTATTTTATGGAGCAAAATAAATGTACCTGTTTTGCATAACTTTTAAAATCATTAACAACAAAAATGATATACAGTGCACTCGCGATAATATGAACCCCCTAATATATGAACACCCCAAAATATGAACACTTATTTTCTTCCATTGACTACTCTAAAATATGAACTTGTGCAAAAGCTTTAAAATATGAACAACTTAAAGTTGTATTTTTGACAGTTTTTATCTACCTAAATAAATTTTTATTTAACTGCATAATAACTTGGGGATTTCCCCAGCTATCGCTTTAAAATTGTCTTCAGTTGTTAATCAAAATGATTTACATAAACTTTTTAGTTAGTTCTGGCATTAACATGGAATTCTATATACATTTTTATATGTATATAATTTTAGCGTGAAAAGTTCTTAAATATGAATTTAAAACATCATAAGTTTTGAACTTTAAAAAGAAAAATTAGAAATTTTAAACATTTTAGAACATTTAGGCTTATAGTACACGGAATGTAAAAAGTCACATGCGCATGTGGTTCTGACGTAATTTTGTCGTCATCGCACAACACGAACTTGCTATTGTGGCTTTGTAGTGACGTCAAAATTACGTCAGAACCACATGCGCATGTGGCTTTTTACATTCCGTGTACTATATGCTTTAGAAAAAGGTATTACTAATTTAGCGAATAAATTTGATTGTTATCTCTTATTAGGGGGATAAAAGACAATAAATTAATTTCTATTTAAGTTCTTACAATACGTTTATTTGACTAGTGCGGTCTTCCGAATACCCAAAAAATGGAAAATGCATGCATCGATGGTTTTTGAAAATGAGATACAAAAAGATCTCTGTTGCGGACACGACAAATATCTGAAGATTTTTAAGGAAGCGGGGCGTTTTTAAACTGATTAAACGAAAGAAAATCACAGACTTTTTCGCTTTTGAAGGGAGATTAGATGTAATTCGCAAATATGAACAATCTTGCAAAAGTGATCTGGCTTTGTTTTAATTAGTTCATATTATCGCGAGTGCACTGTATAATAAAAAATCAAATCTTGGCTCTAGTTTTTAGTTTTTTTTTAATATATATTGTGGTTATAGCATAAAATTGTTATCGGAACCATTTTGAAGCTTTGAGAGTAAAATGGAAAAAGTGTATAACACATGCCGCAACTGTTATGAGTGAGGCATTGTTGCCTATCAGGCTATTATCAGAAGAAGCGTCTGAGGCACGAAATAAACAGGCAGAATTTTGCTAGAAAGTTTTCGAAGGTTCAGTGTAACAAAGACATTATAAATAGACTTTTGCTCAGTTCTGACCCACTGATTACTAGTGTAAGACCAACTCCAAAAAAAAAAAATCCATTTCCCTTTACAAAAGAAGCAATTTCTTTTATGCTTCCAACTGTTCTTGGCTCTGAAGAGAATTCAGATTCAGAAGAGGATTTTGAAGAAGCAGACGAAGAAGAACCATGGCACTCATCATTATCTTAGTGCAAAAGAGAAGTTATTTTAAATAAAATTTGCTGTTACTAAATATTATAAATAAGTTATAATTACGAATATATTAATTATTTTCAGATAAATTAAATACTATAAAATACATAAAATCTTAAAAATTAATATGTTTTGGAAATTAGCAAAAAAAAAATTTTTTTTTTACAGGGTCGTTCCGGGGGAGGGGGGCTTTGGAGGTATACATCTCCCTACCCATAAAAGTTCAAAAATTTAATTTTAATAGTATTAAGGCGTTAGTCATCTATTTCTTTAAACATTTAAATTTTTTTTAAATATTATTTTATGAAACCGCCCTCAAAAGGGGGCGGGGCGAAAAGTGTAATTTTACGATCTCATGGGTCTAATTTTAGGTTTTTTAACTTTTGCCGACGTTAAAAGTTGCATTTGCCAAACAAAAGTATGGGAAAACTTTAAAAAAATTGAATTTTCAAAGGTTGGATTAGTTCTTCAAGGGGGAACCTTTTCCTCCTTGGTCCGATTTTATTTATTGCCTATGACAATATCACATATTTCTGCCAAGTTTCATCGATCTAGGGGCACTCAATAACTTTTAAGAAGCAATATAAGCTAAAACAAAAAGTAATGTCCGGCTAGATTGGCAAAAAACCCCTATGTGCGACGTCGGATTATTTTGCTGGCTGGGAACTTATTTGTTGAAATATCATTTGCTAGCATATGATGAATTTGAAAAATTTAGTATCTTCAGCATATCGTCTAGACACCTTGCATATTGCATATGCTGATAGAGACATTTGTTATTATTTTTAAGCATATGAGTATAAGCATACATTTGCTGATTCAACATATCGTCTAGACTAAGCTTAAAGCAAACATCACTTTAAAAACTCCAAAGCTATTAAAAAAATATGTGATTTTTTATATTTTTTAAAAAAGTATAATCTATGACACTCCCTTTGCAATTAAAACACGTGTTTAATTTTAAAATATTTTAACGAATTTAAAGTATCAAATTAAATCTTCTATTAACTAGCGGAAATCATTGTAATTATTGCTAAAAAAAAAAGCCTGTTGCTTTAATTATCTACAATAAAAAATCTATATTAAAAATCTATATGAATAAAACACACATTCATTGTTCTTTTAGTTTTTTTTGCCAAACAAAATCTCATTTGATCTAAAAATTAAAAATAACTTAAAGCTTGAGTGCGTACGCGTCAGCCAATACATCCGTTTCCGTTAATAGACAAATTTTTCAGTATTAAACAGCATATTGTTTTCATTTTTTTTTTTTTTTTTCTGAATAGTTTTGTCATAGAAATTTTAAAATAAACAGCAAAAAAAACTCAGTTTTTAAGGAGTGCAATTTATTGTCGCTGTTTTGGGCTTTTGAGTTTATTCTGAATTTGACAAATTACTATTAATTTAAATATTTCCAATTCTATTGAAACTGTCGATCACAGTAACAATAATGTGGAAATGTAGCTTAGAATAACAAATACGTCAACAAAACGCCAACGAAACAAAACATAAAGAGATACTAGTGGAAGAGACGGTTTTTTGTACATTAAATATAAAATGAAATTATTTAGATGGGTAAGTATTGGTAACCCTGATGATCTGATAAATTTTGTATAATTGAAATGTTTTAAACTTCAAAGGTCCAAAAGTTTTTTCAAAACCAGTTTCTCTGGAAAAAAAAATTAATTGACACTACAAAAACTGCAAAATATTTGCCTTAAAACCATTAAAAAGTTGTCAGCTAATTACTTAACCCATTACAGGGGTAATTGATTCCACAGCCAATTACATTCCTATTGCATTATAAAGTTACCATAAGAAACAATTAAATCATTTAATAACAAGACATTTTGAAGAAAAAAATGTTTAAAGAGAGACATCTTTCAAAGAAACTCAACCAGTTTCTCCATCCCTTCCCGGGTAATCTACACTTAAGTCAATTGATTATTTTCTTAGTATTTGGATTGATTTGCTTCATGGCTTTTAAAAGCAAGCTGGGTTAAAATTTCTATCATTTTATATATAAATAAATTTAATTCGCGAAATAACTTGTTTTTAATAATTTAAAAAAAATACTTCACTTTCAGAACTACTGGGCACTTTATTGAATGTTTCAGTAATACTCAAAGTATGTGTATGATGTTCGCAGTAACAACAAAACAATTACCCCATCAAATTATACAAAACAACAAAAACAAAATGAAGAACAAAAGACGACATAAGCTAAGTTTTTTCTTTGCGCAAAATGTAATGTAATAAAAATAAAAACAATTACAATTACAAACCAAAACTAAATAAGTTTTTACAAATTTAAAATTCCTTCAAAAACCCAGCAGTTCAAAATACGAGCAAATTTCAGTGTTTTTATCAAGAATAAAAATTGGGAATTAAGCACGAATAACAAAATCTTTTAAATTAAAATTTGTATTCCCAAAAATTATTTTGATAATGCGGAAATATTTAATTATTTGATTATTAAATATGTTTTGTTAAGTGCTATTTTGCAAAGTGTAATTTTGATAAATTTTTTCATTGAATCAATTAAAAGGTTGTTGAACTTAAATTTTATTTTTAACAAACTGTTTTGTTAAAAATTTTATTGTGATATTTTTTTCTGTGAATAAAATTAAAAATGTTCGCCTACAACTTTTTTTTTTCTCACACAGCCTTGCTTCCGCCGGTTTTTGTTACGTTGTTTTTTGGAGAAAATTGGAGACGCGAAACAGTTCCCAAGTAAGAAAATGAAATAACACCCAATGAAAAATATTTTCAAAGAAAATTAAATATATCGCCAGCGGAATGAAATGAATTAGCTGCCAATTTTTATGAAATAGTCCCCAAATAAATTATTATAATTGTTATATAAAAATAATTGGTCTTTAGTTTAAACAAAAACAAGTAAGAAAGTATAGTCGGTCAAGCCCGACCATATGATACCCTACACCACAGTATTTAAAAACACATCATGCTTATGTGTCCATGAAAATATGGATTTATCTATATGTTTATAAACTTCATGAAAATCGGTTTGAAAAATTGTGAGAGGCAGAAATTGCCCCCTGCCTCCCCTTATGGTCTTATTTTTTAAAAATTGTATAGCTAATGTATCCATATAGATATGGAAATATGTATGTTTTAAATTTCATTAAAATCGGTTTGAGAGACAGAAATTGCCCCTATCTCCGCTCGTGGTCCGATTTTTTTATACATTTTGCGTTCATATAGATATGGTTCTATCTATGTTTTAAATTTCATTAAAATCGGTTTGATAGTTTCTGAGAAGAAGAAATTTTCCCCCGATCTTCCCTCATGGTCGTACGATTCGGCCCATTTTCAAAAGGCTTTGTCCTTGTGCCAATAAGAACCTATGACCCAAATTTTATCAAATTATCTCCAAAATTGCGACCTGTACTTAGCGCACAAGGTTACATGGACAGCCAGCCAGCCAGCCGGACGGACATCGTTAGTTCGACTCAGAAAGTGATTCTAAGACGATCGGTATACTTTAAGGTGGGTCTAGGACCAATATTTAAAGGCGTTACACACATCAGCACAAATGCATAATACCCTCTCCACTATTGTCGTGTGGGTATAAATATATTTAAAATAAAAGGGTAAAAAGGCTTAATGAAAGTAGTTTGCGATTCGGGATCTCAATAAATAATAACATATCAATTACTGAAAACAAAACTAGTTTTACTATTCACAAGGGTATTTTTAAGATGTGCTATCATGTTATATTGTCATAATGTTCTAACATTTTACAATGGTTTAAAAATATTGTTTTTGCATTTTAAACAAAAAGTGTCTTAAAGTAAAAGAACTTTGCTTGTTATGTTTATTGTGCTGTCGTAACTAATCAGAAGAAACATGCGCTGAGCAGCAGAGCAGCATTAGTTTTTGTAAGCCGTCGCCGTTGACGGTACAATTGTATCCGGCTAACTTCCGCATTTAACCTGCCGCTATCATTTTTGCAACAAATCACTTGCGGCGTCAAATTAGATCGGCTAAGGGCTCTGCTGTTTGGTAAACAAAACAAAATAAAATTTATTTGTGATTTGCGTCTGAAAAATGGAAAATAGTCAGGTAAGATCTAATATAATTTATTAATTCATGGATTAGAATTAAAAAATATTTTTATTTTTGGTAAATATTAATTTTTTATATTTGTTTTAAGTCAGCTGATTTAAATTCAAAATAGCACACTGAATTAGGAACCCAAAATAACTCCATTTTGTATTTCATGAATCCAGAATTGCTTTCAAACAATTTCTTAATAATGCAAGGATAGAACAATATCTTTATTTATTCCATTTTTCTAGTTATAATAACACTACTGGGTAGTTTCTTACCTAAACTCATGCTTGTCTATCTCTCTTTCTCCCTCATTGTTTTGAAACCCTTCTCTGACCATTTTTCTATTATTTACTGAATACGAATAGTTATGTCGCATTTACTTCGGTGTGTTTAATGTGAGCTTAAATTATTTAAACTTTTCAAAAATCTAACAGAAACAACAAAAAGGTTAAAAAAAGTGTACTGTATTAAATAAAAGAGTTTTTTGTTTAATATTATTTTGTGTAAGTGGTCACCCAAGTGAAACATTTTCTTCTATAGTTTTATTTTAACATTTTTACGCATTTGTTTGCTTCTATCCCTTGTATTCTGAAATGATGACTGATGGTAACTGAGGTGTGACATTCAATGTATGTATAATTGCATAAATGAGTATACAACCAAAAAAAAAAAAAAAAAAAAACAATAAAAATTTTTATATAGTAAATAACAAATAGTTTATAAAATCGCTATATAAGTAAAATCTAATACTATAACATAAGCGAAAATTTGTTAATGTCAAATTTAAATGAGTCAGAACTAACGGCCAGGTAAGAGAGAACCTTTAATGTTATTCTATTAGGCAGAGAATATGAAACTTGCATTTTTAGACTTGCAAATATACAGCTAACTGGGGTTCTTTGATCAAAGCTCGTGCATAATAAAGTAAAACAAAAGATGAAAAAGAGAGGTTGATAAGAAAACACGCGGAGAAAAAAATTTTGCAACAGTAAAAGCATTAATCAAAAATTAAATCAGTCTTAATTCAAAATTTAATCAAGTGAATTAAAGGTTTAATCAAGTGAATTAAACGTTTAATTGATATTATTAATTTGTTTACTGGTGCAAATTTAAATTGTCAATTAAACGTTTAATACACTTGATAAAAAGTTTAATGCCCTTGATTAAACCTTAATTCACTTGATTAAAAGTTTAGTTCACTTGACTAAACCTTTAATTCACTTGATTAAATTTGTAATCAAAACTGATTTTATTATTGATTAATGCTTTTACCGGTGCAAAATTTTGTTCTGTGCGAGGTGGTGTTCTTGCGGTAGCTGCGCTTCACAGAAAAAATCTCGCTAATTTTTTTAATTGTTTTTATTGAAATTTTAATAAGGTGAATTAAACATTTACTTATATCAACAATATTAATGCAGAAAATTTTATTAGTATCCGCAAATATTCAATTGACACTGTAAAATAACTGCCTGTTCAACAATTTTGAACGTAAACGTTCGCATAGAATTTTAAATGGAAAATATGTTTAAGACTGAGTGTTTTTCATATAAATTTTCTATGCGAACGTTAACGTTCGAAATTGTTAAACAGGGCATTAATGACATTTTAATTGATATTAATTAATATTTTAATTAATTTTACAAATTTCCTAAGTGAATCAATTTTTATTTTTTTCTGTGTTGCATAATAATTTGAATATTGTTTGGATGCATCTTAAGACCCAGCTTAAAAATACTCGGCAATGTTGATCTGGAAATGCCCAGTTGGCTGGAACGACGACGAATTGGTACAGATGGATAATTTTTAAATCTCTGCCGCAAAACATCCACGTTGCCTTTAGAGCGAACATTTTGCTGAGGCTCTATTCCAGAATGTCGAAAACTGTCGACTTAATTCCTTCAGCATGAAGTTTATACACTAAAAGAAAAAGCTTCGTAAATGTAATGTTTTTTTGCATTACAGAAACGATTTTGTCATCGATTTTGAACCAACGTAACGCGTCATTCCCGCTATGAAAATTGTTTCATTAGGTTAGAAATGTTCATTAATATAACGAAATTATGTCATTAATATTATAATACTCAAATATTTATATAATGAAACCTTACGTTACAATAATGTAAGTTTTCATAATTGCAATGAAAACATTTGGAATTTACAATGAAATTGTGTCCTTATTGGAATGTACGTTTGTCGTAGATAAAATGAAAAGCTGCATTTTTTTAATGATATTGTTTCATTAATGTAATGATATTTAACATTAATATATTATAATTAGTATTGTGGTTATTTTGTTGAACTATTTATGGTTTTTAATCCAAATTTTTAATATTTTTAATTAGGCTTAATTTCATGAAATTTAATTTTCATTAAATTATTTTTATGAAGAAATGAAGAAAAAAAATTAAAAAACAAAAAATGTACTTGGACTTCAAGAAAAATTCTTGACAAAAGTAGGAAAAAACAGAAGTAAGGAAAAAACATGTAAAATCAATTAAAATGGATAATCATTCAGGAAAGCAAATTTCGATCTACCAAATGTTTAAATACAATTTGGTTTAAGGATTGATGTTTGACTATTGACGTCAGCTGTCGTCGATGGCTGCGAGTGTAAGACGGCAAATCCATCTGAGGAGATCGAGTGGTTGCGATCGAAACATGTCATGGTAACCTGCCGGCCAGGGTTCGAGCCCGAGCCACGTCAAGAATGAAAGATTATCAATAACAATTTTAATTAATTTTCATGTTGTAAAATTCCTTTCTTCATAAAAATAATTTAATGAAAATTAAATTTCATGAACTTAAGCCTAATTAAAAATATTAAAAATTTGGATTAAAAACCATAAATAGTTCAACAAAATAACCACAATACTAATTATTGTTAAAGCTAAGGCACGAGCTCTATGTGTATATTTGTCCTTCAAGTTGTGCTGAAAAAGGTCAACAGAAAAGAGAAAGACAAAATGAAAAAACAAAAAATGTACTTGGACTTCAAGAAAAATTCTTGACAAAAGTAGGAAAAAACAGAAGTAAGGAAAAAACATGTAAAATCAATTAAAATGGATAATCATTCAGGAAAGCAAATTTCGATCTACCAAATGTTTAAATACAATTTGGTTTAAGGATTGATGTTTGACTATTGACGTCAGCAGTCGTCGATGGCTGCGAGTGTAAGACGGCAAATCCATCTGAGGAGATCGAGTGGTTGCGATCGAAACATGTCATGGTAACCTGCCGGCCAGGGTTCGAGCCCGAGCCACGTCAAGAATGAAAGATTATCAATAACAATTTTAATTAATTTTCATGTTGTAAAATTCCTTTCTTCATAAAAATAATTTAATGAAAATTAAATTTCATGAACTTAAGCCTAATTAAAAATATTAAAAATTTGGATTAAAAACCATAAATAGTTCAACAAAATAACCACAATACTAATTATTGTTAAAGCTAAGGCACGAGCTCTATGTGTACATTTTTCCTTCAAGTTGTGCTGAAAAAGGTCAACATAAAAGAGAAAGACAAAATGAAAAAACAAAAAATGTACTTGGACTTCAAGAAAAATTCTTGACAAAAGTAGGAAAAAACAGAAGTAAGGAAAAAACATGTAAAATCAATTAAAATGGATAATCATTCAGGAAAGCAAATTTCGATCTACCAAATGTTTAAATACAATTTGGTTTAAGGATTGATGTTTGACTATTGACGTCAGCAGTCGTCGATGGCTGCGAGTGTAAGACGGCAAATCCATCTGAGGAGATCGAGTGGTTGCGATCGAAACATGTCATGGTAACCTGCCGGCCAGGGTTCGAGCCCGAGCCACGTCAAGAATGAAAGATTATCAATAACAATTTTAATTAATTTTCATGTTGTAAAATTCCTTTCTTCATAAAAATAATTTAATGAAAATTAAATTTCATGAACTTAAGCCTAATTAAAAATATTAAAAATTAATATATTATTTTGAAATAACTATAATTCATGTTAATTTAACATTGCAGTAAAGTTAGAGCAAAATGTAATTTATTTTGAAATAACAATCGGAATCACGTTGAATGAAAGTTATTTCAAGTTGAAACAACGTGAATTTCATGTAGAATCAAATGTGTTTGAGTGTATTTTAACAGTGTGAAGAAGCTTCAGAGACAACATTTGCATTTATGTAAGAATAATTCAAAACACTTACCCTGTAACACATGTTTCACTTATTTTCTATTCTCCTTTGTTAACAGAAACATCAGCAGAATCGCCCGATATGGTCATCATTCTACTTTGAAAACTTGATGTACTATTTAACTAAACAATTTTAATTAAAAGAATACGGGAATTGTCTTCCTTTTTTTATAACATATTTTAATAATGAAAATAAAAAATGTACATACTTACATGTGTATATATGTGAATAAGTGTATTGTTTCTGTATTAAGAATAACTGTATGAAAAGATACATTACTATAATGCAATTTTGTCATTAAAGTTTACTCATAGTTACGAAATTACAAGAACACTTCCATAGAAAGTTAACGTAAAATGACAAAAAGAATGACATTTGTCATAATATTAATGTAAATTGTACGTTACTAAAAACTCGTAAAATAAACAATAAAATCAATAAAAACTTTAAAAATTATATTCTTTTAATTAAAAGTTTTACTCTTAATTTGTAATCTGTACATATATTACATTATTTTTCTTAAAAAACAGAAACAACTTTTGTCACTCAGAAATGTAAAGCTTCATTAATGCTACGTAAATATTTCATTAAAATTTTGCAGATGCTGTTATTGCTGCTGTTCAATACTTATTTAAATAAGGGTAACTTATATTAATAGATTTTAATAATTGTAGCCCAAAAAGGTAATCATAATAACCTATAGGGGCTGACGTTGAATTAATATGTTTCGCTGCGTCCTAAAAATTGATCGTTAACGAAAATAGAAAATTTCGTAATGTGAACGCATTTTTGTGTAGTTTATGTATTCGTTATAAATTTCCCAGAATTCAGTTATAAAGATATTAAACCATAAAAAGCTTTTACGTGTTTCGGTCACACTGTACAACAGATCAGGCAAATTGTAGTCTGATCAGAGATATAATAGACCAAAAAGAGCTGTGTTTTTTGGCGGAGAAATTTTAATCAATATAGAATAGAGTGGTTTTTCATCTTCAACGAATTGGCTTTATTTATTATAGCATTCATGTTTTAACATGACTTCGGGCATGTGACAGCCGCTGCGCATAGTGGCATTCTGGTTTCAAACCCCTTATTTTTCGATCACTCAAATTCAACAGTCAAGAGATGCAGAATTGCAGAGTCATTTTTTAATATGCAATTTACATTTCTGGTTCTTTAAAAAAGTTGTATTTTATTTTTGTAAAACGGAAGTTAAGTCCATGTAAGGGTGCTGAGCAAGACTTTTTTTCTAGTTTCCCGAAATTAAGTACATCATTAATGTAAGAGTTTGTTAATATTACGCTTTGACTTTAATATATGGGCATCTCCGTCAAAAGGTCCACCGTGACCGAAAATTTAAAAGCTATTAAAAGCTGATTATATTATATTGTTAAAGAGAAATATATAGATTTTACTAATTTTATAAATTTTCCATAAATTTTTTCACTTTGATGAACAATCAGACTGCAAAGTTGTGCAAACGTAATTTCTTATTTGTGAGAATGTTTTATTGTATGTTTTCTTTAATATGTATCTTCCTTAAAAGAGGTGATTTTTGATAAAAATTATTCCAAAAAAATTTTCTTACATGGTCTGTAATCTAAGGAAAAGTTCAAAGAGAAATATGTTATTCGGATTAACGGTAAATTTTTATTTTATTTCTATCATTATTCAGTTAAATTATTACGGAAAAAATTTCACGTTCGAATTGTCACATATCGACCCAGATTTTGGCTTAAAAAAAAAGAAAATACAGATGATTTTGGAATCAAACCAAGACATTTTAATGTTACATTGCTACGTAAAATTCTGAAAGTAGTTTGACTTAAAAATTGTGCCAGGTTTCGCTGAATTACGCCTTTTTATACATGGCCACAAAAACTACTTCTGTTTTTTTTTTCACATTCGAACCGCTAATTCTTTTGCAATTATCTTTGACCTAGAATCGCGCCCTCCATAAACTTAAGCATAGATAACAGTGTTTTCTTAGTGCTATAATTTAAGGGTTAAGAGAAGGTAAACATATTTTTAGTTTAAAATGTTATTGCATTTCAACACTTTGGAATTACCAATATTTGAAAAATACAGCATTCCTCTATAAATTCAAATAAACGTTATGGAGCTATCTTAAGCTAATAAGAATACAAGAATGCCCTCTATAAACCTCTTTAACTTAGTTTTGGCTTTCAATGGAAAAAATAAAATGGTATAGCCCCACTTTCCCTCGAGCTGTTCTTTCAGTTAAATAAAAGTTCGAGATGTTTTTTTTTCGATAAAAAATAATTCTATGAAATTTCAGAAACAGGAGGAAAAGCAAAAAAAAAAAAAACTATTGCACACGTTTAGGCCAGGGATTATGGTGTTTCTATTCTGCCCTACATGCTTTTTACCCTTCTTTGTGTTCTATTCTAAAAAAAAATAAAAAATATACACGCATAACGTGTTTGTTTCTTAATGTTGCCTAACAAAACCAAAAATATGTTTCACCCTTAATTATTTAAAAGGGTTCACAATGCAGCATATTATCAAAACGTCTGTTCTTGTTGTTGTTTAAAAAAAAAATCGTTAATATTTTTTATTGTTTTTGATTAAAAATATAAATGTGGAATTGCTTTAAGCCAATATAAAGGAAAATTATGTAAATCACAATAATTTCCTTCTTTTGTGTTAAAATGCAACACATTATGAGGGTGTGATAACCTTTTAAACGTTGTACACAATCCGTTGGCAAAACTTTGTGTCAAAACAGAAAATGCCATTAATTGTCACAACATTTTATTAGCAATTAAGGCGAAAAAGTTTATAGAGCCAAATAAAAACAAAACCATAGGATTTAAAGAATAAACATATGTTAACTTTATTATTTTGTAGTTAACATAAGGTAGAAAAATAACATTTCGTTAATATGAGAGATTTTAATGAAACTCGGCAGACGTCCTTTTTGTTCTAAAAAGTGTTTGTACTTAATTCTAAAACTTCTGCTTTGATAGGAAATATTGTATGCGAACAAAGCGATTAGGATTGCATGGGCGGTGAGCTGTAGGCGTGTCCGATTTTGATGAATTTACAGTTTTTCCTTATTTTAGTCAATAAAATGCTTGGTGCTAACTTTTAATGATCTAGGACCAATCTTTTTAGTTTTGCCCCAAAAAATATGAAGCTATTCCACTGTGCAGTGCGCTGCGGCGTTCTTATAACCCTTCGTAGTTATTTAGGCTGTATTTCGGCGTTTACGCATCGAATATTCGCTGTGAAGCATAGTCCTTACTCTATACATATCCTCAGAAAAATACCCGGGGGTATCTAGGGAAATACTAGAAATATAATTAACTTTTTGGTGTTACATATTCTGGGGGAATCAGTTGCACTCAATACCTGCAATTCAGCAGAGTTTCATAAGTATTTTATATTATACATACTTAAACTCGAGCTGTATTAAAATATGTTCCCTTTCAGGTATGAGAATCTGATGTAAAAGTAATTAATTTCTTATTTTTTAAGAATTTAAGAAATTTAAAAAATTTTATGTCTCTAACTGATGTTTTCTTTCATGTATAAAAAGTGTTTTTGTAGCACTCTAATGTATGTACGTACGAGTTTAATATTTAAGAGCAAATTTGAATATTCTTTAAATGTCAGCCTAAAAAAATCTTATCTCATTTTTTCTTTTTCTTCTTTTTTTGTCATTATTGTAACATTTAACTAATGTAACAGACATTGACAATTATCATAATAACAATAATAAAAAAAAACGACAGAGAAAAAATTAAGCAAACGCATAGTTACTCACCATAAAAAAGCCATCATTGTCATAATCATTATGCTCATGATAATGATAATGATGACAACGTAAAAATTTATATACAATAAACATTAATTAGGGGAACAAAGAAAAAAAAAACTGCAAGAACCCAAGTACACAATTCTATAGAATTCAGAAAAATAAAAATAATAAAATATTTAACCGAGTAAAATTTAAAAAAAAGAAGCTGACCAACAGAAAAAAAACAAAGAGAAAAGAGTTAAAAACAAGGGACATTGCACTTTGACCGGAATATGAAAAAAATACTTTAAGTACAATTAATAGAAATTAAGAATTTTGCGCTTAATTTCGAAATTGAGTGGAAATAATGGAATGTGGAAGACAGCTGTTCAACCATGAGCCAAATTTAGGAATTTTATTTAGCCGCCATATTTGTATGGTAGCGCTTAGGATGGATGCTCCTAGATTGGTCAAATGTATGACCAACCCCACTTTATTTTTCATCTCCAGCATTTATTTCTAAAATACCTACCCGCTATCTTCATTCCTAAAGGGGGCTCCCATACAAAATGTTCAATTCAGACTACAAATATATTGGAGAAGAAGACTCATAACTACCCTGCGGGAAATTTGTATCAATTGGTCCAACAGACTGGTCCTGGGAGTTGTGAAAATAGAACGGGTACAGAAAGAAATAACTCGTGACTAGTGAAAGGAGAACCAATCATGTAACTGGTTTATGAAGAACAAAAAGGTAGAAAAAGTAATGAATTACAGTACAGTCTTCACCGGTGGTATGACTCATTTTTTGGGACTTTCTAAAATTTGGTTCTTAAATTTAATTCTAGGACCTGTTTTATTAAAATAATACTAGATTGTAGTAACTAACACTAAACACATTCATTGAGAATAGATGTGTGACTGATCAAATGGTGTCAATTGACCCCCTCCAATGACAACCCCATGTAAAATTGATAGGTGTTATTAATAGAAAGTGTGAGAACTAGAACCGGTCCCTACCACCAAAGACCTATCACAAGACCATTTTGGTGTCAGTTCGCTTCCCTTTAGGGTACACAGAAGTTACCCTTTGTGGGATAAAATGTATGACCGACCTCAATTAGTTTTTTGGCTTAAAATTTTCTTAAGACGTGCTTGCCCTTATCAATACATTTTAGGGGGGCTCCCATACATATACTGAGTTTTATGAAATTCTTAAATTAACTAAAATGTTTCTTCTTTTGTGAATGAAATGGATTTTAATCAATTATGGCTCGTTTTGTTTGCAACTTCGTTTTTCATATGCCTGGAAAAAAAAGAAACAGAGCTGCGTTTTCCAATAATTTATGAATTTTTAACAAACAAAAATTTCGAAAAGTTATGTTTCTAAAACGACTGCATATATAAAAAAAACGTTTAATTTTGCTGCGGTTTTCCGTTTTTTTTAGTTATTTAAATATAGTAAACAGTTTTTGAGTCACGCGAATATATGCTGTGCAACCTCCTCCATTTTCGAAATAACGGTATATCTTGAATATAAGAGCTAACCTAAAAAAAAAAACAGTTTGCACCATTGGTGCCCAGCTTGTCTTTTTTTTAACTAGCCCAGTGTTGATGAAAGTAATTGGAATTATAATGAATATAATTTATTCAATTAATTATATTTATTAAATCTTGTACCGAGTAATAGCAACCTAGACCTTCAGCCCGTTTTAGTGAAATAGACCAATTTCATGCGATTATCGCAATTGAAGAAAACTATGATACACTTTTAATAATGAAAAAGTTGTAAATATGGCCCTAAAGCGGCCCATACACTTGCAATATTATTGTATATGATATTCGCATATTATTTTCCATTTTGTCCCATATTATGCAATAAGTAGCACAATGGTTTAAATTTAAATATTGCTCAACTTTCATTCAATAAAAATGTGAACATAACCTTAACAAGGTTTCGTTTAAATGTGCGAAATTCATTTCATACTATTGATGAACTGAAATTTATTGTTGATGGGATAAGATATTCCCATGCGCATTTCACTGGTTGCTTGGGTCAGATCGTCAGGAAACTTCATCCAAAGATTTTAGAAAAACTAAAGATTTTAACAAATAAAACTGCTAAGCGAATAAGAATTATAAGCCCCAGTTTTACTTGTAACAATATCAACCCTTAAACAAACACAACAACAATAAACAGTGAGCTTATCCTTTCTTACAGACAGACGGACATCGCTAACCCTTTAACGGATAGATAATAATTTTTTTTGTATTTATTGTTAACAATAATTTGCTTAGAAACAATTCCATTAAAAAAAAAATAAGTAAGAAAGTATAGTCGGTCAAGCCCGACCATATGATACCCTACACCACAGTATTTAAAAACACATCATGCTTATGTGTCTTTATAAATATGGATTTATCTATGTTTATTAACTTCATTAAAATCGGTTTGAAAGTTTGTGTGAGGCAGAAATGGCCCCCTACCTCCCCTTGTGGTCATATTTTTTAAAAACTGTATAGCTAATGTGTCCCTATAGATGTGGAACTATATATGTTTAAATTTCATTAAAATCGGTTTGAGAGGCAGAAATTGCCGCCATCTCCCCTCGTGGTCCGATTTTTTTAAAACTTTATACATTTTGTGTTCATATAGATATGGTTTGATAGTTTCTGAGAGGAAGTTATTTCCCCCTATCATCCCCCGTGGTCCTACGATTCAATAGGCTTGGTACTTGTGCCAATAAGAACCTATGACCCAAATTTATCAAATTATCTCCAAAATTGCGACCTGTACTTTGCGCACAAGGTTACATGGGCAGCCAGCCAGCCAGCCTGCCAGCCGGACGGACATCGTTAGTTCGATTCAGAAAGTGATTCTGAGTCTATCGGTATGCTTTAATATTTTAAGGCGGTTCACACATTAGCACAAATGCATAATACCCTCTCCACTATTGTGGTGTGGGTATAAAAAGATGTTTACTTTAAAAGAAAGTACATATGGGCTTTTCTATTCTAGACAACTTTTAACATCAATTTTCAAATCACACTATTTGATTCTTTTTGATTCCAATTTTAAGTTTCTGAGAGGAAGAAGTTTCCCCCTATCTTCCCTCGTGGTCCTTCGATTCAATAGGCTTGGTCCTTGTGCCAATAAGAACCTATGACCCAAATTTATCAAATTATCTCCAAAATTGCGACCTGTACTTTGCGCACAAGGTTACATGGGCAGCCAGCCAGCCAGCCTGCCAGCCGGACGGACATCGTTAGTTCGATTCAGAAAGTGATTCTGAGTCGATCGGTATACTTTAATATTTTAAGGCGGTTCACACATTACCACTATTGTGGTGTGGGTATAAAAAGATGTTTACTTTAAAAAAAAGTACATATGGGCTTTTCTATTCTAGACAACTTTTACCATCAATTTTCAAATCACACTATTTGATTCTTTTTGATTCCAATTTTAAGTAAAATATCTATATTTTATAATAATATAATTTTTTTAGACGTAAGCTTAAATATAAATTTGTTGTGCACTTCGAAGCATTAAGATTCATAGAATGAACCTTTTGCGACTCTCTGTTAGAGTCATATAACAATTATTAATAAGAGCGTTTTTGAAATATGACAATTCTATTGCCAATACAATTTCCATAAAACAAACCGACCTAAGGATCTGTAAATAAAGGATTTGCCGACAGAATAGTGTTGCTTTCGCAACCTTAAAAGTTTGTTTCATGTAAATTGTATGAAAACTAGAAGTTTTAACATGAAAACGACGCGTGATGCCCCTTTTTAGGTAGCTTAGTTATACGGCTGAGCATTGCACGAGTTGTAAAATAATCCCTACATGAGCCTAATACGATTCTTGGCATGTTTTTTAAAATATTCGTTAGATAATCTCCACATACATCACAAACGATTCCCTTTACGATTAATAGAAGAATCCCTCATACGAATTAGCACGTGTAACAGTTTCTCCCGTGCTAGGAATCGTCTACAATTGAAAAATGAGCTCGTCGACGATCAAAAACACTCTTCGTGAGATTCCCAATAGACTCCTAGACGATTGAAAATGCTAGCTGGGTGATATCTCATCTTTCACAATAAAAAAAAAAATAATACAATAAAAGTTTAAAAATTAACAGTGTTTTTTGTTTTTGTGGTATGATCTTATGAAAGTTAGCCAATTTGATTGCACCCGTCAGGCACTTTTAAGCTCTCTCGTCGCTATTTGATCGTTTCATATAAATTCTTGTAAATAGATAACAATAGTATATAAAAAAATTTTACCCCTTCTAGAAATAACTTAATTGCAAATGTGTTTCTTTCTATTAGTAAAAGACGTTTAAAGCGTCTAAATGTTGCACCCGTCAGAATAGAATCGCCCAAATATAGATTTGAAATTTAACAAAAGAAATTTAATCGTTTTTAAATGTTGCTTTTCAGAACACAAAAACAAATAATAATAATAGCAGCCTTAAAGCCGCCAAAGACTTTAGAGCAGTTTCCGAAAATAAACACTTAATGTCGCTCATTAGTGTTTGGTTTGGTAGATTTGTGGAAAACAGAAACGCTAATAGAGTTTTTGTAGAAAATTATTATAAAAAATAACGTTTCCCTGTTTGTCATCTTTCGAACACAAAAATAATACGGTTCTTATCCAACTCAACAAAAAGATGAGAACATTTAATTCCGCTCGGCTTATTTTAAAAAACCACAATCTTCATTGTGTTCGGTTAAGCTCATTAATGTTCGTTCGTTTATGTTGTGCTTGGCTCCCTTTTGGCTGTTAAAAAAAAACCAAACATTTTTTGCAAAAACAAAATACACATACAAAAAAAAAAAACAAAAAGGCCAGCAAAATAATTTTACACAAAAAAAAACATATACGCCATACACACACAAGCTGCTCGTGCTGTGGTCGTTGCTAAAATTTATTGTTTGTTCATTTCTTTATTAATGTTAAAAAAGAAACATTAAAGAACATTTAAATATGATGTTGGCCTACAGTATCACTACAATTGTTCTGTTTTTTAACGAAGAACAGAACACTTAATAATGTTCGGCTCTTTCTTGAAAATAGTTACGAATGGTTTTAAGGGTTTGGTTCGTCTATACAAACACTAAAAAAATTGATATCGTTCCTGGATGTGTGAGCCGAACGCTTAATAATGTTCTGTTTATTTTCGAACACTGCTTTAGAAGGTTAAATGAACGTCGGCACTCATAAGGACCCATAACTCGTGTACTTTAAAGGGCAAACGGAGTGACAAATTTATGTATGTATATGAACGTACACGTACACACATACCCTATACATGTGGTAAATGGTGTAATAATAAATATTCTAATACATAACATTATTTAACGTAATAAAAGTAGAAACAGAAACTAAATAACAAAATGTTTTTTTTTTTAATTTTACAAAATCACGTCAACGAAAAATTTTGACATGAAAATTATACACATTTACAAAAAACTATACATTTACAAAAAAAAAAAATATGCAATAATAATTTCTAAAAGAAAAAAAAAAACAACAGCCTTGTACTGTTTTTTATAACGTTTAAATAAATGTTTTTTACTTGTATGAGTAGAAAATGAAAAAATTTTTATCATAATTATTATTTGACATGATAGTAAACAAATAAATAACAAATGGAATATGGAAAATAAAACATGCACACACTCTGACAAATAAAAAAATAATTTTATTTCACAATTTCGGTTGGTGTACTAAGAGTTCTATATGAAACATACAATATTTGTGTAAATGGTGTTTTTTAAGCCCCCATAGAACTCAAAATTTCAAAAAATGCCAAGAAATATAAAACTTTTTTATTTGAAAGCTCAAGACATGGCATTAATATTTAAAAATTATTGCGGGCTTGTGGGCACTGTGGCTTTCCTTGACGATCAGCATTTTGGATATCCAATTTAGGCCAACGTTTTCGAGTTCATCTGGCCACATGTCACGAATGACACAGACAATGTTGCCCTCCAAGACGTTAGTTGTTAATGGATTACAGCATAAAGCAGTAACTTTAAGCAGCCCTATATGAAATAATCGAATAAAATGATAAGCCCTCCGTTAGTTCTATCGGGTTTAAAAAATACCCTTAAAAAACAGAAAATATTTATTGATTGCAACAAATACAAATTATTAAATAAAATGTTATAACAAAATGGTTTTTACAAAAAATCTATAATAAAACTTTTATATAAATTTAATCAAAATTTTAAAATACTAATGCCAGTTAAACAGGGATGGAGAGTTTAAAAGATATGGATAATTAAATGACAGTTATTCAAGAAATCGCAGCATATATGAGACTTAATTCTTAGTTGTACATTAAAGTACGCATACATTTTCCCAGTTAAAAAAAAGAATATTCTTTCGAAAAATTTTCAATAGTTTCTCCAAACCCTTAAACTCTCATCCTTGTGCAAAAAAAAAAAATTAAGTAAGTAAAACTCACACGACAATAAAACATGGTTTATTGATTTATCCTGGCGAGTGTTATTTCTTTGTTATTTTTGTAAATGACAATTATTTGTTATATAAATTTTTTAAATTCTTTCCCCTAAAATTACAATCTACCTTTTCGTCCCTTATCCTTTAGCCCTCATACTTGCATTCATTAATATAAACAAACGCTTAATAAACAACAGGCCTATAATATCATGGCAACAATTTTTCATGTCAACTCCTACTTAATCGACCACCTTGAAAAGATGGAAAATATTTTAAATTTCTCATTTAGTTTGTAACAAAAAGAAGTAGGGGCTTAAAACCCACAAGATGTTAAAAACATTCTGGTTTCTTATAACAATCTAAGGACTTATATAGACTTCTTAACGAAACCAAATGGCAGAAGTTTTCTTTCTAGTTCCTTGATTTTCTGAAGGCAAAAATCTTAAGGGTTAAGGGTTAAAAACATTAAGATGTCAAAAGAAAAAGGAGGTCAGTTGAAGTCGACTTAAACTAGATACTAAACAGTAGAACATCATGCTCCTAGAATGACCCTAAATTACTACTACAGGAGTTGTTAAGACAAGGAGGAAGAGAAAACTTTGTATCATTTTCTGTGTTAATGTCCGGGAATACATCCCATTAGAGACAGATACCAGGGGAAGCTAGTGTTAACTTGTTTGGGTCGTATATTTGCGATAGAACTGAAGCTACCTTTTGTTTTCATCAAAAACACTTGGCAATCAATGTGTTAAGGAAACGAATTCCCTGGAAGATGCAGTGACATCTGTGAAGCAGTACTATAAAGTGACCCCAAGTGAGACATCTTTTAAATGGCTGCCAATGGAACCTAAACTATCTAGCATATACGCTACAACATCATGGAAGGGCGTTTATTACATCTCGCCAACAAATATTCTTTCTTAATAAGACTCAGATAATTCTACATAAGAACATTTGGGTATTTTTTGTGCAAAATTAAGTAGAACATTTTTATAAAAAAAAAAAAAATCATAAATCATTAGGTCTTAATTTGAAAGAATCAATATTGCTAAATAACTTTTAAAATGGCGGAATTATGACGGAATTTAAGTATGTCCTTAGTATGGATAGCTTTAGGATTTATGCTAACCAAGGCTTAAATGAGGGCATATCTTGGCAACACAGGAGCAAGGAGAACCACGCCACAGGCAGCGTTAGATATCCTACTATATTTTTCTCCCATTGAACAGTATGTGAAGAGTGTGACGGCTAGGAACTTATTTAGACTCTACGAGTCTTCGTTGGTTAGACCTAGGCAGGATGAACACACAAGAATCTTGTACGATGTGTGTCTGCTTGATAGGGCAAGTATTCTCGAAAGAAATTAGGATTAGGACCTTAGACTTCGGTATAACAAACCCGTGGAGTTCCCGAAAAGGGAGTTTGTCGTAGATCCAAATGGACCGTTTGAGGGTTAGGCAGTATTAACTGATGGGTCCAAGAGTCATGCTCGTGCCGGTGTTAATATTGCTTACACTGACAGGAAAAGGTTTTTCAGACTCCCGGATGAGTGCAGCGTCTTCCAGGCTGAGATCCTAGCGATCTGGAGAGCAACGGAGGTGATACTGGGTCACACTGAAAGGGGGTTTGCTGTGACAACTTACGTCGATAGTCAGGCTGCGCTCAGAGCATTGAAAAATTATACGGTGCGATCGTGTCTGGTCGCACGGTGTAGGAATGCTCTGAGAGAGCTCGTGGACGTATTCACAGTAAGGCTGTGTTGGGTACCCGGACACTGCAGGGTTGATGGTAATGAGGTGGCAGACGAATTCGTGAAAGAGGAATCGAATCTTGACTAAGTGGTATGGGACGGGGGGAGGGTTAAACCCCTCCTATTATCACTTCTGTGATGTACTGCGGAATAGACGGATCAGACGCAGAGGCAACCAGGATCCTGGATGTATTTCAGTCGATCTTTTGGGGTTTCTGACGAGGGAGCTGTAGGGGAAGTTTGGTCCTCATAACCCTTCATAACATAACCTTACCTTTGTAAATAAAATCTTATTAAAATTTGGTTGCGCAAAGATACCATATTGGACTTAGTTGGAAAAAGTTCCCAGAAAGAGATATAGAAATTGATACTTTTCAATACAAGTTCTTCAACATATAGCCATATGTGCCCACATGTCATATATAAGTCCAACAGCTTTTTATAATTTACATCTTTTCTTTTTAAATGTCAGGAAAGAGTTCCAATCATTTAAAATGTATAAACAAGTCAGAGTGCTTAGTTTAATCCTCCCTTCTCTAAAAATTATAAATTTTTTTAGGAGTGGCAGTTAAAAGATATCCGTTTTTAATTATAAACCAGTCTTCATCAAATCTGAGATTACAATTTAAAGGCAAATAAAACTAAAATTTATTACTCGCGCCCATAAAAGTTATGGACCAAAGGATTTTGAAATAAAGACTGGTAGTTAAATTGCTTTGCTAAATTATCCGAATAATTCATACCCAATACCCGCGTAAAATTAAATCGTTGTGGATGTATAAATATATTTAATGCTTTTTCATACAACATTTATGTACAATACTATGAGTAAATTAAAATGTGAGTTATATTTACCATTTTTCATAGTTGTTATGAAATTTTTTTTATAGATATTTAAGTAGTTCCTTCTTGTTACGTTATATGAAATTTGCATTGTGAGTGGAAGGAAGAGGGAGTTAAAAAACAACTTAGGGGGAATGAATAAATTTAATATAATTTGACTGCGAGTTCCTTTTATTTTCATATGTCAGGTAATTTTGTAATAAATATGATAATCGTTATTCTAGTAAGTTTGATCAATAACTATAAAGTTTTTTTTTTTGTACTTAATTTTGTTTCAGTTTTGAGTGAAATGTTCAAAAAAAAAAGATGCACAAAATATAATTTCTTTTAAAAATTTATGACATGACTCAAATAGTCTTTTTTTAGTTCGTTGACAATTTAACAATGAATAATGATGTCTATTTGAATATTTGATGATAAATTGATTTGAATAGAAATTGTATATTGTTGCATGATTAGGCATATTATGAACATAAAATATTCAGCTCTTTTCAATTTGGCAGATTGTACGACGTTAAATGAAATGGGTTTTACATTAAAATTGGTTTAAAAATTTGTTTTAAAGAATAAACAATTATTATTAATATTTTTAAGACATGACATTAAAGGATTCTTTTTTTAGACATCTAAATTATGCAGATATAATTTTTATAATTATTGAGATGTAAAAATAAACTACTTCATTCGCTGAAGTTTAGTTTTGCTTCCAGTTGTTGTTTTAGTTCTGGCTTCAGATCAGCCTATCGTTCATCTTCTTTTATAGATCTAGTTCAGTTCTAATACAATTCTAGTGCAGTTCTAGTTCAGTTCTAGTTCAATGCTAGTTTAGTTCTAGTTCAGTTCTAGTTCAGTTCTAGTTCAGTTCTAGTTCAGTTCTAGTTCAGTTCTAGTTCAATTCTAGTCCAGTTCTAGTTCAGTTCTAGTTCAGTTCTAGTTCAGTTCTAGTTCAGTTCTAGTTCAATTCTAGTCCAGTTCTAGTTCAGTTCTAGTTCAGTTCTAGTTCAGTTCTAGTTCAGTTCTAGTTCAGTTCTAGTTCAGTTCTAGTTCAGTTCTAGTTCAGTTCTAGTTCAGTTCTAGTTAAGTTCTAGTTCAGTTCTAGTTCAGTTCTAGTTGAGTTCTGGTTCAGTTCTATTTCAATTCTAGTTCAGTTCTACTTCCGTTCTAGTTAAGTGCTAGTTCAGTTCTAATTCAGTTCTAGTTGAGTTCTATTCAGTTCTAGTTCAGTTCTAGTTAAGTTCTAGTTCAGTTCTAGTTCAGTTCTAGTTCAGTTCTAGTCCAGTTCTAATTAAGTTCTAGTTCAGTTCTAGTTCAGTTCTAGCTCAGTTCTATTTCAGTTCAAGTTTAGTTCTAGTTCATTTCGTTCAGTGCGAGTTAAATTCTAATTTTTTTTTTTTTATTTATTTATTTAAAATATTTGGATTACAAAACATTTTCATGATAGTCCCGCGAAGCTATGAGCTTGTCTGCAGGAGATAATGCATAATAATTCTTATAATCTATGTATATTAAAAATAAAAATGTTACATTTTTTTTTATGCTTAAGCTAATTATTTGATATATTAATAACTTCATTGCAAATTTATTAAATGGTTTTTAATGAGTTATTTCTTTTAAGTTAATTTTTGATATTTATTATATTAATTGGTATTTTATTGAATACTGTTGGTAATATCACTTGGAGGGTACTTCTTCCATATTCATTGCTGATCTAGCGACCTTGTAACGTCCGTGTGCACGTCTTCTAGTATTTTGGGCATGATCAATTGGCCGCAGAAATCTTGTGTCGTTGTAGAATTCTTTTGTTAATGTGGTGTAGTATATGTTTTTCACGTTTAAGAGATGTAGGGATTTAGTACCGTTGAATGTTTTATGGTTTGTGTGGTGCATTGCGGGCTGTGAAGCTATGGGATTTTAATGGATGGTTTACCTTATCAGGAATGATTGGACGACAGGAACAAGTATGTGTATCATGTGGCGTGAAAACTTTCTCAAGGTGGCCCGCGAAAGCGTTTAATTTTTCATCTGTGTTTTTGGCCCAAGTGCGGTTTTCCAGTCTTAATGGAGATTTTTGGGTTATAGGGCATTTCATATGCCGTACAGCCTTCCATAAGCTATAATTGGAGTTTTTTGTGGCATCTAGGCTGTTTAGATAGCCTTCTATTGCAGTCTCGTGGTTCTGTCTCAATTTGTTGCGAAGAGTTGTCAGGCATAATTGTAGTTGGGCCTTAGTGGTTGGGGATCGACTGTTTTGCCATTGTCTTCTTAACTTCCTTTTTTCTCTGATAAGGGTATCTATATCCGTCGATGTATTGTAAGGAGCACGTTTAATTGTCCGCTTGATTGGGGTTGCATTTCTTGCTGCAGCATCCAAGACTTCTGATGTTTTTTATTTGCTGAACTACGTTATTATTTGCCTGGTGTTTTTTTTCCACAATATTTTTAATATTTTGTCTTGAGTTTTTTTGTAAGGTGCTGCTGCACTTTACATTTCCCCACGCTGCAATACCGTGTCTGATGTATGATTCAGCTAGTGCGTAGTAGGCTTGTTAAAGTACACTATAAGTAGCGCAGTTGCTCAAGTGATAAAGCATGTACGATGCTTTTCGAAGCTTTATTTGTAGTTGTTCTATGTGTTTCTTCCATTTATAATTTTCATCAACGTATACAGGTATCCATTAGATTTGTGCTGTTGATGTTTACTTTATGTATACATTCGGTAGTATGCTATTTTAGTTTAACTGTTGAATTTGTAAAATGAGACGGCTTAATGTGCATTATTTTCGTTTTACTAGCGTTTATGTGAATACATAAAATCAAAAGTTCTTAACAGATTTTAATCATTTATAGCTTGTTTTGTTTGCAATGTTGTTTTTTATATGTCTGCATAAAATTAGAAGCATAGCAGCATTTTTCAATTTTTTATGAATTTTTAAAAACAAAAATTCCGAAATTTTAATAAAAAAATTATTTTTTTTTTCCAGAAAAAAGAAATTATGTTTCTAAAACGACTGCGCATATAAGAAAAACGTTTTACCTTTCTTAAAGTAAATTTTATTGCGGAATTTCGGGGTTTTTTAGTTTTTCAATAAACTAAAGCGTTTTTGAGTTACGCGAACATATGTTAATCTATCTATACAATATATAATTTCTTAGTATGTCATGATGTTCAGATCAGATGGCATAGGAAGCTGAAATTTGACACACTTGAAGTACTCTCTCTGCGGAAGATCGTAACGAAGCCATATTTTTCAACTAGTATAACTATAAAGATCTGATAGAAAAGAAGTTTTTATAATATGGGGAACTTTGGGCCCCACCCGGCACGGCTAGGCACCGTCGGATTGACCTGAAAAATTAGATCATGATTTCTTACACCAAACCTCATATTTAAAGCAGCGCAAACAATTAAATAAAAAAAAAAAAAAAAAAAATTGCGACCAGTCTAATGTACATCACTAATAATTCAGAATAGAACTAGAACTTAAGAAGTTGCAGACATAGAAAAAAAGATAAAATATATTTTGTAATTTTGACATAAGCCCCGAAAACGAAACTGAGCTAAGTTCTTAGGGAATTAGTTCATTATGAGTTAAAACGCCAAATTCGAATATGAAACTAGTCCCCAAAAATATGAAATTATCCCCAAAACAGAAACGAATTCAAATCCCATAAATAGAAACTACTTTCACAAAGATATAAGTCCTCAATGCCGATATCAAATCGTAAATTTAAAGCTTAAGTTAACGAAGCTTGTGTTGGTTACAATATACCGTAAGGCGCCTTTCCAGAGAAGTTTTAGTTACACTGATAGAATAGGAGTCATAAAGCTGATGTATTTTGACGTCAGTACTATGACAAGTGTCACTTTTCATCATGGTGATGTCAACCTTAACAACAATTGAAATAACGAACATGTCCTAAGTGCGATGACGCAGTAACATCGGAGAAAGGACACATTAGCATCAATTTAATGACAATTTGTCATTAATTCAAAGTCATTGGAATTGACTTAAGTCAAAGAGAGAGAATATTATTATTTACTTACCCGTTACATATGTTTGTTTCACGTTTGTTGAATTACGACCTTTGTTTACAGCAGAACTTTCAATAATAAGATTCCAGCACCATGCCCCATATCGTTTTCGTAATCATTCTACTTTAACATTTGATGTATTTAACTAAATAATTTAAAAAAATAGAATAAAGAAATTTGTTCTTCCTATAATACATTGTAATCATGAATATAATGTTAATAGTATACAAAATGTCGCATCGAATTGATGTCACTATAGTCATAAAATAGATGACACGTTTGTAGTAACATCGATGTCACAATTCTGATGGTAGGGCATCATCAATATTAATATGCATTTTTCTATCAGTGTAGCGAAGGTGGTGGTTGTTACACCATAGAGGTGGAAATGCCTTTATGCAGAGAAGCTTTAGCTAGCGAAGCCGGTGATTTTTTAGTATAAAGCAGAAAATCTATTTAGAGAAGCTTTAGTTAGCGATTCGGGGTTTTAACATTCGGGATTTTTGAATTCAAGATTTTGAATTGGGGGAATTCGCGCATATGATTCGAACCCTTAAATATTAACATTCATCAGTATTTGAAACGTTAAATGCAATTTGTATCGTACTTATTTATATAAAAAATAAGTCCCAAAAAATATGAATTGGGCTTTTTTTATAAACAAAATTTGTGGACTTGCTTCAATCCCCCACCACAAAACTAACAATTATATAAAAAAAAAAATAAACAAACTCCCTTAAAGTAATTCTTGTTATTGTCTGAATTAAAAATTAAGGTACTAGCTAATTTTTACTTTCGGGACTTAGTTCATTAAAGGACTTGGTTCGTAGCGAAATTTTTGTTATAAAATTTTAATAAATGCAAAAAAAAATTTATATTCTTTCTCTTTCATTCTGTAAACAAAAAAAAAATATCCTTAACACCCCTGAATATGCTCTTAAACTAAAACACACCTCTCTTAATTATTTTCTGCAAAATGACAGAAGGCATGCTCACTCTCCTAGCAGGTGTTTATTATTTTTGTTTGTTTTTCTTTTATTTTTGGTCATTAATTTTGAACGTCAGGTGTTTTGTGTGTTTAGCATTCCTTTTGTATGTGTGTATTTTGTGGATTGTATTGTTTTTGTATCTTTCAAATACACATGCTTAAATACAGAGACTGACTACCACTCTTGGTAACATACATTATGGAGTGATATTGATGTTTCGTTTAAGGCTGACTGACTGACTGGTTGTTGTTTGATTGTTATTTTAGGGATGTTAAGTTTGTTCCCTCTTTTTATGAAGTGGTTCGAATATTTAAATGTTAAAATTTTTTCTTGTAGTCTTTTTATGTATTTTATTAATATTTAAAATAGAGGAGAAAAGGTTCAGTAAACTTTCGTGTTATTTTGGATATTGTTTTTTTTTTTTTAGGGAAAAGTTGGTTTCGAAATTGATACAATCTGCTCGGATAAGGGCGCCCAATTGAGGGGACTACAATTTTTGATAAAATTGTGTTGGTTTAACAATGTAACGAATTAATGTTATCATAACACTGAAATTGAATTTTTTTTTTTGTAATTTTAAAAATTATATATTAGATGAGTAGATGTTTATCAAAATAAAGATATCGCTAATACTTTTGTAACAAGCTGTCTACAATTTGTCATTTGTTGTGAAATATTCTGGAAATAATATTTTAACTGCCTGTTTTGAGAAAATGAAAACAGAATTTCCTGTAAGAAATTATATGGAAAGCAGCAAGTTGGTTTTTGTTTTCAAAATAATTTTTCACCCGTTTTTTTATTTTTTTTTTTTTTTTATTATTCGACCTTTTTCAAGTATAATTTTTCAAAAATAAATAATATTCAAGCTCGAGGTCAGTTTTTTTTTCCCTTTTTAATTCTTTATTTTTCCATATTTCGACATCCTTTGGATATTCCTGAAGATGACATCCAAAGGATGTCGAAATATTGAAAAATAAAGAATTAAAAAGGAAAAAAAACCTGACCTCGAGCTTGAATATTACAGTAAAATCCCGATAATTCGTAATCGCAAGGGAACGACCATTTCTTACGAACTATAGGGGTTTTCGATTTAGCGGGGTTACGATTTAACGGGGTTAAAAAAAAATAAATACGAATAAACGGGGTTTTTCAATTTATTTACTAAAACGATACAAAAAACATAAAAAACAATTGTTAAAAATAAAATATATAAAAATTATTCATGTAACAAACTGATCTTAAGAAAATAAGTCCACACACAAGCAAAAGCCCACGCAAAAGAAAAATAGTGGTAAAGAAAAAATCTTTCTTTCTATGTTTTTGTTGTTTTTATTACGAATTATAAGTTGTAGTAAGCAAACAATTACGATTTATAAGAGGTAAAGAAGATTTTATTTGAAAAAAAATACGCCAAAATGTATGGAAATTTTACGAATTAACGAGATTTTTTCAAGGGACCGACAGTTTATTACGAATTATCGGAAGTAACGATTTATCGGGGTACGAATTATCGGGATTTCACTGTATTTATTTTTTAAAAATTATAATTTTTCACACGAAATTTTGTTTCTAAAAACGGGCAGTTAGACACATAAGCCATACCAACATTGTAAAAAAAAAACCTAAATATGCTTTATATCTACCGAATTTTGTGTAGATAGCACAATAATTTACAATTAACCCTAGAAAAAGTTTACAACGAAGTATGACATTTAAGTCATAAAAATAAGTATGATATTCTAAGGTTAATTCCAAAACTAAGTAATTCTCTTATATTAAGATATGAATTTTAATTTAATTTCTGCACCGGGATCCCGGAGAAAGCATTATTTTTACCTGCTTTCCTGAAAAACAACAAGGTGCACAAATACATACATACATACATACGTACCAAAATCTTTTAAATTATAATTTTGATATTTTAAAAATGTTCATAATTATTCGAATGTGTATATATATATATAGCGCATAGAAAATATTGAAGGATAAGACTATTAAAGTAAAAAAGCTTTTGAAATTGTAATTTGACTTAGAGTACACATTAAAGTTAATATGAAAATTTATATAATAAATGTTACTCACCATGAGAAATTAATTCCCAGATTCTTTTTATTTATTTAAACTTCTATATTTTGTTTTAGATTTTAAAACAAAGCGACTTTTAAGATTCTAGTTGTTATCAAACATCAGAAAAATTATACAGTCTTTTAACTATTAATATTTTAGTCTTTTTTTATTATACTAGCTAACCCGACAGACGTTGTCCTGTCAAATTATGAAAAATGTTTGCGTTCGATTTTTAAAATCTGTTAAAAAGATAAAAACAAAATCGATGGAGCCGTTTTCTGATTTTAGGCGATGACTTAAAAGAAAAAATTGTCCAAATCGGTCAAGCCGTTCTCAAGATATGCGCTTAATAGAAAAAGTGGGCGTAAAATAAGGCGTGGTAAATTTTTCTTTCGATGAAAACTTAAAATGGATTAACACGAACATTTGAAAGAAAAATTTTTCAAATCGATGGAGCCGTTTTCGGATTTTAGGTAATTCGAAAAAAGTGGGTGTCAAAGTGGGTGGGGTAACATTTTCTTTTCGTATAAATCTAAGTTGGACCATGGCGATTATTTTAAAGAAAAAATCGTACAAATTAAATAGATGTCATTGGTGGTGCAATATGAAAATTGGATTTTGCCACGCCACTCCCCCCGCAGACTTACCAGTGTCACCCGCCTGAATATTCTGAAGAATCGCTGAAAATTTCATCAAAATCGGCCCAGCCGTTTTGGAGTCCACACGTTACATACATCCATACACACTTCCTATTTCAGATATATACAGGGGGGTTACCACGTATTTCGATTCGAAAGAAATCATTTACGGATTCGAACAATTTGTACAGTGTATTACGATTTTCGTAATACGTTTTTTATACTTTATTGAAAACAAAAAATACCTTTCTTAACAGTCACTCTCTATTACGAACAAAAAGTTTTCATCAAATTTCCCATTTTATTTAAAGATACAACCTCTGTCATCTTTTCGAACGATTGCGAAAATCGTAATACACAGTACAAATTTTTCAAATCCGTAAATGATTTCTTTCGAATCGAAATACGCAGTAACCCCCCAGATAATTAAAAACTAATTTATTCAAAGACTGCAGTTTCTCCAGCTACATACATACTTATGTACGTACACACATGTATAAGTATATATATATATATATATATATATATATATATATATATATATATATCAGTCTTTTATTGTAACATAGTCATTAGGGTAATAACCAAATTTTTGGCATTGTACCACGGAGTGACCAAGAATGTTTTAGTAATGAAAATACCTGTCTCCCGTCGTTTTGCGAAAAAAGCCCTCACACAGGGAAGCAAATTTCTTAAACCTTCCAAGAAATTTTGAACCGCGATGAATTTTAAACCACAGGAAAAAATTTTAAATCTAAGGCAGTGGATAAATTCCAAAATAGCATATCAGTGATACGTATAAGAATACATACAAATATCAGGTTTTTTTAAAATTTCCGTAAGATAAATATGATTGTTTTCAAACTTCAACCCGATCCCGTGAACTTTTTTAACAATCCGAAAAAATTATCATACTTTTTATTAATAACTTTTTATGTTTTACACGACTATACTATGCCGTTTTTGATATTGGCAAAATGCTATTAAAGTTTTCTAAATGCACATTAATATACAGATTTAATTATACTAGTGTTCGCCTAATGGTCAAAGTTCGACCATACATTTTTATCTAAATAAAAAGAAAACATAGTTCATGTAAGTATATACATACATATGAATTTACATGTTTCGAGCATTTATTTTTTCTGTCTTAGTGGATCGATTTGGCGAGGGACCAATATCCGGTTTCTATTCTATCTGCTATGTGAGTTAATTTAATTGTCTAAGTTCAATATAAAAAATATCAATTGAAAAACCCAAAATTCCCAAAAATTCTCCCTTATAGATTGTCATCCACACAGGACATTGCATATTTAATTTTATATTTCTATGTCTAATAATAACGAAAATTAATAAAATAAAACTCCCTCTTATACATTCTTATTCACTTATTCAAAGAGTACTAGATGAAAACCAAAAAGTACCAACATTTTTAATCGTATCGGTTTTCATTCACTCAGTAAAATGCATAATATTATATGTTTCTAAGTTCAATATTATAAAAGGTTTTTAAATTGTCGCATGAAGCACGGAAAAGTAAAAGAAAGAAATTTAATTTCCCGTATTTCCCCTTTTTGATACGTTTTTCTCCCCATTGAGGCTCGGTTGACAAACAAAGGAATAAGGCGTTCTTAACTGTTTTGCCTGTGCCGATTTATACAGTCGAAATATTCAAAAACCGGTTTCTGAAAAATGTCGAATAATCGATCAACCTATTTTTTTATTTGATAATTGAAAATAAAACTAATTTTTTATTTATGTGTTCTGCATATGTGTAACTAGCAAATTTGAACGCTTATAATTCTGAAATTATTGAACAGATTTTAATAAAATATATATTGTGCACTTCTGTGAGGAAATATCATTCAAATTTATATTATGTTTAAATCGGTTGACAAACAGAGGAGGAAAGTGTTCTTAACTGTTTTGCATATGCCGATTTATATACAGACATATTTTTTTTACATATAAAGAAGATATGAAAGAATACGTTTGCTTAAGTAACTTAAATTTGATTGATTTTTTGAGATATCACTATGTTGCAATAAAGATTGTATGATTTTTTTGCCGATTAGCAACGACCATACCGATTTCTAAAAGAAAAATTCTGCAATTCAATAATATAAATTTAAAATTTCAAACAATACAGGCAATGCGAAATGACACCAGACTACTGGTAGAGCAAATCTGCCAAAGGATTTTGAAAAGTTAGCTCGGGTTTTCGAAATTTCGGCCCTTGAAACTTTTGAATTTTTTGAAAAGGCTATTGAAACAAGTCAAAAAATATACTAAATGTACTTCTGAGCTAAAAAACAACTAATTCAGATGTCTTCAGCGAGGTATTGCGATTCTTTACTTAGAATACATTAACCCTCTAACTCTCATTTTAAGGGGTAATTTTTGTCCTTTTTCGAACTTTCACATAAACTAATACTAAACCGGCACTTTAGGGAATTAAAATGTTCTACGAATATTTTCTGTATCACATTTCACTAGTGGTCTTTTAAGACCAAAAGTTCGTGCAATATACATATCGTCAGCTCATTATTAGTTTGGCGCATATCATGGTGAAATTAACTGACGATATGTAAAATGCTTAATAATGGAAAAGTAACATATATAGTGTAAACTCGGTAGTGCGGACTCCCCTAATCCGGAATATTCGGTAATCCGGACAGAATTCTGGAGCTCATAGCGTATTCTATAATCCGGATTGCTTGCAACTCTGTAGTCCGGATTGAATAACGAAATTGTCAAACGAAATTAATATTACTTATTGTTATATATGTATGTATATAAATGCGTATTTTTTTATTTTAGCAATGTATTATTATAATTTGTAATTTGCGGTAAACCGGATAATTCGCTAATCCGGATTGGGGTCTGCAATCAATTATCCGGATTATCGAATTTCTACTGTATTTTTATTTTTCATAAAAGCTGTGGTAATTAAGTCAAAACAGTATTAAGTATTTCTGAGCTTAATGGTATATAAAAATATCTTATGGCATTTTTTTAGAAAAATTAACCTTATATTTTTATTTGTTGGGTTCCTATTTGTCGTGTTAAAAAAAAAATAATTAAAATTTTACAATAACTATGCATATAATATGTTCTACTAATATTTTACAAAACAAGCCGAACGAATTTTTTCTGCAAAAATTATTAAAAACTTTGGCTGGTATTTTTTGTTGCACAGTGTTATTGGTGTAAAGCTGGAACGCATCAAAACTATTTGAAAATAATTTCTGGTCCACATATTTAAAATAGTAACTTGCTTTGTTTAAAATTCTTGGTGTTTTTTATTAAAAAAAATGTATTTTAGTTCTTATTTGGCATGAAAATATTTTTTAAGCCCGTTTTTTTTTTTGTCTTAAAGGTGTTTAATACAAACATTTATTTACTAGTGTAAATTCCCTTAAACACTTATATTAAGAGCATAAAATTCTACTTAAAATTATCATCCACATTTCAAAACAAAAACAATTTATTTGCTGTGGATTCTAATTTTCAAATGAAATAAAAACAAACCATTACTAAAAAAACTCTCTACTAAAGGTTTACTAACAACTCATTAAATTAAGGCAGAACTAAACTAGAGAGCAATGCAGAATTACAGACAATGGAGAGCCCTTGTTAACGAACTGCATAACCAAAACAAATACAATGATGATGATGATTGATGATGATACAAATTTTGTGAGTTCTCACAGTGTTACCATTTTATCATATTTTCTGCTAGATTTAGCAGATTGAGTTGGGGAGGGAATTGCATATTTTTAAAAAAATTGCATACTTTTATTTAGCTTAATTTCTTCGACCTTCTTAATATTATTTCCTTTCAATAAATTCTCAAGCTCAAGGTCCGTTTTATATAAAAAATATTTATTTAAAATTTATCCAATATTTCGCTATCTCAATGGATAGCTTGAAAGCAAATTTCATATTTTTTTTAAATATGCTAACTGCTTTTTAGCATATTTCCTTCGCTTTAAGCTGAATTTTGAAGCATAATTTTTTAAAAAATATGCATATGTATCAAAATTCCTTAATGCTGATTTTTAGCAAAGATTTTTATTATTTTTAAAAATTTAGCACATTTGTAGCCTGTTTAAAATATTAAAAATTTTAGGTTTAATTCTTAGCAGATGTTTAGCATATTTTCTTCATACCTATAACGATTTAGCAGATTTCTTTCCAAGTTTTTGCATATTCTCATTCAACCGTTATGGCAACACTAGTTTTACGGCAAAAACGAGTGTAAATTGTTGTTGTTAGTGTTGCCAATATAATACAAATAAAAGCAACCAACAACAAACTTACAAGCTCTTTAAAACATACAGTTACTAGCGAGTACCTTTCCTTATACTTAGATATTAATTCAAACAGAGATACATCCATAAGGAGACATGAAAAATGATATCAAAAACATAATTGAGAAAACAATATGAAAAGAAAGATACGCTTCGTTTGCAATTAAACACACACACGCACAAACAGACCTTTTACATTTTATTTTACACTAAAAAATATTTCTTGTAAATAATAAATACATAATAATGGATGATAGAAGAAAAACGCGGGTGACACTTGAAACTCAACTGAAATATTGGTTCATTTTTCACATAAATAAATAAACAAACAAACACACGCATTTAAACACGCAAACCAGAAAGGTTTTTATACCAACTGACAATTTTTTTATTTTTTTTTGTTTGAATACACGAGAAATTGCCAAGCAACCACTAAAACAAAAACAGACATTAAGGACAACACGGTACGTACTAATCAGTAAAATAATAAAAAGTGTTGTTAATAAGCGTTTCCTAAAAAACGTTGAATTGGAAAAATGAGAAAACTCTAATAAGAATTTCGATTGAAAAAAAAATTATAAACTTATTACGTATCTCAAAATATCTGATGAAATTTATTTTTTGGTTTTCAAACACTACGCAAACAAAATATTGCTTCTCCTGTGATTTCTTCATGAAACACTAAAATTTCCTAAGTAAACAGGGCAACCTCGGTTAACGCAGCCAAAACCAATTTAGGCTGTTGCGTTATACGAGTGAAAAATTTTTTTGCACATTTTTTGAATAAAAACCGTATGCCAATCTAAGTGAAAGGTATATAAAATAAACCGCACGGTAGCTTTTAAAATAAATGCATTTATTTTGACTAAAACAAAGAAGAAGAAAAATAAAATATATGTTTTAATGTATTAAAATTTGTAGTGACAGTTTTAATCAAATCAACGAACGATTAATGGTGATAACGAAAAATTGTGTAATTTTTCGTTATAATCTGCCTTTTCTCAAGCTTTTTCAAGACCAATACAATTCCAAAGAGCGGTTTTCCTGTCCGCACATTTAAAACAAACTTAAAAGCTTTCGATGCAGTGTTCGAAAATAAACACTGAATATCGCTCCTTAGTGTTCGGTTCTGTAGATTTGTGGAAAACACAAATAGTGTTTGTGTAGTAAATCATTAAAAAAATAACGTTTCCATGTTTGTCATCTTATCGTTCGGTTTTTTTTTAACCATAAACTTCAATGTGTTTCGTTCAGCTCATCAATGTTCGTTCGTTTCTGTTGTGCTTAACGCCCTTTTGGCTGGTAAATAACCAAACATTTTTTACAAAAACAAAATACACTTACGGAAAAAAAATAGCCAATAAAAGAATTTTACACAAACATAACATATATACAATACACACATAAGCTGTTCAAGCGGCGGTCGTTGCAAAATTTTTTTTGGTTTTTTTTATTTCTTTATCAATGTAAAACAAAAGAACAGAACACTTTATAATCTCTCTTTAAAAAATTTACGAACGGTTTAAAGGGGTGTGTTCGTGTACACAAACACTACAAAATAGATATCGTTCCTGGGTGTGTGAGCTGAACGCTAAATAGTGTTCTATTTATTTTCGAACACTGTTTCTATATCATTCTGACATAATTTTTTTAAAGGTATTGAACCTTAAACAAAATTTCACTGCATTCAAAAATAAATCAAAACGGAAAATGCCCAGCAGTAAATACTGAAAGGACCGCAAGTGGCAGGCCTTTTTGAAACCCTCTTTACTTCTTTTTAAAAGATTCACTTCGCATGTAATCCTGCCTTCAGAAGTATGCCTATTAGAAGGTAAACTTAAAATATTCAGTACACATTCGCTACTCCCTTCTTTGAGAAGGGAGAAAGGAAGTTGTTCAGTTTTATTTACTTTTTATTTTTAGTGACCTTCCTTACTCCCTTTTTTGGGAAGGGATCGAAGTTGATATTAAAGGCAGGGTGGAAGAGCTTGCTCTCAATGACAACCTTTGTAAAAAATAAATAAGTTTGGAATGCGGCGAGCAGGGCTTATGACTGCTAAATAAGACCTTCTATTAGGCCTCTTTATACCGCTGAGTGATTGCTGCTGCTGTATTGATTTATGTATTTGTGGTAGTATCGAAGCCACATTTCATTGGCAAGTAAGTACACCATGTGTACGTGTAGTTTTAAATTAATGAAAATAACACCATTTAAGCAAAACTTAATTTAAAAAAAAAGCCGAAATAAAACTTTGTTTATAAAGTTGCGTTAAAAGAGTCACAATGTTAGGAATTTGGTTGTTCCGATTATCGAGAAATTGCATATATCGAGGGTAGCGTAAACCAAGGTTACACTAAACATTAATTTTTTTCTTTTTATACCCTCCACTACTAGTGGTGATTGAGGGTATACCAAGTTGGTCATTCCGCGTGATGATTTTTAATATTTATCTTTAGCCCAATAAAGTAAATATATATGCGACACGTCCATCTGTCCGCCCACCTGTTGAAAACACTTTTACTTTCTAAAGACTCAACCGAAAAGAACATTATTGGCGTCAAATTCTTTCTCGTTTTCCTGAGCAATTTGGCATTGAAGCTGTGAACCCAAATCTAGAACAACCTTTTTAAAAAATTTATATTTTTAAGAACAATTGTGATTTTTAGTTGAGCTATTAATTTTTGATATTTTTCGTTAGGCTTGAATTCATCAAATTTTATTTTCATTAAATTATTTTTACTGAAGGAATGAATTTTTTACAACATTAAATTTTTATTAAAATTTATTGATAATTTTCTTGGCTGAGCTGGGGCTCAAACCTGGGTTGGATTTACATGTTTCAAGAATCACCACATTCTCTTATTAAAATTCTTTGAGTTCTAACCTCTGCACCATCGCGTTGCCCGCCAGCCAACAGTCAAACATCAATATTTAACCAGTTGTACTGGTGGTTCGAAAATTGCTGCAATTATCATTTTTTAATTTATTTACATGTTACCTCCTTCTCTTCTCTTCTGTTTTTTTTTTAACTCAAAATGTCAAAAATTTATTTATATTTTTATTTAAAAAATTAATATAAATTAGACACATAATGCATAAATTCGTTTTATATGACTGGAAATCATACAACACATTTTTGCGAAAATCGGTCCATAATTTAATATATATGCCCCATCCAAACCCCATTCTCAGAAAATACTTTAGTGTGCCTTAAACCGCAACAGATAACGATATTGGAGTAAAATAAAGTCTGACTAAGTTTTACAATAAAAGGCAAAGAATTATAATACTATGATTGGTTTTTAATTTGTAGGTCCCATATAGAGCCCACACCTGATATATTCGAATTCACGGTGGAGGGTATGAATAATTCAACTCATCCGAATACTTATACCCACACCACAATAGTGGAGAGGGTATTATGCATTTGTGCTGATATGTGTAACGCCTTAAAATATTGGTCCTAGACCCACCTTAAAGTATACCGATCGACTCAGAATCACTTTCTGAGTCGAACTAACGATGTCCGTCCGGCTGACTGGCAGGCTGGCTGGCTGGCTGGCTGGCTGTCCATGTAACATTGTGCGCAAAGTACAGGTCGCAATTTGGTACATATGTTCTTATTGGCACAAGGACCAAGCCCATTGAAAATGGGCCAAGTCGTAGGACCACGAGGGAAGATAGGGGGAAATTTCTTCCTCTCGGAAACTATCAAACGGATTCCAATGAAATTTAAAACATACATAGAATCATATCTATATGGACACAAAAGGGATGCTTTATTTAAAAAATAGCACCACGAGGGGAGATAGGGCCAATTTCTGCCTCTCAAACCGATTTTAATGAAATTCAAAACATAGATAGATCCATATCTATATGCATACATAAGCTATACAGTTTTTCTAAAATAGGACCACAAGGGGAGGTAGTGGGCAATTTCTACCTCTCACAAACTTTTAAACTGATTTTAATGACTTTTATAAACAAAGATAAATCCATATTTATATGGACATATAAGCATTATGTGTTTTTAAATACTGCGATGTAGGGTATCATATGGTCAAGTTTGACGGACTATACTTTCTTACTTGTTTTTTTATTTTACTTGTTTTTTAACCTTTCTAACTATCAACGTTATCTGTTATCCCGACGCATTACTTGGAATCACAATATCAAAATCTTGTTGATTTTGCTTTTGTTGGCTTTGTTTACGCCAGTTAAGTTTTGTGTTAAATATGGTTCCTTAACAATTTCTAAATATCTTAAGAATCCTTCATCCCAGAACCAAAAGTTAAAAATCGGCCGGAAAGACAAAACTATAACCAAGTCTCACAGAAACGAAAATAGTCAGGAGGTTAAACGTGCTAATTAAGGTTGGTCTGTAAGGTTTTCTATATCATTTTCTATAGGTTCACACATCCCTTGCCAAAAAAAATTTTTTATATTAAAATAAACATTTTGATTGATTTTTTATACCCGGGCTTCTCAAACCAATTTTCCAGGAAAACGACAAAGAAAAATGCCTTACCTTAATATAAAAATAATAAAATTTTTTTATTACTTAAAACTATGAAATATATTAATACTTGTCATCATCTTTTTTCTTTGCAGGTATTTACAGTATAACTTCATCTAATTAAGGCAGGTAATATTATTGTTATAATAAAATTATAGATATGTTATGATAAAGTTTAATTTTTTGCCGAAAAACGGCGTGGGTTTAATTTAAATTTGTTTCTTTTTTCTATTAAATAAACTTATCGCACTTGTGCAACGATACTGCACTAACTCAACTTTGAAATTTTCAGCAGAAGCAAAATATGAACATTACGTGTCAATTTTTTCCAAAAAGTGAAAAAATCAAATTTTTGCGTTAATACACTATTGTAGAACAAGTTTGATGTGTCCTTATCTAATCTAGGGTTTTTAATTTCTGTGATTAAAATATGAGGGGTATAGATTCAAAGACTGCAATGTCCACTTTTTTCTCAAACGTAACTAATAATACCTCTTAGTTGTATTTAATAAATGCTTCCAATTAGTGAATATAACATTGCCAGAAACACTTTTATACCATAAAAAAGTATGTTCAAAAATTAAGAATTGATGCAAAAACGGCTATGTCCATTGGAGATTGTCGTTTTTGCAATGATCACAGTGTGTTAAGCTCTTGTTCTCTCAACTATTTGCGAAAATGCACGCTATTTTGTCATTAGTCGTAATTATGGAGCTAAGTTGTTATGAAGTTCCTCCAAATCAATCAAGAAAAAACAAAGCCTTTGTTAAGTTTAAGCATTTTATAACTACTGATTTTTTAAAGTAAAAAAGAAGCAATGTCCATTTGATTACAGCAAACACACCAATCTCCACTGTAATTTTAATTATTATAATTGCCAGCAAACCGCTATATAGATTTGGTTGAAACTTGCGTCATATCTTCATCATATTCTTATTTACTGAATAGCAATACATTAATATGAATATACTTTGAGCTAGAGGTTTTTACTATTTATTACGAAAACTATAAATGTGGACATTGCAGTCTTTCTATCCATACCCCTCATATCTTATTATTTACTACAAAAACCGCTAAATCTGCCACACTAGTATCAAATACCGAATTAAAATACCTACAAGTTACGCTCTCCTACTCATTTTTATAGAATTTAACCCATAAATGAACGTAACATATTTTTTTCTTTCCTTCACCATACTCACACATTCACAAGCAAAAAAAATACACACACGAACTAGCAGGAAAGGAACGATGATTAACGAAAAGTTAGTAGTTGTTTGTCGTGAGTTAGTGTTTTTTTTTTTTTTTTTTTGGTCGAACAAAATTATGAAAGGTGCGGAGAAGGAAGAGGAAGCCCGTCATTACAAGAAAATATTAAAAATGTACATACATACGTATAGAAATGAATGAGAGAGTTTTGTTGTAATAGAAACACGAGTCGACAAAATAAAAACACACACGAACGAAAGACAAAAAACACAAAGTAAAAGCACAAAACAAAAACCACATACAATTGGAACGTATGTTTTAGTTAAGGTTGGTGTTTTTTCTTGTTTTGTTGTTATTGTGGTTGCTTTTAGTGAGTGTTTTCTGAGTAAGACAGCACAACAACAACAACAATTATTATTTAACATAAAACCCGGTAGAAACCAATACGAAAAACGCAAAAACAACAAGAGCATGAAATAACAAAAAAGCAAAACAAAAAATACACACAATCAAATACTTCGCCAAACGTCTCGCACAGCTGAAGTTAGTCTAACATCAGATACGAAGTCATATACAACAACGTGCGGCAAAATAATAAAAAAAAAAACAAAACAAATTCAAGCTTTTCATTAAAAATAAAAAATTATTTTAATAAAAACCAAAATTCTAAATGAAATTGTTAGAAAATTATTATTTTTTTTAAGTTTATTTTTGGAAAATAACATCATGAAATGAAATTTTAAAAAAAAATTTATTTAAAATTTTTTAAAAAAAAGTATCTAAACAAAGTGCAATACAACCGCTAAGTTTAAAAAAAAGCCAAACAAAAAAAGTTTGCTTCAAAAAAAACTAAATAAATATTTTTTAAAACCAATTAAGTTGTGCAAATATTAAATATTAAAAGCAAAACAGAAATTCTGAAATAGAAAATATTAAAATAAAATCTTTAAGATAAAAAAAAAAATAAATAAACAATAACAACAACTTTAAAACCTTGTATTTTTTGCGGTTTCTACAATTTTGTGAAATATAGTGTAAAAAAAATTATAAAAATTTCTATAAAGAAAAAATACATTTGCAAAGCAAAAGTTATCGTACATCAATACAACAACAATTACTTATATTTATAAATGTAACAAATACTTTTAATTGTTACCAAGCAAAAAAAAAATAAATATAACAGAAAAGGTATTATTCTTTTTACAAAATTTCCCATTTATCGATAAAAAAAAAAAAAACAAAAGTCTTAAAAATTAATCGAATTCTGGGAATTTTTAGTCCTAAAGAAAACAATGTGCCTTTTTTTCTATAAACTAAATTAAAAAAATTATAATAATTGTAATTATATAATTAAGTGAAAAAAATGTTTAATTTAAAAAAAATTCTGTTTGAATAATAGCGGAATGCTTTGTTTAACGTTCGATTACTCTCTTTTCCCCCTTTTTACTTCTTCCGCCATCTACAAAGCCATCAATAATTGCATTGTATTTGCTTTGCAATTAAAAAGAGTATATGCAAATATTATTACAAGCAAGTTAAATCATGCTTTTTTCTTTATTATTGAAATATTTGAAAGTTTTTTAAAATACTTCGGACTTATTTCACCAATCCTATTTAAATATCAATTCATATTTTAATTTAACATGAAAATCGAATTTTAAACATAATTTGATAATTAAATAGAATTGGTGAAATAGGCTCTTAATATGAACTTTAAAATAATGGAAATATCTACAGTTTTAAAATGTTCAATAGTTTGAAGTTAATTATTTAATTTAGAATCAAAATTTAATATTAAATAAAGTCAATACAGTGAACCCTTAAGATTCACCACCATTTCCCTAGATAATTCAAAAGCTAGATCTACTTCTTCTTCTAAAGTCTATATTTGTAAAATTTTATTGAAAAAAGGAATCTTAAAGTTAAATCTTTGTCGCTTTTTATTTTTATCGAAATTGTCAATAATTTCAAATAGATATAGTCTAACTAAAAATCCAGAAAATATATAAAGTTTTAAAAATTTAAGAGCCCCACTACGCCATTTAAGGGTTCTTCACACTAACTACTATACTTTGTATTAAGACGTGACAAAAACTCAAGAAATCTGTTAAAGTGTGTTATGAAAAGGACAAGTATTACGAAAAAAAATTTGACTTCCCATACGAATTCATTGTTTTTTGAATTTTTTCAAAACAATAAATTTCAGTTTGTCAATAGTATGAAATGGGAATTTAGCACATTATAACGTAGCCTTGTTAATTAATTTTTGAATCCCAAGAAAAACTTTGATAACTAATATGCATGTGGCAGTGTAAATGAAACTGAACTTGCAAAATAAAATAAAGAAATTTGTTTTATTTTTGTTTTTTCTTTACCCACTTACAACTACATTTAGAGTTGTCAAAAAATCAACCAATTGTGGTCGGGATTGTAAGAAAAGATAAACTCACTGTCTATTGTTGTTGTTTTTGTTTAAGCTTTGATATTGTTACAAGTAAAACTGGGGCTTTTAATTCTTATTCGCTTAACAGTTTTATTTGTATAAATCTTTAGTTTTTCTAAAATCTTTGGATGAAGTTTCCTGACGATCTGGCATAAGCAACTAGTGAAATGCGGATAGGAATAGATTATCCCATCAACAATAAACTTCAGTTTGTCAATAGTATGAAATGGGAATTTAGCAGATTATTACGTAACCTTGTTAAATAATACTTTTCATTTGATCAGGGTTGAATTTTATTATACCCACACCACAATAGTGGAGAGGGTATTACGCATTTGTGCTGATGTGTGTAACACCTTAAAATATGCGTCCTAAAGTCGCTAAAAATCTAAAAAGTTGATTTAGCGGTTTTTGGCTACAAATGCTATACTGTAACGTTCAATGCGAAATTTGGCAATGCCATAACATTTTAATGCTTCGCAATTTTAGCTTTTAATTTCATCGTTAAAATGTTTAATTTGTTATTCTCTAAAGCATTTTGAAGATCGAGATTTAGCTTTAGCTAAGCAAATTACGGAATACGGATGCTGTACCTTATAGTATACCGATCGACTCAGAAATTGATTCGAAGTCTACCTAACGTTGTCCGTCCGGCAGGCTGGCTGGCCATGTAACCTTTTCCGCAAAGTACAGGTCGCAATTTTCAAGATATTTTAATAAAATTTGGCACATAGGTTTATATTAGCACAAGGACCAAGCAAGAAAATGGGCCGAATGGTAAGACCACGAGGGGAGATAGGGGCAATTTCTGCCTCTCAGAAACTATCAAACCGTTTTTAATGAATTCTAAAACATAAATAGATCCATATTTATAAGGATACATAAGCATGATTCGCAATGGGTGCCGAATAGGGTGCACTCTCGTCAATGTGTTTTAAAATACTGTGGTGTGGGTTACCATATAGTCGGGTTTGACCGACTGTACTTTCTTGCTTGTTTCATGTGATATTGTGAATACAAACGGTTATGTTATATTCGATTTTTTGACAGTCGCAACAGAAAGTTAAGGTATCATAATTTTAATCAAAAAAAAGAGTTTTTTTGAGATATCAAATAATAACTTTATTTCAGTTTATTATAATAGGTTCCGGTTAAAACTTACAGATAATGTGGGTCAAGGGACCACCCCCTCCTAACCTTTTAGCAAAATTCTAAATCACGCTTTTTAGTAAACTGTTGTCAATAGTTGATATCTGCTCGATAATGTTGTTTTTAGGCGCTTCAACTGTTGTGTAATTATTGCTGTACACTTTCCATTTAAAAAAAAACCAATAAAAAAAGAAGTATTAAGGTGTCAAATCGTATGATCCTGGTGGCCAATTTACTCCTCCTCTACGAGAAATAATGCGATTTTCAAACTTTTCTTTCAAAAGATTCATTGTTTCTTTTGCTGTATTGCAAGTGGCAACATTCTTTTGAAACCACGTATTCTCTACGTCAAGGTTATAAATTTCCACCCACAAAAAGCTTTGGTTCATCTCCCTGTAACGATTTCCATTCATCGATTATACGTCATGTTTGGACCCCTTTTATTTTGGAATACGTAAGACTTGGGTGATCGAATTAAGTACCCTTTAAAAGAGATCTAGTCCATCAGGTTCGATTCCTGCCAGAGACTATAGTATGTTTTACTGCAACGGGCTGAAGTTCTTCATTGCTGTTGCTCGATGAACAGAGTTAGAATATAATTTTAAATTGTATAGGCAATAATTAATAAGAAATTTATTTTTAAATATGAATTTTTTGAATGCAGTTTTAAGAAAAATATTGAAAATATTCTAATACTTGAATCCAGCCTTATTACGAGTGTCGTTATCGAAGTCTTTTGGCGATTTCATTTCTGAGAAATATGTTGCATAAATGTTACATGACCTACACAAAAGAGATAGAGCATGTAACATTTATGCAACATATTTCACAGAAAAGAAATCGCCAGTAGTCATTTGAAATTTTTATCGACAACTTTTTAAGTTTACAACAACTGCAATATAAAACAGAATGTAAGTCATTTTTGTATCGGTAACGACAGTCATAATACCCAGTTTCAAAAACTGATCGTTTTCTACTACGACAACTACACTTATATTAAGGCCTATGGACTTGACATGCCTCTCGCTTGTTTTCTATATTCCGCCTTATTATGAGTGTCGTTGTCGTTCTCGAAAAATGCCGGTTTTAGAAATCGGTAATTCTTTTGTCGTAAAGAACATAAATAAGACAAATTTCTTGTATGTCTTTTACATTGACGTTGTCGTTAAATTGAAATATATTTCGACAAAACATTCAAAAGACTTAAACTTCCGCCACGACAACGACTCTCGTAATGAGGCTGATTATTGTTTAAATTCATATTTGACTCGGTCGCCTAAGGTTTTTCTGTTTCATAAGTAAAATTTCAAGTATATTATCTTGTTTCAATATTATAAAATTAAATTTTAACCAAATAAACATTGACGAGAGTAGAAAAGCCTAATAATTTTTCGGTAGTTGACAAAACTATAACAGCCTGTTGAACAATTTCGAACCTTAACGTTCGCATAGAACTTTATATTGACAAAATTTAAAGAAAAATTTATGTTTTTTATACAAATTTTTTAAGCAAAAGTTCACGTTCGAAAGTTTTAAAGGTAGAAGTACATGACACGCGTTAGTGCGCGCGCGCTCTGTAGACATCTGTCAAAAAAAGTTAAAATAGTGTGTTTTTATAGAACAAGCTACATGCAAAATATTTTGAAGCGTCTGCGCCAGAAAGTTGGTTAACTTTGAACTTTTTAACGCGTTGTGTATTTTTGACAAGTAATCAGCTGACAATCAAAAGAATAATTTAACAAATTTGTGAATCATGAAAGAAAAACTTATTGAAGAGCTTAAAAAACATACAATATTTATATAAAAAGAATAAATTCAATAAAATAATAAAATTTTGATATACTTTCGAACCCGTTTTCAATGCAAAAATAAGAAAACAAATAAAAAACAGCTGACAGGAATGGCTTTTGAAACGCGTGTTGTGTAACTTGCAATTTTCCACGCGCTAAAGTTTTTAAACGCACGATACTCGTCGACGAACTAACGCGTGTTATGTACTTCCACCTTAAGGTCCAGCCAGAATATGCAAAGTTAAATAAGCTCAAGCTTCTGTCAAAAATTAACAAAAAAACCTCTAAAATGCATTTAAAGAACAAAATAATAAACATTTAATTCTGTACGGAATGTGCGATCAGTTTCCTACTTTGCTTAAGCAAATAACAGTTTCATAAAATTTAACAAAAAGTTTACTTAAGTTCAATATGGTTTGACACACGTTATGCAGATTCTGGTTGGCCTTTAAGGCCTCGTTGGTCTTACATCAATGTTAACGTCGCGGCTCATATTGCTAACCAAGCTTATATAAAACTATGTACTCTAAGGCCCAGAACAGACGGTAAAACGCAACTGCAACGAAACCCTTTAGAAATTATTGTTTTGAAACCAGTTTCAATCGTTTTCCACCCACCCTGCAACCTAAATTGTACCAGCATGTAATGAAATTATCACAATCATTTCGATTTTCTTTGAGAACAGATGAAACGCAAACACGAGTTTCCTGCACGCCGGTCTCAATGCAACTGATTTCCAATGCATTTCAAACCGATCTCAAAAGGAGTCTATGGCATAAACTCAAATGAAACTCGAAAATAACTGGAAGTTGCAGTTTCGTTGCGGTTGCGTTTCACCGTCTGTTCTGGGCCTTACGAAAAGTGACGTTGCGTTGCGAATGAACCTGATAAAATTAAAGTTTTTCTCCTTATTTACTTATCAGCTGTTAAAGAATTTTATGTTTGTTTATGTTTATTGACAAACGAACTACATATTTAACGAATTGTATAACGATTGATGTGAATTCAACTATTGTATCCCAGTATAAAGTGTTTCGAGTCAATACTACATATTTTTCTAACAATTTACAAACTTTATTTTTTTCTATTGCCGAGTCTGTATTTGTTTTTTTCGTGCCTAAATTGACTTCAAAGTATTCAAATGTTTCAGAACCCTTTTTTGAATCGGGGTTTTCAAAACTGTTATATGGTTAAGGAGAACATAACTTGTTTTAAGGCCCGTTTTCACAACTTACCGATATCTAAGTAAAAGTGGAATTTAAACGGCCTAATAAAAATTGTTCCATAATTAAAACTTTACTTTAACCTATAGTGAACGATAAACTAAATTAAGGTTTATCCTTCCTGGTAGGTAAAAGTAAAGTTGTAATAATGGTACACTTTTTATACGGCCGATAAAATACTACCTTTAGCTATTGGTAAGTTGTGAAAACGGGCCTAAAACTTGCAACTTTGTTTAAGATATTGAGTGCATTATTATCAATAATAAGGGTTAAAACTCGATTGAAGAAATTTACAATATTTTGACCTTTTTTCATTAACTTTACGTTCAATCTGTTTTAAAACACCCTGTTAGAGATTCCCGAAGTCTTCAATGTGTCAAAGTTAAGTTAAAATTATTGAAGAAATCTCTAGTATGACCTCTAGACCAATTTGAAAAGTTTGATTTAAGTTTTAATAAGTTATTGGGTTCTTAAACTAACTTAATACCAATGAGGCCTTTTATTTTATCTAGGCTGGAACCTAAGGAAACGAAATACATACATACATATTTTATATAGCCTAACTAAATATATCTATTCTATATATTACCTGCCCTGCCCGTATTCATAAAAAGTAAAATAACTTTGAAATGTGTTTAAGGCGAAATTTTCATAAAAAAAATTTCTTAAAATACAATTCAAATCCATTTTATTTATTATGAATACGGCAGTAAAGGTTTATTTAATTGTTATATGTACTCATGTAGATGTACAAAACTTCTTTTGAAATTTCATTTATAAACTTGAATTCCAATCGAACTTTAATTAGCTCTTTTATATTAATGGCTGGATAGTGACACAGTGACTTATTCTTCTAATTGTATAAAAATAATTAATTTGTATAAATAAATAAGAACCAAAACTAATCACATTAATTGTAGTTGTGTTTAGTTGTTTAATATACAATAATAACAAAACAAACTTTCAATAAGAGCTCTATAAAATACAATTAAATAAATTTGTGATAAAATTATTATAATACATTTTATTGAATCAAGCAAATTACTTTCCGTTTCTAATTATTTATAATTTTTGCTTGAAATTACTGGAGGAGAAACTAAAAACATGATATGAACAAACAAACTAAAATGTCATTGAATGTAAAGTTTATGTATGTATCAATTTTGAAATCAAGAAATATTACGCCTCAAAATATTCGAAAAGTTTTTAATCAGTTTTTAAATTACTTTAGATCTAAGTAAATTTTTAAGCTCGCGTCTTTCCGGCTAAAAATTATAAATATAAAAAACTGAGAGCCACTGAAGAATATAATCAATTTATGATATGAAATTCAACCATAAAATTTTTAAATATCAAAATAACTTTGTAGGCAGTTAACTGATTTATTTCGAAAACAAAGCATTTGCAAAATGTTTTCTTTAATAACTTTGTACAAAAACAAACTGCCTGTTTTAAGAACGCGAGTGCAAAAGTGACTCGATTTTGAAATTTTGTTTTGTTTGTCTAAAAACAGACAGTAATTCTGCTGATATTTAAAGTAGGAACAGTTGATGAAATGGCTTTAAATTAAATTAATATTAAAGTTTTTCCATTTGTCTTAGAATTGGTGATTTTCAGCTAAATTAATTTCAATTCAGCAAAAATTGAAAATGTATTTAGCTATGATTTTATTATACTTAACGTTTGCAAAAAAGTTTTAAATCTAAAAAAATGTTAAATAGTCTTTAAAATTTAATATATGGACAAAAAAAAATCTGTTTTATTAAGAAAATTAAGAATTCAGCTGTATAGATATTAATTCAGCATAGAAAAAACTTAATTCAGCTGTGATTTACAGTATTATATTTCGATAAAAATAAAAGAAAACTAGAACAAAAAAAATTAAATGCGGAAACAAATTTATTTATTTATATTGATACATTTAGCTAAAAACTATTCAATTCAGCAAAAATGAAAATGAATTCAGTTAAGGTCTTAAGGTTATAATTGTTATAAAGCTAACTTATGTATAAAACTGAGTGAATGCATTGAATAAGCAACAATTGTATGTACAAATCTGAGCAACATTTAGACTTAAGCTGTTTAGATTATAATAAATGATTTTAATTCAAAACTTATTTTAAGCGGCCATAATTTAAGCTCAGCTAAGAAATAAATTGATTGAAGTAAACTTACCTACAAAGAAGCATTACGATATTATTAGTAAGACAATTCAGCTAGATTTCTAACATTTTCTTTTTACCTTTTTAACAAAATTAATTTATCAGGTACGTGAGTGTATCAATTTTGAAAACAAAATAACTAAAATCCGAAAATTTTGTTTTCAGTATCTTAAAAAACTTATTTCTTACACATTTTCTTTTATTTCTTGTATAGACTCTTTAAAATGTTTTATTTTACTGTTAGTGGAGCTACATTTTAAACCAAAATTTAAGAGATAATATAATTTAGAAATTAATTTTTAAATCGCTTGGAATTCGTTATTCCCTTTTCAAACGAGCGTTTTCAAATCGATTGATTTTCATGAATCTTTAATTCAGCTAGCTTAAATTCCTTTGAGCTAGAAAAATAATGGTTTTAGGCAGAAGGGTCACAACAAGACATATCAGAACAAATAGTAAGCCTAGCTGAATTGTAGTTTTTAATATTTTTAATTCAATTTTTTTTATAAAATTATGTATATTTTTATTAAAAAACTATATTCAGCTACCTAAATTTTAGTTCAGCTCAGAAAATTTAAAATTCAACTTAACAAAATCACATAAAATAATTTCAAAATTCATATTTAGCCAATTCAGCTAAGGAAATTTAAGATTTTATTTTAATTTATTTTTATTTTTTTTTTAAAAAAAACTTTACTTTACTTTAAAACTTTACTGACCCAATTCAGCTAACAAAATCGGGTATTTTTATTTTACTTCTTTTTTCTAAAAATCTTTTATACATTTATTAAAAACGTATATTCAGCAGCCTAAATTTCATCTTAGCCAAGAAAATATCTAAATGAGCTAAACAAAATCAATATAAAAAACCTTAAAATAACTACTAATCCAATTCAGCTAACAAAATCAGGGACTTTAAAAAGTTTTGGTTACTTTTTTATAAAATTTACAATCCACATTTAAATTAAGAATCTTTTTGAATCGATAAAAATTTCAATTCAGCTTAGAAAATAAATGGTTTAGTTAGTTAAACTACCTAAGAAACATAACCGAAAGCGTATAAAGCCAATTCAGCTAGAAAAACTTTTAAAATTTTTTGATGTTTGGAGGATTTTTGTATTAAATTTTTTACATTTGTTTTAAATATTGCTAAGTTACCTCAATACAACAAGTAATTTAATACTTATTTTAATAAAAATATATATTCAGCTTCTTTATTTTCAACAAAGCTAAGAAAATACCTAAATGAGCTTGATAAAATCAATAAGAAACATTTTAGAATTGTTATTAAGCCAATTCAGCTTACAAAATTGGGGATTTTGAAAAGTTTTTGTTTGACTTTTTTCTAAAAATTAGACTCCACGTTGTTGTTAAATTCTTGTGTTCGATTAAAATCTCAATTCAGCTTAGAAAATAATTGGTTTAGTTAATTAAAATTACTAAGAAACAGAACCGAAAGCGTATGAAGCCAATTCAGCTAGAAAAATGAAAAAAATGTTGGAATTTTTGGATATTTTTATATTAAATTTTTTTAATTTGTTTTTGTTTGACTTTTTTGTAAAAATTAGACTGCACGTTGTTGTTAAATTCTTGTGTTCGATTAAAATCTCAATTCAGCTTAGAAAATAATTGGCTTAGTTGATTAAAATTGCTAAGAAACAGAACCGAAAGCGTACGAAGCCAATTCAGCTAGAAAAATGAAAAATTTTTTGGAATTTTTGAATATTTTTATATTAAATTTTTTTTAATATGTCTTAAATTTTGATAAATTACCTCAATACAAAGAGTAGTAATTTGATATTTTTTTCATTAATATTAATTTAATCATAAAAATATCTCTGTTTATCTTTATTAACTACAATTCAGCTAAGCTAATAATTATATCTTTATTTATACCCGGTAGAAATTAAAAGTTTTAAGTCGTTAAAATATCTGCCTTAAATCTAAAGACTTGGCATTCGTTACAAACATGCAAAACCTTAAAAAGCACCTTAACAAATTCGTAATAGAAATAAACATCTTTATTTATTTATTTTTTAACATAAGTAAATAATAGAGCGTTCACAAAGACTATCTTTTTTAAAAACTATTGTCATAAATTATTGTATACAAATGTTATTTTTCTTTATCTTTTCAAAAAGGTGTTGCTAATTTGCAGCTCCAACTTTAAACGTATAGAAATATGTTTTAAAAATAAATTTAACTTTTGCGAAAAAGTTATAAATTAAATTCAGTGGGAATATTGCTAGTGTTTTTAAGCGTTTTTTATTTTTGTTTTTCGTAAATTCATTAAAAAACATTTGTCATTTCCCAAATGAGCTAAGACAATGCTAATTTTTTTTATTGTATTTTAGAAAAAGAAATATATTTTTGCTAATGTTGTTGTAGTTGTGTTTATCTCTAAGTTTAAGAAAAAAATAAAATAAGAAATATTAGTAAACAGCAAGTTAAGAAAAGCTGAAAGAAAAAGAAAAAACATATTTTCGACTAAATAAAAGTTAAAGTTAAATCTAAAGGGGGGAAAAATAGAAGCAAGCTAAAGTTGAAACAAAGTTTTACCAAACTATTTCATTTCCGCCGTTCACTCAAATAACATTTATAGTTCTTTTTTTTATAACAGTCTCTTACGTTTTTTAAGCAAAAAAATTTTTTTTTTCTTTTTTTCTATTTCTTTTAGTTTTTGCCGCATTTTTGGTGCTTTTTCGATATTTTAGGTGAAGTGAAGTTAATATATGATTCTGGGATTTTGTTTCATGTATTTTATTTCATTTCACTTCATTCATTTTGTTTTAGAAAAAAATCAACTTATACATATTTATTTTCTTCGTCATATATATGAGTTAAACTTAATATAGACCACGTTTAAAATGAACTCTTTGCTGCTGTTGTAGTTTTATGACCCACAGAGACTAAGACTAACTCGGTATGTTATTTATAAAATTGTATTAAACTTGAAGTTTTTTTCCCCAACTTTTTTTCCTATAATTTTTCAAAGTTTTTTCCAGTTACTGTTCATACTTAAAGATACAGTGGCTTATAACAGTCAAAAGGTAGAAAGAAATTTTAATTTGAAAACTAGCTTTCGGGGCTTAAACTAAAGAAGTATGTGTTCTAAAACTTTATTAGTTTTCTAAATTTCAGTATTTCTTTAAAGTTGTATTATTCAGCTGTTATATTTTAAATTCAGCTTAAAAAATAGATATTCAGCTATGCTTAATTTCATTTGTTTTATATAACTATACAATTAATTAGACAGCTAAATATGGAGCTGTCAAATAAATGTTTTATATATTTTTTTAAGTAAAAGTCTTGGCTAAAATATTTTTACTATTCAGCTAACAAAATAACTTGTTAAATAAGAAAATCTTATTCAGCTTTAAATCAAATCAATATTAGTGTAAATAAATCAATTGAACAATATTTTTATTTTAATTTAGAATAGCAAATTATTGATGCAACAACAAAAAAATTTAGAGTAAAAATTTTATACAGTTTTTTCAATTCAGCTATAAAAAAATGGGTGATACAGTCTGCAAAGCAAAAACGAAATAAATAGTAGCATATAATTTCTAAAAACTACTTGAACATTTTATAAAAATAACCAATTCAGCTGTTAAAGAATCAGTTCAGCTAAAAAGATATTTTTTCAGCAAACTAAAAAAATATTTATTTATATGCATATATATTTGCGAGTTTAAATAAATAAATTCAGCTTTTAATAAAAGTCGGCTTTAAATAAATCAATTCAGCTAGTAGAATAAAATTTCTTTAGATATATTATTTTAAGGAACTTTTCAACATTCAGCTGTAAAAAAAATCAATTAAAAAAAACATTTTTGTTTTTACAATGAAAAATCGTATTCATCTTTCTAAATATAAATTCAGCTAAGAAAATTATAAAATTATGTTTCTCGATAAATAAAATTTAAGTTTTTTTTTTTATTAAAGACATATTCAGCTGTAAAAACATCAATTCAGCTGTGAAAAGATAAATTCAGCCATAAAAAATAGCTTTTATCTATTATTAAATGAATTAATCTTACCATGTTCAAAAATGTGTTTGTTCCGCCAACAAATTTTAAAACTTAATGAAAAAAAACAAGTATTTAGCCACAACTAATAAAAACAGCTAAGAAAATTACAAAATAATGTAGACATATTCAGCTGTGAAACATCAATTCAGCTGTAAAACATCAATTCAGCTATATTAATGGCTTTTATCTATAAATAAATAAATTAATATTAAAATGTTCAACAATTTTTTTGTTCAGCCAGAAAAATTTAAAACTTTATGAAATAAAATAAGAATTTAGCCACAGCTTATAAAAAACGGCTTAGAAAATATATTACTCTGCTCAAACAATATGCCTAAATTTCTGCAAAAAAAAGAGAAACTTAGCTGAAAGTAATTTTACGAATTGAGTTACAAAATATCGAATTCAGCTACATAAAATGACAATTTAGACTTCAATGTGCCAATTAAAAACAAAGTTTCTTACATATTGCACGATTCAGCTAAGCAAAATTATGTGTTTATCTACAAAAAACTACCAACTTTATCCAAAAATAATATTTTATTGCAATTTTACAAATTCAGCTAAAAAATAACTAATTCAGCTACATCAAATCACTGAAAACTTCAAAAGACCAATATAGCACGGCGCTTTTTTTTTATTTATTAATCTAGCTAAGCAAACATATGTTTATGTCTGTTAAATACTGCTAACTCACTTTTAATTTTCTAATTTAGGTTAAATTTTATTTATTCAGCTTTTAAGTATTTTATTAACCTTTTTCTATGACGTGCTAAATTCCCAATTTTTATTTTTGATAAATACACTGAAATTTTTTGTTGAGGCATAGCTAGTTTCTAAGCGCATTTCACTGGTTGCTTAGTCTGAGTTCATACGGCTCATGTCTTATTGACAAGATTGCTACTTTTAGGCGAGAGGGACGAGGGGAAAAGAAACGAGTTTACAGATGCATGAACTGTCTTTACGTATTGCTTTTTCATTCGTTGTTTAACTTTGTTATTGTTTTCAATATCAAAAAAGAACATGTCGTCAAGATGACATGAATCATTTGAACGCCAATTCATGTTCAAAGAAGAAGAAGGAAGAATCTTGTCAATAAGACATGAGCCGTAGGAACTCAGACTTAGTCCAGCGTATCAGGAAACCTTTTTCCAAAGATTTAAGAAAAGCTAAAAATATTATACAAATACAACTGTAAAGCGAATAAGAACTCCAAACATTCAAAAGTTCTACCTGTAACAATATCAAAGCTTAAACAAGTGAATTTATCTTTTCTTACATTCTCCCTACAATTAGAATACAATTATAAATATTTAATTCAGCAACATTAAAGTCTTATTTTCAATATTTTCATTTATTAAAATTTTCTTTACAAGGTACCTTATTCAGCTATGAAAACAATTATATGTATCGGCCATGTTCTGACAATCGTACGATTTGAAATGGCAAAACGCCATAAATTCTTAAAAATTATCTAGTTCACCTGAGTTTTGCGATTTGTAGTCGCCAAACCTTTTGCGATTGCGGTTAACAGAACACCTGTTTTGCGATTTCAAGTCAAGAACGCAAATGTAAAGCGTTGGCTCGTGGAAAAAAATAGATTCAGCTAAGAAATTATGTAATTCAGCTACATAAAAAAGCTTATCTTAACCACGGTACTTCCTTTTTTATTCTGCTTACCAGTATTCTTATCATTTAATTTTTTTTTATTTTTTGTTGTAACGTGGTAAATGTTTATTCACCGTCTTAACGTCTTGTAAAAAAGAGTGTCTTAAAAAACATAAATGAACTTACCAACTATTATTGCTGTTGTATTAAAGGTATTACTCTGGGAGGGAATCTCAGAGTTTAAAGACAGAATAAAAACTTATCCACACACACGCACACACACACTCGCTTATGTATTTGGCTTAAAGTTCACGCTATAGATTTTTTTCTTACTTCTGCCGCTTTAGATGTTATTTTTTGCTGTTGTTGCTGCTTTTGTTTTTGTTACAATTTCCGCTTTAACATTAAAGTTTTTAACTCAACTCGTATTTTTAGCGCTCATTTGTTATAATGATGTTTGGTCAGTCCGGTCCCTTTGTCTATTTGTACTGTAAGTCTAAGCCATTTTAGCCCAGCTGTTTAAAGTTTGTTTGCCAGTTTATTTTTCGTTAGTAATACAAAGTGTTAAATTTTTTTGCCAGGTTAAAAATAAAAAAAGGTTGGTAAATAATATAATCAGTGTAAAAGATGAGGCGATATATAGGTTAGCAGTGCTGTAGGATTCAGAAGGGGAAGGGATATACAAGTTTAAAAAAAAACATTTAAAACTGGAATTTGTATCAAATGCAAAGTCATTTAAGTTTAAATTAATCACAAACGTTTTTCAGTCAAAAATTCATTTCGTTTGATCTGAATTCCAAAATATTTTAACGGTTTATCCCTTTTGTGGTTTTAAAAGTAAAGTTTTATAAAATACACATTAAGCTTGGATCTTGATGAAACATTCTTTCCCAGAATAATGCTTGGACCTTGCAATTACATACGAAATACCTTAACGGATTTCACCATTGATAGTAAAGGCCCTTGCAGACTTTGTTAATCTTTTTAATTTAGTTAAAGAACTAAGATTTACAGCACTTCAACAACAAAATGTATTAGACTAAAATTTACTCCGTTGTGATTGAAAAATCCTACAAAAAGCTGTAGTAAACACGTGTGTTGTTTTTTACCAGAATAAAACTGTTGACGAAGCTCTATGTCTCTCTTTCTCTCGCTCAGCAGATTCATTAATTTACAATACATACGAAAAAGACACTCACAATTTGTAGTCTAAAAACGTATTAATTAAAACTGAATTGTACGCTTAACACAAAGGTTGAAAACCGTTAGCGACCTTTAAATGGCCGCCTCTAGATTGATTGCAGCAGCCGATCCTTTTGAAGTAGTTTAAGACCACTTTTTCGCATATTTCAGTATATTTCTCGTTGATACCTTGACGAATGTTGGTTTTCACATGATTTAAAGTAGCTCCACAAAGAAAGTCTAACGGCATCGAATCGCATGATCTAGGTGGCCAATTGAATTCACCAAAACGAATTCACAAATAACGACTTCTGGAAACTTCCCGTGCAATTAAGCCAAAATCGGTGGTGTTGTGTTCATAATCTTCATTTGCATGCCAAGAAAAAAAGATATTGTAATAGACCCAGTTGCTGACAACGCAGTGGAATCGGCAAATTCGGACTATCCGCCAAAATTTCACTAACAGAAGCCACATTTTCGGCAGTGCGCACATTGCGATGATGCCCAGGCCTGGCCACACCTGTCCAGTCTCTTTCATTCTTGCCAATTTCTTCCACAGTCGGTTGATTATGAAGACCATAATCACGCTGTAATGCTCAAAAGTGGCGATGTTTGTACGACCAATTTTTTGTAATAATATTTAGCTAATTTTGCTCGATTTTCGGTTATTTTATACTTAATTACTTAATCAATACCCCGCCTACCTTTCAGTGTGGGAATTTTTTTCAAAGAGTTCGCCAATGTTGTCTGGCAGCTGCTACGGTTTTAGCGTTGTGTAGGTTGATGTCCCGTCTTTGAAAGGCCGGCTGCAATGAGCCCTTCCATGTCAGTCGTGTTCTCTCTCTTGGTTTGTTTCCTTCGCAAGTTGCCTCAAACACTTGTTTTAGAATACGTTCTGCCGATATTTTCTTAATGTGACCAAACCATCTCATTAGCTGTTGGTCTATTAGCTCGCTTATTGGTTTTACTTGGAGTTTAGTTGTGCGCTCTTCTTTTCGCATCCTCTCTCTTCTAGTTTTATTCGCCACATCTCTTAAAAATCTCATTTCAGATGTTCCTATTCGCCTCTACCTCGCTTGTTAAACGATTCATATTCGTAAATGTCAAACGTTTTACATAATAAATGATACTTCAGATAACAGTCTTGCCAGACTGGCGTTTTTAAAAGCACTAGATGGATAACCCTGTATTTGGGTATACATTTAGAGAAGTGGATTTTTTTTTGTCTCCGATTATTAAAAATTTGTATGTAATTAACATTTAAAATAAAACGATATTTGATGTAAGCCGTGGGAAACATCTAAGGCACTTCCACACTTAAGACTGAAAGTCATTGGCGATAATACCGATAACTTCCCAGGTAGATATTTGGGAGATAATGTTTTTTAAAAACCACCCGAATAAGTCTTTTCCGATAATTGTTGATGATTAAAAACTGATTTATCACTTGAGCGATTGAAAAAGGATTCATATCTGGCTCATTCATATATGTACCTTAAAAAAAAGAATTGTATTACGAATGATTGCCTGAGGTGAATCATCGGCAGGGCGCCATTTTCTTACAACGTATCATTTATGACAGAAAAATGATCTCATATGCGGCAATTTCGCTCTTGAAGCTAATTCTTAAGAGATACGATTATGATAGAAAATGCTAGCTGGGTTAAAAGAAATAAAAAAACTTTGCGTCTATATAGACAGTGACCGTAAAAATAGTGTGTACAGCTGGTTTTATATAAATAATATATAAAAAGCGTTATTTTAGTAATTAAAAATAAAATTACAGTTTTAAAATACTTAGAAGAGTTTCATGACTACTACTTTGATTGATGTTTTTGCTTTAAGCACTGCTTCTAGTATTTCGGTCGTAGATTCTACCAACTTCAAATTAAGCTTCGGAGGAATTTTTAATCAGTCTTCCTGCAGAATTTGTTTTAGGTTATGCTTTTTTTTTAGTTTGTCTGTCCAAATGCTTTTTTCTTTAAAAATATTTAAATAATCGGTTTTGTTTATTTAACTTGTTATAAATGCTGGGCTTCTCACACTGCTTCCTCCCATACTGCCACACACTACACCAAAGTCGAGAAAGGCTTCACAGTAGACATTTTATTTCCTTCTTATCTGTTGAATTCTTTATTTGCTACTCCGTCAATATTGATAATGCTATTTGGTCCAAAGACTTCCAAATTGCTGTTATTTGTTAGCAAAACGTGATAGCAGTAAGTCTTTGGACAAAAAAAAAAAAAAACATGACCAAATTTGATTCAAGATTTATCCAACTTTTCTGCGTATTTCTAGTTTATTCGGGAACAAATTTTGGTAAAAAATTTTAATTATAACAAAAAAAAAAATGTCCTTCGGAAAATAGTCGCTAAAAGCTCATCAGTTAAGTTATGCATAAGCTTTTTGTAATTAATCAGATCCAACATTATTTCTGAATATCCTAAACGTGACAGTACTGCACTTTACCGTCTTCTTTAACCAAATTTCCCCCCCCCCCCCCCCCCCCTCCCGCAAAAAAAAAATTAATACTCATGCAAAAAGTTTTGTTTTTATCCAACAAAAGTTTAAAAAAAAATCTAAACAAGTACTGCCAAATGTTTGCATGTTGTTGTTTTAGGGCTAAAAAATCTTTTATTACCTAAACTAGCTGAGAGATTGAAGAGTGAGTGAGTGAATGGCAGACTGAATGACTGAGTGTTCGTAAGTTTGTGTGTCTGTTTAGTTTTGGCACTTACATGCATTGTTACTGTCTTGTTTTGTTTTGTTTTAGGCCCAGTCAGTCAGTCATTCAAAAAACGAAAAAACTCAGTCAGTCTGTTAGTCAGCCAGTCATTCATTCATTCAGCCACTTATGCACTCACTCTAAAACGTCATTCTTTCATTTACTCACTTCACAATTGTCAGTTGTTATTTTTATTTTTGGCATCAAAGTTACTGCTACAGTAACTGTAAGTATTAATATTATTGTTGTTGTTGTTTTTTCTCTTTTTTTCTAACTTTATTGATGTTTGTTTTTTGTTAGTCAAATGTTCAAATTTTGTTGTTAAATTTTTTTTAACGCCTGTCGTTTTTTTCGACTTTTTTCCCCCGTTTGTTGTACTTTTTTTATGTACTTTTTGGCGTTATGTCGTTGTTTTTGTTGTCGCTGTTTTGTTTAGAGCCTGTCATTGTTGTGTTCCTTTACTGGCTGGTACCTTGTTTGCCGTTGGTCTGCTTAAGCATGTACCTTGTTTAACCATCAAGCAACTGGAGGGAGTGGGGAAGACATACTTTTGCTCGAGTTGAGTTGCAGCTGATACTTTTTAATTGACTTTAAGGTAAAAAAAAAAAAAACAAATGGAATTAAATGAAGGACAGGGATAAAAATGGACAATAAGGTTAACAAAAATTTATAGTTAACTGAAAATACTCCACGAACAAACAAAAAAAGAACAGAAACAAACTAAAAATGAACCTGATAAGACAATATAATGGATTAGAAAAATTATAAAAAAAATAAGGCAGAAATAAAAAATGATGAGAAAATTTTGTTTTGTTTAACAGCTGCGGGTTGTTGAAGAAAATTAACTCTCTTAAGTCGCTTAAATTTTGTTTAAGTAACAACCAATTTCACCCAGTTCAGTTATAATTGACTACCAGCTGTTAAAAACGTATTGTTAACTGGAAGTTAAAGTGATTGTTAGTTTTAACTTAACTTGGTGAAATTGGTCGTTAATCTTATTTCAAAGCAGGGATTTGTTAGGCGTACGAAAATAGTTTAACAAAATTAGGCTTTAGTTCATCAGACTTAATTTTCATTAAATTACTTATATAAAGAAAGGCATTTTAACAACATTTAATTAATTAAAATTTATTGATAGTTTTTGATTCTTGACTGCCGCGGGAATCGAACCCAGGCTTTCACGGACAGGTTACCCCTACAGGTTTCGATTGCAACCAAACAAACTCTTCAGAAGATTTTGCCGTTTAACACTCACAGCCATTGACGACTGCTGGCAGTCAATAGTCAAACATCAATCTTTAAACCAAATTGTATTTAACCCTTCGTAGATCGAAATTTGCTTTGATTGATTTTCCATTTGAATTGATTTACATGTTCTTCCTTATGATTTTGGGGACATACAACTTAAATATAAATAAAAATCCCCCAACAGTTTTTCCTTTAACCCATTTGTATACTCACAACCACTATTGGTGAATGATTAAACCCTCCACCACTAGTGGTGTATGGGGTATACTAAGTTTGTCATTCCGTGTGAAACCCTTTTAATATTCATCTTAGCCCCATAAAGTATATAAGAAAAGTATGTATATTCTGGGTCCTTGAGTAATTTTAAGTCGAATAAGCCATATCCGTCTGTTTAAAACACGCTCACTTTCGAAAGACACAACAGCAAAGAACGCTTTTGGTGTCAGACTGTTTTTAGTTCTAAAAGCAGTTTGGTATTGACATCCAGCGCAATCGGCTCAGTAGAAAAAGAGTTTGAACCCAAATGTGAAATAAGCACGTTATAAGATTGTTATTTTTGATACAAAATTGGTGACGGAATTCACCGGTTTTCATTAAATTTTGCATAAGTTCGTTTTATATGACCATCAATCACACTACTGAATTTTGTAGAGATCGGTCTATAGGCCCTCTCTCGAAAAAACCTTAACTCAAATACAGTACTCCACGGATAATTACCTCCCCAAAAATTCGTTTAACTACCTTACTGAGGTAATTTAGATTAAAAACGGGATTTAAACTTAAGGTAAATAAGCTTGAAAGGCATTTAAGCGTGGGATAATAAGATGGGTTATATTGTTATGCTATTGTTGTGAAGTTTGGTCTGGCATAGTTTTTTAAGGTTCTCTGCCAAGATCAGCCAATAGTTAATAGGGCTCCATATAGACCCCACTTTGAAAACCATTTATTACGCCTTAAACCGTAACGAATAACGCTTTTATGGTGATAGTTGGTCTTGTTAAGTTTCATCAGACTGTTAATTAAATTGAAAAATCTAGTGAAGATGTGTCTACAAGTTACCAAAGGCTCTATACTAAACTATACTAAAACTACAACGAATTTTAGATTGAGAAATCAGTTTTAAAAAAGTTTCTACTTCGGACATCCAACACAAAGCCCACCCATAAAATATTCTTACTGTTGGTCAAGGGAATCCAAGATTCGAGGCATCAATTTTTCTTGTTTCTATTCAATATCAATTGTAAGAATAGGAATAGGGAAAAATAAGCAACCGCAGACGGTCTCAGGTCTATCAAGAGGAGAGTCTAGGAAAGATTTATTGGTGGCCTCACTAAATATCCGCGTGCCTGTGAGCGACATGGCGAGTATTTGTCACTATTTATTTCCCAATCCCATGTATAAGCATAGTATGCATGTTACAACTTTAAGCGCCGGTTTGGGCTCAAATGCGATTTGCAAATCACCAGCTCATTTTTAAATCTTCTGATTATAGAAATCAGTCCTTCGTTTTACCTAAGAAGAATACACTGCCTGAGAAAAGGCATCATAACGCTGATGTATTTTGACATCAGTACTATGGCAAGTGTATTCTTTTTTGACCCCATGACACTTTCATCATTCCGTTGTCAGCCTCTACATCACTTGGCCAAATTGTCATCAGGTGAAATAATGTCATCAATTGAATGGCACATTAGCATCACAGAAATGATGAATCGGAGTCAGCTTAATAAAAAATGTTGCCAGTTTGATGACTCAGTAAAATCGGAGAAAGGACTCTTTAGACATTGGGATTGACCTAAGTCAAAGTGAGAGAATACAATACTATTATTTACCCCCGTTACATATCTAAGTTTCACTTTTGTTGTATTCCGCCCTTTGATTATAGAAGAACTTTTGATTTTAAGACACCAGCTGCATGCCCAATCTCGTTTTCGTAATCATTCTACTTTGAGAATTTGAATATGGGAATTTTTAATTCTTTTTCTACTCTTTTCAAACATGAAAATATTGAACGAATAAGACTATTTAAATATGAAAGGTTCATAAATTGTAATTTGTAAAAAATGTACATGAAAATAAAGGTAATAATCAGGGAAAGCAGAAAAATGCGTTTTATGCGCATTTAATATGCAAAAATTCGAAAATATGCCCTCCAAATTGTTAAAAAATACGCCTCTAAAAAATCAAAAATTTATAATTTAAAAACAAAATATTTAACATTTGCATTTAAAAAGTAACAATACTGAACTTATAATCGGTAAAGCCTAAACACCACAGTATTTACAGACCAATTCGAAAAGAATTTAATCAGCTGTAACATATTTTTTGGGCGAATTCAATCTAAATGCCAACAAAATTAGATGACTTACGTACATTATGGGGAATATATTAAATAAAAAACCGATTCTCACCGTTTACATAGACATAGAGTCCTCGGTACAATTAAAATGTCTTTACCTAATTTGATCAAATTATGAACAAAATTGCAACTTGTACTTTGCGCACAAGGTTAACATGGACAGATGGACGGATAGTCATCGTTAAATCGCTTTTAAAAGTTACTCTCAGTCAATATGTGCACTAAAAGATTGGTTCAGATTTCTAGGTAATTATTACTTTTTCCTTAATTTTTGCTTTTATGGAAAATTTGAAAGTTAACAAGTTAGAGTGCTATATTCGGCTGTGCCGAATCTTTGATACCCTCCACCGACAGTTCGAATATTTAAGGAGTAATTAATGTATGATGTTATTATTATCTTAAGCTGTAACGATTTGTTATTAATTATGGTTTTAGGCGACTAAACTGTTTTCCGGTAGTAGGGTTTATATGGGGCCTAAGGTAAATTATGGACCGATCGTCACGAAATTTAACAGTGTTATTTCTAGTCCTAAAAAACTGTGACGTACCAAATTTTGTTACGCTAGCGTTATTTTTTACGGTTTTAGGCGTACTAAACTGTTTTCCGGTAGTAGGGTTTATATGGGGCTTAGGGTAAATTATGGACGGATCTTCACGAAATTTAACAGCGTGATTTCCAGTCAAATAAAACAATTTTTTGCAAAATCTGATCTCATTCCGTGCCTTGTTCCAGCATTTATGTTATTTTTTGGTGGTTCCAAATTTTGATTCATAGCTCTGGTCCTACCCAACAGATGTTGCTGGTTTTCAATCCCAAACTGCTTAGGATAACTACAAGCAATTTGGCACCAAGTTTGTTCATTTCTTTTGAGCTGTTCGAAAGTGAGCGTGTTTTCAACAGACGGACAGACAGACGGACATGGCTATATCGACTTAGAATTACTCAAGGACCCAGAATATATATACTTTATGGGGTCTGAGATGAATAATAAAAAAGTTTCACACGGAATGACAAACTTAATATACCCTCTTCACAACTAATTGTGGTGGAGGGTATAAAAAAAACATTATCTTTAATGACAACCTGCTTTGTCTTAATTTTAGAGTAAAAATTAAATGTGGATGGGGAAATTAAAGCAACACGTTTGGTATACAGAAAGATATTTAAAACTGAAAAGCCATCTGTTAACCAGAATTTGGAAAAAAAAATTATTTCCTTTGAAAGCTTACAAGAGGCATCTAAAAAATCGAATATGTATTAAAATATGCCTTAAAAAGGCGAAATATGCGCTGAAAACTTAACAAATGCTGCAAAAATGCTCTTTCAACTAAATTATGCAAAAATATGCTGCAAACGGTAAAATATGACAAAATATGCACCAGCATATCGATGCCAAAATTCATAAAAAGCTCTATAACGGTTAGATATATTATTTTTACCTTCATTGGTCGCACGAGGAAAAACATGCAATTGCATATTTGTGGTTTCCCTGTTAATAATACACAAAATGTGGCACCGAATTAATGTCATTGTTGTTGTTTTCTTTTCTACAAAAAATGTGACATTTAAAAAAAAAATGCAATTTGGAGTCTGTTTCTTAAACATTTTGCTCCCGAAAGGGGTGGCTTGTTTTATTCTAAGCCAATCACCCTTTTTTGGAAGCAAACTTTTTATGAAACAGACACCAAATTGCATTTGTTTAAAAAAAAATGTCACACTTTTTTGGAGAAAAGATAACACCAGTAAACATAGCAGAGACGACGCATAAAATATGACAAAATTTTATGACGACCTTCGTGATTGGATTGATGTCCCTTGTTGCCACACTGATGCCATTTGCAATAACGTCGATGTCACAATTCTGATGTTAACGCATCATCAATAAGAAGATGCATTACTCTATGAGTATAGGAATTGATATTTTTACATACAGTGAGTCTCATAAATGTTTTGCATATTTTTTTACTCCATTAAGATTAAATATATTCCTCAAAATTAAGTACAAGTTGTTTAGTTTTTGAGAAAATGTTCAATTTATTACGTAGGTGATGCGTGCTACAACGTAAATATGATACCAAAATTACAAATACTTGTTATTTCATGGCCTTTTTCTGACATTAAAACTATTTTTACCCTAAATTAATACTCACAAAAGTATTTTGTTTTTTTTAAAAAAGTCATCTTATCCTTACAAATATTGTTATAAATTATCAAAGTAATTTTATAAATTTTTACATTTTGTATGGGCTTGCTTCGTTTATACGTTTCAATCACATTTTCTTACAAAAAAGATAATATTTTCAAGGTATTTTGCTATTATTTATCTAATTAAAATGCCGAAAGGAAAGAAACTAAGTTTTGCCGAGAGAAAAACAATCTTGCACCTTGTTGACCGAGGTAAAACAGTTTTTTTTATATCGCAAATATTTAAGATGTGTCGTCAAACAATCGAAAATATAATTAAAAGTGCAAAAGAACGTGGAAATATTGAAAATTTGGCACAACATGGCCGTCCAAAATTGTTATCAGCCAAAAATGAAAGGAATATACTTAAAGAAATTCGTAAAAACCCGCATTTATCTGCTCCAAAACTGAATGATAAGCTGAGAGGAACTCTATGCAACAATGTTACCAACGAAACACTTCGTAGAGTACTACGATCAAACAACTTTAATGCTCGATTAGCAAGAAAGAGAGCCGCTAATTTCTGAAATAAATAGAAATAAGCGATTATCCTTCGCTAATCAACATACAACCAAAGGTTTGGAGTTTTGGAAATCCGTAATATTTAGCGATGAAAGCAAATATAATATTTTTGGGTCTGATGGACGAAGTATAGTTTGGAGAAAGCCGAATGAGTCCCTTAATTTAAAAAATATAAAGCCGACAGTAAAACATGGATGAGGTTTTGTTATGGTTTGGGGCTGAATGTCAGCCTCTTGAGTTGGAAATCCAATCTTTATAGATGGAATTATGGACAGACATGTGTATCTGTAAATTCTTAAAGAAAACCTTAACGCGAGTGTTGATAAAATGGGACTTCTAGCAAGTGGTTTTTATTTCCAACAGGACAACGATCCCAAACAAATAGCCTTAGATGTTAAACTGTGGATTCTTTGTACCTTCAAACATTTGCCAACGCCTCCTCAAAGCCCGAGCATGAACCCAATAGAAAACTTATGGGCGCATTTGGCGGAAAAGGTTCTTCAACGCCTCATATCTTCAAAAACTACGATGAAACAAGTTTTGCTGCAAGAATGTAAAAAAATACCTCAAGAAAAGTGCCAAAATTTGGTGGAATCTATACCACGACGATTAGCTGCAGTTTCTTAAAACAACGGATATGCCACAAAGTATTAACTGTGACATATCTATTGTTATACGGTAAAATAACATGATATTTTTTAAAAGCAAAATACTTTTGTGACTCAAAAAATGCACTATATTCTTCTAAAATTTCGTATAAAGAGTATAATAATTAAGATGTTCTAAACTTTTTTTTTGTAATTTAATTCTTTGTCTTTCTCCTAACACGTTAATAAAAGAAAATTCACTTTTAATATAATAAATAAATGGATGCCAATCAAGTTTCTTCTAAAAAGTTTATTTTGCTTATATGCAAAATAATTATGAGATTCACTGTATGTCTATAAAGAATTGATAAAAAACTAATGACAGCTTCGGCTTGATTTAAAATAAAAGGGAAGAAGTTAAAGAAAGGATAAAGAGAAGGGATCGAAAAACAGCAAATAAAGTACTTTTTATTAACAGACGTACTTTTAACCAAAAAGGCACATATTTTCTTAGTTCTATAAATCCTATATTTATTACAAATTTTATTTTATATTTTAATATTTCATTAAAACAAAGATTTAAGAATTTTTTATTTTAACTTATTTCTTTGTTCCTTAATTTTTTGTTTTATTATTTAATTATTTTACGCTTTTATTAATTTTCAATTTTTTTTTATATTTTTTTAGCTCTAAAACAAATGCCCCCTTTTAAAGTAAACCAAACTGTGTGATATTCAACAAAATTCTCTTGAAAAAAAATTTAAAAAAAAATTAAAATAATTCTTTAGAAAGTAATCAATAAAATTTAGATTTGAAATTTTTCAATAAATTCCTAACAAACTACAAAAAAAAGAGTATTACATAAATAGATTTTTATTAATCCACAAAAATAAATAACTAACAACTTTTTACAAAAACTTAAAATGAACATTTAAGAAATAAAAAAAAAATTCAATAAAATAATATAAAAAAAATCTAGAAAAAAAACCTTTTAAACAAAAACCAAATTTTTAGAAAAAAAAAAAAAAATTAAAACAAATGCATATCAAAAGCAACAAAACAAAAAAAATCCAACTCTCTGCGTTCGATTAAGTGTAAATTCTATGGCAAATTTTTAAATAAACCAATTGGTTTTAAGTTTATTGAAAAAAAAAAAACAACAACAACAGAAATCAATATATCAAAAAGAAATATAAAACAAGTGTTTAACTACTAAAATCAGTGTAAAAAAGGAAACAAATAGCAACAAAAAAAAAATATATATATAAATTATATTATTAGTTGCTTAAAAACTAACAACAACAACTTTAAATAAAATTGATTATGTAAAAAACAAAACCAACAATAGCAACAACTTCTATATACTTTTGTTAACAAGGAAATACAAACGGATTAATTTTGCATACTTTTTACACAAATAGAGAAATCAACTCGAAACAAACAAAATATTCAAACGGTCAAACAAATAATAAAAAACAATTTGAAATGGTAATTATTTTTAAAGTAATAAATTAAATTAGAAGATTTACAAAAAAAAATTAACATAAATGCAATTTTTGTAAATTATTTTACAAAATTTTTTATAAAAAAACATGGCTTCTTCTAAATAAAAATATGTATCAATACTACAGCAATAGACAACCTGATGTTACTTTTGCCAAAATCCCTAACAATTGGGGAATTCACATGGTGTCTTAAGCTAAGATCCCACTATCGGCGCAATGTACCAATTTTTGGCGTATTTCATGTGCCGATAGTGGGAACGGTCAAAATGTTTTAATATGCGACAATCTGTGCCGAAATTGTGCTGACTGTGGACAATCAAAATTAACGTAGATGCGCCGATAATGTGAACACTATTTTGCACAATGTGGAGCAATCAAATTGTTTAATATGTACCGATTTTTATCGGCCACTTGTGTGCCGATCACAGTCGCCAATCAGCGCCGATACAAGGGATGGCAAAACGAAATTTTTAAATTGCACAAAATGGCTACTAAAATTTTACTTTTTTGAGCTTAATTGTACAAAAATTACATTTGTTTTATCTATTTTATCTATTGATGTATTGAAACGTTAAATAGAACATTTGTACTTCTAAATGAAAGAAAACAATTCGCTTTAACCAAAACATTGCAGTTGTATCGATGTTGCCATCCCTGGTTTGTAAACATCTGTTTACAAAACAACAATTACAAAAAAAAAACAAGTAAGAGTGCTATATTCGGCTATGCCGAATCTTATATACCCTTCACCATGGTTTGGAATATATAATGTATATATGTATATTTATAAAATATATATAGTTTAGTTTTATTTAATTATTTGCACATGATTGCGTGCTATTAAATATATTAAAAGTTTAATTAATATATAGCACGTTAAGTTTTGATCGAATTTCAGTATTTGGTCATACCGACATCGGGAAGTTCTATGGTTCACGAAAATAATATTAAAAAAAAAACTATATTTTTGACATTACTTTTTTTCTAAGTTTCCGAGTTTTTCTAAAGATTTCCGATATTTTGATATCTAAAACGTATGAATAGGTCATAATACAGCTCTAAAATTTTAGCTTTTATAAAAATGTTAATGTTTTTAGTCCTTTTTTGGAGTATTTTGCACATAACTTAACCATTTTTAACCGATTTGGCAGATTTATATACCAACGTGCTTAAAAATAATATTTCCATTAAATTGGCTTTTAGGCATATATATATATATATATATATATATATATATATAACTACATATGTGTACATATATTTAAGCAAACTTAATTATAAAAAAAAACAAACTTAATTATAAAAAGAGTAACTTTTGGGATTTCAGTATTTTGATTATAACTCAGCCATTTTTTAACCGATTTGACAGATTTATATACCGACGTGTTTAGCAAGAAATTTACCATTTATTTGTGTTATAAAACTTGGACTCGGGAAGATCCATGGTTACCGAAAATGGGTATTTAAAAAAAATTTTGGTCATAACTTTTTTGTATCTGAACCGATTTTTCCGAGTTCTTTATAAAATATGTTCTACTAAAAATTTCCGATATTTTGGTATATAAGTCATATCCATAGGACATATGACAGCCCTAAAATTTTTTATACAATTTTTAATTTTTTTTGTACGGGAGGTACCACGCCCACTTCTCCAATCCCAGGGTGGTGTGTATTGACAACCTAAATGTGTGTACCTAATTTGGAAACTTTGGCTCTTACCGTTCTCCAGATATACAGAAAAAAGCAATAAAAATACAACAACAACAAGGGATTTTTGGAAAAAATTAGAGGCAGTCGTGGTTTTTAGATCATATCTCAGCCATTTGTGGACCGATCTTGCTGAATTTCAATAGCACGAAATGGTGGACTATATGTGACATAAATACAAAAAAAAACAACCTAGCCGCTATCATGTCTGGTTTTCCCGGAAAACACATATCAAGCGTAAGACGGACAGACGGACAGACGTGCGGACGGACAGACGGACGGATATCGTTATATCAACTTCTCTCCTCATAAGGACCCAGAATATATATACTTTATAGGGTCTAAGATCAATATTGTAGAAATTACAAACGGAATGACAAACTTATATATACCCTTTTCCACCTGTGGTGAAGGGTATAAAAAAAGAACAAGTGCAGTCAGTGTGAATGAAATTGTATATGTATATTTTTTATTATACATATGTATGTATGTATATTAATATATTATTTAAAATTGTTACGAAACATAATTTAATATTCGGACGGAGAATTTTGCGAATTTCTAAAGTAAAGTTATGTCTGCCAACAAGTAAATAAACAAAAACATTTGATTTAATTTGCCCAAATAGCACGATAGTGTGACCGCATTGTACCGATTATTGTCGCAATTGAGTTTTGGCCGATATGAACCGAAAAAAATTGTCACAATGTGCGACCATAATGGGACCAAATAAGAATAAATTGTGCAATGTTTTTAAATGTGCGCCGATATAGCACGATAAAAATCGTCACAGATTGTGCTATTTGAGCGGATAGTGGGATCTTAGCTTTAGAGTCAGTGTTCGAAAATAAATATTAAATATCGTTCCTTAAGCTACGGTCACACTTATTAAATATTTGACCAAATAAGCGTAACCCCTACTTTTGTTAATAGTTATTGAGATCAAACATGGTCTTAATATCACGAAATAAACTAACTATACTTCTAGACATAGAGAAAAATTGTTTTTTGTAAAATGTGGTATTATAATCTAAATAAATATTGAAATTGAATTTTTTTCGTCAAATATTTTATAACTGTGACCGTAGCTTTAGTGTTCGGTTCAGTAGATTTGTGGAAAATGAACAGTGTTTGTGTAGTAAATAAAAAAAAAAAAAAACGTTTCTATGCTTGTGATCTTCGAACACAAAAATAACACTGTACTTAAACAACTCAACAAAAATACGAGAACATTTTATTGCGTTCTTTAAAAAAAAACACACACACACACAAACTTCATTGTGTTCCGTTCAGCACATTTATGATCGTTCGTTTCAGTTGTGCTTAGCACAAAAAGAGACCAAAAAGTGTATACAAAAACAAAATACATAAACGAAGAAAAAAGAAAGGGCCATCAAAATAACTTTACACAAACAAAACATATACACAAAACACACATTTCGGTCGTGCTGCGGTCGTTGCTAAAATTGTTTGTTTGTTCATTTTTTAACAATGTGAAAAAAGAGATACTATAGAACATTAAAATATATTGTTTGTCTACAGTATCACTACAATTGTTTAACGAAGAACAGAATACTATATAATGTTCCGCTCCTTCTTAAAAATAGTTACGAACGGTATTAAGGGTTGTGTTCGTCTACATAAATACTAAAAAAAAAATAATAATCGTTCCTGGGTTGTGAGCCGAACGCTAAATAGTCTTCTGTTTATTTTCAAACACTGCTTAGAGTCATAAGTTGTTAAGTCATACTTAAAAAAATAGTACACATGTGAGTATCATGTTGTATTTTCTAAATCTTAAGTCTTGAAAACTTCAAAGGAACGAAAAAATAAAAATATTATAAAATGACGGCAAGAAGCGAAAAAGATAAAATCTTTCCGATTTCCTGGGAAAAGTTTTCACCCGACATTCCCAGTGCCAATTGAACCTTCCCAAGCTTAACCTTTGTTTTAACTCACACGCTTGTTCCATACTTTTGACCTTACAAGAACATATAATATGATTGTGCTATTGATCTCTAAAGATTTTATAATTTTAATGCTCTTAAAATGTATTTCGTTTATTCATACACATGAACAAACCTCTACATCCAAAATTTTCATTAAAAAGACTACAAGGACATTTTCTTCGGCAACAGACCACCTCCTGGTGGGATATTTTCTAACCCGCTTTGCCTTTATCCATAACAGCAGTTAATTTATATTTTTTAATTTTTTGTGCACAAAAACTTTAACTGCCATTTTAAACATTTGTCTCCTTTCCTTGATGTTTATTATTTACCAATTAAATTAATGTTACTGTTATAGAAGTTTCCAATATTTTTCAAAACAGAACAATAAAAAAAACATTTAACAAAAAGCAACTGAACATACAACATGAAGAATGCCAACAACAAATTAACAACTGTGGTATAGGTTTAGAACATACGATAAAATCAACACAATAGCACACCATGTGAATTCCCTAACAAAATGGTAGTTTTACTTTTTCATCGAGCGAAAACCCATAACTAGCTGATCGACTGAACATGATTCGCCTTACGTAATCTTGTTTATTTGATTCGCTAGCGAATACTCAATTAAAAACTATTCTTACACCACCTTCTTGGGTTGCATTTATTCCTTATCTTAAACTCTCTAGTAGTTTTTTCAATCTTGGGGTATAATTCCTTTTATATAAAATTAGAACAAATTTATACTTCTTATGACACTAAAACTGCTCAACTTTTTACATTTATGAATACTTTTAGGCCTAACAAATATTTTGTCATAACATTCTTACTAGAACAATCTATAGAGTAGTGTTAATATTACAATGCAGAGAGTTAATAATACATTCAACTCTTATGTGCAGGGCAGTCCTTCAGGGTCTATTTTGGAGCTTCCCGACCGTGCACAGGAGAGGCCGAAGTTTCTCGTTAGTGAGTATAAGTAGTCCAATTCTCCCTAAAGCACCGTCCCAATATGGGTTGTATCTGACTGTTTTATCGACACTACAATAGGATGCATTGTGATGAAATTTGCGCTGTGGTTAACTACGGTAATTCGTAATACACGTCTTCTCTAGTGAGCCCATCCATTTGTGGTCGATTGGCCGTTTCATTGAACAACGCGTTACAGGGAAATTTCGTTTTTTGGCCGGACTGTTTGTATTTGGAATACCCTTCCTGCTGCAGTCTTCCGTCTCACTTTCAATATGAATAAGTTCAAGTCGAATGTACACAAGAACTACTCCCTCTATTCACTTTCTCATAACCTATTTTCCTAGTTGCAACAAAATGCAATATATAAGTAGGGCTCATCCCCTGAGGGCTGGTCATAGAAAAAAAATCAGCAAACCTTTATTGAAATCCAGGGTCCCACTCAAGGAAAAATATCGCTTTCCTTTATTGACTGTGTTGTAGGTGGCATTGAAACTAACAAATTTGCTTAACATCATTTCGCGATATTCAGACTATAAGAAGAACCTAGCCGCTATCATGTCTGGTTTTCCCGGAAAACACATATCAAGCGTAAGACGGACAGACGGACAGACGTGCGGACGGACAGACGGACGGATATCGTTATATCAACTTCTCTCCTCATAAGGACCCAGAATATATATACTTTATAGGGTCTAAGATCAATATTGTAGAAATTACAAACGGAATGACAAACTTATATATACCCTTTTCCACCTGTGGTGAAGGGTATAAAAAAAGAACAAGTGCAGTCAGTGTGAATGAAATTGTATATGTATATTTTTTATTATACATATGTATGTATGTATATTAATATATTATTTAAAATTGTTACGAAACATAATTTAATATTCGGACGGAGAATTTTGCGAATTTCTAAAGTAAAGTTATGTCTGCCAACAAGTAAATAAACAAAAACATTTGATTTAATTTGCCCAAATAGCACGATAGTGTGACCGCATTGTACCGATTATTGTCGCAATTGAGTTTTGGCCGATATGAACCGAAAAAAATTGTCACAATGTGCGACCATAATGGGACCAAATAAGAATAAATTGTGCAATGTTTTTAAATGTGCGCCGATATAGCACGATAAAAATCGTCACAGATTGTGCTATTTGAGCGGATAGTGGGATCTTAGCTTTAGAGTCAGTGTTCGAAAATAAATATTAAATATCGTTCCTTAAGCTACGGTCACACTTATTAAATATTTGACCAAATAAGCGTAACCCCTACTTTTGTTAATAGTTATTGAGATCAAACATGGTCTTAATATCACGAAATAAACTAACTATACTTCTAGACATAGAGAAAAATTGTTTTTTGTAAAATGTGGTATTATAATCTAAATAAATATTGAAATTGAATTTTTTTCGTCAAATATTTTATAACTGTGACCGTAGCTTTAGTGTTCGGTTCAGTAGATTTGTGGAAAATGAACAGTGTTTGTGTAGTAAATAAAAAAAAAAAAAAACGTTTCTATGCTTGTGATCTTCGAACACAAAAATAACACTGTACTTAAACAACTCAACAAAAATACGAGAACATTTTATTGCGTTCTTTAAAAAAAAACACACACACACACAAACTTCATTGTGTTCCGTTCAGCACATTTATGATCGTTCGTTTCAGTTGTGCTTAGCACAAAAAGAGACCAAAAAGTGTATACAAAAACAAAATACATAAACGAAGAAAAAAGAAAGGGCCATCAAAATAACTTTACACAAACAAAACATATACACAAAACACACATTTCGGTCGTGCTGCGGTCGTTGCTAAAATTGTTTGTTTGTTCATTTTTTAACAATGTGAAAAAAGAGATACTATAGAACATTAAAATATATTGTTTGTCTACAGTATCACTACAATTGTTTAACGAAGAACAGAATACTATATAATGTTCCGCTCCTTCTTAAAAATAGTTACGAACGGTATTAAGGGTTGTGTTCGTCTACATAAATACTAAAAAAAAAATAATAATCGTTCCTGGGTTGTGAGCCGAACGCTAAATAGTCTTCTGTTTATTTTCAAACACTGCTTAGAGTCATAAGTTGTTAAGTCATACTTAAAAAAATAGTACACATGTGAGTATCATGTTGTATTTTCTAAATCTTAAGTCTTGAAAACTTCAAAGGAACGAAAAAATAAAAATATTATAAAATGACGGCAAGAAGCGAAAAAGATAAAATCTTTCCGATTTCCTGGGAAAAGTTTTCACCCGACATTCCCAGTGCCAATTGAACCTTCCCAAGCTTAACCTTTGTTTTAACTCACACGCTTGTTCCATACTTTTGACCTTACAAGAACATATAATATGATTGTGCTATTGATCTCTAAAGATTTTATAATTTTAATGCTCTTAAAATGTATTTCGTTTATTCATACACATGAACAAACCTCTACATCCAAAATTTTCATTAAAAAGACTACAAGGACATTTTCTTCGGCAACAGACCACCTCCTGGTGGGATATTTTCTAACCCGCTTTGCCTTTATCCATAACAGCAGTTAATTTATATTTTTTAATTTTTTGTGCACAAAAACTTTAACTGCCATTTTAAACATTTGTCTCCTTTCCTTGATGTTTATTATTTACCAATTAAATTAATGTTACTGTTATAGAAGTTTCCAATATTTTTCAAAACAGAACAATAAAAAAAACATTTAACAAAAAGCAACTGAACATACAACATGAAGAATGCCAACAACAAATTAACAACTGTGGTATAGGTTTAGAACATACGATAAAATCAACACAATAGCACACCATGTGAATTCCCTAACAAAATGGTAGTTTTACTTTTTCATCGAGCGAAAACCCATAACTAGCTGATCGACTGAACATGATTCGCCTTACGTAATCTTGTTTATTTGATTCGCTAGCGAATACTCAATTAAAAACTATTCTTACACCACCTTCTTGGGTTGCATTTATTCCTTATCTTAAACTCTCTAGTAGTTTTTTCAATCTTGGGGTATAATTCCTTTTATATAAAATTAGAACAAATTTATACTTCTTATGACACTAAAACTGCTCAACTTTTTACATTTATGAATACTTTTAGGCCTAACAAATATTTTGTCATAACATTCTTACTAGAACAATCTATAGAGTAGTGTTAATATTACAATGCAGAGAGTTAATAATACATTCAACTCTTATGTGCAGGGCAGTCCTTCAGGGTCTATTTTGGAGCTTCCCGACCGTGCACAGGAGAGGCCGAAGTTTCTCGTTAGTGAGTATAAGTAGTCCAATTCTCCCTAAAGCACCGTCCCAATATGGGTTGTATCTGACTGTTTTATCGACACTACAATAGGATGCATTGTGATGAAATTTGCGCTGTGGTTAACTACGGTAATTCGTAATACACGTCTTCTCTAGTGAGCCCATCCATTTGTGGTCGATTGGCCGTTTCATTGAACAACGCGTTACAGGGAAATTTCGTTTTTTGGCCGGACTGTTTGTATTTGGAATACCCTTCCTGCTGCAGTCTTCCGTCTCACTTTCAATATGAATAAGTTCAAGTCGAATGTACACAAGAACTACTCCCTCTATTCACTTTCTCATAACCTATTTTCCTAGTTGCAACAAAATGCAATATATAAGTAGGGCTCATCCCCTGAGGGCTGGTCATAGAAAAAAAATCAGCAAACCTTTATTGAAATCCAGGGTCCCACTCAAGGAAAAATATCGCTTTCCTTTATTGACTGTGTTGTAGGTGGCATTGAAACTAACAAATTTGCTTAACATCATTTCGCGATATTCAGACTATAAGAAGGTCCAAATGCACGAAAAAGGCTCAACCAATGACAATTTTTCCTATACGATTCTTACTAACTTCAAATTGTTAAACCTCGATTCCTAAACCTGACCCAGCGAAAATCCAAGACACTTATATTTTTTTACCGACATAACTTCTACCGGCAAGCATATTCGCTACCGATTCGTTATGCCACACACTGCTACAGACTGACCCTATACTGGGCAAAGGCTCTCTATAACCCAGTTGGCCACGTCTTTAAGACATTATAGAAGACGGATGCCCGACAATGTTAATTCCTGCTCGACATGTGAGGGACAGTGGCAACAAATCGTCAACGACATTTTCGAACAAGTGTCGCGTAAATCGTGCACGACACTAAGAAAGACAATGTCGCCTACTTTATCATTAACGACTACCTGCATGACAATGTCGTCTATTTCGACGTCCACGACAAAAAATATTATATGGTTATCTATTTCAGACAGTTTTTTAGTATACTTGGAATTTTAATTTCTATTATATGTTTAATATTCGACTCCTGTACGCAATCCTAAAGTTGACAGTGAAGTACTAACTGCATGTAGTCCATTTTCCAGCCCGCGAATAATTTAAATCAACAATTAAAAAAAAAAAGAATGTGAGAATTTTAAGAAAATCAAGCAAGTGATTGAAAAGTATTCAAGAAAACTTTGTCGTCAGTAGCTTTAATACAAGACAACTTATAAGACAGTGTCGCTCATACTGTCCCACATAGAGTTTGATTGAGGACAACTTATAAGACAAAGTCGCTCATCACATAAAGCTAAATAGAAGACAACTTACAAGACAACGTCAAACTTTCATGCACGACGATTTCCTGTAAATTGTCTTCTAGAAAACCTAAACAACAGGGGACAAGTCGTGCACACATCATTGACGACGAAGTCGTCAACGGCAATCTGGCCAACTGGGAAGTTTTCTTCATCTCTGTCTATGTGCGATTATATCTTTGAGCTCTCCGATGATAATGAGAGTTATTCGAAGACTATAAAACAAATCTCGCAGTCGTAAAAAAGCACAGAGAGGATACAGGATTTACAAGAATAGGTTTATTCTTGTTATAACGCTGCTGCTGCGCTTACGTACCAAGTGCCTTTCTAATTCGACCTGAAACCTTTTTTACAGTTTCTGTAATCATTCTACCCAAATATTACAATACTTCCACACGACGCGTTACATTGGAGTTTGTAGAAAGTAGAAGCAATCAGAACATCTGGGATTGACGTGTATCTCCTTTATTTTTGAGACGTTTATTCTGAAACCAATTTTTTTGGATTCTAGAAAAAGGGTGGTCTAGCTTGAATATTCCATACAGACAGAAAAAAATTAATGTAAAATCCTCAAACACAAGGCTGATTTTACAATTTTCGGTAGTGAGTTCGCTTATTAATTACTTCATGGTAATTCAACATGATTTTACAATAACTTGCGAACAACATTATTTTCTTTTGAAATAACTATTTGAACTTATATGACACAATAGAACACTTTGTGAATTGCCATAAATACTATAGGAGCAATAAAAAAATAAGTATAAAACCCAAATCAAATCCAAACAAAAACACAATGTAAAGTTTATCATAAATACTTAAATGAAGTTTAATTTCAAGGCGAATTCATTTTTCAGGTGGTGTTAAAAGCACAGCTGTGCTACTTTTTTCCTAAATTAGAGAGCGGAACGCCAAAATTTACTTTTGTTTTGACCAACGAAAGCAACAAATATAATGCAATGTTGTAATTTTGGTGTTGTTACTTGTTGTTGTAGTATCGCCAACACCCTATCCATGAATTCGCCTTGCACAGAAAAAATTATTTTTCCAATTCAAACAAAAAATTTGTAGAATCAAACAATTTTTTGTTTGAAATCGGTCCTAGAAACAAATTTGCATATTCAAACAATTTATTTGCATTTTGTTTATTGAAAAAAACACAGATTTTTTCAAACAAATAATTTAACTGAATCAAACAAAAAGTTTACTGAAATTAATATACTAAATTTCAAAAAAAAAAAAAAAGTTTTTGCACAAGCAATGACGCGCACATAAGTAAGCACTGTATGAGAAGATGACGGCAGAGCAGAGCCGCCCCGCCGGCTGGCTTTGAGACACATTTGTTTTGTTGGAATAATTTTTAAACGAACATAATGTTTTTTTTTTATCACTCTCTGTTGCTGTATGCTTTCCTTTGCTAAAGAAGAAATGTAACCAAAAACGGCAGCAGACCGACTCGATATGTTTTTCGTCATCATTCTATTTTTGTATTTGATGTATTTAACCAAACAGTTTTAAAAAATTGAATACGGGATTTTGTTTCTTGTAATGTTGTTTCTGGTAATGTTTTTCTTATAGTTGCACTTTTTTTAAAGCGTCCAAAAATAGACTGTGTGTGTTTTTTGTTGTTGTTCTTATATTTCACATAAAGAAGTGTTGCTTACGATCAAATAAAAAAATGCAAAAGACGACAACATTAAAGAGCGTTAAATATTTCATACAAAATTATGAAAACTTGACACCAATAACGCGTTTATTATATTTTTAAAGAGTTGTCCACATTTTTGTTGGTTAAATAAAAATCAAACAAAAATATTGTTTGAATCAGTAAAAAAATTTATAGAAATTAAAAAAATTTTCAAACAAGCGTTTGTTTGAAAATAATTCGGCAATAATTTTTTTCTGTGTGTTTAATTTCTTTGTCAGTTTTCAAGCTGAATTGAATCTTAAATGTCAGACAAAACTCTTAAGCCCCCAATTAAAACATCGGCAGTAACTTCAAATTTTCTCTCATTTTATTGTTTTAAGTTTTTCTTTTGTTTTTCATATTCTGCTTACAAAATGTATGAAACTTAATGAAAGTATGGTAGCATTGTTGGGAGAATAATTTTCTATATGTGAGAGCATTAGAAAAAACGTTCTCCAAATATAAAATAGATTTTATTTAACGGCTGCTTTCTACGACAACATTGTGTGTCAAATTGTATGGAAATTGTGGCCTCGATGCAGTTCTGTTTTAACACTCGAAGTCTATTATTTGTTGTCATTAAAATATTATAAATTTGGAAAAGGTTAACAAAACAAAATTTCTATGAAAATTTTCTTTAGAAAACGTTTGTAAAATTTAATAGTTATAATACAATGTTTTATATAAATAAGGGGCTAAGTCATAAAATTACTTAATTTTTAACAATTTCTCTTAGCAATACCATTTAATTATAAAATAACGTTCTCAATAATGATCATCTATTGTTTCGTTGATCATTAGTCAGCCCCTTTTTCATCAAAATTTGTTCAAAAATTGTGACCCCTATCTTTCTTTTTTTTTTTCTTTTTTCTTTGTTTTTTAATAGATCTTGATGTTGAGAAAAAAAAACAAAAATTTAATCGATTAAAGATTTAATTTAATTGATTTTCATTAACATTTGATGTTGATGAACATCAACAACCATTTATTCAATATGATGGTCATTTAGGGGTCATTACTTTTAACACGTACTGTAAAGAAAGAGGCTTGTTTGGCAATTATGGTGTGAAAGACACCAGCATATTTTAAAGTTTACTTCACATTTACTTTTTTTTTTTTGTTCTTTGGTAACTAATTTTTGCCTTTCCGTATTTCAAAGATTAGTTCTGCTTTTTTTTTAAAAAAGTGTGTTAAATTTGAAAGAAATTTAGTTAAAATTTATTTATGAATAAATTTGTTAGAAAGTTGTTAAAATTATGTAGTATTTAATAAAATGTAAAACATATTTTAAAAATTAATTAACATTTAAGATAAGTTTTTAGGGGTATGAAAAAAAGAATTTTTTTGAAAGGGAATAAAAGAAAAGTACTGTGTTATTAGAAAGAAATGATGGAATAGTAAAAGTGTAGTCGGGAATGCGAATAAAGAAGAATTTTTTTAGTATTTAATTGGGATTCAAGTTGAGAAATTTTTTTTTAAGTTTTTAATTAAATAATTAAGTTACTTTTTTTTTTTTGTTAAACTTAATGTTCCCACAGTTTTGTACAACAATTATTTATCTATCGCCATGTTTTTATAGTAAACCCACAATAATTTCGATTTAGAAATTTATCTTCTTTGTTGTATTCAATTTGTTTTTACTGCTGCTCTTTGTTCATCTTTGATCATTGTTGTAGTTTATTAGTGGATTGACAAAACCTACATTTAATCAATTCTATAGATAGTTTTTTTATTTTACTCTTGTTTTTGTTATTATTATTATTATTTACCTAATAAAGATACATGTGTACTTTTGAATACCCTCCACCACTTTAAGGGGTACATGAAAGCATATTAAGTTTTTTGTGTCATGTGTTACGCTAAATAATATGAAAGATCTAATAAAGCATGTTTACAAATAAGGGTTGTTTTTTTGTATCTGCATGAGAACTATCGATATCGATAAATATGTTTTGACAGCTGAGAATGACAAACTGCGTGGACATTTCTGCTCAGCACAAGGTTTGACAGGGCAACATGAATCTCTAGAACAACTCAAGAGCAACACTTCCAAATTCTTGAAATTTACTAAGAAAAAAAAAATCTGTTTGCGAAGTTTATGCTCGAAACACAACAAAGACGAACGACGCATTAATCGCAACGAATATCCGTCTTCAGAAATAGAACACATTGGAATAAATGAAAATATACACAATCATTGCGTAGACCGAAATTTGTTGTGCGTAACGAACTCTGCGATAGGTTTATTTCTTTTTCTTCCGCAGAATATCGATGAATAAATTGGGACAGGGACAGCTATCCGCAGCATGATAGCAAAGTCTAAAGGCCTAACCAGAATGTGCATAAACAAACTTAAGCTACTGTCAAAAATAAAACAAAAAGCCTCTCAAATGCATTTAAAATAACAAAAACAAAATAAAAAAACATTGATTCCGTACGGAATGAGCGATTAATTTAAAGTCTCTTAAACTATAAGGAATGGCAAAAATTGGTTAAATAGCGGAAATTCGCAAAAATTTGTTAACAGCGGTATGACTGCAAAGTCTACTTTTTATAATAAATCGTTAAAGCTGTAAAGAATCGGAAAACTTACAGGAACAAATCGCTTCTATCGCAAACATGCAACTTTTTGCAAACTTTTGAGCAAACACTAAAATTTATTTGAAATCGCTAAATGGGTTAAAAAAAAATTTCGAAAAATAACGAAAAAAACTTGCAAAAATAGCGAAAATTCGCGAAAATTTTTAATATTTCAAACAAGCCATAAAATTGATTAAAAGTCCCTTAAACTATAAACAATGGCAAAAATTTGGTTAAAATTGGTAAAATATCGGAATTTGCTAACAGCGGCATGACTGCAAAGTCTACTTCTTATTATAAATCGTTAAAGCTGTGAAGAATCAGAAAACTTACATGAACAAATCGCTTTTATCGCGAACATGGCTGAAATTCGCGAAAAATTGCAAAATTTTAAACAAACCCAAAAACCAATTGAAATGCAGATCATCAAAAATACTAAAGTAATCAACTTTCGAGTGGAAACGGATTCTAGAACACAACCGATTAATAGTTTCTTTTATAAATTAAAAAAAATTTTAGGTTCACGCACTTATCTCACTTGACGAATTTGCGCAACGAATTCTTGCCGACAAATTCTTCCTACTATGCGAAGGTCATCGCTCGTCGCAGTTGTGTTTATACCTTTATTCATTTCGTCCATTTTACGGACAACATAATCGGCCTAGTGCAATTCGTGCAATCGTTTTGACACTAATTTTACTCTCCTCGATTCAAAACCTTCAACAAGACAAATAAATATGGGTATACCGAATAGAATATTGCGGCTGTAATGCGAAGTATTAAAGAAGAAGCTGGAATGTCGATTCGTCGTCGTTCGCAATTTGTTGGACTTTTACTTAGCGATCTTGTCCTACATGAATATAAACTACAGCTCGTGCGAGAATTGAAGCCAAACGTTTGCGTCGTATTTTTCCTGATTTGGCTCATTTGAAACTGGCCGAAGATAAGTATTTTTTATCGAAGGATTGTGTTTAGTAATGAAGCTCATTTCTGATTTAATGACCAAGTTATCAAGCAAAATTGTCGTATTTTGAGCGACGACAATCCTCAAGCCGTTAACAAATCATCATACTATCCATTTAAATTGACTTTAGACTTTCAAAATTAGCAAGGAGCTACCGCAGCTAATGCAGACAGATTTTTGTTTTAATCAGCTAAACATAAACGACAATTGGCTTCAATAAGAGGCGCGCATGGCAATCAATTTATGGCAAAATCAATTTGGGATTTTATTGCCAGAAGTAGTCCTGGTCACTAACATCCTCTTTCGTGCGGTTTAACGCCACCGCACTACTTTTAATGGTGCTAAGTTAAGTCCTCGTTTAATGCCAGCAAACCAGTAGCTCTTGGAAGCCATCATTGACACCACACGGCCAGATATTGGAAAATTTGAGTTATCGAATGGACCATGTAACTCGTAGCTGCGGTGGACATATGCCGGAAATCATATTTAAAAAATAAATGCAATAAAATTATCAACCAACAATATTTCTGTCTTGCATGGGAACTTATGCAGCTAAAAAGAACACCCTTTATCTATTAAACAATAATGTGGGCAAACATTACTAGATCAGCTTAGGTAGAACTTGTTGTAAGTGCTAACCCGACGCACTTAGTTCCTGTTATACACTGTAGTGCCATGGAACTCTACTAGACAGAACCGTAAAACCAACCCGAACTTTTAACGATGTTCAAAAATTCTTCCAATCCGATACCAAACCTAAAAAGAAATTTATCTGAAGGGTCTGATTTCATTTTAACCAGTCGCCTTTTTTCCAATGCAGGACAATTAGAGCGAATGTGTTTCACGTTCTCTTTTTTTATTTTCGTCATTGCAGCTGTGGCCGTTATCATAGCGTATAGCTTCCTGATGCCTTAAAATAAAACAATTCCCAGTGATAACGGATATCAAAAGTGACACATCTTTTCTGAGACCCCCCAGATATATATTTTTAAGGATATTTCAACTTCTAGCGTTATATCCTCCGGACAAACAGGCGCAGTCAGTACCTGGGATTAGGCTGAGTTTCAAAATTGAACAAAGATCCTATCTGGTCACACGGGACTAGGAAGTCTGTGGTGTCATGGCACCAGACTGAATTTTAGAATGAGATCTCTGAAAATATACCTTTAGCGGTATATGCTTTCCGTCCTTCAGGTAGATTATCTTTGCGAAAGTTTCGCAACGGGGATGACGTGGTGGGTGTTGCTTAATTCACAAAGTCGAGGGAAGGAAGAAAATCTCACTCAAAAACTGATTTTCAATCTCTCGTAAGAGAGAGTTCGGATTGAGGCACGGATCATATCTAGGCGCTGTTGCTACTCAACAGATGCTGCTAGCATATTTCCAAAAGTGGCGGAGTTTAGATAGCTTAAGCTCCTAAACAAAAGGCGGGTGTATGTGCGGGTTTGTTTCACATTCATGGGCATTTGGTAAACGCATTGTTGGATTGCCAGTGTTTCAGATTTATCATGAGATTAGGCATATCGCAAGTGCTCATATAAATCATTTCACATTCCTTTTAAGATGTGTAGGGAAACATCCTTAAGATATTTCTCCTTCCTTTTTGTGTTACAATCTCCGTGAAAATCAAAATCTAAGTCGATCTAACAATGTCCGTCCGTCCGGCTGGCTTGCTGACTCTCTTGTGTGCAAATTACCGGTTACAATTTTGATGATCATTTGATAAAATTTTGCAATTGTAAAAAGGACAAAGGGTGATAATTGGTCCATAGTTTCATATAGCCCCCAAATAAACTGCTTTCTAAAAAAGTCTTTGTGCATTTAAACTATCTTATAGTGTTTGTATTAACTATAATTAAATTTGGCTCAAAAATATTTCATTGCAACATAAATCGTCCCAAATTTTTTTATTCAAATCGGTTCAAATTTGACCATAGCTCCCATACAAATACCACTCCCGAAAAAAGCTATCAATTCTATAACTTTTTTATTGATTGGCTGATATAAAATTTTGGCTATGTTGCAAAACTTGTATGTACAGTAATTGTACTGGTAGGTCTAGAATTGACCATGGATCCCATATAAACCCCCTCTTCAAAATCGCTTTTGGACGAACAAATCTCATAAAGATTTTAATATCTGGATAATATTCGGCACAAAGAACTCTTAACTCTTAACTGAGTCTTAAACTCATAACATAATTTAGTTTTGCCTGTTCCATGAATTGCCATGTGCCCTAAACAAAAGTTTGTCTTTATATCATGCAGTGTAGGGTATCATATGGTCAAGCTTGACCGACTAAAATTTCTTACTTGTTTTTCAACTTGCTTTTGTTGTTATTATTGACTTGATTAATTTAAGTTGATTGAAAAAAAACCTCAATCCATCTGGGTTGATTAACAACATCTTCCTCTACTCCATCATTTAGCTGACATTTTTCTGTAAGCCCTGTAAAATACAATATTTTATATCATTATTTCAACACAAATGGGGCTAAAAAAAAACCACAAGTGTCATGTGAGCTTGTGCAATTTATTTTTAAGTTAAAAACATCTTATTAAAATAAACAAACAACAACAACCCACTCACTCATTTAATATTTTCTGTAATAAAATTTTAAAATTTAATAGAATGTAGGCACAAACAGTAGTTATGAAGCCGTACAAGATGATTTTATTACTAAATATTATTAAAAAAAGGCATATTAAATTTGTTTGACTTCAAAAAAACAAAACATCAAACAAATTATATATTTAAATTTCATGGTAAATGGATGTCAAGAAAAGGGTTTTAGTTAATTGATTTTTGAAGAAAAGAAATATTCGGTTTTTATGTAAATATTTTTATCTTAAAAATTACAATACAACTAAAGAGGTTTTTCTATTAACGATAAATTACACAAACATTTTTAATGTCACAACTTAAACTTTTAAAACTTCAAACGTTTTTTGTTTAAACATTAATAAAGATCGAATTTCTTATTAAGTTCTTTGTTTTTTTTTTTAGTTATTGCATAAATATTAAAAATTCTGAATATTTGACACCTAAAAAATAATTTTGCACAAGATTTAAGCCTAAAAGTACCCATACATTTGCAATATTGTTGAGTACTTTATTGCTTCTGTTATTGACGAGTTGCTCCACATTATTCAATAAGTTGGACAAAATAACAAACAAACATAAAGCGGAATTTTTTTTTAAATACATGAAAAAGTTAACCAAACCGACACACTAATGTGTGTAAAAAGACATTTTGAAAAGCTCCCTGTTTTGAAAAAACATAAAAATATAAATTATGGACTTTAAGGGAAGCCCTGCAACAATGGCAAAAATTGAGAAATCACAAGCATGTTTCGGTGCCAGCAAAGCAGATCCAAGAAAAATAAAACACTTTTTAATTAATATTCTTTTAATAAGAAGAAGCAAAATGCTATTTAAATTTCCATTATATAATGATTTTAACACACCAGTTAATTAGATTTTATATTCCACGAACTAATAAAATTTTGTATGAAAATGACGGCCTTGTCAGCAATTAGTAATACTTAATGCAAAATAAAAAAAAGCCTTAACGAGAACTTATAAATAAAAAAAAAATAATAAAGGATTAAAACAGCTTCCTCCCAAGGTCAGTTAACGAGGATGAATATGGCATTACTTAAGATGGCAAAACAAGGATGGAAGTACCAGCATTACTTAAGACGGCCAAGCGATGATGAAAGTACCAGCAACATCATTAATCAAATATACACATCTTCTTTGTACTTTGACTACCAATTATCTTTTCTAGAACGATCCTTAAAAGCATAAAAATTGACGGTTCTTTTTAGTTGAACTAAAATAATCGTTCGATTTTAATTCCAATGATTGTGATTTCTAGGTTGGAAAATTTTTAGTAAGCTCCATACAAGTTACAGAAAAAATGTTAACTAGGCAAATTCATAATACACACACTGGCCAAAAGCATTTTTTTAATATTCCCACCTAAAAAGCTCTTAAAAATTTTTTTTATTAAAAATAAACTATCTATAAACATTTCAATCAAAAATTATTACTATAGCAGCTTTTCCTATATATTAAAATAAAAGAGCTTTTATTAATTGCATTTTAAATATAAGCTTTTTTAATAAAAGCTTTTTTCCAAAAAATTTTGAAATTGTTTTTCTTCTTCGTAAAAATAGCTTTAAAACATATTCCCATTAAAATAAAAGAGCTTTCATTAATTGCATTTTAAATATAAGCTTTTTTAATAAAAGTTTTTTCCAAAAATTTTTGAAATTGTTTTTCTTTTTCGTAAAAATAGCTTTAAAACATTTTCCCAAAAAAGCCTTTTCCCTATAAGAGAAAAAGCTTCAAAAAAGCTTTAGTGCAAAGTCTTAAAATTATGCAATTGTTTTTTCACCTCATTACATCAAACAATTTTTTAAAAGGCTTTCATGTTAGCAAATTAATTAATCAGTAATAAGCAACCTGACCTTCTTCTTAAAAAGAAGCTTCCAAAGGAAACTTTTTAATATAAATACAAAGTGTTCTTATACATTAACTGCCGTATTCAAAAAAAAATTAATTGTATTTCAAATGAGTTTCAAGAAAAAATTTTATGAAACTTTTGCCTTAAAACACATTTCAAAAATATTTAATTTTTTATGAATACGGCAATAAAAATCTTTCTTTATTATACACAATTAGTTTTAAAGCTATTAAAGCTCAAAAAAAATAATTTAAACTAAAACTAATTATATAATTTTTCTATCAAGAAAAAGTTTCTGGAACCTATTCTCTGCACGTTTGTCTTATTAAAAGCTTTTTTTACAAAAGACAAATGGTTTTCCAAATTTGCTTTTTAAAAAATAGATTTAATTAAGAAAAAAGCTTTTATGGGGAAATTATTAAACTTCTATTAATAAAATTTCTTAATTTATGGAAAAGCTTTAATAAAATTAATTTCATATGAAAAGTAGCATTACTTTTAAAGGCTTTGAAAAAAGGTTTTTCCAAAAACAAAATTACAAAAAAGCTCCTAAGACAAGTTATTAAAATAAGCAGATAACTTTAAATTGAACAATTGTTAAAAAAATTTTTTAAATTGTCTAAAAATTGTTAAAAAAAAAATTTCTTGAGACTTTTCTTTGAAAGCTTTTCTTATTAAAGGCTTTCTTACAAAAATTATTTTTTTTAAAAAACTTCTTTTTAAGTTTATAGTTTTTTAGTAAGGTAAAAGCTTTCTTGGGGAAATAAAAAAAAACTTCTATTTATAAAATAATTTTATTTTTTGAAAAGCTTTTACAAAAATAATTTTATATTAAAAATGAAATTAATTTCAAAAGCTCTTAAAAATGTTTTTGCAAAAACGAAAATACATAAAATGCTAATTTGTTAGCATATGCATTTTAACAAGCTTTACAAAAAGCTTTTTTAAAATGATTTGAAATAGGTTGGAATAGCAACTGCGACTATCAGCGCAGAAGTGGTGTAACCCCAGACAACTTATTATGAGATAATAAGGAGTAAACACTACTCTTGCACTACAGTACTTGGTTGTGACGGCCCGTGCAAAAACTATGTTTCTAGCGCCATCTGTTTTGGATACAAACAGTTGGTTTACTCGACTATTGCACTGTGAAGAGCAGTGCAAAGAAGATATCTTACACCAGAACCGTAACCAAATTAAATTGTGGGTTACACCACTTCTGCGCTGATAGACTCATTTATATTTACGATATTTTTTACAATGGGATTATATGAAATAAAGCTTTACAGAAAAAGCAAACCAGATTTTTTAAAAAAGTTTTATTTAAAAACAAAATGTTTCTCCTTCTTTTAAATGAGAATATTTCATTACTATAATTAGTGGTTTTCAAAAATATAAGTAAGCGACTTTTGCTAGTATCGAGCCGCTGCTATCTACTTAATAGAATATATTTATACTCGTATTTCACTTTATTTTTTTTATAATGACTTTTTAAGCACAGTGGCTTTATTGTCAAACAATGCGTCATAAAATCATTTATTGTACATACTTGTATGATTTTTTATATATATTGAACAACGTAACTTGAATTTTATAACGACATGTTCGATAAATTATAGTTCAATTTAATTGACTTAAAGCAATTAGCTATAACGACTACTGCTGTTTAAAACGAAACAAAAGCAAACTAAATTTATAAAAAAAATAATAAAACTATATTGAAAAAAACAGAAAAATTATCAATGAATGAACTGACATAGAAAAACTAAAAGAGTTAATGAAATTTTCATTTCTATTTATAGTTTTGTTCTAAAAAAATAAAACGAGAACAAGTAAAAATTTGAATAATATTAATTAAGAAGATGGAAAGTGTCACCGTTAAAGCATGAAAAAGGGTTTTTGTAAAAAGTTTTATAATGAAGTGAAATTTCATTAAATTTTATTTCAGAATTTTGAGTTACCTGACACTTATTTGAGTTAATATTTAGCTGAATATTGTTAGTGCCGCTTCACACACGTCAAGTTTGACTCGTCAAGTCTTGAGCTTTTAGGAGAGAAGGGAAAACAGAATGCCATTTATTTCCACTCTCTCCTAAAAACTCAAGATCTGACGAGTCAAACTTGACGTGTGTGAACCAGCTCTTAATGACTGCTCTTTAATGTTGACTAAATATAAAGACAGATACCCGATTGGCCTGAGATTGGAAAAAGCAAACATTTAGTGAAACAAAAAAAACTGAAGCAATCATAAGTCGTGTGAACAGCCATTCAGATTCAGAGAGCAAACCAAGTGATTCATATCGTCGTGTGAACATATACTTACAAAGTCTAGGTGCACACGCTTCAAGTTTTGATGCTCAGTTCTTAGTGTGTTAGAGAGAAAAAGAGAAGAAGGACGAAACGAAGTTAGTAAATAGCTGCTACGTCAGCGCGCTTCGTTCTTTTATTCGTAATAATATGCACAAAAATGGCTGCAGGCATTGAAGATGACTAGAATAGAATCTTTCTTAAAACAAAAAAAAAATTATCGCTAATAATTCCGTACGTGTGAAAATACAACAAAAAAGAAAACACATTTCGTGTTACGGAATTTTGAAACGAATTTCTGCGTGCGGAAACTTTAAAAGGGAATTGGAATGAAATAGAGCAGCAAAAGCTGAGGCACCTCAGCCATGAATATCCTTCCAAAGTTCGCTAATACTTGTTCAAGCATATCCTTGTGAAACTATAATACAAAATCGATTTGGCCACGTGCGTATGTCTGTCTGTCTGTCCATCTGTTGAAAAGTCACTCACATTCGAACGACACAAAAAAAAAGAAAAGAGCAATTTTTGTAGCAAATTGTTTTTAGTAACATCAAGCACAATCGGTTTAGTATGAAAATAGTTATGAACAACCCTAAAAAGTTTATATTTCTATAACAAAAACTAATCTTTAGTTCGTCTAAAACCGTAACGATTAACGCTATTGTAATCAAATTCATTTTCCAGTGTCATTAGACTATAAATAACACTATTTTCGTAGAGGTCGGTCCATAATTTAGCATAGGCCGCATGTAAAGTTCACACTTAACGAAAAATTTTGTACTCTTAAAACCCCAACAAACCACATATCATCCCCAGATTTGTGCCGCTCAGTTGAGGCCGCAAGTACTCCTTTAGCATGTTCCCGTAACGACTGCCGTTCACAATCATTGCAATTTCTTTCTTATCTTTCAAAAAAAAAGTCCCAATCACGCCGCATGGCCAAAATCCAAATGGATTCTCATGGATTGCATGAGGATTTTCTGAGCCACAAATTGGACAATTTTGTGTATTCACGATGTCATTCAGATGAAAATGCGCTTCATCAGAGAAGATTATTTTTTCAAACGGTCTCAGCATAACTTTCTAAATTCTTTCAACAAGTTTGGTTATCTCAATTTTATTTTGGTAACATTTGGCATTTCATAGTTTCATCAGAGTAGAAAAAATACCACTAGACATTGTAAAGATCGGTTCATAATTTTTTAAGTCTACTCTTGAAAAACACTTTAGTACTCCTTTGAATGCAAAGAATAGCAGCGCTATTAACATTTATGTCGGGTTATTTTTTAGCTGTTACCTTTTTGGCAACACTGGTTTAAACAGCTGACGCATGTTTCGTGTTTTGTTTCACTGTCAAACATCTTCAGTTTGGTCAATAATTTAACCATGAATCGTCTAACAAACGAACAACGCTTGCAAATTATTGAATTTTATTATCAAAATGCGTGCTCTGTTAAAAAAGTTCATCGTGCGCTTCTTCTGTTCAGCGACGAAGCTCATTTTTGGCTCAATGGATACGTTAATAAGCAGAATTGTCGATTTTGGAGTGAAGATCAGCCAAAAGCATTGCAAGAGCTACCACTGCATCCAGAAAAAGTCACAGTTTGGTGCGGTTTATAGGCTGGTGGCATCATTGCACCGTACGTTTTCAAAGATGATGCGAATCGTAACGTAACTGTGAATGGTGAGCGCTACCGTGAGATGATATCCAACTTTTGTTTGCAAAAATGCAACAGCTTGACTTGCATGACATGTAGTTTCAACGAGACGGTGCCACATGCCACACAGTACGCTTAACAATGGACTTATTGAGAGGCGAGTTCGGTGAACATTGTATTTAACGTTCGGGACCGGTCAATTGGCCGCCTAGATCGTGCGATTTAACGCCATTAGACTATTTTTTGTGGGGCTATGTTAAAGCTCATGTCTATACATACATGTCCGCTTCAATTGACGCATTGGACGACAACATTGAAGCATTTATTCATGAGATATTCATTGAGGCGCAGTCACGGTCAACATTTGCATGAAATAATCTTCAAACATTAAATTATATGGACCGTACTATCGATTCAAATAAGGATTTCATGAATTTTTCTGAATTTTATGTGTTTTTTTTTTAAACTTTCCCATAAATCTTAAAAAAACACCCATTATAAGACCAGAACTCACTCTACGGAATATTTCGATCATAAATCCATAATTTACTTAAGGTCTCATATAAAACCCACTCCTGAAAATCACTTTAATACACCTACAACTGAAAGGAATCCTAATATTTCATTTATTTCTATATGACTAGAAAAAAATTCGACCTTGTAATGATCTGTCCATAATTTAACATCATTCTTATATACAGGCCTGTCACAGAAATCAATACCAATCGAAAGTGGAAGTGATTTTATATCTTGCTGCACATAAAACGAAATCACTTTCGATCGTAATTAATGACTGTGACAGGCCTGATAAAGCGTACTCTCAGAATTTAAATAAAATCTGGACTATAACCGCAACATAATTCAATATTGAGGGCAAATGACGCCAGTTGATGATGATCGATAATACAATACAATTCTAATGGAATTTTCGATCGATATTGAATGCGGAATTACAAATTCCTTAGGAAAAGAGACACTGCAGCACTCACCTAATTAGAAGAGCGAAAAACACCTACATATGGGTAATTCCAAAGTGTTGAACGTGACAGTCGTACGCATCAAAAATGCAATAACATTTTAAGCAAAAAATATTTTTACGTTTTCTTAACCCTTAAATTAAAGTACTAAGAAAGCACTGTTATCTATGCTAAAGTTTATGGAGGGCGCGATTCTAGGTCAAAGATAATGGCAAAAGAAGTAGCGGTTCGAACGTGAAAAAAACAGAAGTAGTTTTTTGGCCATGTATAAAAAGGCGTAATTCAGCGGAACCTGGCACAATTTTTTAGTCAAACTACTTTCAGAATTTTATGTAGCAATGTAACATTAAAATGTCTTGGTTTGATTCCAAAATCTTCTATATGTTCTTTTTTTAAGCCAAAATCTGGGTCGATACGTGACATTTCGAACGTGAAATTTTTTCCGTAATAATTTAACTGAATAATGATCAAAATAAAATAAAAATTTATCGTTAATCCGAATAGCATATTGCTCTTTGAACTCTTCCTTAGATTACAGACCATGTAAGAAAATTTTTTTGGAACAATTTTTATCAAGTATCACCTCTTTTAAGGAAGATAAATATTAAAGAAAACATACAATAAAACATTCTCACATATAAGAAATTACGTTTGCACAAATTTGCAGTCTGATTGTTCATCTAAGTGAACAAATTTATGAGTAAATTTATCAAATTAGTAAAATCTAAATATTTCTCTATAACAATATCGTAAAATAATAAGCTTTTAATAACTTTTAAATTTTCGGTCACGGTAGACCTTTTGACGGAAATGCCCATATGTAAACATTAAACCGTGATGACGAAATTTTTGTCTGGCACTGGCAGGAATTAAAATAAATTATTAGGATGAGAATAAATTAATTATTTTTAATTCATATCTAATATATGAAGATTCAATAAATAAATACTGAGAAAAAGCCAGCTGAAATATTCTAACCATCGGTGGAGGGTATCAAAGGTTCAGCACAGCCGAGTAAAGCACTTTTACCGGTTCTAAAGCAAATAAAAAGTTTATGGGAGACAAAGTTTGTTTAGATCAAAATTTGTGTTGTCGAAATAATAAAGTTTGTTGGAATATATACAAATATTTTGAAAGATGTTTATGACTTTAAAAGTTTAAGTAACAACTGTTAAGATAAAACTTTAAAAAATGTACTATTTACATTATGGAAATTTACTTTTTAATAAAAAAAATTTTTAAATTTGTTCCCTTTAATTACTTTAATTAAAAGTTTGTTTGCATTTTTCTAATAATACTACACTACATTCTTTGAAATCTTGATTTGTAACTTAAAATAAAGGTTGTAGGTTTGAATTTTAGTTAAAAACTTTTATAAGTTTAATATTATTTAAACAAGAAAAAACTACAAACAATCTTTTACAACGTATGTAAACGTTACTGCATAATGTTGAAAATTAAAAATGAAATACGTTCATACAAATATTGTTTACATTTTGGTTTTAGTTTTATTATTTAGGTCATTACTACTTCTACTTCGAGTTTTAAGAGAGTAAATAAAAAAAAAATTTAAATAATAATAATAAAAAATTGTTTTTTTTTTTTCTTTAAATAAATTATATGCATATATACATATTTCTATATACAACATTATACTTTATTTTTTAGTAGTAACGAACTTGTTTTATTTTTCCATATGACTAGAAACGATTTCTATCTAAATAAATACTAAAAAACAAAAAATAAACAATTTTTTTATTTGCAATACTTGTATTTGTATGAAAATTATACTTGAATATGCAATTCAGCAAAGAAGTAATTAATGCAAAATATTTTTTTCGTTTTTTGTTGTTATAGTCGACTTTTTTCTGAATCATTTAAAAGAGAGCTAAAGAATTGTAAATAAATAAATGTTTAAAAAAAATATGTAAAAAAAAATGTAAGTAAAAAACTTGAAAGGGTGCAGTGCTGATTATAGTAACAGAAAAGCAATTTTAGAAATAGTTTTATAATATTTATGTAAGTCTGGGTTCACACTATGAAAGTTTTCTTTCAGAAAGTGTGACTTTATAGGTGAGAGGGGAGAGAAGAATAGCCTGTTCTCTTCCCCTCTCACCTATAAAGTCACACTTTCTGAAAGAAAACTTTCGTTGTGTAAACCCAGACTAACTAAGAAAAATAATAGTAAAAAAGATTCTCAGCCAATATGCAAATTTTTCGGAAAACTTAAAACAATTTTGCGAAAAATCTTTAGTTAGATGCAATATTTTAAACGCTCTAAAGAACTAAAATTAAATTTTTCGATAAATCGCTTAAACAAGAATATCCTTTTGAATTTTTAAATCCGGCTTAAGTTCATCAAATTAAATTTTTATTATAATGAAAGAAAGAATTTTGCAACATGAAATGAATTAAAATTTTTTGTGATAATTTTTATTCTAGACTCAACCAACGGGGGATTGAACTCAGGTCAAATTAACATGTTTTGAGAATAACAACATTCTTATCATTAGAATTTTTTCCTTTTTCGCCACTGTGATGGCTGGCAGTCTTTTGTCAAACATCAGTATTCTATTCAATGCTCTAAGTGGTTCGAAATTTGCTGTAATTGATGTTTCTTCCTCACTTCTGTTTTTTCGAATAAGCATACTTTAAAATTTTCTTTAATAATTAGTATTGTGGTTATTTCGTTGAACTATTTATGGTTTTTAATCCAAATTTTTAATATTTTTAATTAGGCTTAAGTTCATCAAATTTAATTTTTATTAAATTATTTTTATGAAGAAAGGAATTTTACAACATGAAAATTAATTAAAATTTACTGATAATTTTTCATTCTTGACTCAATCTGGGCTCGAACCCAGGCGTTTTTACGGACAGGTTACCCTGACATGTTTCGATTGCAACCACTCAATCTCCTCAGAGGGCTTGCCGTTTAACACTCGCAGCCATCGACGACTGCTGACGTCATTAGTCAAACATCAATCCTTAAACCAAATTGTATTTAACCTTTGGTAGATCGAAATTTGCTTTGAATGATTATCTATTTTTAATTTATTTTACATGTTCTTCCTTTACCTGTTTGACTAATGACGTCAGCAGTCGTCGATGGCTGCGAGTGTTAAACGGCAAGCCCTCTGAGGAAATTGAGTGGTTGCAATCGAAACATGTCAGGGTAACCTGTCCGTAAAAACGCCTGGGTTCGAGCCCAGATTGAGTCAAGATTGAAAAATTATCAGTAAATTTTAATTAATTTTCATGTTGTAAAATTCCTTTCTTCATAAAAATAATTTAATGAAAATTAAATTTGATGAACTTAAGCCTAATTAAAAATATTAAAAATTTTCTTTATATAAAATATTTTTTTCCACTTTAGGGATTTTCTTTTTTAATTCACTTTTAATAGGTAACTTTTCGAAAATTAAAATTTGCATAGGAAACTTTTCGAATATTTAAATTTGTTTGAGAAATTTTTTTAAAAATTCACTTTTGTAGGAAATACAGTGTAAATTCGATAATCCGGACTCCACTAATCCGGAATATTCGGTAATCCGGACAGAATTTTGCAAATCATTGCGTATTCTATAATCCGGATTGATTGCAACTCCATATTCCTGATTGAATAACACCCGTTTTTATTTATTTTTTTATTCAAATCACATGATGCTTTGAAAAATAGAGTTAGAATAGTATGAGTATTTTTGCACATGCGTTTTTAGTTTAGTATTGATGCAAGATGCCTTCAGTGCAGAGAGCACACAAGACTTTATCTATTTTAGATAAAGTAAAAATTGTTGAAGAACTTCGGATTATCGCATTTTTACTATTTTTCAAATATTCACTTTTCATAAGGATTTTTGAAAATTAATTTTTTGTTACGAATTTATTGAAAATTTTAATAGGGAATTTTTACATACACTTTTAAGGAATTTTCTAAAGTTCGCTTCTTATTAAAATTGGCAAAAATTCACTCTTCCTAAGAAATTTTTCATTAATTTACTTTAAAAAAAAAAAATACTTTTTAACTTTTCAAAAATAAAAATAAAAAGAGTGCTATATAACGGCTGTGCCGAATCTTTGATACCCTCCACCGAAAGTTAGAATGTTTCAGGAGTGGACTTTATATTGGATCCATAAATTATACACCAATCTTTATATAACAAAGCTCACAGAATCATTATTCGTTGCGGTTTAAGACGTATTTAACTCTATTCAAAAATTTGCTCTATGTGAAGCTTCACTTTTAATAGAAATATTTTCGAAAAGTAAAATTTTTTGGGGATTTTTCATATATAACCTTTTTATAGAGAATGTTTTTTATAAAATTCAATCCATATAAAATTTTTCGAAAACTCAGTCTTTATAGAAAAATTTTCGAAGAGAAACTTTTTACAGTGAATTTTTCGAAAATTATCTTCTTATAGTGAATTTTTCAAAAATTTCTTTTTATAGTGAATTTTTCGTTTATTTACTTTTTATATTGAATTTTTCGAAAATTAACTTTTTATAGTGAATTTTTCGAAAATTAACTTTTTATAGTGAATTTTTCTAAAATTAACTTTTTATAGTGAATTTTTCAAAAATTATCCTTTTTATAGTGAATTCATCGATAATTATCCTTTTATAGTGAATTTGTTGATAGTTATCTTTTTATAGTGAATTTGTCGATAATATACTTTTTATAGTGAATTTTTCGTTAATTTGCTTTTTATAGTGAATTTATCGATAAATATCTTTTTATAGTGAATATGTCGATAATTTAGTTTTTGTAGTGAATTTTTCGAAAATTAACTTTTTATAGTGAATTTTTCGAAAATTAACTTTTATAGTGAATATTTCGAAAATTAAGTTTTATAGTGAATTTTTCGAAAATTAACTTTTTATAGTGAATTTTTCGAAAATTAACTTTTTATAGTGAATTTTTCGAAGATAAACTTTTTATAGTAAATTTTTCGCAAATTAAATTTTTGTAGTGAAGTTTTCGAAAATTAATCTTTTATAGTGAATTTTTCGAAAATTATCTTTTTATAGTGAATTTTTCGAAAATTAACTTTTTGAATTTTTCGAAAATTAACTCTTATAGTGAAATTTTCAAATATAACCTTTTTATAGTGAATTTTTCGAAAATTAACTTTTTATAGTGAATTTTTCAAATATATATATTTTTTATAGTAAATTTTTGAAAAATTATCTTTTTAACGTGAATTTATCGAAAATTATATTTTTATAGTGAATTTGTCGATAATTATTATTTTATAGTGAATTTGTCGATAATCTAAATTTTATAGTGAAATTTTCGATAATTGACTTATTATAGTAAATTTTTCGATAATTCCCTTTTTACGGTGAATTTTACTTTTAAAGGAAATTTTTCGAAAATCCATTTTTTCGCAGCTGTTTATTCAGAGGGTGTTGTCCTAAAAAATATCATTTAAAAGCGACTTTTATCGAAAATGTATTTTTTAAACAACATTTTTTAAAAATTCACAAAAGTTAATGGATCTTTTCGAAAGTTTACTTTTATAGTGAATTTTTAAAAGTGTGCGATTTATAGTGAATTAAAAAAAATTATCGAAAATTCACTTTCTAAAAATTCTCTTAATAGTGAATTTTCCGAAAATCCAGTCTTTATGGTAAAATTTTCAAAAATTCACTGCTTATAGTAAATTTTTCGAACAACCTTTTTTAAAGGAACTTTTTTGAATATTCTCTTTTGACAGGGAGTTTTTTAAATATGGGCATTTCCGTCAAAAGGTCCACTGAAAATTCAAAAGGTTTTAACAGCTGATAAGTTAACGATATTTTTATAGAGAAATATTTAGATTTAACTTATTTTATAAATTTACCCATAAATTTGTTCACTCAGATGAACAAACAGACTGCAAAGTTGTGCAAACGACGTAATTTCTTATTTGTGAGAATGTTTTATTGTATATTTGATAAAAAATATTCCAAAAAAAAATTTTCTTACATGGTCTGTAATCTAAGGAAGAGTTCAAAGAGCAATATGTTATTCGGATTAGCGGCCAATTTTTATACTATTTAAATCATTATTCAGTTAAATTATTACGAAAAAAAATAACGTTCGAAATGTGACGTATCTACGTATATGTGACGAAATTCTTAGCAATTTTCCGAAAAAGAACACTATAGCAAAGTTTTCTTTTAATTAAATTTTGTTATCAAATTTTGAAATAAAAATAATTTTTTAATCTTATTTTAGCAAAGTTTGTGTTTTGAGGGAACTCGGAGAGAAAACTAATTCCACTTTACTTAGAGGTTTTGGCGACAATTAATTTTTCATAGGAAATTTTGCGCAAATTCACTTTTCAAAGCAATTTTCCACATCTTCACTTCTTATAGGAAATTTAGTACAAATTTACTTTTCATTTAACATTTTTGCGCAATTCACTTTATAAATAAAAGTAATGGAATTTAGCGAAAATTTTATTTTCGTAAAATTAGGACTTTTTTTGAAGTACTTGTTCTCGAATTTGCGATCTTTTCCCTTCTTTCAGATAAATTTTATACATACTATTTGTCTAAATATTTTAATAATTCATTCCCTTCTTCTTTCTTTACAGGTATGTACTGCATATTTAAAAGTGTTTAACATTTAATGACAAAATTTTAAGGTAAGAATCAAAACTTGATACTCACACTTCTTATTTAAGTGCTTTCAATTTAAGTGCTTTAGTGTATGATAAAATCTCAAGAAAACGTTGTGAAGATTTCTCAAATAGTTAACATTTGTACCCCTTCTATTATCATTACAAATTATCTTGTTTAATTAAATCAAAGTTAAAAATCCCCTTCACATGAAGTAAGTTGTTCAAGTGAGTCGTGTGTGTGTCCAGCAAACAAAAGATTATCTGAAATTGCGTCACTTATAACATTTTCAAGTATTAATAAATAGTTTTTGTTGATTATTTAATAAAAGTTTTGCATTTTGTGTGTAAAAATTTTTACCGCACACATTAATTTTTTTTATATACGTTATAAAATGGTGTGTGCCGTAATTAAGTTAACTAATTGGCTTTTATTTAAGTAAAACCACCCAGAATGTCAAATAAATCAGAGTAAATTGTGTAAAAAAGAAAACCGAATTTAAAAAACTGTAATCGACAATTCCGATACGCAGAAAATCGAATATTTTTGTTGTTACAATATTCAGTCGAACAAGTTGAAATACATACGAACGAATAAGAACCGTCATATCAGTCATAAATATCTGAAAAAAACTTTTTGCACTGATATTTCTTGCAGTGAGCGAATTTTCTCCAAATGGATTTTCAAAAAACAAAAAAAATGTTTCAAACACTACTTGCCTTTACTTGATATAGGATTTCTTTTTTGAAATACCTGTGTAATTTAAAAAGAAATTTTTCATGAAAGTTTACTTTTCATGGCGAATTTTGTCCAAATTAACTTCTTATAGGAAGTTTTTTTTATATAAACTTTTTATAGGGCACTTAAATTTGTGTACAAATACATTTTTTAAAGGCAACTTTAGCCAAATTAAACTTAAAAATTGCGCAAATTCACATTTTAAAGCCAATTTTGCTCAAATTCACTTTTTATATGGTGTTTTGAGCAAAGTCCTTTTGTGCAAATTCACTTTTAGGAGGTTAATCTGGGCAAACTAACTTTTCATAGAAAGTTTTGCACAAATTTACTTTTCATAGTTAATTTTGTGTAAATCCATTTTTTCTAGGCAATTCTACCAAAATTCACTATTTGTAAGCAATTGTTTTGCGCAAATAACCTTTTTATAGAAAATTCTGAGCAATTCCATTTTTAGAGGGCATTTTGCGCAAATTTAGTTTTACAGAAAATTCACTCGAATTCACTTTTTGTATGCAATTTAAAGCAATTTCTCTTTTTATGGAGATTTTTGCGCAAATTCAATTTTTTTATAGAATTTTACGCAATCCAATTGGTAAAGGGCATTTTGCGCGGATTTGCTTTTATAGTAAATTTTGCGCAAATCCAATTTTTGTAAGAAATTTTGCACGAATTCACTTTTTGTGTGCAATTTTAAGCATTTTGCGAAATTTCTCTTTATTTATTTTTTTATTTATTCACTTTTTCTAGAGACTTTTGCTAACATTTCCTTTTTAAGAAACTGGTACCCAAATACACTTTTCAAATGCAATTTTGGACATATTCATATTTTGAAAAGAATTTTTGCGCAAATTTATATTTCGAAGAACTTTGTACGCAAATTCACCTTTTAATGGCAATTTTGGACAAATTCTTCTTTTAAAAAGAATTTTTGCGCAAATTTTTTAATGAAATTTTGCTCTAATATAATATTTTAAAATGGTTTGCGCATTTTTTTATAGGGAATTTAGGGCAAGTTCTCATTTTATAGACCACTTTACGGCAAATTCACTTTATGAAGGCAACTTTGCACAAAATCACGTTTTAAGCCGAACTATTCCGCGAAATTTCTTCATGCAGAGAATTTTACTCAAATTTATTTTTTGTAGTGAAACTTGGGCAAATAAAATTTGTTTATGACTGTAGCTCAAATTAAATTTTTGATTAAATTGATTTTTGATAATGAATTTTGCACATATTTGCTGCTTAGAGATGATTTGGCAGCTTATAGACGTTTTGCGCAAATGTTCGTAGGAAATTTTAAGCAAAATAAATTTTTAATATAAAATGTTGAAATTCCCTTTTATAAGGAATTATTTGCATTTTTAATTTTAGCCAAAAATGTTGTTAAAAATTTGTACAAATTTAGCACAAACTAATTTTTTTGAGGTTTTGTGCTAATTGACTTTTTATAGAAATTTTTCAGCAAAATCAATTTTTGCAGAGAATTGTGTGCAAATTTGCTGTTTGCAGGACGTTTTACTATTAAAACAACGTTTTACACAAATTCCCTTTTTATAAGGAATATTTCGCATATTAAATTATTACAAAAAATTTTATTGAGAATTCTGATTTTACCAAAAAATTTATCTTAAACTCAACTTTGTAACGGGGTTTTGTGCAAAATGACTTTTTACGGGAATTTTGGGCAAAAAATTTTTGTAGAGAATTTTGCGCAAAATACAATTTACAGGAAATTTAGCGCAAATTCCTTTTGTATAACGAATTTTTCGCAAAATCGGCATTTAAAAAAAAATTTTTTAAGAATTCAAATTTTACTTGAAATTTTGTACAAACTGTGTTTATGTAGGGAATTTTATTTGCCATTTTTGCTGAAAGATGTTTACTGAATATTGAGTTCTGTTTTACTTCAGATAATTTTTATTTATTTTGAAAGTACTTAACTATTTTATGACCGCATTTTTTATTTAAATAGTTATTTGTTAAACTTTTTTGGTGTTTTTTCTGCTTCTTACCTTTATGGCGGCATTAAAATATAATTTAATTTCATGTTCGAAAAATAAAAATCACTGCATTTGCGTTACGTTTTTTTCTTCAGTTCTGTGATTGTTTTTTTTTCCTTCACTATAATACCGCAAAAACAAAAAATGATTTATCATGAAAAGTTTCTTTATTTATTTTGTATAGTTTTTTGTTCATATATTTCGTTGAAATAGTAACGATCAACAAAAAAATATGTGTGAGTTGTTTTTTTTTTTCTTTTTTGTTTTATAAAATGTTCTACTTTAGATAAGAAAAATAATCATTTCGTTGTGTCGTTAATGTGCCCAATACATTGAAAAACACAATCCAGTTGATTTTTTTTACAAAAAATATTGTTGTAGTTACTTGTTTGAACAATATTTACCGAAATTTATACAAATACAAGGTGTTATTGCCATGAGATTTTTAGGTTTTTTTTAACGCTTTGAAATTAAGATAACAATAGTGAAGAAAAAGGCCTTTGAAAAAAAATAAAGCTATAAGAAAAAACAAATATGAAAGTTTTCCTTAAAAAGAAAGTGTTTGCAAGACATAAGTTTGGTCCATTTTGACACCTCAAGATTTAGAATTTATTACAATATTTGAGGAAGGAAAGAAAAAGCACAAGAAATTGTGCAAATTACCATCAAACGTGAAAGAATAGCAGCCTTTCTTAGCATAACAGCCCAGTCTCCAATCGACTGTTATTTAGCAAGGTCATGGACATAACGAATCTTGTCATATTCTCAAGTCCACAACCCAAGCCATCTCCTGCATGCTGTTCTGTAACTTAGGCCAGTGAAACAAAATGTGCTCGACTGTCTCTTTCTCCCTTGTTTCCTCTCACAACCTACATTAACTCGCCGAATCAGACCACAGAAACACCGGCCTCTTGCCTATTATGTAGTGGCCCGTAATAATACCTATAATGGGCCTAATGCAGATCTTACTCGTGCCTAGTAGTCAACTAGAATCGGAACTCCTGAGTACCGGCCATAACATCAGAGATACTAGGTAGTCCGTTCTATGCCCCCAGACCCTTTCAGAACTCATTAACCAGCGGAGGAATGACTGCCTCCACACCGTAAGAATCATCTTTCTCCGATCCCAATTCGCCAACTCATCGGCCATTTCGTTACCCTTTTTTCAGTGACGCAGTGCCCAGCATATCCTTAACACGTACCCCCCTTAGATATCTCTTAACGGGTCTTTACACGGTCAAAATGCTTGACATCAAGGGGAAAACACTCGTGTTCGTATGCTTGACATTATATTCGCCGTCATATCTAAATTATTTAATTTTCCATCCGGCATTGTCTGTGCCACACTTACAAATACATTTCCACTAATACTGCCATAGCGCTTGATGAGAAATATTGACCGTGCACAGACCCATTTAGAGACCTCACAAAAAAGTCAATTTAAGGCCCCAGGAATCGCCTGGAGACACACACATATATAGTAACCTCTAAGCCCCTAACAATATTCCGTCTCATCAGTTCCAATACCTTCCAAGTCCCCAGCATCCCCGGGTGAAATACGCCGCAGCAAGCCCGTATGAATTTGCTAAATCAAGATCCTTACCCTTGCCCTCGAGCCATCCGTCAATATACCCAGTGCCTCATAACTATAATCTGCCTTAAATGGAAATTATTAAAAGAATTGACCTTTAGTTGGACTGTTCGAAATTATGATTTTCAACAAGAGTTTTTCGAAATCTTAACTTTTCAGAGAGTGTTTGCAAAACTCAAGTTTTTTCCTTTTTAAAGGGAACTCCAACTAATAAGTCCTTTTTTAGGCAAAAGTTTTAAACAAAGTTATTTTAAAATAGAAAATTTAGTGACCCTGTTCTCAAATTTCAGACCCTCTTCATCACGATATGAATTCAATTTAAAACTCTTTTAATTTCACTATTTTCTCTTCTTGGATATCAAGGTAAATGACATAGTTTTTAGTTTTATTACATTTTCTTCCAAAATTCATTATTTGTGTCATAAACATGTTCGCAAACTTCATGGAGAGACTTACAAATATCCCCGTCTTTCTACAACTCACCTGATGACGGTAAAGAAGGAGTACAAAAACCAAACAACAAAAAAAAAACCTATTATATACAAGTGACCCTTAAGAAACCCTGCAAAGGATCGTGCATATAGTCAGGTAAAACTGCAATATGGTCAGGATTACACATGGTCATACAACAACCAGTTTTAAAGGTAACAGAGAAAAAAAATTTAAAAAATATAAATTAAAATCCATTGTAGGGGTGTAAACATGAAAACATTTAAGAAAAAAAAGGAAACAAAATGAAAGGAAACCACATTAAGGATAAAAATACAACTCCCTATGACTTGCAACACTCAACATAAATTTTTTTTTAAGCGGCATTACAACACAACAATAAATTTTCTTGTAGTCACATACAGAATTCAAGTTGAATTAAAATCTTGTGATTGCAAAATTTATTTTATAGAATTCCGACAAATATTTCAATAAGAAAAAAAAGGGGATGAAATGCCCTATTGAAACAAAAATATCAAAATCTTGAAAAAAATTCTCTTTTTGAAAGGAAATTTTTGGAAAGTTTCTAATTTACTTGCTTTCAACTAATTTTTTTGAAAAAACTCGTAAGAAAATTTTTGGAAGTCTCTAGTTGTAAGAAATATTTGGCAAATTTCACTATCAGCCCATGTCAAGGAGTACGATTCCGTTCGGAATGATTCCGTTTAAAATCGATAGATTGAAAGTTTATTTTGATAGTTTTTTGGCATTTCAGATACAGAAAACTCCCATTCCGTTGATGAAAACCAAAATGGTTTCATTCCGAAATATTTTTTAATTATTTTCTGAAGCACCAAAATACGAAATGAATTCCGCTTTCTAACGGAATTTTACTCTATGACATGGCTGTATATGTTGAGAATTTTTCGAAAATTCCCATTCTATTGGAAAATTTGTTTTATGAAAAAAATTTTTTAAATTCTATTTATAAGAAAAATTTTATAAATTTCATTAACTTCTTTAAAAATTCCCTTCTCTATTGGTAATTTTGCCCAAATTCACTACTTGTTTGGTATTTTGCGCAAATTTAGATTTAAAGGAGAAATTCGGGCAAATTCACTTTAAAAGAAAATTTTTGGCGCAAGTTCACTTTTTTTTAAATTTTGGAATTTTTCTAAAATTCACTTTTAGATAAAATTTTGAACAAATGAATTTTTTTTTAAATTCTGTGTTTTTCTTTTTTGCAATTTTGCCCAAATTCGCTTTTTTAAAAGAATTTTGCGCAAAGTCACTTTTTGTTAGGTATTTTCAGAAACTCATTATTTCTTGTTTTTGTGCAAATCAGTTTGAGCAAGTTAAATTTTTACAGGAAATTCTGTGTAGATTCACTTTTAATAGCAACTCTTGCACACAACTAGTTTCCATAGTGGATTTTACACAAATTTACTCAAACGTCATAGGTAATTTTGTGCAAATTTACTTTCCGAAAAGTATTTTGCGCAAATTTAGTTTTCATAAGAAGTCTTTGTAGATTAAATTTTCATGGAAAGTTTTGCATGAATTCAGTTTTTACACAAAGTTTGTGCAAACTAACTTTTTACAGAAAAGTTTGCGAGAGTTCAAGTTTGCGCAAATTTACTAGTTATAACAAATTTAGCTCTTTTTAACTTCCAGGGGATATTTTGCGCAAAATCACTTTAAAAATTAATTTTTAAGAGGAAATTTATTGAAATTAAATACTAAAAAGAATTTAGCGCAAATTTTTTTTTTATCATAGGAAGTTTGTGCAAAAGCATTTTTCATAGAGAATTTTGTCCAAATTCATAAATTGACTTTTGTGCAAATTCATAAGTTAAAGGAAATATGGCTTTTTGTGACTTTTTTTAAATTTTTGTGGGATATTTTGCGCAAAATCACTTTATAAACAAAATTTTAAAAGTAAATTTGTTCAAATTTAATTATAAAAACAAAATTTTAATAAACTTATTTAAAATAGGGAAGTTTTTAAAAAATCACTTTTCATAGGGAACTTTGTGCGAAGTTATGTTCCAAGTTTGTGCAAACTAACTTTTTATAGCAAAGTCTTCGAAAGTTGACTTTTGTATAAATGGGAGTTCTTTAAAAAATCACTGTTCATAGGGAACTTTGTGCAACGTTGTTATACCAAGTTTGTGCAAACTAACTTTTTATAGCAAAGTCTTCGAAAGTTGACTTTTGTATAAATTCATTAGTTAAAGGAAATTTGGCTTTTTGTGACTTCTTTAAACTTTTCGTGGGATAGTTTACGGAAAATGTCTTAAAAATCCATTTTAAAAATTAAATTTATTTCAATTAATTCGGCGCAAATTCGGTTTTTATAGAAGATGTTCCACAAATTCACTTTTTATAGGAAATTCGCAAAATTACTTTTAATAGGAAACTTTGCACACATTACGATGTATTTGACTGAAATTTATTTGAAAAAAAGAAATTTGTTTCAATTAAATTTTCAAAGAAAACTTTGCGCAAATTTACTTTTTATTGAAAGTTAGCCTGAATTTTTTTAAATTAAATTGTTTAAGAAAATTTTGCGCAAATCCTCTTTTAAAAAGAAATTTTGAGTAGAATCAAATTATTTTGAGTAAAGAATCTTTGTTGGGGAAGTTTGCGTTAATTAACACTTTTAAGTGATGTTTGCGTTAACTCACTTTTGATAGGAAATTTGGCGGGAATTCTTTTATTATTTTGTGCGAACTCCGTTTTTTAAGAAAAATTTTTATGGATTCAAATTTAACAAGTTATATTGCGCAAATTTACTTTTTTGTGGATGTTTGCGTTAATTTACTTTTTATATGAAATTTGGCGTAAATTCTTTCCTTCAAGGAAATTTTGTGCAAATTGTTCAAATTTCCTTTTTTTGGGATGTTAGTTCACTCTTTTTTTCTTTCCTCATAGTAAATTTTTGGCAACTTCCCTCTTTAGAGAGATTTGGCCATCACTGTTTGTTCAAAAACCCCAGAAAAATATTCCTGGTTGTTGTACAAAATGTTATTTCTGATGGTAAGTGCTAAATTGAAAAACACATGTCTTTGTCTGTGATACCTACAAGGAGGGAGGATCGTTCCCTTGTGTGTATGTGTGTGTGTGTGTGTGTAGAGAAGTATGCGTGTGTATATGTATTTTCTTAAGTCTAGCACGTGCTGTTATAATAAAATTTTAAAATTTATTGTCATTGCATGCTCGTTTAGTACGAGTTGTATGTACAGGATGCGTGTTTGTTCAAATTGCTCGACCATTTTGAAAACCACCTCTTCGGACTGCAGCAACTCAGATTGTGTTGGGTTTAAGAGGGAAACATAATTTATTTCCTTGCAACTTTTCTCTGGTCTATTTTTTTCGTTTGTTTCATGCTGGACTTGGCACAAATTTGTTACTTAGCTTCACCGATTATTGTTAGTGGTGGGGTTAAAACCCTAAAGAACCATTAAATATGAAAGAACAGTTTTTGTAGTTTTATTTTTTTTGCTTTTAATTGTCTTCCGGTTTTTATGTTTATTTCCCATAAACATACGCTAATAGTGTAAGTGTGTGTGTAAACGCTCTTACAAACATTAAAATGCACTCAGCCAAGAAATAAAATTTATTTAAAGGGCGAAAAGGGCAGTGAACCACACCTTCTTTTTTGCGTTTATGTGTGTGTGTGTTTTTATTTTGGGTAATAATTTTTTCTTCTTTCGGCTGATAACATTGAGAAATGTTACAATATTAATTTTGTTGGTGGCAAACCAGGTATTTACTTTTGTTAATTCATTAACAGATGGCGGCATGTGTTTATGTCTCACAAACTGGTATTATATAGAATGTTTGTGCAATTGTCTGGTATACGGTACTTATTTATTCCGAAATTGCTAGTGTATTGTTAAAAAGGGTTTTAATTAGTGTTTTAATTCAAAATAAATTTTGTTATTTGCTTAAGTTAAACCAGACATGTGTTTCAAGAATTTTGGTGGTGCGATGTTGTTTATTTTTAAGAAAAACACCTGTACTATTTAAAAAGAAAATATGTATGTATGTGTTTTAATAAAATTATGACTTTGCTTATAGCAAATTTCAAAATTTAAATGTAAATAAAACAAAAAGTTTTCAAAGAATTATCTTAATGATTTTTTTTATAAAGTAGGGAGCAAAATATCGGCCAAATGCTTGCCACAGATTCGGTGGCATACCTCCATCCGATAGCCCATATTTTTAATGACTCTGAGGCATAGTTGTGATTCAATGACGACAATGTAACGAATTATCTCATCCTTTAGTCCCAATCCATATTATGAAACATTTGCTGCAAAACATTTGAGTTTGTTGATTTAGAGGAAAGACGAAGGAAAAAGTGTTATTTGTTTTATGTAAAAGCAGTTTTGTAAGTTTGTTATTGAAAGAAAGTGACAGAAGGCATAGAAAATGACTCAATGGTGTAAAACAAAATTTTTATTCTTTGGACACGAATGCAGTTTTTAAAGAGACTTGAAGAAAGTTTTTGCAGCAAATGTTTCATTATATGGATGTGGTCTTAGCACTTGAATTGTTCTTAGCTTATTGACGTACACTTTTTCTTTTAAAGATCCCTAAATAAAGAAGTCCATTGGTGTCAAATCACATGATCGTGACAGCCAATTAACATTGCCACGACATGAGATAACACGGTCATTGAATTTCTCGCGCATAAGAGCCATTGTTTCGTTGGCTGTGTGGCAAGTGGCACCATCCTGTTGGAACCACATATCGTCCAGGTCCATATAATCAATATCTGTCCACAAAAATCATCAATCATCCCGCAATAGCCAACACCATTCACGGTAACTGGCCTGGCCGACTTTATATTCGAAGAAGTATGGCCCGATGACGCCGCCAGCCCATAAACCCTACCAAACAGTCGCTATTTGTGGATGTATTGGCTTTATAACAATCCCTCGTAGATTCTCATTTGCCCAAATGTGGCGATTCTTCTTGTTAACGAATCCACTGAGGTGAAAGTGTGCCACGAAATGCATTCAACAATCTTAACGTCAATCTTTGTCAAACACTGAAACATAGAAATATCAAACTAAGTTGGCCAAAAAACTGGTCGTTAAGAAGTGACTTACACCACCCTTTGGAAGACTTTGTTAAAAGTTATTTTTTGAAGAGCAAAATTTTGAATAAAAAAATTTAAAGAATTTTGGGGAAAATATTAAAATTTTTTGCGTTCTAAAGAGAATTTTTCGAAAATTTAATTGTCTTAGGAGATTTTCGAAATTAATTTTTTAAAAGAGAAAAGTATAAAAGTTCACTTTCAAAGAAAAGTTTTCAAAAAATGTTGGTTCTGTTTTGGAATTATTCGAAAATTCACGGTTTTAAAGCGAACCTTTTGAAAAATTCAACTTTTAATCCAAATTCTCAATATTTTTAATCAGGCTTTTAAGTTCATAAAATTTAATTTTCATTAAATTATTTTTATGAAGAAAGGAATTTTACAATATGAAATTTAACTAAAATTGTTATTGATAATCATTCATTCTTAACTGACCTGAGATTCGAACCCAGGCGGCTGGTTACCCTGACATGTTTCGATCGCTACCATTCGATCTCCTCAGAGGGATTTGCCGTCTTACACCCAATTTTCATGATGATTTTTTCCCCTATTTTTGAAACATGTCTTTTTTAGTTTGAAAGCGAGCGGGGGAGAGAAGTAAGCAGGGTAGAAAAAAAGACATGAATCGTATTTTCTGTGTTTTTTTTTTTTGACATTCCTCTTTGCATTTAATTTTGTTTTTTAATTTATGTTGTATTTTTATTTCAAAATTACAATTGCTTATTAAAATATAAAAAAAATAAACAAATTTAATTAAAAACAATTCAATGCATACATACATATATAAGGAAAATAAAAAAAAAATCAAACAAAATAAGAAACATAGTGAAAATTTAACATGTTTTTGGAAGTTTCTTTAAAAAAGAACTACAAAAAAGACATGTCTTTTAAATCATCGTGAAAATTAGGTGTTACACTCGCAGCCCTCGACGACTGCTGACGTCAATAGTCAAACATCAATCCTTCTTCAACTTTTTGTATCCAAGTTTTCGAAGTTTTTTTAAGTTTTTGTTAATAATACAGGGTGGCGCAGAATGAGCTATATGGCTTAAATGGTTTATAACCGTTTTATTTATGAAATTAATATTTTTTTTTTTAATACAGTAGGGAATTTTTTAATTAGCTTTGAAAAATGATATGCTGTAAGCGATATACATTTTTTTCTCCGCACATACGTGCATATTTCCATAACTTTTCGCCAAATTTCGGGTGTAATGGCTACTATTTCATTTCGAAATTTGTTTTTTAGTTGAGGAATGGTTCAGGGGCTGTTAACATTTAATAGAACTATCAGGAGCTGTTAAATCCGGTGTACGTAGATGCTAGTTAAAATCGCTTATGTACGAAATAATGCATTCGCCGATTATGTTCCTTACCTTAGCCATTGAGCCACCTGCAGTATGTGGTTATGTACTCAAAATTCTCTTAAAAAGTCTAAAGTAGCACCAGGAATGATTCTTACAAGCCCGTGTTAATGAACATTTCCAACCAAATGGCTTGTTGATGACGCTGTGGGAGCGATGCGCATATGACGACGATATGAACGCTGTGTCAACACAATGGATTGTAGGTTTCAAAAATAAAATTCAATTATTTTTGTTCGTTGCTCGATTGTATTGTTATTCATAATTAATTCCCCAAGTAATATAACTCATTCCGCACCACCCTGTTTTAGTTTTTTTAGCCAATAAAAACTTTATCTATTTATATTATTTAACAAGCTGATCCGACAGACGTTGTCCTGTCTAAATTAGGAGAAAAGTTTGCGTTCGATTTTTAAAATCCGTTAAAAAGATACGAACATTTAAAAGAAAAATTAGTCAAATCGATGGAGCCGTTTTCTGATTTAAGTATATCGAAAAAAGTGGGCGGGGCAAAATTTTCTTCCCGTAAAAACCTTTCGTTTTATTAAAGAACTTTTCGCAAAAACTCCTTATTATTCAATGGAATCTTTTAAAAGCTCATATTTTTAAAGGAAATTTCCGTCAATTTACATTTACAGAAATTTTTTCGAAACATTATTTCAAAGTTATTCCTTTATTGAAATTTTTAAAAAATTAACTGTTTTGAATAAAATTTTCTGAAAATTTAATTTAAGAAAAAATTTTTGGAAAACTTAGTTTTTAAAGGGAATTAATTAATCTTTTAAATTTGTTCCTTTTTTCTTAGAAAAGCTTTTTGAAAATTCGCATTTTTAAGGAGGTTTTTCGATATACAACATTTTATAGGAAATTTTTTTTAAATTCATTTTTGATAAAATCTTTTGAAATTCGCATTTATTTTCTTGCCTCTAAACTTTCAAATGAAATTGATCTCATTTGATTGTAATTTCCATGTTACTTTTTTTTTGGTCGTTGAGTATACAACAACCAAATAAATTTGATACTAAATTTAAATATTTCCTTACACACTTGTACCTTTTTTATTTTTGTTCCACTAAATATTTCCGTTTTAACAAACTGCCAAAGCAATACACAGAAAAAAATAAACAATATTTGAAACGACAAAATTACTTAACGTCACTTAAAGTAGACACAAATAAGTCATATCCGATACAGTTGTTACAAATACAAATAAATACTTTAATTCGAATCTCGAAATACCTCCAACGAACACAACTGCGTAACAACAAACATCATAAAAACTTTAAATTAGTAACAAGTATTTTTGCATAAGGAATATCAAAAGATATTCGAACTGAAACTTATATAATGCCGAAAAAAATATGCTGAAACTATTCATATACAAACAAATATAGATGACACACACACACGTCATATGTATCGTATGAAATTTGATAGTATTGCTTTGTTTTTTCTTTAAAGTACATGTTCCTTTAGTTTTTTTTTTTTATTATTGTTTTTATAGGTACAGTGATTTAAGAACTTAAAAATAACGACAAAAAATTTTGTATTTTTGAGAAGAATTTTCTTTACTGCTTGGCCCACAATGTCGACAAGAACATTTCTTTCCATTGAAAACAATAATAAAACACTAAAATTTGTTTTTGATTTTAATGTAAATATACGAAAGAAATGTTCTTGTCGGTATTGTGGGCCTAGAAGTTACATTTTACTTTTTACGTGGGAACACACTATCTTATATGAGTGACAGTTTTGCTCAAATTTTCCCTTGCTCGATATTGAGGCCGCTTATTTTCGTCAATCAACCGTTAAAAACAAATTATTTTGAGGTAGACTGTTGAGTGATGAAATTTTTGACTGTCATTCAAGTCCAATAGTGTGTACCACGCTTAAAGAGTATACATAATCGTTTATAATAACTTTTTAGTGGACATTTTTCAAAAATTTATTCTTTTTAGTCGTTTTGCGAAAATTCACTTTACATAGGACATTCTTAGAAAATTCCCTTTTTTAAGTTTTCGAAAATTTACCTTTAAAGGAGAATTTTTAAAAATTTCTAAGCTTTTCTTACCGGTTATACATATTTGTGAATTTTCTTTTAAGAAATAATTTTTCTAAAATTATCTTTTCAAAGGAAATTTTTAAAAAACATTTTATAGGGAATTTTTATGGTATAAACATTTTGTAAAGAATTTTTCGAACATTAACTTTTTAAAGGAAATTTTAAGAAAATTCTTATTTTACAGAAAGTTTTTAGAAAACTCACTTTTTATAGAGCCTCTTTTAAAAAATCCCTTTCTAAAACGACTAAATTCTAAAATTGACTTTTCGAAAAAAAAATTTCAGAAAACCCACCTTTAAAGAAAATTTTTAAAAAATTTTAACCGATATTTTTTAAATTCAATTCTGAAGGCACAATTTTAATTTCATGTGTTAAAATTTCCATCTTCATTAAGATTATTCAATGAAAATTAAATTTAATAAGCTTTAACCTGATGAAAATATGAAGACTTGAATTAAAATATTTGTTAATATTTATTTTCTCGGGGGAATATTTTTAAAAGTCAGTTTTTGGAGCGAACTTTTTAAGAAATGTACTCTAAGGAACGAATATTTTTTTTTAAATTTACTTTGTAATGGGTATTTTTTAAAAATTGATTTTTTAGTAGGAATTTTTCTGAAAATTAATTTTTACGAGAGAATATTTTAAAAACTGGCGTTTTAAAGGGATTTTTTTTAAATTCCCTTTTGAGTGGGAATATTTTTGAAACGCACTATTTACTTTTCATAAAAATGGTTTTAAGAGGGGATGTTTTAAAAGTGGGATTTTATTTATTAATTTACTCATTAAGGGAATTTTTAAAAATATCAGTTTTAGGGGCAATTTTTGAAAACTTATTTTCTAGAGGGAATTTTTAAGCATTTTTGAGAGGGAAATTTTTAATAAATCTCTTTTTAGAGGGAACTCTATTAAAATTCCCTTTTTAAAGGGAATATTTTAAATATTTACTTTTTTATGGGAATTTTCTTAAAATACACCTTTTAATGGGAATTTTTTAGAACTGATATTTTCAAAGGGATTTTTTTAAAAAATTCAGATTTTAGAGGGGATTTTTTTAAACTAAATTTAAGAACATTTTTTCATAAATTCACTTTTAGAAGAAATTTTTTTTAAAATTGAATTTATGGAGGGAATTTTTTGAAAATTTACTTTTTGGGGGAATAATTTTAACATTTTTTTAAAGAAAATAGTTTACAAATTCAGTTTTTGGAAGGAATTTTTTTAAATTTATTTTCAGTAGGCATATTTCTGAAAATAAATGTTTAGAGGGAATTTTTTAACATTCACTTTTTAAAGGGAACTTTTTTTAAAACTCACTTTAAAGAGGGATTTTTTTTAAATTTACTTCTTAATGGGAATATTATGTAAATTCACTTTTAAAAGAAACATTTTAAAAACTACACTTTTTTAAGGAAATTTTAAAAACATTCAGTTTTTAGAGGGAATTTGTTAATAATTAATTCTTAAGAGGAAATATTTCAAAATTCACTTTTTAGATGAAACCTTTCAATATAAATATAAGTGATATATATTCACTGTTTACATAAATATTCAATTATAAGCTTTTAAGGGAAATTTTTTGAAAATTACATTATAGAGGAAATTTTACAAAATTTACTTAATAATGGGAATTTTCTAAAAATTTCCTTGTAATGGGAATTTTCCCAAAATTTCTTTTAAAATGGGAATTTTTTGAATATTCATATTTAAGAGAAAATTGTTTAAAAAGCCGCATTAAAGAAAATTTTTTGAAAATTTTCCTTTTAAAGAAAATTTTACAGGTCCTATTTCTTAAATAATTTTGAAAAATTTGACTTTTAAAAGCAAATTTTCTGAAAATATTTAATTTTTATAAAATTTTTTTCTAGAGCAAGTTTTTGACATTCGTGAGGGCACAATTTATATAGCTTAACCCACTGTGCATACTCATTTTATACTTTTGTTTATAGCCAGACAATACTTATTGTATTTTTCTTGTCGCAAAAAAGCAGCTTTACAAGTGCTTAGCAAAAAGACAAGAAATAAAAGTATAAAAAGCAGCAACAGCAACAAAAATCTTTAAAACGAAATACCGAAAGAAGTCTTAGTTAACCAGATATGAAGCTACAACTTGTGACTGTATTGTGGCAGCTACGAATACAAATACTACGACACATTGTTATTTACTTATAGGAAACATTCATAAATGATTGTAAAAAAATCCCTTAAAATATTTTTGCAATAAATAGATTATTTTACATAAACAAAAAATCTAAATAAAAAAGAAATTTATAGTTTTTCTTTGTTATATCAATATAAGAAAAAAATGCTAATTATTTTCAAATTTTTTTAGATTTTTAAATGATGATATTAAGAAATAAACATTTTTTTAAACATTTTTTATTTCTAAAGAAGAAGCTAAATGAATTTGTCAAAAATTTTCTTCTAAATTCAGTTTCTATAGAAAATTATTCTCTAAAGAGAGGATTTTCGGATCCACATCAGTCTACACTGAAAAGAAACTCAATCTATCCCTACATAAATCAAGCCAAAATAGTGTCAATAGTACGGTAAGTACGGATTTCCCTTAACCAAGTACAACATGCTCAATTCACATAAGGATTATTCAAGAGCCTCTTACTTAAAAAAAAAATCTGAAACCATGACTGATTTAAGAAAAAGTCAGATAAAAATTAGCCTCAAAACGTGATTGATTCAAGAATTTCGATTGATTCAAGAATTTCCGATTTCGTACTTGAAATAATCCAAAAGTAGATTGATCGATTCTAACCTAAACTCCTACCCCAGAGAACCAGAGAGAGGAAATATTATTATTTATTTACTTAACTTAACTTAAACACCCATTCGTTACACATGCTTGTTTCACCTTTGTTATATTCTTCTCTCTGTTTACAGAAGAACTTTAAATTATATGGCGCCAGCAGCATGCGCGATATTTTTATTATTGTTATTCTACTTTGGAAATGTGCTGTACATATTTAACCAATTTTAACAAATAGAAATCGGGAATTTTTGCTTCTATTTTTTAACTTTTTAAACATGAAGATGTATATATCTTTTTCTTCTTGTAGTGTTGTTGTTGTTTTTACACAATGCAAGCATATCGTTTTTTACCTACTTCTGCAGTGTTGTTGTTTCTATAACAAACTTTGAAAAGCTCACGAATATGCACGCATATACAGTATAGAGTGGGACGACCTACGAAAAGTTCAGGCTCTTTTTTATTTGATTAACGGTAAATATTTTACTCATTTTTAAGTTGTATGTCCACAAAATCATTTATTTCTTTTTTAAAATTTCGTTAAAACCTTTCCTTCTGCCTACCAAAGCCCTGCTTTGCAATTTGATTTACGGCCAATTTCACCAAGTTCAGTTAACACTAACTATTACTTTAACTTCCAGTTAGCAATATGTTTTCGACAGTTATAACTAAGAGTTAGTTATAGCTGAACTCGGTGAATGAATTTTTATTTATTTAAAGAAATTCCAGTGCCCATGTTCTGTAAACTCTCGCGTCGACAAACTTATCGATTGAAATGTGAGAAATTAAACAAAAATGCGATTAATTGAAACAAACAACTGTTTTTCTCACTTAACTGCGTTTCTAACATTTTTGGTGAGTCTTAACTGTCACGTAAGTAAAAAACTCGTCAATTTACAGAAAAAGTGTATCTGTAAAATTTCTGGGAGAAAGTTCATGCTTTGAATTTTCAAAAAAACTCACAAATAAAAACGGGGCGAGAAAAAATTTTAACACTACAAAACATATTAAAAATGCAAATAAAAATAATATTTTGTTCTCGGCACATTTTTTCATTGTTTTTTATTTTGGTTTTAACACTTTTATAAAATATACGAATGTTTTCAAAGCTCTTTTGCAAACAACAAACGCCCTCTACATTATTTGGTATAGCCGACGGTTGTATTTTCGCCGCCGTCGTTGAACAATTTTTTAATTTTAGTAAATTTTGGTCGCCGTCAACGATATGTGTGACTGGCGTTCTCAAAGTCTGCAATGTCACATTGGCCTCGAGTGCAATGTTATGACGCTTATAACGTAACGAAGTAATTTCCTTTGATAGTTTTCGACATGAGTTATAGACACAGTTTTTTTTCACTTTTCGGGAAACGATGGAATATTTTGTGTCACGTCTTTTCGAAGCGAAAAGTTCTCACTAAAGTTACATAACATGGGTACACGCTTAAAAATCGTTTGCAAATAATTCAATTCTTGTAATCAAAGATCGCGTTCTAACGGTTCGATTTAAATGCCGGCGTTTGCTAACACCCAATTTTTCTTATTTGATATTGAAGTATTTTTGTTACCAGATCGACGCGATTAATTTTGGCGTAATGTGTTATTATAAATCGTACGAAACAATCGAATTACAAAGACCAAACTGGGCGATCGACTTATCTCACGCAAGGGTACTCCCGAACACCCGCCTCGTTTGTGCGATTTAATCTCTGAACGAATATTTTGTTTGGAGTAACATATAATTGCTGGTCTATTTTAACAAGCCAACAACGTTAGAAGAGCTACCAAATTCCTTGCATTGGTTGTAGCTTATTCACTTGTCTTAGTCCTTTCGCGGCTGACATTTGAACTATGTCATAATCCATAAATAAGGGCAACGATTTCACTTAAAAGAAAACTCATTTCCATAACTAACCAACAAGGCTGCTAATTGAAAAACAAAATGCTTTATTCTTAACGAAAAATCTTTTAACTAAATGCTGAACAAAAATTAAAATACAATATTTCAATCAAAACAACATTAAAATGTATTCATTCAGTTACTTCAAGCGAATGTAAATTTTCTGTTTTGTTTTATGACTGTCGAAATAGCGTAAGTGTGTACCTTTTAACATAAGTAAGAAGAGCTGTTTGTGGCAATAATTAAGACTGAGGTAATACTTAAAGTGTATAAATTTACAAGAAATAACAAAAAACTTCCTGCATATTTACTTAGCCTTAGCAACACAATCTAAGCGGCTGGCCACAAACGGCAAACGTTTACAATTCCCGACTTCAATAAGCATAACAACTGATTTATTTATTTTAATAAAAATATCTTTCGTTTTCATTTCCAGATTAAAATGTTAAACAAACTGATAAATTTTTAATAAATACAGGTAAAAAATAAAAAAGAATCTTCTCAAATACAACAACATGAAATAAAAATCTACTCATTTTCTGTATTTAAATATGTACATTTGAGATGAATTTGAAATTCAAATGGTATTATTTACAACTTTATAAATGTTTAATTTAATGCATAAATAATGTATTATTTGGTATTTTTAACACAAACTCACAAACTCAAAAGAAATAGAAACAGCAAATCATTTTCATCATTTTTGGTGTTTGAAAGCGTGTTTATATTTTGTCTTCAGATTTCTTTGGGCTGTCACTTTTTACACCTTTGTCAAGCTGAATAATTTTGAATTTACTTAAACACTTGACATTTTTGTCTTGTTGTCGTTGCTGTTGTTATCTCTTGCCAAATATTGTCAAGACCTAATTGACTTCATATCCTGTGTTTTTTTTTTTCTTTTTTAGATAGCAGAAGGGGCTGGGAATAGGGGTTTGTCATTTAGCGTTTTTCATCCCTTTTTGTTAAACAAAAAGTTCATCTTTATGAAGTGTTTTACTCCACCTTTTCTTCAATTTTTGTGTGTAATTATTCTTTGTAAAATTGTCTTGCCTTTTCGATTAAAAGCCTGTCATGGAGATACAAAAATGTACTTTGTTACAAGCACTTAAATGGATGAACTTTGACCTTTGTTCTATAAAACAAAAATTACTTAGCCGATCTTAAGGAAAATTGCAACTATGGCAAGGGTGAAGTAGAATTTTTTAAATCTGAGTTGCTTAAAAGTTTAAAGTAAGTTCAAAGAGCGCTACGGAAGTTTCATTTTGATCTTGGAATTATTATTATAAAATTCAAAAATCGTATATTTTGCAGATATTTTAATTCAAATGTTGTTTAATTTTATTACAGGTTTCTGGCTTGATAGAAATGTTTCTTTTTTTTTAAGAAGACTTTAGATTTGATTTCATTCGAGAGTGCTCCGGTAGGAAATTCATTGGTGCAATAATATCTTATATATATAAATTGGGAAAGGCAAACAAGTTAAGAACGCTTTGCTCATCTGTTTGCCAACCGATTTGAACAAAAATACACCATTTGAAAGTTATTTACGTACAGACGTGCACAATATATATTTTATTAATATCTGAGGGGCTTTAATAGGGTAAAAAAGGTTAAATTCGGTTTTTGGTACTTTTTCGTTGTGCAACTGGTACTTTCTTAATTTTCGTTTATATTGGACCAAGAAGCAAAATATTTAACATGCAATGTCCTGAGTGGATTAAAATCTAAAAGAGTGAAATTTTTGGTACTTTTTTGTCCCTTGACTGGTACTTTTTGAATTTTCATTAAAATTTGACTTAGAAACCTAAAATTAAACAAGTAATGTCCCGGGTGGATAAGAATCTGCAAAAGGGATCTTCTTGGTACTTTTGCCTTCTTCAACTGGTACTTTTTGAATTTTCGTTGTATTGAACCTAGAAACATAAAATTAAAAATGCGTGGTCCTGAGTGACATGCAAGGTTCTGAGTAAACGGGAATTTGTAAGAGGGATATTTTTGGTACTTTTTCGTTTTGAGAAACCATAATTGGAGCCTTGTTGGTACTTTTTTGTTTTTCAATTGGTACTTTCTGATTTTTTTTATATTATTGAAGGTACAACATTAAATTACACATTCACGGACTTGAGTGGAAGACAACATAAGCTGTTCCTTCGCCAAATCGAGCCACTAAGACGGGAAAGAACAAATGCTCGAAACAAATTAATTCACTTATACTTATATGTATGCATGTTTTCCTCATATTTGCATTAATAATTACGGTTGAATTTCGACCACTGGGCAAACCCTAGTAACAGTAATTGCTCAACCGATCCGTATAAAAATTAAAAATTAAGAAGAAACTACTGTTTGTTCTATAACTTGATAACTCATACTAAAGTTTTTGTTTTTATTGCGACTTTTACAAGATTTCATGCATTTTTAATGAAGTTTTTAACTTTTTCCAAACCATTTTCATCATGCAATTTTACTTTTTGTTTCATTAAAAAGGATACACGAATCCTTTAAGTCCTTTATAACCAGTTCATCTATTAAATACATTTCATATTTATGTCATTTAAAATAAATAAATATTTCATATCCTAAAGTGTATACTATATTTTATCTTTTCCTTTTTTGGTCTATTTGAACAACAAAAAATAAGTCTTAATCAAATATTTATTTAACCGGAAACAAAATAGAACAGCTCCCAACATTTACGTTAGTGGCACCGGGTACAGTTCTTTGTTTGTATTTTATTATCAGTTTGTCCTACTCTATTTGCAAATCATTAGTAAAAATAAAAGTGAAACATGTAGTGTATTCAGTTGATGAACCCAGGTACATTGTATGTAGCATATACAATTGTATTATGACTTGTTGGTAGGCATGGGAACACACACAAAATGAACTAAAACTAAATATATTCATATAATAAATAAAATAAAAGTAAAGTAAAGATTATAGTATACATTTTCACACGCCTACTTTCACTTTGCTAAAAAAAAAAAGAAAAACTTTGCCTCATTAGTGTTGCAAACAAATACACAAAACTGTATCTCTATGGAATGGATTTCTTGTTTTAATGATTTAATACTAAAGAATGTCTTTTTCAAACATGTGTATGTTGTGGACAAATAATAGTTATACTAGACGTAGTCATAGCACCAGAAGCCTGGCCCACATTTCTAACAACACCAATTTTAAACACAAATAAGAATGTGTGTTAAAGTGTGCGAGTACTGTATGAAAGGAAAAAGAATATACTCGAAAGTCTTTTTATGCACATGAACTAAGATAAATGATTGTATGTGTGTGAAAAACGCGCACAAGTCATTTATTTGCAAGACCCAACAATGTTGGCAAGCTAATTATTATATGTACCTTATGAACCCTTTAAACATTTTTGGGTTATTGGTAACAGTGAAAGCCAAAGAAATAAGTGCTTAAGTGTTAAATGTTATAAACTCCGATCGTAAAAAAAATTATTTTCCGTAGTGAAGTAAAATTTTTGCAATTGTATTTAAAAGAAAATGTTTAGCTTCTCACAATTTTTTTGTCGATAATGGACGGGTACCAACAAATTTTCTACATAAATTTGAGGGCTATCAAACATTTTTAAAGAAAATGCAGGGCTACCAGCAACTCGCAATGGAAAATGGTCGGCTACCAAGAAGATTCTATGTAAAGAGTATGACTACCAACAAATAATTTGAAAAAACTTTTGATTATCAAACATAGAGTATAAAATATGTTTGGCTACCATAATTATTGATAGAAATATTAGGACGCCAAAACATTTCGACCAACTTATATTTCTTTATAGAAAACTTTTGTTTGCTAACAGACAGTTGACTACCAATAATTACCAAAGTTACCAATAATTTCCTAGAAGATACTTGGCTCCCTTAATTTTAAATAGAAAATTAAAGGCTATCAATAATTTTTTATATAAAATGCTAGGCTACCAGCAATTTGCATTAGAAAATGATTGGCTACCTACAAATTTCTTTGTAAAGAGTTTGGCTACCAACAATTAATTTGAAAAAACGTTTGATAACCACAAACATCCTCTAAAATATGGTTGGCTACCATAATATTAAGACCCCAAAACATTTCGAAGAACTAAAATTTTTTTTTAGAAAACTTTTGTCAGCTAACAGACAGTTAACTTCCAATATATTCTATATAAACTTGTTGCTTAAGCAATTTTATATTCCAAATTTCGGGCTACCAGCATTTTATTTAGAAAATTATTAATATAAATTGTTTAAAGTAAATAAATGAATATCAATAATAAACTGTTTGTCGACGAACATTTATCTATTGAAAGTTTTGCCTACCGATATCACCTTATAAAAAAAAAGTATATAAAGACTTCTTTGGGCTGTTTTTGTTTTCTTTTAAAAGTAATAAGGGCTAATAATGTTTCATATAGAAGGCATTGGTATAAATATTTTTTCTTATGAGAAATCCACAGACTGAATATTTTTAAGGTTTTTTAATATTTCTTTAATATTTTTCTAACAAAGGGCTATAATATGTTTTTATAGACATCTAGCGGCCAATACTTTTTTTTAGAAAACATTGGGCTAACAATGATTTTTTTTTTTCAGAATGTATTGGAGTAAACAAATTTTCTTATAGAAAACACTGCGCTGCCGATAATTTTCTAAAAAAACACAAAAGCCTGGAGTGTACTTTATGTTTGTATTTAAAAATCCTTAAGCTACTAAAACTTTTGAATAGAAAAATCATGAGGCTACTAATGCTCTTTTTAAGATAACATGAAAAGGCCAATATTCTCCTGTAGAAGATATTGTACTTTTTATGTTTTCCAATAGAATATTCTTTTGCTGTTTCCAACAATCTGCTACCAATATTGTTCTGGAATAACATTCTGCTACCAATGTTTTTCAATAAAAAACATTCCACTTCCAATGCTTTGCTCTAGAAAACTTAACACTACCAATGTTTTCCTGTTGTAAACATTTTGCTACTAATATTTTTTGCAGCAAATATAATGCTACCAATTGTTTCCTTTCAAAACATAATGCTACTTAATATTTTTTTTTCAGTCCGAGCTGGACAAATTCTCAATTCTTTTGGGCAAGAGTGTTGTCACTTTTTTCTAGTCTATTCCTAGAATATTCAAACAAGTAGCTTGTTAAAAAAAATAAAACAACTACATACATAGATTTTTTTATATAAAAATGCTGTACACGAAATGACAACTAAGTTATATTTAACATATTCACACATACATATGTACGCCCATACGTGCCAAAGTACACCAACACTAAGAGTTTCTTATACACATTATAACAGAGGTACTGGGAGACAATAAAACCATGTAGTCTTCTTTAAAGAAACAAGTAGCAGTTTCAGCAAATATATGGTTTCTATTCATACACAGGCTTTTTTAGACTTAAGCAATATGCCTGCTTGGAATAAGAATATAAAGAGCATGAATTTATAAATGTATTTGTTTTGCTTGTATAGGTATACTACATTTACACATTCTAAGGCAACAAAAAGCTTAAATAAAACAATCAACTTGGTTTGTATTTTTTTTTACGAAAGAAATATTCATGTCTGTATTTTGTTGCAATACAATATTTCAATTGCTTTTTGCCCCAAATAGGCAAGTAATGAATATATATTCATACATACACATTAGTTGGCTCTCCTGCTGTGTTTCTACCCAAATCCAAATTGCTCAAATATATGCAAACACCTTAAAGCTGGTATCATCCTGCTGGTGCTGCTGCTGGTGCTAAAGCTGAGTTGTCTTCATCGGCTACTGCTATGTTGGGCCTATTATGTCTTATTTCATTTATGTGTTTCTCTGGCTGGGTGTCTGTGTATATGAGTGCTCAGAATTTGTGAAGAATTTTAATTTCATTTCCGTTTTAGTTTTCTTTTTTATTTCTGTTATTTCATTTGCAGTCCTAAATATTTTTTCTATTTGTTTTTGATTTAGAGAATTTTTTTCTTTTCTTTTTTCTTTTTGTTAATTTCTTCCTTTTGCTGTAAATAAAATCATTATTTTGTTATGAATATAAAACCAGACAAGAGAAAAATGGATGGACAAAAGTATAGAATAGAATTTTGAAATACCTTTAAAAAGAAGAAATTATTTTTATACAATATAAATGCTACAACAATTTTTCCTGGTCTCTTTAATTTGAAAATGAAATAATGTTAGTTAAAAGAAAATTAAATTTAATAGAGGAATTGCAAAGAAAATATTTTTAAAAACAACATTTTAAAAATTTATCGAAAACTGCTACAACAAATTCTTAAATTTTATAGGTTTTTAGGAAATTAAATAAACTTGAAAATACAGTTTAAATTTTGAAATAAATTCAAAAAATCGTTTTCCTCTTCTCCAGTGTTAAAAAAAAACCACCCCTTTTTCAAGTCCTGTCAAAAAAGTGGTGTTTGTGTCAGGTTTACAATTTCATGCAGGTTTGCATTTATTTGTTTTGTCATATTTAGCACATAATACTTCTTACAATAAGCTTATTTACTTAAACTCCTTTGTTGTTGTTGTTGTTATTTACATTACATTATACTTTTGTAAATATAAATGTCAACATTTGCGTAGTTACACATACATACATGTTTATATTATAAAAGTAACATGTCATAACTTTGTAAAAAGTTTTAATGTAAATTCTAAAATTTTTAAGCAAAAAGAAAATGTAGAGTCTATTAAAAGGTATATAAAAAACATTTGGCTACCAATATCTTCTAAAGCAAATGTTTTGCTACTAACTAATTGTTCAGTTGGAAACATTAGGCTACCAAAATTCTCTTGATAAAATATTTCATATTATTCTTGACATATCGCTACTCATGTTTTTCCCCAGTAAACATTTTGTTGATTTAGGCTTTTAACAATAATTTACATATTACACTATTACTAATGTTTCTCCATAAGAAAACCTTGGCTACCAATACTTTTTTATTAAAAACATTCTGCAAATAATATTTTTCAATTAAAAACTTTTGGCTACAAGTCGTTAAAGCCTTGTCTACATAATTCCTTGGGTAAATTAAACTTTTCTTCAATTTTTTTATCTTTGTACTACAAAAAAAAGTCTTGCTTCTAAAGCCTCAATTTAAAAATTATTTAGCTGCTAATATTTTCTATAGACAACATATATTTAAAAAAAAAAAAAACATTAGGCTACTAATGATTTTTTATAATTAACAATTGGCTACCAATATTTTGTTAAGCAAATGTTTTTCTACAAAGTAATAATTCAGTTGGAAACATTACACTACCAATAATCTGTTAAGAACATATATGAATAACAAATTTTTTTCTTAAGCAAATAATATTTTTTCATATTTTGCTTATTTTTTCTATAGAAGTCCTTTTTCTACTTATGTTTTTCCTCAGTAAACATTTTGTTTATTTACAAAAAAGCCTTTGGCTACCAATATTTTTCAATAAAAAGAATTTGGCTACTAACAGTAAAGGCATTTTTTACAGAAATCATTAGGCTACTTAATATTTTCTTAAAAATAGTTTCTAAAAACACCTTGTGCTACCAAAAATCGGATTTTGCTTTGAAGTTTTTATATACAAATTATTTAGCTACTAATAACTTCTATAAAAAACGCATTTTTTCATAAAATAACAAGGGCTACCAATGATTTACTATAATTTCCATATGTCAACTAATGTTTTTCCATATAAATCATCTTTCTACAAATGTTTACTCTGTAAAAACGTAAGGATACCAATATTTTTCTATAGAACAGACTTGTATGCTATTGCTACCAGAGTTTTTTCTTTAAACCAAATATTGAGCTATTACATGTGTTGATATATATATTTTGTATACAAAAATTTAGCTACCTGAGTTTTAATAAAATAAAATCTATCAATATTATTTAATAAAAAAAAGTTGGCTGCTAAAATTTTAAAATGGGAGCTGTTTTATCAAAGTGTGGGAAAGTTTTCTTTGAAATGGTCTGAGTTTATTCATGAGAGGTTAAGAAAACATGCTACGCTTAAAATAACTTAAAAGTATATTTTTTCCAAAAAGATGTTTTGCTCTCTAGCGTTCTTTTACAAAAAAAAAGTCTATCAAAGTTTTTCTGAATAATATTAAGCCCTACATGTTCTATGCTATTAAACAATAGCAACCATATATTTCCTCAATAGAAAGTGGCAAAAAATATATTTCCTCAATATAAAGTATTTGATTATAAAATATTTCTACTGGAGCATTTGGCTGTATTTCTATAGGAAGCATTAAAGTGCGTAAGATAATTTTTAATGGTATTTTGGATATAAAAATCACTGGACAGACATAAAATTATTTTGGAAACCATTGTTTTATCTATATCTTCTCTAGAAAAGTTTAGGCTACCAAATATTTTCAACAAAAAGCATTTAGCTACCCAAAAATTGTGGTGCCTTAATTATTTTTTAAGAGCTCCCAAAGGCAAACAGTATAATACATATACATTGGGCTACCAAAAAATTTTAAAAATGAAAAGAAGATTCCAAATATTGGCTACACAAATCATTAATCTTTAAAATATTTTCTACAGAAAACAATGGAATTTCCAATATTTTCTACAGACAAGTTTGGTCTTGCTAAAAGTTTTTACTTAAAACTTATTAGCCTGTAATATTTTTTTTACAAAACTTCCTTTAAAAATAGAAAAAAAATCCTTGTTGTTGTAATCCTATCTAAATCAAAAAAAGAAAAAACACGACTCATTGATATGGCTTCTCCCATACAAAATATTAGTGTGTTAAGCTTACGGCGGAAACAAGAGCAACAACAATGACAAATTCAAAAAGGTGTTCAACTGCATTAACAGAAGTCGTTATAAAAAGGAAAGAGAACAAAACAATAAGATCCATAAAACCTAAATGCTCCCAATGAGCACAAAACAAAAAAAACGCACACCTTTAAATGGAAACAAACAATTACTACAGGGATGAATGATAAGAAAAATAGTCAGAAAAAACACATGACAATCCTCTGCTACCACAAACTACTATTTATAAATAAAAACAGTATATACGAGGTTGGTTCAAAACTTACAAAACTTTGATATTCTAGCTTAAAAAAAACCTCTTGTAATGCTTCATTATGAACATAGTCAAGTTAATGGTGTCACATTCACAATTCTTTTAAGACATTATGACACTGACAATAAGGACGAATGGCAGGATAATAATTTTAGCTGCAATACTTGTCATAGTGGAGCCAAACAGGAGTTTATCTGATAACAAAAAGAGCAAATTCAATGTATCACACCTCTGCCAGCCTTTTAAATTATTTGCTATTGTTTTCCCAAACAATACAACAGAATGTGTTGGCAAGACATTGTGGTTGTGTGTGTTTTAAAATGTCCCTCTGTCTACAATTATGTATGAGAGTTTTTCTAATGCGTGAAATATCTGTAGTTGTAGTGACGATGTTAATTCATCTCTCCCGCCGTCTTTCTTGTTTACTATTGTTACTAGCAACAACTAAAGATAGAAGAAAAAAAAATGATTATGTGCCTGGCGCCTTGGCAAATAAACTTATGTGAACAGATGTCAATGATATTGAGCTCTCAACAACATTTGCAAAAGAAAAGGAAAAGAAAATGTAGAAAAAACTATATAAAATGCCATAAAAATTGCACAAAATAATCAAATACAATACAAAGATAATCTCTTCAAATAATTTAGTTATTCTTTGTACGTTTTTTCTGAATTTTAGTTCTTTCCTTTATTATTGTGCTACAACACATAAACACGATGACTTTTAACATTTAATTCTTATTGTTAGAGGGTTTTTTTATTGTTTTATTTTTTATGATACAGGAATAAGCACAGTGGTATTTATTGATACATGTAGAAAATACGTAGCTACCAATATAGCGCTTTGTGAAACATTTGGCTACTAAAGTTTTTGTTAAGAAAACGATAGACCAATAATGTTTCTGTAAAAAAGTCCTTAAGCTATTAAGGTTTATTAGATAAAACATTCAGCTACCAATGATTTTGTAAAAAAACCATAGGGCTTTTCTTACTTTAGAAGAGAAAACATGGGCTACCAATAAATTTATACACAAACATTATTGTTTAAAAATATAGAGTGCCGCTGTATGCTAGGTGGTAGTGAACTAGTATATCAGTGCAAGGGTTGCGGGTTCGATTTTCTTCAGAAACTCTGGTCTGTTTCACTGCCACGAGCCAAAGATCTAAGCTACAATAGCTTGATTAGTTAAGTTAGAATAAAAGTTTTAATTATATTTTTAACTTTTAAAAAATAAAAAATATTTAGCTACCAAGGTTTCTATCACGATTTTGTAGAAAATACATTTGGCTACCATTAGTTTTTGGAAAAAAAGTTCGCTTCAAATGATATTATTAGAAAAACATTTGGCTACAAATGTTTTCGTAAAATAAATTTGGCTACCAATGTTTTCATAAAGAAAATATTAAAGTATTGTTGATTTTAATTGAAAAAACAAATGTGCTGCAATCAATTTTTTGAAAAGCCAATAAGCTATTATTGTTTTTCAGAATTTCCACTGTTCTCTTATTGTTGTTGCAAAAATCACTATGCTACCAAAGTTTTGTTGGGAAAATATTGGGCTTATATTTTTGTAGAACATACAAAGGGCTCTTAGCAAATTTTTGAGATAAAACTAAGCTACCAATGATTTTATTTACAAAACATTTGTAAGCCAAAATATTTTTTAAAAACTTTGATCGTCTGTTGTTTTTATAACGAAAAATGAAGATTCTTTTATTTTTAACAGAGAAACAATGGGCTAATTATGTTTTCGAAGGGAAAACATTTGGCTGCCAATATTTTTTTTAGAAAAATTATTAAGCTGTGAATGTTTTCGTTAAGAAAGTAGCGATTGGTGCTTTTGTAGCGAAATTATACTACTGATTTTGAAGGGAAACATATGTTTTAAATATAAAAGTTTGAGTACAATTGTTTTTGTAAAGCAAATGTAATGCTACCAATGCTTAGTATGCTAAAACGATACACTACTCTTGATTTTTACAAAAGACATAGGGCCACTAATGTTTTCGAATAGTTAACTTAACGTATCCTTGTTTTATGCTTAGAAAACTTTGGGCTGCTATCTTTAACAAATGTTTCTATCTATTTATAAACGTTTCTTTATAGAAAATATTGCGCAGTCAGTGTGTCTCATTAGCAAATATTTGTCCATCAGTGTTTTAGTATAGAAAATATGAAGCTACTTAAAATACTGCAGAGAATATAGTGGCTACTACTGCTTTTGCGTACAAAATAGTCGGCTACTAATGTTTTTATGTTAAACAAAACACTTGATATACATACTTAAGTCGTGTTTTGCTTATTTAATTTTAAATACACTTTTTGCTATCTCTTGGATTTTTCATTAATCTTATTCTTGTTCTATGCTTAGAAAACTTTTGGCTGCAATTTTTAACAATTGCATTTTTTTACTTTGTTAATGTTTCTGTATGGAAAACAATGGCTACCAATATTTTTCATATATAAATTCATTAGGCTCCAACATTTTTAAATGGAAAGCATTGACCTGCTAATATTTCTGTTCGTACAACATGAAGTTACCAATGTTTCTGCACAAAATGTGTTAAGCTACCAATATTTTTTTTAAATCTACTTTGCTACCTATATTTTGCTTTAGAAAATAGTATATTACCAACGTTTTTTTTATAGAAAATATTGCGCAATCAATGTCTCTCTTTAGAAAATATATGGCTGCCAATTGGAATAGAAAAAAATGGAGCTATTCAAATTGTTGCAAGGAATATAGTAGCTACTACAGCTTTTGTTTAGAAATAGTCGTCTACTAATGTTTTTATGTATAAGAAAACATTGATCTACTAAAGTCGTCTTTCGCTTATTTGATTTTTGCACCACTTTTTGCTATCTCTCGGATTTTCCATAAATCTTGAAGAGTGTGTACAAATTTGTTCTATTGTTTGGATTAATTGTGTATAAATGAGAGTCTGTGTGTCAACAAATTTTGTTGTTGCTGTTGTTGGTGTTGTATGTCTTACATCATTTATGTGTGTATGCCAGTATGTGAGTGTGTATTATACCAATAAAGAACCTGCAATTCTTCTCTTCTGCATCTTTTCTAACAATGTTATTCCTCTTTAAGATTTTTAAAAGATTTAACATGTTGCTAATGTTTGCAATTTTTTTCTATGTTTGTGTAAGTGTATTAGAGATGGTGTTTATGTTTTTATGTATGTTTGCATAAGTGTGTATGTGTTTAAACTTTGTTGCTGTTGATTTTCTTTATTGTTTTTTAGCACTAACTGGAATGACTTTTGTGGAAAATGTTTGTGGGTAGCTGAATTTTTTTTTTTTTTTTTTTTTTTGTTATTGTTGATTTGCTTTTTGGTTTGTCTCTCCTTTTTTTTTTGTCTTAGAGTCTTTTATATTTGACTTTTTGCTGCTTGATTCTTGTTAAAATGTTTTGTTTAAGAATTTACTAAAAAACAGAGAATAGCTTGAATGCCTTATGGTAAATGGATTGGACGGACACGGTGAGAGATTAATTATTAGATCGTTTTATTTTCTCAAGAAATAAATTTTATAGAAATTTGTTACGCTTCATCATTGTTATTATGATTTTTGTTTTTTTCTATTTGTACTCAATTTAAATATTCTCTTTTTTCTTGTTTAAGTATACGGCAGACCTCAAGACCTACCTTTGTTGTGTTGCATTATTAAACACGTGCATAATATAACTGTGTTATGCACCTGTCTTGCTGACATTTATCTTTCTCTCTCTCTCTCTCTCTCTCTTTAGCTATACATATCTCGTTTTTTCCCACACAGTCTATTCTTTTTAAAAGGATAGACAGGAGAATTTGTAAGTGTTTTAAGTGTTAGATGAAATTTTTTCTCTCTCTCTCTCTCTTTTTGTTTTTGGTATTCTCTATAAGATTCAATTTGGATCAGGGCTGCCAGGTACTTTTTTCCTTGTCCCCAAAAAATTAAAAAAATATCCCCAAAAATCCCCAAATTAAGAAAAAAAATCTTAATAAGTCTGGGTTCACACTATGAAAGTTTTCTTTCAGAAAGTCTGAGTTTATTGGTGAGAGGGGAGATAATGATAGCATGTTCTCTTCCCCTCTCACCAGTAAGCTCAGACTTTCTGAAAGAAAACTTTCATTGTGTGATCCCAGACTAAGTAAATATTTTTCTGTTTGTTTTTTTTCTGACCAAATTTAAAATTTTTTTTTTTAAAAAGTAAAAAAAATAAGAAAAATTTTAATTAGAAATCCCCAAAAATCCCCAAAATAAAAATTTTTTGTAAAAAATATTATTTTATTTTGTTTGTACCCTGAAGTAAAAATAACATTAATTTATAAAGTACATTTAACACTACCTTTAAACTAAAATGGTAATCTTAATAAGGACCTTTTACACCGTATAAGTTGTTGATAAGAGTAAGATAAAAGTTTTGCTATTTTTTTTTCATATTTTTAATACGAGACAAAGAAAAATAAGCATAAATAATAAAAGGGAAAATATATTTAAAGAGTGTAAAATCCCCAAGTAAATCCCCAAGTCTGACAGCCCTGATTTGGATCTTTAATGTAGTCTTAAGAGTAGATAATTAATTTGGTTTTTATTAAATTGTTTTAAATGTAATGAATTTTTCTTTAAGAATGTTGGTTGCGTGTGAGTTTTTTACTTTATAATCTTTTAATTGGTTTTTTATGTATGTATGTACATACATATGTACGCAAGTAACTTGAAACAAATTTGAGCAATTTTCTTAAAAGCAATTTTTTATTTTAAATAACTACTTTGATTTTTTGTTTCTGTTTTTTATTTACAGGTATGTAAAGTGTGCTTTGAAAAAATATTGATTAAAATCTTTTGACTTGCAAAGTAAGTATGCTTGCTCACTTTTATTTAATAATTTCAAAGTAGAAATAAGAAATGTTTAATATTTTAAAGAAATCATAAATGATTTTTAAAAGGGTGTTTATGGAAATATAAAGGAAAAGGTAGCAGATGTTACTTTTAGAAAGTAAAAATTAAAAAAAAAAACTTCAAAAACAAAGACTTAATATCACTCTAGCAACCAAAATGATTGTACAGTGTAGCCCAGAAAAAAATAACACGGTTAGAATTGTCTATAATTTCTTTATTAAATGTTTTTTATTTCACTTCCATTATAATAACACTGGTCTCTGCAAAACAAAAAACTTCAAGTATCGAGCCCTGATTAGAGTAAAAAAAAACACTGAGGTTGGTATTTTGCCATGACCAGCATACATTCATATAAAAATACAAAAAAAAAAATATATATTTTTTGTTTTTTTAAATTTCTGTACAAATACTAAGATAATGTACCGATTTTTTTTATCGTACGTGTAGTGTTGTTTTGGCGTATGTGCTCTGGAATTTCATAAGACCTTTTTTACATGCAATATTATTCATGAAATAACCCAAATGCAGTACATTTGCGGTCAGCATAAAACAAACATAAAAGTTGCTTACGCGTTCACCAAAAATACTGAACGCGTACACTAAACGAACGATACATGAACACTAAAACCCGACCGGTACGTTATATTCGTATTTGTGTTCTTCAGCTTACAACCATTGTGTTCCGTATTTTGTTTGTGTACAAATTCACAAGCACAAAAAGAAGTTTTGGACTTTGTGTTTTCAAAAAAAAAAACGTACGTTATTTTTTCCTGAATTCTGCCCCTGGCACTACTTTAGCGAATTCTTATAAATAATGATCTTCTTATTCCAAATCTGAAGTTTTTTCATCACCCACCCGCTATTTTCGATAATTTTATAATTTAAAAGATTTTTTAAAAGCTGCGTTTTAACATTTTGTACAAATTCGTTTTTTTAAATTTTCAAAATATTTCTTTTCCGATATCTTCATCTTCGCCTTCATTTGGTGCTTGCTTTCCTCTTGTACCTTAAAGTTTCAGTTTCTCGAATTCTAAACCAACAGTTTTCTGGCACATTATCACCATTTCACTTTGCGGGACACCTTTTTCAAGCTGAGTAATGCTCCAGTGAAAATAATGAGTGATAAGTGAAAACTAAGGTCTTATTGGGTTTTATGAGATCATTTTACAGAAGGATGATCTTCAACAGTCTTAAGGGCCAAATAGACTTGTCAAATGCTTGTCCAGCAGGCGAATTCACTCGTGTACGTGTGCTGGACGTTATATTCGCCGTCATATTTAAATTTTTTGATTTTCCATCCAACATCGTCGGTGTGACACATATAAACACATTTTTACTTAAACTACCACAATGCTTGATGAGTATTTCGATCAGTTTATTTGGGCCTTTAGGTTCACTTTTCATGGAATTTGGGGAATTATTATTAAAACAGACGGGGGAAAAACGTCGCATTGTGTGGGCCACTTTTAGGCTCTTAGAGGCGTGTTCTTTTTAAGACGTTTTCCATGACTTAGTTGGTTTCTCAAAAATTATTAAACGTACATGGGCTTGCCAGACGGTCTTGATTTTTCTTGATTTATAATCATTTTCCGTGCTCTTTAAGAATCAAGAAAAAAACTTTTTGTCAAGATTTGTTTAAAAAGCCCAACCAAAAACACAAATTATGTTTTTGCTTGCAGCCTTACTTAAATAAAGCTGTATAAAAAGTCAATAAATATTTCATCATTTTTCAAATCTATCAAAACTACGTTTCCTATATTCAACACTCAATAATGCTGATTCGAAACAGAAACCCGTATCAACACTTGTATGTTTTTCCCTCTACACTCAGCACTGATAATTGATTTTTGTTTTTTATTTTTGTGCTGATGTTTGTAACACCTTTAAATATTGCTATTAGACCCACATTTTGGTATACCGATTGACTTAGAATAACTTTTTGAATCAATTTATAGATGTCCGTCCGTCTGGTTAAGTGGCAGACTGGCTGGCTAGCAGGCTGGCTGTCCATGCGCAAACTATAGGTGTCAATTTTGGCGATAATTTAGAGTAATAAGCTAAAAAGATTCTTATTATTATTGCCACACGGACATATTAAAAGTGGACAGAATCGGTCCATAATATTACGTAGCCTTTATCAAAGCTTCTTTCCGGTATAAAGTCTTGGTGCTAACAAAACATCTTAATATGTTGGGTGGTTAAATTTCAAGGGCCGATGTTGATTTTGAATAAAACACAAACTATTTAGGAAATTATTGTAATTTTATTTTATTATGATATATTGGTATTACTCAATTATGTATGGAACAAAATATCGGCCAAATGGGCGCCGCGAACGCGGCGGCATACCTCCATCCGATGGTCCAAATTTTCGATGACCCTGAGGCATAATGGAGGTTCTATGCCGTTAATGTGCCGAATTATCTCATCCTTTAGCTCTTCAATTATTGCTGGCTTATCGACGTACACCTTTTCTTTCAAATAACCCCAAAGAAAAAAGTCCAACGGTGTCAAATCACATGATCTTGGCGGCCAATTGACATCGCCATTACGTGAGATAACACGGCCATTGAATTTGTTGTGCAAAAGAGCAATTGTTTCGTTAGCTGTGTGGCAAGTGGCACCGTCCTGCTGAAACCACATATCGTCCACATCCATATCTTCCAATTCGGGCCATAAAAAGTTCGTTATCATCTCACGATAGCGAACACCATTCACAATAACTGCCTGACCGGCCTCATTTTGGAAAAAATACGGCCCGATGATGCCGCCAGCCCATAAACCGCTCAAAACAATCACTCTTTGTGGGTGACAATCACTCTTGGATTATCATTCGCCGAAATGCGGCAATTATTCTTATTGACGAATCCACTGAGGTGAAAATGTGCCTCAACACTAAAGCTGATATGCATTTTGATTTGAACGCCCATTTTCATAATAAGCCTGAATAACATTAACGCGTTGCTCGATTGTGTATCTCTCCATGGTTCAAATTGAGTAAGTCTGAAATAGAGAAATGTCAAATAAAATTTGGAAAAAAACTTGGCGTTTAGGTGTGGTTCACATTCAACATCGGCCCTTACAATTTAACCAATTTAATTTGGTGCAAGCTTATTGCAATCTGAATCATCTTACCAAACTTTATTGAAATAGGTCCTATAAAAATACTTCTCCGAAAATAGCTATGCCATAACTTTCTCATAAATGTTGGTATAAACATAAAAATTGGCGACTTAGGCTGTTAAGTCCAAAATCAACTATATGTCTCATATAAACCCGCTTCCTAAAATCACTCAAAGGCAAACAATTCTCATATAGTTAAAGTTATCTAAATAATATTCGATAAAAAATGAACTTTTGCATGAATCTTAACCTTATTTCGGGGTTTTGTTCTGTTGTCTCCATGATTGCCCATAGGTCGCAAATATGCTACATTCTGGAAAATGAGTTTTTAAATATTGAGGTGTAAGGCCTCCTATGGCCGGGATTGAACGACTATACCTTCTTACTTGTTTTTTTAGTTGAGGTATGATCTGAGGTTAATTAACGTATTAAAGAATTTTTTTAAAATATATACTTCTTATAAAGACATGTCAAAAACTCAAGTGATATGTAAAAGTGTGACAGCGTGAAGGCAATGTGTTATGCAAATGACAAGAATTACGACAAAAAATTTAGCATCTCAGACGAATTCATCGTTCTTTGAAATTTTTCTAAACAATAATAGTTTGATCAGGGTTGCATTTAAACAATGTGTGATAGTGTGAATACAAAGTGTAATGCTAAATAAGTCGAAACAAAACTCATTCGATTTCCAACTTATGAAGTATTATGGAAATCGTAAGACATGTGTAATAGTGTAAAGTAGTGCTGGGAAACTATCGATAGACTATCGATAGTCTTAAAATATCGAAAATATCGATAGGAAAAATATAAATATCGATATTTTTATTATTTAAAATACAGCTATGAAGACATCTAACAGCAGTTATACACACACAGTTTTTTGCCGCAAATTTTTACTTGCTATTATTAATTCGCGCTGAATTACAGCAATGAATACAAACAACAAGAATGGCAAGTGGTATGGATTGCTTAGCAGTGCTTTTTACTGCTAATCCCTTTATAGGGACTGAAATGTCAAATATTTTTGTAATGTTGTAAAAAAAATGCAAATCCAAATGCAATTGCAAGTATAAGACAAAACAATGAACGACCATTAGAGGATAAGTCTGCTAGCTTGATTACCTTTTTGGGATTAGAATTTAGAAAATTTTTTAAAGTTGCAATGGAATATCTTATAGTCCCTGTTACTTCGGTTCCTTCAGAAAGGTACTTATCAATTTTTAAAAAACTGTCATCTAAAATAACGTGCGTATATACATACGTCTCATACGTTCGATAAAGTAATAAAAACAACGAACTGTAGCCTAATAAAAAATAATTAAAGTTTTCCTGCACAAGTACAAACATTCAGTCGATAGTAATATCGATATATCGATGGTGAAATCTGAACTATCGATAGTGGAAAATATCGATAGTATCCCAGCACTAGTGTAAAGTACTCTTAAGTAAAGATCGTAACCGTCGATAAAATAGTTTTTTCCTATTTCCTATTATGCTATTTTGGTTAGATTAAAAGTTGTTAAAGTTAATAAATGAGCGTATATCTTTTAATTTGCAATTAAAAGAATTTGCGGTTTATTTAGGGCATATAAACCAACGCGTTCTAAAAAGGTACTTAACAAATTTAATTTTTTTAATATCATAAATCTCCAATTGCTCACTAATTAATTAAAAATTATTTTATCAATTCCATTAACAATTTTCTATATTAAAACTATACAAAAGAAAAAAATATTCAAGTGATAAAAAAATACTTAAATGCAGTCAATAATCTTTTTTTTAAATTCTGGATTTGCATTAAAACAATGTTAATTATTTCATTAAAATCCATTAAAATACATGTTCATATACATACATACATACATTATTAGCGTTATTTACTTGATATCATAATAATGATTATTTATGATATTTGCATACCCAACATGCACTAAATTAATCAAAATTTAAAAAAAAAATCCCCCCACATCAGCATCATCATCGTCACCGCAGTCATTTAAGTCATCAATGAAATGTTGTATGCAAAATTGCAAAAAGAGCTAAAGTGAGTTATATTTGTGATTATTAAAAGGCTTGTAAATTGCTGCAATTTTCGGGGAAATAAAATGTATTAATAAATCTAGGAAAAAAGGTCTATACTGTTTAACTTAAATCACTTTTAAAATGGGTTTCTAGAAGTAGAATTAAAATTGCAGGAATTTAAACAATTTTGAAGACATACCCAGTAAAAACTTCGCTTACTTTTTCAAAATGAATAGCTTTTTTTACTCATTATTTAGTAGCTCTCTTCTATAACTACTTTTTTTCTGGATGTTTGTGAGTGACAAAATAATGACTTGCTTTTGAATGCGTTCATTTTGGGACATCCCCTGTAAACTTCCTTGGTTCTTTCAGTAGAATTAGAAGTAGTGCTTTTAGGTTTTTCTGATTACTCAACACATATTTTGTAGGCGAAGTTTTTACTGGGTAGAAAACAAAAACCTCTAAAATTAACATCTGAAATGGCATTTAAATACATAAGTACTTCTTAAAAGACGTACTTTTTCTACAAAAATATCTCAAGGTAATGGTTTTTAATATAAGGTAACCTAGCCTTAGTCTAGTTCTTATGCAAGAGAGTTTCAATTCTAATTTCACTCAAAGTACATCCCTAATATTTATAGTTTTCTTTTTTTTTTCAACCATTCAACAAATTTTACTTAGTTAGTTAATAACACAAGTACATAAACAATAATTTGAATGTCTGTATATCTCGCATTTAATTTATTTTGTTTTTAAAAAGCTACTATGTAAGTATGTACATAAGAGTATGTATGTATTGTAATTGAAAATTCTATGGAATGATGTCATTAATTAATACTGAATGAATGAACCGACTGTTGTCAATTAAAAAAAAAAAAAATACAAACATAAACAAGAAGATAGAGAGAAAAAAATACTGAAACATTTTCTGGAAAAATATTTAAAAAAAGAAAATGAATGAAATCTAATACAGGGTAAAAAGACCAAAAAAAAGTACGATGGTTTTGAACTGTAATAAAACTTTAACTTAAATAGAACTGAACTATAATTGAAGTAGAACTAAACTAAACTATAAGTTTAAAACAATTGAACTATAAGTGAATTAGATCGGAACCATAACTGAACTGCAATTGCTGCATTTTTTTAAATTCTGTTTTAAAATTATAGTTTTACAATTTTTGATTTGTATCTTGTGTTTCCTACCGCGGCGTTGCCCGACCATAGAATTTTTCACTAACTATAAAGAAATATAAACTCTGTGTGTTTTAATTACGCTGATTTATCTTTTCAAATTTCATTAAAATTTCTTAGATATTTTCGGAGTGGCAGTAATTCTTCGTATTTCCCTCTTGGTTGCTTTCGACCAGGGGATGGTCGAACGGAAAGATGCCTGGAAGGTGAACAGCGTACTCTTGTTAAAATTGCTTACCTTTTCTTTTGCGTAAGGAAACTATTGCTTTAATAGATCTCTTCTAAAACGATAATTAATATTTTCCGAATAAATTCAAAGTTAGTACCAGTCAGAGAAATTCAACGTACCAAAAAAAAAAAATCAATCTTACAGATTCTCACTCACTCAGTACTTTGCATGTTTAATTTTATGTTTCTTGGTCCAATATTAACAAAAATTCAAAAAGTACCAGTTTAAGAACAATAAAATACCAAAAATCCGCTCCTACAGTTTCTCATCCACTCAGGATCTTGCATGTTTAATTTGATGTTTCTAGGTCCAATATTAATATAAAAAAGTACCAAAAAGCACCTCTTACAGATTCTCATCCACTCAGGGTCTTGCATGATTAATTGTATCTTCATATTGTATCTTCATTCATTAACGAAAATAAAAAAGTTCCAATTAAAGAACGAAAAAGTACCAAATATATCCCTTTAAAGATTCTCATTCACTCAGAGTCTTGCATCTTTAATTTTATGTTTCGAGTCCAATATTAACGGAAATTCAAAAATTACCAGCTAAAGGCCAAAAAAGTACCAAAAAGTTCCCCTATAGAGTCTTTTATTACTCAGGATATTGAATGTTGAATTTTCTTATTCTAGATTCACGGTAATTCAAAAAGTACTAGCTAAAGACCAAAAAAGTACCAAAAAGTTCCCCCATAGAGTCTTTTATTACTCAGGATATTGAATGTTGAATTTTTTTATTCTAGGTCTACAGTAATTAAAAAGAGTACCAGCTGTAAACCAAAAACCTAAAGAAAGACATTTAATGTTTCTTATTTCCCCCTTTTGGTACTTTTTTTCTCCCAACTGAAGTCTTAAAATTTTCAATGTTGTAGTGGTAGCCCATTTAATACGAACATACCAAAGAATCCAGAAAAATACTTTGTAAAAAAAAGTACCAACAAGAGTTGAGAATTTCACCCCTAAACCAAAAAGTACAAAATTTGTATTTGTATTTTTAAGATAAATTTTGAATGTGATACAATGTTTATTTTTTCATTTATTGGTTGAAAAAAGTACCGAAACTCAGGTTTTACCCGTAAGCTACTTAAAAGGCCGAATTTCAAAAAAGTACCATGCACCTGTCCGCTAATTTTTCTAAAGAACAACGATAAGTATAAAATTTTTTTCTCTTTCTTTAATTTTAAGAGATATGAGGAAGGTAAGAATATGAGATTTAGCGCGCCTGAACCCTTTCCTAAACACTTAAGTGGAACCTTATTAAGCCGTTGTCCGTTTGGAGGTTCGATTCTACATTTTGTTGAAGAAATTTTAAAAATCGGACCGGCAGTTGCGGAGATTACCGTTAACAAACATACAAACATAGAACCATACAAACTTTTCAACTTTATAGTATAAGTATAGATAAATACAGCCAACTTCAAGTTAAAAAGTGTCAAAATTACAAGCCAAGACAGCACTGTAGAGTACATGAAACTGAGTACCCCCTTCCAACATTCGCACCCCTCTCACTAATAAACTAAAAATGGCAAATCTGGACGATGATTTACATGAATAAACACGTGCTAAAAAAATTTTATGGCTCTGTACTTTACAACACTTGTGCTTTCAAGCTCATATCACTAAATGAATTGAAAATTGTCTTGTTGTAGCAGGCTTCCAGTTTAAATGGTAAACCAGCTTGCCGGACGGACGGACGGACCTCGTTAGATCTGAGGTAAGCTAAAAGTCTTGTTGCAGGCCTCTAGGTGGTTCTTACACCAATATTTTTTGTGTCCACCGGGCTGTGGAGTCTTCAAAAAATAGTTCTAACTCCGACTCTGACTCAAACTGCTGAAGTGTGTTGAGTCTGATTTCGACTCCTACTCTTAAATTGATGCGAAATGTATGTGAGACTGATCTTTATTTGACTTTAAACCCTCTCTATTATTTAATTCAGTACCTATTAAATGGTTAAATAAAGCCAGAAAATTATTCTGTAAAAATTGCAAATCGATATTTTAAATATTGCTTCGCCACTTACGAAGAATTTTAATTTGGAAAATATTCAAAATTGTTTTTCAACTTATTATGCCGAAAAATGTTGGAGTCGGAGTCGCAAATTGTTGTGGATACTTCGACTCTCCAAACACTCAATTCCCTTTTTCAACTTCGACTCCACAGCCCTGGTTACGCATATCAGCTCAAACTTAAAAAATCCTCTCCACTATTGTGGTGTGGGTAAAAAAATAGGAGTTGATATTCTTCCCCAATAATAATTTTTTTTTTTATTTTGCTACCTTAATTTAAGTTGATTTATGTTCATTTATTTCCTTCTTCCTATTGTTCTATATTATAGGCCAACTTATTTAAACAACATTGAGAAAACGGTAAAACTTTTTTCAAACAATATGAAAAGAATTAAAAAGAAGAAAAAAAAATGTTTGAAAGAAAATATTTTCTTTTAATTTTTCTTTTTGTTAACAATGAAATTTGCTCTCAAATAAATAAAGATGCAAATACAATGCTCTCTAGAAATAAAAATAATTTTTTTTTTCCTTTAAGGTTGAAATCAACAATAAGTTGTTGGTTTACTATTGATAGAGAATTTAAATTTTCAGCATTAACTCTGCTTTAAATGGTATTAAAATCTTTAAAATAAAGTTGCAAATTTGCTTGCAATTTTGCCGTGATAAATTTCGTTGCCTCATACAGGTACCCGTTAAACCTGTATGAGGCAACGAAATTTATCAATTAAAACAATTAATTTTAGACCAAAACTTAATTGTTTTTCAAATAGTATTTTAATCAAAATTCTACGTCAATAATTGCTTTGTATAGCAGATACAAAATAAGTGAATAACAAAATTTTTTCTAGAATAAAGTAACTTAAAGTCTTGCAGGACCTCGGCTAGAGATGCCAGAAGTAAGAAAATTCAAAAATGAACATATTCAATAGGAAATTTAGAGAAATAAAGCTAAGCAACAGGGCTGCCAGATAAATTTGTGAGAAAATCGTCAGTTTCCTGGGAAAAAACTAAAAAATCGTCTTTATCGTTTCGAAAACTCGTCAAAAAAAATCGGACAACCTAAAATTTAGTTTTTTTTTAACAAGTTTTGATCGGTTTTTATAAAAAAAAAAACATTCAAACAAAAACATAATAGCTGCAGGAGCAACTGGGAGTCTCGTGAAGAGCGTCTTTGATCGTCGATGACCGCATTTTTTAATCGTTGAAGATTCCTCACACGGGAAAAACTGTACACGAGTGAGATTATTTCAAAGCACAGCGAAAGACGCTTTTTTAATTGTTGTGGGAATCGTTTAAGACGTGGGTACAGATAATCGAACGAGACTTTCATGTCAAGAATCGTATGAGACTCATGTTGATATTCTCTTACAACTCGTCAAAATATGATTTATACAGGGAGTCGTAAAAGGTTCATTCGATGATGGTTTGACGAAAGATTAACAGAGCGTAACATTGTTGTTTTTGTATTCTGGAAATAATCAAAAATTTTCTTAAGACTTGCATTTTACAGCCGTACCTAAATAAAAGCGGCATGCGTTTTCTAGTTATTGTATAGAGCGGCATGAAAGCTTTGCAATTGGAAAACCCGATTTTGACAGCTCGTTTAGTAGTAAAGTTTGCAGCTATTGTTAGTTAATGCCAGCCTAGCGTTTTTATCTCTATTTTTATTTATAATTTATGGGTTTTATTAATCAAGAAAGCTATCACTACTGTTCGTGTTACAACGTCGACGCTATTGCTTTGTTATGGCATATCAGCGTAAAAGCTTAGCGAAAGAAAACGTTCCGTCTTCCGCTCTTGTTAAGGTACGGCTGTTAAGCATTTCAAGATTAAAAAACGAAATTGCCAGCTAATGTTATGTTTTATTTAGACTTTGGAGACTAAAAAAAATATCGTCACTTTTTAGAAAAAAATCAGCAAATCGGCACTTTGGTTATTTCGTAACAAAAAATCGTCAAAAGGACGATAAATCGTCAAATCTGGCAGCCCTGATAAGAAAGGAGATTAATTTTCAAAAATTGTATATCAGAATGAATCAAATAACTAAGAAACTAAGTTCTACACTACGCCTGGGGCGAAAAAATAATGTAATAACGGCCCGCTTACTTAAAGTAATTTTACAATATAAGTCAAGGCTCAAGTATTTTAAGAAAAATACAACCCTGATATGATAAGTTGTTATTGTTTATTGAAAATGTTCAAACAATTATTACATCAAGGAAGCATTTTTGTCAAAATCCTTAAGACATATTTTATAGTGTGATACGGTGTTTAGAAGATCTGTTGTTCTGACTATGGCTTTCGCAGATGACGTCACAGTTGTGGCAAGAAATGTTCGTAACATGAAACAGCTGTTCACAAATATCGGGAATTTAGCGAAATATGTGGGCCTCAATATAAATAAAAGCTAAACCAAATACATGATGATATCAGGGAGAAAGAATAGTAGGCGACAAGCTCAAAATATTCCAATCACAGCCTTTAACTGTGAAGGTGTAACGATCTTTGTATTCCTAGGCGCTCTGCTAATAAACGACAACAGCATACAAGACGGAATAAGTGACAACATATCTGCAGCATATATAGCGTATTTTGGCCAGAAGAAAATCTTTACGCTTAAACTAGTTTCGAAAATGTTCAAAATAAATATCTTAAAAACCATAATTAGACGAAATGCTACGCAGGAATGCGATATGTGGTCCATGACAACTAACGAACAGAACAGCAGGGCCTAAGAATATTTTAAAGAAAAATCCTAGGCAAAATATGTTACCCAAAGCACGACCAAAATGGTGTTTTCACCCAAAGAAGTAGAGACGAATTGCTCAAACTATGAGAAGGAGAAAACGTAGAAGATCATGATGATGAAAGACAGGAATTTAGTGGAAATGTATTTAAAGTTTATTTAAGAGATAATAAAACAAATTTTCGGCTTAAAAGTAGTTTGGCAACCAAAACGAATTTCGGTATCGATATTAAAGCATTTGTTATTTCGGTATCTGTATTTTTATTATATCCGTATACCGGTAAAGAAACGTTTATCGGTTTTGCATTTAAATTAACGAAACCAAACGAGAATGTTAAAAAAAAAACATAAAAACGGTTAAAACGACGAAGTAAACATAAGGGATGGGAAAATTGTGCTATTAATAAAGTTTTGTGAAAAATTTTTTTATTGACGTGCAAGGAAAAATCGCATTTTTTTCTTATTTTTGATCACAGAAAAACAAAACTTCTGGCAACACTAAATCCTAAACACAAAACAACTTCAAGCACTTATTTATTATTCTTTTCGTTTAAAGAATTTCTCCTTGTAAGAAAGAGGTCATTAAAAGTAGGTTTCTGTTTTATGATTAGCGGAATTTTAAATGTTGTTGAGTTAGTTCAAAGTAATAAAAAGAAAATTTACAGACGACTAATTTCGTAAATAAAAATGGAGGAAAAAGAAAAAGGAGCGCCAAACCTTTTAATAGCAAACTTAAATTTTAAAATATGTTTTTAATAAAAAAAAAAAAAAAAAATAAATCATAATAATATTTCCAAAAAGAACGTCAGAATTTTAATGCATTTTCTTGTTTTTTTTTCTCGTTTTATTATTTTATTTGTTTTGCGCCCACTTACACACCGTTGGGGAAAATGTTTTTTAAAAAAAATAGTTTTTTATTTCACTAAGTACTGTTGTTTATGTTAAACATGATTTTATTGTTTTTACTAAAATTAATTAAAGTTAATTTTTAATTATCCTTTGAAGTAGTACTCATTGTGGCTGATGTTTGTTTTTATTTCAGGTTAAAAAAAATGCGGTTGTTTTTTACAGAAAGTAACCATCGGAAATAAGTTTTTTTTTCTTTAGTAATTTTAAGAATAACTTATTTACATGGAATGATTTGCAAGCTCTTTGCTTCAAAAACAATGTTTTTCTCAAAGAACTTGGAATGAACGCTTTATTATCTTCACCGTATTAAAAAGAACCAAATTATATATCGTCGGCTTAGAGTGTAAACCTGCTAAATCCACTTTTTAAGTAAATTGAGATGTTAATGCCGTATGGAAGAGAAAGATATGCCTCGCCGACCAGCATGTAGTTTTACTTCAATTTGAGTCCTGATGTGTGTCAAATGAACAATATTTTTGGTATTCCTCTCATGCAGCAAATAGGTAAAATAAAAGGTTTTTTGTCTCTCCTGTCAAATTTGTTAAAAGGTTTACCCCCCCGTTTCACACTAAGCCGACGATATATATTATATATATATATGCATATATATATATAAAATATATATATATATATATATATATAGCGGACAGTATTTTGACTTAACGCATAATAAGCGGACATTTGTATACTTTGCGAGCATATATTTACCGCACATTGAATTTGAAATGTACTAGAACCGAACAAGAACTGAAGTAGAACTGGAACTAAACTGAAAGTGTACTAGAACAGAAAATAACAACTCTCTTTTGCTTTAACTTATTCTGGATATTTTTTTATATTACGCAAAATAATAAAAAAAAATATAAAGATAATCTCAAAGTGAATTTAAATTTCATCATCTCTTTGATATAAAAAGTTCAATGTGAACTTGTGCTATATGAGTTGCAATCAAACTATTAATAATTTAACAAATACAAAAGTCATTTTTTACAAACACAAATTTCCAAAAAAAAGCAAGATGAAATTGTCATATTTGCCAACCACATTTGTGTAGTAACAGACATATTAAAGGCCTGTGAAAGATTTCACAAATAAAAAAATTTAATTCCTAAAACATTATAAAGTTTAATTTTGTTGCAAAGTTTAAAACATAACTTCCTTAACTCCAGGTATTAACTTTTTTTTTTTTTGCTTTATTTTCTTTAGCATGTTTTTCCTTCATTCATTCATAATTTTAGTTCGTTTGGTTTTGACTTGCATTTTTTTAGTTTAATGAGTGTATTGACTTTCATAAATCCAAAAAGTTTGTGGAAGAAGTGGAATTATAAACAAAAATGACCATAACCTTAGGGTGTTTTTGTTTTTTTTTTTTGGTCTTTAGATATCTACTTCTGTTCATTTTGGTTAAAATACACGTACAGGTAGCAAAGCCAGCAAAAAATTTGTTCAAAAGTAAAGATTTTGTTGCCATTAAGTTTATGAGTTTTGTGTTACAAAAGCAGCAACACAAAAAAGTGTGTTTATTTTCATAATTTCTGTTTAAACTCTTTTTGCTAATTTCCTTCATTTTTTGGTAACAGCCGTAGAGCTTTTTTTTTTGAAAAGATTTTATAGAAAAATGTGTTGGAATGAAATGTGTTTGAATGGCAGAAAAAAAGATGTTTAAATAAGTAAAAAAAACTTTTGTTACATTAGAAACAGAGTACTAGAAAAATTAAAGGAATTATTATTTTTAAATCTAGTTAAATTTCAATTTAACTTAAGCCGATAGCCATTGCCTTAATTATAATAAATATGAAAATAAATAAAATAAAATAAAATAAAATAATAATTCTAATTCAGTCCTCGTTCGGTTTAGGTTCAGCTCTAGTTTAGTTCTAAATAATCTTTAGTTAAGTTCTAGTTTAATTCTAGTTAAGTTATAATTCAATTATATTTCAGTTCTAGTTTAGTTCAGTTTTAGTTTAAGTTCTAGTTCAGTTCTAGTTAAAAAGTGCTTGATAGTTTCAATTAGTACTTTCGCCAGTGTCCGAAAATTTACATTATTTAGCGTACGGCTCACACAACCAGGAACGATATATATTTTTTAGTGTTTGTGTAGACGAACACAACCCTTAGTACCGTTCGTAACTATTTTCAAGAAAGAGCCGAACATTATACAGTAGAATCCCGATAAATCGTAATCACAAGGGACCGGCCATTTCTTACGAATTGTAGGGGTTTTCGATTTAGCGGGGTTTCGATTTAACGGGGTTAAAATAAAATAAATACGAATAAAAGGGGTTTTTCCATTTATTTACTAAAACGATACAAAAAACATAAACAATAATTGTTAAAAATAAAATATATAAAAATTAAACATAAAAATTATTCATGTAACAAACTGATCTTAAGAAAATAAATCCACACACAAGCAAAAACCCATGCAAAAATAAAATAGTGGTAAACAAAAAATCATTCTTTCCATGTTTTTGTTGTTTTTATTACGAATTATAAGTGGTAGTTAGCAAACAATTACGATTTATAAGAGGTAAAGAAGATTTTATTTGAAAAAAAAATTACGAATTAGCGAGGGGACCAAAATGTATGAAAATTTTACGAATTAACGAGATTTTTTCAAGGGACCGACAGTTTATTACGAATTATCGGGAATTACGATTTATCGGGGTACGAATTATCGGGATTTGACTGTATAGTGTTCTGTTCTTCGTTAAAAGAAATCAGAACAATTGTAGGGATACTGTAGACAAACATTATATTTTAATGTTCTATAATGTTTCTTTTTTATACCCACACCACAATAGTGCACAGGGCATTATGCATTTGTGCTGATGTGTGTAACGTTTTAAAATATTGGTCCTAGGCCCACCTTAAAGTATACCGATCGGCTTAGAATCACTTTCTAAGTCGAACTAACGATGTCCTTTTGGCTGGCTGTCCATGTAACCTTGTGCGCAAAATACAGGTCGCAATTTTGGAGATAATTTGACAAAATTTGGGACATAGGTTCTTATTGGCACAAGGACTAAGCCTATTGAAAATGGGCGGAATCGTAGGACCTCGAGGCAAGATAGGGGGAAATTTCCTCCTCTCAGAAACTATCCAACCGATTTAAAAGAAATTTAAAACATAGATGGAACCATATCTATATGGACACAAAAGGTATGCAATTTTTAAAAAAAATAGGACCACGAGGGGAGATAGGGGCAATTTCAGCCTCTCAAACTGATTTTAATGAAATATAAAACAAAGATAGATCCATATCTATATGGACACATTAGCTATACAGTTTTTCAAAAGTAGCACCACAAGGGAAGGTAGGGGGCAATTTCTGCCTCTCACAAACTTTCAAATTAATTTTAATGATATTTATAAACATAGATTAATCCATATTTATATGGACATTTAAGCATGATGTGTTTTTAAATAATGTGGTGTAGGGTATTATATGGGCGGGCTTGACCGACTATACTTTCTTACTTGTCTTATATTGATAAACGAAAAATTTTATCGTAGACCGCAGCACGAACATCTTGTGTGTGTATTTCGTATATGTTTTGTTTGTGTAAAATTCATTTGCTGGCTATTTTCGTATTTTGTTGTTGAAAAAATTTTTGCTTTTGTTACCAGTCAAAAGGGGCGCAACACACAACAGAAACGAATGATCACTAAAGAGCTGAACCGAACACAATGAAGTTTGTGGTTTTTAAAAAGAAACCGAACGGAATTAAATGTTTTCATCTTTTTATTGAGTTGGATAAGAACGGTATTATTTTTGTGTTCGAAAGAAAGACAAACAGGGAAAAGTTATTATTTTTAAGATTTACTACACAAACACTATAAGAGTTTCTGTTTTCCACAATTCTACCGAACCGAACACAAAGGAGCGATATTTAGTGTTTATTTCCGAACACTGCTTTTAGCAACTGAATTCAAGATGAAGTGAACATTGAATGTATTGCACTGTGTTTGCTTCAAGATCACAAAAGCATACAAATCGTTTTCTAATCTTATCAAATTATTTTCATCTAACTTTTCTACGTTAACATGTACACAGAAAAAATTCTCCAAAATGTTTCACCAATTAAAACATTAATTAGGAATAAAATTCAAAATTTAATCAAGTGAATTAAATTTTTAATTATGTAAACTAAATGTTTAATCAAGTTAATTAAACCTTTAATTGATACTGTTAATTTTTTTACTGGTGCAAATTTAACACATGTTTTAATTAATCTCACAAATGTTTGAATTGAAATCAATTTTTAGTTTTTTCTGTGTAAACCATAAGTTAAAGAGGACCGCACTTCGTTATTTTTTTTATCCAAGAATAAAGCTTTCTTTGATCGGAGTTCATCTGTTCATGATTGCATGCAGTTTTCATAAAATAAACCCTTACCCTGCCTTAACACATGCAAGTAATTACTTGCAAGTAGTATATACGTATTATCAACGAAAAAGTCGAAGAAAAAGCCGAAAGTCTTGCAAGTTGCTTGAGTGTTTACACAGTCAGTTGTAAGTTAATTTTTCAAATGTTCTCGAAGCGAAAACATCCTAAAAAAAACTTTGTTTTTCGGTTTAACAACATTACCATGTTAAAAATATTAACAAGTTATAACAAAATAAATTTAATATTTCCTTCTTTTTTTAATTTTCGGTCCATCTTGATGAAAAAATTATGTTTATTTTATAAAATATCTGACTCCAGTATTGCCGTAGTGGCGATTTTATAATAATGCTGAGAAAATATTATGATTAACAATTTTTTTCAAAATGCTAGAAATTTATGATAAAATTACCATTGAGATGGGTTGTTGTATGGTTGTTCTCTTTTTTACGTGTTATTTTTTTTAAAAATACACAGAAAATCCGCTATAAACATAACTTTTGTATAACTGAGTACTAGTAAATTGATACAAAAAACATCCATGGTAACACTGTTTCTTTATTGTCATTTAACTTGCGACAAGTGTCAAAAATTTACTTGCAAGCAAATTCTCTTGCAAGTTGGGCTGCAAGTACGAAAAATGTGATGGTGTTAGTAAAAATGTGTGAGTGTATTGAGTTTTTCGAACTTGCACTTGCAAGTGTAAACCCCAGGTTACTCACATCGCGCTTGATCAAATTTTTTTTGGGTTACTAATTTCTTTGGTTTGAAAATAAATCCATTGCTTAAATAAAACATTTCAAATAATTAAATCAGATATTTTACTTGACATATCCTGTGCAAAATTTTACAATCCATGATCTTTGTTTTCGACATTTGAAAACAGCACATTTATAAAGTAACGACCGTTACTTTTTTAATGGTCGAACAAAGTATTAAAATTACATTTTTTATGAATTCTTTCGGTTGCTACCGTTGCTTGATCTTTCGTTAGTGCAAAATGGAGCAATCCTCGTGGCATATTTGGGTGGTTGAAGTTTTGCTTAAAAATCTCCTAAAATCGGTAACGACCGTTACTTTGGAAACACCCATATGCCTTTAACATTAAATTAAATAGGTTTGTCTTCTACTAAAAGTTTTAACATTTTAAGTTAATACCCTCTTGTAAATTAAGTGCGACATGGATTTTTTCTTAACCCTAGAACACACACCCGGGTACAAATGTATCCAGTTGCAACTTTGCAGTGCTTTAACTCAGGAACGGCTTAACTTAATGAATAGAGATTTCGGATCTAGGAAACATAAATAATTTCTAATTGTTGAAAGGTTACTTGATGCAATTCGGACCAGTTGTTCAGGAGCTACGAGCTTCCAAAGCCGATACCTACTCAAACACATACCCGGGATACGTTTGTGCCACACCAGTTTATATCAAAATAAAAGGCAACAAATTATTTTAAAGTGTGTTGAAATTATATTATTTTATTTGAAAAATGAAAATGTTGAATTATTTGCACTCAGTATTGATGATCAGCTAAATAATGGCGAATGTACAACAACTGTAAGAATATCCAAATACTACAAAAACTTGTTTATCACTTGAATAATAGTTGCATGCATGCACTCTTTTGCTTATATATTTTGAACCATGTAGAATATTTGCATGAAACAAAACTAAAACATTTTTAAAATAGTCTGGTAGTGTATAAAGTCATTTCTGAAAAATTAAAGGAATAAAACTATTACAAAAAAGCTTTACAAAATACATAACTGAAATTTAACTCATAGAATAAATTCGAAAAATGAAAAAAATGTTTATAATAATATAAAGTAACCTTCACAAGGAAATAATTCCCAATTTCTCATTTTTAAAATATTTATTTACTCTTAAAAAAGAAATAAAAATTAAATTGGACCAAATAAACATAAGAAAAAGCCAAAATAACCTAGTAGGTACAAACGTATTCCGGGTGTGTGTTCTCGTAGAAAAAGTTGGGTATGCATCGTACCAGTGTTGCCAATTTAGCCATTTAGTGGCTAGATTTAGCCATTTTTCACCCTGTTCAGCCATTAAAAAATGAGTTTAGCCATTAGCCATTTTTCAACTTGTTTAGCCATACAATTTTTTTGCCGTTTTTCTTTTAAAAGAATAATTTTTATTTTATTATAAAAATTTATAAAAGTAAAATAAACATTTTGTACAATTAAAACGCCTTTAATTTAAATCACAACTTTTACAAATCTTGAAAATCGCTATAAACTATGGCGCTGAAACATCTTTCAAAATAAAGGAACAGTATTCCACTATTAAATTTATAAAATGGATCAACACAAACATCGCTGTTTCTTTCTGGTTGCAAGTATTTCAATAAAAGGATGCAGGCGGTAACAAAATTGTTTTAGAAATTTCTGAATTGACTATAAAGTTGCTCTCACTTGCATGGTATAATGCTGAAGTAGAGAGGGTGTTTAGCCAAGTAAACATCGTAAAAAAGTAATTTGAGAAATAGGTTACATTAAGCAACCGTTAATTCGATTTTTATCAAATTATAGTTAAATATTATACAATACAATATTTATACCACCACCACAATGGAGAAGGTACTGTGCGTTTGTGCTGATGTCTGTAACACCTTAAAATATTGGTCCTTAGCCCACCTTTACGTATACCGATTGACTCAGAATCACTTTCTGAGTCGAATTAACGATGTTTGTCCGGCTGGCTGTCCATGTTAACCTTGTGCGCAAAGTACAGGTCGCAATTTAGAGATTATTTGATAAAATTTGGTACAAAGGTTCTAATGTGGCGTAGGGTATCATAAAGTCGGGTTTTACCTTCAAATTATTTAAAACTTATGATTATTTGAAACTAATGAGTGAGTGATTCCTATGAGATGAACAATAACGACATCGAATTTTTCGATGATTTGATTTTTTAATATTAATTTATTTTAAAACTTTTTTTTACGTTTATTCTTATTTAACAAATTGATCTTAACTCACAATTTAAATTAAAACTACTTTAAATTAATTATTTTTGTTTTGTTATTGAATTTTCATGTGTTTTTATTTAAAAAAGCATTTAGCCATTTTTTAGCCCATTTTTAGCCATTTTTTAGCCATTTTTTTCCGTAAATTTAGCCATTTTTGGTCACCAAGTTTTGGCAACACTGCATCGTACGGTTAAATACGCCTTCGCGTGGCGTGCCCAGTTTCAGTAGATAATTCAAATAAACGCCAGGTTGATGGCAGGCTTAGAGCAACAACACACTTTGCAAAAGCCAGCAGTTTTGCCACCAAACTTAGCAAACAGAGGTTGATGGCCTCTGATTTTTTAATTTCTTATTTCAACACAAAAAATATACAAAAATATTAGGTTTGAAAAATGATCAAAATATTTGAAAAAATCTATTTAGTACAATTTTTGCATAGTTATTTATAAAGTGGCAACGCTGGTTTTAGCATAGTTGTGGTTCATTGCAGTGTATAAAACCACAATTCCCTATTAACCTGTGTAAGATTTCCACAATTCGTGCAAATATTTGTAACCAGTATTTCTTTGTTATTTATACAATATAAACTCAATACAATTTTTTTGTAAAGATTGTTATCAAATACAAAAATATTTATAACAAAAAATAATCATTTGTCTTTTACATGTCACCATAAATATTTATGTGGCAATAAGGAAAAAGTGCTTAAGTCAATGTTTTTTAGCTTTGTAGGAAAGTCATTTCAAACTTTGAAGGTACTTTTCGGAAATATATTTTTGTTCTAATGAAATTATCACTTCTAGTCCCTTATAGTTTTTTTAGGTTTTTGCTCCTTAAAATTCTTTAGTCATCGTCCAGACTTGCAATTTTTGTTGCAGCAATTATTAAGTTTAGGTATGAGGGAGGCGCAAAGATTGGGAAAGGGTTCTCAGTTTTATGTACTCTGGAATTCTGTTTTGTTTTGTATTGTTCACACTTTTCAACTTAAAGTTTGCTCAAGGTGTATTTGTATTTATAAAAATGGGAACCCTTGGCATTTCATGACCTTTGCCCATGTTCTGTAACTCCCGCATCGAGAAACTTTTCGATTGAAAGGTGAGAAATTAAACAAATTTAGCGTAAATGGAAACTAACAACTGGTTTTCTCACTTATCTGCGTCTGTTACTTTTTTTGGCGAGTACTAGCTGTCACGTAGGGAAATTACTCGCCAATTTACAGAAAAATTGTGACTATAAAGTTTTTGTGAGAAAGTTCCCGCTTTTAACTGCTTTTAAAGAAAAAGTGTGTCGGTAAAGTTTTTGTGAGAAAGCTACCGCTTTGAATTGTCAAATAAACTCAACGAATAAAAACGGGATGAGAAAAATTTAAACACAAAAAATATATTAAAAATGCAAAATGCAATGAAAAATAACACGAAAAAGATAAGTTTAATTATTTTGCTTTTAACATTTTTTTAAAAATATGCAAATGTTTTCAAAGCCATTTTGTAAGCAACAAACAAAAAAGTCGCACTAAACATTATTTGGTATAGCCGACGGTTGTTTTTTCGTCGCCGTTGTTGAAAATTTATTAATTTTAGTAAATTTTAATCGCCGTTAACGTATGTGTGGCTGGCGTTCTCAACGTCTGCAATTTCACATCGGCTTCGAGTGGAATATTATGACCAGGGAAATCATAAATATGCAATTGCATGTTTTTATTTGAACGACCAATGAAGGCAGAAACAATTTATTTATCAGTTTTAGAGCTTTTTATGAATTTCGGCATCGATTTGTTAGTGCATATTTTTGCATATTTTACAGTTTGCAGCATTTTTTTTTTGGCATAATTTAGTTAAAAGAGCCTTTTTGCAGCATTTTTTAGGTTTATAGCGCATATTTTGCCTTTTTAAGGCATATTTTGATAAATATTATACTTTTTTAGATGCCTACAGAAGCTTTCGCAGCAAATAAAAAAAATTTTTTTTTTGAAAATCTGTTACTTCAATTGCGACATCTACATTTAATTTTTACTCTAAAATTGTAAGACAAAGCAGGTTGTCATTAAGGATAAATGTTATGCAATTTATATCTAGACCAATCTTTTAGTATTCCGATCGACTCAGAAACACTTTTTAAAGTGATCTAACGATGTCCATCCGTCCGACTGGCTGCTTGTCTGTCCATGTTAGCCATGTGCGCAAACTACAAGTTCCAATTTTGTAGATAATTTGATAAAATATGGACGAAGTCTATGCAAATGGGCATATTTTCAGGTTTTTACTGCATATTTAATGCGCATAAAACGGGGTTTTTAGAGCATATTTCTGGTTTCCCTGGTTATGACATTTATAACGTAACGACGTAATCTCTTTTAATAGTTTTAGACATGAGTTACAGACACACTTTTTTCTCACTTTTCGAGAAACGATGGAATATTTTGTTTTCCATCTTTTTGATGCGAGAAGTTCTCACTAAAGTTACAGAACATAGATACTGGACACTATTGCAATTTAGAATTAGAGTTTTAAAAAGTTTTAGCAACAAAAATTGCAAGTCTAAACGTTGACTACCGTAATCGATCGAAGATTAACTTAAGTTTTTATTCAAATGGCTCAGTGAATCAATAAATGTTGAAACGCTGGGTTATTTGAACTAATCTTAAGTTTATATATAGTTTAAACCCAACAGATGTAAATCAGTGTCCCATGTATTCTATGTAGCTTAAAAAATAACATGTTGTCAAATTCATATGGTCTGCATTGGTAGTTTAAAAGCCCAATTGTATGTGTTTAAAGATGGTTTATATGTTTCCAGGTTTATTGATTTGTTTGTTTAAACACATTTTAAACCAGTGTTCGAAAATAAACAGTGCATTATTTAGCGTTCGGCTCACACACCTAAGAACGATATCTATTTTTTAGTGATTATGTAGACGAGCACAACCCTTAATAACGTTCGTAACTGTTTTCAAGAAAGAGCAGAACATTATTTAGTGTTCTGTTCTTCGTTAAAAAACAGAACAATTAAAGTGATACTGTAGATAAACATTATATATTAATGTTTCTTTTTTTACATTGATAAAGAAATGAACAAAAAATAAAAATTTAGCAAAGATCGCAGCACGAACAGCTTGTGTGTGTATTGCTGGTTTTTTTCATATGTGTATTTTGTTTTTGTAAAAAATTAGTGGTTTTTTTTACCAGCCAAAAGCGACGAACATTAATGAGCAGAACCGAACACAATGAAGTTTGTGGCTTAAAAAAAAAAACGAACAGAATTAAATTTTCTGGATAAAAACAGTATTAGTTTTGAGTTCGAAAGATGACAAACAGGGAAACGTTATTTTTTAATGGTTTTCTAGACAAACACTTTAAGAGTTTGCGTTTTCCAAATCTACCGAACCGAACACTAAGGAGCGTTATAAAGTCTTTATTTTCGAACACTGTTTTAAACCAAAAAGAGTGTTTAACTTGCTCTGCTTTATTAACCATAATTGTTATTGCACATTGATCAAATTGTACTTAAAATCGACTTAAGCACTTTTTCCTTTTTGCCACAGACTTATTCCCTTCTTCTGCTCAATCTTTCTAGTTCTGTTAATATTGTTTTCCTATAAAACTCTGTATATATTTATTTAAACGCTTCTTTCTCTGTATATCTTTGCATTCTCATTCTCTCTATAACGTAAATAATATCAAATAACTGTCAACAATTGTGACAATGCAATATATTCATTGGAAGAGTAGAAACAAAAACAAAAAAAAACTGTCTACAATTTGTGGTTTAGATGTGTCATTATATAAAACTTCATCTACGTAGTTTTAAGTTTGTGTTTCCTCTGTATCAGTATCTATAGAAATCGTAATAATAAAAGTCATATAATAATAACAGTTGTCATAAGGTAAATTATATTACTGATTTTTATTTGTTTTTTATTTTGTTGTATTTTTGTATTTTTTTAATAGGAAATTAAAAACCTTAATAATTGAAGCATGACTTTTTACAATTTCTGCGTAGAAACAAATACTGAAAATGTATTTTGAACAACAGTTGAGGTAGACCGTTAATGGATAAAAAAAAAAGATTTTTGTTATTAACAAATCAAATGACAATTGAGTATTGTGAAGGGTTTTGTCTTTTCTATATTATTTTCCACAATAGTTACGCAATAAAACTTTTGTAATTGCAGAAAGACAAAAAAGAAATAATGAACAAGAGGAGGAAAGTTTGAAAAGAAAAGAAATTTTTATGATATAACATGATAATTGAATTATCAATACATTTTTCGATAACATCAAGGTTTTATGAAAGCACTACTTCAACTTAGATATCAGATCTTAGGGAAAGATATCCTTATTAAATAACACTGTGCAACAAAAAAACCAGGGTTTTGAAAAGTTAGCTCGGGCTCCCGAAATATGGGTCCCTAAAGTTTTTGAATTTTTTGAAAAGGCGTTTGGTATAAGTCAAAAAAAAAATTATACTAAATGTACTTCTGAGCTAAAAAAATAACTTCAGGTGTCAGTAGAATCGTATGGCGATTCTTTTTATAGAATTTATTAATCCTCTTACTCTTATTTTAAGGGGGCATTTTTGTCCTTTTCCCCATCTCTTACACAAAAGTATACTTAAACGGCACTTTTGAGGGTTAAATGTTCTACGAATATGTTTTGCATCGAATTTCACTAGGGATCTTCTAAGACCAAAAAATTGTGCAATGTATGTAAAACGGGTTTTCGAAATTCCGGGCTTTGAATTTTTTTAATTTTTCGAAAATCCGTTTTACATAAATTGCACAATTTTTTGGTCTTAGAAGACCCCTAGTGAAATTCGATGCAAAAAAATGACCCCTTAAAATATGAGTTAGAGGGTTAATAAAGTTTAAAAAAAAGAATCGCCATAGGATTCTACTGAAGACATCTGAAATTTTTTTTTAGCTCAGAAGTACATTTAGTATTTTTTTATTTTTGACTTATACCCAACGCCTTTTCAAAAAATTCAAAAATTTTAGGGGACGATAATTCGGGAGACCGAGCTAACTTTTGAAAACCCTGTGGCAGATTTGCTCTACTACTTACTAGACTACTTTCTTTTCGCGTTGCAAGTGTTGAGGCTGTTGGCGATGACCCGAATTTTGTTTATCAAAATTGATTTGCGACTAAATAGATATTAATTGTTTTTTCATACCAATTTATTCCTAAAAACAGAAAATCATCTGAACAATGAGTATCTGCGAATAAATTCTAGGAGATATATTGATTTACAGAAAAAATTCTGTAAACTATTTCACCAATTAAAGCATTTAAAAAAAATCAAATCAGTTTTATTTAGAAATCTAATCAAGTGAATTAAAATTTTAATAAAGTGAATTAAACGTTTAATTGATGCTAATAAGTTGTTTACTTAATTTGTAAATATCACAAATTTGTTAATTTCAATCAATTTTAACTTTTTTTCTGTGTGACCAACGAAATTAAATCTACAAGTAAAATGCAGTTAGAATATTTCTGGGGTTTTCAAGGGCAACCGCGTATGTCCTTTTTCGATTTTGCGATTCTAATGCCATATTTCCTAATTATAAACGCTCTTTACATGGTTCTAAAAATTAAGACATACGCGGAAGCCCATGAAAGCCACAGATTTATAGTGACAGTACACAGAAAAAAATGGAAAACCAACTTCTATTAACTTCGTTGTTAGAAGTTTGTACTATTAATTAAATACTGTACTGATTTTCCGCCAGCAAACAAATTGATGATATCAATTAACTCATTTGTAAGTTTGAGCTTTTCTCGCTGTTCAGTTTCAATCAATGTGACCACCAGCAAAAGAGGCTAAATAAAACGTAAACACAAAATTAAATTGTTAAAGCTAAGGCACGAGCTCTATGTGTACATTTGTCCTTCAAGTTGTGCTGAAAAAGGTCAACAAGAAAAAGAAAGACAAAATGGAAAAAACAAAAATGTACTTTGGACTTCAAGAAAAATTCTTGACAAAAACTACGTAAAAACAGAAGTAAGGAAGAATATGTAAAATCAATTAAAATGGATAACCTTTCAACAAAAAGCAAGTTTCGATCTACCAAAGGTCAAAATACAATTTGGTTTAAGGATTGATGTTTGGCTATTGACGTCAGCAGTCATCGATGGCTGCGAGTGTAAGACGGTAAATCCCTCTGAAGAGATCAAGTGGTTATGATCGAAACATGTCAGGGTCAGTCAAGAATGCAAAATTATCAATATCAATTTTAATTAATTTTCATGTTGTAACATTCCTTTCTTCATAAAAATAATTTAATAAAAAATTAAATTTTATGAACTTAAGCCTGATTAAAAATATTAAAATCTGGATTAAAAAAACCATAAATAGTTCGACAAAAATAACCATAATACCAACAAATTAAAATCTTTTTTCAATCAACACAGTTAATTGAAGCAATTAAAAAATTGCTTGAAAGTTTTAAATATTTTAAAGTTTGTGTGTATGTTTTCATATTTGCAAATATACGCACAAACATTATAATTTTTATTTTCAATTAAGGGAAATTAATTGGAACAATTCCAAAAAATTGTTTGAAACAGCATTATTGAATTAATTGAAAAAATTTTGGTGAAAATTTGTTCTGTGTTATTATCTTTTGTCCTCAGGTTAATTGTTATTTGGCCTCCGGATGAATTTGTAATTCGCTTAAATCATACAATACGCCTATTGGCTTAGATTTTCACCGAGTTCAATCCAATCGAGTAAAGACATACGAACGACCAAAAATTTTGAATACAAAACATCCTGACTTTTTAAAATTCGGAGATTATTAACGATCACACTTCAATTTTAAATCAATATGCAGAGCAAATGCAGAGCAAAAATATTTGTTTTTGAATTAGATTTCAAAAGGATCAAATTCAATTTTAACTTTTAATTTAATCTAAAATGGGAAAAAATATCTGCATACGTTTATGTAAAATATACTGCCTCCACAGAAAAAAGTCTCATAAATTTTTTTTTTAATTAAACCACTAATCAAAACTGAGGTCCTATGCTCCTTATAGGAACGACGGGAACATATATGGGTACTTCCCCAGAAAAGCTCTCTTTTTGTCACGTCACGCTACCTAGCAATTATTCTTGTATTTTAGAACCACGTTGTTCAAATTTGTCCTCTCTTTCACTAAATAAAAATCTGGTTGCGCTCTACACCAAAAATGCAAAAAAGTAAATAATATTTCCATTATTCTTTGAGAAACAATTAAAAATGACAAAAAGTAGACATGTCTGTGGAAATACCAATATGTATTAATTAAAACTAAAATCAGTTTTAATTAAAAATTTAATCAAGTGAATTAAACGTTATCACAACAACATTATCGCAGAAAATATTGTTAATATAAGAAAATATTTAACTGATACTATTAATTTGTTTACTTGTGCAAATTTAATTAATTTTGTAGCAATTTTTTTAAAAGAAATATATTTAAATTTTTTGCTGTGACTCCAACTTTCTATGAAACACTCAGTTTTAAAAATATTTTCTATATAAAATTTAATAGGAACGTTTTTGCTCAAAATCGTTGAACACTTTGATAATAAAATAAAACATAATTTATTTGAATGAGTTTGAAAATCTATTCTTTTGATTAACATTTAATTTCTACCTTTAAAACGAAAGAAAGCTTACGAATAGCTTTTATACGAAATCCCAAAGTTTCCTTTGAAGAAAATAATAAATAAACGAAATTTAACAACTTAAAATTGGAAAATAATTGGCATCGATTCATTAAAGATAAGAACACCCTGCAGGAAATGTCACTAGTGAATCTGTACTGATTGACTATTGACACAGTCACCAGTACTAGTGACTTATTATACCCCAGGCAATGTTATTTACAGTAGACATTTAACATGTGCGTGTCATTGGAAATCTACTACTGACTAAGTACTGACTAGGTAGTTCCTTTGGGAACAGATGTAGACATTGGAACCAGAGAATCGCTTGTACATTTTAGTAAAAGTAGCCTACACTTTTTGAAGGAATACAAAATCATAACAATCTTTTTTATTATTTCTTCAAATTTTACATGAATTGTACTTCTCAGTTGTTATTGATAATATATTTTTCGTATTACAGCCAAATATAGTGGCAAATGTAATGAAGTGTCGACACTTCGTTGACAATGTCACCAATATAGTCGACAAAAATGGTGACTTGGAGACACTTGCACCCAGGTTTCCTTCAGGGCACTGATTTAGAATGAAAAACGATATACATACATTCAACTTTTACTCGATATAAAAAAATTGTGGTTTTATAGATTTAGCAATAATGAAAGATTGGAATTTGAAATTTATGTTAGGCTCCTTGGGCAGCCATCAGGAAGACAGCTTACCTGCGTAATTCAGTGGTCTTTTTGTAATACCTAGATCCAATTCCCCCTACTACAGAGCAGTTGCATAATAGGCGTAACTGAAAAGTTTCATATGTTCGCCTTTCTTATGAAAAGAAGAAGCAACATTAGCTCTATCTTCAATAGATCATCTGAACAGACAACCACTGCTTTCCCCAGCTATCCCAGCCTAATGTCCCGAAATCGAGGACATGGACATAGCAAATAAAATCCAGTTTCCTCTTTTTTCTCATCCTGACAACTTCTGCAGTAATTATGGATTTCCAGACTCATTCTCCTCTCATGGGTCCCTACAGGCCATTGCTCAGTTATCACTGAGATCACTGTTCTAATGTGCTCCCTATTGAAGCTATGTACACAAAAAAAATAAAATTGTATTTCAATTAAAAAATGTATGATTCTTATTAAAAAAATTAATGCAATTGGCATTAGTAAACAAATTTATAATATCAATTAAACGTTTAATATACTTAATTAATTTTTTAATTAAAATGTATTTTATTTTTGATTAATGCTTTAATTGGTAAACAGTTTTGGAACATTTTTTCATGTGTATAGAACCAAGAATGGATAAATCATTGGGAATAAAAATATCTTCTTATGATTAAGGTTTAGGGTTAAAAGGATTTAGAGATTTTTATAGATGTAAGATCACAAAGTTTTATCTTTTCCAAGGCACAAGTAGACCAAAAAGTTACAAAATTAAAAATTTATATGATTTTTACCTAAATTCCAAGACGTTGAATAAGCGTTTTCTGTTTATATTCATCGATTTTAAGCCCTAACACTAGATAAACCAAAGTTGATATGTATATCCCAAGTTTAAGATTTAAATTTAGAAAAATATAATTTCTGTCAATTTGCTTTTAAACATTTTTTTATAAAATTTAAATTAAGGTCAAAATAATAAAACTAAATTTTCATTATTAAAATTCATTTTTGAAAAGAAAACCTTTTAATTATCTTTCAACTCATCTCCAGTTATTGACAAAATAAAGTTTATTTTCTGTCGTAAATATTCTACCGCAATAAACGAAAAACTACTTGTAGTTTTTTTCTCCACATTTTTGCAACATTGGGGGTATTCACGTCACAAGTTGCACCCTTGCAAAAACGGAAATGTGCAAAAATATAACAACAACCACAGAGACAATTATTTACGCACAACAAATTGTCTGTGTAGTTGTTGTTTTATTTTTGCACTTTTGCTTTTTTGCAAGGGTGAAACTTGTGACGTGAATACCCTTATTATTTTTTTCTTTTTTTTGCATTTAATGCTTTTTGTACTCTCAAGTAGTTTCAATTCCACTTCATTTAGTTCTCTTTTAATTAGATTTATACATTTTATTGGCCACAAAAATGTGGAAACAAATAAAAGGAATGAAAATGAAAAGTTTTAAAGAATATAGAAAAACTTGAAAACTAAACTGTCAAACTATTGTCAAGTAGTTTTTCAATTTTTTTTTTTCTTTTTTTAGAAAAAAAAGTGATGATGGGTTTTATTTAAAAACATAAGAGTTCGTTATGGTGAAGAAGTACACTACAGCACAAAAGTGGCCGAAAGAATATTAAGCTTATGTGAATTTTAGGTGAAATACACTACAGCACAAAAGTGGGCAAATGGAAATCAAGCTTATGTGTAAAGAGCACAAATTTGGGAGAAAGGAAATAAAGTTTGAGTTAAATAGCAATTGGTTTTAACTTTTTGTTTTAAACAATTTTAAAAATAGTACTAACACTAGTTTCTCGAGTGTGTTTCGAACACTACTTTAACCTGATTTGAGTTAGTTCGAGTTAAATAAAAAGTTAAAAAAATTTGATTTGCTAAATTTTTTTCGTTTAAGCGAATTTTTAAACACACATCTTCTTGCATATTACTGTAAATTTGTAAAGAATTGCAGATACAAATTATGTTTTTATTTTAAAAACAAATTGACTAACTTTTGTCTTGTACTGTACTTTTAATTCGCATTGCTTTCCTTTCAGATTTTTGCTTCTACTCTATATTTTTTTTATTTTTTGTTGCAAATTTTTATTTTATTTCTGCTCCTTTTTTCTGGTTTAGTCTGTTTTTGAAAGTGTAGTTGAAAAAAATCTTGTGGTCAATAAATATGTATGTTGTAGTTTGTATTAAATGACAAAATGTCTATTATTTTGTGGTTAGAAAAAAAAGCGGTTGACACACGAGCAAAACTAAAATAAAATAGAAAATTTTATAGAAAAAAACTATATGGAATATAGAAATTCATACTATAATCCAAGGTAGTGAAATAAAATTCTAAATTGTCGAAATTAATGACAATAAAACAAGCGATGAAAAATAACTGATACAAAATTCGATAAAAGAAAATAAAAAAAAAACTTTAAACGAACAAGTAAGAAAGTATAGTCGGTCAAGCCCAACCATATGATACCCAACGCCACAGTATGTACAAAAAAACAAATTTTCGAGAGTGTATGGCTATATGAAGGCGGCATGAAATAATTCCTCAAAATATAACCCCCCAAAAAAATAATGAAATAACCCCCCAAAGCGTGTGGCCTTATTTCATATGCAATAAAGCCCCAATTTTGAAACTGAAATTATCCCCCGACGAAATTAAATAACGCCCCAAACATATATGAAATAATTCCCTAATTTTTGGGGGCTTATTTCATATGAAATAAAACCCCAATTTCTGAAATGAAATAAGAGCCCAATATTTGTAATACAATTAATTACACAGTTTTGCTATTAAGAATCACGCGATAGATATCATGATATGATATACCAAAAACAAGCTTCGCCAACTAAGGCTTTTCTGCTTAGCCGGCCTATGGCCGGGCGCAATGACTTTTTCCTCTATTGTATACCGAACACCGGCTTCGCTAACTAAAGCTTCCCTGCATAGCGCCAGGATTTTTTCCTCTATAGTATAAAAATACCGACTCGACCCGCCTACGAAGGGAAGCTTTACTTAGCGAAGCCGGTGTTTGGTATACCATAGAGGAAAAAGTCATTGCGCCCGGCCGAAGGCCGGTTATGCAGGGTAGCTTTATTTATCGGAGTCGGTGTTCTGTATACCAAAGTGGATAAATCCTTGCGCCCAAAAACGTTTTAATTATAAATTTGAAAATGAAAAAATCCCCCAAAAATATATTGGGGCTTTATTTCATAATGATTTTTTGGGAGATAATTTCATATGAAATAATACCCCAATTTAAAAAATGAAATAACACCCCAAGCAAAATGAAATAACGCCACAAAAATCGATTTTGTTGTTCTCTGTGCAAACTTTTGAGGGGCTATTTCATTATTTTTGGGGGGGGGGGTTATTTCATGCCGCCCTATATGAATAGGGATCTATCTATGCTTTAAATTTCATTAAAATCGGTTTGATAGTTTCTGAGAGGCAGAAATTTCCCCTATCTCCCTTCGTGGTTCTACGATTCGGCCCAAATTGTATTAAATTATCTCCAAAATGGCGACCTGTACTTTGAGCACAAGGTTACATGGACGGCCAGACGGCCAGCCAGATAGCAAGCCGGACGGACGAACATCGTTAGATCAACTCAGAAAGTGATTCTTAGACGATCGGTATACTTAAAGGTGGGTCTAAGACCACTATTTTAAAGTGTTACACACATCAGCACTACTGCAAAATACCCTCTCCACTATTTTGGTGTGGGTATAAAAACTAATTCCGCTCAATTCTTACTTCGAGCAGAAGAGTATAAATTAATGGGTGATTTTTTAAGAGCTATAGGAAAGTTTAAAAAAAAAATACATAACATTCAGAAAAATACATGAAATCTTTATTTGAATCGATAGTACGGTCCATATAATTTAATGTTTGAAGATTATTTCATGCAAATGTTGACCGTGACTGCGCCTCAAATGGTCCATCCGCTTAGTCCAATTTTTCCAACGTTTCGGCCGGTATCTCATGAATAAATGCTTCAATGTTGTCTTCCAATGCGTCAATTGAAGCGGACATGTGTGTATAGACATGAGCTTTAACATAGCCCCACAAAAAATAGTCTAAAGGCGTTAAATCGCACGATCTAGACGGCCAATTAACCGGTCCCGAACGTGAAATAAAATGTTCACCGAACTCGCCTCTCAATAAGTCCATTGTTAAGCGTGCTGTGTGGCATATGGCACCGTCTTGTTGAAACCACATGTCATGCAAGTCAAGCTCTTGCATTTTGGGCAAAAAAAGTTGGATATCATCTCACGGTAGCGGTCACCATTCACAGTTACGTAACGATTCGCATCATCTTTGAAGAATTTTGGTCCAATGATGCCCCCAGCCCATAAACCGCATCAAACTGTGTATTGGTAGCTCTTGCAATGCTTCTGGCGGATCTTCACTCCAAAATCGACAATTCTGCTTATTAACGTACCCATTGAGCCAAAAATGAGCTCGTCGCTGAACACAAGAAGCGCGCGATGAACTTTCTTAACAGAGCACGCATTTTGATAATAAATTTTAATAATTTGCAAGGGTTGTTCGTTTGTAAGACGATCCATGGTTAAATTGTAGACCAAACTGAAGATGTTTGACAGTGAAACAAAACACGAAACGTGCGTCAGCTGTTTAACCAGTGTTGCCAAAAAGATAATAGCTAAAAAATCACCCGATAGTTTTTTAACTAGAATTAATTAGAATTGAGTGGCTAGTTTTAACCGCAATTAGGTTTTTAAGGTAAATTCTGATCATTTTTAATGCTGGTTGAATCCTTTTCTCATTTCAAATGGGCCAGATTGTTCTAGTTTGCCTAAAGGGGCTTATTCGAGCCGTACTTGACTACCGGTTAGATGAAATATAAATCCGATAAGTTGCTTACTTTTTGAGAGTGGAACGACTACATCACATCGCTACCTTCCCATAAGAATGTATTAAGCGACACTTTTTTCGAAAATGACTTTTTGATGTGGAACTATACTAAAAGTTAAGCGCCACATTTGGGCCTGGGTTTCGCTGCCCTATCATGGCTGCAAAGGAAACTAGAGTGAAAATAAAATTGTTTCAACCGTCAAGTTTTCTCACTGGAATAATGTTGCACCCTGTAATTGGTATTATCCGTCAAAGAAATTATGCTAAGCCACATTTTTAAATATGTTTTGTATTCTGAAAATCGCTTTATGTTCCTTTCAATAAAATTTGAAAAATAAATAACTAAATGAGACTTTTTTTCGTTTCCTACACAATTTTAGAAATGTCGCTTAATACATTCCCTAGAGGGAAGCGAACTGACACCAATTTAGTCCTGTGATAGGTCTTTGGTGGTAGAGACCGGTTCTAGTTTTAACACTTTCTATGAATAAGACCTATCACTTTTACATGGGGTTGTCATTGGAGGGGGTCAATTGACACCATTTGACCAGTTACAAATCTATTCTCAATAGACGTGTTTAGTGACAGTTACTAAAATGTAGTATTCTTTCAATACGATGTAGTATTATTTCAATAAAACAAGTCCTAGAATTAAATTCAAGAGCCAAATTTTAGAAAGTCCCAAAAAAATGTATCACACCACCGGTGAAGACTGTACTGTTATTCATTACTTTTTCTACCTTTTTGTTCTGCATAAACCAGTTACATGATTGGTTCTCCTTTCACTGGTCATTAGTTCTTTCTTTTTGTACCTGTTCTATTTTCACAACTCCCGGGACCAGTCTGTGGGACCAATTGACACAAATTTCCCGCAGGGTTCTTATGGGAAGGTATCGACATGGTGAACAATTATGATTTAAAGTGGCACTTGCATATGTCAAGAGTAAATATTTCTTAAGTTTTGAAAACTCTATTTAGGGTAAAAGCATTGAATCTCTCACTATCTCAACCAGAGATATCTGGCATTAATTTGGATGTCATAAGCACATTCTTCAGAGATCTTAAGGCCGCTTTATTATCAATAAAGATGTGCATAGCGCGGCCAGATATCTCACCATACTGAATATTCCTCGCGGCCATGTAGATGGCCTGAACGAAACCGCAATAATCTGGCAGCCTAAAATTCATTCGCAGACTAATAATCCTATAATTCAAGTTACTTCCTATTCATTTATGTAATCAACTTCATCACTCATGGCTTTATTAGTAACACAAGAAAAGAACAAAAAAAACTCCATAAAAAATATCATGATTATTAATGACTGCCATTTCGATTGTACTTGGGATTGAGTTAATGAATATTGTGATTTTTTTTTTTTTTTTTATTTATATCAACGCCAATTTATCTGAGGGCTTAAACTCAATTATTGTAGCAAATAATAAAAATATAATCATAATTATTTCCATAAAAAAACATTTAGATAACTAAAAAAGATAAATAAAAATAAATACAAAAAAGCAGCTTTAAACAAATTAAAACTGAATTAAAAAAATTTTGTTAGTTAAATAAAATAGAGAGGAAAGGCAATTTTATTTAAAGTTTTTATTTTTTAAAAAAGTCTAACGTAATTAAACTACAGTAAAAACTGTTCAAATAGAAAAGGTTTTGATTGAAGAAGTTGTTTTCAACAAACAGAATATTTAGTTAATTAGAAACTTTGTAGCAACAAAGAATTTAAGGTGAAAATAATTAAAAAAAAAGAAAAAACTGTTTTATTAAGCAAAGTGCTTTTTGCGTCAAAGTTAAAAATAAAAGCTTTTAAAATGAAATTTGACTTAAAAAGTTCATTTGAAAATGCTTTTATAATGAATAATAAAAATTCCCAAATTCTATTTGAAGAAAAAAATTGTCTAACAGAAACTTAAATTTATAATAAAGCTCCAACTTAATTACAATAACATTAAAAATGTTCTTTTTTTTAACACAAAATATTACAAAGTCGGTTAAAGCTGTAAGTTAATTAAGTAGTAGTTAACTGCATATAGAACTTAAGGCCATATTAGTTAAAATAAAATCTAATTTAACGAACAATTACATTGGCCAAACAACAAAAATATAGTAAAATTTTAATTTACTAGTGACACATGATCAAACGGAATATTTAATTAATTTAATTAAAAGTTTCGCAGAAGCATTTGTACTTTTGACTTTTTTTACAAAAAGAAAAGAAAAATAAAATCTATATTAAAGCATATTTCAACTAACAAAGAAGTCAAATATAACGTGAAGTCTGTTAAAAAATACGATTTTTATTCAAAACCAACTTTAATAGTGTTTAAAATCAAAATCCATTTTAAGTTCGATAAAAAGTGTCGTGCAAAAAACAACAAAATTGTTAATTTTACACAGCTGCAAATAAAAGAATTTAATATTATCTTCTAATAAAAAAATACATAAAACAAATTTGTTATAGAATTCGTTTAATTAGTATTTAAAAAAAGTTTAAATTACTTACAACTTGATTGGTCCTTAGTAGCCTAAAAAGTGCACGTTCGTTCATACCTGTAAAAAAACATAGATAATAACAACAACTTTATTAAATTTTTGTTTTTTTTTTTAATGGGTTCATTAAATAAATTTTGTTGCTAACAAATACGGTTTAAGCTACTACAGTACTTTTTGTTTATAGTCACTACGCTTACAGTCACATTAGCGATATAGTCCATTTTATCTGTTTGTTTTGCCGCCAGAAGTTAATTTAATATCGAGCCCTAACCGCCTAAGCGCCAAAAATCAAATTTTACAGGAGAGAGCTTTTTTATTTTATTTCATATAAATTTTGTATGAAATTTGTCGCTTACAATAAAATTGTTTTTGCTATGAAATCGTAACGGTACCTTTTGTGACCATGACATTTTAGGAGATGATGCAAGGGTTGCCAATAAAGTCATTAATTAAAAAAAACGAAAATTGAAAATCATGTCGCTTACGTTATTTTCGCGGTTAGGGCTCGATATAAAGTATTAACGTTATAGTCCATTAATCGATATAAGCACATTTGCCGTATATGCCATTTATCAACAGTAGTCAAAGAGAAAAGTAAAGAAAATTAATGGCGTTATAGTCACATTAGCAAATTTTACTAAGTTCTTTTCAGTTTTCGAATCAAAAATCCATCTAAAGAAAGAATTAATTAAATCATTCAATTTTTGCTATCAACTCTCTACTCGTAAAAAATTAGTTTTTGCCGTTGGTATCAGCTATGAAATATCTTGTTATTACTATAACTAGTTTTTATACAGTATGCAACTCTGTTGTAAAACCATAAGCCTGATGTCGGTGTAATTTATTTGAATTTTTTATTTCCTTTATTCACATAACTTGATTATATTCGAATTCGGTTATATGCGTCTTAGTGGCATATATGTGAATTTGCCTTATAGTCACATTAGCGATATAGTCCACGTTATGGTTGCAACTAAAAGATGTGACTATAAGCGAAAAGTACTGAACAACTTTATTGGTCCTTAGTAGGAGTTTAAAAAGAACCAAGTTAAAATTAATTTTGAAAAGTAATTTAATTAAAACTAAAAATAATAAAAATCTATATCAATTATATTAATTTTTTATACTTTTTTACACTGTTTAAGCTTTTTACATCAAACCGAATATTAAGTTCAATTAAAATTTTCGTAATAACAATGAAGATATTCAAATTTCGTTGTATCTTCTAAAACCTTTAATAAAATTGTTGTAATTCAAATAGAACCTTGTTTCGTAAAGTCGATAATTTACTTTGAAATCATACTTTAACCACGTTCTACTTTACAGGGCCTTTATTGAAAATAAATAAGATATAAGTTTTTATTAGTTTGCGAAACCTGAATTTATATTTTTTTTTTTTTTTGTATTTAACAAATATGATTTTATAACAAAACAAGACATAATATCTTATAAATTACAGTATAAGAATCTGAAGAGTTAACCATACATTGATTTAATTAAATTTAAATAATTGTAAAATAATGAAAAATAAGAACATTTAAAACAAATTTTTTTAAGAAACGCTTTTCTTAAAAAAGAACATTTAAAAAAAAATTTTGCCCACCCCCCTGGATTTTATCTTGGCTACGACCATGTATTCGTGTATTGTGATCGAGAATATGTATGCCTGCAAAGTTTCATCCATTTGCATTGAGAAAAAGGCGGTCAAAAAAGCATTTTACAAAAAAAAAAAAAAAAAAATGTTTGCACCCTCCCTAGATTTTATCCCGGCTACGCCCATGTATTCGTGTATTGTGATCGAGAATATGTATGCCTGCAAAGTTTCATCCATTTGCGTTGAGTATAAGGCGGTTAAATAAACGTTACAAGATTTGATTTTCAGAATTGAAGCTAAAGAAAAGGTTTTAATAAATAAAAATTAAATAAATAAAAAACATTAAAAAAAAATTTTTTAAGAAACGCTTTTCTTAAAAAAGAACTTTTAAAAAATTTTGCCCCCCCCCTAGATTTTATCCTGGCTACGCCCATGTATTCGTGTATTGTCATCGCGAATATGTATGCCTGCAAAGATTCATCCATTTGCATTGAGTAAAAGGCGGTCAAAAAAGCATTTTACAAAAAAAAACTTTTTTCCGCCCCCTCCCCCTTAGATTCTATCCTGGCTACGCCCATGTATTCGTATATTGTCATCGGGAATATGTATGCCTGCAAAGTTTCATCCATTTGCAAGTTACAACATTTGATTTTCCGAAGTGAAGCTAAAGAAAAGGTTTTAATAACGTTTTAACTATTTTTTATAGAATATTGTACATCATTAATAAAATTTACGAAAGATGTTCTCTAAGTAATTTTCTGAACCTCATTGCGTTGCTAGTAGTCTGCAAATTATCAGGGAGTTCATTCCAGAGACGGATGCTAAGAATAAAGAACTGACATTCAGAAGCGTGGCTACGATATCTAAATTTATATGTACATCCATTCACCTCTTGGTGATCTTTCTAATCGCAAGCGATCAAAGAGATGCTTCGGTTCCTTTGCCTTAATAACTTTATAAAGATTAATCCAAATTTTTAATATTTTTAATTAGGCTTAAGTTCATGAAATTTAATTTTTATTAAATTATTTTTTTTTTTTTTTTGTGAAGAAAGGAATTTTACAACATGAAAATTAATTAAAATTGTTATTGCTAATCTTTCATTCTTGACGTGGCTCGGGCTCGAACCCTGGCCGGCAGGTTACCATGACATGTTTCGATCGTAACCACCCGATCTCCTCAGATGGATTTGCCGTCTTACACTCGCAGCCATCGACGACTGCTGACGTCACTAGTCAAACATCAATCCTTAAACCAAATTGTATTTTAACATTTGGTAGATCGAAATTTGCTTTCCTGAATGATTATCCATTTTAATTGATTTTACATGTTTTTTCCTTTACTTCTGTTTTTTCGTACTTTCGTCAAGAATTTTTCTTGAAGTCCAAGTACATTTTTTTTTTTTTGTTTTTTCACTTTGTCTTTATCTTTTCTGTTGACCTTTTTCAGCACAACTTGAAGGACAAATGTACACATAGAGCTCGTGCCTTAGCTTTAACAATAATTAGTATTGTTGTTATTTTGTTAAACTATTTATGGTTTTTATCATAAAAAATAATTTAATAAAAATTAAATTTCATGAACTTAAGCCTAATTAAAAATATTAAAAATTTGGACTAAAAACCATAAATAGTTCAACAAAATAACCACAATACTAATTATTGTTAAAGCTAAGGCACGAGCTCTATGTGTACATTTGTCCTTCAAGTTGTGCTGAAAAAGGTCAACAGAAAAGAGAAAGACAAAGTGAAAAAACAAAAAATGTACTTGGACTTCAAGAAAAATTCTTGACGAAAGTACGAAAAAACAAAAGTAAAGGAAAAAACATGTAAAATCAATTAAAATGGATAATCATTCAGGAAAGCAAATTTCGATCTACCAAATGTTAGAATACAATTTGGTTTAAGGATTGATGTTTGACTATTGACGTCAGCAGTCGTCGATGGCTGCGAGTGTAAGACGGCAAATCCATCTGAGGAGATCGAGTGGTTGCGATCGAAACATGTCATGGTAACCTGCCGGCCAGGGTTCGAGCCCGAGCCACGTCAAGAATGAAAGATTATCAATAACAATTTTAATTAATTTTCATGTTGTAAAATTCCTTTAATATATTTAAATTATCATTTAACACATTGTTTGAAACGGCAAAGTTTTCTGATAATTTTTTTAATTAAAATAAAAAATATCATGTATTGAAAAAAAAAATATTCGCTATTTTAAATTTTTGTTAAAAGTTGCAATATCAACAAATTGTTTGCTTGATTCTATGAATTTGGTGATACGAGACAATTTTTAATTTTTTTCTATGTATTGGGGTTATATTTTTGAACTGTTTATGGTTTTTAGTTGAAATTTTTATATTTCATTCAGGCCATCGAATTTAATTTTTATTAAATTATTTTTATGAAGAAAGAAATATCGCAACATGAAATAAATTAAAACTTATTGATTATATTTCATTCCTGACTGACCGGGGATCGAACCCACGTTCACGAACAGGACGATTTGACATGTTTCGATTGTAGCCGCACTATCTTCTCAGAAATCTTTGCCGTTTAAGGCCAGTTTACACGGTAATACAATGTATTACGACATTGCAAAATATTATGTAGAATGAGAAAAATCTTATCATGTAAAAGCAAAATGTATTGAGTAAGAGAGAATACGAATACAAAATCTGACAAGCGGTCGGTAAATGCTTTTTTTCTAAACCATTTTAGAAACTTATGTATTCTCATCACACCAGAGATGTATTTTAACAGAGTATTGAAGGTGGTAGCATTTTTATACAATTACAAAAACAACTAAAATCAACTCAGGAAATTTTCATGTTGTTTTTGTAAAAATTGAAAACTGCAACCATCTGCTTTTTTGTTATTATTTTTGATTTTACTTGTACCATCCGTGTAAACATAAATTATACTTACAAAAGATGTTTATTTGTTTCTTTTAAACACGGAGAGAATTTCATAATATTTTGATTCTACAAAGTCGTAATACATTGTATTACCGTGTAAACTGGCCTTTATTAACACTCAGCGTCATTAACGGCTGTTGTGTGTGACTGATTGTTGGGAATTAACTGATTTTCATGTTCTTCCTTACTTCTGTTTTACATCTCAAGAAAATCTTAAAAATAACCTTCAAATAGATATAAATTTGTGTTTATTTAATGCATTTTTTTAATATTAGATTGGTAACAAATTGCTATCTACTTAATAGGTCTCAAGTAGGCCATAAAATTTAAAGAACTTTAAGCAAACATTCCCTACTTAAAGTGTTCTCTTTCTATATTAATTAGCTTTGTCATTTTATTATTATAAGTCTATAAACTTTTGTTTTAGTTTTCTAAAACACTCCTACACATATTAACAATTTCTAATGCGAAATGTAACTGTCATCTTCATCAAAATTGGTATGAAACAACTTTGTAAATTTTATCTTTTTCTATGTGGGTTGGTTTGTCTTGAATTTCAATACAAAAAATTAAGACGTTTTTTTTGCAAATGTTTTTTTTTTTTTTTTTTAATTATTAGAATCATTAGCTTTAACATTATGTTATTTTTTGCGGCTGCTGCTCATCTTTATTTCTGTTTTAAATTAAACCACTATAAACAGCTTAATGTTGTTAAGGCCCCAGGGCTTTTCACGCTGCTTTGCTTTGTGGTATTGCTTTTTAAGTTGCAGCTAAAATGATGAAAATGTGAGTGGTTTAGAAGACAGTGAGTGGGAAAAGTGAAGACACTTGATTAAAGACAACAAAACTTGAAGTGTTGTAAAGGGATTTTTAAGGAAAGAACATGACTTGTGAACAGACGTCTTGTTACTGATAAATTATGAAAAGTTTGGTGGGCACATTAAACCTCACAATAGTCATATTTCTTTTACATCTTTAAAAAAGCTCTAGAATGGTAAAATTTTTTAAAATTTTACAATCTACTAAAATGATATCACTAAATGTTGACTTAAATTTCCTTACTAAGTAGCAATATTTCGTTAATGATAAAAACTTTTAGGCTGGGTTTTTGTGAACTCAGTTAATCTAAAAACTGATGACCAAGTTTGTAGACAAAATGTTGATGGAACAGCTTAGTTTTGCTGATAACGATGGTATTTAATGGAAATATAAAAAAAAATTCACAATCCGTGTTTCAGACTTCGATAAACAAAGTTTAAACTTAATCCACATCTGAAAAATCCGAACGTAAGCTTTTGTTAAAAGTTAGAGTTGGAAATTTAGGTTTTTGGTTTTTTTTTCAGTTATAAACTTTTCTGTAATATTTGTTTTCCCCTCCACTGTTTTTTCCTAGACAACAAACAAACAACTCATAATGTTTTAGCTTTTAAAAATAAAATGACAAATGTTTGGAAAGTTTATTAAAATAAACTAAAGTGAAATTTCATTTAGTAAAAGGTCAAATATTAAAAATGATTTATGATTTAAAAATTTCAAGTAATTATAACAAAACATAAATATTAGCAAAAAATATTATTTGTGCAAATTAAAAAAACATTAAACTTTAAAAAGTTGAAAATTCGATTTTTATGTAGCCCTTCAGAAGTTTTTTTTTAATAAATGATTAAAAATAATTTAAAAAATACTGTCATTCGTGCCTTAAGCTGGAGGTCCACACCACGCGTTACTCGCTTTTTCGCAGCATACACAGCTGTCAAAAAAGTAGAATCTTTGTAGTTATACGTAGTAAGTTACATGCACAAAAGCGTAGATGCCTTGAGGCGAAAAGTAGGTGTACTTTCTACTTTTGTAAGCGTCACAAGCAGCGTTCGAACAAATCAGCTGATTTTGACAAATTAAATTTTATTTTTACTTGTGCTGCTGCTGCATAAAAAGCGTTGCATGTAACTTGAAACGTAGAACGCAAGTAAGGTTATAAAAGCATGCGCTGCGTGGAGGCGAAAACGCTTGTTATGGACCTCCAGCTTTATTCCCAATTTCTATTCCTGATAAAAACACTGAAATTTATTGTTAATGGGATAAGCTATTCCTATGCGCATTTCACTGGTTGCTTAGGCCATATTGTCAGGAAACTTCATCCAAAAAGATTTTAGAAAAACTAAAGATATTTAACCAAATTAAATTGTTAAGCGTATAAGAATTATAAGCAACAGTTCTACTTGTAACAACATCAAAGTTAAAACAAAAACGTCAACAATTAACAGTGAGTTTATCTCTTCTTACATTCCCCACTACAATTGATTGGAATTCTTCCAACATTAACTGTAGTTGTAAGTAGGATAAGAAAAAACAAAATGAAAACAAAAACAACTTGCAAAGCATGTTGCCAGTTTAAGTTTTTTTTTAGCCAGTTTGTTATCAAAGTGATCTTAAAATTAAAATTTTGTATTCCCGGAAAATTACTTTGATAATTATTAAAAATATTGACAAAAGTACGAAAAATTTAAGTAAAAAAAAAAACGCGTAAATAAAATTGAAAATGGATAATCAAAAAATTTTGTAATGATCTTATGCCTAATTCAAATATCAAAAACTTCAATTAAAAACCAACAGTTTAATCACAATGGTTATTAAAAATGTTGAACAAAACATTTTTAATTAAAAATATACAAAACTTTGACCGAATGCAAAATGCCGAAAAACTTCAACAATATCAAAATAGCTTAGCACTTCGCGTTCTTTTCATTTATGAATAAAATATTGAAAAAAGTAAAGCTTCTTATACATGAATGACTAACAGTGAAATGTTTTTTATTTTTCATATTCATGAATGAAACAAAAATAGGAAATTTTAAATTTCCCATACATGAGCAATACGTATCAGAAATTTTCGTCCACAAAAAATTCTAAGCTCTGTCATGAAATGTTATTTGTTCACACTCTATATAAGTGTATAAAACTTTAAAGTTACTTGCAGACGGATTCATCGCCGCACAGCCTAAGCGGCTGAAGCTTTAACACTGAAATTTGGTCCAAACCAAATTAATCCACTAAGGATGAGGCCACACAATGAGCGGCGATCGGCAGACCGTTCAGTTTGTGCGACAAGTTTATTACTGAGCGTCATTTCTGCGCGGTTAGTTTTTAAAATGCTATTGTCAAAAGCATTTTGTTTAATGTTATTACGCGAAACCGTATTCATATTTATAAAAATTTAATGCGTTTAAGAAAATAAAAGAAAATTCGGCAAATTTCCAGACAGATTTTGGCAATACTGCCGTATGTCTGTGAAATTACTAACACCAGTGCCCATGTTCTGTAACTCTTGCGCCGAGAAACTTTTCGATTGAAATGTGTGAAATGAAACAAAAATGCCATACATTGAAACACAAAGCTGGGTTTCTCACAAAACTGTGTCTGTAACTTTTTTGGCGAGTACTAGCTGTCACCTAAGGAAATTACTCGCCAATTTACAGAAAAAGTGTGTCTGTAACATTTTGGTGAGAAAAGTTCCCGCTTTGAACTGTCAAATAAACTCACGAATAAAAACGAGGCGAGAAAAAAAATTTTAACACTAAAAAACAATTAAAAATGCAAATGCAAAAAATTGTTAAATTATTTTAACAAAATATACGACTGTTTTCAAAGCTCGTTTGCAAACAACAAACATTAAAGTCGCACTTTACATTATTTGGTATAGCCGACGGTTGTATTTTCGCAGCCGTCGTTGAAAATTTTTTAATTCAATTAATCGGCTTCGAGGGCAATGTTTTGACATTTAATCTATTTTGATAGTTTTCGACATGAGTTACAGATACAGTGTTTTCTAACTTTTCGAGAAACGATGAAATTTTTTGTTTCACATCTTTTCGATGCGAGAAGTTCTCACTAGAGTTACAGAACATGGGTACAGATTTGGTTAAAAGTTAACAGAAAATTTGGTAATCTTTATTGCCATAATAGCAGTCGGCTTTGTACAAATGAAATTATAAGCACCAGATTAAATTTTGCCATGTTTATTACAGAAAACAGCTAAAAATAAGAACAAGTTTTATTTCTAAGCGTCGCCGCTTAGCCGCTCAGAAATGGCGCTCACATGCCGCTCAATGCGTGGTCACTTCAGTAGAATTTCATTTGTTTTACAATTTCTGCCACTCACCGCTCTGCCGCTCATTTCGTGGCCTCGGTCTAAGACGGAATTTTTTAATGTTAAGCGGATGAAAAAAGTTGCGTGAATTCGCTTACCTTATAAACTTAAAGCAATACAAAAAAAATTCAAAACCTGTCGTTGTTCATTAAAAAAAATAAGCGAAGCAGCCAGGTGCCTAGTACTTTTTTCAAATTCGGCTCTTTTGGGACTTTTTTGTCACCCTATTTATCTTTTTAACTAATTAACATAGAAATAAATATTAGCGGAATTCACACCGAGCTTGTTAGTTTGTTAGTCGTTAATCGTTACTTTTTTACACGCATTTTGTTTTTGTATATTTAACGCGCTACCGTACTAACATTTTACAAATTAACGACACGGCACACAGTGCTTTGTCCCCCCCATATAACGAAGGGACATAAATAGAAGGAGTTGTCAGAAATTTTTGAAATTTGGTACACAAGCATAGAATAGCTTAGTTAAGAAAAATGTGAATTTTTGGACAAATCGGTCCAAGGACACGCCTACCTCCCATGTGTCCTGAAATGGAAAAATGTAATTTTAGCTTCAATAATGCTCACAAAACTACAAAAAATGGTCATACTAATACACACACAACTAGCAACGTATGTGCAAATTTTCACTTAAATCTGAACAAGGACTCAAGGTCCTGCCATATATCCTTTTTCTTAAAAATGTTATAACACTTCCAAAAATTATCCGATCGTAATAAAATTTGGTATGAAAATTGATATTTGTTAGATATATATGTGTGCCAAATTTTGGTAGAATCGGATTATAAATGTGAAAAATACAAAAACATCATTTAATGAAAAATTAGTGAAAAACGCTTAAAATGCTCGTGCAAAAATAACAAGTAAGAAAGTATAATCGGTCAAGCCCGACCATGTGATATCCTATAGCATAGTATTTAAAAACAAAGTTCCTAGATTGCAATCTATTTGGGACCCATGGGAATTCATGGACCCACCAGAACAAAATTATGTTATGAGGTTAAGATTCGTTTCAAAGTTCTTTCTGCCGAATATTATTTAGATATCTTCATCTTCATATATGGGTTTTTTGGATGAGGGTTTATATGTAACCTATGGTTTATATTGGTATGTTACTACATATATTTTTAAGGAAGCTGGCATTAAAAGCTATTTTCGGGAGAATGATTTGTGTGGGAGCTATGTTCAAAAATAGAAAGATTCCAATAAAATTTGATAAGCTGATTTTGATTGCAATAAAATTGATTAGAGATGTGCACGTTCATTTTTTGAACCACGCGCCCTCACTTTTACTCGTTTGTAAAAGTAAGTATTTATTAAATATATAAATTGATTTAACATTTTAATAGAAAATTTTTATTTTCTTTTAAATTGAAAACCCTGTGTGCAATATTTTCGAACACTCCACAATAGAATTGCTCTTACTACAAACAAAGGCTGTTACCAAAAAAAAACTTCTGTCACGTAACCATCTTCAATTTAAATAAAAAATAACGGCACTAAGTCACATTTTGAAAATATTCTTTATACGATGAAAAACCAACGTCATCTGGGAATTTAGCGCCATCTTGTGTCGACAAAAAGAAACAGACACAACTGTTATACTAATTTTTTTTAATTTATCTTGCCAATTTTTCTAATTCAATAGTATATATATTTGGATTTTTTTCTTATTATGTTCCTAGTTTATTTTTTTTTAACTAATTCAATCTATGAAAGTTTGAGCAAAAATCACGAAAATAGCATTTTTTTTAAATAAATTTTTTTTTAAGTTGTGGTAAAATTTTTTCAATTTTTTTTTTGTAGTTATTAGAAAACAGTCTAAATATTCGAAATCAGAAAAAAACCCATAGACCATATTTTTCTTTTTTTTTTAATATTCCATCAAAGTTAAGAAATTTTTAGAGCTTAACTAAATAATAAGCATTTTTCAAACCATTAAAAAATATGTATAGGAGCATAATTCCAGTAAAATTTTTTTATAGATGGTTTAGAATATAGTTAGCTGTTACAGAAAAAAATTTGAATCTCGTAATCCAAAAAATTAATTTTTTACAATTATTTTCTTGAAACAATAAAAAACCAAGGGCATTTGTGATTTCAGCGCCCTCTTATGCCGTAAAATGCAGACAAACACAAAAAATTTTTTATACATATTTTGATTTTTGTTGTTTTTTATTGAACGGTATAAGTTTGGATTAATATTTCACAGTATTTGTAGTTAATTGTCTTTTAAACTCCTGAAAACTATCAAAATTTGATCAAAAATCATGAAAATAGCCATTTAAAAAAAGTTTTTTTTTTCAAGTTGTGGTAAAATTTTTTCAATTTTTTTTTTTGTAGTTATTAGAAAACAGTCTAAATATTCGAAATCAGAAAAAAACCCATAGACCATATTTTTCTTTTTTTTTAATATCCATCAAAGTTAGAAAATTTTTAGAGCTTAAGTAAATAATAAGCATTTTTCAAACCAATAAAAAAACACTTATGAGAAAATAAATCAATAAAAGTTTTTTACAGTTAGTTCTAAATATAGTAAACTACTACAGAAAAAAATTTCAATCTCGTGCTTTAAAAAACAACAGTTTTACAACAGTTTTCCTAAAGCATGTAAAACTCAAGTAGTTGTTTGGCCATTTTTACTATAAATTCTCAAACTTTGGCGCCCTCTAGCGCCGCCAAAAAGAGTTAAATCTTAAAAATTCTTCAAAATTCATTTTAATTATTTTGTTATCTATCGATCTGTACATTTTTAAGCACAATATAAGACTTGTTTTTTTTTTTGATTTATGTCTATGGGGCAAAGCACTATGCGGCACCCCTGATGAAATAGTTGTTAGTTGGTAACACACTTCTTACCGTCAGCAAACGTTATTTCTGTCAAAGCAATAGTAATTAAATGGTTGACAATTGTTTTTTTTTACACTTTCTCGTGGCATGTTTTATTTTTTTCAGAATAACAAATTGTGTCAGAATAATAAATCAGCTGTTTTACTACGAAAGTTACCAGACTTACAAAGTTTTAAAAAGGGGGTCGTTCACAGTTGGTAACTTTAACAAATTAACAAACTACCGAGTAACAAATTAACAAGTTCGGTGTGAATACCACTAATATGTACATATATCACATTCGTAACTTATCTAAGAAATACAAATATTTATTTGGTACTTCTTCTAAATTCGAACGTTTAAGGGGGCATAAATCTTACCTTTGCTGGTACTTTTTGACAAAACACTTTACTCCATTCATTGACATATACATACGTATTAAATATGTTATGGGCTCCCACTAGAAAATTGGAAGTTTTGATACTTCAGTGGGAAGAAAAAAGGATCAAGAGGGGAAAATACGGGCAATTAATGGGTTGAGTGCCCCGGTAGGCTAGCTGGTAGCGAGCCAGTCTATAAGCGCCGAGGCTGCGGGTTCGATTCCCGCCAGAGAATCTGGTTTCTTTCCTGCAGACAAGCATAGAGCTTCGCGGGATTAGCTTAGGAAATTAAAAAAAAAAAAAAAAAAGATTACGGATGACGACTAGACTAAAGCAAAATCAGGCAACGCCGCACAGTGAGACAACGCCGGCATTAAATACAAGGAGTCATTGTAGAGCTCTGAAATTTTGCACAGGTTAATTTTGAGACAATTCCAGTTTTTAAAAAAAAAATTAAGAAAATTCGCCCACTTTTACGCCCACCTCCCATACAATCGAAATTTGTAAAATGCCGTATTGTCCGTAATACTTTAAGTATAACTTTAAATTTTGGTATACTTGAACGTTATATTGTTACAAACATTATCGGAAAAAAATTTGAACTTTGGCTCACCTTTACCCCCACCACCCATACAACCTCAACATAAAAAGTGACATATTTTCTAAAATATTTTAGGTACAACCTTCAAATTTGATATTACTGTAATTTATATCATTTAAAATATTTCATGCAAAAATTACAATAACACGCCCACTATTACGCCCACCTCCCATTGAAATGCAATAAATAAGAACGTTTTTTTTTCATTCTATCAATAATTTCCATCACATCCATCACACCCCCATTTACTTATTAAATTCAACTCATTTGGAATTTCATCAATATCACTTTTTGTTTTTGTTTGAAAAATTCTTGAAACAGTGTGATCAAGTAATTCTTGTAATCCAACACTGCTAAAACGTTCATCAACCTTAATATTTTTAGGATAGCATTTTTTTTTTAACTTCTAATATTTTGCTATAGTGTGGGAATATATCACAGCCAATTTCTTTTGCAGAGCTTCTTAAAACATCATATTGGTGTCTTGATAATGAAGCATCAATTATAAGGCTGAGTGCTTTCTCTGGTGTAAATGATTTGAATTGTTCACTCTTTTCATATTTTTTAGCAGCAGACACTATCAAGTCTTTTGGAAAACTTTCACAAAATTGAGATACATATTTTACTTCTCTTAGACCTTTCTTGGCTTTCTTCGAAAGCTTTTTCAGGTCGTCCACGCTTAACGGAATGCGAAGTGCTTGGTTGTTGGTCATCCAAAGTTTCTTCACATTGTATGGTGTAAAGCTGTGCAAGCCATTCTTTATTATCAGCCAAAAATTTACTTTTTATGCGCCCAGATTTGTTCCATTTGGATTTTAATTTTGGTATGAAATATTTTATTAAAAAATCACGAATTTTTTAATAATTAAGTCTGACATTTCATTGAATTTTGTTGATATGACACCAACAACAACATCAATATCTTTATTGCTATCGATCCAAATATCAGAAATTGCACTATAAGAAATTGTTGAATTATCCATGACCTTGTAATTTTTTTTTAACACTTTATACAAACTTTTATAAACTTGCACTCTCAAATAGATTGTGAATTAAATATAAATATATATTGCAATTACCATTTGTTGATCAATAATATTAAAAACAACAACAATTTAATATTATTTAACAGTTATTACTAGTGATGGGCAAATTGAAAAAATGTATTGATATATATCGAATCGATATTTTTTAAGAGTATCGATATTTATTATTACAAAAATATCGATACATCGATATATCGAAATTATTTTGCTGAAACTACTACCAAATTAAAAAATTTAATATATATATATGCACAAATCAAATCTTATTATTATCCCAAATACAAAAACAGAATGTGCGCGTTGCGTATTTTTTGTAGTTTTTTGTATGTTTGAAGTACTTTTGCAAACTTTTGCTATATGTTCTTTACTTCAAATGAAAGCTGAGACTTCAATCTTTCATTTGATATAAGTCTGCACCTAGGGCGAGGGGCTGCTCTATATTTCCTAGTCCATTGAAAATGAAAAATGTTCAATTTTTACACCACAATTCTGTTGTTAAGAAATTTTTTTTTGTGTTTTTTTTTTAAATTTATTTTTTCATCTGCTCATTCACAACAACTAAATTAATTAAAAAAATTAAAAAAAAAATTATGTATTTTTTTATTCTTTTGAATATTACATAATGAACAAACATATTTCAAGCGCGTTGGCATACCTCAACTTTGACTTGCTCTAAACCAAAAAATAATGAAGTTATGAGGCTGAAATTTCATGGAATTGTTACTCAAATATCTGTTAATATACTGTGAAAATTTCATCCAAATTGGACGACACGCCAAAAACCATTTTTTGCCGCGGTTATTATAGGGCTGTCTCACTGTGCGCCGCCCGTGTTTATATATATAATATAAAAAAAACGTGTCGTATATTTAAACATCAGCGGCGTTGCTTATTTTCGCTGCTGGCAACTCAACTAGAGTTGTGTTGCTACCTGTAATCGACCTATAAATTTATTTCTTTTACTTTTTCGTTCTACATGTGGTACTTTTTGAATTTTCTATACCGCAATGAAATTTCGATATAACGAATATGAAGGGTATCGAAATATACTTCGTTATAGCTAACGATTCGTTATAATATACCAACGAATCCTTTATATAACAAAATTGTAAGAAATATGAAAAACAGTCGTTATGCCTTTTTTTTTTTTGTTGGCAAAAATTAAAAAAAAACTGACTGCATTTTTGACGCTTTACATAATACGCACTTAGAAATGCATTTCGATTCATTGCTTTGATAACGAGACTTTATTATTAAATATGCAAAATAAATGCAGATATTTATTTATCTATAATGCCGTGGTAAGAAAAAAGGCAGTAAAGTGTAAAAGAGAAAATGGAAATTTAAATTTTGTATTTTGTAATATTTGACAAGCTTCTAAGTTCGCTTTTACTTTAAAATAACATTTTTATCTGTGTTCGAAAATAAACACTCAATATCGCTCCTTAGTGTTCGGTTCAGTAGATTTGTGGAAAACACAAGCGCTAAAAGTGTTTGTGTATAAAATCTTTAACAAAATAACGTTTCCCTGTTTGTCATCTTTCGAACACAAAAAAATACTGTTCTTATCCAACTCAATAAAAAGATGTTCGTTTTTTTTACCACAAACTTTTTGTGGTCGGTTCAGCTCATTAATGTTCGTTCGTTTCTGTTTTGCGAAGCGACCTATTGGCTGGTAAAAAAAGCAAAAATTGTTTGCAAAAACAAAATGCAAATACGAACAAAAAAACAAAAAGCCAGCAAAATAATTTTACACAAACAAAACATATACTTTTACACAATACACACACATGCCGTTCGTGCTGGGGTCGTAGCTTAATTTTTTTGTTTTTCATTTCTTTATCAATATAAAACAAGTATGAAAGTATAGTCGGTCAAGCCCGACCATATGATACCCTACACCACAGTTTTAACAAGTAAGAAAGTAAAGTCGGTCAAGCCCGACCATATGATACCCTACACCACAGTATTTAAAAACACATCATGCTTATGTGTCCATATAAATATAGATTTATATATGCTTATTAACTTCATGAAAATCAGTTTGGAAGTTTGTGAGAGGCAGAAATTGCCACCTACCTCCCCTTGTGGTCGTATTTTTGAAAAAGTGTATAGCTAATGTGTCCATATAGATATGGATCGATCTATGTTTTACATTTCATTAAAATCGGTTTGAGAGGCGGAAATTGCCCCTATCTTCCCTCGTGGTCCTATTTTTTAAAAAATGCATACATTTTGTGTCCATACAGATATGGTTCTATCTATGTTTTAAATTTCATTGAAATCGGTTTGATAGTTTCTGAGAGGAAGAAATTTCCCCCTATCTTCCCTCGTGGTCCTGCGATTCGGCCCATTTTCAATATTCTTGGTCCTCGTGTCAATGAAAACCTATGACCCATATTTCAACAAATTATCTCCAAAATTGCGACCTGTACTTTGCGCACAAGATTACATGGACAGCCAGCCAGCCAGCCTGCCTGCCAGCGGACGGACATGGTTAGTTCGACTCAGAAAGTGATTCTAAGACGATCGGTATACTTTAAGGTGGCTCTAGGACCAATATTTTAAGGTGTTACACACATCAGCACAAATGCATAATACCCTCTCCACTATTGTGGTGTGGGTATAATAAAGAAACATTAGAGAACATTAAAATAAAATGTTTGTATGCAGTATCACTACAATTGTTCTATTTTTTAACAAAGAACAGAACACTATATAATGTTCTGCTCTTTCTTGAAAACAGTTACGAGCGGTTTTGAGGGTTGTGGTCGTCTACATTAACACTAAAAAAATAGATATCATTCCTGGGTGTGTCAGCCGAACGCTTAATAATGTTCTATTTATTTTCGAACACTGATTTTTATAGTTTATTTTACAATAAATGGGTCGAAAATTAATAAAGGAATTTATTGGCATCAAACTTTAAAAAATGCAGTAACTCAATTTAACTTTGTTCATATTTACTCCTTTTTTAAGGTAAAATATTAAAAAATATTTATCATCTATAGTGTTTACAAGCAAATGCTTTTAAAGAAATTGCTTAGAAAATATGCAGCAAAAAATCTTTTAACGAATTTGTTCATATGTACGTATTTATAAGATATAATTTTTTTTTAAGCATTGAATAGTCTGAGGAATTTTTGCCTAGTGCGACAAATTTTTGTTTAAAGAATATATTGAGTTTTGTTTAGTTTTGTTTTAATTAAAACTAAAAAACTGAAAGCCAATTTTTGTTCTTTAGTTTATGAGTTTTTAGAACTTTTTATTATAAATGGAAGTTATATTTGAAGAACTTTTCTTTCTCTTAAGACTGAAATTTTTAAGGAAAGCTTTTAATAAAATGTCACAAAGATGCCAGTTCAGCAGACAATTTTTAGTACAAAATTTTTCCCTCCAACATTTTTAAATATTCTTTTAATTTTAACTCAAAATTATATTTAAATATTTTATGTTTTTCTTTCTCCTTTCAGTTTAAATTGTGACCAATACTGAAACCTTGGAATTTCTTAAAAAAGATTCTAACACCAAATAAATACCAACAAGTTTGTACACATAAACAAACCACACACACCACTCTGTAATTGGCAGCTTGTCGTAGAAAACCGAGAAAAACTTAACAAATAAAGGAAACTAGCTTGCAAACTTAAAAGCACCCAAAATTAAACAGCTGATTGATAAAAATTTAAAAAAATTTACTTAAACGTGTCTCTACAACAGCCCCAAAATCACTCCCCCCCAGACAAACGTGTACGAAAAAGCCATCACCATTTCGTCGATTGCGATTAAACGCAGGCCAACGCTGCCGCAAACGCCAGCGAGTGCCCCACAGGTGTTGTCACCCAAACGACAGTGTGCCGCAGCTGTATCGGTTATACCAACAAACGCCGCCAATCCAGCAGCAGCTCAACTAACCCAACAAATACAATACGCCACAGCACCTGCTAGTGCCACCGCCGCCCACCAAGTCGCCCTGAAAGCCGGTCATCAACAGTTTGCCTTTAATACAGCTGCTGCCGCCGCTGCGCAACTAGCTGCCACAGCAGCCATTACCGCCCACTCACATCCCCACCACCAGACACAAGTGGCTGCTGCAGCAGCTGCGGCCGCTGCTGCTGCTCAACATCAACGTAATATAGCTGCTGTTGCCGCTCAGCACATAAATCCAGCAGCTGCTGCTGCCTTACTCAATCACCAGTTTAGTCAAGGAGCCACAACACATCAGCAACACCACCACCAACAACAACAGGCCGCTGCAGCTGTAGCAGCTGCGGCAGCGAACGCAGCTCATCAGCAGCATTTGGTATTGCAACAGCAACAACACATATATCAGCAGCACCAACAACATCAACAGTACCAACAGCAACAGATTAGACACTTGCAACATCAGCAACAACAAGCACAGCAACAACAACAACAACATCACCACAACCACAATATTAAACAACAACAGCAACAGTTATTAGCGGTGACAACACCTACTGCCACAACAAACAACCAACAAATTTCAACAACCCCAACGTCATCTACTTCACCTAGCGCCTCTTTGGTGTCCTCCACTTCATCGGCTAACAGCAACAACAACAACAACTCGGTTAACATTAACACTTCTCTACATTCCAACGACTCCAACACGTCAGCGTCTTCTTCAAAGACCACAACACCCACACCAACAGCTACATCGGTGGCAACAACCGCTGCCACTACAAACGACATCTTAACTGGTGTTAATAGCAACGGTACCAACAGTAACTCCCCGACAAACAACACAACAGCTACAACAGCGTCTACCACATCAACAATGGAAAATCAAATGTCTTTGGCACCATTGGGATTATCGCAAAGCATGGATTCGGTTAATACAGCAAGTAATGAAGAAGAGGTAAGTTGCAAGCAAAAAAATAAATTTTAGTATAGAACTGCATAGTTCGAATAACGTATGGAGCTCTTAAGCAGATTGTACACATATTTTTTGGTATTCTTGTTCATGAACGCCTGATGGTTGCACAGTCAATCTTTGAATTGTTATCCTACTGAAAAGTTTAAAGCAATTTATGACATATTTGCGATCGTTTGAAAAAAAACAAAGTTTTGTTTTAAGAAAACTGATCTGAAATCAAAGTGGGATCTGAAAATAAATGTTTTCAAAATGCATTTGCGTTCTTCAAGTACAAGAGAAAGTTTTACTTTTAATAAAACAGTACTTATATATTTAACGTTTAAATCACCCTTGTAAGAAAAACCACACAAAAGCAATCATTTTTAAACGATAAACAAAAATTCGTGAGGTACACTAAAGAAACTTCTTGACTTTGTTAGCAATAAGCAATTAAGTACTGAAAACACATTTTTTGATTAAAAAATATTTTTTAGTAACAAAATATTTCAGAACTTACGTAAGTTACCCTCATGTGTGGTTTTCCACACATATGTAGTTTCTTTGTAACTTGCACTAGAGACAAAATTTTCTATCGGAAAGTGTGAATATTTTTGATATTATTGCGAACTGCATGCAATTTATGTTTGATAAAGTGAGTGCTCGTATAAAATTCATACAAGCTTTGTATACTTTGTTTGTTGATCACCAGTGGGATAAATAAATCATTAATTTTACGTAAATCATAACCTTAATTACAAACTTACGATGGAGCCACAGCAAAGTGGACAGACATTGCATATGTGTGAACAGCCAGACGCGAGAGTTAAACAATCAAACATTTTTATTAGTTATTTAATTTTTTTGAGCATAGTTTAGGTCTTTTAATGCTTTAAACTTTGTACCATGCCCACTTGTCCAATCTCGCCCAAATTTTGTCGGATGTTGTGTATTGATAACCAATTAGAAAACATTGTCTCTTGCCAAAGTTATTTCCGGGAATACAAAATTTATTATTAATACGATTTCTGTATGACGTGCTAAATTCCCAATTTTTTTATTTTTGATAAATACACTGCCGTTCTACGGAATATACATAAACATAAAATAAAAAAACAACAACAAGGGATTTTTGGGTAATATTAGAGGCAGTCGTAGTTTTTTGCTCATAACACAGCCATTTGTGGATCGATCAGGCTGAATTTCAATAGCAAACAAACCCGGATTATATGTTATATAAATAATAGCTAGCAAGTCCCCGTCATATCTGGGGTCTTCGGAAAACCTATTTCAACGGACACAAAGACAGACGGACATCATTAAATTAATTTTGCTCCTCATAAGGACCCAGAATATATATATTCTTTATGGGGGGTAAGGTCAATATTGTAGATATTAGAAACGAAATGACAAATTCTTATATACCCTTTTACCTTCGGTGAAGTGTATAGTTAATTATGGTTTGTCAAAAGGCCTACTCATGAACTGAGGACTCATATAAACGTTTTCCAAACATCGCCCTTATTAAATAAATCACTTATATATGTAAGTTTTAAGATAAAATTCGAACGAAATGAGTCAAGTGTTAACAAAATGCGGCAGATCCAGCTGAAAGGGGGCATTGGGAGAAGCAATCGGTCATTTTTTGACAATCGCACGATTTGAAATCGCAAAACGCCAGATTTATTTTATGATATTCTTATACGCTTGCGTTTAGCTTGCGATCTGCCATAGTTTTTTTACAAATATTCAAGTTATCTTTCGCAATTTGAAGTCGCCAAACTTCTTGCTATTGTCATTTACAGAACACCTGATTTGCGATCTTAAGTCAGAATCGCTAATGTAAAGCGTTTTGCGATCGTCAGAACATGTCCGAATATGTTGTGTGGGACGGTTGCAGTTAAATCTCTAAATAATTTATATCCCTAAATAATTTCTATTGATAACAGTCTTAAGATATATTTTCTTCGCTAAGTAAATCAAAATTTCTTTAAATTACTTTTTTACTTCATTTTAATTCAATCATCAATTTAGTTTTTCACAGGACAAAAAACTAGATTTTAATCGAACAATTGATTTTACATTGAGAATTCTTTTACTTATTTTTTTATCCACGTCATTTAAAATAACTAAAATTTATTTGAACTGAATTTTGTCATTAATTTAAAATTCGTTCAACCATGAATATTCGTTAATGCAAATATATTTTTTCAAAAATTAAAAAGATATTCCCTACAAACTAAAGAGCAAACTGGCAGCCATCAGCACTAAAAAAAATATTATTTTTTATTTCTTTTCCATTTTTTCCGTTTTTTTTTTTTTTTTTCATGAACTATGAAACTGTCCTTGCTAACGAGAATGTTCGTTAAACTTGGTAAAGAAATTAAACCATAATGTCTACATTCAAATTAAAATACACTCCATAAAGCATAAAAAAGAAAGGAGAAAAAACTATCTACAAGTAATATTTTTCACAAAAAGAAGATGTTCAAGAAATCAAAGAATTTTAGTTGAAGTAGACTGAAAGAGAAAGACTCAAGAAACAGACCTTTATTTGAAAAAAGAAAAAAAATTTAAGAAAAAAAGCTAAGAAATTGTAAAAAATTTTAAAACAGTTAGTAAAATTATATATTTTCGTTATTTATCTCCACATGGCTTTTTGTTTTAATTTATCTGCTACAAAAAAAGAAACAATTTGCCTAAAAGTATGCTTTAATTTTGTTTTATAACAATCCAATGTGCTTATGCTTTATTTCTATTTTGCATTTGACATTTTTTTTTTTTGTTGTTGTCATTTCGTTATTGCTAAGGGATTTTACAATATTGGCTAAGGGAAATTAAATTCATTTACACTCGTTTCATATCTCCCTCTTACTCCTCTTTCACAACTTTAAACACACACGTGTGGCAGCAATTTTTATGTGTTAAAACGAAACGATGTAGAATATGGCCTTTTTGATCGTCAGTTTTTAAGGGGATGAGAGAGGAGTTATTTCAGTGTGTGACATTTAAAAAATGTTTCTCTATTTAAACAAAATCTATTTTATAGACAATTTGACCAAACTTAAGTTAAAAATTAAGCTACAAAAAGAAATCCTTGTCTCAGACAGGCATAAAAATCAATGAGACAACAAAAAAAAAAAAGAAAAAAAAGATTTTAGACAATTGCAAAAAGAGTTTTACAAGAAAATGACAAAAAAAAAAAAAAAATTCAAGGATAAACTAAAAAATAATAGAAAAATTCAATACTCGTGTGTTGATATTATTAAAAAAGATAAAAACAAAAAATATATTTAAAGCTGACTATAGTTCTGATATAAATCCCAGTTTTAAATTCACTTTAAATCATATTAATATGGCATAAAAGTTGATATCTTTTAAAAAAAAGTTAGAGAATTCTAATACTGAAACTTACTGAAATATTTAGTGGCTTGTGGTCGAAAACCTTAATGTACAATTCATACTTTAAGAGATAATTTTTTCTTCAACAAATCTCGTAAAAAAGGCAATCAAATCTTTCAAATTAACCCTGAAAGGTTACTCTTCATTTTAGTACATTAAATTCAAGCGAAACGAATTTTAAAGTAAAAAAACAACAAACATTTTTTAAGTTAAGCATTTTATTAAAAAATATAATAAAATAAAATAAAAGTTCATTTTCTCTCTCAATATTCGTTACGAATTTAAGCTAATTTTTTTGAAAACTTTTCTTTGAAAACTTTTCATCAGCTAACGTTGTTGAATTAAAGAACGAAATTTTAAAATTTATTTATTTATTTAATAAGAGTTACAAACACAATTACAAAGTATATTCTCACTTAATTAACCGAGCAATAATAACGTACACCTTTAGCCCGTTGTAGTGAAACAGATTAGAGTCTCTGGCGGGAATCGAACCCACAACCCCCGCACTGATAGACGAGCTCACTATAAACTAGCCTACCGGGGCACCCATTAATTTCAATATGCATAAAAAAAGTTATACGATATAGAGTAAAGGAGATCCACCAGGGTTAAACTTAATTTTACCTTAAAGTTTTGAGGATTTTAAAAATCACAAATCATATTTATTTTCTCCAAAAATCTGGACTCTTGCCTTAAATAGTTATTTCAACACGCTCTCCTTAGATTTCTGGTAATGGATTATAACAGATGATCACTTGATTTGCAAGGCCAGAGCGAACAGTTCCGCAACAAGACAACAAATTCAATTATCGCAATAAGCCAACTAGTTGGGAAAAGAAAAAATTACAGCAAGGATCTTAATGACCGATACAGCCTTGCACAGAGTTAAAAACAAAACAAATCTCCACAACAGAAATGAGCGAACTATTTGTAAAGATAGTAAATAACTGCAATTTTTTATCTAAATGAACGAACTAAATACTTTTTAGAGAGTTTTTCAAAAACTGTTCATTAGTTCATATAGTTATGAAAATTCAATGTGATGTTCGTTAGAACCAACATGTCTTTCAAGTGTCGAAAGAAGCATTCAAGTGTCTTGGTTTCTTAAAACAGTGCAAGAACTACTTCACTCCGTCTGATCTCTTCACTATTTATACCGCCTATATCCGACCGAAAATGGAATACAATTCCCATATCTGGGCAGGTGCTTCAAGGTCTATCTTGAAGGAGTGCGTTGAAGCTCATCAATGATAGTAGGGTATACAGCTCTATTGACTCTTTGGAGCATCGTCGGAATGTGGGTTGTGTGGCATTGTTCTATCGATATTACCACGGAAGACGTTTAGCTGAGATGGGCGAACTCATCCCTGAGACGCGGGTGCATGCCCGTAGTACTCGCCTTTCCAGCAGATCACATCCGTTTGTTGTCGACTGTCCAATGCATTGCACAACGCATTACAGAGAAAATTCGTTTCGTGGTCGAACTAGCCGTCGGCTACAATTTGAAAAAATTCTAATTAAATGTCCACAAACACTACTCCCTCTTTCCTTCTCCCCATAACCAATTTTCCTAATTCAAACATAATGCATTGCATTTGTAGGGGGCATCCCCTGAGTGTTGGACTGAATCGGCCATTCAGAAAAACATAACCAAGCACATTTTTACCGCGGCTGTTGATCTGTTTAAATCAAATCGAAATTATTTTGCAAGTTGATTTCAGTTTCAGCCACAAGATCTGCATTAACTGCGTACTACATTATCTTTATTTCGCCAGTTGACAGTCTATACACAGAAAAAATTCTCCAAAATTGTTCACCAATTAAAGCATTAATCAAAAATAAAATCAGTTTTAATTAAGAATTTAATCAAGTGAATTAAGCGCTTAATCAAGTAAATTAAACGTTTAATTAATACTATTATTTGGTTTAATTGATACTATTAATTTGTTTACTGGTGCAAATTTAATTAATTTTTTAATTAATATCACAAATTTTTTAATTGAAATCAATTTTTATTTTTTTCTGTGTACCTTGATGCAGCCACTTTCACCTCATCGAGTCGATTATGACATTGATAAGGGTTAAGCTTATCACTGCCTGATTTCCAAGGCTATCTGTACCTTGTCTGTCAACATATCAGTAGCTTTCATGCAGATATTGGTTTTGCAATTTATTTCTTTAATAACCGCTTATATGTTGTAAGGGATTCTTTTCTATTTTAGGAGCATAATGACTTCGTGTAGTCTAACCCAATTAAATGTTTTTGGTTAATCGACAAAGCACATATACGATAGATTTTTGAATCCTAAAGATTTCTCACGGTTGATCTGTTTTTTTTTTAACCCTGTTGATCTTCCGGCATTCCAGTACTGGCAATCACATCAGCCAATATTTTGGTTAATTGCTTTGGAATTAACCCTTGATGTCATATACCTCTGGAATTCTAAAGGGTCTTTCTTGTCTCCTTTTTTTGAAAATATGTATAGTGGTAATTTCTTTCTGAATAGAAATCCTAGAAAATTGTGGCATTAAGTCGCCTGTAATCTCCACTTAATTCTATTTTTCTTATAGTGTTGTGTACTTTAAGCCTCATTCTGATCACCACTTCCATGGTCAAGTTTATTTAAAAGAAACCATAAATTCATGTATATGTATTTCTAGGTTCCTTATGTTAAATATAAATAAATTCAAAGATGTAATTTCTTTCTTTTCATAAAAACAAGCTTTTTACATATTTTTTTTCTACTTGTGATGTGTTTTCTTTTCTATTTTATTCTAACATTTTTGTCCATCTTTAAGACATTTTTGTGTAACTTTTACGCATACATGATTATACCTTAAGAATTTATCTTGTTTTTATTTCAATATTAGAAAGAAATAGATACGTATTTATGTGTGTTGTTTTTTTTTTTTTTTTTTTTTTTGTCAAGCATTTCTGTTCACAACCGTAATGTTCTATACATAATGTTCTTGACATAAAAATCTTAACGCATACCCAAGCAAATTATAAACACCCTGCAGGAAATGTCACTAGTGAATCTGTACTGACTCTCTATTGGCACAGTCACCAGTACTAGTGACTTTTTATACCCCATGCAATGTTATTTACAACAGACATTTAACATGTGCGTGTCATTGGAAATCTACTACTGACGTTGGTACTACTGACTAGGTAGTTCCTTTGAGAACATATGTAGACATTGGAACCAGAGAATCGCTTGTACATTTTAGTAAAATTATCATAACAATCTTTTTTATTATTTCTTCAAATTTTATAGGACTTGTACTTCTCAGTTGTTATTGATAAAATATTTTTCGTCTTAAAGCCAAATATAGTGGCAAATGTAATGTAGTGTCGACACTTCGTTGACAATGTCACCAATATAGTCGACAAAAATGGTGACTTGGAGACACTTGCACCCAGTTTCCTTCAGGGCATGCTTACAATACATACACTCACGCACACTTCTGTATAAATAGGGAATCACATTTATGTAAGTGGTAAGTGGTTGCTTTAAAAAAGAAAATAATAATCTTCAAAAAGAAATCATATACATTAGTCTTTGAATTTTTAAATCCTTAAAAAAATCCTTCACACATACACTTGTAGATGACGTGTGTGTGTTTGGAAATAAAAACACTTCAAGACTTTCTTAGAAAATTATATAAATAGAGAGAGAAAGAGCATAAGTGCTGGTGAGAAGGAGAGTAAAGCAAATATTAAAAATATGTATTTTAAAAGGATTACAAGATATTAAAAAATATCATCAAGATGTGATGACATCTACTTAATGATGTCATTGCTTTATCTCATACACACACTTAGTGTAAGATTACACAATAAGTAGAATAATATTTTATGCTTCTTGTTTAATAAATATAGGATTAATTGCATAAAAAAGTTCAACTTTTAGAAAAACATTAAGAAATTAAATAAGGCAAATCAATTTGCACTAACTTGCACGAATCTAGTAAACCCTACTACAACTAAGAACACCTAGCCACCGAAAAAGCATTAACACAAAATATATATTACACAGAAAAAGCTATAATTTTCTCTAATCACCTAACTTATATCAAATTCATAGAATCAAGCAAACAATTTGTTGATTTTGCTCCAATTACCAAAATGATTACAGTGGTCGGCATATTTATTTTGACACCCGAGAAATTTTACCATTTTGAATTTTTTTTAGATTTCCAAAAAATTAAAAATTCCAAATTTTTTTTTAAACGAAAGTAGGATTTATTTTATAACTAAATAAAATCATAACTTCTTAAATTAAATTTGCATTCTATGCAACTACTTTAAAAATTTAGCGGGTGGCATAAGTATAAAGACATATAGTATTTTTACTCTTTAAACGAAAATATGTTATTCAAACTTTTATCATATTTTTAGATATTTTTAATATTAATAAAACGTGTACCTCCTTTCCGGAGTCTTTTAGGAACTGAATCGATAAAGTTTTGAATGTATTTTGTTGGTATGTCCTCCCACAAAGATTGAACCTCTAAAATTGTTCCTTCCCTGGTTCTTGTCAGATCTGCGATTCTTTGGCGCTTTATATATGACCAAACATTCTCAATCACATTCAAATCCGGACTTTGAGGTGCCAATTCAAAGTTTCAATGCAATTTTCTGTCAAAAATGTTTTAGTCATTTTACTCTTGTGGCATGGCACATTGTCAACCTACGCCAGAAGGAAATGCGTGTTCATTTAAAATTTTCAAATATTGATTTTGGTTCATTTAACCGTCGATGGGAACCAAGTCTCCCAAGCCTTTATATGCTAAACAGCCCCAGAACATGACTGTGCCACCTCCATAACTAACTTTTTCGACAACAGGTGCGATTTTTCTCGAGTTTTTTTGGTCTAGTCTAACAAAAACTTTTTTCTTTGACGAGTGATACTCAAAAGTACTTTCGTCGGCACATAAGACGCTTTGCCAGAATGATAGGGGCTTGCCCACGTATCTGTTTGCGAATTCTAATCTTTTAATTTTGTTTCTTGGGGCTATACTTGAAATTGATCTTGCTACATATGTATTAATGTTGGCATCTTTTAGACGTCGTCGAACTGTTCTTTCGCTTAAATGACTATCAGAGTCGATCTTCCACTGCCGTTTTTTTTATGTTTTCTTCCTGTTCGACGCAAATTAATGACGGGTTCAGTTTCTTTACATTTATTTATTTGATAATAAACGGTTTGTCTAGGTATATTGTACTCTTTGGCAATATTTGTTACAGATATTCCAAGATTATACTTGGTTATAATTTCACTTCTGACGGTGTTGGTTAATTCCGATATTTTTCCCATATTTACATCGAATGTTAATACTTAATACTCAACAACGAACGCTTTGTATTAAAGCTTAACAGAAAAAACAAAATGAGATGAAATTATAGAATGTCAAAATAATTATGCCGTTACAAATTCTTGTACCAAATTGCATTTCTTCCTTCAGAATGAGAATGGGTAAAGATTTTAACAAAATATTTTGCATACGTATACTTAGAATTAGTGTAAAGAAATTATCATGATAACTGTGCCGTTATAGGAATTTCAATATTAAAAAACAATAAAACAATTCTTCACTATACTTTGTCAAAATAAATATGACAACCACTGTATATAGATTACTAACAATTTTAAAAATTTAAACTAGTGAATATTTTTTTTTCAATAAATGATATTTTTTTATTTTAATTAAAAAAAATGATCAAAAAACTTTGCCATTTCAAACAATGTGTTAATTGATTTAATTAAATATAGCTTAAGTTTTGACAATTCCCAACAACAATTCTAAAAATTTAAATTATTTTATTTTAAACGAAAAAATCAATGAAGATTTTTTGTTCTTTAATCAATATTTTAATTAAAAATTTGTTTAAAAACAAATAAAATGTTAATTAAATAAAAATTATATTTTTAATTTTCTTTCAACAAAAAAAAAAAAAAAAATAATTGATTCAATTATCACATTAATTAAATTGAAATACCTTTTAGACAAAGTTTTTCTTGGGATTCAAAAAATTAATTAACAAGGTTTCGTTTAAATGTGCTAAATTAACAAAAAGTTATTTTCGGGAATACAAAATTTATTATTAAGATATTTGTATGACGTGCTAAATTCCCAATTCTTCCATATTTGATAAATACACTGCGCTTCCATGCGCATTTCACTGGTTGCTTAGGCTAGCTCATCAGGAAACCTTTTCTAAAGATTTTAGAAAAGCCAAAAATATTATACAAAAAAACCGTAAAGCGAATTAGAATTAACATTTCATACTATTGATAAACTGAAGTGTATTGTTGGTGGAATAAGGTATTTCTATGCGCACACAGAAAAAATTCTCCAAAATTTTTTACCAATTAAAGCATTAATCAAAAATAAAATCAGTTTTAATTAAAAATTTAATCAAGTGAATTAAACGTTTAATCAAGTAAATTAAACGTTTAACTAATACTTTTAACTGGTTTAATTGATACTATTAATTTGTTTACTGGTGCAAATTTAATTAATTTTTTAATTAATATCACAAATTTTTTAATTGAAATCAATTTTTATTTTTTTCTGTGCATTTCACTGCTTGCTTATGCCAGATCATGAGGAAACTTCATATTAAGATTTTAGAAAACTAAAGATATTATCTATATATAAATGGGCTAAGGCAAAACAGTTAAGAACACTTTCCTCCTCTGTATGTCAACCGATTTGAACAAAATATACACCATTTAAGAGGTATTTACTCAAAGAAGTGCACAATGTATATTTTATCGAAATCTGTTAAATAATTTCAGAGCTATAAGCGTTCAAAATTGTAACTAACATAAATGCAAAATAAAAACGTGCAACGTCCTGAGTGGATGACAATATATAAAGGAGACTTTTTGATACTTTTTTGTTTTTCAATTGGTATTTTTTATACCGAACTTACAAAATTAAATTAACTCACGTAGAAGATAAAAATATGAACCGGAGGTTGGTCCCTCGCCAAATCGATCGACTTTGAATGAAAAAATAAATGCTCGAAACAAATAAATTCATATATACTTAGATGAATTATGTTTTCTTCATATTTACAAAAAAAAATTATGGTCGAATTTTGACCATAAGGCAAACACTAGTACAAATAAAACTGTTAAGCAAATAAGAATTATAAGCACGAGTTTTACTTGTAACATTATCAAAGCTTAAATACAAACAATAATAAAAAACAGTGAGTTTATCTTTTCTTACAGTCCCGACTACAAATGGTTGATTTTTGTCGACTCAAACTGCCGTTTTCATAAAAAATAAAATAACTTTGAAATAAGGCAACATTTTAATAAAAATTTTTCTTAAAATGCATTTCAAATCCATCGTAATTTTTTATAAATACGGCAGTAAATGTAGTTGCAAGTGGATAAAGAAAAAACAAAAATAAAAACAAATTACCGTATTTTATTTTGCCAGTTCAGATTTATTTACACTGCCACATGCATATTAGTTATCAACTTTAATTGATAAAAAAAAAACTACTGATAATTTTTTCTGTGCATAAATCACTACGTAAGCGGGAAATTATGTTTAGTTTATGATGTGCAATACGAATTAAAAAAAAATAAAAACAATTGATGCGATAAGAATAGAACGTTATATAAATACCGTTCTTTAGATATAAATAAATCTATTTTGTGCCACGCCAACTTCTTCAATCCCATCCACTTTTGGTCGGATGAAGTGCATTGATTAATAATAATGCTACCTCATTTTGAACTTTTGGCTTTATCCGTTAGCTAGATATACATAAACCTATAATGGTTTTTATGGGAAGTTCCACGCCCTTTTCAACAATACCGCTAGTATTTTAGCGGATGCTGTGTATTGATAACCAAGATACTTTGGCTCTTGCCAATCGCCGGATTACACAAAATTAAAAAAAAAAACAAACAAAGGATTTATGGGAAAATAAGAGGCAGTCTTGGGTTTTCAGCCACCGATCAGGCAGAATTTCAATAGCAAAATTAAACGAAGCATATGTGAAACAAATATATACCAACCAAGTCCCCATCTTGTCTGAGTTCTTCGGAAAACCCATTTCAGCAGACAGACGGACATCGTTAAATCAACTTTGCTACTCATAAGTACCCAGAAAACATATACTTTATAGGGTTTTACATCAATATTGTAGAAATTATAAACGGAATGACAAACTTATATCGGCAACTTATTATTAGTTCGACCTACCGACCATTTAAAAAAAATTTAGTTAGGTATGGAGTATATATATTTTGAATACCCCCTTTCTGCATCTAAAACATGTTTCATGATACTTTTTCTGATTTCTGAGATATAACGTATACATTTTGCTCCATATCAACAGTTTTAAAGTTTATTAAGAATCGTTTTGCTCTTTACGCCATTGTTTTATAAATAGAACTTTTAATATTAATTTAGTTAGCACAAGTCAGTGAGTGCTACTCCAGAGAAGGAACTTCTAGCAAATGCAATCGTGCAAAATTAGGATAGTGAGTTCCATTTTGTCTGCACGTGAGTCCTCGGACTTGTAGTCATTTGATACTTCCGCTTCTTCCTGTCTTCACCATGTTGTATTTAGAGGCCTCCCACATTTCGTCTTCCTTGAGACTCCATTATAAGCTAGTCTGTGTCCATTTCCGAGGGTGTATTTTATGCGAGATGGGAGTTTGTTTACTTATTGAAACCAGATCGCCGTTCGTGGTGCGGTAAGTCCAAAAAATTTTTCTTAGTTTTGGCAGACATTTATTAACAAACACTTGTTGTTTCGATAATTGGAATTTCCACGTTTTACAGCATACTTTTTATTAAGGGATTGACGTGGTCCTTCATATGTTTTTTCTTTATAAATTGTGTTACGAATTCATCTGCTTATCTAACTGTATCTCTGAATGTCTTATTGTGTAGCGCTTAGATGTCCTTCGCAAAATAAGAAAACTTTTAATTGAGAAAAACATAGAAATTCATTAACTTTAATGAAATGTGTTTCTTTTAGTTTTTTTTAAATTTCCTAAGCTAATCCCGCGAAGCTTTTCGCTTGTCTGCAGGAAAGAAACCATAGTCTCTGGCAGGAATCGAACCCGCAACCCCAGCGCTGATAGATTAGCCCACTACCAGCTAGCCTACCGGGGCACTGCTAGTACATAGAGGGAAGCAAACTGACACCAAAGTAGTCCCCTGATGGGTCTTTGGTAGTGGAGACCGGTTCTAGTTCTAACACTTTTACATGGGGTTGTTATTGGAGAGAGTCAATTGGCACTATTTGACCAGTCACACATCTTTTCTCAATGAACGTGATTAGTGTCAGTTACTACAATGTAGTTTTATTTCAATAAAACAAGTCCTTGAATTAAATTCAAGAACCAAATTTTAGAAAGTCAAAAAAAGTGTGTCACAACACCGGTGATTGGTTTCACTTTCACTTGTAATGAGTTCTTTCTTTTTGTACTTGTTCTTTTTTCACAAATCCCAGGACCAGTCTGTTGGACCAATTGACACAAATTTCCCGCAAGGTAGAGTCTTAGAAGAAGAGTTAGTTCTCTCAATAAGTTTAATAAGTTTAATATTATTTCCTTAACTTTACATTTTTCATAAGTCGGCGAGAAAAGGAAGTAATTTTTTTCACAGTAGTTCCACCGTAGTTCCTAGGTGGAACATAGGTCCTCCTCGGTTTCTTTAATCTGTTGTCTTTAACATGAGTAGGGGATTGGCCCTCAGCATCTGATCCTGGTACCGGGGTTGCCGATTACGCCCCCAGGCTTGCTTTGTCATTTGCATTTGCCCTGACTTTAGAGGAATTAGTTCACTCAATAAGTTGATAAATCAATTTGGTACCTTATTCCACGATTTAAGGAAAATTTGCATTAATTTTGTTCAAAGAGTCCTTTTATTTGTCTAATTTTACCGTCAAAATAAGTTCGCTTACTCAGCCTCTTTTAGTTATCTAAATTAAGTTAATTTATTAAGCATTAAAAACCCGCTTTTTCCCCTTTGCCCTTTGCCATTTGCCGTTTGACCTTTATCCCTTACCATACAAACAAGCAAGCTGTATGTGTCATGAATGTCATTGTATCAATTTTAGTATCTTTTATTTTATTACCATAATTTAAGTACTTTTTTGTTTTTTGTTTCTCTTTTTCTGTGTTTTGTTATTTCGAACATTTTTATTATTTCATATTTGTAGTTGACATTTTTAAAAACCATAACAACTGAAAGCTCACGTACTTTTCCATACATAAAGTACATTTTTTATCAAAAATATTGCATCGATTGTTATTTCAAATGTAAAAAAGTATTTTATAGATTTTTGTTCGTTTTAAAATGCACATAAATGGAGTTTATTTTTGTTTTTTTTGGAAAAGTTTCTATAAAAATTTTTTTATATTTATAAAATAACATTTTTGGATATAAAAAATATAAAACAATGGTAATAAATCTTTTTACATTAAATTGTTTTTTTTTTTTTTTACAAAAAAAAGAAAAGATTTTCAACATAAAAATAAACATTATAAATATGGTCATATGTATACACATGCATGTCTTAATTTTTATTATTAAGTTATAAAAAGATTTATTTCGAATTTATTTGTTTTATAACCATAATAAACAGTTTGGCAAAGCAAAAGCAAAATTATGTTAGAAATAATTTTTTTTGTAATAATTGGCAATCATTTGGCTATGCCGAATCTTTAATACCCTTTACCTAACGTAATGCGTTGTCTTAGAACACTCACCCGCTTAAACACATTATCGAACCAAATTTAAAATTAAACAAGTAAGAAAGTATAGTCGGTCAAGCCCGACCATATGAAACCCTACACCACAGTATTTAAAAACACATCATGCTTATGTGTCCATATAAATATGGATTTATCTATGTTTATAAACATCATTAAAATTGGTTTGAAAGTTTGTGAGGGGTGGCAATTGTCCCCTACCTCCCCTTGTGGTCCTATTTTTGAAAAACTGTATAACTTATGGTTCCATATAGATATGGTTCTAAAGCACATAGCATTTTTAAGCACTCGTAATCATTTGTGTGATATTTAAAAAATATCCGCCCACCTCCCATACAAAGTGAAAATTATATTTTGACCTATGGCATTGTTTTTTGGCACATAGCATTTTAAAACACTCATAATCATTTGTGTGAAATTTGATTTCTGCCTTGATTTCTAATACATCAACTCAATTTTCACAAAAAATAAATATTATAATTGTAAAATGGGCTCCTGAAAATATATACCTGATCACGTCCACCTCCCATAGAAAAAACAAATAGAAAAAACATGAATAAGTAATTCAAGCATAGTCTTTTAATAATTTTTTAACATCATTATCGGGTTGCAGAACAGTTAAATTAACAGTTAAATTATATGCATTTGCATAATGCTCAGTTACCAATCCAGTCTAGTAAATGGAAACATCTTCAAGATTTGAAGCCGGTTATACCACTAGAATGTCATTACTTTTATGATAATTTAGTTCAGATGGAGTCAAAGTAATAAGGTGCAATGTGACAATGTCCAATTTGAATTACCTTTGTTAATTATGTTTATTTTTTATTATTGTTTTGTTATTGAATTCTTTTATGTTAGAAAAACGTTAAACAAATGCTTAATTTAATAAAATTACATATTAGAGCAAAAAAACATATTTTTATTACTGTGCAATTACCGCTATACGCCATAACAATATTTGAAGATTTCAGTTGCAATACCCGACATCAACCATATCGCTACGAATAGAGTTAAGAGTTCTACTTTTTTTATAAGGGTGACTTAGTAGTCATATTTAAAAAATATTATAGAAGAAAGATTAATTAATTAAGAATTTTCGAAAGAAACAGTTTTTTCTCTCTCCTGAAAAATTGTATTTTGGCGGATGGCGGGTATTAAATATAAGCCGTCGATATGTATTTGTTCTATGCGAAAAAAGGCAAAACAAGTCTTAATTAAAATAAAAATATAAAAAAACCGAAAAACAAGGGACTTTATGACAATTTTGTGAAATAAGTGGCAATCGCGGTTTCTTGCTCTTATTTCAGTCATTTATGGACCGATATGGCTGAAATTGAATAACAACATTTTGCAGGGGACATGTGATAGAAATGAATAATAGTTCCCATAATTTCTAGGGTCTTCGAAAACCCCATTTCAAAAGACAGACGGACAGGTAGTCGCAAAGATGGTCAGACGGACTGACGGACTGACAGACATCGTTAAATCAACTTCGCTACCTTAAAGGATCCAGAATTTATGTTTATCTTTTAAAGATTAATATTGCAGAATTTACAAAAGAATGATAAACTTATATGTATCCGTTCCACCTGTGGTTAAGGGAAAAAACTCTAAGCTCTGTATGCGATTTAATCAAATATATAGTTTATTCAAGAACCCTGTTTTAACATAATCATGTTTTCAATCTGAAATTCTCGTACAGTTCTGTATAATACAAAGAGGTTACAGTGGCCAACCTTAACCTTTAAAATGTTTACCAAATAAACTTTATCAAACTATTGACCATCGTTGGCAACGATGATCGTTTCTTATCTCTCTGACAACACAGGGATTTCCCGCTAAAATAACTGCTTGTTTTGTTGTTAGACCATAAAGCAAAATTTCTAATACACAGTTCTAAAGTGAAGTAGATATCAGTAAGAGAATGAGAATTCTGCATCGATCGATATTAACGGTTGTCGACCGCAGCCAAGTCAAGGCTTTAACGCTGTTGAAGCAAACCTACCCAGCAAGTTTTTCTAAATACTTTTGAACTGATCGTAAAAACGTTGGCCAAGTGCAGCCATGATCAAATATAACGGCATCATGTCTTGTTGCAAATTCCGGGCATTTTTCGGTTAATTATCGCTTTAATAGAATTTTGTATGAATTTGAATGAAATGAAAGTTGGGACACTTTTGGTACCTAAGCGCCATTTATATTTAACTTTGGTGTAAATTCTGTTGGATTTGCTTTCAATATGATTTTTGGCTTCGGGTTTGAACTTCGGGAACTATATTTTACATCACCAATTATTTTATACAAAAAGGAGTTCTTTCATTTGGGACATGTAAACTCTTCTGACGGACCTGGGCGATATTTGTCTTCCGCAATAATAATACCATTTTGGACCACGCAAACCATCTCATAATATATACGATAACAGCTGTAGTGAGGAATTATTCGTTAAAAAACTGCAGTCAAAGTAGAAAAACTGCCATTTCTTTTACTTGTCATTGGCCAAAAAAAAAAAAAACTGTTGCTTTTACATCTGATTCATTAAATAAAAATAGTGCCTGTCAAACCACTGTTTTTCCTTGGGGCACCTGTTTGTATACCGATCGACTCAGAATCACTTTCCAAGTCGATAATGTCCATCCGTCCAGCCGGCTGGCTGTCTGTGCGAAAAGTACAGTACGCAATTTTAAAGATAACTTGATAAAATTGGGTACATACACAATAAAAAATTTTCATTTAAAAAATAAGCGCACAATTATGCGCTACGTAATAAGACATACAGAGATGCAGTAAAGTAAGTCTGGGTTCACACTATGAAAGTTTTCTTTCAGAAAGTCTTAGTTTGTTATAGAGAGGGGAGAGGAAAGTGGCATATTCTCTTCCCCTCTCACAAATAAACTGAGACTTTCTGAAAGAAAACATTCATAGTGTAAACCCAGAATAAGTGAACGAACTCTATAAAAAAATTAACATTTTAATTGCCACGAAGCAGGGCGAATACTTAAAAATAACTGTAAAAAAACATTCAGTGTGTAAAGCTGATAGCTACGTTCGTCAGTTTTTATATGCGTTAAATAAAGTGCTTTTTGTGTAAAATATGTATTGCTTCAAAGTGGGAACTCACCATATAAAATGCATGCCTTCCCTAAGCGGGATGGTAGGCGAAACTCTTACATTTGTCCCTTACAAATCTGCTTCGTTTGAAGCTTAATTTTTTATTGGGTACGTTTCAATTGTCATAAGGACAATGACTGTTGAGAATGACTGGCGAGAATCGGTCCATAATTTTAAAAAGCCCCCATACAAACTTCTTTCCGGAATAGAGTCTTTGTGCCTCTAAACTATCGTTTTATGCTTGTATTTTAATTAAATTTGGCTTAAAAATATTCTATTGAAAATATTTCAAAAATACAACTCACGAAAATATTTTCAAATCCCATTACTTCCTTCTTAATATTGGTATTGACATTATTGACATTTGGCGACTATAAATTTTTTAGTAGCAGCTATGACTAGGGATGAAACGATACCTCTAAGGTATCGATACTTTTACTCGATGTGATATCGCTCGTAAAGTATCGATACCTACTTAGTATCGAAAAAAGAGTATCAATACTAACTTGTATCGGTACTTGTATCAGTTTGTATCATAAAAGAATAGAAAGCAGCATTAAAAAACGTTCTTATTAGTGTTTTAGTACTATACAATACAATAAGAACTACGACCCATTAGAATTTTTGTGCAAAGCAAAAAGTGTAAAGATTGAGACCACTTTAAGTTACCACCAAGTACCAATCTTTTTTATCATAGGATACCAAATTTTAAGCGGCCCATATTATGCAATAAGTTGCACAATGGTTTCAATTTAAATATTGTTCAACTTTCACTTAAATAAAAAGGTGAACTTAACCTATAAAAATAACATAAACAGCATTGTACAATGTTGCCAACACATTTCACTTTCTGTTCGTTGTGCAATAAAAATCAAAAGTCTTTTGATTGTTGCCAATATATTGTGCCACCTTCCAATATCACATACACATAGCCGATATAAATGCATAGGGTTTTTTTTTTTTTTTTGATACAACTTTGAGTTGGCATCACTGCGTTTTGTTTAGTTTGCTTTAACATTTCATTATGGATCAACTTACGCCAGAGCAACGCCTGCATATTGTTAAAATATTTAATCAAACTAATTCGGCGAATAGGCTGAAGCACAAATTGATATTGATTTTGAATTTCCATTCAAAATTTTATTTTCCGATGGAGCCCATTTCAGCAGAATTGCCGCATAAGGAGTGAGAAGAATCCACAAGCTTTTGTCGCAACACCATTACATTCACAGACATTTACTGTTTGGTGCGCTTAATGGGCTGGCGGAGTCATTGGCCCATATGTTTTTAAAAACGATGACATTTTATTTACAATGACACTATGAATTTATTTTAAATGCAAATATGTATTTTATTTTTAAATTGATAAATATATAATAAAGGGTGGTAAAACCATAATATACGATAAATGTGAGTCACCTTAACGTCAAGTTTTTTGCGCAACTTACGAAAATGGCGTTCAATCACAATGCATTTCGTACACATCGTGACCGTAAATGGTGTTCGCTATCTTGAGATGATAACGTACTTTGTACAGCCAGAAATTGAGGAAATGGATCTAGACGATATGTGGTTTATATGTGTTTACTGGTCAAACGGTTTCTTGATACCGTTACAGCTGCTCCAGCTTTGGAAAACAATCAAAAATTTAAGATTAATTTCAATACCAAAGTGAAACGATTACTTTTGACCGATACCGAGTATTTTTTTATCGATCCTACTTGGTACTCGGTTGCTAAGTATCGATTACAAAAATACTTGGTACTTATATAAAAGTATCGAATATGTACTTGTATTTACTCGTATCGTTTCATCCCTAGCTATGACAGGACAAAAATTTGATCTGGTAGATCCATAATTGACCACAGATCACTTATTTACCACTCTACAAAATCACTTTAGGACGAACAAAATTCATAAAGATGTTGAAATTTAAATAATATTCGACACAAAGGACTCTTATATGGATCTCATAACACAATTTTGTTTTGCCGGTATATGGTTGGCCATGGGTCCCAAATAGAGCATACTCTCGAACATTTGTTTTTATTTACTATAGTGTAGGGTATGAAATTGTAGGGCTTGATCGACTTTATTTTGATACTTGTTTTAATTATTAAAGAGGTCAAAGTAAACTTCAGGGTCTTAAGACATTTTTGTCTAAAAAATATCCAAAATTTTTTTGTGATAAGAAATTAACTAATACACAGAAGAAAATAAAAGCTGATTTCAATTAAAAAATTTGTGATATTAATCAAAAAGTTAATTAAACGTTTAATTCACTTGATTAAATTTTTCATTAAAACTGATTTTATTTTTGATTAATGGTTTGATTGGTGAGCGATTTTGGAAAAATGTTTTCTGTGTATGTATATGACTTTTGATAATTTAACATACGGTCCTAAACGTTCACGCCTGTCACAGAAATCAATTCCGATCGAAAGTTTTATGTGAAGCACGATACGAAATCACTTCCACTTTCGATCGGAATTAATTTATGTGACAGGCCTGTTTATATTACTGACCCTTTGTTGGTTTCAAAATTTTATTTACCACTTTAAAACATTTCCCTGTTCACTGCTTTCGTTGAGAGGCATCAAAAATGTAGATCTGTGTTATTTAACATCAAGGACTTTTTTTAAAGTGCAAGCTTTTTCAAAAACTAAAAAAGCCTCCTATGCCACCGCCCTACCTTTTAGACTTAATTGAATTTCTAAAAATAAGATCGATAAGGATTATGCTGCATAGTTTCCTTCTAACTAAGATGTTTATTATTTAAATCTGTAGCAAATTCCTTATTAATTATAAAATTGCCTAAATTATTGTTTAAACTAAGGTTAGGTCGGTCATTTCAAGCCAATACAATTAAAATTAAGATAACACCTTATTTATTATGTTCCATTAAAAGTTGAAGTTTTATTACTTTTTCTTTTATTTAACGTTCTGTTCGCTCTGTTTCTAAGAAAATATTTCAAAATGTTGTTAACGTTCATATTGCATGTCTAACAAACATTTGTTGAAAACCAACTCAAACTTAATTTATTAAGAAACCAACCGCAAACAAAACACCAAAAGAATTGGAGCAGCATTAGCTCAGGTATTTCGTGTTTAAAACAGAGCACACACAAACGTAATAATTTATTAAAATTATTTTTACAACAAAACAGAAAGTAAACCCTTTTTAAATTATTTCAACCAAAATGAAAAAACACAAAAGGCTTAAGAAAATGTCCTTCCGTTTAATATTTATAACCTTTTTTGGTTAGAAGCGAGTTGCTATAAATAATAAATTTCTGTGAGTGTGTTTTTCCTGTTTTTGGGTAGTTTTTTTTAGTAATTTGGTGGCAGGATTAAAAAAGATTTTTTTATTATGTATTATTTTTTCAAACTAATTGTAAATTACTTTTGGGCACGAATTATTGTTTGTTTTTTTTTTTTTTTTTTAATTAAACTTGTTTATTTTCTTTTATTAAAAAACTTATATTATGCGATTTAACATTTTCCTGCAAATAATAGGACCAGTCCAAGCAAGCGTGTTAAGAGTAGTCAACAAGGGACCAGGACTAGTCCAAAAGTAACCCAAACGTATGGAAAAAGCTGGTCTGTTTAACATTACGAGGTCCTAGGAGAGGACCATATAACCCACCTTTGGTCCACTAAGGAGTAGTTTTAAAACTACTCCATGGTATACTCAAGAGGATTAGTTTTGAAGTCGTTTAAAACCGAAAGCATGTCGTTAAAAAACGAAGACATGTCGTCTCAATACAAACACTTTTTAACAATGACATGGTTCATGCTTGCATTACATCGGACCAGTCAATGGAATAGTGCATTTTATCAAAATGGATCAGTTGGTCCAATTTTATTTGCAGGGTTATTTCACACACACACACACACACACAGCTTTAAATAAAGCTCCTAACAAGTTAAAGCATAAACAGTTACTTGCAGTTTTGATAACCTGTGTGTGTATGTGTGAGTGTACACAACTTGAACTAAACTTGGAATTCTAAAACACACATTCACTTCTGTCTTTGCAAAATTGTATATCCTGTCCTCTTTTATATGTCTGTATGTGTAAAAAAGATGTTTGTTTGTTTGTTTATTGTGAGAGTGTGTTTTTATTTCCAGTCACTTCGTTTTACAAATATTTATTCTCACCTGATTCTAAGACATGTTTATTATTGTAAATGTTATGAAGGTTGACATAGAAATAAACATTTTGCTGTATTAAAAAAAAATAGTTTGACATTTTTCGAGAAAACCTTTTTTGCTACAAGTTTTTATCACAAACACCTGAACAATGAATGCACTATGGAGCAGAATCAGACATGTTTGGCAAATAAATCAACTGTTGGCTTTAAAACTAAATAGTGCGGGAATTACAACAGATAACATATTTTCTACCTCAGCTTTGGGTCTTGAATAACACTCACTTATTCCCACTTGGACTTTGAACGAAATAATGTAAACAACAAATTTATTTTTTTTTATCTTGCTTTGAATTGTTTTATTAATGAATTACGGGATGTCTTAATTTACTTCGAATTGGTGTCGAGAACAACTTGCAAAATCATTCGAAGCCAGTAACACCCAGAAAAAAGACATGTTTAAATATGGTCACCTCCAACAAAACTATTTTTAAAGAACATTTTAAACATATTATTAATATTTCAAAAGATTTTGTTATTCGTGCTTAATTCCCAGTTTTTATTCTTGACAAAAACACTTGAAATTTATTGTTGATGGGATAAGCTATTCCTATGCATTTCACTGGTTGCTTGTCAATTAAGTGTTTTTTAGGCCGTACACTTGCCTGTTTATCAAAAAATAATTTCAATTTTTGGGAATACAAAATTTTAATTTCAAAAGATTTTGTTATTCGTGCTTAATTCCCAATTTTTATTCTTGACAAAAAAAAAAAAAAACACTTAATTGACAACATCTTTTGTAAGTTGTTGTGTTGTTTTTATTTTGTTTTTCTTAACCTATTTCAACTAACTGTGGTGGGGAATGTAAGATGAGATAAACCCACTGTTGTTTATTGTTGATGTGTTTTGTTTAAGCTTTGATATTATTACAAGTAGAACTGTTGCTATAATTCTTATACGTTTAACAGTTTTATTTGGTTTAATATCTTTAGTTTTTCTAAAATTTTTATGGAGGAAGTTTCCTGATGATCTGGCCTAAGCAACCAGTGAAATGCAGTGAAATCAACAATAAATTTCAAGTGTTTTCGTCAAGAATAAAAACTGGGAATTAAGCACGAATAACAAAATCTTTTGAAATTAAAATTTCGTATTCCCAAAAATTTAAATTACTTTTTCATATTATTAATATATCAATATGTTATGGTTAAATTAGTCCTCCATCATGAGGCCACAACCATATTATGGTTGCCTACAATATTAAACAGAGAGAAAAACACAAACAAACGATACACTCTTCAAAGTCTTCGTATACAGGAAAAATCAAACAACGCAATAAATAGAAAGGAGGATAAAGACGGCTCAAATGCAAATTACACAACCGCAATAATTTAGTTTTAGTTCAACTGTGATACATTAACAATAACAAACTGTGATATTTAATTACTTTTTTATTTTATGTTTCAATTGATTTTAAACAAATTCGTGTTTTATGTTGTCAAACTTGTGTGTTTTTTATTATAAAAGATTAACAAAGATTGAATTTAAGATTGGTTATTGTAATGTGGAACTTTATTATCGTTGTTTCTAAATCCTATTTTATTTTTGTTTTGTGCCGCTGCCAGATTTAATAAACTGAAAATCCCAGATGAAGTTGGAAAATACCAACGAAACGTAGGATGAAAATATAAATAAATAATCTCTTATTTAAATACAAATGACCTTGAAAGCCTCTTTAGATAAATTCTAAGAAAATAGTAACAAGTTATTTTCATTATTCATAAAAAGTTGTCAGATATTTTACTTACATTTTCGTTCATTGTACTTAAAAATTTTAAAGTTTCGCATTACGTTTCGTAAATTTTACGAAACATTTTGGTCGTTTGCTATAAAGCATGGTTTTTAATTTTAAGTTTTCGAACTACTTAAGGACTTAAAATTTGTGAAAAAATATTTATAAATTCTTTACATATATAAACTACTTAATAACCCACTATAATTAAGCTGACTCGCCTTTACAGCAAGCAAAAAAGTATAAAACAAAAACTGCAATAAATGCAGAAAAAATTTATGTTTAATGACATTTAAATGCAAAGCAAACGAACACACATTAACAAACAAGGTAAAAAAAACCCAGCAAACACAGACGCTTGGTTGATAATTTTAAAGATCTTCATTCGTTATATAATACTATTGCATATGTATGTTATTAGCCATATCATTTCCATTTTACCCCCAGTAAAAACTTCGCCAACTTTTTCAAAATGAAAAGCTTCTTTCACTCATAATTTAGTAGCTTTCTCCTAGAACTACTTCTTTCTGGATGTATGCAGGTAAAAAAAAATAATGACTTACTTTTAAATGGGTTAATTTTTGGACATCCCTTGTAAAATTCACTGGTTCTTTGAGTAGAATTGTTAGTAGTGCTTTTATGTTTTTCTGATTACTCAACCCATTATTTTGTAGGAGAAGTTTTCACTGGGTTGTTATTGTGCAACAAAATACATAATGGCTTTAATTTAAAAAAATGCGCTTCTTTCATTCAAAAATAAAAAACAACCCAGAAGCAAAACCACATTATACTATATTGCCAATACATTTAACAGTATATTGCACTTCCTTTCTTTTGGGCAATTAAAATCAAAAATCAAATTGTTGCCGAAATATTGTGCCACCAACTTATAATACACACACATTGGCGACATATTTTTTTTATCAATTCCTAATAAAATTCTAAGAAAATCTTTATACAACAATCAATAGCAGATACAAAAAGTAAATAAGTTTTAATACCTTTCATTTGTGTTTGCTGGGATTTAAATCAGTGTAATAAGCGCTTGTAGTTCTTACCTGTACACATGAGTTAAAGCTTTTCCCGATACTAACGAAAGAGGAGGAAGAGAACGTTTATATATACATAATAACACAAACAAATTAGGGTCAAGGCAGTAAAAATAACACTTACACATATAAATTATCTTAAACGCACACATCCAAACTCTTCAATATTCCCAAACTCTTGGTAGAAGGTTTTTACTGGTAAATAAAGATAAATGCTTTCCTGCGCTTAATATACATATCCCATGTGTGTGTGTGTGTGTATTTGTAAATGTATGTAAGCGTGAGGTAAAGTAATTTGTGGTATGTAGTTAAAGGTGCCGTCTTTAATACGTGTGTTCTTAAAAAAAAAACATAATCATTTCGCATTTTCTCGCTAGTGTGGCAAGTAAATGTAACAAAAATTAAAACTGATGACTCAACAACAAACAAGTGATCCATTACTTACACCAGCCTTAAGAGAATTTCCAGTAGAGTTGGAATAAAATTCCGTTGAAAATTTTATCCAAAGGCCACTAATAATAATATTGTGGTTTTTTCTTGCCTTCTTTTTATTTAAAAGGTATTTTCGGCTGTGTCGAATCTCTGATGTCCTTTACAAAGAACTAGAATTTTTCTGAAGAAGTCTTCTAATGGGATCTGTGGGAAGTAATGAAACAATTTTCACGAAATCTGACATCTAGCAATAACGGGTTAACCATTTTTCAGTTTCAAAAGTAAAATTAAATAAAACACTCATTGAACTATGATTTCGTTGAAACTTTTATGTTTTTTAATGCTTAGATCTTGCCATTGCGTACAAAATACAATGTCATTTGTTTGACCGCCTAAGATAAGTTGTAGCAGTCGATCCTGTTCAGATAATTGCAACCCCTTTTTGGCACATTTCAGGTGGTATTTCGACGACAATTTGACGAGTGTTGGTTTTCAAAGTAAGGAGATTATCCGCGCAAAAACTGTCTTGAAAAAAAGCCCTACAAAAACTGGCGTTTTATAGAATCTTGGTTGCTTAATAACGTCGCCAAAACCTGAAATTACGCGTTCTTAAAACGTCTAGTGCATTGTCTTTAATTGCAAATTAAATAAAATCAGTTATCATTTTTTTTGCTGGGACCAGCACTCAGGGTATTGCCCCTACTAATGCCTTGCGTTGTGTTGGAACAAGAAAAATAGATTATGAGAAGAACGATAGAGGGAGTAGTGATTCTGAGCATTCGACTTGAACTTATTCATGTTGAAAGTGAGAGGGAAGACTTTTGCAGGAAGGTTATTCTGCAAACGAACATTCCGGCCGAAGAACGAATTTTCCCTGTAATGCGTTGTACGCTGCACCGGTCAATCGACCACAAAAGGATGGGCTCTTGAGCAAAAAACATGTACTATGAACAAAAGTACGGGGGCCCGATCAGTACACATCCCATTGTAGTAACGATAAAAAAAATATAACCCATATTGCGACGGTGATCAAGGGAGTCAATAGCAGAGAATACCCTCCTGTCACCAATGGGCACCTTCGCCCTCTCCAGCACGCGGTCAAGAAGCTCCATGATATACTTTGAAGCACAGACCCATACATGCGAGGTGTATTCCATTCGCGGTCGGATTTGGGTGGTGTAATTTGTAAGGAGATCTGATGGAGTGAAGTACATCCAACGCCGTTTTTAAGAACCGAGGCACTTGAATGCTTCTTTCGACATCTTGAATTTATGTTCTGTCCATCGGACATCACATTTATCTTTATGGCAAAACATTAAGAGGTTCTGATTCCTCAATAATTATAGCCCACCCATCTATAAATTCGAATTGCGCACATTGGGATGATGCGCAGGCCTGAACACAGCTGTGACGCTCCTAGTTTCCTCAAATTTATTTATGATCTTGCCGATTCTTTGTACAAAAGGCCGCTTACGACGACCCTGTTTACATCGTAATGCACGAAAAGTGACCACATTTGAACCACCACTTTGTTGTAGTAAATTTTTTAAATATTTTGCGCGTTCTGCGGTGGTTAAACGATTCATATACGTAAATGGCAAACCTTTTAATTTATAAATGATATTTCAGATGGCAGATATGATATTTAATAGCTGACAGCCTTGCCAGACCGGCGGTCTTGAAACCTCTAAAAGAATAATCCAGTATTTTTTAACGTTTTGGGAGTATTTCGGTGTTTTTCGGGCGAGTTCTTAATATGGGACCTTTAGAAAATTTCGGACCGAGTATTAATTAATGTAAGTTGTGCGATTTATCTCACTGGATATACAGACTCTCATAGGTCCATAACTATTTTCCTACTTAACTGATTATTTTCAATTTCAATCCCGAAATTCTTAGAAGAACATAATTTGGTAGCCAAATCGTCCTCTTCTTTAATAGTATTTCGTTTTAATGTGCTCAATTCCCAATTTTTATTCGTGATAAATGCACAGCTAGTTCCTATTTGCATTTGACTGGTTGCTTGGGCCAGACCATCAGGAAACCTTTTTCCAAACACTTTAGATAAGCTTAATAAAACTGTAAAGCGAATGAGAATTACAAACGCTCAAGTTTTACCTGTAACGATATCAAAGCTTAAACAAAACAACAACAATGAACAGTGAGTTTATCTTTTCTTATATTCACGGCTACAATTGGTTGGTTTTTTCTGTTGAGTCATTTGTAAGTGATAGTATTTTCAACAAACGAACTTACAGACACAAAAAGTTTAACTGTTTTACACAAGCAAAAACCTACATTGATGAATATTTCTTGGCATTTCATACCAAATGACAAACTTAATATACCCTTATAGAGAAAGGTATCAACAAAAATATTACCATTTCTTTGCAATTAAGCAACAAAGAAGAAAACTTTACAAAATGATCAAATTGAAAAAGCCGAACATAAAACAGCCATTTTTACAATTTAACTTTTAAACATTTCTTATGATTAAAAGATAATTAAGGAGAGAAAAAAATATTAAATGAAACCATCACATACGTGGCTTTTTAAACTTATATTTCCTGTGGGGATGTGTGTGTAATTAAGAATTATTATCTTAAAGTCAGTCATAATAATTTAAAATTAACAAGTTTTGCTTTTCTGTTGTACACAGACTTAAAAAAAATTCTGTCTTTTAATTTCTGGGTCATTTTTAAATTAAAAGAAAACTTTGCTTGAGGATGACTAGAGGGGGGGGGCGTAGGTCGGTTAAATGATTTAATGAATGATGTGCTAAAAAAATTAACTATAAATAATTTCCAGTCTTTTTTCTCTTTAGATATGTATGTATCTACTCTAATAATTATTTATTATGTTTAGTTTTTGGTGAAAAAAAATAATAACGTAAAAAAGAAAAAAACTGAAATGTATTTTCATGAAACAAAAAACCATGGGGCGTATGATTTATATGAATTAAGTATTCGTAACTAATTAGCAGGAGTTAACGTAGCGTATGAATGTTATTTAGTAAATTAGTTTCTTTTTTTGTAAAATTTCTAAGTAAAGAACAAAGATTTTAGGTACAAAAAAAAAATTATTACAAATAATCTTAACCCTCCTACACTCACATCAAAATATGAAACATGTAAACTCGCCTCCGGTCTGGCAGACCGATGTTTGCTGAGCCTACAAAACTAATCTCAGTTAAAAAAACCTTATAAAACCCCATTTACTTTTAGAAATTTCTGTTTTTAGTCATATAAACAAAAGTTATAGAGACCAAGTATTTATCATTTTAGTCTTAAGAGTTAAAAAAGCATAAAAAAAAATATATTTCTATTAAAAACGTCTGTCTGGTAGACCAAATAATGCCGCATGTGCACATTTCGCTCATATGCGCTGCAACCTCGTCATATCTCAAATAAAATAAAAGGTGCCTTAACTCGAGGTACCATCGAGAAATCGCTACAGGGAAATGATCCGAACTTTTTTGTGGCGGAAAATTGATGATTTAGACGTAGGGAATATGTGGTTTCAACAGAATGGTGCCGCTTTCTACACATCTAGAAAAAACTGCAGTCAAAGCCAAAGAAAAGCTGCCATGTCTTCCACTTCTTCATTTATCATTGGCAAAAAAAAACTGTTTCTTTAACTTCAGATGCATTAAATGTAAAACGTCGCTGTCAAACTAACTTAAAAATCGAAAAGCTTTACATAAATTTTTGGTTTTTTGTGCGGCACAATGGATCTTTTGAAGGAAAAGTTCGAAAACCGCATTATTTCTCGTAGAGGGGAAGTGAATTGGCCACCAAGATCGTGCAATTTGACACCTTAGACTATTTTTTCGTTAGGTTTTTTTAAATCGCAAGTGCACAGCAATAATCCAAAAAAAGTTCAAGAGCTTAAAATTAACATTATCGAGCAGACATCGACCATTGACAACAGTTTATTTAAAAAACGTGATTGAGAATTTTGGTAAAAGATTGGAAGCCTTCCAATTCAGTAGGGGAGGGTCACTTGACCGACATATTTTTTTATTTTTAACCGATACCAATTTGTAATAAACCGAAATAAAAAACTCTTTTTTTATTAAAATTAAAATCACAAAAGATGTGGCGGTTTAATAAAATTCTTAAGTTAATTAAAATTTTTTGTCTTTTGTGAATACATAAAATCAAAAGTTGTTAACAGATTTTAATCATTTATAGCTTGTTTTGTTTGCAATGTTGTTTTTTATATGTCTGCATAAAATTAGAAGCATAGCTGCATTTTTCAATTTTTTATGAATTTTTAAAAACAAAAATTCCGAAATTTTAATAAAAAAAAATTATGTTTCTAAAACGACTGCGCATATAAGAAAAACGTTTCATCCTTCTTAAAGTAAATTTTATTGCGGAACTTCGGTTTTTTTTAGTTTTTCAATAAGGTAAAGCGTTTTTGAGCTACGCGAACATATGTTGTGCAACCTCCTTAATTTGCGAAATAACGGTATATCTCGAAAACCAAAGCCAACATAAAGAAAAAGTTTTAACTTTCTTAAAGTAAATTTTATTGCGGAATTTCGTTTTTTTTTAGTTTTTCAGTAAGCTAAAGCGTTTTTGAGTTGCGCAAACATATGTTAATCTATCTATACAATATATAATTTCTTAGTATGTCAGGATGTTTGCATGTATGTCCTATTCTTTCCGCAACTTTCTGAAGCCATCTGATGACATAGGAAGCTGAAATTTGGCACACTTGAAGTACTTTCTCTGCGGAAGATCGTAACGAAGCCATATTTTTCATTTTCGGCTTTTCAACTAGTATAACTATAAAGACATGATAGAAAATATGTTTTTTTTTTTAAAATGGGGAACTTTGGGCCCCACCCGGCACGGATAGGCACCGTCGGATTGACCTGAAAAATTAGATCATGATTTCTTACACCAAACCTCATATTTTAAGCAGCGCAAACAATGAAATTTAAATAAAAAAATTGCGACCAGTCTAATATGCATCCTGTGGGAGGTAGTATACTATAAGAGAGACTTCTGCAAAGTTTGAACATTCTCACTATAACAGTTCTTAAGATATGCGATATTAAACATTGGCGTCCCATGGGGGTACCACTGCCCCCGCTGCTATGAAAAGATCCTACTACGAAAAGTTCAACAAAATGCATGCAGAGGCTCTTGATTATATTTCTATCTATGAGGGGTACTGCTCCTCCTCTGTCAACCCCGCCCATTTTTATATTGAAAATTAAAGTTTACCGTAATAATAGCTTTAAACACGTTTGAGGACTCTACCTTTAATAGTTCTTCATTTGGGCCATATTTAATATATGCATCCTATAGGAGGTATGTACCCCCTGCGCCTACCCGCTTTATTTTTGTTTCAATTGTGTAGTATACCATAAGAGTGACTTCTGACAAGTTTGAACATTCTCACTATAACAGTTCTTAAGATATGCGATATTAAACATTTACGTCCTATGGGGGGTACCACTGCCCCCGCTGCTATTTTATTTAAATTTTGAGGCTCAGAAGATCCTACTACGAAAAGTTCAACAAAATGCATGCAGAGGGTCTTGATTATATTTCTATCTATGAGGCGTACTGCTCCTCCTCTGTCAACCCCGCCCATTTTTTTATTGAAATTTTTAGTTTACCATAATAGTAGCTTTAACCACGTTTGAAGACTTTACCTTTAATAGTTCTTCAGTTGAGCGATATTTGCTATATGCATCCTATGGGAGCTATTTCCCTCCTGCGCCTACCCGCTTTATTTTAATTTTCAATAGTGTAGTATACCATAGGAGTGACTTCTACAAAGTTTGAACATTCTCACTATAACAGTTCTTAAGATATGCGATATTAAACATTGGCGTCCTATGGGGGGAACCACATCCTCCGCTGCTGTTTCATATACATTTTGACGCTCAGATAATCCTACTACCAAAAGTTCAACAAAATGCGTGCAGCGATATTTAATATTGGCATCCAATGGGGGTACCAATTTCCCTGCCCCTATCGAAAAAATATAAGTATATAGATATAAAGAAAAAAAATTCCTAACAGTCTGGTATCAATAACTTCAACATTTCATTTAAAAACTTATGACGACGTTGCAGCATTTGAGCGACATTTCTTGCTTTAAAACCGCTCTCTAAATTGGAGTCTATTTAGAATGATGAAGCAAACAGAAATCTAAACACTCTCGCGCTCTTCGCTCATAATTAAAAATAAAAAACAAAGTTCAATAATTCATTTTCACAGAACGTATGCGTGAGTATAGGAAGGTAAAAAATTATCAAAAAGAAAACTAGACTTTATCGTTTTTCTTTCTCTCATGTAAATTTTCCTTTTGAGTTCAAATCAAACAGGAAAAATATCCATTTTTTAACTCTGAATGTATAATTTTGTTCATCAATAACAAACGGCAGGGAAAAAATAGGACGTCAACAATTTAATAGTGGTAGAAAAACATTACTGAAGATAAAGATATTTCAAGTAAAAATAATTCAATGCAAAAGGGTGTTTTTCATGCCCGATAGAATTTAAAATTAAAAAAAAATTATATTAAAAAAATATTTGAAAATAAAATAAAAATTTTCGCTTAGGAATTTTTATTGAAACAACAATAAAAAAAAGCCCAAATTTGTTTTTGTTTTCAATATAAATTTCTAAACAAAAATTAATTAATAATTAATAATTTACAAGATTTTGTTTTTCGTGCTAAATTCCCAATTTTTATTCTTGATAAAAACACTACAATTTGTTATTGTATACCAGAGTACTGCAAAATCACTATTTTTCTTGATTGATTCATACGTTCGAATTTACATTCACTCTTTGCCTGCAAAACAAAGTAAAAATAATTTTTACATCGTTTCGTACACATTTGATTTTTGCATGTGTTCGTTTTTTATTGAAAGTGCTTTGTTTGCATCTTTGTTGCGCACGCAATATAACACAATTGCGTAAATTCAAAAGGCAAGCGAGTGTATTTGTTGGTGTTCATTCACTGCGATTTTTTTGCAATCGCCCAAATCCGTGCTCTGTTGTATACCCAAAAAAATTACTTTGATATTAAACTGGCAAGTGCACGGCTAAAAAACTCAACTGGCAACATGCTTTATTTTTTTGCGAGAACAATACAGCAAGTTGTTTTGGTTTTCATATTGTTTTTTTCATAACCTGCTAACAACTACAAATAATGTTTGAAGAATTCCAACCAATTGTAATGGGGAATGTTAGAGAAGATAAACTCACTGGTTAATGTTATGATTTAAGCTTTGATATTGCTACAAGTAAAACTGTTGCTTATAATTCTTATTTGCTTAACAGTTTTATTTGTTTAATATCTTTAGATGAAGTTTGCTGACAATCTGACCTAAGCATCCAGTGAAATGCGCATAGGAACAGCTTATCCCTTCAACAATAAATTTCAGTGATTGTATCAATAATAAAAATTGGGAATTAAGCATGAAAAACAAAATCTTGTAAATTAAAAATTTTTTCAAAAAAAAAAAAATTACTTTGAAAACAAAAATGTTTATATTAGTTTAAAAAACAGGCAGTTAATCATGGCATAACGATTTCAGACATGTGAGCACCGCAACTGTTTTTGACGAAATGCATTCTGGTAATCCAATTTTGGTCACCACTTGCAAGCATTGCTAGCCGTATTTCATAAAAAACATACGCAATGTTGGCACAATGCCGCAGGAAATTATGGAGAGATTTTAAATCGTACGACCTTGGAAACCAGTAATAATGTCGAAAATCTCGAAATCAATTTATCGCCAAATTGAAATTTCAATAAGTCGACGGTTGCGTTCGCCGTTTATAACATGGCGCCATTTTATTGCAACAACAACATGTGGCTCTGATCCACGTAACGTTTAATTTTAAACAAAAAATCACTGAGCATTTGTGCAATAATTATCCTCATTGACCGTAACGTAAGTTCTGGCTTCATTTTTGAAGAAATAAGGGCCTATGTTGGCTACAGCTTGCAAACTGTACAAAAAGGTTAATTTTTGTGGATGCTAGTGGAGTGGTCTCAATCCCTAAGCAGCAAATTTTTTTTTTTTTTTTGTAAAAAAATCCGTTAGGCCAAAAATAAGACTTATCGCTAAATACAATTTTGCCAAAAAATATCAATTAATGATAATTATCAAAGTAAATTTGGATAATTTTGTAAACTTGTTCGAACGTAAATCTATTCATGATGATTAATCAGAATATGGTGATCATAAATGTTAGAAAGTGAGCACAGTATTATCCTTTGACATCTAAGCTTTTCGTTGGTTTTATTTGGCTCAAAACTCCTTTTTTTTATTTTAAAAAGAAACATTCGTAGTACGCTTTCAGAAATTGTGCATTTACTACGTAATAATTTAACTTTAGTCTTTTGAAATTTCGCAAAACTTACGAATTCACTTTTAGTCTAGTTTTGTTTTGTTAATAATAAAAAAAAAAAAACTATTTTTACGCCAACAAATCGGCTAAATTTTGTTAACAAAGCAAGCCAATTTTGCATACCCTGTTCCTTGGGAATGCTTATTTCAATAAAAGCGTTCTGCATTAATCTAAGCAAATCGTAGTCGCTCGGTACAAGCCGAGCTAGGCTTCATTTTTGGCATATTTTAAGATTTTGTTATGAAACGTAAGTAAAATATTAACTTGTCGTAAGCTATGAATTTTAATTTTTGCTAACAAAGAAAAATTAAGCTAATTTTGCATGGCCTGCTCCGTGGGAAAGCTTTTTTTTTAATCAAATCGTCCTGCATCAGTCTTAGCAAATGGAAGTCGCACGGGACAAGTCAAGCTAGGCTAAATTTTTGGCATATTTTAAGATTGTGTTGTGAAACGTTAGTAAAATATAAATTTAATCAAATTATTGTCAATCGTTAGCTATGGTCGTTTTTTTATTATTTAGGCGACGTGTGCATTTTACGCCAAAAGACCAGCTAATTCTTGTTAACAAAGCACAAATCAAGCCAATTGTGCATACGCTGTTCCTTTTGAAAGCGCTTTTTTCAATTAAAATGTTCTGCGTCAATCTAAGCAAAATGTAGTCGCACGGGACAAGTCGATTGAAACTACAAGGCGGGTAGATGAGGCAGAAATTCCCAACTAGTATTTTGTGGTCTTGCAGCATATTCTATGTTTTGTCGCTTATTGCGCCCAATATTCGCTTCAAACAATTCAATTGTATTCAGTGCTGCCCATGTTACTTTTTTGGTAGTACCAATTACGGTTCATTACCTTGGCGTAATGGGTGTATGACTTTAGAATTACCTCGGCTGGTAAGTAGGATTTCACATACGATTTCTTGTGTTTCGGTACGGTCCATATAATTTAATGTTTGAAGATTATTTCATGCAAATGTTGACCGTGACTGCGCCTCAAATGGTCCATCCGCTTAGTCCAAATGTGGCATACTCTTTCCAACATTTCGGCTGGTATCTCATGAATAAATGCTTCAATGTTGTCTTCCAATGCGTCAATTGAAGCGGTCATGTGTGTATAGACATGCGCTTTAACATAGCTCCACAAAAAATAGTCTAAAGGCGTTAAATCGCACGATCTAGGCGGCCAATTAACCGGTTTCGAACGTGAAATAAAATGTTCACAGAACTCGCCTCTCAATAAGTCCATTGTTAAGCGTGCTGTGTAGCATGTGGCACCATATTGTTGAAACCACATTTCTTGCAAGTCAAGCTCTTGCATTTTGGGCAAAAAAAGTTGGATATCATATCACGGTAGCGCTCACCATCCACAGTTATGTTACGATTCGCATCACCTTTGAAGAAGTACGGTCCAATGATACCACCAGCCCATAAACCGCAACAAACTGTGACTTTTTCTGGATGCATTGGTAGCTCTTGCAATACTTCTAGCTGATCTTCACTCCAAAATCGACAATTCTGCTTATTAACGTACCCATGAGCCAAAAATGAGCTTCGTCGCTGAACACAAGAAGCGCGCGATGAACTTTCTTAACAGAGCACGCATTTTGATAATAAAATTCAATAATTTGCAAGCGTTGTTCGTTTGTAAGACGATTCATGGCTAAATTATAGACCAAACTGAAGAAGTTTGACAGTGAATCAAAACACGAAACTTGAGTCAGCTGTTTAAACCAGTGTTGCCGAAAAGATATTAGCTTAACAAATCACCCATTACATCCCTTTTTGTCGCCAGCAAAAATTCAATACAAAATTTACTTCCTTTAATAGGTTTCACGAAGTATTTCGTAAATGCCTTAATCCTTTTTTAACATATCTCAGCTTTAAATCGTGTGGGATCCCATTTCCTTTTGATATATAAAAATTAGTTTTTAAGTTTATTTGATAAGTTAAAAGCTCCTTTAAATAACCAGCACAGAAAAAAATTTTCGGCAATTTTTTTTTTTTTAATCAAACATAAAATCAGTTTCAATTAAAAATTTACTCAAGTCAATTAAACGTTTACTTATATCAACGACATTTCTGCAGAAAATGTTATTGATAGCATTAAATGGTTAACTGGTGATAAATTAATTGATGTTTTAATTAATATTAACAATTTCCTAATTGAAATCCATTTTTCCTCTTTTCTTTTGTGAACTTAAAATGTCGCCAGAACTGTTGGGCATTTATTGCCATATTCCTATTCTAATATGAATAATAGTGTTAAGGGGTGTTGTGTATACATGTGTGTATGGAGATATGTGTGTGGGTATGTCTGTGCTTGTGTGTAACTGTTTATGCCTTTGTTTGTCTATAAAGATGAGGAGGCGTAACAAATACAAAGTTTATTTCCGCTTTTCTGCTACAATGATGAGAACGTGCGTTTAAATTGCATGTAAATGCATAAAAGTAGAATAAAAGGAGTGTATGAATATAAAAAACTATTAAAAAAGTTTTATAATTCTAGACTTGTTTTAAAATTGATTAATGTGTATTTATAAGGGGGAAAATAATAATAAAAAAAAAAATTATAGTTCTTTAACTAAAATTAAATAAATATTAAAATTCTTGTAATTTCTTCTAAAACAACGACTTGTTTTTCTAAGATTCAGTAGACAAATGCTTAAGGAAGCAGTAGATAGTTTGGAAAAAAGTTACGCTTCAGGAGAAAAACCAAATTGCCAAATAGGTTTAACACATAAAAAAGTATCAGCTGTTTTTTTTTATCAATTAACAAAATGGTTTAAAAAGTATTTCAATGTAACTAATGTGATAGTTGAATCAATTTTTTTTTTTTTTTTTTTTTTTTTTGAAAGAAAATTTTTTATTAAATTAAAATTTTAGTTGTTTTCAAATAAATTTTTAATTTAATTATTAATTTAATAACAAAAAATCTTAATTGATTTTTTTCGTTTAAAATAAAATAGTTTAAATTTGTAGAATTGTTTTTGGGCATTGTCAAAGCCTAAGCTATATTTAATTAAATCAACTAACACATTGTTTGAAACAGCAAAGTTTTTTGATCATTTTTTGATTAAAATTATTATCAACTGAAAAAAAAAAATTTTAATTTTAGAACAATTGTGGTTTCAGGTGAACTGTTAGTTTCCAATTTTCGATATTTTTTTTTAGTCAGGCTCGAGTTCATCAAATTTAATTTTTATTAAGTTATTTTTACCGAAAGAACGAATTTTACAACATGAAATTTATTAACATTTATTGATAATTTGTATTCTTGGCTGAGCTGGGCATTGAACTCGGGTGTTACAAATTTAATTAACATATATAAGCACTTTGGTAAAAGGTGCAAAATCAACATATTGTTTGCTTGATTCTATGAATTTGGTAATTAGAGACAATTTTTATATTTTTCTATAAAGAAATCTTTTGAAATGTGTTTAATATTTTATTCAAGTGTAAAATATCCGTTTCACCAGACAGATTGAAGTCAATCCCACCGGCAGTGTGCTCGAGTTGGCATCGAGAAAAAAACAACTGGAAAACTTGCAAGTCACTAGGGAGAGATTTATTGACTTGCCACACTGATATGCTCAATTGTTCAATTTAACAATTTAGGCATTTTGTAAAGAATTTTTTAAACAATTTGTAAAATTGTTATTCCTAAACCATTTAGTAAAGCTAATTCTTATTACAAGAATGTTTTCCACTCAATTTCCCATTTGATGTCACCTAGAAAAATAAAATCTACCTCAAAGTTTTTCCCTGTAAAACTTTAAGAAAATTATCAAACAACTAATAAAACTTGTCCTTGATAGGGATGTTGCAACAGAACTCTAAACAACAAGTTTATTTTTTTTTTTTTTTTTTTTTTTGAGAAACAAACTTTTATTTATTCTATTCCTTACTTTTTTTTTTATTTATAACTAGAGAGGAAAAAAGAGAAAAAAAAAACAATTTCTAAATTATTAAAACTAACCATCTAATTTTTGTTGAAGCAAAAAGAAGACAAAACAAAAAAACATAAAAATGTTGAACATTTTCAAAACAATAAAGTAACGTGCCACATGCTGTAAGTAACAGCTTGACATGAACAATATTTGTTTTAGTAGTTTGTTGCATTAACTAAGATAAGTTACACATTTTTTTTATTTTTGTTTAACATTTTACTTTTATTATATTTTTTTTTTTTTTGTCTCTTGTTTAACTAAAGTTTTTATAATATGGCAACAGTATATTGCAACTTTTATGGGAATAATATTTTTTTTCCCCAAATTTAGTCACACAAGTGAATACTTAAAAGAAAATGCCCAGCAGTATAAAAAGTGTTTCTATTTAAGAGTACTCTAGTTCCTTGGTAATTTTAATCGGGTACTTGTTCTATTGATAACCTAGTAACGAATAAAGTAATAAAACACTTTTGAACCCATTGACTGGGTCAGTACTCGTTTTTTTACTTTACCCAACTTTTGGTTACTTTGCCATGCTAATGTAAACCAATTGATTATTCAATTGATTACCTTGGAACTAGAAAGAAACCCAATTATAAGTTTAACTAAGTATTTTGTTTTTAATTAAAGTGAAATTAACTTTTTGATTATTTAAAAAAGTTTAAATGGTTATTATGCCTTGAAAGGAATACCTGTGCTTATGTTCTGTAACTCTCACGTCTAGAAACTTTTCGATTGAAATGTGTGAAATGAAACAGAAATACCAAAGATTGAAACAAACATCTGTTTTTCTCACTAAACTGTGGCTGTAACTTTTTTTGGCGAGTACTAGCTGTCACGTAAGGAAATCACTCGTCAATGTACAGAAAAAGTGTGTCTGTAACATTTTTGTCAGAACAGTTACCGCTTTGAACTCACAAATAAACTCACGAACAAAAATAATGAAAAAAAAAATAAAAAACAATTAAGGGCCATTATTATAACTTGGCGTTAGCTATTATCCGACAGTTAACATACGCTTTTTGACAAATAACACATTATTATCTGTCAATTTAACCTTAACTTTAGCTAACTTCAAGTTGTAATAATGGCCCTAAAAATGCAAAATACAAAGAATAATTACATTAATATTTTGTTCTTGGCACATTTTTTTATTGCTCAATTATTTGCTTTTACCATTTTTATAAAACATACGAATGTTTTCAAAGCTCGTTTGCAAAAAACAAACATTAAAGTCGCACTTTAAATCAGTGTTCGAAAATAAACAGTACATTATTTAGCGTTCGGCTCACACACCGAAGAACGATATCTATTTTTTTAGTGTTTGTGTAAACATACACAAACCTTGATACCGTTCGTAACTATTTTCTAGAAAGAACCGAACATTATATAATGTTCGGTTCTTCGTTAAAAAACAGAACAGTTGTAGTGATACTGTAGAAAAACATTATATTTTAATGTTCTATACTGTTTTTTTCGTGTGTGTATTTTGTTTTTGTAAAAAATGTTTGGTTTTTTTTTATCAGCAAAAAGCGACGAACATTAACGAGCCGAACCGAACACATTGAAGTTCGTGGATTTTCAAAAAAAACCGAACGGAATTTAATGTTCTCATCATTTGTTGAGTATGATGAAAACAGCATTATTTTTGTGTTCGAAAGATGACAAACAGGAGAACGTTATTTTTTTAATGAATTTCTACACAAACACTATTAGCGTTTGTGTTTTCCACAAAACTACCGAACCGAACATTAAAGAACAATATTTAGTGTTTATTTTCGAACACTGCTTTAAATTATTTGGCATGGCCGACGGATGTATTTACGCCGCCGTCGTTGAAAATTTGTAAATTTTGGCCGCCGTCATCGATATGTGTGACTGGCGTCCTCAACGTCTGCAATGTCACATTCTCTTCGAGTGCAATGTTATGACATTTATAAGCTAACGATCTCTTTTGATAGTTTTCGACCTGAGTTTCAGACACACTTTCTTCTCACTTTTCGAAAAACGATAGAATATTTTGTTTCACATCTTTTCGATGCGAGAAGTTCTCACTAAAGTTACATAACATGGGTACTTGTGTTGGGTAAAGTAACTTGTTGTTTATAAAAAACAGAATACTAAAGTTGGTAACAATAATTAGCGTTTGGATTTTTCTAACACTTATATTTTAGCTAACACAACTGCTAAACATCATCCTATACAATAGATTACCTGGTAAAGGGTACTATTAAAATCATGAAAGTAGCAATTCATGACTTTTTTATCGTTCATACTCGATAAAATAGTTTATTTGTGATTTGCGTCTGAAATATGGAAAATAGTCAAGTAAGATCGAATGTTATGTTATTATTTTAAGACATATGACTTTATGACACCTTGTGATTGCCCCAATTATTTTTAATTTAAAAATATAATTGTTAGCGAAAAACATAGTATGATTAAATTAGTCCCTCATCAAGAAGCCACACAATGCAATTACAAATAAACTTATTTACTATCAAAAGATTTTGTTATTCGTGCTTAATTCCCAGTTTTTATTATTGATAAAAACACTTGAAATTTATTGTTGATGGGATAAGCTATTCCTATGCATTTCACTGGTTGCTTAGGCCAGATCATCAGGAAACTTCATCCATAAAGGTTTTAGACAAACTAAAGATATTAAACCAAATAAAACTGTTAAACGTATAAGAATTATAGCAACAGTTCTACTTGTAACAATATCAAAGTTTAAACAAAACACATCAACAATAAACAACAGTGGGTTCATCTCATCTTACATTTCCCCACTACAATCAGTTGAAATTCTCTCAACATTAATTGTAGTTGTAAGTAGGTTTAGAAAAACAAAATGAAAAAAAACAACAACTTACAAAAGATGTTGTCAATTAAGTGTTTTTTAGGCCGTGCACCGCCTGTTTATTATCAAAAAGTAATTTCAATTTTTGGGAATACAAAATTTTAATTTCAAAAGATTTTGTTATTCGTGCTTAATTCCCAGTTTTTATTATTGATACAACTTACAACTACAATTAATGTTGAGAGAATTTCAACTAATTGTAGTGGGGAAATGTAAGATGAGATGAACCCACTGTTGTTTATTGTTGATGTGTTTTGTTAAAGCTTTGATATTTTTACAAGTATAGCTGTTGCTATAATTCTTATACGTTTAACAGTTTTATTTGGTTTAATATCTTTAGTTTTTCTAAAATCTTTATGGATGAAGTTTCCTGATGATCTGGCCTAAGCAACCAGTGAAATGCATAGGAATAGCTTATCCCATCAACAATAAATTTCAAGTGTTTTTGTCAATAATAAAAACTGGGAATTAAGCACGAATAACGAAATCTTTTGAAATTAAAATTTTGTATTCCCAAAAATTGAAAAAACTTATTTACTATCTCTAAATGCTAGAAATGCTAGTTTAATCCAACATGCATTACTTGCTAATTGCTTAGGTAAGCAATTCACAACTTTGTATTGCCTTCTAGGCTTTACTTTTATTATTTCTGTACTATCAATTGAATTTTGGCAATTAAACACTTCCTTTAGTTAAAAAAAAAATAATCCTTAAGTCACTTATTCCTACAATAGATTACCGGAGAATAGTAAGAGTAATGAATTAAGTATCGCGATGAGCTTTTTTTAAACTTTTATACTGAGCTCAAAATGTAAATTTTAATATGAATCAGAAGTCCTCTCTTAAGGTTAGCCGTTAGCGAAAAGAAGCCAATTGAGAACTTCGACTAGCTCTTAGCCGGTTAACGGAGCATGAAGAAATAACTAGTTCAGTAGCTTGTTACGATATTAAATACCCTCACCACACCACAATAGTGGGTATTATCCGTTTCTGCTTATGTGCGTAACACATACAAATATTGGTTTCAGATCCACATTTTAGTGTACCGATTGGCTAAGAATGACTATCTGAGTCGCTCATACGATGTCCGTCCATCTGGAATGGTTCTCAGCCTGGTCGCGTCGCCTCTCCATGTAAACCTTGTGCGCAAAGTACACGTCGCAATTTCAAAGACAATTTGATGAAATTTTGTACAAAAGATTTAATTCTCAAAATGATGAATCCTGTTTAGGGTTTTTTCCCGGGATATCCCGTCCCGGGAATTCCCGGGAATTTCAAAAATTATATTTCCCGCTTTCCCGGGATTTTTCATGCGGGATCCCGGGAAATAAAAAATTCCTCGTAGTTTAAGAAAACAGCTATTTATACTTTGAAATTTAGTTGTCTATTCTCTTAAAATAAGCATCTGTGGATGGGTTGTCGATTAGATCAATTACGAGAAGTGAGTACATATGTAAATCAATGTTTCCAGCTGCCGTATTCTGTAATTCGCTTAGCTAAAGCTAAATCTCGATCGCTAAAATTCCTTAGAGAAAACAAAATTAAAAAATTTTAGCGATGACATTAAAAGCTAAAATTGCGGCAAATTAAATTTGTATTACATTGCCAAATTTAGCAATGCACGTTACTGAATTACATTTGTAGCCAAAAATTGCTAAATCAACTTTATAGATTTTAAGCGATAGAGATTTAGCTTTAGCGAATTATGGAATACGGCTGCTGATGCAATAAATCTACTTAAAGCAGAATAGTCAGTGCAACAGTTGATAATTAATAAATTTAGTGAAGTGAAAAGTTAATAAAGAACATTAATTCAAACTAAGATGCAGGTAGTAAAGTTTAATTGTCCATGGACAAGTCTTAAAAATAGCAGATACCTAAACATATAGCTCCTTTATTGTAACATAGTCATATCTACAAAAACAAATGAACTTGTCAAAATGCGATTAAAGTTTTCAAAATGTACCGATTTAAAGATATATTTTGCTATAACTTCGGTTCAGTTTGAGATAAAATACGAGAAGGCATGAAGGAACTCTTTGCTAAATAACTTACAATTTTTGATTTTTTTGAGATATGATTATGTTGCAATGAAGGAGCGATATGTTTATTAGGTGATAAACACAAATTTTTTTCAATTTGTGTTGGTTTATATACCCTTGAAGTGCGGGGAAACCGAAATTAAAAAAAATTTTGAAACTCGTGTAAGATACTACAACATACAATTTGAAAAACACATTGTCCTAAATATTACAGATAGACCTAATGAAATGAAAAGGTTTGTAAGAGGTTGATGCTATTTTTTGCATGAACTTTGACATGCATTTGACTGATATAGACGTTGTTTATAAAAAAAAATGCTTCTTATTGTGAATCAAAAGCATTCTACAACGGTGCACTTTTAATTATTTATCCAACCTCGGTAAAAAAAAATGAACGAAATTTTTCGGAAACATGGTAATTAGTAAATAAAATGATCAATTTACTTTTTGACGACTTACTAAGCGCTTTGAGTGTGTCAGAAAGTTATTTCCTAAGCCGTTAAAAAATGTTAACATATTTATTTAAAATATTTTATCTATTTTATGAATTAACTTTTTGATCTCATATCTTGAGTACCTCAATTTGTGTTTGTTTTTATTATTGTTTTATGAATTAAATTGTTATGTTTATCTTAATTTTTTTATCTTGTATCTATAGCATAATAATAATACGGAATTTACATATAAAACCGTAAGGTAATTGTTTAAAGCAAAACAGGGCTGTATTAACGTATCCAGCTCTGGGTTAAACTATTGTGACTTATTTCCTATTTATTAATATTCGCCGTGTTTGAGCAAATTTAATTCGTTTTTTTTTGTATTCTGATCAGTTCCTATAGAGCTACCAAACCAACCAGGCATCCTTCGGCTCCCATCATCAACATCATCAGCAAATTCTTTTTTCTCCACCATTGTAAAAACCCAAAATAAGAATAAGTATACTTAAATAAATGTAAGTAAAATGAAGTAAAGTTAATGGTCTTGGTTTTTTGTTATTTAAAAAATCCCCAGAGCGCAGGAACCCCCTCCTGCCCTCAATCTCCCACCCAATCAGGAATCCCTCCTGCCCATCTTCTTAGAAACCAGAATAGTACCGGTTCGTCCATACCTAATGGTGCAAGGTACCATTAGCCCAAACAATTAAATTAAATCAACGTTAATTATCTTCCCTTGTTGGTTTTAATTGTGGCCAATATAAGCCAAAAATTAAACAGTAATAATAATTCAAGTTCCTCTTTTAATCTTCATTTAATTTTGTAGTATTTAAGGATTTCTTTTACTTACTTTGTAAACAAGTTACCTTACGTTTTTTTATAAAAGTTTTTTTCATTATTTAAAAACAAATTTACTGTGTATTATTTATATGGAGCGGGATCCCGGGAAATTCAAAAAAATTTCCCGCTTTCCCGGGAATCGAAAAACTCCGGGAAAAAAAAACTCTAATCCTGTTACAAAAAAAAGGAGAATCGGTATATATGCTCACATAGTATTTTTGCCCATAAAAAACCACTCCCGAAAAGGCTTTAAATCCCATATCTTCCTTGTATAAGTGGTATTGTTATTAAATTTGGCGATGATTTTAAGATAACTACTAAGCCACGGCAACATTTTGTGCTGGCGGGCGGGCCTACTGTTGACCATAAATCTCATATAAACCCCGTCTCTGAAATCGCTTTACGTCAAAAAAAAAAACCTTTCAGAACTAAAGGGCACATAAGGCGAAGGCACATTTTTATTTACACTAAAAAAAAGAAGGAAATTTCTTCTTGGCACATTAAGCTTAAATATCAAACATAATAATATAAGTATATGAAACTAAGAGAAAGCGGTCAGTGAGTGGGCCCTTGTTTAGCAGCAAAGTTCACAGTTAAATTGTGCAGAAAATGCAACTTAACACATTTGTTTTGTTTACTTGTTTTTATATCTCAACTAGCTTAACCCGGTGCGCTTCGCAATACTGCTTTAACAACGTTTGAAAACTCTCCCCTTAATAGTTCTTCAGTTTAGAGATATTTGATATATGCATCTTATGGGAGGTATTTCCCCCCTGCGCCTATCCGCTTTATTTTTATTTTCAAAAGTGAAGTATACCATAAGAGTGACTCATACAAAGTTTGAACATGCTCACTATAACAGCTCTTAAGATATGCGATATTAAACATTGGCGTTCTATGGTGGGTACCACTTCCCCCGCTGCTATTTTATTTCAATTTTGGGGCTCAGGAGATCCTGCTACCAAAAGTGCAACAAAATGCGTGCAGCAGCTCTGATTAAAATTTCTATCTATTGGGGGAACTGCTCCTCCTCTGTCTACCCCGCCCATTTTTATATTAAAATTTATAGTTTACCACAATAGTAGCTTTAACCACGTTTGAAGACTCTCCCTTCAATAGTTCTTCAGTTGTGCGATATTTAATATATTCATCCTATGGGAGGTATTTCCCCTCTGCACCTACCCGCTTTATTTTTATTTTCAAAAGTGTAGTATACCATAAGAGTGACTATTTCAAAGTTTGAACATTCTCTCTATTACAGTTCTTAAGATATGCGGTATTACACACTGGCGTCCTATGGGGGGTACCACTTCCCCTGCTGCTTTTTTATTTCAATTTTAGGACTCAGAAGATCCTTTTACCAAAAGTTCAACAAAATGAAAGCAGCGGCTCTTAAGATATGCAATACTTAATATTGGCATCCTATGGGGGGTACCAATTCCCCTGCCCCTATCGAAAAAATAAGTAGCCTATTTTATTTTTAGGGCTCACGTGATGCTACTGTAAATATTTCAAGGACATGGGTTCAGTAGTTTAGGAGTCTATAAGCCAACAAACAAACAAACAAACAAACATACAAACATTTTTCATTTTTATATATAAAGATTTTCTTGCAAACGTTAAAAATGAATCAAAAAAAAATCCTTAACATTTCTTGTTCGTAAATAAAAGACACCAGCAAGTGGTCCATAACCTTAAAAAATACAATATTTTCCTTTTAGCCACCTGTCTTCACTTGAAAACAATGGAGAATAAAGGACAAGTAGTGGTCATGTCGGTTTAAAGGCATGAAGAGGGGGCAGCAAGAAATAAAAACTGAAAATAATTTTACTTTAACTCAAACAACTTGTTTAGTTTATGCATATTGTTGACAAAACATTAGCAAATGACACATGGAAATACACGTTAGAGTGTCATTTAAAGGAAAAAACCTGCTCTATTTTTATACATACCCACACACATTGTTAAGTGGAAAAGTGAACTTTTAAAAGTACCTAATGGAAATAAGTTTTTCCAAAAATAGAATTGTCATTTAATTTAAAAAATTTCTTTTTTTTTATAAAGGCAGCCATTTTTTGTAACAGTTTTTTTTTCTTGCAATCTTCTTTAGCAATAAGTGACACTTAGCCAGAGTATTAGGAATAAAAGTGTGTGTAAACATTTATTTTAAAATGTTTTTTTAGCAAGAAATCAGAAGAGGGTTTTCTCGAAATAGAATTCTTTTAAAAAGTTAAATACAGAAGTTAAAAGGTCATGAACAAATAAATGAAATTAAATTTAAAACCGCTTTACGCTGTTAGCTTTACAAAAGATTACTGCGAAAAGATTTAAGGAAGTAATTATTTCCTTCGAAATGTATTTCTCTAGTAGACTGATTCTAGTATAATCTGGCTTAACATTCTATTTTAAACTTTGATCATATTAAATCAGTGGTGGGCAGCCCATAGAATTATTGTTCAAATTAATTCACACAGCTACGTATACTCTTTTATTCAGTCGCACAGAAAAAAATAACTCTCACTGTTCGAAAATAAACACTAAATATCGCTTCTTGGAAAACACAATCGCTAACAGTGTTTGTGTAGAAAATCGTTAAAAAAAAAACTTTAAAAAACGTAACATCTTGCTCTATCCTTTCCATCCTTTCGATCTCAATGTCCTCGGCATATGGGAGGAGAATGTGGTATTTGGTATTCAATTCACTCTGTGTCTGTTTTATTAGCTTTTACTTTTTCTAATATTTTCTTTATCAGTATACTGACGATATGCTGTCATCCTGTTGAAAACCTCTTTTAGTGTTACTTAGAGTCATTTTACAAAGTCGTACAAGTTTTTCTGGGATCTCGGCGAGATATAAATCTTTTTAATTAAAACAGACTTTGACTATGGATGACGGCTGAAGGAGAGGTATACAGCGAAAAACACAAATTTACCGTTATTTCGTGAATGTGCCATGATGGCTGAAAGCTGAGCTCATTTTCGGCTTTAGCACACTAAAAAACATAAGAATCAGTTGGAATCAGGGATTTTAAAGTTGGTACTTTTTTTGGTACATTTTGACCTTCTAAAGTACCATGGTATACCGTGACTTCTTTGGTATAATTTAAAAATTTTTCATAGTTCCCCCTTTTTGAATTTTTAGTATAGCAAAAAAATTATTGAGTCCTTTTCATTGCATTAATGTTGTACAACAAATCGTTAATGTAATGGGCGCTTAATATGCGACTGCTATTGTGGTGTACAGAGCGCTTAGTCCCCTTTTACAATGTGGCAAGTGACAGGCAGACAGACGAAGTTTGTTGGTAAGGGAGCGACGATGTATGCGTAACACACCTTACATTTTTCCTCTTTCGCCTACAAACTTCGTCTGTCTGCCTTTCACTTGACACATTGTAAAAGGGGACTTATGGTACCCACAGACGAGGCAACATTAGTCAAAACCTGTATTAAGTCTTTTGTTTCCTTTTTACCACAGACGATGACATTAAAAGCAAAACATCAGTATTGTGTTTTAGTAGTAGAGTACCACTTCTAGCAAAAATGTTCATTAATGAAATTGCAAATTTTGATTCAATCAATAATAAATTTAGAGCTTTGTCGACCAACTGCAGTCGTTAAAAACTGAAAACATTTGTAGTTTTTGGTCGACAGCAGCTTATTTACAAAATGAGCTGAATGTCCATATGTTTCCTGACATTTCTAGAGTCGTTGTTGATATTTTGTCCATTACACTGAAAAAATTTTCTTCACAGATCCAATGAAATTTACATTAAAATTCAACCTATGTAACCTTTCATTGGATTAATGAAATGTTTCATAAAATCAATGAAAATTTTGCATTAGTTTAATGACAAACGTTTATGTTATCCATTTTTTCAATGAGGATTCATAAAATCAATGAAAATTTTGTCATTGATTTTATTAATCCTTCATTAATCCAATGAAAGGTTACATAGGTTGAATTTTAATGTAAATTTCATTGGATCTGTGAAGAAAATTTTTTCAGTGTACACATTCGTCTTCAAATGCGGAAAGAGTTTTTTATTTTCAAAATATAATACAAACTAAAGCTTCGTACAGACAGGTGGTTATATCTTACAATGTTGTCATTAAAATTGCCTAAAAATGTCTTGCAACTGTGTGAACATTGTAAGCTCATTTTCATTTGGCAGATGTGTAAGAGTCATGCATCTGACAATGGCACCATTGTCAGATATATGACAACATTCTAAGATCTGACCACCGTCTGTACGAAGCTTAAGGAAAGAAACAGACTACATGTGCCAACATAATCAAGTCTCATACAAACAAAGGATGGTTTAAGATCGACAAATTCATGCTGCTATGATATAAAAATTCCAAATAGTTTATTAACTAAACAAATAAGTGCCTGATTTTAATGTATTTCAAGGATTGTAATGTCAAGTTTAGTTTTGTTGTGTACAATTGAATTATTATGTACTTTTTTGTTGTTTAAATAAATTTAAAAAAAAAATGGTACCGTGAAAAAGTACATTGTTTTTGGAAGTTGGTACAAAAATTTAAACCCCATTTAACATCCCTGGTTGGAATGGTTAAAAAGGCTTTTCCAATGTCGACCTGTGTAATATACAAGTTTTATTTTTAATGGTTTCGCAAGGTGTTTGTACAACTTAATTAAATAAAAGAACACGCACACACGCACACACACACACACACACACAATAAATAACATTTTCTAGTTGTTAATTAAAGTCTTGGTAAATTTCATTATACTCTTTGTTTACGAAATATAATACCGATGTTATAAAGTAAAATAAGTCCCCATAAATAATTAAATTGTATTAATATTTTATAAATTCAATTGTATGTTTAATGCAGATTTAAGTCTCGTTGTTTATGTTGTTAAAGTTCGTAATTGTTATATCCTGTTTCCCATGTTTACCTTTAGTTTCCTGTTTCAGTTTTTTTTTGTTTGTTTTTGCTTTAAACTTTTTACCCCGTTCGTTTATTTAGGCCTACCCTTATTAACCATTTTGTAGACACAGGTAAGGTGAAAGACTTAATACTCGGTAAAATATTCAATTTATTTTTGTAGAATTTTGTTTGTTCCTTTTGTAGATGAGTATATATTTACAACATTTAGGTTTCAGTACTTGAATCTTACACTTTATTTTATTTTTTCTTCTTCAAGTCTATTCCACAGCAAGCAGTTCCCTGTTTTTGTGGTTTTTTGTTTACCCAGTTTTATTGTGTTCTCTTTGGCCGTACAAAATTGCTGGAATAAAAGAAAGGAATCTGATTTTTAAATACTTGCATACAAAAGGAAACCACAAGTTGTCGTGTTTTTTTACTTATCTGAAAGATCTACAACGCACATACACACAGCAATACACACACTCCTTTATATAAAAGCCAGGCAAATTGTTAAATCAAAATATTTCAAAAACACACACACACACACATATCTTCTTTCTTTTCTTTACACACCAACAACAATAAAATAAAAGGATAATGGTAGAAAAAGGAAGAAAACGTAAACAAACTTTTTTTTTTCTGAAAAAGAGGAAATAAACACAACCAAAGTGAACAATGAAACGCTTTATGTTGAATTTTTTTTTTTAATTTATTTTATCACCAAGCGGTTAACAAAAGTACATTAAGTTTGTCATTCCGTATGTAAAACCAAAAAATATTAATCAAGGATACCATAAATATATTCTTGGACCGTCTCTCTATTAAAAATAGTACTTAATTCTTCAAGACATAAGCAAAAAGAATGGCTTACGTGTCATATTGTTTCCAGTATATTTAAGACATTGAAAGCCAGCACAATCGGCTTAGTATGTAGAAAAAGCTACAAAAGAAATGATATCTCTAATAACCACCCCTATCGTGAATAATTTTTCCCTCGTAATATTTTCTCTTTTCATGAAAAACTCCCATGAAAAAACTTTTTGAAGTAACTCAAAGGGGAATAACAACGAGAAAAAATATTCACGGGGAAAATTGTCCGTATTGTAGTATTTTCGCTCGTAATTTGTTCACGTTTCCCTTTAATTTTCTCACTTCATTTTTGCTGGGGAACAGAACTAAGTCAGTAGTTCTTCTTATAATTTGAATAGTAAGGGCAAGATCGATCGATAAGGCACAAACTGATATATTGGTCAACAAAATGCAAAACAACAGGTCGATTGCCTGCGGACTTGTAAAGCTTTCGAAAGACGTGGTGGCAGAATTTTGGAAATATTTTACTCCATTAAATTTTAAAAGTGCGAAAAACTAACGTTGTAATCAAACCATCCCTCCGTAAAATACATACGAGTATACTTTTGAGCAAAAATTTCATTGATTTTTAAATGTTTAAATATTTCTTTTTTTTCATTCACTGGAACTGATAGCATGAAAAATGTTTCACTACACCATTTTTCATTTAAAATGAGAAAATTCAAGATGAAATTGAGAACTTCAATTTGATATTGAGAAAACTCCAATTGAAAATGAGAAATTCAATTTGATATTGAGAAAATTCCAAATGAAATTGAGAATTTAAATTTGAAATTGAGAAAATTCCAAATGAAATTGAGAAATTTCAATTTTTCATTGATAAAATTGAATTATCTATATAATTTTTATTATATTCATTCAACAAACATACATAACTAACAAGGATCGAAAAATATAAAATAAATACAAATCGCAGTATTATTGACCAACAGGCATATCTTCCAGATCCAGAGCAGATTGGTAAAACGATGAAGTATGTTGTATGGCTCTCCTGCAATCTCCAGTAGTTATACATGTCTTAGAAGCATTAATCATCTGTTCTAAAAAGACAAGCCTCTGTTCTCCTACATGGGTGGGAATTACGTTCGGTACATTCATCATTGTTGTTACCGTCCTTTTTATTTTTGACCAAATAATTTCAATGGGGTTAAGCATCGGTGAATAGAAGCTAAATCGCAGGAGCGTAGCTGGAGAGTTGTCAGAAATAATTTGTAGCCGACTGTGGCATTGAGCATTGTCACATACCAATACGAGGATCTGGATGCCTGTTGGTCAATAATACTGCGATTTTTATTTAGTTTAATTTTTTTCGATCCTTGGTAGTTATGTATGTTTGTTGAATGAATATAATAAAAATTATATAGATAATTCAATTTTATCAAGGAAAAATTAAAATTTCTCAATTTCATTTGGAATTTTTTCAATTTCAAATTAAAACTTCCCAATTTCATTTGGAATTTTCTCAATTTCAAATTGAAATTCTCAATTTCATTTGGAATTTTCTCAATTTCAAATTGATATTCTCAATTTCAATTGGAATTTTCTCAATTTCAAATTGAAATTCTCATTTTCATTTGGAATTTTCTCATTTTCAATGAAAAATGGTGTAGAGGTTCACGATTAGTTTTCTCCGCTTCAAGGGGAATGAAAATTTCCTAGGAGCAGAAAATCCACTTGTGAATATTTCTTTAACCAACTTTTATTGTGATCGGTACATAAGTACTTTGCAAAGATTTTAAAATCACTTTAATACGCCTAAAAGCCTAATACAATTTCTGTTGAGATTGAATTTTCGTCTAAATAAAAAGAATTTGATATGCCTAGAAACTACAGTACGAAATTTTGCTATGGACAGCCTTTAATTTGCCATAAGCCCCTCAATAAAGGTTTTCATTTTAATTTTTGTAAATACAAAAATTTTTTATTTATTACTAATTTACAAGATTTTGTTGTATGCTAAATTTCCAATTTTTATTCTTGATAAATGCACTGGAATTTATTGTTGGGGGATAAGCTAATTCCTACGCGCATTTCACTGGTGGCTTAGACCAAAACATCAGGAAAACTTGTTCCAAAGACTTTGGACAAGCTAAAGTCAATGTACGAATAAAACTGTAAAGCGAATGAGAATTACAAGTAATCAAGTCTTGTTTGCAACGATATCAAAGCTTAGACAAAACACCAACAATAAACAGTGAGTTTATCTTTTCTAACTTTCCCTACTACAATTGCTTAGGTTTTTCAGACTAAAATTGTAGTTGTAAGTGGGCAAAGAAAAAAAAAATTAAAAAACAAATTGCTTCATTTTATTGTCTTCGCAAGAAAATTAAAATAAAGTAATTTGCAAGCTCAGTTTTATTCCACGGGCACCTAAAAATTTATTATCAAAGTTATTTTTTTATTATATTTCGGGCAAAAATTGCTACGATACGTTATTCTTGTATCCAGAAATAACACAAATAATATGCGATGATCGGCCGATTGTTTGCAATATAAAGAACACTATTGAAATAAACTTAAATACGCCTCAAACCAATAAGTAAAAACACATTCGTATAATTTGGCACACAAAAGCTTATGGCCATTTTCTCAATTTATCGACAAACTGTCTGTTACTTGATGTCAACATAAATTTATTGGACCGATAAACTGTCCGTTAACGATTTTGGGTTTCTCAATATACCGACAAAAAACAAAGTTTTCAGCTGGCAACGCCACTCAAATTACATGTTAAAGTTGGAAGTCAGCTGATTGAATTTATCTGTACGGCAAATAAAAGGAAAATAAATAATTGACAGATGAGTGCGGTTAGCTTTGCTATAAAATCGAAGCAAATGAGACATTGAGAAAACCAAATTTCTTTAATGTGCAGTTTTTCGTTGGGAAAAAAGATAATTGCCTAATGAGAAAATGGCCATTAAAGTGTTTTAATTTTATCAGGCTTCGATTATAAATTTAGCACAGATCCCATATAAATTGCATTTCGTAGAGGGTATCAAAGATTTGTCACAGCCGAAATTATAACTCTTCCTTTTTCATACCTATACAACTATTTACATAGTAAAGAGGGTCCCAGCGGTAAGTATTGGAAGTACCGCTAGTGGCAGACCTTTTTGAAGGCCTCTATACTCCTTTCTAAAAGATTCGCTTCGTATGGCATGCTGCTCTCAGAAGTATGCCTTCTAAAACGTATAAATTTCTTTTTGAAAGGCCTTCTAAAATATTCAGTACACATTCGCAACTCCCTTCTTTAAGAAGGGTGGAAGGAAGTGGTTCATTTTTATTTTTTTTTGTATTTTTAGTGATCCCTTCTTTTGGAATGGTTCAAAGTTGTTATTAAAGGGAGTGTGGAAGGGTTTGCGCCCAATGACAACCTGCGTAAGAAATAAATAAGTATGGAATGCGGTGAAGAGGGCTTGTGTCTGCTAAATAAGGCCTTCTGTTAGTGCTTTCTACTTATTCTAGTTACCGCTGGGTTATTATTCCTTTATGCTGATGTATGTTACACTGAAAGATTGAGGTCCTAGACCCACCTTTTAGTACACTGATTGACTCAGAATTACTTTTCAAACGATCTAACAACGTCCATCAGACTGGCTGTCTCCCTGAAGCTACCTAAAGACGAACAAATCTCATAAAATTGAAGATATTTAGATAATATTCGATAGTAAGAACTCTTCTATGATTCCCAAACTCATAACAGAGCTGCAAAAGTGTCGCTAGTAAGTTTTTACACTTTGTCAACAGGAAATGTTTTTGATGTTTGAAAGACCAGCACTTTATCTTGAAATTGCATTGTTATCTGTAGTTTATATTTAAATTAAGACCGTTTGTTGATAGCAGGGTTATTAAACTTTTTTTCATCTTCGTTACTAAATTATTTACCTTTAATCATCAAATTAAATTTTCTTCAGCATTTTTTTAAGAAAAAAACGGACAAACAAGCTAAAAAAACCATCGCTACTTTTGGCCAGAAATCGCCAAGTTTGATCCGAAATCAACGAAAGAGAAATTTGGTGATAGTTTTGATATCGAAAAAAAACCTATAGATAGTTTACAAAAAATAAAACAATCGATGCTTTTTCAGCTCTACCTCATATCATAAATAAGAGCGGAAGGCAATACATTTTCTTCCGCTTAGCTCGTACGCTAAAATGTCATACCTGATTAAAAGCCTTAACGTTGAGTCACGAACAGTATTGTTAATTTTCTTCTTTAATTAAACCCACATAATTGAAATATTATATGGATATAAAACCGCTAGATTCACATAAAACAGCTAAATTGACATTATTTAATCGGATTTTCCAACTGCAAAGCGCTGCCATCACGCTATTTCGGTATGTTTCAACCGAATTGTATGAGCATGAGAAGTTTTGACAGCTGGAAACCGCTTTCCGGTTTTATTAAGGTATGTCTGTAACTTGGTTTAAAAGGGTCTTTGATCGCCAACGGTTCAAATAGGATACACTTTCGAAAAGTTATTTGTTAAAACCGAGGTGTAGGGTATGTAGGGTCAGGCTTGATCGACTATATGTACTTTCATATTTGTTTTTTTTTTTTTCTACTTTATTTGCATTTTTGTAAACCTCAAAGGCCTTGTTCATTATACTCACACAATGAAAGAAATAAAAAGCAAACAAAAACAAAAAAAAGATCACCTACACAAATATAACGGTAATAACAGTAAAGGAAGAGCAAGAGGGTGTAAAAAAGAAGACAAAGTTTTACAAAGCAAAAAAAAAACTTAAAAAAATACTCTTTTTTTCTTTCTCAATGAGTAAAATTTTTACAATAAAAGCAGGGCTGTCAGACTTGGGGATTTATCCCCAAAGTTGGGGATTTTATGCGAGCAAAAAGGACAGAGAAAGTCATTTGGGGATTTTTTTGGGGATTTAAAAAAAAAATTCGGGGATTTTTTGGGGATTTTACACTCTTTTAATATATTTTCCCTTTTATTATTTATGCTTATTTTACTTTGACTCGTATTAAAAATGTGAAAAAAAGTAGCAAAACTTGTATCTTGCTCTTATCAACAACTTATACGTTGTTAAAGGTCCTTATTAAGATTACCATTTTAGTTAAAAGGTAGTGTTAAAGGTACTTTATAAATTTATGTTATTTTTCCTTCAGGGTACAAACAAAATAAAATAATTTTTTTTACAAAAATTTTTATTTGGGGATTTTTGGGGATTTCTAATTAAAATTTTTCTTACTATTTTTACTTTTTTAAAAAAAAATTTTAAATTTGGTCAGAAAAAAAACAAACAGAAAAATATTTACTTATTAAGGTTTTTTTTCTTAATTTGGGGATTTTTGGGGATATTTTTTTAATTTTTTGGGGACAAGGAAAATAAGTACCTGGTAGCCCTGAATAAAAGAGAACTTTATAAACGTTAATGTGTGTACGGCTGTGTGTGTGTAAATATTGTGTAAGTGTAAATGGGAATAAAACTGTTCCGATTCTTGTTCTTACTTTGTTTGTTGTTGGTAAACATAATTTTCTTTTCCGCCTATTTAAGCCTTAATAAAAGGTCTGAACTCTGCTATACAACTAAACAATCAGCTTTTCTTATACAATTTTTTTTGTTCCATATAAACTTTCAAGACAATTTTATTTTTTAATAAGCAGGATTTCTGGTTATTAAACAACCACCATTATAACTCTTGCAACCATTTACTAACACCAATGCCACTACCACCATTGAATTCTACCACCTTTGTACCTGGCTAGGCCCACCACTATCACCACCATCAGAACCTTTTTATCATTTCAATGGTATAGAAAAGAAAAAATTGTAAAAAGCTTTTTGCCGTTTGTTGTTGTTTTATTAAAAAACAGTAAAGACATCATCAAAAAAAGGTTTACTGTTTCATTTATTTAAGTATATTTTTATGTATTTTTTTTAAGAGAGTAAAACAAAAAGCCCATTTTGTACTAGTGAAAAGTAATTTTAGGTTAGAAGTTTTGTTAAGTAACTGAAATTAGCTTGTTACTTACAATTAAGAGCTTGTTGGAGAAAAAAGCCTCAAATTATGTTAATAGAATTTCAATTTTCAATTCTCGAAATAGTTACAAATTAAAAGGAAAAATTCCATTTTGTAGCAAAAATATTTTGTTGAATTCAATATAAAATGTTTGAGTTTTAGCCCATTAAGCAAATTTAACAAGAAGTTGTCTATATTTGATATTAGTTTCTAGATAAATACAACTTCTAAACATTATTTTTATTGCTAAAGGATTTCTAACAAAATTAATATGGGAAAAAAATTGGTAAAAAAAATTGTAATCTACAGGGTGGCCAAAAAAGAGCAAAGGGGTTTCAGTTCATTAAAAATTTTTATTTTAGACATACAATTTTAATTTTTTTTATGTTAAAATACACACACATTAATGGAGAATATTTTTAATTGAAATTTGAAAAATTATAGCTCGCAAGTGGAGGCCACATACACGCAGAGAAAAAACATGGTTTAAGTGTGGTTAAAGAAACATATTATAGTCCCAGCAATGGCAACAAACAAACTGTTGTTGTTTCAAACAAAACTTTTTTTACGATTGATAATATTTTGTTTCTATTTAACAATAAATTGTTCACCTGCCTTGAAACTTCAAATATCGATGCCTTACTTCCTCAAGGCATACAACTTTGCACAAAAACATATTATGGGTGCCTAAACCATAGTATTATCATGGTAACCATATGATGGTTAAATTCATCCATAGAAAAGCTTTAACCATATTATGGTTGACTCCAAACATGATATGGTTAATATTTAATAACAATAATCTATATATAAATCGGCTAAGGCAAAACAGTTAAGTACACTTTCCTCCTCTGTATGTCAACCGATTTGAACAAAGAAGTGCACAATGTATATTTTATTAAAATCTGTTCAATAATTTCAGAGTTATAAGTGTTCAAAATTGTAACTAACACAAATGCAAAATAAATAAATAAAAATTTATTTTCAGTTATCAAATAATAAAAAATTAGGGTGATCGATTATTCGACATTTTTCAGAAACCGGGTTTCGAATATTTCGACTATATAAATCAGACCAGGCAAAACAGTTAAGAACGCTTTCTTCCTTTGTTTGTCAACCGAACCTCTATGGGGAGGAAAAAGGTGAAATATGGGAAACTAAATTTCTTTTTTTTACTTTTCTGTGCTTCATGTGATAATTTTTAAATTTTCTATAGAACTTAGAAATATAATATTATAGGCGTAGGATCCTGAGTGAGTGTTACCTATAAGGTAAAAAATGCTGGTATTTTTTGTTTTTCATCTGGAACTTTTTGAATTTTCGTTAATATTCGACCTATAAAGATAAAATTATACATTAAACTGGGTGAATAAGAACATGTAAGGGGAGCTTTTTGGTACTTTTTCGTTCTACATCTGGTACTTTGATTAATTTTAATTTAATATTAGACATAGAAACATAAAATTAAACGTGCAACGTCCTGCGTGGATGACAATATATAAAGAAGACTTTTTGATAATTTTTTTGTTTTTCAATTGGTATATTTTATACTGAACTTACAAAATTAAATTAACTCACGTAGAAGATAAAATATGAACGGGAGGTTGGTCCCTCGCCAAATCGATCCACTTTGAAGGAAAAACTAAATGCTCGAAACAAATAAATTCATATATACTTAGATAAATTATGTTTTCTTCATGTTTAGAAAAAAAATTTTGGTCGAATTTTGACCATAAGGCGAGCACTAGTATGTTTAAAACTATAATATTTAAAAACATTGTATGTTTAATTTTAAATTAAAAATAATAATGGGTGATTTTTAAAGCGCTATAGGAAAGTTAAAAAAAAAACACATAAAATTCAGAAAAATGCATGAAATCTTTATTTGAATCGATAGTACGGTCCATCAAATTTAATGTTTGAAGATTATTTCATGCAAATGTTAACCGTGACTGCGCCTCAAATGGTCCATCCGCTCAGTCCAATTTTGGCATAATCTTTCCAACATTTCGGCCGGTTTCTCATGAATTAATGCTTCAATGTTGTCTTCCAATGCGTTAATTGAAGCGGGCATGTGTGTATAGACATAAGCTTTAACATAGCCCCACAATAAATAGTGTAAAGGCGTTAAATCGCAGGATCTAGGCGGCCAACTGACCGGTACCGAACGTGAAATAAAATGTTCACCGAATTCGCCTCTCCATAAGTCCATTGTTAAGCGTGCTTGTGGCATCGTCTTGTTGAAACCACATGTCATGCAAGTCAAGCTCTTACATTTTGGGCAAAAAAAAGTTGGATATCATCTCACAGTAGCGCTCACCATTCACAGTTACGTTACGATTCGCATCATTTTTGAAGAAGTACGGTCCAATGATACCACCAGCCCATAAACCGCACCAAACTGTGACTTTTTCTGAATGCATTGGGGTAGCTCTTGCAATACTTCTGGGTGATCTCCACTCCAAAATCGACAATTCTGCTTATTAACGTACCGAATAGCCGCTTCAGTGGGTCGATTAAACTAACCATAAAATGGAAGAAGCGCGCGATGAACTTTCTTAACAGATCACGCATTTTGATAATAAAATTCAATAATTTGCAAGCGTTGTTCGTTTGTAAGACGATTCATGGTTAAATTATAGACCAAACTGAAGATGTTTGACAGTGAAACAAAACAAGAAACGTGCGTCAGCTGTTTTAACCAGTGTTGCCAAAAAGACAATAGCTTAAAAATCACCCGATATGTTTAAAAATTAACAACATTCTAGTCGCTTGCATTTTACAATAGTGGCTTGGTTTGCTTAAAATTCTCATTCATTTTATTTTAATTATATAAATTTAAGTAGAATCTTAAAAATGGTAATGAAGGTCTTCACAGGCTGGAATGGGAATTTTGTATAACTTATAATAAATAAATAACCATTATATGATTAACATTGACCATATTATTGTTAATTCTGACCATAATATGGTTACTTTTGTCAAACTTCTGGAAAATGTTGACCATGTTATGGTTCATTTTGAACATAGTATGTTTAGTTTTGACCATTATTATGGTTAATATTGACCAAAATATGGTTAATTTTGACCATATTATGGTTGATTTCGGGAAATAGTTTGTTGATGTTAACCATACTATGGTCATATTAAAGTGTTATATGGTAACCTGCAAACATAAACAAAATTGTCAAAATCCAACCATAGTATGTTGTTCTTAGAATATGGTTACCAACAACCATATTTTTTTCTACGTGTACAACTAAAATTCGAGTCGGAAAAAACCCAACCAATTGTAGTAGGGAATAAAAGAAAAGATAAACTCACTGTTTATTGTTTGTGTTTTGTCTTAGCTTTGATATTGCGTCAATTAAGACTTGAGTGTCTGTAGTTCTCATTCGCTTTACAGTTCATTTAGTACATTTGTACAATATCTTTAGCTTTTCCAAAGTCTTTGGTAAAAGGTTTCCTGATGAACTGGCCTAAGCCACCACTGAAATGCGCATAGGTTTTTATCAAAGAATATAAATTAGGGATTTAGCACACAACTTGGTAAAAAATAATTAATCATTTTTTTCGGTTGTAAGATATTCCTTCTTAATTCCCCAAATCTTCTTCGCAACATGCTGAACAAACTCCAGATTAAGTGCTTTTAACAAAATTAATAAAGTCTGGGTTTGCGCTATAAAATTTTTCTTCTAGAAAGTTTGAGTTTTTTGATGAGAGGGGAAGAAAACTTGCTATTATTCTTTACCCTCTTCACGATAAAATCAGTCCATCTTAAGGTAAACTTTCATAGTGTGAACCCACACTAAGCAGCTCTTTTGTTGTTGCGGACACGTTAACGTTGCGGTGGTTGACTTCAATGGTTGGTAGTTACTACAAATTCGTAAACGGGTTTAAACAGAAACTTATAAATTAAAGATTTTGTTATTTGTACACTAGACATAAAAATATAATAAAACGTCATGTACGCCGATGGAATGATGTTGGATTTACCAAAAAACAAACGCAGACATAAAAACAAAATCATATCTTAAGATATCGGTAAATTGTGAAAGCGGTGCTTCAGTGATGGAAAATTCTGTACTATGGTACCATTTTCAGTACTTTTTCCTTTCAAAAATACCACGGTACCCCCACGTCCGCTTAAGTACTCTTTTCTTGTTATGCTTCTTTGTTTAGAAATTTAGCGTTGATATTTTTTTAACATTGACAACCAGCGCTGCGAAGTCGTCAACAAAACGTACTAACTCCGACTCAAACCGCTGAAATTCCAACTCCGATTTATAATCTAACCTTAATGCCAAATGTCCTTATTTGACTTTAAACTTTTTTTAATGCAGTACCTCTTAAATAGTTATGTATAGCAAGAAAAGGATTCAATAAAACATTTCGAATTTATATTTTAAATATTGCATCTCCAATTTCGAAGTATTTTTATTTTGGAAATTATTGCAAGTTTTTGTGGGTACTTCGACTTCGACTCAGGTACAAAAACCTCAACTCCGACTTCACAACCGTCTTGACAACATTGCCTATACAAAATTTATTATTCTATATATCGATTGCTCAATATAAAAAAGGCGTAAATCGATTTTTTTGTTTTGTGTACAGGGGAAGAAAAAACCTTATGATATCCGAAAAATTTAAAATATAAAGAAGTTTGAATGTGATTTTCAAAAAAAAAAAGATGTAAACAATTGATAATATTGCCCTCTAAAACTTAAAAGCGAGATACATTTGGCATTTGTCTACCAGAATAAAAACAAAAAGTTTTTTTTTTTTACTGAGTTGGTATATTTTAATGTCAGTTATCCTCATCAGAATTTTGCTGTTGAAGTTTAGCAAGCACGGTTCATAAATGGCTGAGATATAAACAAAATAAAAATAATGTACTTTAGTTTTTTATTTTGAAATGTATTTTCCAAAAAAAAGTACCATTATGTTGAAAAAAAGTACTCTTTTGCTTGGTGACCAGTACAATCAAAATTTTTCAATTTTCCATCACATTTTTAGAAAATTGTGTATGTAAAGGTTTTGTGCTGCCGTTTCCCCTCCCCTCGTTTGCCACCAAACTGCCATTTAACGCCAGCATAATTAGTCTAGAGATAGTAAAGTCGTATTTTCAATTTGCAAAAGTTTTTAGTACAACGATATTTTCCATTCAAAGACATTTTTAACTATTGCTCATAAATTTTTTTTTCGCATACAAAATTTTGCTAAAATTCTAAACTAATTTATCCCCTTTTTCATCTCTTTCTTTTCAGGTATGTAAGTTGAAATGATTTGTGCAAAATATTTAAATGCAAAAGTCATCTAAGTGAGTAACAGACTTATTAATCAATTAAATAAACAATTATTCAAATTAACATAAAACTGGGTTAATAACAAAATACTTAATAAATTACTGTAACTTTTGAGCAAAAATAATTATATTATTAATGATAATAGACTAAAAGCGATAGCATGCTGTTTTCAAAAAGACAATAGACATCCGACAACTTAAAATTGTATTCATTAAAAAAAAAAACAGCAAAGCAAAAATAATAACAATAATTTTATGCCACAGACACGCACTGACAGAATTAAAGAAAAAAAAAAATGACATTTTTTAAAATAGAAAAATTAACTTAAGCTAACAGGCATATTTAGGAAATATTTGAGAGAAAAGGAAAAAGAAGATATAAAACTTTTGATAAGATCAGAGGATGGTAAAAGATTTAAAACATATTTATTTAAATAAAAATCGACTTTGTTATTTAAAGTTTTTAAATTTTGTGTAAAAACTAATTTTAACAAATAATTGCTTAGTGTGAATTTAAGGGCCGTTATTTAAAGCTAAACATTTTTGTTTTTAATTGAAGGTGTTTTAATTAGAAGCAAACAAGTTAGAAGAAGTCTGCTTGATGTATGATCGAATGACATAGTAAGAAATATAAAAAATTCTTTATTAAGTTTTTTATGGGCACATTTTTTTTCAATAGTTATTTATTGAATCTTCATATACTAAATATGAACTAACAATAATTAACCAAATCTTTTCTTAATACTTTGTTTTGTGTCCTGCCAGTGCCAGACAACAAATTTCGTCATCACGGTTTCTGTTCACATATGTAGGTGTTTATCGCTCTTCTGATTGGGTGAGTGCTGGAGTGTCTCTTCTTCTTAACCGAGTGTGGACGCCATGATTTAAAATAATTCGAGCTAGTGGATTTGGGTGTTGTTCAAGCCTTTTTAAATATTTTACAGCAAATTTTGTAATCATAGATTTTACTAAAATGGCACATTGAGATCCTCAAAATGTTTGAGTTTTTAACATACCAGGGAGCGGCTGTGATTATTCGAAGTAGTTTATTTTGGCGCCTTTGAAGTTTTGCGATATTAGAGGCCAAGGCAGTGCCCCATAGTTGAATACCGTAGCACCAGATAGGCTTTAAGATAGAGTTGTAAAGTAGAAGCTTGCAATCGAGGCTAAGGACAGAATTTCTTCCAATAAGCCACTGAATTTGAATGGCTTTTAGTTTCATTTGAGTTAATTTCGCCTCTGTATGGCTTTTCCACGTTAAACGGCGATCTAGATGAATACCGAGGTATTTTGCATGCGAATTTTATGGTATTGGGCGATTCTATTCTAGACAACTTTTAACATTAATTTTTAAATCACACTATTTGACACTTTTTTGATGCCAATTTAAAGTAAGATATCTATATTTTATAATAATATAATTTTTTTAGACGTTGGCTTAAATATAAATTTGTTGTGCACTTCGAATCATTAAGATTCTTAGATTTGGCGCGAACAGAAAATGCATTGCATGTTGCACCCGCCATCGCTTAAAGAGCAAATTTCTTATTATTGGATTATATTTCTCTACGATGTTTGATTTGATAATCATCGTCTGATAAAAAATTAAAAGTTTAAAAATTAACAGAGTTTTGTGTTTTTGTGGTATGATCTTATGAAAGTGGGCCGATTTGGTTGCACCCGTCATGCACTTTGAAGCTCTCTCGGGGCTATTTGATCGTTTCACATAAATTCTTGTAAACAGATAACAATAGTATATAAAAAAATATTACCCCTTCTAGAAATAACTTAATTGCAAATGTGTTTCTTTTTATTAGTAAAAGACGTTTAAGCGTCTTAATGTTGCACCCGTCAGAATAGAATCGCCCTTTTATTTGATTATTGATTTTAACAGGGGGAATGAGTCCCGACGCAAGGTGAATGTTATATGTACGCATTTTTGCTCATTGACCTTTATCCTCCATTGCTTTAACCACAGTTCGAGTTGAATTATATGATCTTGTAAGTATCGAGATGCTTCTTGACTGCTTTCGTGCACGCTAAGAAAAGCTGTATCATCAGCAAATGTTAAAGTGTGGGTGTAGTTGTTGGTTGGCATGTCCGAAGTATAAATTGAGTATAATAGAGGGCCCAGGATGCTACCTTGTGGGGGACTTCAGCGCCAATGGGCTGAGGTGAACTTAAGAAATTTCCTTCTTTTATAATAAATTGACGACGGACTAAGTAGCTTTCTAAAGGATTGTGTGTGTTTGCTGGTAAGTTTTGCTTCAATTTATGTAATAAGCCTTCATGCCAGACTTTATCAAAAGCTTGCGATATATCGATGAAGAGTGCCAAGCAATATTTTTTTTTCTTCAAAGGCTTTACTTATGACATTAACTATTCGATGAGTTTGTTATGTTTGTTATGGCCACATTTAGAAATATTTTGAGGAATAATATTAATTCGTCGATTACGGATGGCAACTGAACTGAAATTAGTTAGCCAGCAGCGAAATGAGACAACACCGCTCATGTTAAAATATACATTTGTCTTTCAAGTTGTACTGAAAAAGGTCAACAGGGAAAAGAAAGACAATAAATTAAAAAAAAAATTTACTTTGGACTTCGGGAATTCTTAGCAAAAAGTACGAAAAAACAGATATAAGGAAGAACATGTAAATCAACTAAAATAGATAATCATTCAGAAAAGCAAATTTCTAACTACCAAAGGTCAAATACATTTTGGTTTAAAGATTGCCAGCAGTCGTCATAGGCTGTGAGCGTTAAACGGCAAAACCATCTGATGAGATTGAGTGGTTACAATTGAAGCATGTAAGGGTAGCCTGTCCGTAAAAACGCCTGGGTTCGAGCCCAGCTTCAGTCAAGAATGAAAAATTATCAATAAATTTTAATTAATTTCATGTTGTAAAATTTCTTTCTTCATAAAAATAATTGAATGAAAATTAAATTTGATTAACTTTAATAATATCAAAATTTATTTAAATATATTTAAATATAAAACAAAAAAATAAATAATAAGAACATTTAAAAAAAAATATTTTTAAGAAACGCTTTTCTTAAATAGAACATTTAAAATAAATTTGCCCCCCCCCTACATTTTATCCCGGCTACGCCCATGTATTCGTGTATTGTCATCGGGAATATGTAAACCTGCAAAGTTTCATCCATTTGCATTGAGTAAAAGGCGGTCAAAAAAGCATTTTACCAAAAAAAAAAACAAAATGTTGGCCACCCCCCCTAGATTTTATCCCGGCTACGCCCATGTATTCATGTATTGTCATCGGGAATATGTATGCCTGCAAAGTTTCATCCATTTGCATTGAGTATAAGGCGGTTAAACTAACGTTACAAGATTTGATTTTCCGAAGTGAAGCTAAAGAAAATGTTTTAACAAATTTTGCCCCCCCTAGATTTTATCCTGGCTACGCCCATGTATTCATGTATTGTCATCGGGAATATGTATGCCTGCAAAGTTTCATCCATTTGCATTGAGTATAAGGCGGTTAAACTAACGTTACAAGATTTGATTTTCCGAAGAGAAGCTAAAGAAAAGGTTTAAAAAAAAATATTGTATATTTTAACATGAGCGGCGTTGCCTGATTTCTCTGTTGGCAACTCAACTTTGACAGTTCAAAACAGATCACGGTCTAATTACAAAATGCAACACTGCTAGTTCGAGCTGACATTTACAAAAGCACTTTGCAGCGGGAAATTTGACAAGAACACTGCTAAAAGCATATCGTGTAAAAGTGCCTCTAGCCTTGCAACAGGGTATAGGCTTAAAGTATTGGTTAAATAAGTTTTCAATAAAAAATTTTATATTTTCATTGAATATTTGCTTAGAGCGTTTTAAGTTTATTAGACATTTCCGAGTAAAAGGAAATTTGCCTGAAAATAAATATAATTAAAAAGTTTAAGTACTGACTGTATTACGAAACCAACGACGTCAACTCAAAACCAAAAATTTGCAAAACGTCAGCTACCCTGCAAATAATAGAACCAGTCCAAACACGCGTGTAATGAGTAGCCCACAAGGGACTAGGACTAGTCCAAAAGTAACCCAAACGTATGGAAAAACATGGTCTATTTAACATTACGATGTCCTAGGGTAGGACCATATAACCCAGCTTTGGATTATAAAGGAGGTTTATTAAAACTACTCCATGGTATACTCAAGAGGATTAGTTTTGAAGTCGTTTAAAAACGAAAGCATGTCGTTTAAAAACGAAGACATGTCGTCTCACTACAAACACGTTTTAACAATGGCATGGTCCATGCTTGCATTACATCGCACCAGTCCATGGAGTTTTCCATTTTATCAAAATGGATCAGGTGGTCCAATATAATTTGCAGGGTCCCTACAGATAATATTGGACTACGTGGTCCACTGTGGCTTAAATGGACTACTAACAACATGGTCCAATGTACTGTAGTATGGACCATGTTATAAGAAATTAACATGCAGTGCCGCCAAGAACTGGTGTCCATTTTGAATTGTTTATTAAAAAGTGAAAGTTTGTGAAATTTGTGAAAAAAAGGTAAAAAAAATTAAAAATACAAAGTAAATATACTTAATAATAGCAATAATAGACTCCAGAACATAAAAGGTGATTAGTAAAAAATGAAAAAGAAAAATGCTTAAACTACCCCTTAAGTGTACTCCATACTGTAGTAACATGGAGTACTTTTAAAACTAACCCACTTTAGTACTCCATGGAGTAGTTTAGGGACTACTTCGGTGGGTTATAGGGTCCCCTCATAGGACATCGTAATGTTAAATGGACACCCTTTTACCCATATATTTGGAATAGTTTTGGAGTACTCCTATTCCTTTATGGACTACTCTTTACATGCATTTATGGACTAGTCTCGTTATCTGCAGTGGTATTTACCTTAACTTTTTTTTTTTTTTTTTTTTGCTTTTCATTAGACCTTAAAAATCCATTATTTATGACCAACTTTAGCGGTGCCTAATTTTTGCGGTTTGTTTTTAATCTTTAGAATAAATGAAACCAACTTCTAATTCCCTTTAATTTTAATTCACGAAAACAGCAATTATACAGGGTGTGTTTTATTTAATAGCAGAAAAAAAAACTTATTATTTTTAAAACTAACTATTTGTTTAGCATTTTGCTTATTGTCTCTCTAATTATAACTTTGAAATAACCTTCACGCTTGGTGTCACGATATAATTGACACATTGTTTTGTTTCGTTTGCTGGTTGGGGAAAAATCGTTTTTTTTTTTTGTTTTTCTTTTTTAGTTTTTTGCATAAATTTTCTGTTGGCAATTAAAAAAAAAACATTAAAAAACTGAAATTGTAGAGATTAAAATCAATTGTTAATGGCAGTAATTTGGAAAAATATAAATATCTACATAATTATTTTTTGTTAAGTTATTTGCTGGCCACCGAAAAAAAAATGTTTAACACATTAAAATTACGAGTTTGTTAAAACTACATGATTTGTTGAACAAAATTCTTTAAAAAAAGTACACTTTCCCGAAACAAATAAAACCATCTTAGCTTTATTAAAAATTAGAAAAAAAAATGTTAAATCCAAAAAAAAATCATAGTTTTTTTTTAATTTCTTACCTTTTTCTAATCATTTGCTTTATGAGCATAAATATTTTATGACGTGATGTCTTTAAGCGTATAGTGAAATAAAAAGGAAAATACAACATCATGACTACATCGAGCAACACCCACCCATTAAGTCTTTTTCATTAACAAGGCACACATACACTTTCATAAATACAAAAAAAAAAAAAAAAAACACTCATCCAAGTCTAACATTCGTTTATTTGAAATGCTTAAATATTTAACTGAGGATTTGCTCCTATTTTTTTTTTTTTTTTTTTTTTTTTGTTGCTGTTGTGTATTTTTCTTAAGAAGAAGTCATGATGTTGATTTCAAACTATTAAAATACTTGTAAACATTGTACTTGTACAACAACTGTAATAAAAGCGGCAGCAGTGCCAACAACGACAACGAAATTGTAGGCGATGGCTACAAAAGAACATTTGATGTTTCAAAACAGTGTTCGAAAATAAACACTAAATATCGCTCCTTAGTGTTCGAAACGATAGATTTAGGGAAAACACAAACGCTAATAGTGTTTGTGTAGATAATCATTAAAAAAAATAACGTTTCCCTGTGTGTCATCTTTTGAACACGAAAATAATACTGTTTTTTTATCAAACTCAAAAAAAGATGAGAACATTAAATTCCGTTCGGTTTCTTTTTTTAATCCCGAACTTCATTGTGTTCGGTTCGGCGCATTAATATTCGTACTTTATGGCTGTTAAAAAAAACCCAAACATGTTTTACAAAAACAAAATACTCATACGAAAAAAAGCAAAAAGCCAACAAAATAATTTTACACAAATAAAGCACATACACAATACACACACAAGCTGTTCATTTGTTTGTTCATTTCTTTATCAATATAAATAAAAGAAACATTATAGAACATTAAAATATAATGTTTTTCTACAGTATCACTACAATTGTTCTGTTTATTAACGAAGAACAGAACACTAAATAAAGTTCGGCTCTTTCTTGTAAACAGTTACGAACGGTTTTAAGGGTTGTGTTCGTCTACATAACACTAAAAAAAATAGATATTGTTCTGGGGTGTGTGAGCCGAGCGCTAAATAATATACTGTTTATTAGCGAACACTGTTTCTCTTAAAATTTATGGATGCGGTGGGAGAAAGAGTACGTGCATAGTTAAAACCCAATAAGCATTTTCTTAAGAATCTTTGACTTGAAGAAAAACTATTAAAAATCTAAAAATTATTATTATTACTAGCTGACCCGACAGACGTTGTCCTGTCCAAATTAGGAAAAATGTTTGCGTTCGATTTTTAAAATCCGTTAAAAAGATACGAACATTTGAAAGAAAAATTAGTTAAATCGAAGTGGGCGTTAAAGAAGGCGGGGCAAAATTTTCTTTCCGTAAAAAAAACCTAAGTTGGACCATGGCGATGATTTTAAAGAAAAAATTGGTCAAGCCGTTCTCAAGTTATGCGCTTAATAGAAAAAGTGGGCGTAAAAGTAGGCATGGTGAATTTTTCTTTCGATGAAAACTTAAAATGGATTAATACGAACATTTGAAAGAAAACTTTGTCAAATCGATGGAGCCGTTTTCTGATTTTAGGTAATTCGAAAAAAGTGGACGTAAAAGTGGGCGGGGCAAAATTTTGTTTTTGTATAAATCTAAGTTGAACCATGGCGACCATTTTAAAGAAAAAATCGTCCATATTATATAGATGTCATTGGTGGTGCAATATGAAAATTTTTGCCACGCCCCTCCGCCCGCAGACCGAAAATCAAAAATCAGACTTCACAGTGTCACAAAATTCGACAATTTGTTTTTGTTTTAAATGCAATTTTCTATGCGAATGTTAACGTTCGAAATCGACGAACAGGCGTTTAGTTTCAATGAAAAGAAAGTTCACCCTTAAAAAATGTAAAGCTTATAAACAATTTTAGGCTAAAATTTAAGTTTTATATTTATTTATCTATTAATTGCAATAAAATAATATTTTTATCTGATAAAAACTGGAGCATAACCATAATTGACTAGTGTATGCAACTAAAAAGTATAGCATAACTAAAGGAGCAAAAAGTATTTCATTTACTAAACGAATTTCTATGAACTAAAAATTGTACTCAATTTTTTAATTATCTAACAAATGCTTGTTGGATTACAAGTTACAACACACACACACACACACACACACACACACATCGTCTATATCCACACAAAACACTTAAAGTTGTTAGTAATTACTTTAATTAGCGGAAGAAAATTACATATTTCACCGCACTATTTACTTCATCTACTAAAAATGACTTGGTGTTGTATGATTAAAAATGTACGAATGTCTGTACAAGCATATACAAATACGAATACTGTTGGAGTGTGTTTGTATAGATGTATAAAACAAGTCGTTTGTACGACCAAATTGTTAAAATTTGTTATATGTTGTTGCGGTTAAACACACTACAAACTCTCGACGCACACACATAACACATAGATGTAATAAATTATGAAGTCAAGCATCTAAATAGAAACATACTACTCATGTAAATTGCAAACGTTCCTAAGTACATATAAACGAACTTATGTAAACTTATTTACATGTAGTTGGATAAATGAATACAATGTAATTGAAACATACCAACACCAAGAGCAACACCACCACACATTTGCAAACTTTCAGAATGAAATAAATAAATACAATCATAATTTACACCTACACAAACTTGTACTTGTACTTGTTTTAGCAAGTGTTTGCATAAAACACTATACTTGTAAGTATTTAATTCAAAGCAGTTTATTTATCTGCGTGTGTGAATACAAGTGTCCTAGTGTTGGCTTGATTACATTTATATGAGTGTGTGTGTGTGTGTGTGTCTATGCTTATTAATTCCTCTACATTTAATTGTTTAAATACATTTATTAAATTTTCGAAATTGTTTGGCAGAATTTTTTTCTAATAGGAATGACGAAATTTTTCAAGTAATTGGCATGATCTAATATTTAAAATACAGAAAAGTTGTAACTGAAGCACTAGAATAGCATTGTCTAGGTGATTTTGAAACATAGGAATGTTTAAAACAGTGTTCGAAAATAAACACTTAATATCGTTATTTAATGTTCGGTTCGGTAGATTTGTAGAAAACACAAACGCTAATAGTGTTTGTGTAGAAAATCGTTAAAAAAAATAACGTTTCCCTGTTAGGCATCTTTCGAACACAAAAATATTACTGTTTTTATCAAACTCAACAAAAGATGTGAACATTTAATTCCGTTCGGTTTTTTTTTTTTTAAATCCACAAACTTCAATGTGTTCGGTTCGGCTCGTTAATGTTCGTCCCTTTTGGCTGGTAAAAAACAATTTTACAAAAACAAAATACACACACGAAAAAAACATTATAGAACATTAAAATATAATGTTTGTCTGCAGTATCACTACAATTGTTCTGTTTTTTAACGAAGAACCGAACAATATAATGTTCGAACATTATATAATGTTCTTTCTTGAAAATAGTTACGAACGGTATTAAGGGTTGTGTATGTTTACACAATCACTAAAAAAATAGATATCGTTCCTGGGTGTGTGAGCCGAACGTTAAATAATGTACTGTTTATTTTCGAACACTGGTTTAAAATCTTAAATTTCGTCTTACTTCCAGTTGATATGGCCAGTAAAGAGTTTGATATATTTTTCAATAGTCTTCATTTTAACTTGAATAACAAATTACACAAATTTAGATTAGAAACTTTGTTAAAAGGAAAGCCTTAAATTTTTACAAAGAAATGTGAAAGAAAAATATCTTAATTATAATTAACTAAAGGGGGATTTTTTAAGAGCTATAGGAAAGTTAAAAAAAAAACACATCAAATTCAGAAAAATTCATGAAATCTTTATTTGAATCGATAGTACGGTCCATATAATTTAATGTTTGAAGATTATTTCATGCAAATGTTGACCGTGACTGCGCCTCAAATGGTCCATCCGCTTAGTCCAATTTTGGCATACTCTTTCCAACATTTCGGCCGGTATCTCAAGAATTAATGATTCAATGTTGTCTTCCAATGCGTCAATTGAAGAGGGCATGTGTGTATAGACATGAGCTTTAACATAGTCCCACAAAACCTAGTCTAAAGGCGTGAAATCGCACGATCTAGGCGGCCAATTGACCGGTCCCGAACGTGAAATAAAATGTTCACCGAACTCGCCTCTCAATAAGAACATTGTTAATGCTATGTTCACATTTGGGTTTTTAAACGCGTTTAAGCTAAATGTTGATTAAGTTAATCAAAGCCGTTCACACTACATTTGAGATGATTAAGATGATTATGAAAAAAAATAAAACAAACAAATATATATTTATTTAAAGTATTAAAAATAGAAAAAAATTCTTTTATAAAGTTATCAGAAGATTATTTTAATAATTTTAATGATGAAATTGTGAAAATTCATTAATTATTCAAGGAAAAAAAAATAAAAACATTAAGCAGAAATCGAGGCTGGTTGCACACGATCATGTTGGCGATTCTACATTACACTCAGTTTGAGGTATGTTCAGTGGATTCTATGTGGTTTTTGAAGTGATTAAGTTGTAATCATGTCAATTCTATGGGTAATCATCTCGATTTTGAAGTGATTAGAGCTTAATCACGTTCGAGCTGCTTAAACGGTTTTAAGAACCCAAGTGTGAACATAGTATAAGCGTGCTTTGTGGCATGTGGCACCGTCTTGTTGAAACCACATGTCATGACAGTCAAGCTCTTGCATTTTGGGCAAGAAAAAGTCTGATATCATCTCACGGTAGCGCTCACCATTCATCTTTGAAGATCTCTGAAGATGATGAGAATCAAACGATGCCACCAGCCCATAAATCGCACCAACCTGTGACTTTTTCTGGATGCATTGGTAGCTCTTGCAATGCTTCTGGCTGATCTTCACTCCAAAATCGAAAATTCTGCTTGTTAACGTAACCATTGAGCCAAAAATGAGCTTCGTCGCTGAACACAAGAAGCGCGCGATAAACTTTCTTAACAGAGCACGCATTTTGATAATAAAATTCAATAATTTGCAAATGCTGTTCGTTTGTAAGCCGATTCATGGTTAAATTATAGACCACACTGAAGATGTTTGACAGTGAAACAAAACACGAAACGTGCGTCAGCTGTTTAAACCAGTGTTGCCAAAAAGATAATAGCTAAAAAATCACTCGATATAACTACTTCACTTACTACTTATTTTTGCAGATGTGTATAGCTGAAATTATGACTTTCATTTGAATGCGTTAATTTTGGGACATCCCTCGTAAAATTCATTGGTTCTTTCACTAGAATTATAAGAAGGGTTTTTACTTTTTTCTGATTACGTAACACATTATTTTGTAGGCGAAGTTTTTACTGGGATATCTAGGCTTTGGTGGAACTATTACTTGGACTCTAAATCTTAGGATTTTTTTCCTTTTAACCCTAGAGCGTTCAAGCTTTTTTTAGGCAAGTATCCTAAAAGTGTGTGTAAATGTTTAATAATAGGATAAAGCCAAGGTGAACAATAAAAAACTTATTTAAATATTTGTGAGGTAGCAATGGACCCAATTTAATTTATTATAGCCAAGCAAAATAGAAGTTAAACGTAGCACGTGTACCTGGCATCTGGATTTATACTTCATGTACACGGAAAAGATTCTTTTCCATATTTTTTTTTTTCAATTAATATATTAATCAAAAATAAAATCAGTTTTAATTAAAAATTTCATTAAGTGAATTAAACGTTTGCTTAAATCAACAACATTACTGCTGAAAATATTGTTTATATCAAAAAATATTTAATTGATACTATTAATTTGTTTACTGGTGCAAACTTAATGAATTTTTTAATTAATAATTTATTTTTTTTTCTGTGTAGTGCAGTATTTGTTTTCTGACAAAGTTTTAAAAATGTTCTATTACGTTAATGCTAAAGATTTAATTCTGAAAAGCAAATTTGCGAAAAAATTTATTTTTAAAAGTGCTTTTATGAAAAAATTTCTCAAAAAAATTTACCGAAAACAATTTTCGTTAGTTTCTTATCAATTAAAAAATTGTTTTAAAAGTATTTCATTTTAATTAATGTGAAAATTTAATCAATTTTGTTTTTTCAATTTATTTAATTAACATTCTAGATGTTTTGAAATAAATTTTTTAATTAAAATATTAATTCAATAACAAAAACAAACTTAACTAATTTTTTCGTTGAAAATAAAATAATTTAAGCTTGTAGAATTGTTGTTGGGCATGTCAAAACCTGAGCTATAAAAATGGCAAAGATTTTTGATCATTTTTCTTATTAAAATTAAATACAACATTTATTGAAAAAAAATATTCACTAGTTTAAATTTTTACAATTTTTAGTAATCTATATAATTATTTTGGTAAAAAGTGCAAAATCAACAAATTGTTTGCTTGATTCTATGAATTTGGTAATTAGAGACAATTTTTATATTTTTCTGTGTTACTGCAGAAATGGTTGTTAATATCAAAAAATATTTAATTGATGCTATTAATTTAATTAATTTTTTTAATTAATATCACAAATTTTTTTTATTTAAATCAATTTTTATTTTTTTCTGTGTAGTGCAGTATTTGTTTTCAGACGAAATTGAAAAAATGTTCTATTACATTAAGGCAGTGATAACCACTCCATAGACTCAGGAGCCAGTCAATAATCGTATTTTTCACACAGACACGGTCGGCAATTCACATGTATATTACAACTTTGTTCGTTTCAAAACATCAGACAATCATCAGTCCCTGCGACCGCACACAAGCACATAATATCTTTGTGTGCGTGCGTTCGGGGCTTTCTTAGTTCGGGGCTTGGTTATCACTGCATTTAGGGTATGCTATAGATTTTTGAAAGCGAATTTGCAAATAAAAAAGTATTTTTAAAAGTGCTTTTAGGAAAAAATTTCCGTAAAAAAACTACTTTTGAGTTTTTTTTTCAAATATTTCTATCGATAGGTTAATTATCAGAAAGTCTCTGTTAGAAGTGAATGTTTTTATGAGAGCTTTGACGTACCCAAATTTTGTCGGGAATTAAGCTGGAAACCGTCATACTTTTTAATAGTTTGTTAATTCATAAATAAACGAATTTTCGAAACAAAAAACTTTTATCTTACCCTTGCCGTCGTTGCATATTTTCGCAAAAGAGCCATAGGTTTATTGCTAAGTCTGGGATCACACTATGAAAGTTTTCTTTCCGAAAGTCTGAGTTTATTGGTGAGAGGGGAAGAGAACATGCTTTTCATATCTACTCTCTCACCCATAGACTCAGACTTTCTGAAAGAAAACTTCCATAGTGTGAACCTAGACTAAAATATGTTTGAATACTCACACAAGTTTCTTGATATAAATATATTTCTTAATAAACTTGAACTAATTTAAGAAAAAAAAAATCGAATGAGAGAAAAACCAACACAAACAATTAAAACTAGAAAAAAAATTAAATAAAAATTATAACAGCTTATTAAACAAAAAAGAAAAAAAAAATCTTAAATAAAAACACAACAAATAAAACAAACCTCCACAATAATTTCTCAAATAGACGACACAACGTGGAACAAATTCTTCAATAAATTGTGCGTGGTTGAGTTTCAAATAAATGTTGACGTTTGTAAATGAAATGGAATAGTTAGAGAATGAATGGATTTATGAAGAAGTACTAACAACAACAACAACAACACAGCTTCCTCGTCATCTTCAGCGTAATCAGCATTTTTTTCAACTTCATGTTCTTGTCGTCATCATCTGTAACAACAGCGCATTTTTAGCAAGCAGCCTCTGTGGCAGCAATGACGACAGTTGTTTTTGTGGCAGTGGCATTTATTTTTTTTTTTTTTTTGTTTTTTGTTTTTATTGCAATATTTAATCATAAATAATAAAGTTTAGAGCATTTTGTTGGAAAAAAAAGTACTTGAATCTTCGCAATAAACGCACTTGTTTTAAGACCTACAAAACTAAATTGATAAAATGAAACAAAAAAAAATTAAGAAACAAAAAAAAAATTTAAAAAATAAAGCAAGCAAGACATTGAGAATAAAAACTGTTTTTGAAAAATTACTACGCTGCGCGACATTCAAATATAATACGCAAAATTTCAGTATTAGAGGGAAATAAAAGTCTTAAATAAAATCAAGATCTATTTAAAAAAAAAAAAAATTTAAAAAAAATTCTGCAAAAATCGAGAATTTTTGAAGTTAATCAAAAAATTTTAACAAAATAAAAAAAAAGTTATTCAGAAACGGCCTTAACGGCTCCTCTGTAGTTCAACCGATTTAAACAAAGAATACGCCATTTGAAAGCTATTTACTTACAGAAGAGCACAATATATATTTTATTAAAATCTGAGGGGGTAAAACGGGTAAATTCAGTAACCTCGTATCTCCAAAACTAAAAGAGGTACAACAAACAATTAAAACTTAGTATATATCCATATTTAACTATGGGCTCCCATTACAATTTTAAAATGTTTGATACTTCCAAAGGGAGAAAAAAAGTATCGAAAAAAAGGAAATGCGGGAAAATAAATTTCTGTCTTTTATTTTTCTATGCTGCATGTTTTAGTTTTTAAATTTTCTATAATATTAAACTTAGAAACATTTAATTGTAGGTGCAGGTCCTAAGTAAATAAAAACCCATAATATGAAAAATTTTGGTACTTTTTTGTTCTTCAACTGGTACTTTTTGTATTTCCATCAAATAGGACCAAGAAACAAAACATTAAACATGTATCATCCTGAGTGAGTAAGAATCTGTAAGACGGAGCTTTTTGGTACTTTTTCGTTCTACAAATGGTACTTTTTTAATTTTTGGTAATATTGGATCTTTAAACATAACATTAAACATAAAAGGTGCTAAGTAATTAAGTATCTGTAAGATAAATCTTTTCGGTACTTTTCGTTCTTTAACTGGTACTTTTTAAAATTTTTTTCAATAATGAACCAAGAAACATGAAATTTAGCATGCCGAGTCCAGAGTGATTGAGAGGCTATAAGAGGAGACTTTGGTACTTTTTTGTTTTTCAATTGGTACTTTCTGATTTTTTTTATTTTGATATTATTGAACTTACAAAATCAATGTTTATTCATGGACTTGAGAGGAATATAACATTTAGACCGGGAGGTTGGTTGGTCCCTCGCCAAATCGATCTACTAAAAAATTTCAGTTAGAAAATGAATTTTGTAAAACTCTTTTTAAAAAAGTTCCAAAAATTTTGGATGAAAATTAAATGGTTCGAAATTTTGTTTAAGAAAGTGATTTGTTTTTAGGAAATAACTATTCAAAAAGAAGCTTTTGCCAAAAAAAATTAAAAAAGTAAATTTAAGCAAACTACTAAAATCCCTTTAAATCCTGTTTTTTCGAGAATTTGTGATAGAAGTTTTCGTAAATTTCATTAAAAAGGAATTTAATTCGAAAATGAGTACATTTTAATTAAGAATTGAAAAATATTTGCCTAATAAAAAAATTCTATATTAATAATTAAATTTTTGCTAAATTTTATATAAAAAAAAGTCCTTAAAAAATTTTACATACAAAATATGGATTTTCACAAGCTTTTGATTTTTAAAAAATTCCTTTAAAAAAGCGCAGTTTTGCAAAATTACCTCTTAAAGGAGCATTTTTGTCAAAATTTTCTCTTGAGAGAGAATTTTCCCAAAATCTTTTATTGAAAATTGATTTTTTTTTTTCAAAACTTCTCAAATTAATGGAGACCCTAAGACAAAAGATTCTTTTAAGCTTTCAAAAATTCTAGTTTCACTAAAAAAGAGAGTTTTTGAAAATGTGATTTTTGCAAATTCCTTTAAAAAGGGCTTAGAAAAATTCTTTTTTAATAAAAGCTGATTTTTTACAAAAAAAATTTATATATAGCTAGCTTAGGCCTGCCATACGTCCTGGTTTTCCAGGATTGTCCTGGTTTTTGACTACTTGTCCTGGTGTCCTGGTCCACTATGAATATCGTTTTTATGTAAATGAAGTACAAGTTATTTTTTTTTATATATGAGAAGTGGTGTAACCCCAGACTTATTATGAGATGATGAGAAGTTAACACTGCTCTTGCACTATAGTACTTGGTTGCAACGGCCCATCCAAAAACTATGATTCTAGCGCCATTTGTTTTGGATACAAACAGTTGACTTACTCGACTATTGCACTGTTAAGAACAGTGCAAAGAAAATATCTTTCACCAGAACCGTAACCAAGTAACCACTTCAGCGCTGATAGCCTCATATATTGTTGGATTTAAAAATAAAAACTGTGCCCATGTTCTGTAACTCTCGCGTCGAGAAAGTTTTCGATTGAAATGTGTGAAATGAAACAAATATGCCATAAATTGAAACAAACAGCTGTTTTTCTCGCTTAACTGTGTCTGTAACTTTTTTTGACGAGTACAAGCTACAGAAAAGTGTGTCTGTAACATTTTGGTGAGAAAAGTTCCCGCTTTGAACTGTCAAATAAACTCACGAATAAAAATGAGGCGAAAAAAACTTTTAACCCTAAAAAAACAATTCAAAATGCAAAATGCGAAAAATAATAATAAAAATATTTTGTTCTCGACACATTTTCATTGTTTTATTATTTTGCTTTAAACATTTTTATAAAATATACGAATGTCTTCAAAGCTCGTTTGCAAAAAACAAAAATTAAAGTCGCTCTTTGCACAATTTGGTATAGCCGACGGTGGTATTTTCGCCGCCGTCGTTGAAAAATATTCAATTTTAGTAAATTTTGGTCGCCGTCAACGATATGCCTTACTGGCGTTCTAAACGTCTGCAATGTCACATCGGCTTCGAGTGCAATATTATGACATTTTTAACGTAACGACGTAATCTCTTTTGATAGTTTCCGACATGAGTTACAGACACATATTTTTCTCACTTTTCGAGAAACGATGGAATATTTTGTTTCACATCTTTTCGATGCAAGAAGTTCACACTAAAGTTACTGAACATGGGTACTGGATGGTTTTTACATATACATACATACATATGCATTAAAAAAAACTTTTTTGTTGGAGTAATTTTTTATCCATTTTTTCTATGTTTCCTGGTTGATAGGTTCAAACTTCTGGCAGCCCTAAGCTAGCTGGCCCGGCAAACTTTGTTTTGCCACATAGCTTATTTCTTTCAGATGTTACAGTGTCTGCAAGCCAAATTTAAGAAAAAATTATAGGCTCTAGTTCTTTCCGAATGTTACACTATTTGCATGCCCAATTTCAAGAAAATAAATTGATTAGTTAAGAATATATAGGGAGGCGGAGCTTGTACCCCTATTGCCCTATTTAATGCCTTGTCCTCTTTTCGATGTTACAGTGTATGCGTGGCAAATTTTAAGAACGCCGGTTGATTAGTAAAGAAGATAGAGAGAGGGGGAGCGTTTACCCCTCTTGCTCTATGTCACGCCCTAAATATTAAAAACTATAGGCTATAGTTCTTTCCAACTGTAACAATATTTGCCTGTGAAATTTCAAGAAAATTGGTTGATTAGTTACGAAGATATAGGGAGGGGGAGCTTTTGGCCCTCTTGCCCTATTTCACACCTTATTCCCTATTCTCTTTAAGATTTTACAGTGCCTGCATGCCAAATTTTAAGAAAACCGGTTGATTAGTTTAGAAGATTGGGGAGTGGGAGTTTTTACCCCTATTGCAATATTTTGCGCCCTCTAGCCATATAAAGTATACTCTACGACCTATTCTCATACCTAACAAATACACATACAAAATTTCATAAAAATCGGTCAAGCCGTTTCGGAGGAGTTCAAAATGTAGGGCATTTTGTTGATATTTGTATGGGAATATAAATACATGTTTCGGAATGAATGCAGTGTTCACTAAAATGGCTATAACTCATGAATCAATACACATTTGAAGACCGTTGATACATAAAAACCTTGGTTTTGACTTCGCCTTCCACGTGAACTTAGCAGAAACAAAATCGGTTCACGCATTACAGAGAACATCAATTACTAACACAATGCAAATTTTTTTTATATATATATAATTATTTGTATAAGCACAACTTTAAGTAGTCCATCCATTAATTTTTTTATAACCCCAATAATTCAAACATATTTTAAATCAAGTATAAGAAATCGCAACGATAAAATTATTTTATTGTGTCACTCTTGTTTTTATTACTCTAAATGCGTACTTTTTCTTCTTCTTCTTTATTTTGTACTTATTTTCTGATGGGTATTAGGGAGATAGGGGCTTGACAAGACGTCAAAGGGGCCAGTCTAAAGCTAAACACATTTGCTTTATTAGTCTGAATTAAACATTAAAAAAAAAATATTTTAGACACAGCAAGTCATCATCATACATGGTTGACTTACAGCAATGAGTAGAAAATTTCATGTTTAACTAGAACTTTTTGAAATCTTTAAAACATCTGCTAAAAATGGAGACAAAGATGATGATTATGATGTTGAATTTAAACTAGACATTAAGAACTAAAAAATAAATTTTTGCGCACACACTTGTTGATAAAATGTAGGCGTCTTAATGGGTTTTTTGCTTTCCAGAAAGATGATCGCATTTATAAATATTAAAAAAAAAAAAACAAATGTGATGACATATTTGTAGAGAAGAAAAAGAAAACAATTATAATTAATACTTTACAAGTTTGTAGATAAATTTGTTTCTTTAATTCTATTTTAAAGCACTAAACTTACATAGTAATTAGATTTTTAAATTGTTTACAAAATAAATTTAAAAAAAAAATCGAAACAAAAGATTTTTTCGTTCGGCAGATTGCCCATTTACAGATAAAATACCATTACAAAAGTCTAGCGCTTGTAAAAGCCGGCAAAACCATGCAACCAACATTATGTATTGCACTCAGACAAATTTCAAATACACACATACATACCTGTTTTCGTTAAAAGAATTGACTTTTTACAAAAAATATTTTCCCAGCATAAATTGACATAATAGACAGCACAAAAATGCAGCTTGTTTAACCGACAACGGTGACGAACAAATTTAAAACTGGCACCCAGAGACAAGTGGCAAAGGTGGTTGAACGACCAGTAATTTAATTGTTGCAACCAACTGTAAGGTCGTCCGTCCCTTATAACAAATTGTGTGTAAAGTGAAAAAAGGCAATAGCCTGAATCTCATGAGAAAAGAGATGAAACATTAAATTTATATAAAAAATAAAGTTAAAAAAGCTTTTGTCGAAAGAAAAAATGATAAAAAATGCTTCTTCTTAATTGCTATTTATTTATGAATATAGTTTGTTTAAAAAAAAGCTTTAAAATCTTGTCCGTTCTAATGAAAATAGATTTTTTGATACAAGCATTTAGTAGGAACAAGCCAGTAAAAGCTTTTTCAATACATATAAATAGTTAATTATTTTCTTTTAAATAATACTTCTTTTAAATGACAAACTTTATTTAAATCCAAGTTCAATTATTGTGCAAATAATTCTTCTTAGAAAATTATTTTAGAATGAGTTTTTTAAAATGCTCATTCACAGGCAATTCAGAAATTTAAATGAAAAAGTAAAGCTTTTAAATAATTTAATAAATTTTTGTTTTTAAGTTTTAAAGCATTTTTTATATCATATTAGAATGCAAAACGCTTTAAAGCATTTTTTACATCATATTAGAATGCAAAACGCTTTTTTGTTAAAGCTCAAAGTTTTTTTTATTCTAAAGCTTCCAAAACACGTCTACATTTAATTGAATTTCTAACATCAGCATTCTCTTAAAAGATTAATGTAAGCTTTCCAGGTAAGTATTAGGCGATTGATTGTGTACTAAATTTTATGTAAATGTTACTACACAATCAATCGCCTATAAGCTTTTTTAATGTAAACTTTTAGATTAAAAGCTTTACACTTCAAAGAGAATAACTGTGTATTTTTAAATTTGTTTTATATAAAATAAGATTACAAAAAGCCTTAACAGTACTGAAAAAAAGATTAAAGCTTAAAGCTCTACTTTTATTTAAGTTTAGATATATCTATATCTACAATTAGAAGATAGGAAGATCTTTATTCAAAGTTTAAATCACATCTTAAATACAAATTATCTTGTTAATTAAAAACAACTTTGGATTTAATCTTTATAAAACTTTAAAAGATTAAAAAAAAAACTTTAAGCACAACCCAAAAAGCTTTTCTTTAATACAATATTTGAAAGCTTTTGTAAGATAAAGATCTTAATTATTAAAATAGCCTTTGGCACAACTAGTAGTTATAAAGCTTCAACTGTCTAGCTTTTGAACTTTTTTAATGTTATTTTGTCTCTAACTTCAAAGCATAAGGAAAATTAAATAATTTAAACCCATAACACACTTTTAGATGTTGTTTCAATTTAGCTTTCTGAAAGCTTACTTTTCTTTAAATGCAAAAAATATTCTTGAATATTTGTTAATTTTCATTTGGCAGTTAAGTATAACATATTGAAAGCTTTTCATTAAATTTATGAAGTACTTTCTTTCTAACTGATAGTTTTCAGAACTTCTAAAACTTTACAGCAGAAGAAAAGCTTCAGTAGTTATGCTGAAAATTTAATATAAATTTTGTTCATTACAATTATTTTCATTAAGGCAGAACCAAACCAAAAGCTTTTTATACGCTTGATAACAAAGTTATCCAAAAGTTACATACTAGAAGCGGTGAGCAAAGTTACAAAATTTCAAATTACGATTTTTTAAACTAAAAGCTTTCTTTTAAGTATTACAAATAAATTTCGTTTAAAGGATAAACAAAAAGTTTTAAGGCTAAATTTTGGATGCTTTAATCAATTAACGAATATATACTTAGAGAGGAGCTTTTTCCTACTACATAGAAAAAGCTTTTACTTTAAATCAAAACAATTATATTATTTTGCGTTTTGATATTAATGACTGATGAGGTTTTTAACTCATCATTCAATAAAGAAACTTTTTAGATCGAAATGAATTTTCAAGATCTAAAAGTAGCTTGTAACCCAAACAAAACTCTTTCTTGAACTGAACGGAAATTGCATTAATTGCGGAAACTTGCATTAATATCACCTATTTAAAGCTTTTAATTGATTATTAATTGCCATTTTCGAGATTTGAGGAATGTTAGAGTAAACAATTTTTTTTTTTTATTTCTACAACTTTCAATAAAATATATTGTTGTTGTATTACAAATAAAAAACCCTTTCTTTGTATCTAGTTTGGAAGCTTTTGAGTTTTTTTTTTTATCAAATTTGCATTCATAAATCTTGTTTCCCATGCTAACTCTTTAACTTTATCGGTAGTTTTCAGTAAAATCTTTCTGATATTTTTCAAATATCCTTTGGCTTTTTTAAAAGGGGCTATCCACAGGCTTAATATGTCAAACATACAACAATCAATTTATTACTCTTTAACATTTCTACTGTGACAACTGCAACAACTTTGCCAACATGCATCGTCGTTGGTAACGTGCACATCATCATCACCTTCAAATTAAGACAATTCGACCAAAACAAAAATATACAATGCAGCAACATTAACAGATGTGTATAAGTATGCTTCACACCAGGTAGCAATATAAGAGTAACAGCAACAACAACAACAGCACCTAACATTATTTCAAGCCGATTAAAATGACTCAAGCAAAATCAGTGAGAAATTACGAATTTACCACAAAACGCAAAGCGCTGAAAATAAATTGCTTAGTTACAGAATTGAATGAATGAATGAATAAATGACGGACTAACTGAAATGCAGACAGGGCCAACTGCTGCATTGCTTAGATCAAATACATGCTACTTAAAATCTACAACATTTATGTTGCACACACAATTTAACTATTGCCTTTCATTCATCTAACACTGAAACCAGTCAACACCCAACAAGGAAATTCATTCACTTGCCCGTCTGTCTGTCTTTCATTCTGCCCAGCTGACTGACTGACTGACTGACTGCACACTAAATGAGTGAGGTTGGTAGCAACATTAAACCAAAAAAGAGGTAACGAATCTGACAGGCCAGCAACATCAGCATGCCACATCCACAGCTACATATGTCGGCATTATTATGGCATAAATATTTAGCTGGCAATCGTTTGTGTAAGAGGTCTTATATTTAACACCATGACTGTCACATTAGACCGATACAAATGTGTTGCCGACATTGTATGATGGCTAAGGCAATAAATATGTTGTCGCTGCACACTGTGCTCTTGTCTGTCATTTATATTCGGTTTTTGCGAGTGTGAAAGAGTGTTGAGTTCAACTTAGACATAAATGCGTTAGGGAGGCTATTTTATGCGTGTGTGTGTGTGTGTGTGTGTTGGGAATAGTCCTAAACTATTGGAGGGATGAGGAAGTTAATTCTGATTTATGGAAAATAATAAAATGCTTAGAAATTTTTATTTTTAGAGCTTTAGGAAAGAGTTCTGTGTTGGTAAAGCAACCTTTAAAATTGTAATTTTAGCTACAAATTATAACCAAAATCGTATTACCTAAAAAATGTATAGTTAAGTTGAGAGCTCTTAATTTTATGTTAAGCTTTTGTGCCCTTTCTACCACCCAATATCATAACGATCTATGCTGTCAAATAAACAATGCGACCAAATTAAATCTTTATAAAATCAGTCATTTACTTTCAAGTGAATCTTTAAGCGTATAAAGCACTAAAAAGCTTTTTAAATAAAATCGCAAAATTTAAGAGTAAAGCTTTAAGCTGTTGTAAATTAAATCTGCGTGCCCATGTAAACTTAATACACGTTTCAGTTTCAAGATACTTGAAAAAGTTTATTGAGTTAATAAAAAAGGGATTAAAAATTAAAATATAAAAACAAAAAACCTACGAGTTTTAAATATTTATTTATTTACTTAAACCTGCAGCCAAACCAAACCCACTAATAATTAGTTAATAATTTAAATAAAACTGTTTACATCGACCAGACTTGGACTTTCGACCATGTTGCTTTGAAATTGCATTAGCGTCCAGTGCTTATGTTGTGTAACTCTCGCGTCGATAAGCTTTTCGATTGAAATGTGAGAAATGAAACAAAAATGCCATAAAATAAAACAAGTAACTGTTTTTCTCACATAATTGCGTCTGCTACACTTTTTGGCGAGTTACAGTTGCCACGTAAGGAAATTTCTCGCCAATTTACAGAAAAAGTGTGTCTGTAAAATTTTAGTGAAAAAAGTTACCGCTTCAAACTGTCTAATAAGCTCATGAATAAAAATGGGGTGAGGAAAAATTTTAGCACAAAAAAAAATTATTAAAAATGCAAAGAATAATAACACGGAAGAGATAAGTTTTTTGTTCTTTGTCGTTTTCTTCATTGTTTAATTATTTCGCTTCTAGCATTTTTGAAAAATCTACGAATGTTTTTAAAGCCATTTTGTAAGCAACTTAAACATTATTTGGTTTAACCGAAAGTTGTAATGGGTGATTTTTTAGCTATTATCTTTTTTGCAACACTGGTTTAAACAGCTGACGCACGTTTCGTGTTTTGTTTCACTGTCAAACATCTTCAGTTTGGTCTATAATTTAACCATGAATCGTCTTACAAACGAACACGCTTGCAAATTATTGAATTTTATTATCAAAATGCGTGGTCTGTTAAGAAAGTTCATTGCGCGCTTCTTCCATTATATGATCAGTTTAATCTACCCACTGAAGCGGCTATTCGGTACGTTAATAAGCAAATTGTCGATTTTGGAGTGAAGATCAGCCAGGAGCATTGCTAGAGCTACCAATACATCCAGAAAAAGTCACAGTTTGGTGAGGTTTATGGGCTGGTGGCATCATTGGACCGTACTTCATCAAAGAAGATGCGAATTGTTACGTAACTGTGAATGGTGAGCGCTACCGTGGATGATATTCAACTTTTTTTTGCCCAAAATGCAAGAGCTTGACTTGCATGACATGTGGTTTCAACAAGACGGTAACACATGCCACATAACAGGCTTAACAATGGACTTATTGAGAGGCGAGTTCGGTGAACATTTTATTTCACGTTCGGAACCGGTCAATTGGCCGCCTAGATCGTGCGATTTAACGCCTTTAGACTATTTTTGTAGGGCTATGTTAAAGCTCATGTCTCTACACACATGCCCGCTTCAACTGATGCATTGGAAGACAACATTGAAGCATTTATTTTTGAGATACCGGCCGAAATGTTGGAAAGTATATGCCAAAATTGGACTAAGCGGATGGACCATTTGAGGCGCAGTCACGGTCAACATTTGCATGAAATAATCTTCAAACATTAAATTATATGGACCGTACTATCGATTCAAATAAAGATTTCATGCATTTTTCTGAATTTTATGTGTTTTTTTAAACTTTCCTATAGCTCTTAAAAAATCACCCATTATTTTCACCGCCGTCCTTATAAATTTTTCAATGTTAGTAAATTTTTATGACCGTCAACGATGTGTTTGACTGGCGTTCGCAACTTTCTGCAATTTCACATCGGCTTCAAGTGGAATATTATGACATTTAAAACGTAACGATGTAATCTCTTTTGATAGTTTTCGACATGAACAACAGACACACTTTTTTCTTACTTTTCGAGAAACGATAGAATATTTTATTTCAGTTCTTCGCGATGCGTGAAATTCTCACCATGGGTACATGCTATGAAAATCTGGACATGCATTTTTTGTATTTTTATCTTGCCCCGTTTCCTATTTAAGTTTTGTATATAAATACAAATACACCTAGAGTAAACTTTAAGTTGAAAAGTGTGAAGATTTAAAAAAAAAAAACAGAATTGGATGGTGCATAAAACTCAGTACCCATCCCAATCTTCTTACCAACAAACTAAAGAATTGTTGCAACAAAAATTGCTAGTCCGGACGAAGACGTATCGGTTCATAATTTCAGTTAAACGAATTCTCTCACAAAGTGTAAACGAATCCAACAGTTTTAACCATGTGACGGTCGGTCCTGAATCGACTTTTAATATAAATACTGGCTTAACCCTGGTGCGCTTCGCTACCTCCATAAAAAAAAAAACTAGTACAATTTTTTTTTAAATAGATCTCGTGTATTTTTTTAATCAATTTTCAAATTTAAATTTTTAAAAATTCTAAAGATATTTCAACAGTTATATTGTTCTTGTATAGAAGGTTCAACGTTCATTTCTTGGTTCAGCTCGCTTGTTGACAGATGTTGCCAAATATGGCAACCAATGCTTTATATAAAGGGCCGATGTTGATTTTGAATAAAACACAAATTATTTAGGAAACTATTGTAATTTTTAGACCTGGGCGACACAGCTCCATCCGATGGTCCAAATTTTCGATGAGGCTGAGTCATAATTAAGATTATATGCGGTTAATATGCCGAATTTTCTCATCCTTGAACTCTTGAATTATTGCTACCTTATCGACGTACACCTTTTCTTTCAAATGACCCCAAAGAAAGAGGTCCAACGGTGTCAAATCACGTGATCTTGGCGGCCAATTGACATCGCCACCACATGAGATAACACGGCCATTGAAGTTGTCGCGCAAAAGAGCCACTGTTTCGTTAGCTGTGTGGCAAGTGGCAGCGTCCTGTTGAAATCACATATCGTCCACATCCATATGTTCCAATCCGGGCCGAAAAAAAGTTTGTTATCATCTCACGATAGCGAACACCATTCACAGTAACTGCCGGACCGGCCTCATTTTGGAAAAAAGTACAGCCTGATGATGTTGCTAGCCCATAAACCGCACCAAACAGTCTCTCTTTGCGGGTGGATTGTTTTTTCGACAATCACTCTTGGATTATCATTCGCCCATTAGCGGCAATTCTGCTTATTGATGAATCCACTGAGGTGAAAATGTGCTTCATCACTGAAGATGATTCTCTTCGAAAATGTATCATCCTCTTTTGCCAGTTCTTGTCACCATTCTAACCATTAAAGACGTTTGGAATGGTCAAGAGGCTTTAGTTCTTGAGTCAATTGCACCTTGTTAGCATGTAAATGCAAGTCTTTATGCATAATGCTCAGCAACGAAGATGGTGAGAGGTGCAATTGTTGGGCAAGACGACGAATTGAGGTAAACGGCTCTTCAGCCACACTATCGCGAACAGCAGCAATATTTTCTGCAGTACGAGCTGTACGAGCATAAACTGGTGTTTTCACATCTCCTACAGACCCGGTTTGCTCAAATTTTTGCACGATTTTTCCGATTGTACGCACATTTGGGCGATAACATTGACTGAAAAAAATTACGAAGTGCACGATATGCATTTTAATTTGAACGGCCATTTTCATAATAAGCCTGAATAACTTTAACGCGTTGCTCGATTGTGTATCTTTCCATAGTTCAAATTGAGTTAGTCTGAAATTGAGAAATGTCAAATAAAATGCAGAAAAAACTTGACGTATGGGTTTGGTTCACAGTCAACATCGGCTCTTAAAATTTAACCACCCGGTGAAAGTCTATGATTTTCTTTAATATCTTTTTAAACTAGATTGAAGCAAAATATTACACGGTCAGGCTTGTTCGCCTTTATAATTACCGTCATCTGAAATCACAAAGTATTTTACTCTTACCCAATAATTTAACAAATGCTTTTAGTCCATGTGAGAGGTTATAACTCTCTATTTTTCATTTCATGTTAATTTTTATCGCTTATTCTTTATTTTACAAAAGAATAGACAAGAAAGAAAAGAACTAAATAAAAAAATATTTAGAAAATCAACAAAAGAAGGGTTAAAGAGTAAAATGTGTGTGTTAAGTTTAAGTTGGTTTGGCTTAAATAGACAAGTGTTTTATTTTTTTTTTTAATAGCTGCGTCTGTGAGTGGCTTGCTGGTACTTGTACTTTTGCTACAAGTATTTAGAAACAATTTTTTTTTTTTGCTTGTGTCAGTATGTCCGTCTGCAATGTATTTAAGCGTTTGAAAAAAATTTGTTGTATTTTTTTCACATAAAAAATTTTATGAGAGAGCAAAAAATCTAGAGACCTCATACATAATAATGACAACAAAATCTTGTTGACTTTTTTTAAGTGTTTTAGTGGTATTGCCTTGGCGTATGTATGTGCGTGTGTGTGTGTGAGTGTAAGTTGCCACCATCAGAGCTGCTTAATGTATGCGCGCAATTAATTTAAAACTATTTTAAAATTGTTTTAAATACTTAGTTCACACTTGTCTGTATTATTTATAATAGTGTTTTTTTCATTTTTTTTCGTTTGTTTTTTGGCTGTGAGCTATAGTTGGTTAGTTGAGGTTAGAGGCCGGGCATATTTTGAGAAATATTTTATGGCAAACAGAAAAATTTATAAATCTCGTGAAATTTTTAATCAAATTCCTGTAAGGCTTGAGTTATAGTAGTTTAGGAAGCATATGTAACAAGTAAGAGTGAGTGTGTGATACATTAGGGAGACGATTTAATCATAATCCGCATAGGAATTTTTTTTATCTATGGAGAAATATGTCTGGCCTTCGTCAACATAAAAGATTTGAAACTCTTTCTATTGCCAAATAACATAAGTTACTTCTCCCCAAAAACAAAAGTGAACCAGCATAATGGCGTGGACGATATTGCGCCAAATCTTTTATTTCATAATGAAAAGAGAAGTTTTTGTTGTCAATAACTCGGCAATTCATGAGCCGTTGTTAAAAGTGCTAGCGAGCTTATGAATTGATTAAGCTTAATTAAAATAGTAAACTTCTTGGAACTGTTTGTGAAAAACTCATAACATCCTTGTCCCCAAATAAACAAAAAGCTAGAGTCTACAGAAAACCCATTTCAACAATCAAACGGACAGACGGAAATTGATGTATCAGCTCCTTTCTTGGTTAGTTTATTTTTTTGTACCATAAAAAATTTTCAGAAATTTGATGTACATAGTTTTCTACATCTATCCTTATTTTATATTAAAATATTTCTATTAACAACATTATCGGAATTATTATTTTTCGCCAACACATACATATACATTTTGAGAACTCGATACTTTTGAGCAACCAACATTCAACAGTCCATCTGAAAAACAAGGGGTGTCTAAATATGTATATTTCGGCAACTGGAGCATATGTAATCTGCTTACCATCAATAAAGAGAAAAAGTACCAATTTTTCCCAGATTTTACCTCTCAAAAAGCACACTATATTTTAATCGGGATCATATGCTAACTTAATACCAAATTTATCAAACTAAGAAAAACTACCAAAAGTACCAATTTTTCCCAGATTTTACCCCTCAAAAAGTACCCCATATTTTAATCGGGGTCATATGCTATCTGCATACAATTTTTTTTTTTTTTTTTAAATAATCTTTTTTTTTTTTTTTTTTAATTCCCTATGCTAATAAATCCCCGCGAAGCTTGAAGCTTGTCTGCAGGAAAGAAACCAGAAACTCTGGCGGGAATCGAACCCGCAACTCCGGGGTTGATAGACTAGCTCATTACTAGCTAGCCTACCGGGGAACTCTAAATTTATCTAAAAGAGAAAAAGTACAATTTTTTCCCAGATTTAACCTTTAAAACAGTACCATATATTTTATTCGGGGTCATATGCTATTTGCATACCAAATTTATTAAAATGAGAAAAAGTATTTTGCAAACCAAATTTATTAAAATGGGAAAAAGTACCAAATATACCAATTTCTTCTGGGTCATATACATATACCAATGTTCAAGAAAAGAAAAACTAGCAAAGGTAAGTAGTACCAAAAGTGCCAGCATTTCCCCATTTTATTCCACCTGAAAGTACTCTGCTTGTTAATGTAGGCTTTAATCTAAATGTATATCAAATTTATCAAAAAGAGAAAAAGTACCAACTTAATCCCGTTTTACCGATTATAAAGTACCAATTTCATCCCTTAAAAAGTACCCTATATTTGAGACTCTACCATATGCAGTCTGCATATCATGTTATCAAAATTAGAAAAAGTACTAAATTTTCCCCCCGCTTGACCTCTTAAAAACGGCGCGCATTAAGGTGGTCCGGACATCAACTCAGAAACCTGATTGCGGTAATAAGTGGCAACTGGCCCATTGGAAAACATGGCCAAAGGTTGGGGCTCCGTTACAATGACCTATATTTAAGTTGCGGTGACGAGGAGTAGGAGGACGAGGAGTCAACGGAACATCTTCTTTGTCACTGCATAAGGAAACCTAAAGCTTAAGCTATTTAGTCAAAGAATCCTCAGGGACAAAATCTGTCTCTCTGACATTGATTTGAACAGGATCCATTCCTTAATTGAATCAACCGGATGGCTGGGTGAGAGTGTCAACAGCCAGGCAAGGCGGGACATTGGGAGATGGTGTAACTTGCTAACACAACGGGAACTTATGAGCTGTGCTTTATTGCTGCTGCCAGTAGAACCTAACTTTGCCTCTTAAAAAGTACCCTTTATTTGGATCTGGGCCATTTGCTATCCATCTAGCAAGTTTCATTGAAATCCATTAAGCTGCTTTCGCATGATTATGCCACAAGCTAAAAAACCTCCAAATATTCAAACATATACATAAACTTTCACATCATATATAATTTCAGCAGGATACCAATGAAAAAGAAAACTCATATATATCCTTTGCACCTCTTGCAAATGTTGTATTAAGTTTCCCTGATTCCCAAGTCATAAGCGAAAAACCCTAATAAAGGCTCTTACTAAGGAATCCTATTTTCTCTCTCTTTCTTAATTTGCATCAACTTTTTTTTTTATAATCAAACTTAGAGTACCTACTGATTCGTTTTCTTTCACCTAAGAACACTTTCTTTTTTATCTCTCTAAAAAGATTTATATATTTTTTGAAGAATAATAAAACAAAAAAAAACAATCCATTGAACCAACAACATTTATGTGGTTGCCAAACGTTTAGCCTATCATTTATATTAAATGTCACCTAATAAGCTGATATTAATAATAGTATTTCAGAATTATTAATTACATGTTGCAAGCAACAAATCACAAGAGCCACAATACTTTAGAGGTGTAATAGAAGATGCAACATGGGGAAAAACCAGAGCAGCAAAAACTACAGAATAAACACGCTTAATTCATAAAGCAAACATAAAACCATAAATAATTGAAATTAATTGATTTTGTGGCTTAAAAATAAATTTTAATTAACAATTTAACCTCATTAGGAAAAATTCGTATAAAAAAGAAAATAAAGCAGAAGCAATTTTTTTTTTTTTTTAACGAAAACAAACACTAAAATTATGTAGTCGTTTATGCTGAAACGTTCAAAACCCTCAATAGAAATTGAAATTACATTTCTGTGGCAATAAGGAAATAGTGTTTAAGTCTATTTTTTTAGTTTTGTAGGATAGCAATTTTAAACTTAAATGGTGATTTTTGAAAATTTACTCCTACAACTATCATTATTCCTCTTTAATGAAAGTTTTCTCAAGTTATTATTCCTAAATATTTATAGTGTCGCTGATTGGAAGTATACTTGAGTTCTCATTCCAAATGGTATTACACATTGAAAAAAAATAAGCAAAAAGTAATTTTGCTCACAGAAAAAATTTTTCACCAATTAAAACATTAATCAGAGCTAAAATCAGTTTTAATTAAAAATTTAATCAATCGAATTAAACGTTTAATTAAGTGAATTAAACGTTTAATTGATGGTTTTTATTTCCAGCAGCTAACAAATTAATAGCATTAAACGTTTAATCAAGTGAATCAAACGTTTAATTGATAGTTTTTATTTCCAGCAGCTAACAAATTAATACCATTAAACGTTTAATCAAGTGAATTAAAAACGCTTAATTATTACCATTTTTTTCAACCAGTTCACAAATTAATAGAATTAAACGTTTAATTCACTTGATTAAACGCTTAATGCTATTAATTTGTTAGCTGCTGGAAATAAAAACCATAAATTAAACGTTTAATTTTTTTTGTGAGCAAAATTACTTTTTTCAATGTGCAATACCATTTGCAATGAGAACTCAAGTTTACTTCCAATCAGCATCACTATAAATATTTAGGAATAAGAACTTAAATTACAAACTACATAATTGAAACTTTGTCTATGTGTTCTTTTGAACGTGAAGATCTTAAAGGTGCCATTAACCAAAATTTAGCTTAAGTCAACTTAAGTACTTTTTCCGTTTTGCCACAGATCGATGATCGAAGAAATAAAAATTGATCTTAATTTGGACCTGCAGATTTCTTTTTTCATTTCTTTTTTTCTTTCTTTAGTCCTATTTTCATCCATACATGATCTAGAAACTAAATCCGCTATCATATTAGAGTTACTACAAAATCGCATTTATATACATTCCAGAGCACCGTGTAAAATGCATCTAATTTGCACAAATCTAAATTATTTACATACAAAGATTTACATGGCAAAAGATAAAATTTGATACCCATATTGCCCTTTTTAAAACGAAGGGTTACCACCCCATTGCATTTTTGTCAAAACGCGAACTAGCACGAATTTCAAAAAAAGCTGAGACACGTATTTAATTAAATCGACTAAAGATTAAAATATGTTAATTTGGCACTTTTATTACAAACAACCCGGAACAAAAAATTAAAAAAACCGTTTTTTTTACAGAAAATCCTTAAAAAAAAGGACATGGATGATCGTCCTTGGACAAATTTTATATACAGTTGGACGCGCCTTAAAAAAACCTTTCTTACGATACCCAAATTGTATATGTTGGTAAGGAAACAGATTCTAAAAGTAACAAAACATGCAAAAATATACCCTTTTTCAAACTGGTCCAGCTCACGAGAGGTCAACCCTGTAGCCGAAATATTTAAAACGTCATCTTAAAAAAGTCCAAGGTTCATTTTTAGGAGGGTACATCGAGCACGAATTTTGCTTCCATACAACTTGAGTCGCTCTAATGTACGCACGTTATTTTCGATGACAGTCTAAAATTTGCGATGCTGATAAGCATATTTCTGGAAGGAACCAAAGTAAAATACATTTTATTGCAACTTAAGATAATGGTCTAAATTGAATTTTATTCTCGACCTAAAAGATAATCAATCTAGCGGACTTCTCCTCTAATGGTCGTTCATTGTTTTATCCTATGCTCGCAGTTTCAATTGCATTTTTATTTGATTTTTTCTACAACATCATAAAACTATCTGACATTTCAATCCATATGTAAACATATAAAAATTTCGGCATAAAGGCCTTAAGTTAGTAGTAAAAAAGCACAGCTAAGCAATCCATACCACCTGCCATACTTGTTGTTTGTTTTTATTGTTGTAATTCTGCGCGTATTAATAATAGCAAGTAAAAACTTGCGGTTAAAAAACTGTGTGTGTGTATAGCTGCTGTAACATGTCTTCATAGCTGTATTTTAAATTAAAATAATATTAATATTGATATTTTTCCTTTCGATATTTTCGATAGTTTAAGACTTTCGATAGTACTATCGATAGTTTCCCAGCACTAGATTTTAGGGGTACTAAGGTTATTTTTGAAAGCGGAGTTTATGTGAGGGCTATGGCAAATTATGGACGACTGATCGTAATAAAAGTGTGATTTAAGTTCATATCAAACATTTTAATAACAATACCGATAACGACTTTTGATTTTAAAGCAGGTTTTGAAAACTTTTCTCTTTATAAAATTAAGCTTTGAATGATGTTTGGCCTTCTAAGGCTGAACCCACACCAAAAAAAGACAAAACGTTTTGCAGCCGTATTCATAAAAACTTATAATGATTAATTAACCATATTTAAGGAAAAATTGCTAAACCTTTAAGGAGCGTATAGACGACATGTTTTTGTCATCTGACATGTCAAATTTCCCACTGCAAAACACATACATACATGTCGTGTGTTACCTTTTTAACTTTGCTTCTGTAAAAGTCAGACGCAAAGTCATCTGACAAAATTTCAATTAGAGCGTGCTCTATTTTCTTCTGACAAACCATCTGACATCAGAAATCTTTGCCGGTAAGAAACTGGCAGAGGCATCAACTATTGACGGAATCATTAGCCGGCTGAAGTTAATATTTTACAATACCAAGATATGTATGCTCATCTTACCATTGAATAGAATTTATGTAAATATATACATAAAAACCGTTTCATTATAAAATTCTAAATTGGTATCTTTAAAATAAAAGAAAATAATGTTAAGATGGCTAAATTATTTTACGGCGCAAATAAATATTTTCGTGGCGGCAGCAAGCTATTTTGAAACCGAGAACTACTTTGGTTTCTGCAATAACAATGCGAAAACAAACAGAGACAATGTCAGAAGCCAATTACATGTACGTTTGTGACCGAATATTATAAACCTTATGTAAAACAGCAATTTTCACAGACATGAACAATTACATGTGACTTGAAAATTTGACATGTCAGATGACAAATACATGTCGTGTACGGGCGCCTTTAAAAAACCATTCATAAAGTAAGAAAATTTATTGTTGGATTAACCCTTCTTTAAACCAAAAATAAAATTACATTTTGATAAATGTTAAACAAGCTTTTCATTCGTATACTTTCTTATCGTATATTTAAAAAAAAAAAGGCTCAAACAAACATTTTTATAATACATTTCGGCAAAATTTTGTTCAGAAACTAAAATATTATGTATTCTTGTATTATAAGAATATTTTTTAAGATCTTAAATTATAAAAAAATATATTAATTATAGAATATAATGTGAACTGAATAGAAGTTCCATGCATCACTAGCAATAAAATGGCAACAACACGTCAAAAAAGTTGCCATACTTAATCATAAAAAAACACTTAAAAACAGTTAATAGTTAAAAAGCTGTTATTGTACGTTTATGAATACGCATTTTTTTAAGAGGTTTATAAGACATAAAGCGTTTAATAGTTATTTCATTCTTTAAACTTAAAATAATAACTTTTTATAAATATGGCCGTTTGTCTTTAAAGTCAAAGACACTTGTTTGATGCTAAGCCACACCAAAAAAAAAACATCTTATCAAGTTTTTGTCTTAAAACCTGTTGCCGGTACGGCCACAGTGTTTTTGTGGGTTACATCAAAAGAAAGAACGCAATTATGTGCAACAAGGGCGTTTCAGTATATTTTGTCTTACTCTGTGTGGGTATGTTGTATCAAACCACATGTATTTTCTGCAACCAATGTTTTGTCGCAGTAAGTCCAATGTTTGGTGTAGGTTTTCTCATTAGAACTAATGTTATGTTGCTATATTAGTGAACAAAAAACTGTTTCGTCTTTCGTTGGTGTGTGTTCTGCCTAAGTGGACGGGTATAAAATTTAACTTCAATTTATTTTTCAAAATTCTGTTTTGCAAAAATTTTTTAAATATAGCAGAAATTTTTAAACCAGACACGGGCTATCTTCAAAAACGCAATGTTGCAATGCAACACTGCGAGGGATCAAATTCCTTAACTTTGCTAAAGACAGCGCGCTACAGCGCCTTAAATTCATTTTTCCGTTGTAGACGTTTTCACCTCACAACGGTGGCGAAAACTATTCACTGTTTTTATTTGTGATACTTTGCCAACGCTTTTGGTTTCAGTGATGCCTTGCAACACTGCGTTTATGAAATCAGTTATGCTTTTTTAAGGTTAAAACCGGGCCGATTTTTATGGCTGTAAGTCTTAAAAATGGTCTTAGTCATAGCAACTGTTTCTGTTGAGTCTTCCGGAAGTAACCTTGTTTCCGGAGTCGAACAAAGGTAATTAACTCAAGAACCCAGAATGCAGAAGTGATAGGGTCTTAAACAAGTGTTTCTTGGAACTAAAACGACAAACTTAGTACACCCTTAATCACCAGTTGTGGTGTTAAAGTTAAAAAAAATTAGGCAAACAAAAAATTCTGTTAAATCAAACAAAATTAAGCAAAATTTATAATGACTTCGATAAACTTATTAATAGCAAATTATTTTATTAAAAGTTTTTCTATTAAGAAAGTTTCCTTTTCTCCACTTCCTATTAAATGTCAATAAAAAAGTACTTTAAGAAACATTTAAATCTAGAAAAATCCTTGTTTCCTAACTAACCTATAATATCGCTTTATTGTTTTATTTTCTACTCCTTCCTCTACAATTCCACTTTAAACATTCTGGTATTTTTGTAACTTTTTCTTGTGATCTCACACCGAAAAAACAACTTAAGTATGTTGTGAAAAATATCCCAGTAAATACCAGACACTTTAGCATAAATTGTTATATTTACAACTACATCTATATCAACATCATTATCCTTATTATAACATCCTGTTTAAAATAGATAACCTCGTAGTCGTGGCATCTTTATCATCACAAGAGCCAAAAAAAAAAGAAAAAATCTTTAAAAAAATATATCACAATCATGTTGTATTTTACTTGTAATACATTTTTGTTGTTGTTGTTGTGATAAATATATTCCATCATTATCCCTGAGTGTTTAGATGAAACAACAATCCCAAGTTGAAGTGGCTGGCAACACGAACAAGATGAACACAAAAAAAAAAATAGATACTTCTGTGGCTCCCTTGCAGGTTTTACGCAAATAAATTTAAAGAAGAATTTTTCATAGACGTATGTAAATAATTTTTGCAGGTTGTTAAAGTTGATTTTTTTCTTTTGGTTTGAGATATTTAAACATTTTTTGTTGAAATTTTTTCGGAATGATTTATTTCATTGAAGTTAACTTAGAACATGCTTTCACTTCATTACAAATTTATGGGCAATTATTTAGTTTAAAGAAGTGGAAAAAAGGTTGAAAAGTTAGGAAAAGAAAGTTTAAGAAATAAAATTAATTTATAAATTTTCATATTGGTTCGAATGTGTATTCCAAGTCAAATTACAATTTTAAAAGTTTTTATACTTTACTAGTCTTATTCCTTCCATATTTTCCTGGAATATTTTCTATGCACTATCAGAATTTTCGTTTGAAAACTTATAAAAAATATGTTACTCCCCATGAGAAATAAATTCCCAGATTCTATTTGTTAAATTTAATTTATTTAGAAGTCTTATGTGCAAAATAAAAAAATCAGCCGTAATCGCTGTCGACTGGACATGATTTCGTTTTTGATTTAACAATGTATGGAACTACGATACAATTTAAATTACAATTAAAAAGCTTTTAAGTGTAACAGTTCAATTTCGTATTTCGTACACTTCGCCGAGGCACACTTTCACTTCAGTGGATTCGTTAACAAGCAGAATTGACGCATTTGGGAAAATGAGAATCCACGAGTGATTGTTGAAAAGTCGATGCATCCACAAAGAGTAACTGCTTGGTGAGGTTCATGAGCTTGAGCCGCATCAGGCCGTACTTCTTCGCAAATGGGGTTGGCCAAGCAGTACGCGTAAATTGTTTTCGGTATCGCGAGGTGATAAGGGACTTCTTGTCGCCAGAAATTGAGGATATTGACCTGGACGATATGTGGTTCCAGCAGGATGGTGTCACTTACCGTACAGCCAACAAAACAATGGCTCTTTTGCGCGAGAAATTCAATGGCCGTGTTATCTCACATCGTGGCGATGTTGATTGGCCGCCGCGATCATTTGATTTGAAACCGTTGGATTTCTTTCTTTGCCGATATTTTAAAGAAAAAGTGTACGTCAATAAACCAAGTACAATTCAAGAGCTTAAGGATGAGATAATTCGGCACATTTACGACATTGAACCTCAATTATGTCTTAGAGTCATTGAAAACATGGACCATCGAATATATTTATGCCACCAAAGCCGTGGCGAGCATTTGTTTTACACATAATTGTCATAGATCCTTCTATAATAGTAGAAAATTAAGATAATTCTCCGAAAATGTTGCATTTATTTACAATTGACATCATGCGTTAAAGTTGGACCATCTTTAATCTATCTATCAATGGGTCCTGTTTTAAAAATCACGTGCGTTTGAAATCACTCGTGGGATTTTGTGTTGTTTTTTTAAAAGTCATACCGTTGTTGTGTTTCTCGGTGTGCTTTCTGCAATTAAAGATCACACCAAAACACACAAAAAAGGGACGCTAAAATATCACACGCGTGATTTTAGTAGACACATGCGATTTAAAATCACGTGATTTGAGCTAAAGTGATTTTCAGAACAGGCTTGTATATTTATATAACAGGATGTGTGTATGTATTTATGTATGTATGTATGTATGTATGTATGTATGTATGTATGTATGTATGTATGTATGTATGTATGTATGTATGTATGTATGTATGTATGTATGTATGTATGTATGTATGTATGTATGTATGTATGTATGTATGTATGTATGTATGTATGTATGTATGTATGTATGTATGTATGTATGTATGTATGTATGTACATATGTATGTATGTATGTATGTATGTATGTATGTATGTATGTATGTATGTATGTATGCATGTATGTATGTATGTATGTATGTATTTATGTCTGTATGTGTGTATGTATGTATGTATGTATGTATGTATGTATGTATGTATGTAACGTATGGACTCCAAAACGGCTAGGCCAATTTTGATGAAATTTTCAGGGAATCTTCAGAATATTCAGGCGGGTGACACTGTGAAGTTTGATTTTCGGTCTGCGGGCGGAGGGGCGTGGCAAAATCCAATTTTCATATTGCACCACCAATGACATCTATATAATTCTGACGATTTTTACTTTCAAATGATCGCCATGGTCCAACTTAGATTTATACGAAAGAAAATTTTGCCCCGCCCACTTTTACGCCCACTTTTTTCGAACTAGCTAAAATCAGAAAGCGGCTCCATCGATTTTACAAATTTTTATTTCAAATGTTCGTATTAATCCATTTTAAGTTTTCATCGAAAGAAAAATTTCCACGCCTACTTTTACGTCCACTTTTTCTATTAAGCGCATAAAATGAGAACTGCTTAACCGATTTGGACGATTTTTTCTTTAAAATGATTGTCATGGTCCAACTTAGGGTTTTAAGGAAAGAAAATGTTGCCCCGCCCATTTTAACGCCCACTTTTTTCGATTTACCTAAAATCAGAAAACGGCTCCATCGATTTGACTAATTTTTCTTTAAAATGTTCGTATCTTTTTGACGGATTTTAAAAATCGAACGCAAACATTTTTCCTAACTGAATAACTATTTCAGGCGCAAATAAACGACACAAGCAGCTTGACAACAACAGCAAGATGTTTGTGTAAATATTAAAAATTGTTATTATTCACACAAACATGCTCCATACTTTTTGTTAATGTTTGTGTAACGAATTGTGTGGTTTATTGTGCATACTTTTTTGATGTTATTACAAATTCCATTTTTGCATTTATTTATCTAAAAGCTTTTTATTAATACACTCCCTTCTTTAAAAAATATAATTGCACTAAGAAACTTGATTAAAATGGCTTCTCTAGCTAAACTGAAAGTGTCTAATAGAATTAAACCAAATTTCAGTCATATTTTTCAAAAGGCACATGAACTTTTTTTAATAAGTACCAGTTCTTTGAAACCCTTCGTAAGTATGGGTTTATTTAGACATTTATATCTTACAATTTATCATTCAGTGTAAAATGTATCTTCAGGCAAAGGCAACACTTTTTACAAACCAAAAACTCTCCTTTGTACAAAAAATGCTATAAATATTAAAATAAATTTTATATTTTTCTAATAGGTCTACCACACAAATATTGTGAGCTAAAGAAAAATGGAAAATATGATAAATTTTATACCGTCACAATACAGTTTTTCTTTCACATGTCATGTCAAGATGGAACCAAAAAAAGGAAAAGAAATATTGTGGCGTGTTATAAATTTTTGTATATTATTTTATTAAAATGGTTTGAAGAAACAACATTTTTTTTTTTTTTTGCTAAAATGACAAAAGTTTTCTTTTTAAATTAAGTTATTTTTTCTATATGTTAAAAGTTCAATTTTGTTATACATATTCTATATTTTTCTCTGCGGGTTTTTTTAATTTCGTTATTATTGCAGATTTTTTTTTTTAGTAAAATACATTTTTTATTTTGCCGTTTTTTTTAATTAACGTTCATCTTGTTTTAATACGTAGAATTAATTAATTCGGTTTACTTAATATACGACCAGTTCGAGTATGTGAAAGGCTGTGATAACTCTGCCGCTGCTACTGCGGCTGCTTGCGACGAAAATGTGTTTGGTATGGCAAAATTGAAAAAAAGGCATGACTGTTTTTTCTCCGCAATTTGTTTGCTTGTGTTAAGTTCAGGAATAAACAGTTATTTTCGTTTATCATCAGCATTTTTTTTATAATAACGAGGGTCAAGGGAGGAATACCTGAATATAGTTTTTAAAGTATGTAATAGATAAATGAAATTGATTTTCGGTACAGTTAAAAAAATGTTCGCAGCACTCGAAGTGTTGTTATAAAAAAACTTTCAAAAGCTTTATAACATTTTCATTATTTAACACTTAAACTTTGTTTTAAAACAAATGTTTAAAAGCTTAAAGCTTTAAAACACTGTTCAGTTTTCGAAATTTTAATCCCAAAAAAATTAAAAATGGTTTATAAACAATGAAGAAATGAAAAGCTATCAACTTATTGAAGGTCTAAAAAGCTTTTTTAAAAAACTATCGGGTGATTTTTTAAGAGCTATAGGAAAGTTAAAAAAAAACACATAAAATTCAGAAAAATGCATGATATCTTTACTTGAATCGATAGTACGGTCCATATAATTTAATGTTTGGAGATTATTTCATGCAAATGCTGACCGTGACTGCGCCTCAAATGGTCAATCCGCTTAGTCCAATTTTGGCATACTCTCATGAATAAATGCTTCAATGTTGTCTTCCAATGCGTCCATTGAAGCGGGCATGTGTGGAAAGACATGAGCTTTAACATAGCCCCACAAAAAATAGTCTAAAGGCGTTAAATCGCATGATGAAATAAAATGTTCACCGAACTCGCCTCTCAATAACTCCATTGCTAAGCGTGCTGTGTGGCATGTGTTACCGTCTTGTTGAAACCACATGTCATGCAAGTCAAGCTCTTGCATTTTGGGCAAAAAAAAGTTGGATATCATCTCACGGTAGCGCTCACCATTCACAGTTACGTTACGATTCGCACCATCTTTGAAGAGGTACGGTCCAATGATGCCACCAGCCCATAAACCGCACAAAACTGTGACTTTTTCTGGATGCATTGGTAGCTCTTGCAATGCTTCTGGCTGATCTTCACTCCAAAATCGACAATTCTGCTTATTATCGTACCCATTGAGCCAAAAATGAGCTGACCATAAAATGGAAGAAGCGCGCGATGAACTTTTTTAGCAGAGCGCGCATTTTGATAATAAAATTCAATAACTTGCAGGCGTTGTTCGTTTGCAAGACGATTCATGGTCAAATTATAGACCAAGCTGAAGATGTTTGACACTGAAACAAAACACGAAACGTGCGTCAGCTGTTTAAACCAGTGTTGCCAAAAAGATAATAGCTAAAAAATCACCCGATATGTGATTTTATATTCGAAGAAAAAAGTATAAACTTTAAAAGGGAAAAGTTATACTACCATGTTAGAGATCTACCTAGAACTTTTCTTTATAATTTCACCCCAAATCTTTTTTTAAATAACCGCCTAATATTTTTCTGAGTGAATTAAAACGATTCAACGAAAAACTTTAATTGTTTTGCTTAAGAACAACCCTCGCATTTTGAAGTGATTTTTTCCATAATAAAATTGCAAATGAGTTTTAACTGGAGTAGTACTACATGTGTGGGAATGATGATAATGTTAATTGTGTTGTAAAATAAAACAACAAACTTCGTACTTGCATACACCAGAAATTGTCAGCTAGACCATAAAAAGGTGGAAAATGATAAGCAAAAAAAAATAAAAAAAATTAATGAAATAATGTAAAATTAATAAAAATGTATTAAAGCCAAAGATGCCCAGTAGTGGCTGATATCAGCAAATTAAACTCACACGTATACTTACGCTCTTTTGTTTGATCGTCAATCAACCAATAGGAAATCAGCATGTTGAGTGGGAGAGACAAACTACACAAGGTATATTTACACAAGGTAAACTCGTTGGCCCATATGTTTGTCAGCTGATTACCACTAGTTGGAAACTTAACGTCAAATTTCGTGTATATGAGAAAAAATTTGTACATGTGTGCGTTAAATTGTTTTTTTTTTATATGAAGACAATTTTGACAACTCCGTTCCTTTTATAGAGCAGCATTTATACACTCCCAAATGAGTCTACCTTGTGTAAATATACCTTGAAACTACACTTGCAGAACTTCTGTGTCTTATTTTACATTTTAATCGTCATCGAGACTGCTGTCAGTGAACACATAAATTGAAATTATTGCGATATATTAATGATGTCAATCGAAAATTATTTTATGTTACAAAATGCTTTTGATGATATGCAATGTCTTATTTGTCATAACACATTTAAAAAAACTAAGAAATATGCTTTCGTCGCAATCTCGTTGCCGACTAAATAAAATTAATAGCAAATTGATTTCTTCCAGTGTTATTTCGCCACTCTCACCAATACTACTACCTTGGGCATCAATGATTTAAGCTGAAGTTAAATTGAGAGTTTAAAGGTTTGTTTTTATATTTAATCAAAGAAAATTGCAAAACTAAAAACTCACGTAATTACATACATAAATACATGAAGTAAATAAAAATTAAGTAAAAAAGTCAATCACATTTTCAAAAGGTAAACAAAAATAGGGGATCGGGGATGGGATGGAACTGGAGTTTTAACCGTTAAAGGCTGCCCAAAGTTAAAAATTAGTACGTCTTTTGGTTACTTATGGTCATTTTATTATATATTTCTTATTTTGGTTGCTTTAAATCCCCACTCAACAGGTCTCTTAAGGATAAACAACTTACCCCCTAGAACATGTTTGGCAATCTTGGTAGTAAAACTTGATCGTCTAAAGTTTAGACACTAAACCAAAACACCGAAAAGAGTGGCATCCGTATTAATGTAAAGAAAACAGGATATATGACAGTGTCTCGAAATGCCCCCTTATTTAAAATATACGAGGAACGCATTAATCAGACCACCAATTGCGTTTTGTGTCTGGGTAGTGTGCTAACACCAAATGTTGGCACAGCGGATGATATTACTTCCCGTATAAATAAAAGCAGAACAAATTTCTCCCAATTACAAAACTTAGAAAAATCAAACTGCTTATCCGTCGTAACCAAAATCACATAATTCTTATGTAAAGTCAGTTCTTCTGTATAGGTGCGAGTCTTGGACTTTAACATAATTCCTAACAAGAAGACTAAAAACATTCACTAACCGCTGTCTCCGAAAATTGGTATCATAATGAGGGCCATTATTTCAAACCATTAACTTCTTGCTGCAACAAACGAAAACCTTTTCAATCTCGAAATTAAAAGAAGTTGATGGGGCTGCATAGGAAACGCATTTAGAAAAGACGTAAAGAAAGCATGTAGAGCGACATTATCGCAGAACTCTTAAGTGTCCATAATTCACGTAAGAGCAAAAATCAACAGGGCGGCGCAACACAAATTCAAACTTTAAAAGTGAAGAAATTGCTGTGACAGATGAACTCGTGCTCAGTCTTTGTATTAAACTATCTTAACCCGGTGCGCATTGCTACCCCCATCGAAATAAAATAAGAAAACATTTTTAAAACAGATCTCGTGTATTGATAACAAAGCATCTTGTGCTAAATTTTAATGATTTTACAGTAACCGTTCTACAGAACTTTCAAGTGAATTCGTATGAGAGGTGCCATGAACGTACTTTTTGAAAGATGTTGTGTGTTATTACCTAAGCTGTTTGTACAAAATTGGAATACTTTCACCGTAACAGTACTCCAATTATGTAGAAATATTTATTGTCATTGTATGGGAGTTGCCATGCCCACTTTAAAACTAAAAAATATTGATCGCCTATGTTAAGCACTGGATAATCAGAAAATTACTTCAGGAAAATCGGCTCAGTAGCTTAGGATTCTATAGTAAACCACATAAGAGTTTTGCATTTATATATTATTTGTTGCTCCCCCTGCTCCCCATGCACATTCACTCTTTATTTTTATTTTGAAAGGTGTAGATTATCATAAGAGTGGGCCCTACAAAGCTTGAAGACTTTTATCTTTAGATATTCGGTATATAATATTTCCGTCCTCTAGGGGGTAATGCTCCTCCAGCGTCCCCCCAGTCCAGTTTTATTTTGAAATTTATGGTTTACCATAGTAGTGGCATTAACCACGTTTGAACACTCCCGCTATAATAGTTCTTCAGTTAGGCGATATTTATTAAATACAACCCATGGGGGTATTGCTACCCCTGTGCCTACCCTCTTTATTTTTATTTTTGAAGATGTAGTTTACCATAAGAATGATTCCTACCAAGTTTGAACATTCTCACTATAACAGTTCTTAAGATATGCGATTTTTAACATTGGCGTCCTATTGGGGCCACCACTTCCCCTGCTGCTACCTTTTTTCAACATCGGGGTTCAGAAGATTCTACTGCAATAAGTTCAAGAAAATTGGTTCAGCGGCTCTTAAGATATGCGATACTTAACATTGACATTCTATGAAGGGTAGTACTTCCCTGCCCCTATTGAAAAAATAAGTAGCCTATTGTATTTTTGGTAGAACCTTAGGAGCCTAGAGGCCAACAAACAAACAGACAATGTTTGTATTTTAGCTTTTATAGATATAGATATAAAATAAGTCACATCTTCTTAGTGAAGATGAAAATATGCTTTAAAGCAAGTAAATTGGCTTATAAGTCGGTGGTTCTAAGGGATTAAAGGTAACTCTCGGTAGCCGCCTAGCAAATGCTACCTGCACTTCCTCTTCTTGGCCATCAAAAATATATCTGCACGGATCTAATTATATTTTTTTTTCATTTAATTTACTTATTCTCTATTTGCCTTAATTTTTCACACTATTTCGGTTGCCGATTGCTCAAAATCATAACTAGCAAAAATTGCATTTACCATATATGACGAATAAAGTCTACTCTCGTCAGACACTTTAGCATGGCTTTGATCATAACGAATTAAAATTTAGTTAATTTTATGTAATTTGGGTCATATGACAAAAAAAAATCACACTACCAAATTTGCGTTCCATAATACACTCACAAATAAGCGCGAACTGTCAAAATCAGATGCCGTTTCGATTTTCACCAATTCACCAAGTCCAGTTATAATTAACTATCAGTTACAGCTGTCAAAATATATTGTTAACTGGAAATTGGGGGTTAGTCCCGAATTAACTACTGATGGTGTCGAAACGGCATATGATTTTGACAATTCGAGCTTATTTGTTTTGATTTCTTAGTGTTTTGCTAGGAATGGTTGACATTTCGAGCTGTCAGCTGTAAAAAACCTATGTTATTTCTGTTGTTTTTGAATTGTTGTAGTTCCGACACCACCTTTAGTTGACGTAGTTGAGGGTATCAACTATTCGGCACAGCCAAATAGAGTGTTCTTACCTATATTTTTTTAACTAACTCTCTCGCAGATGTAAAAAGTACATACACATGTATAAAGTATGTTTATCAAATGTACGTTTAGTGTAATCCCCAATGAATCGAATGAAACATCAAATAAAACACCTGTTCTGTTTTATTTTACTTTTTTTAACGTTATTCTGTGTCTTACATTAGTTAAGTAGAATTTTTTTTTATTTTTGCATTTTACGTAACATGGAAATTCTTTTAAGAACTTAAATTTAAGTTGAAAGAGAATATAGAAAAAAGAGCCCGGTTATAAATGCTAGACATTAGACGTCTGAAAAATTGTGTGAAAAAAGTAAAAGTACTATGTAAATGTGTGCGTTTAACGCAGCATGTTTGACAAGGTAACATACTTAAAAATGTAACCACAAAAAGGAAATAAAAAATGGACAATCGTAAAACAAAATTAATTATTGTATAAGTCATGCAGTGCGAGATTTTTTTGGGATTTATGGTACAGTGTAGACCGATCGTCGTAAAAGTTGGTAGCATTATTTCTTGTTTAATAAAATGAATTAATGTCAAACTTCATGATATCCCGCCACCGATTTAATAATAATTTTAGAAATTTATCGCGTAAATAAGTACTAAAGTCAAAGATTTTGTGGTTGTTAGCTTTCCCCAATGCGCGTATCAAAACCAGTGTCCGAAAATAAACAAAACATCATTTAGCGTTCGGCTCACACACCCAGGAACGATATATATTTTTTTAGTGTTTGTGTAGACGAACACAACCCTTAAAACCTTTCGTAACTATATTCAAGAAAGTGCCGAACATTATACAGTGTTCTGTTCTTGGTTGAAAAACAGAACAATTGTAGTGATACTGTAGACAAACATAATTTTTTGTAATGTTTCTTTTTTTTATATTGGTAAAGAAATGAACAAACAAAAAAATTTAGCAACGACCGCAGCACGAAGAGCTTGTGTGTGTATTGTGTTTATGTTTTATATTCTAGATATAAAACCCCCTTTAGCGTTGCCGCTCGTCGAAAATTTGAAGCCTCTTTTGCGACCAGCGACTATTTAACTAATCTAGTTTTGCTACTTTTTTGATTTTATGGCGACTTTATTATCCCCTTTTTTTAGCAAAAAGTAGTCAATATGACGAACAGAGATCTAGTCTGGCATCGTCGTAATAAAGTTAGAAGCAAACAATAGATTATTCTTCGTTTAGCAACACTGTTTAATTAATTTTCTGACATTCGGATATGGATACAGTTTTAGTCCGCTTTTTAGAAAATTTCTTAAAAAATTAATACAAATATTTGTGTTAAGTGTACAACTCTGTTTTATTTTATACAATTTTATACTACAAAGCGTGAGTATATTTGTCGTATGTATTGTTATTATTATTAATATTTAAAATAAATTTGCTAAGAGAGAGAGAGAGAGAGAGAAAGAGAGAGTTACGTCAATTGTTTCGCTACCAGCGTTGCCATTTTGGTGCCTTTCGGGTATTTTTTGGTGCTTTTTTGCTTATGCAATACCCGAAATTTTGTTAAACACCCGTTTTTGAAAAGCGGGTATTTATAGTTCTTTTAACAATTTCTCACAGTGCTTTTAAGTGCCTTTTACAATATTTATTTTTTTTGTACCATTTTTTTAAAACTTCGATTATATTGAGGATGATTAAGATTAGATTTGCTATTTGGGGTACATTTTTGGGAAGGCCCGTAAAGATTTTAAGGTATCAAATGATAAAAAAAGTGATAAAAGAAAGTTGCATTCGTTTTACCAAAAACTTTATTTACGAGGTTAGATCTAGGCTTCCTAGCAATTTGGAAATTTTACAAAACGTTTACTTTTTAGCGTTGACAACATATTTTTTTTATTAAAATTTGGGCTGTCATTAAGTTTTATAAAGAATGGTCGGTCACTGCAAATTTTCGGTAATTGCAACCGGCCAGATTTTTTCTAACTGCGAAAATCTAGCTCGCACTTTATTACTGTTTTATGACCAATTCAAACTCAGCTGATGATGATCCAAATGATTTGGTTGATATAATTTTTATTGAAGGTAATAATAATAAATTTAAAAATGTTTAAATGAAAATGGTCACCCATCAACGCAATCGCCTTTTTTAAATTTTGGAGGTATATAATATTCGGCACAGCCGAATGCAACTTGTTTTGTGTTTAATTAAATTTAAAAAATGGCTTAGTGCTTTTTTACGCTTTTTTGTTGTTGAAAATAGTGCTTTTTAGTACTTTTTTTAAATGTTAAAGTGCTTTTTGCTCTCAAAAAGTTGGCATCACTGTTCGCTACAGCATTTTGTGTGATTTTTCCACCACAGCGTGGTAAATAATGTTTAATATATTTTATTGTTGCGCTATTGTAAACGTTAATACGTTAACTATATTAATAAGATTAACAAGGCCTACAAGGGTTCTTTACTACAAAGAGTGAGCTAATATTTTTTGTAAAAAGGGAATTAATTATTTTAGCGTCTAATATTTAAATTGGACGATCTTATAAAAATATTTATAATTTTGGCAGTGTTTTCTAAAAAAAAATAATCGTTTTAATGGTCGTACCAACGTAAGGCAAAGTAGTTCGTTGTGCAACCGTTAATTGTAGAATATGGACTTTTCTTAAGTTTAAGAAAAACGTTATTTTTCTTTAAAACCATTTTTCTTGTTTAAGCAAAAAGAAAAGCTTAAAATAAAATACAAAATAAAGTTGTGGACTGGGTCAGAGGGAGCCAACAAAAGCCTACAAGTGCTGTTTGGTTTAATTTGCTTTATGTTTTTTATAAATAAAAATCAGTAAAAAGGTGACTTTTATTATCTTATACGACATGTTTGCGTTACTTTATTTAAATAAAATAACCTTTTATAGCACTTTTTAAAATGGTAACCCTGATTTCCTTGATCATTGCGCGTAAGCGTCTTCTAGGCCTTAGATATCTGGATATATAAAGTTTTTGTACAGCTCAAAATTAGCAGACCTTTTAAGATCGCGGTTGATCGGAGTAACTATTACGGAGGGGCAGGGCAACAACACTGATAGAAAAGGCATTATAACGCAAATGTATTTTGATTTCAGTTCTATGACAAGTGTCTTCTTTTTTAACCCCACGAGATTTTTCATCATTGTGATGTCAGCCTTAGCATTGCCTTGCCAAATTATCACCAGGGTCAAACATAGAAATTATGTCATCAATTAGATGACACATCGGCAACATAGAAATGACGAATCGGAGTCAGCACCCGTATTCCGTAATTCGCTTAGCTTAAACTAAATTTCTATCGCTAAAATGCCTTAGAGAATACAAAATTTAAAAATTTTAGTGATGACAATAATAGCTAATATTGCGGCGAATTAAATTGTTATGGCATTGCTAAATTTAGCAATGCACTTTACAGTATTACATTCGTAGCCAAAAATCGCTAAATCCACTTTATAGATTTTTAGCGATAGAGATTTAGCTTTAGCGAATTACAGAATACGGCCACAGTTTTATAAAAAAAAATATCATCAGTGCAATTAGTCAGTAACATCGCAGAAAGAACTCATTAGAAAGTGTTTCATTAAATTGAGTCATTGGGAACTCAAAGTGAGAGAATATTATTTATTATTAACTTGTTTTGTTGTATACATCGTTACCGTTGTGATACTAAAGTATCAATTTGACCCTTTTTCGACGGTGTTGATTCCTTTTATGACCCTTTTTTTAAATTATACTTTTGTATCATTATCACCCATTTTGTGACACTTTTTGACCCTTTTTTGCAAATATCTCTCACATTTTGTTTTTTGTCAACACTGCGGAACAGAAGTGCTAAACAAATGTTTTCGAAATAAGCATTGCTTGATATGGAACAGACTCAAAGTGTTAACTTACAATTCCATGCTTTCTTCTCCTTGATTTTTGATAAAAGCAAACATAACTCATATACATATTTGTTATTTTTTACGATGGTTTCTTTCCAAAACAAAAATTTGACATTTAATTAAAAAAAATGCAATTTGGTGTTTTGCTCTCTTAAAGAGTAGCATGTTTTATTCAAAAAAAATTCGCCCTTAATAATGGCAAATGGTATTGAGCTTTTCGCCCCCTTTTGAATCGACAGTGTTGAGAGTGCCCTAACAGGAATGAAAACAAGGGGTAAAAATTGCTTAATTAGCGGAAACTCCCAAATATTTGGTAATAGCGGTATGATAGTAAAGTCTAATATTTATTAAAAAAAATCTGACACTTACAGGAAAAAATCGCTTTAATCGATTTGCGAACGATTGCAAAATTTAAAACAAACATTAACATTTATTTGACATCGCTAAATCGGAAAATTACATAAAAAGTATTAAAAAATTAGCTATATTGATAAAGAATAAACTTTTTGTCAGGTGTTAAAAACAGGACAGAGCATTCCATAAAAAAATAAGTTTTTTGAGCTCTTCCTACCTGAAATATTATTTTTTTGTTTGCTTATAAAAAAACTTGGTCTTATTATATTCATTTAAATGGGAAATACTGCTTATAAAAAACTTGACCCTTTTTTTTTATTGAAATACCCTTTTTTGACCCCTTTTTCTGGAAAATCCCCTTTTTGTGACCCTTTTCGAAAATTTCCAACGGTAACCCTGGTTGTATACCGCTCTTTGTTTATAGAAGAACTCTCAATTATAAGACAACAACAGCATGTCCGATTTGGGCAAATCCCAGAAACAGTGCACCAACCAAAAATTTTTCAAATGACTTTTTTTTAATGGAATATAAGACTAGATGTATAATTTAAATTTTATATTAAAAAATAAGTATTTTATTGACCATTAATGCAATAATTTTTACCAAATCCTACCCCACTGCTGATTTCTTAATGTTATAGGTGAATTTAGCATTATTTTAGGTGATTTTTGTGCTTAAAATAGTACTTACAGCAGACTTATCAAAATATAAATTTCGTTAAAAAAAGTTGATATTCATTAGTTAAGAAATTAGTTTAAGAAATTCAATTCATAAAAATATAATTTGTTGTGTTAAAACAAATAAAACATAATAATAAAATACTACTGGAAAAACTGTAGCGTGCGTTATGTAGCGTGCGTCACAAAGGGTTCACGGCTTTTGTCAAAAAATCACAACATTTTTTGGCTGCAAATAAGTGCGTTTAGAATTCTCTTATAGTCATATTTCTTTAAGGAATTAGATTTTGTATACCTTATCATGCCAAATTCGCTAAAAATTAGGAAAACGCCCTTCAACCTTTGAAGTCACCTTCACTTTTTGTAGCGTGCGTCACAAAACTTTGTGATCAATTATTTCGCAACAAATACTTGCTAAGAAATTATGATATATGCCATTCGTTAGTACACAATAATGTCACTAAATACTTTATATTAACCTATCTCTTTCGAAAGGCCAAAAAATGTTTATATTTCAATCAGAAAACGCGTGCGAATCTAGCGTTCATCACGCAGGATTTGCCCATATGGTTTTCGTAATGATTCTACGTTGAAAATTGCATGTACATATTTAACAAAATAATTAAGGCAAAATGGAATACGGGAATTTTTGCTTTTTAAACTTAAAAATAATGTTAATAATACACATAATGTGGCATCGAATTGATGTCACTGTAGTCATAGTATAGCTAAGGCATAAAATATGACAACATTTTTTTGTCATTGGCTTGATGTCACTTTTTGCTTCATTGATGTCACTTGTAATAACATTGATGTCGCAATTTTGATGTAAGGGCATCATCAATATGAAGATGCATTTTTCTAGGAGAAGCCTCTTAGAATTGAATAGATCAAGCTCTAGTTGGTGATAATTATCCTTCGGAGCTTGTGGCTTAAATCCAAGCTGTGGTTTATAAGCAAATAAAGCAAAAAGTATGATTTTTAAAATAACCGGTTAGTGGCAGATTTTCGTAGTTGCCAAGTGAAGTTCGGGCTTCTGGCAGTAAAACAATACTCTGCATCAGCAGTTTCTTTTGCAGTAAAGATTAGATACATCTAACTCATAAGCAAGAGGGCTTTAAAGTAAGAATTATGAGACAAAGTTCATGATGCACAAAGTCATATACTAAAATTGACATCTACGTATAGATGTAAACACTTTGTGGATCTAGTATTCGATTGGTATATAGACAAATGTCTGTCACTTACACGAGTATCTACAACACATCATCTGTATGATAGAAAGATGCAATAACATATTTTCTTTAGCAACCATTCATTTGTTTTGCTCTCATTCTCTATTTAAGTTTTTAAACATATGTTTGTCATACATTTAATCATTATTATGGAATTTAGTTTAATTACAATAATGTATTCAACATGTTTCCATTAAAACAATTTAAGTTTTAGATATTCATATGACAAAGCTTTATTCTATACTCATTCATTATCGTCATCATACCCAAACAGCTTTGATGTAATTTTTTGTTTAAACTTTGCTTAAACACATGCATATGTGTGTCATAATAATTTACATTTGATGTATGACACATTTTTATGAAAACTTTTTTTTAATGAAAAGTTTTTTTATGAAAACTTTTTTTAATGAAAATTTTTTTTATGAAAACTTTTTTTATTTATGCGCATTTATTTATTTATTATTAATTTATTTAATATTATGTTTCTTTGGGTATTAATAGACAACAATGTTTGTAATAAAAATCATTTTATTATCAAATTGCAAAAAAAAAAGGTTTAACATTTATAAATGTTAATTAGTTTATATACACACAAGTATTTCTTTTTTTTAGGTAGCAAAAATCATTTACAAATAAGATTAACATAATTTATTTATTTAATTAATTAAAATAAAATTTATTTATTGATGATTTTTATTTATAATTTTTTTTTTTTTTTGCTTTTTTCATTGCAGGTTTGTACAATGAAATTTAAATTACTAATTAAGTAATAATAGTAAAAGTAAGTACAATTTGTGGTTGATTTTTTTGTAAAGGAAAAATGCGATAAGAGATAAATTTTAAATTTAGTATTAAATAGAGGCAAAATTTTATTCCTGAGTGCTTTTTTATTAACACTTGTTTCAGAATATGCGATCTAACCTTCTTAAAATTTTCGTTGATGTTGTAGAAACAAGTTTGCTGTGATCAGAATATTTTTTCCCCCAGGGAAGAACTTCCGATAACAGCAAACCTGTTGAAATACGAACGAAACTTATTGGAAGTTACGCGCAAGTTACTTGCCGAGTACAACAGAGTCTACAAACCAAGAGTAGCGCAAGTAACTTGCCGAGTGTGAAAGGGTTATTACATCGCATAGTTGATGCAGCTGTTGCTATCTTTGTACGAGTGGCACTCGGGTCGGAGCGAAGATATAATTGTCGTGGAAACCAGGGATGATAAATGAAAAACCCAATATCGTACCAACGAACTTTAAAATCGTACTTTTTCGGCCCCAAGTGTACTAAATAATTTTTTTGTAATTTTTTTTTTATTTTATTTTATTATTAAAAACAAAAATTTAATACAACCAGGGCTGTGGAGTCGGAGTTGAGGTTTTTGTACCGGAGTCGGAGTCGGAGTCGAAGTACCCACAAACACTAATGACTCCGACTCCGACTTTTTGGCATTAAAATTTTTTCTAATATTTTTCAAAATAAAAAAATTTTAATGACCAATTTCAGCAATTCTTTTAAAATATCAATTCATATTTAAATATAATTTTTCATATAATTTTATTTTTATTCCACATAAAAAAAACGATTTTTAAACATAAATTGATATTTAAATAAATTGGTGGAATTGGCAATAAGAGGGTCTACTTTTTGAATTTGTGAAGTCAGAAGATAATGACCAGTATACTTTTCATATGAGTAGGGGAGTAAGAAAAATTGAGATAACATCTTATTTTGGCAGTTCTTTTAGCAATTTATGAGAAATATATAGATTGTATCGAAGCATGTCCTTTTCTATGTTTTTATGTGACCTAAAATTTCTGTAACAAAACTCGCTGGTTCACTGTTTGAATTTCGCCAAGATATCCCTAATGAAATAGAGCCGAATTAAGGAAGTTAAAAATTTGTTGTTTTTTATTTATCGTATATTAACAAATATTTTTGTAGCCATGTTCCGATATATGACCTGAAATCTGCTGTAGCTCCTGTGGTGAAAGCATTAAGTAAACTAAATTTTAAGTTCTAACCTTCAAGGTGAATTATAATAGAAAAAAAAGGAAAAGGAGCTCGGAAAAATACATGACATTGTTCTAAATATAGTTCCCATCAATCTGGGGGTAAACCGGAAAAATGATTTGAGAATTCTTTTATCTACTCAATTTAGGAAAAATTGGAGAGATAATAAAGACTTGCAATTTCAAATTTCGGTCTTTGACAATAATAATATTGAACTTGGAACGGAAAAAAGCAATGGTGTACTGAAGAAAACGATTTCAATTTAGTTGTTTAAAAATTCATATTTTTTTAACTCTGCAAGCCACATTTTGAAACACGTTGAAAATCGCAAATGATGCTATTTCTGTTTTAAAAATTTGCCTTTGTCCGAATATTTTAATGATCCGAATATTTTAATGATCCCAGAAATAATAGAACTTTTTACGGTACGTTTCTCTTCAAAATGCGTTATAAAAATTGTAGAAGTAACAACTGAAGGCGCATCTGCATGTTTTAATAAAAATATATTTAATTTTCCTGAGAATGATTAAAAAAGTTGGTCTAAATATTTGACTTAATAAATAAAACAAGACCAAAACGGCAGTGTTTGAATTTATGTATATTAAAAACAAAGGACGTTCAGGACGTCCATCGCATACCTGGAAACGCCAGATAACAATTGAGATGTCCAAACTAAACCTAAATTGGAATGAACTTACACATCGAGCATCGGATCGAGAATATTGGAAGCAACTTGTTTTGGCCCTATGCTCCTTGTAGGAGTTTAAAGGAACTAATATATAAAAACAAAGGACCTCACTTCACAATTTACAAAAAAGAACTTATGATGTTCTTTGTCTCTATAAATTCTGTGGTAAACAATACTTAGTACACTTGGTGCCCTTAACGTCTTAGCAAATTGGACTTGGCATTGTTTTCAACTTTTCTATCTCGAAAGCTGCATTAGATAGAACTTATGGAAATTCACACATCTATAAATTCCAACAGATGTGAATTGGTGTAGTTTATCTCTTCCCTACACAACTATTGTTACATTTTTTAGCACTGTTTGCATATATTTAATAAATAAATATAACTTTTAAAATATACTAAAGTTTAATGATCCCATACGGTTTGAATCAAAACTCATATCTTTCGAAAGTTCGTAACAAAACTCGGTGGTTCCAAAATTAAATCCATTATTTTTCTATATTACAGTTGGCTTAAAATGTTCAACTGTTGAGTTATTAGTCAAGAATGACATAACACTGTAGAATCAAAAAAGTAGAGCTCAGTTGGTCTATTTAATCGGGCGCTATATGTTTTTCGAGCTTTCCTCCTCATATGTTAAAGCTCAATACGACACGTTAGAATTAAAATATCGATTTGAAAGTTTAACAGAATAATTTTCTTGCTATATTTAACCATTTAAAAGGTACTGAATTAAAAAACAAATTAAAAGAGTTTAAAGTCAAATAAGAACTAGTCTCATAAAAAATGATAGGTTAGAGTAGGAGTCGGAGTTGGAGTCGGAGTTGGAGTCGGAGTCGGAGTTGGAGTCGTACTTAAAAAATTACAGCAAAAGGAGTCGGAGTCGGAGTTATAACTATTTCTTGATGACTCCACAGCCCTGAATACAACAAAACCAAAGGTACTTAAAATTCATTAATGATCATTAATTATACATGATAATAGGGTGGGTAAAATTTTTTCGCGTCAACAGCACATCGCGATTCTTGTTATGTAAGTCATTCCAAGAAACTTTGCCGAAGATACCATAGGTCAAAAATTAATTTCGAGCCCCAGATTTTTCAAAATAATTAGTTTTCCAAAATATTCAAGAATATAAACAAATTGTATTTGGTCCAGCCAGTCCTGTATAATGCGGTTTTTGAGTCGAGAAATCCATTAATTTGTATTTTTTATTGCCGCCAGAGAGCGTTTTCATACACTTTTTAGAATTTATCGTCTTTTTTGTGGAAAATTTACGAATATTTCTCAAAATGCAATCTCGAATTTTAAACGAAAATAAAATTTTTAAGCTTTCTTAAAATATGCTCATACGAGCATCTTCGGCTTGCATATCCAAATTTATTGTGTTTACATTTTTCAATATCTACTGCAGCAACAGGAAAGAAATTTTATAGGGTGGAGTAGAAAGTTCGGATATAATAAAATTCAATTTAGCGCTTGTAAAATCTCCTTCAAAATAATTCGGAGTAAAATAATAATGAAGTGGGCTCCCACTGTTCCAAAATTTTGTTGATAACTTCTTGACGTGATAACCATCTTGTTGACGAATATTTGAAAATATTATGAGTTCGTTCTAAAATAAAATTGAATTGAGAGGAAGTCTGACTAATTAACTAACTATGTAGAACATTTGCAGAAGTGGTTTCGTTTTTCTTTTAAAAACTTGCCGAAATCATCTGAATCAATCTTTAGAATGTGGCATAAGCAATCGTTCAACAAGTTCAAAAATCTAATCACAATAGCGGAGTTCAGTGTATGGCGCAAATGATCTTGCAAAAGAGCAAATGCAAAATATCATAGCTGTTTTGTTAAATCCAACAACAACAAAATAGTTTCCCTTAGATTTCATAAAAAAGCTACGACTGCACCAAACACTAAACTCCGCTGATATTCATTGGACAATAAATACGAGTTGCCATTTTATATCAATTATAAATATGTATGTAGGTTTGAAAAATTTGGAAATAGTACCAAATGAGTAACGGGAGTACCAGCGTACTTTTAAGTTTTGAACTGTACCAAAAAAAGTACAATTGTACCAACTTTTTCAACCCTGGTGGAAAAAATATTCGTATTTTCGTTTAGTGTCCCTTTGTAAACTAGTACCTGTACAGACGTTATATTGTTTCTTTCAATAAAGCAGCCCATACACGATTCAATTTAGTTGTCAACTGAGTCGGTTGTTGTACAAATCAAAGCGTGTATAGCTTTGTCAATTGATAAGTTTGATGGTTGCCCAGTTGGTTGAAGAAAAATCGTAAGATTTTGATTTTTTTCAAGTTGAGTACTAAGTCGTTCAATTGTACTGTGTGTTCTCGAAACTCTTGATCAGCTGTCAGAATTAATATTTGTAGTTTTCTTTTATAAAAAAATAGTTAAGTATTTTAAAAATTGTCTTTTATTTCATTAATTTTTAAAATTAATTTAAAAATTTTCAATTCAGTTGATGAAGTGTGAGGCCAAGCAACAATTCAGTTGTAAGACTCAGTTGACAATTGAGTTGAAACGTGTATGGGGCGCATAAGACGTTTAGCAAAATTTAAATTTTAAATTTCCAACATTTCTACGAATCATATTAAAAAGCAACATTAAATTGCTTGATTTTACATTTTCTGCTGCATTGTTTACCCTCTATACCCTTCGCTCCTAAGCCACTGTTTAATGTAATATTTCTGTGCGAGATGTCGCATAGTGTGAAACAGGCTTAATAAATAAAAAAATCTTAATATAAATTTAAAATAATATTAGAAAAACTTAAAATTTCAGACCTTAGGGGTTTTCAATTTAATTTGTTTTGAATCTGCAAGCGAAATATGCATTTATATGCATAATAAGCATTTTTCAAATTGAACATTTTACAATATTTTGACTCATATTTGCTCTTTACATTTCACAAGATATCAAGTAAACCGAGTGAATATAGATTTTGATTAAGTTTTAAGAAAACTGATTCACATTAAATTTTAATAAACATTTTACAAGAGGGATCTCTACGTAAGTGAATAACGTCATAAACCTTTAAACTAAACATAAAGAAATTCTAAGCTATTTGCAATGGCTTAACAAGTTAATTTGTATTATTCATTTAAAATAGTATTTACTAAAACAATTTCCCAAATATCCATTTAATTTTTCTTTAAAAAAAAGTTTTAATCTACCCAGTACCATCTTCAAAAAAAAAAACTATACTGAATGTAGCAGTAGCAACGAATGGATCTAGTTAAAATATATTAAGAGCTTGAAGACATATTTTTACGACTACTACTGCTACCTTCAACGCTTCTTAGCAATAGTTGTAGCAGAAAATTCTAATTTTAAGAGTTGCCAAAGTTGTTAAATGTTGTTTAATACTGTTATTTACTCAACTAAGAGGTAGTAGTTATAGAAATAATCTTAAACTAAAAGCATTGAACTAAGAGAAATAGCAGTTAAGATAGAACAAATTTTAGCAAGTGATGTTGCTGGAAAAGTAGCATAAAATGTAGCAATAAAATAGCATATTACATTGCAATAAAACCGCATATTATGTAGTTATAAAGTTGTATATTAATAAAACCAACAAAAATATTTCTACTCATTTGTTATGATGCGCTAAATTCCCAATATTTATTGATAAATACATTGGAATTTATTGTTGCTTGAGCCAGATCTTCAGAAAACCTTTTTCCAAATACTATGGAAAAGCTAAAGATACCATACAAATAAAACTGTAAAGTGAATGAGAATTACAAATACTTAAGTCTTATTTGCCACGATATCAAAGCTTAGAAAAAACATCAGCAATAAACAGTGAGTTTATATTTTCTTTAATTTTCCTTCAAAAATAAAAATGTTTGACTATAGAATGGCAGGCGCCGCAGTGGTGCAAACGGTAGAACGGCAAAGAATTCTGATGATGAGAATGTGGGTATTCTCGAAATATGTAAATTCGACCCACGTTCAGTCAAGAATAAAGTATCATAAATAAATTTTCATTAATTTCATGTGGTAAATTCCTTTCTTCACTAAAAATTATTTAATGAAAATCAAATGTGATGCACTTAAGCCTAATTAAAATATAAAAAACTTCACTTAAATTTGCTTAACTTTATTGTTTTTGCAAGAAAATCAATATTTCCATCGAAATCGTTTCGGAAAACGCGAATATATAACGAGCGTTAGATACGAAAGACACTTTTTTATATGTATTTAAAAGCCAAATACAACAACAAAAACAATAAGTTCTCAAGTTGATTCAGTACTAATGACGATGTTGCCTTTCGATTATTTAATTGCTACATCAAAAACTACTTTTATTGCTACCTGAACTACTACTTTTTTGCTACTTAAAAATAAAAGGGTTAAAGTAGATAAACTACAAATGACAAAGTAGAAAATACATTTATTTTAATTGGTAGTTTTAGCAATAGTAATAATAATTGGGGTATTCACAAGGTGTGCTTTCATGTAATATAGTTTTTCATGTTATTATTTTAAGACATATGACACCTTGCGAATCCCCCAAATATGTAAATAGCTAAAAGGATTCCGATGCTACCGATATTGCTACAGAATATTTCTGAATATAGTATTTATAGCTACAGCATCAAAATCATTTTAAACACTTCCCAGTACTGGAAGCCCTTTTAAATTTATAGTATTTTTATACAAATAAATCTTTATTATTTTAATTTAATTAATTTAATTTGCTTAAAATGCTAATTTAATGTTATAACAACTTCAGCAGCAAACAAAAGCAACAACAATATTTTAAAATCTGCCCCGAAATGAGTTATTATGATACTTAACAACAACAACAACAACGTTTACAACAATAACTACAACAATTGTAAAAATAGACTCTATAAAATAACAAAAAGAAAAACAGGTTTCATTATGGGCCACAACAACAGCAAAAACAACAACAACAACTACAAACAAATTAACTTTAGAATATATATTGAAATTAAAACTGAAAAGTAAAAAAAGAATAAAAAAAAAACAACAAAACAACTGAACAATAATAAGAACTTTACAATTGTTAACCAACCACAACTTCAACCGAAATCCATCAAGTCTCAAAATATAGAAAACACATGCATTATGATGACGAGTTCGTTAGTTGCACACACATATCAATTTAAGTTGAGGAAGTAAATTAAGTTAGTTACAATACATTAATAGAAATTATTTGTGGTGAAGCAAGTGAGGAAGTAATATAAGGTAGAGTTGATGCTTTAAATATTGGAAAGTTCGGTCGTTGTTCGCCGTAGTTCCGCCAATCACAATATCCAGAACAAGCTTAAAATCAGCCTGGACAGCATCTAACTTAATAAATGATTTGAGAAATAAAGTTTTATACTAGCCCAGAAAGAAAAATCATGGCCTTCATGACCAGGGTTGTTAGGCTTTTTTCTTCAAAAATTGTCAAAAGTTTTAACAAAATTCGTCAAAATCGTCATGAACAGTTAGCAAAATCGTCAACAAATCGTCAAATATTTAAATTTTACAAATTGGAGACAATTTATTGCATTGATTGGTTAAAAAATATAAATTTTTAGCAAGAAATTATATTTATGATAAAGAAAGTGATATGGTTAAGTTTTATTCTATTTATTTCAGCAAGTGGGCTGAAATATATTTATCATTTGAAAAGAAATACATAAGAAAATATATATTTTCATAAAAACATAACAAACATTTACATATTTATTTCAGTTATCTCTATTCACAAAAACATTAAATAAAAAATAAAATCTCATTTGCTATTAACTCTAGCTATCTTTAAATGATTAATTTTTAGCGCTTTCACTAATGCAAATTGTTTTTACTGTTGAAGGTGATAAACCAAGGGTTCTACCTATATCAACAGTCTTTTTACCCGACTTGAAACGTTTTATTACGTCCAATTTTAGTTCCAAACTAGTGCATTTTCTTCACTTTACACTCATTTTTCTACACAACTTCTTATTAAGAACTAACTAACTTCTTACTTCCTAACACTCAACTAAACTTAGAATAACATACCTAACAGAATTAAATGTGAATTCGGCTTTTTACACACAAATAGAAAAATTCTTCAAATATGATTATGACTTCAGCGAAAAAATGAAATCGTATGTAGCGACGCAAATCGAAATCATTAAAACGCAAAGCGGCTTTAACCAATTTTTAAAAAGCGGACCAAATAGGACCGACGCAAATCGAAGCTCTAGTGTATATTTTTTGCCGTATCGATGGCATTCGTATAATTGTAGAATTCGAATTACTAGTGCTTCTAATGAAAACCACCTGGTTTGTGATGGGGGAAGAACTTTTTTTTGGTTTAATAATAATAATAATTTGTTGCTTTTACGCCAAATCGTAGGCGCATAGTGCCAATACAAAATTATTCCAATCATTTCTATTTGAACTTAAGTGTTTTATTCTATTCCATGATAAATTTCCCAGATTTATCTCTTCTTCAAGACTTCGTCTCCAGCTACCTCGTGGTCTGCCTCTTCTTCGCGTTCCTTGAGAATTCCAATCAAAGGCCTCTCTACATATGTCATTGGCTGGTTTACGTAGCACGTGTCCTATCCATCTCCATTTCCTTTACCGAATTTCAACAGCAATTGGTTTTATTTTGGTTCTGCGGCATAGCTCCTCATTTGATACCCAGTTGTGTGGCCACCATATGTGGAGAATATGATGCAGAGATCTGTTGACAAAGGTTTGCAACTTGTTGTTAATTTCAACAGACGTGAGCCAAGTTTCGCATCCATAAAGCAGCACAGAGAGTACATTGCTTTTGAAGAGGCGAATTTTTGTTTTGGTGCTGATTTGATTACTTCGCCAGATCTTATATAGGCCAGCAAAAGCAGCTTTCGCCTTCTTAATTATGTGTGGTATATCAACACGAGTACCTCCGTCTGGTGTAATTTGGCTGCCTAGGTAGGTGAAGTCTGTGACTGATTCGATGTCCTGGCCGTACAGAGTGTTTAATATCCAATAATTTTTGTATTTCGAAAAATTAATTTTTACGTTTTGAACTGTTCCCAATATAATTGTTAATTTTTCTTGTGAGTGTTTTATTGATGCCAGAAAATCGTCTTAACACTATTACTTTTAGTTAAAAAATCGTCAATCGTCATTTTACTGTATTTTCTCAAAAAAGCGTCAAAATGACGAAAAATCGTCACATCTAACAACCCTGTTCATGACTCTCTTTGGATCTGAGCTTAATCTAAAATTTTTTTTTTTTTTAATTCCCTAAGCTAGTCCCGCGTAGCTCTCAGCTTGTCTGCAGGAACTAAACCACGGAATCTGACGGGAATAGATCACGCAACCCCGGCGCTGATAGATTAGCTCACTACCAACTAGCCTACTGGGCCTATTTTTGTATATTATTAAGTTCTATGCCAAAGATTCTTAGAGAAATGAAGAACCATTTAATTTTGCCCTGATAAATTGCAACTACGGCAATTATATTCTATGTGAATATAACCCGGATAGGCCAATAAACTTTTACCACTACCACCATTTTCGATATATTCTGCCGAATATGGTAAAGATAATGTTTTTTTCTTCAGGTGGAAAGGGTATATATAAGTTTCTCATTTCGATTTTAATTTCTGCAATATTAATGTTAGACCCTATAAAGTTTATATAGTTGATCTAACGGTATCCGTCTGTCCTCGTGTTTGTTGAATTAGTTTTTCTGAAGACCGCAGAAATGATGGGAACTGGGTTGTTATATGCTTATGTTACATAGAGTTCGTTAAAGTTTGCTATTAAAATTCAGCCAGATCGGTCCACAAATGACTGAGGTATAAGCAAAAAACCACGGCTGCCTCTAGTTTTACCCACATATATGTTGTTGTTGTTATTTACCTGGATATCTGGAGAACAACAAGCGCCAAAGTTTCCAAATAAAATACAACCGTCTTGGTAATCAACACAAAACACTTAACGAAATGTGGGCGGGATTGGTTTAATGGGTGTGGCAGAAAATTGATTTACACATATCTAAAGAACAATAAGAGAAAAATTTTTCAAAATTGGTACACACAACTGGGTTATCAAAACGCAACCTCTCTAAAAAACCGGGTGGGATTGAAGAGGTAGTCGTGGCGCCTCCCATACAAAAACATTATAAAATTCTGTATGCACACAAATCTGTTATCAATACGCAACATCCAACGAAATGTGGACGGGTTTGTAGTATTAGACGTCGCACAAAATGGATTTATTTATATCTAAATAACGATAGTAGAAAAATTATCCAAATTCGAAACACATAGCTGGGTTATCAATACACAACAGAAAATACAAAAAAAAATGGGAGTTATTGGAGAAGTCGGAGTGGGACTTCCCATACAATTTAAAAATATATTTCTGTTTATCTAGAGAACCGTGGCAGTTAAAGTTTCCAAAACATCTGCCATGAACTGGGCGGTATTGCAGAAATGGGCGTGCTGCAAAATACATTTCCTTTTGCAGAATGATAGGAGAAAAAAATTTCCAAATTTGGTACACATAGCTGGGTTATCAATCCACAAAATCCGTAACAAAAATTGGGCATTATTGAATAAGTTGGCGTGACATCTGCCATACAAATACAAAACAGATCATTAACAGTAAAATTCACAAACTTCAGTACAAAAAGCTCCGATATCGCTACAAGACATCCGAAAATAGCGGTCGGGCTTGGAAAAGTGGGCTCGGTACCAAAATGAATTATTGTATATCTGGAGATTAGTCTCGGTGTTACCGAGTACTTAAAGTATAAACATATGTACATGTATTTATTTATATAACTTTCTGTTCTTATCGCACCATGTTTTAGGGTACCAAAGATTCGAAATAGACGAATAAATCACATTTACTTGTTTTTTTTTTAACTATATAATACTATGTTTCAAATGGAGTTTTTAATTCCGCCGACTTTTTTTCCTGGAAAGGTATTATTCCCGAGAAAACCCGGACACAAAATATTGGCAATTGTTTTTATTTATATTCCTAGCTTCCTTTTTTTACTGAAGCTACGAAATAAATTTTTACAAATAGCAACAATAGTTTAACAGAAACTGCAACTCCTACGTACCAATAGTTGCAGCAATATCAGCATTTGTATGAAGCACTACGTAAAATAATGGATGGCATGTAAGTGCATTATCTCGTGCATTATACGAGAACTACTAAGTTCGAAAAAAACTTTTATACAAAAAAAAAAAAATTTCAAAAATTTTGTTGATTGTAATGAAACTCGAGAATCTTGATGATGCTGTTCATGGTGGTATGCACGAGTCTATCTCTACACATAAAAATATAACACGTACTTTACGCTACTGCTGTCATAACAATAGTGTAAAACGAGCAAAAACTAGTGGAAAGAGAGGAAGAAGAAAAAAACCAGCAACAGCAATGAAATGTAAAATGATGAACGAACAATTTACATAAGTTATATGTTAGACACGTTGCAACAAAGCCACCAAAAACAGCAACATCAACAGCAACAACAACACATAGCAAACAATAGAAGTGCAATTGCAACAAGCTTTGTAATAATCAGTTGTATTACCGGGCTGACTCATGTTATTTTGGTTGTTTTTGTACAAAATAAGCAATATTTTGTTGTTGTTGGTGGTTTTGCTGTTTTCTGGATAATTTCAGTTAAAAATTTTATTGTTGTTTCGAACGGAATTCCAACAAAAAAAAAGTAAATGAAATTGGGCGGAACAAATAAAGTTTTAGAAAGTTCATTTTTATTTTTTAGAAATTTAGGTTTATTTTCTTTTTGTAAAGGTTTTTTTTTAAATTTGAATGTTATTTTTAAATATTTGCCCAGAGATTTTAAATCTAACAAAGAAGTTCACTAAACTACAAGAAAAAAAGGAAGTAAAAATGTATATTGGAATGTAGAATTCAAGAAAAGTGTGTTCATATTTAACAAATATAATTATTTATCTTATTAAATTTACTAAAATTGTTCATTTTAAAATCACTTTTTAGCAAATTTTAATCTTGAACTGGAATCTTCAATTTGACTTACATGCAGTAACTGGTTGTCTTTAGTAAAAATGGCTAAACAAGATTTTGTTATAAAAACCCATCAATATTAATCACAAACTTTATTCATTTACAACACTGAACTTGAACATTATATAAGATTTTGTTTGCATTAATATATTTTAAGTAACAATAAACTTGACATTAGAAAAATCTTAGAATAACGAAAAACTCAAATCATCGATTTGATTTAAGAAAAAGTCAACGTAGCAACACAAATAATGGGGCTTTTATATAATTTTTTGGTTTTTAATTTTTAAAAACTTAAAGAACATTTGGCTAAATAAAAATGGGCAGAAAAAGTTCTAATGGCTTAATTGATTTGTTCATGGTTAAACGAGATGAAAAATGGCTTAATCTAGACACTAAATGGCTAAATTAGCAACACTCTTACAAGACACATTCACCCTTATCGTGGTTGGCGAATTTAAAATGCGCCTGTGACAGTTTGGTAATAGATTTATAGAAGGTGAACTTATTTCCTTTAATCTAATACTAAACAGTCGAAGGCGTATTTTAAATTCGGCAACCACGATAAGGGTGATTATACTTAAGAATGTTTTAATTTGGGCTGCCAGCAAAATCACCCAAAGCAATATGTCACAAATCAACAAAAATGTTCGATACAAATCGGGTGATATTTGCTTTGCAAATTTTTTTAGCGGTTTCTTATTTTGATAAGCTATTCAATAAGATAGTATGACGACTGCAAAATCTTCGGCTGGGCGCAAGGGTTTTTCCTCTATGGTATGACACATGCCGGCTTCGCTACATAAGCTTCAAAATCCGGTCTTGTGACCGGCTGAAGGTCGGCTATGCAAAAAAGCTTTCGTTGGCGAAGCCGGTGTTTGGTATAACATAGAGGGGAAAACCTAGCGTCCGGCCGAAGGCCGCCTATGGAGAAAAGCTTTAGTTGGCAAATTCGGATTTTAAATTTCCGGATTATGACCCCAACCCAAAAACATATGTAGGCTTAAACTACTTTGTAAGAATTATTAAATAAAAATTTGAAAATAAAAATTGGGTGCTTTTTCATTCTTTTCTGGGCCTTTTTCACCATTTTTGGGTATAACTACCATTTTTATTTGTTGGCCCTTTTTCGTTGAGCCATTTGTCGTTTAAGTGATATTTCTCATATTGCTTTGGGGTTTTTTGCTTACAGCGGTAAATAAAATTAACAAAATTACACAAATTGTCAAAAAAAAAAATTTCTTCATATTGAGAAATTATTAACTTTTATAATACATTATTATTAAAAAATAGGTTATCTTATCTACCTAGCCCGCTTGGCTAACCGGTAGTAGGCAAGTCCATCAGTGTGAGGGTTGTGGGTTTGATTCCTGCCAGAGACTCTAATTGAAGGTCTTCGATACTATTGGCCGGTAAATAAAATTGGAATATAATTTGTAATTGTATTTGTAACATGTAATAAAAATAAATAAATAAACAAAGTAAAATGGTCAAGCTCGACCATGAAATACCCTGTGACACAGTATTAAAAGACACATTTTCGAGTTCATACCTAATTTGGGACCCATGGGTAGTCATGGACTAGATTCATATAAGAATGCTTTTGTGCCTAATATTATCTAGACATCCACATCAGATTTTTTATGTTTAAGGGGCTTTATATGGACCTACCATCGCAGTTTTAACATGTTAGCTACTATTGTATTTATTGTCGCCAAATTTTATATCAAGTCATACCATTTTTAACAAGGAAGTTATGGCATTCATAGCAATTTCTATGTGGAATTTTTATAGAAACTAAGTTAAATATGGATCGATTCCAATCAAATTTGCTAAACTGACTTAGGTTGTAATACCATTTCTTAGCTTAATTTTATCTTAATACCAGCATAATAATTTGATATTTAGTTTGTATGGGGGATATGTGAAACTGTGAACCGATTTTCATGATTTTCGTTCAAATTTCATTAAGCGTTACCACGACTTTTCTTAGAGCTAGTGTGATTTTAAACGTTCCTTATCAAAATCTTTTGATACTCAACATTCCAATCTGACATAAAAGAATATTACGCTAGTAAACTAGTATCATGTTATGTTTACATACTATTCTCATATATTAAGTATCATTGTCCAAAAGGCGTTTAACAAAACATTTTTTTGTTCGCTTTAGTTTCAATTTTATTTTAAAACGTCTCACAGCCATAAATGTGCTTTCAACTAATTTGTAACTCTAATTTTAAGTTTTTAAAGCTGCCAATTATGTGCTATAGTTTGATATGTAGTAAAAAAACGTCCGCTAAAAATATATTTATCAAATAAATATTAACTCGCAGACAAATTCATTACATTTGCTCAAACACAAAACCTGGCAATGGTAGTTTAAAAAAAGATTTATTATAATGGCAATAAATGGCAGCAGCAACAACAACTAGAATAAAAAAAAGCGAAATGAAATAAACAACAATTTTAGTATGTATTAATATTAAATACAGCTTCTACTGTAGTAACAACCTTTTTAACAAATACAGATTAATATCCATACCCATTGCACTAAGACACAAATAAAGTTACACAAATACAGATTTATTATATCCCTACAATTCTGGCGGCGATTTTTAACTTGATACTTAATTATCTCCTAAAAGCTATTTCATACAAGTCTTGGGGATTGTGACTAAAATGCTTCGCTGATCTAATTATTACAGTGGTATCTCGGTTTAACGAATTATATATTGTCAGGCCCTTTCGTTATATCGGAAAATTCGTTAAATCCCGAAGTTTTTTTTAATACATTTTTATTAATAAAACAACAATATTTTAATAAAACAAAGTAAAGTCGTTTATTTCCATACATAACACAAACAAAAAATAAATACTTCATATCATTTTCAATTAAATGAGTACATATGTAGATATAAACGGCTGCACTAACTCTTTGTTAGAAGAGAGTTTCTCCCCACTTTGCTTCATTAAACGAATTCCATAGCGTTTTTTGAATCTACAGAACCAGCCATGGCTGGCTAAAATTTTTCAACATACATTTTTTTGTGTAGATCTAGAGGGCTTTTGCTTTTAATATAGGACCAATAATAGGAATATTCCGAATTTAGTCTTTTCCATTTCGCTCAAAAGTTTCCGTTTTGATTTTATAATATTGCATAATGATGACTTAAGCAGCTGATATTTATTAGATAAAGGACTTAGTCGCAGGCCCTTTTCATAGTCGTTAAAAATTTTTAATTTTTCTTATAGAAATTAACGTTTTCTTTTGGGCATTTTGATGTCAACTTTACAAAAACTTCACAAAATTGAAGTAAAATTTGATACAGAAAACAAACATTTGTTTTGTAAGCAAAAGTAAAAAATTACTTTGTAACGTACAAATTTTTATTTTGGAGAGCAAGTATTTTCTTTGCTTTCTGTGTAAGAAAATAAAATACTTCTCTTAACTCGTTGTTTTCAGTTAAATCGCTTTAAAAATATGGTAGAAATGTATACAAAAACAAAAGAGAATGGATGCAAATATGTTTGCATTCAATCTATTTTGCTTTTACAAATTTTTTTGTAAAAATTCGTTAAATAGAGTACAAAAATTTGCTGTTTGTTCGTAATATAAGGTACTCAATGGAAAAAATATGACCGTACGTTAAATCGCGAATTCGTTAAACTGAGTAAACGTTAAACCGGGATACCACTGTATTTGAAAATGATCGAAAAACAATAAAAACTTGTCATGTCAAAAAACAAAAACTTAACATAATACTTAAGGCTAGATTACACTATTATACTTTGTTTTAATACATGTCAAAATCTCAAGTTATATGACAAAGTGTGATAGTGTGAATGCAATGTGTCACGAAAATGTCAAGTATTAAGAAAAAAGTTTGACATCCCATACGACTTCATCCTTTTTTGAAAAATTTCTAAACTCTAATTTTAAGATAATGTATCTTGTTGTATTAGAAAATCACTAAATAAATAAATAAACAATACTTTTCATTGGATCAGGGTTGCATTTTATTTCATGTGTGAGTGTTAATACTTTGTGTGATGGTGTGAACACAAACTGTCATGTTAAATTAGATTTTTTGACACTCGCAACAAAACTCATTAGATTTCTATCTCACAAAGTATTATGGAATACGTAAGACTTGTGAGATAGTGTAATCTAGGCTTTAAGGCTTGTACTATAGTGTGAAAGTGCATTAAGCTAAGGTGACCATACGTACTCTTTTTTAGAGGACAATCCTCTTTTTTAACTGGCTGTCCTCTATAAAATTTGTGTCCTCTATTATCATCTTTTTTTCATAATCTGTCATCTTTGTCCTCTTTATTTTTAAAAGCATGACCAATATTTGCTTTTATTTTTATAAATTAAAATAAAAATTTTATTTCACGGTGATTAACGGTTTTTTCTGTGCAATCGTATGGAAAATATTGTGCCATACTTGTTCTGTTCATACTCCTACTGGACTCTCATACACTTGCAGTATAAAATTTTGAATAATTTTTTGCAATGATTATTAATGTTTAGTTGTTTTTTTTTTTTGTAACTAATTTTACTTAAGTAAATGTAAATTTTTATACATCGTCGGCTTAATATGCAAACCTGTTAACTCCCTTTCAACAAATTTTACAGGAAAAACTTTTTATTTTTCCTATTTACTGCTTGAGAGGAGAACCAAAAATATAGTTGATTTGACACTCTTCAGGACTCAAATTGAAGAAAAACTACATGCTGGTCGACGAGGCATATATTTCTCTACCACACGGCATCAAATCTCAATTTACTTAAAAAGTGGATTTCACAGGTCTGCATATTAAGCCGACGATATGTAATTCTTTCTAAATTTTCTTTACATTTATTAAAATGGGAATGTAAATTTGTCTGTAAAATATGTAAAAAAATCTTGAAGTCAACAAATTTTTTTACTTTTTTTCTTTATGTCCTCTATTTTTATTTTCAAAATCTGGTCGCCTTAATTAAGCATTGTACATGATTACCCAATTGTTAGTATGTAATACTCAAACATGTATGTTATGATTACTTTACCGATTCTGTGGTAATGTATAGATTCTCCATATATTACAAAAGGGCAAGTCTTGTAACTAAAGTTTTCTTTTCTATTACCAAGTTAAACTTTATTTTTTTTTTTTTTTGTTAATTTATTTTCAATTTATTATTACAATGTAACAATATTTTGCCTTAGCGCCGAATTGGCTAAGGGCAACTTATCTTCCGACTATCTGATAATTAACGGTGTAGGAATGTTTTCTTAGCACAAAAAGCATAAGTAGATATTTTTAATTATCCACAAATACCCAAAGCAAAATCTTGTGAAAATACTTATCAATTCTTACTTTCTTGAAGATAGTTACGAACGATATCAAGGGTTGTGTTCGTCTACACAAACATTAAAAAAAAGACATCGTTTCCGAGTGTTTTAGCCGAACGCTATAAAATGTTCTGTTTATTTTTGAACACTGCTTTAAAATTATCCAAAAAAAAGTCAAAAAGTTCCATCTGTCTATATTTTATAAAAATGGCTTTCAGAATCTTTTAAATCACCACTTTGAAAACTACTGGGCCCACTTACCACTCAAATACACCAACATCCAAACTCATTCACATAATAATCTAGAAACAAAAGTACAAAAAAAAAGAAAAACTCAATTACAATTAAATCTGCGCTTGGTTAATCAAGTGCGGCATAAAACGTTGTATTCTTTTTTTTTTTGTTCTGCTCGTAATTTTGTTGTTGCTGATTTTGTTTTATTAAGATTCAACAGCAGTTGTTGGTTGCTCTCTCTCTTTTGTAGCTATTGTTGCCAAGTAATTCATTTTTTTTTTTTTCAAACAATATTTCTTAGTGGCTGTTGTTTCGTTATAGTTTTTATCATGATTTGTTTAGCGTTTTTTTTTCTTCTTCCATTTTGCGCAAAGCTTAAGGTTGATTTAAGGCTTATGTACTAATTCTCATATACATATGTACACATTTTTTTTTAATACATACACACCTTTTTAACGCATTTTTTTAAAAAACATTTTCCCTTTGTCTCTGTCTGGGACTTTTTCACATTATTATAACAATACAAATTTTGTTTAACATCCGTTTTAGTTTCTGTCTGAGTGTTTTTCTTTTCTGCTGTGTGAAAAGTCCTAATTTTTTGCGCCACATTTATCAAGATGTTTTCGTTTTATAATTATTTGTCTCTTGATCAAATGAGTCATTGCTAGAGTAGTTATCAAAAGACATTTAAAGACAGACTATTGAGCAGTGGTTTAAGCTTTAGGACCCAGCCAATAGATCTTATACCGCCCAGTTTGTTTTAAACAAGTTTTATTAGGCAATATTTTTCTACAAACTTTGTAAAACTTGTACACAAAGTAAAGGACTCGATTTAAAAGACATTTTAATAACATATTTCCATTTGAAGGAATGGATTTATTGTTTAAGCAGGCCCTTATAACAAGTTTTTCTTAAACGGGATTTTACTCACAACTCTAAATTCTAGCGTTTGCCCAGTGTTAAAAATTCGACTGTTTATTAGATCAATATTATAGAAAATTCAAAAAATACCACCCACATGCAGCACGAAAAATTCAAAAAAAAAAGAAATTCAATTTTCGTATTTCCTCTTATTAATACTTTTTTCTCCCCATTGAAGTGCCAAAACTTTCAATATTGTAGTGGGATCCCCTAGTATAGGTACGATTTTCACCCCTTAAACGATCAAATTACGAAAAAGTGCCAAATTTATCTCTGTTTCTTTAAGATAAGTTTTGAATTTGGTATAATCATCTTTCAATGTTTGTTGGTTTAAAACAGTGAAGGGCAACACACATCCCATTTATGCTTGTGCGAGAAGCAGCAGAAAACGAATGACGCCCAGCGGGAAAAAGATGGAGTACGGATGCCTTCTAGAAGGCCTCTGTACTCCTTCTTTTGGATATACAAGGCCTGCTCACTCCATTCCATACTCATATCTGTTTTACACACGTTGTCATTGCGGAGAAGGCCTTCCGTGCTCGCTTCTTTAGCAGTTACATAAGAATGGTAACGGGAACAAACAAAATAATTATTTTGCTTTTGCTTGTGCAAAAAAAAAAAAACAATACAAAAAATTTTACTCCTTCTCTACTCCCTTCTCATAGAAGCGAGTGTAGAAGGTGTATCTTATATTTTATACCAAAGAGCCTAAGCCTACTATGAGGCATTCTTTAGCAGTTACATAGTAATTGAATCAAAAAAATTTTAAAGCAAGCCTAAGCAGGCAGTAAGAAGGTCTTTTGAGTTTTCGCGTTGGGCGCTCATCAACAAGTGCTAATCTGCAACTGATTTAAATAGCGTTGACGAAATGACAACAAAGCAACAGCCGAACGTACATTGTCACAGACCACACGAAGTAGTTTACAGTGTACATTTGTCGATGTCACACAAGCAGCATTTTTTCCTATGCACGCGTACATAGGATTTTCAAAAGTGCCCTTCGCTGGTTTAAAAGATAAATGGGGTAACAAAGAAGTTCCGAAATACAGATTATACCCGTTTACTTCCCAAAAGGGCCGAATTTCAAAACAGTACCAGACCCCTTTCTGCTTATTTTTTAATGTACAAAGATAAGTATTAAATTTAACATGTTTTTAATTTTTTTTATCGCCTCAGATTTTTTTAATAAAATATTTGTATATTGTTCACTCTTCTATAAGTAAATACCTTTCAAATGGTGTAATTTTTTTCAAAACGGTTGACAAAGGGAGGATGAATGTGTTCTTAAATAATTTGCCTTCGCCGATTTTTATAATCCAAATTAAATGAAGGGCTCAGAGCTAAACCGAACCAAGTCATTTAATATAATACATATACTTATTTCAAAACTGGTGCAAAATTCTCCTTAAAGTTTAACTTTATTCAGTTCTGTAAAGGACTAAATAAAAAAGCATTTTGTTTCTAAGGTAACGGTTATAAACCCAAGTCAGTGGCGTCAGAAATTAAAGGCTGTTCATTTACTCAAACTCAATATATTTTCGAATTTTCTTCAAATGATCCCTGCAAGGAATTTGTGGCAATTGTTCTTAAAGCACTTATCCCGCGATCAGTGAACACAATATTATAATAAAAAGGAACGAATTGTGATAAGTGAAAAAAAGACATATCACTAAACTGGCGATAATGTGTTAAAGGTGTATTTACTCCAGAGCAAAAGCTATTGGCACAAAACTAGTCATGAGATAATATTTTGTGCGGGTTGTGGCTGATTCTTTTTAATTCTATTACTTTGTTTGAAAGAGATCTGTCATATTAACATGGTTCACTCGGGACAACATCTGCGACTGGAATTATTAAAACTGAAATTGAATGTGCCCATTTAGTTTATTTTAGTGACCTGTTACAAAGTGTCAAAAAGGTGCCTATTTACAGCCTCCTGGGACAACATCATGTAAAAGTGACAAGTTCCCATCATATAATAAAGTGTTAGAACTAGAACCAGTCCCTACCATTTTAGAACTGTCACGTGACAAGATTTTTTGCTACTTCCCATTACTCTAGAGAAACAAAACAAAAATTAAATTTTGATCAAAATAATTATTTATTCAAAACATCAATACATGGCATTAACATTTGAAAATTATTTGGGGCATATGGGCAACGCTGCGGTTTTTGACAAGGCATATACCGGACCTCTATATTCTGGGCCACTTTTTTGAACAAATTTGGCCGTATGTCACGAATTACGCAAACAATGTTGTCCTCCAAGGCGTCAGTTTTTACTCGCTTATCAGCATTAATCAGTGACTTCACGCTGCTTAGAAAATAATCAAGAGGTATCGAATCGCCCGACCTTCGAGGCCAATTAACAGGTCCAATTCCCAAAATCAACTTAAAATAACATTTTGATTTCGTTCGGTTGAAATCACATCTCGCCCTCAGCAGTGCCATAAAAATTTTCAAACTAAAAACAAGTAAGAAAGTATAGTCGGTCAAGCCCGACCATATGATACCCTACCCCACAGTATTAAAAAACACATCATGATTATATGTCCATATAAAAATAGATTTATTTATGTTTATAAACTTCATTAAAATCGGTTTGAAAGTTTGTGAGAGGCAGAAATTGCCCCCTACATCCCCTTGTGGTCCTATTTTTGAAAAACGCAATAGCTTATGTGGCCATATAGATATGGATCTGTCTATGTTTTAAATTTCATTAAAATCGGTTTGATAGTTTCCGAGGGGAAGAAATTTCCCCTTATATTCCCTCGTGGTCCTACGATTTTGCCCATTTTCAATAGGCTTGGTCCTTGTTCCAATAAGAACCTATGTCCCAAATTTCATCAAACTATCTTCAAAATTGCGACCTGTACTTTGCGCACAAGGTTACATGGACAGCCAGCCTGCCAGCCAGCCGGACGGACATCGTTAGTTCGACTCAGAAAGTGATTCTGAGCCGATCGGTATACTTTAAGGTGGGTCTAGGACCAATATTTTAAGGCGTTACACACATAAGCACAAATGCATAATACCCTCTCCACTATTGTGGTATGGGTTTGCGTTACGCGTAATGTAGATCGTTACTAAATCATGATCAATTGATCTACATTAAGCGTAACGCAAACTCACGCCATATTTTTTAAGCCACTCCAAACGGTGCATTTTTCTCGATGTAGTGGAGTTTTTTGGTTCTTTTTTAGATTGATCTCACTCCGTATGCGGCAGTTTTGTTTCTTAACAAACCGGTTAAGCAAAAAAAAAACGAAATCGTCTATAAGTTGTATGAATCGATGACTGATATTCAAAGTAAATGTCGATAGTTTGGTAGTGTTATTCAATCTTGAATCAATTAACGATGATTTTCCAGAGTATACTGATCACAAATGTCAAAAATTAAGCGCAGCATGACAGTTCGTTTGGCAGCTAAATCTTTCTTAAGTCCTATCGGGCTTAAAAAAAAACAAACTTTTTGTTAAAAGCATTCAATAAAATCTTCTTTATTTCCATGCTTATGTCATTTTTTATTTTGTATTAAATAAAAATTTCTTGAATTTCATAACTTAAGAGTGTTTAAGCTTTTAGAGTGTAAAAGAATTTTCATTTTTAAAAAGCTTTTAGCTTTTTTTCTGTCAAATATGCGAGGAAATTTATTTCTTGGCCAGTTTAGCTGTTTCTACTGCCACCCCAAAACTATTTTAAAATAAACACACACACACACACACACTCCAACTTAGTGCACATTCAACATAAATGAAAATTTAAATATTTAAACAAGGATAAAAATACTTCAACTACTTTTCTGTTGTTCTGCACTAATAAAACTTGAGTAAAACTGAAACAAACAACGAAAAATAATACATTGAAAATATAAATAAATGATGGCGTCATCATCATCATGTGTGTGTGTGTGTTATACAGGTGAAAATAATATTTAAAAAAGAATGAAAACATGCATCAACATGTTTGCTGTTATATTTTTTGAACTAAAATATCAACACTTAAATATTTAAATGGAACATGGCAAAAAGACACGAAATGAACACAAAAAGACACAAATAGCAAAAACTGTGCACAAAAAAAAAATACAAACATTTTATTCAACAACAGGTCAATAAAGAAAATCCTTCGGTTTATGTTGGTGTGTATATGTTTATAAAAATATGTAGTTTGGGGAATAAAAAAAGGGAAAACATGGTTTAAGTTCAAAAACATCCTCTAAAGCACTCAGCTGGTATAAATACTGACAAACATTAGCATATAAAATGTATGAATGTCATAAATAACAAACAACCTGAAACATTCTCTTTTTGCTAAAACTAGACTAAAACAATAGACAAGAATTTCAATTACTGAAAGTTTTATATGTACAGCCACTCACACCGTAAGTGAGACACTTCATAAAGAAACTTAGTTTACATACTTTATGTTAAGTATTTTATGCAGGTCTGAATTAAACTGGCATAATTTAGTTCATATACAATGAATTGTATAAAATTTAAATTCTTTTTTGAGTTCCCATAGCAACATTAGACTTTTTCCATGTGTGCCATTTATATTGTGAGTAGCTGTACGTACTCTGGCTTGAGAAGGACAAAGGTTTAAGAAATTTATTAGAAAAAAATGTAGGGTAGATTTCTACGTATTAAGATCTAGCCATATCATTTTGGATACGCTTTTATACCTTAAGGCACAGTTGGTAATATCAATAACACAGGTCGACGTTGAATAAGTCGTTTTATCCATTTCATCTGGCTTATGCTTTTTTGCCCTGCTACAGCCGAAAATGAGCTCTGGGGCCTAATTCTGGCAGCCGTGATCGAGTAATTTTTCGATTCGAAAGCAATTTTATTTCTAATTCTTTCAGTAGATACTGAACGAATCGAAATTATTTTTTCTGTATTGTAAAACTCAAATTTATGCTTAACAACACTGAAAAACTAATTCCGATTCGTTGAGTATTGACTGAAATAATTAGATATTAAATAGCTTTCGAAGCGAGACAGTACTCGATTACGACTGCCAGAATCAGGCCACTGTTCTCTCCCATCACGTAACACAGAAAGTAATTCTCAGTCACATTAGTACAAACGCATAATACCTTCTCCACAATTGTGGTGTGCGTATAAATATGAGCGACCCATTAAACTTGCCAAGCAACCTGGAAAATTTATTTACACCAGAAACACTGAAAGTTGCGACCATCGTTTAAACCAGTGTTCCAAAATAAACACTTAACATCGTTTCTTAGTGTTCGGTTCGGAAGATTTTTGGAAAACACAAACGCTCCTAGTGTTTGTAGAAAATCATTAACAAAAATAACGTTTCCCTGTTTGTCATCTTTCGAACACAAAAATATTACTGTTTTTATCAAACTCAACAAAAGATGAGAACATCTAATTCCGTTCGGTTTTTTTTAACCTAGGGTTTACACTTGCAAGTGCAAGTTCGAAAAACTCAATACACTCACACATTTTTACTAACACCATCGCATTTTTCGTACTTGCAGCCCAACTTGCAAGAGAATTTGCTTGCAAGTACATTTTTGACACTTGCAGCAAGTAAAATGACAAATGAAGAAACAGTGTTACCATGGATGACTTTTGTATCAATTTACTAGTACTTAGTAATATAAAAGTTATGTTTATAGCGGATTTTCTGTGTATTTATAAAAAATAACACGTAAAAAAGAGAACAACTATACAACACCCCATCTCAATGGTAATTTTATCATAAATTTCAAGCATTTTGAAAAAAAAATTGTTAATGAAAATAATTTCTCAGTAATATTATGAAATCGCCACTACGGCAATACTGGAGTCAGAAATTTTATAAAATAAACATAATTTTTTCATCAAGATGGACCGAAAATTAAATAAAGAAGGAATTATTTAATTTGTTTTGTTATAACTTGTTAATATTTTTAACATGGTAATGTTGTTAAACCAAAAAACAAAGTTTTTTTTATAGGAAGTTTTCGCTTCGAGAACATTTGAAAAATGAACTTACAACTGACTGTGTAAACACTCAAGCTACTTGCAAGACTTTCGGCTTTTTCTTCGACTTTTTCGTTGATAATACGTATATACTACTTGCAAGTAATTACTTGCATGTGTAAAGGCAGGGTAAACCACAATTTTCATTGTGTTCGATTCGGCTTATTAATGTTCGTGGCTTTCGGCTGGTAAAATAAAACCAAACAATTTTTACAAAAACAAAATATACATACGAAAAAAACAAACACCCAGCAAAATTTTTTACACAAACAAAACATATACGCAATACACACACAAGCTGTTCGTGCTGCGGTAGTTGCTCAAATTGCTTGTTTGTTCATTTCTTTATCAATGTAAAAAAAAGAAACATTAAAGAACTTAAAAATACAATGTTTGTCTACAGTATCACTACAATTGTTCTGTTTTTCAAGGAAGAACAGAATAATATATAATGTTCGGTTCTTTCTTGAAAATAGTTACAAACGATATTATGGGTTGTGTTCATTTACATAAACACTAAAAAAATAGATGTCGTTGTTGGGTGTGCGACCCGAACGCTAAATAATGTATTGTTTATTTTCAAACACTGCTTTAAGCACCCTGTTAAAACAAAATGCAAGATAACTGAAGCAAAATTGTGATAGTTTTGTCTTTACAGGACAAATAAATTTACAGATGGGACAAACTTGAGACGAAGGCGCTCCCAGTGTTAAAAAGTAATGATACGATCTTAAGATTATATCATCATGGTTCTTATTGGTTAATAAAGATTCAAGTAACAAAAAACATTTTTTAAAAAATGTTATTTTCGAATCGATATTAAGGTTTTTTTTTAAGCATTTCTCAAACTTAAATTTCTTAAATTTTCTTTTATTCAAACGTTCATTTAGAGTGCTGGATTAGGTGCCATATGATCGCCAAAAAAATCCATGTTTGGACGGCTGTGTCAGCTGTGCCTTCATCTTTTTGGAACCACAATTCGGGATTGTTCTCTAGCTTAAAAAATGTTCTATCATTGCCATGTATTAAATGGCATTCACATTTACCGCAAATTGTTTGTCGTTTATGGAAAAATATGGTCCAACAAAATATGTGCATCCAAGTGGGTGCATTTTATGTCCAAAAATTATTCTTGGATTTTGGGTGACCCATATTCTGCAATTTTATCTATTCACGTAAGTGGCCTCATCGCTCATTATTCGATATGATATTGGTGTCTTAGGGTGTGTGTGAAACGGTAGCAAAGTTCTATGGTGAATTAAATTTATACTAGCCCCCAGGGCTAGTGAAATTTTATTCACCTCAACAGTGTCAAAATATTACTTCCATGAGTACTTTGCTACCGTTTCACACACACCCTTAGTGATCGAATGCCGACTTTCAAAATAAAATTGTACAACTTTGGTTCATTGTTCTGTTCTGAGTCTTTCCTTCATTAATTTCCCGAGTATTTCAAGTTAATTTCAAAAAAAAAAAAAAACGTAAGCGAAAAATGTAATCACTAATTAAATTAAAATAATTGTAGATATCGCACCAGTTTTAAATTTTTGCAGAAAAATTACACATTCTACCATTTTTACCCACTGTAAAAATTTAACATAATTTTCTCTATTCTGTCTTTAGAAGAACAGCTGCGATATTTGAAATACGATTCGGAATAAAAAAAAAATTCTCAACTACTTTAAAATAAATTTGTGAAAAAAAAATTTTAATTTAAGGAAAACTTTGTCAAAGACAATTGACAAACATTTTATATTGAGACACATTTATTTATTTATTTCAACAGGAAACATAAGAAGTCTTCTCGGCCAAAAATAAAGTATTACAAAGTACATACATTAATAGATCTCTATGTCAATTTCTATTATCTTATACTAAAGCTTTTTGTACATATTAAATTAAAAGCATGGTTCCAACCCAAACACAATTATTTCAACATATAGACGATTAAAAATTGTCCCAGTTTTCTTCGCGACAAACTTGGCGAATTATTTACACATAATTTCAAATGTTCGAAAGAATTTGTTCGATTTCAAGACTTTCTCAACTTGATATCAAATCTTGCAAATTATCAAAGTTATTTTTGGAAACACATAATTTGAGTGTTTGTAATTCTCATTCACTCTACAGTTTTGTTTGCATAATATCTTAAGCTTTTCTAAAGTTTTTGGCAAAAAGTTTCCTGTTGATCTTGCCTAATCAACCAGTGAAATGCGCACAGGAACTAGCTTTTTCCTCCAACGACAAATTTTAGTGTATTTATCAAGAATGAAAATTGGGAACTGAGCACAACAAACCAAATCATATCAATGATATATTTTAAAATTTTAAAAAATATTTTAATTTACATAAGAAAAACGTTTGTGTTTATAATCTGAGTTCAAACCTGACATAATTCTCTTACAAATTTTTGTGTTCTATTGAAATCGATTTGGGATAAAAAAAATGTTTTTCTAAGAATTATTAAGTCTACTTTTAGTTATAAAATTATACTTCGAAAAAAGCTCGCTTTAAAGCAAAGTTAGAAATATTTTCAAGGAGGGGGGGGGGGGGGGGTGCTTTAAAACCATGGTTGATAAGGCCATGATGGCATTATTGCTCAATTGAATGGGAGGTAAATCCATAATGGCCTCATTGCCCAATCATTGAGAGGTAAGGTCATATTTAAAATTTTGCGAAATGAGAGACATAGCCATATTTTTTTTCGGAGATCAGAGATAAAGCCATATTTTTCAGAATATTGTTATGCATGGTGTAAACATTCTGTAAAAGGGAAAATCCTTAGTTATCATTGAAAAAATTGTTTTATTTTTGTGACGCATGCAGGAAAACTTTATTCAGCGAAGCCACCTGCCGCGTCCTACTGGAGAAAGAAACCCCTAAGCACGGCCGCCAGGCCGCCATGCAGGAACGTTTTAGTATGCGAAGCCAGATTTCAATACTTAACTTTAGTGTCTCCGGAACTGAAATGAGAGATAAAGCCATTTTCTAATATTGCTTATGTTAGTTAAGGCCATGATGGCTTTATCTCCCATTCAAATGAAAAAAAAAAATAAAAAAAGCTTTTTCTCCCTATTGAATGAGAGATAAAGCCATCATGGTATTAAAGCACCCCCCTTTATTATACCCTCTATCACTTGTGGTAAATGAGTCAATTTTAAACGTGTCATTCCGTATTAACCCTTAATGGGCAATATTGAATTTGATTGTTTTTTTGTTTTTGTGTTAAGTTTTAGGCTTTGTTGTGTTCACACATATATAGTAAAATTCTAATATTTGGCATGTAAAATAGTAAAATTCCAAAATGGCCAAAATTTTTGTAGAACATTTCATACCCGCCCTTCCCCTTCACGGGGTGTTTTTTACTTTTTATTAGAACAAAGCCAAAAATGCCGTTATTTAGGGCAGTTAGAAGGTTAATGTGTTTCACAAAAATATTTGCCATAACATTTTCTGCAAAGTAGCTGAACATACCCTACACCTCAGACGTAAGGAAAACTCAGTTTTATATACCGATATGCTGCAAGAAAAGGCCGAAGCTGGGATACTTTAACCATCTCTGAATAAAATTCTTAGTACTTTTCAAACATTTGGAATTCGAGAATGGCTTAAATTGAAAATCATTGCCAATACGAGACTTTCATTCCTTTCTGTTAAGATAAACCTTTTATTATTTTTAAAATTCTATTTCCATTTATTTACCATTTTTTGCCGTAAAAATATTAGGAAATTCCTGTATCACTTTTTTTTGTAGTTTAACCAACAAACGTTTCTTTATAATCAAGTCACGTCTTTTAATTGGTTTTTAACAACATTATTCTCTCTAACTCTGTAAATTTTTTTTTTCTCTGCTTTCATTAAGCAAATATTGCAAATTAACCAATTGTAAATTGCAGAACATGGCTAAATCAAATAAATACAGACACACAATTTCAAACACACGCTCGAATATTTGAAAATTTTATTCATTCAAAAAACTAAATTTAAAACAAAATTTAGCCATCAACTCCAAAAGTCGAGTGTTTATTTAGCAGGAAAAACTATTTGAAAATTCACAACGTCAAATTGTTCACATGCGGTTTTATTTCAGCTAGATAATGATAAAGATACAAAATATTTAAATTACTCTTATACAAATATCTGTATCTGTATCTCGGTAGAAGTATCCAATACAGAAATGAAATAAAAATCGAAATGTTGTGCATGCACGTCATTAATACAAGGTTTAACTGCAATTTGTTTTTTTTTCAATTCTTCGTTTTTTGAATATTGAAAAAGTGGTTCATAGACCACAACATTCGCATACAATTTATACACATGTATGAATGTATCTATGAATCTATGTATTTATGAATAACAATTTATTTACGTGTTTAAATGAACTCATTTGTATGTAGTATTTAACATATTATGACAACCATAAATATATCAAATTGAAAATGGATTAAAATTAATGAACAAAATACCAAAAATCAAGGTAAAATCTATATAAATAGAGGTTTTTTTTTTTTGAAATAAGAACAAAAAGTGCAAAAATATTAAGCAAATAATTCAAAATAAAGTTGATTTGCATATAAATAATTGCAAAAACCGAAAAATCTGCATGTGTTATTTTGTCTTCAGGGTTAAATTAACATAATTTGAGAAAAATAAGTTAAAATTGAAAATTCATGTATCAGGTTGGCTCAAATTGTATTAAACACTTTATTGAATTATTTAATTCGCCATTTGCTTAAAATAATTAACCCTCTAAACCAGCAAGATCGCAAAAATAATCGGATGAAGCCATATTTTTTTGCAAGTAGATATAATCAAAACAAGCTTAAGCTTTCATTTTCAGGTGAAGTAATAAGAACATTTAAAAAAAAATTTTTTAAGAAACGCTTTTTTTAAAAAAGAACATTTAAAAAAAATGTTGCCCCCCCCCCCTAGATTTTATCCTGGCTACGCCCATGTATTCGTGTATTGTCATCGGGAATATGTATGCCTGCAAAGTTTCATCCATTTGCATTGAGTAAAAGGCGGACAAAAAAGGATTTTACAAAAAAAAAATTTGCCCCCCCCCCTAGATTTTATCCTGGCTACGCGCATGTATTCGTGTATTGTCATCGGGAATATTTATGCCTGCAAAGTTTCATCCATTTGCATTGAGTAAAAGGCGGACAAAAAAGGATTTTACAAAAAAAAAATTTGCCCCCCCCCTAGATTTTATCCTGGCTACGCGCATGTATTCGTGTATTGTCATCGGGAATATTTATGCCTGCAAAGTTTCATCCATTTCCATTGAGTATAAGGCGGTTAAATAAACGTTACAAGGTTTGATTTTCCGAAGTGAAGCTAAAGAAAAGGTTTTAAAAAACATTTTGGACGGACGCCAGGTGAAAAATATTAAAGACCGTCTATTGACAGTCTTGCCGTTTTGCATGTACAAAAATATCAACGGTAAATTTTATTTATAGAAAAATTCCTATTAAGACAAAGCAACAAAAAAGTGTATACACATATTATTTTTGTGGTAGTCCCGAAAACATTTCTTTTTGGTCCGACCGCATAAGTAAAGGTCGTATTTGGATCAAACGACTTGGGTGTCAGATTTCTTGCAATGTTTGCACCCTTTTTGGCTTTTCTGTCCACCCAAATAGATGGGTATTCGACACCATCGAATCGAACATCAGCCACTTGATGAACAGTTCTATTCCCAACACCTGATGTGCCAGCCTGTAGTGATAAAGACTCATCGAGATTTTGAGCAGATGGTCGCCTTGCAGACCATATATTTTTGAAGGGAACGAGCCCAGCATTCATTTCTTTACGAAAATCTGGAAGCTGAATTGGAATTGCTTGTTCATTGGATACATTGTTGGCAATCTAAGCCTGCTCCGTATGCACGTGTTTGTATAAAATAAATGCCTTTATAGAGGCTACATTAAAAAATGGTATAACATTCTAACCACAATGTTTCGAGTCTTACCTCAAATATGGTATCGACCCATTAGACCATCCATGAGATCTACTCCACCCATGTGAGCAATGTATTCTCGGATGATTTTATTTCCATCAATTTCTTCAGCTTTCCTTTATACCGAGGAGCCTTAGATTTTTGTTCATCAGGATTGGTTCTATCAAAACGTTAAATACTGACGTATGTCGATGCCAGGTGGACGCATTTACTATTGTTCCATAACACAGTATTTACATCGATGCGTAACAATCGATCACATTCTGGTTCACCTTCCTTTTTTTGTTTGCTGTGATTCATCTTGAGATGATGAATATTTTCGATGTATAGGAAAGAAGGCAGTTTTTCCCCCCAATAGCTTTCTATATTAGTAAAGCGGTATACTGACCAGTAGAATCTGTACTTAACGTTGTGTTTTATATTTTCTGTCAGAGCACAACGATTTGTCTCAATGCAATAATATCATAATATCAGTGCTGCTATAACTTCAGCAAAAGTTAGATCGGCAATTGCGCTCAAAATCAGTGAAAACTGTATTGCCTCTACGAAACCTTCATGGTGTCGGCTATTGCCATATTTTGAACGGATTCTTTTGTGCGCGGCTCTGCATCCTCTGAAAAGGTATCGGCCTCGATATTACCCAAAACATATGTGGCATACGTCAAGCTGTCATCGCTATCAAAATTTGCATTTGTGTTGTCTACAGAACTCTACAGAATCGATGAACTCAAGCATTTGTTCATCAGAAAATTTGCTCAAAATTTATATTTTTCTTATAAGAACCTTTAGTAAGATCCACATTTAACACAATAGTGAATAAACAGGGTGTTTTTATAAACAAAAGGTAAAAATATCATGAAAAAGAAGGGGGGGGGGGACCTTTTTGTACACATAAACCGGCACTACCGTCTGCAGAAAGTCTTCACTATTTCGTTTTAAAAGCACGATATTTTTATTTTTTTCACATCAAATACATTATAAAACTTATAAATAATAATAAATAACATCACGTGGGTCCTTAAAATAAAATAGGCTACTTATTTGTTCGATAGGGGCAGGGGAATTGGTACCCCATTGGATGCAAATATTAAATATCGCATATCTTAAGAGCCGCTGCACGTATTTTGTTGAACTTTTGGTAGCAGGGTATTCTGAGCCCCAAAATTGAAATAAAATAGCAGCGGGCGAAGCAGTACCCACCATAGGACGCCAATGATTAATATCGCATATCTTAAGAACTGTTATAGTGAGAATGTTCAAACTTTGTGGAAGTCACTCTTATGGTATACTACACTTTTGAAAGAAAAATAAAGCGGGTAGGCGCAGGGGGGGAAATACCTCCAGTAGGATGCATATATTAAATATCGCTCAGCTTAAGGACTATTTAAGGGAGAGTTTTCAAACGTGGTTAAAGCTACTATTATGGTAAACTATAAATCTCAATATAAAAATAGGTGGGGTAAACAGGGGAGGAGCAGTACCCCTCACAGATAGAAATATTAATAAGAGCCACTGCACGCATTTTATTGAATTTTTGGTAGTAGGATCTTCTGAGCCCCAAAATTTAAATAAAATAGCAGCGGGGGAAGTGGTACCCACCATAGGACGCCAATGTTTACTATCGCATATCTTAAGAACTGTTATAGTGAGAATGTTCAAACTTTGTGGAAGTCACTCTTATGGTATACTACACTTTTAAAAATAAAGCTGGTAGGCGCAGGGGGGAAATACCTCCAATAGGATGCATATATTAAATATCTCTCAACTGAAAAACTATCAAAGGGAGAGTCTTCAAATGTGCTTAAAGCAGTGTAGCGTAGCGCACCGGGTTAAGCTAAAACATATATAAAAAAAGTGTTGTCTTCAGACAATGTTTCCTATTTTATAGCTTTAAAATTTATAATACAGAACTGGAGCCCAAAACTCGAAGACTGTCTTGAGATAGTCTTGCCGGTTAGGGGGTTAAATCTGAAAATGATGATCAAGTGGGATTATATTTCCAGTTTTTTCTAGTAAAGCTATAAAAAAGTATATATTTAATTCATGCGAAGACAAAATATTACAGTGAAACAATTAAAATTAACCCTTAAATGCACTGGGGACTAAATGGCCCAAAACTTTTTAAACTATTTTTTTTTCTTGATCAATTAAAAAAGTGATTCTGAGGCGAGATATAAATACAATACTCACTAAGCGATCGTGGTGTGGGCATAAATAGCACATAAAATGTTTATCTTTATGGCAATAACAACACTCAGCACCGTATTTAGAAGATTCGTAAGAGCACGAAGTTGGATGTCAAGTCCCGAATCGTTCGTTTACTTAATCAACAAATCAATCTCGATAAGGCGAGGTATATTTATCCCGCGGTTATTATAACTACCTTTACCTTTATATTTCTTACGATTTATTTAACTCACAAAACCACTGTGCTGTGCAATTTTCGAAATGAAAAAAAATACAATTTATTTTTTAACCCAAAGCAATAAATAAATTTTCAATAATTTTCTTTTTCATCTTTAGGGTCATAATTTTACACCAACATCATACACAAATATAATTAAATTATTAATAACAATTTTGGAAAATTTACATTCACAGCCAGAAAAGGCTGCAAAACTACAGGCTTTGTTTCATAAAATTAAAAAAAAAGATTTTTTTGCTCTCTTCGTAGTGCAAAATAAACGTTTTATTTATTTTCTACATGCATTAAACTGAAAATTATTTTTGTAAAAAAAAAAAATAGAAATATTTAAAAGTTTTTTTTTAGCTTTCATACTCTTATGCATGCAATATGCTACAATGCATATTAAATTTCTTTTTTCTAGAAGGATATTCGTGTTTGGAAGTTTTCAAAACAAAAAACTGAAATATGGGTGAGGGTGGTGTGGGTTGAGGGTTGAGGGGTTAGGCTTTCGAATTTGTGGAAAAAACTAAACTAAAATAGTCACCTTTATAGGGAAAAAGTTATACTACAATAGTTTTTTATTGATATGGGCCTAGAGTGTGTTAGAGTGTATACATTGTGAATACTTAAATACATTTTCAAACATGTTGGAAAATAAAAAACAGTGACAGAAAAAAAAATTACTAAAACAAATTTAGTTTTTATAATGCAATTACGATTGCCAGATATATTTGTGAGGAAATCGTCAGTTTCTTGAGAAAAAATAAAAAAATCGTCTTTATCGTTTCGAAAAATCGTCAAAAAAATCAGACCATTTAAAATTTAGTTTTTTTTAAACAATTTTTGTTTGATTTTTATAAAAAAAAAACATTCAAACAAAAACATAATAACTTCATACCCAGCTAGCATTTTCAATCGTGTAAGAGCTACTGGGACTCTCATGAAGAGCGTCTTTGATCGTCGATGACCGTATTTTTTAATCCTAGAAGATTCCTCACACGGGAGATTTTTCCATAGCACAGCGAAAGACGCTTCTTCAATCGTTGTGGGAATCGTTTAAGACGTGGGTAAAGATAATCTTACGAGACTTCCGTGTCAAGAATTGAATGAGACTCATGTAGATATTCTCTTACTACTCGTGAAATGCTCGCCGTATAATTGTTTAAAATATGATTTATAAAGCGAGCCGTAAAAGGTTCATTCGATGATGATGTGACGAAAGATAAACAAAGTGTAACATTGTTGTTTTTGTGCTCTGAAAATTATCCAAGATTTTCTTAAGACTTGCATATTACAGCCGTAGTTTTTAAAAAGAGCGGCCTTAACGTTTTGCAATTGGAAAACCCGATTTTAACAGATCGTTTAAAAGTGAAGTTTGCCGCTATTGTTAATTAATAATGGCAATTAGCTATTTTTTGGTCAATCTAGCGTTTTCATCTCTATTTTTAATTAGATTTTTTTGTAGGTTTTATTAAACAAGAAAGCTATCACTACTACATATCAGCGTAAAAGCTAAGCTAAAGAAAACGTCCCGCCTCCCGCTCTTGTTCAGGTAGGGCTGTTCAACATTCCAAGATTAAAAAACGAAATTGTCAGAAAATTTAAATATTTTATTCAGACTTTGGACACTGAAAAAACGTCACTTTTTTTAAAAAAAATCAGCTAATCGGCACTTTGCTAATTTCGGAACAACAAATCCTCATATCTGGCAGCCCTGAATGCAATATATTTTGTTTTTGTCCTTTAACTTTTTTGTTAATTTCCGAGTTTTGCTTTCCACTGTTGATTTGAAAAGTTATGCTAGGTGTTAACAAATTTATATTTTATTTAAATATATTCCTACTTGTATAGCATACATACAGGCTTGCTAGTGCATACACTTATTTGTTTGTTTTTTTTATACACGTGCATATGAAATATGAAAAATTTCCTACGTTATTTTTATCCTTATATGATTGTTCCTCCCTATTGCTGTAGTTAAAAAATATCGTACTGTAGTTGTTTATTTTATATTTACCTGTAAACGTGCATATGAGTGAGGCTTGCATTGTTTATTGTATACTTTTAGGCGCTTAACTTCATGGAGTTTTTTTTCAAATATAAAATAGTTTTTTATGCATAAATTCAAATAGAACTGCAGTTTGCTTTATTTTCTCACTGTTTTTATTGCAGATTTTTATCCGTTTTTTTTTTTAGTGTTCTACAAAGAATATAAGATGAGGTTTCTATTTAGTGGAAAAATTATATTAATGTGGGCTAAAGTATGATTTAGAAAATAGTTTTAAAAGTAGTTATTCAGAAAGAGTAAAAGAGAGAACGGAACTATAGTTTGACTTTTAAAGAAATATTGGAAAAAACTATAACAAAAAGTTGAAGAGCTTGAGTACAGAATTATTTTCAAACAATTAAAAGAGTTAAGTCAAGTAAGCTGCTCCCTGGCATGCCCTTCAACACATAAAGATAATTGTAATCAATTATTTAATTTAAATGCATTTTTGTGGATTAATTAACATTTATAAATTTATGTATTGGCATCTAGTTTAAACGATTAGTTCTTATAACAAAAATATCGTCATTTAAAATGCAAAAGGGCATAACAACAAAAAAAAATTCGAATTAGAGTTTTTGATTGATTTTTGTTTGTTTTATTAAACTACATGTTCCATGCGAGCAAAAATGGCGACTTTATTAAAGAAATTCAAACGCCAAGAACACCTTGTTGTTATTTATTTTTTAACGTTTTTTGCTTCTCCTTTAAAAAAAAAGTGTTGTTATATATGCCCTTTTGCATTTAAGGTGACGATATGTATTTTCTGATTAAAATTAGTTATCGGGCATGAGTTCTTATGGACGTATTTCAGTAAAATCTGGTTAAGTTAGAAATAGTAACATAAAAGTTATTCGTGCTAAGTTTTTTTTCTTGATACTGAAATATTTCAATGGTTATGTTGGTTCAATCGATTTTTGGGAAGGAGGAAAACTTAAGAGCTTTTATTTATTGTGGACCAAACAAAATCTTTTTGTGTTTTCTCAGTTTCTCACCGTTTATGCTTGCCAAAATTATACTTAAAATACCTCCCTCGTCGTTCTCTTTGTTTTTCACTTATACTGAAAAAAAAAACATAAGCTTAAGGGTTACCAATAAGTACTTCCGATATTTGACAGCTTTGAAATCACCAAATCACCATGGTCGGATAAAGCGATCTATGACACGTGCTATTGATAAAATTTCAGAAATTTAAAGAAAACATTAACTGACACTACTTTTCAATATATAAATACCCAAATCTTCAGCGATGAGGCCCATTTCTGGTTAAATGTGAACAGCAACAACCAAAATTTTCAAATTTAAGATGACACCACGCTACAGTAGATCCAATAGCGACCAATGTATGCCAAAAAAATTCGCTATTTCTTGCGGATTTTGGGCTAGCAATCGTTAATAAAAATTGACTTCAATTAAAAAATTTGTGATATAATTAAAAAATTAATTAAATTTGCACCAGTTAACAAAGTTAAAGTATTTATTAAACGTTAAATTCCCTTGATAAAACGCTTAATTCACTTGATTAAATTTTGAAATTAAAACTAATTTTATTTTTGAGTATTGCTTTAATTGGTAAAAAATTTTTAAGAATTGTTTTTGTGAACGGTGAGCGCTATAGGTTGATAATTATCATTTTCTTTTGACCTGAATTATATAAAATGTGCGCCAATGATATGTGGCTTTAACAGGACGGCGCTAAATGCTGATGTGAACTGGTCACCGATATAGGCGATTTGACCTTTACCATTTGTCCACGAAATGAGATAACACGGCCATTGAATTTCTCTAGCAAAAGCGCCATTGTTTTGTTAGCTGTGTGGCAGATGCACTGAAAGAATTTTCTTCGCAGTACCAATGAATTTTGACATTAATCCCATGAAAAATTGCATTAAAAAGGAACCTATGCAGCGCTTCGTTTGATCAATGAAACCTGTTTCATTAAAATGTATTTAATGAAATATTACATTGGATGAATACTTTCAATAAAGTAAAAAATTTATTTTTTTTTTTAATTTTTTTTTTATTTTTTTTCTTATTATTTTATTTTATTTTTTATTTTTTTTTCTGTCTCTGTCTCGGTGCGGATAGACTAGCTCACTACCAGCTAGTCAACCGGGACAGTGTAGTTTTTGGATAAAAAAAACTATGTTTTTTACTCAATTAAGAGCGTAAATATGAGATTAAATTGTCCATAACAACAATAACAACTTTGATTGAAAGTTTTTGTTTCATTACTATAATGACATTTTTCATTGTCATAATGAAAATTTAAATTTACGAAAGCATATAATACATAATATCTATGTTGCTTTTATAAAAAAATTTTTGATTTCATAAACTTAATGGCATATTACATTAGATGTATGAAATAAATAAATCTTACATTTTTTGATTAACAATTAAACATATTTTTAAGGAAACTATAATTTTGTATTAATTTATGAATATAGTTTTGTTTGTATATTGTTCTTTTATGTAAAATAAACTTAAATTTTCATATATCCAATGAAAATTTTTAACGTAATTACGAAATCCAAAGAAGCGATTTTAACGAAAATACTTCATTATAACATGAAATTCCATTTAGACAATGAAAATTTTCATTTACCCAAGGAAAATTTTTTTATGAAAATGATTCATTAAATGTATGAAGCATTTTTCTTTCAGTGTGGCACCATCCTGTTGGAACCACGGCCCGATAAAGCCGCCAGCCCATAAAACGCACCAAACACATTTTTCACATATTTTACAGACCCGGTTTGCTTAAATTTGCGCAAAATTCTCCCGATTATGGTCAAATTTGGTCGATTGTGATAAACAAAATAATAACGAAGTGCACGAAATGCTTTTTGTCTTGAACGCCCATTTTCGTAAAAGGCTTCAACAATCTTAACGCGCTGCTTAATTGTGTACCTCTTCATTGTTGAATTTGTCAAACACTGAAACAATGAAATGTCAAATTAACCCTACGATTCATAACCGGGTACCCGTGTACCTTTTTTGACTTTAAAGTGCTGCTGTGCCTATAATTTTTGAGATATGGACATAAAACTCCGAATCATGAGAGATTTTGGCTAAACTAAGTTGGTTAACATTATGGCAGTACCGCCCTTTTCAAAACAACTAAAGCAAAGCTTTTTCCTGCTCTCGAAATACCAGTCTAAACATCGCAGTTGCCCACCGCTATGCATTTTTAGTATTTTTGTTTACTATAATTGGTCATTTTCCCACAACTACTTTAAATTCCATTCCCTTCTTTCAAATTTATTTTTTTTTTTAACTATTTCTTTAAACTCAATAGCACACCCTTTAAAACAAATACATAAAAAATCAAAAATTACTAAAAAAAAAATCCCATCTGCTTAATCAAACTAAACGGGAAATTCAAAGCAATTTCTTTAATAAAAATCATTTTTTTAAGAAAAGAAAAAACAAAGTAGTAATTAAGAAAAGAAAAAACAAAGTAGTAATTAACCCTCTACTAACATTAAATTACTGAGAAAAAAATTGTATTTATAGACACACCTCTTTTTCAATAATAACCACACATAAAACAGATAGTCAAAAACAAAAATTACTAAATTTCCACAAAAAAAGTATCTTTATAAATGAAATTGAGGTAGAAAATAAAAAAACAATTAAATATTGACTGCTCCCAGTTTTTGTAGGTGGTATAATCATAATACAGTTAAACTATAAATATTTGTGTATTTACCTTAAAAAACTCAAATACAGACAAACAAAGTATATAAGAAATACGCAGTTTTTAACTATATACATAAATGTATGTATGTATGTATGTATGTATGTATGTTTGTATTTATGTATTTATACTGTGGCCTATTTATAAAATTTCCTATCATTATTTTTAGGGTTTTATATCCGTTTAATGGTAATTTTGGTATTGAATTTATATTTTACCGCATTTTCCAAAAAAAAAAAAAAAACTTTCATATTACTGCAGCATTTATATGCATGTGTTAACAGTTACATATGCTTTTAGTTGAACGACTAACAGTGCAGACAAATGTTTGTCTGTTTTTCCCATAATCCCCACTATAAAAATGATCATGGTGATGATGATAATGACCATAACAATACAATCGGAAATACCAATACGCAACGAAACTAATCAAAAGTCATTTACTGTATGCCACAAAAGAATTATACGAGGGTTAGTTTAAGTGGTTTTGTTAAATGTAATTGATAAAGTAGTTTGGGTATTTTAATAGTAATTTTTTGTTTTGGTGTGCATTAAATAAATGTATAACGATTATTTTTTTTTAAACATCGGCAAACAGGTTCTAAGGCTTTAAATTCTTCTTACAAGAGATCTATTCGAGAATTTAAAGGCCTGTTCGTCGATAGCGAATGAAGAATTCGTTCGCTTTAATTACATTTAAAACAAAAACAAATTTTAAAATATTGTTTTTGTTTTACATGTAAGTTAAGCGAACGAAGTCTTCATTCGCTATCGACGAACAGGCCATAAGTTTTCTTTTTTTTAAGAAATTTATGCTATACTTTTATACAGGGTGCCTGGTTGCACATTTATATTTTCAAACTTAAATAAAAAACGTAATAATTGACACAAAGTTTTATTAAGAACATTGAATGGAAATGAGAATTTTATTTTTTTAAGAGTATGATGTCATCCAGATGCCTTCTGTCGAGCTGAACACACTGTTTAAAACGGAGCCTTGTTTTTCGAAAAAAAATAGTCCAATTATCTCATGTGTGGATTAACAGTTACCCTGACGCAATGTAATGGTTTTTGATGTTTCAATCGACGAGCAAATACGTAAGAATTGCGAGGCTCACTCGACCACTGCGACATCATTACTGAAAAATCCGCAAAATCCTACGTAACGTTTATTACTTTTTGAAATAATCATATTTTAAAATATAAATTTGCCACCAGACACCCTGTATTGAAATAAAATCAAAAGAAATTGTTATTTGCTATGAATTTCTCTATAAAGGATTTTTTAGGCTGTAGGAAATATCGCCCAAAGAAAAATCGCCCAAAAAAATAAATGAAAAATCGCCCAAAAAAATTGCATGTAAAATTGGGCCTGATTTCATATGAAAAATGGCCCAAAATTTTTGGGCTATTTATCGTTATTGTTGGGTGATTTTTCGTTTTTTAAATTTGGGTGATTTTTCATAATGACAAATCACCCAAAAATGTTGTATGAAAAATGGCCCAAAAAAATGGGCTATTTTTAAAATTCTACCATAATCTTACATAGCAGAGAAAACCATGTTTTATTATGGTTGCAAACAACAAAACTATTTTTCAAGAAACTAATTTAATCATTATATGGTTGTCGGCGACAATGATTTGGGTTAATTAAACATAATATCGGTAGAATTTTTTTAAAAATGGCTTTGTAGCTGTTTCTCTGGGTGTATATATTAAATATATATATATCGAAAATAAGGATTTTCTCTTCTATGGTATAACAAATACTGGCTTCGCTAACTAAAGCTTCTCTGTATCGCCGGCCTTCGGCCGGGCGCAAGGATTTTCTCCTCTATGGTATAACAAAGACCGGCTTCGCTAACTAAAGCTTCTCTGTATAGCCGGCCTTCGGCCGGGCGCAAGGATTTTCTCCTCTATGGTATAACAAACACCGGCTTCGCTAACTAAAGCTTCTCTGCGTAGTCGGCCTTGTTCGGAAACAAGGCAGTTTTTCGAAGCTTTACTTAGCGAAACCGGTTTTTGTTAGACCATAAAGGAGAAAATCCTTGCGTCCGGCCGAAGGCCGGCTATACACAGAAGCTTTAGTTAGCGAAGCCGGTCTTTGTTATACCATAGAGGAGAAAATCCTTGCGACCGGCCGAAGGCCGGCTATACAGAGAAGCTTTAGTTAGCGAAGCCAGTATTTGTTATACCATAGAAGATGAAATCCTTATTTTGGATATATATATTTAATATATACACCCGGAGTAAAAGCTATAAAAATATTTTATCCATATTATGTTTAATTTAACCAAATCATTGTCACCGACAACCATATTATGGTTAAATAAGTATCTTTAAAAAAATCACTTGAAATTTTAACGGTATTTTAAAAAAAAATGTACACATTTTTGATTATAAGTTAAGTTGCGGACGTTGCAAAGTGTAATAACGTCCTCGTCCTCGTCTTCGAAGGACATTATGACACTTTAAAAGTGTCCAAGGACACTACGACACTGGACGTTATGACATGTCACCTAAATTTATATGAATAATAAACACTTTTTTGCAAATTAGGTATTTTTTTTTTTTTTTGGGAAAAATTCGTTTTTGCTTTTTGGGTCATTTTTCATTTTCTTTTTGGGCCCTTTTTCGTTTTTTTTGGGCAAAATTTCATATTTACCTTTTTGGGTCATTTTTCATGTTCGCTTGGGCGATTCTTCATTTGGGCGATTTTTCATTTTTTTTTTTGGGCCATTTTTCTTTGGGCGATATTTCCTACAGCCGATTTTTTAAGCTCATAAATCTTGACATTTTGAAAAATGGCACAAAAAATTTTAATATTAATAAAAAACCAGTAAAAGTGCTACATACGGCTGTGCCATATCTTTGATACCCTCCACCGACAGTTCAATTATTTCTTTTTATTTTATCTTTATAAAAACAGACATCAGCAATAAAATTGGTTGAGGATAAATATATTAAATGATAGACCGACAATCAGAAAGTTTTATGATTTTTTTTAGCAATTTTAACTAGCTTGATTAAAATATCATGATTCGTAACAGTTTAAGCCGAACTTAAATGATTTCAAGGCGGGGGATTTATATTGGAGTCATGGTAAGTTATGAACCAATAATTCCAAAATTCTGCAGTGATTTCTGGTATTAAAAAACATAAATTTCAATAAATATCAAAAAAGCGGTGAAATTATTTTTAGCGTTTAAAGTGAATTTTAGAAGGCTGATAAATACGGTAAATCTAAGGTAAATTATGGAACTTACATCACAAAATTGCATAACATTTTTTCTGGCCATATGAAACTAAGGTGAAAGAAATTGTATAGGCCTATAAAACTGTGAACTATTAAATTTTATCCTGAACCATTATTAATTATGGTTTTAGGCGTACTAAACTGTTTTTCGAGAGTAGGGTTTATATGGGGCCTATAGTAAATTATGGACCGATCATCACGATATTTATTAGTGCTATTTCTAGTCCTATAAAACTGAGAAGTATTCAATTTTATTCTGATAGCATTATTTATTACGTTTATAGGCGTACTAAACTGTTTTCCGCGGGTAGGAACTATATCGGGCCTAGGGTAAATCATAGACCGATCTTCACGAAAATTCACAGCGTCATTTCTAGTCCAATAAAACTGTGACGTAGCCAATTCTATTATGAACGCATTATATGTTACGGTTTTAGGTGCACTAAACTTTTTTCCGCGAGTAGGGATTATATGGGGCCTAGGGTAAATTATGGACCGATCTTCACTTAATTTTACAGTGTCATTTCTAGTCATATAAAACTGTGAAGTGCCAGAATTTGTTATGATAGCATTGTTAATTAGGGTTTTAGGCGTAATATACTGTTTTCCGGGAGTAGGGCTTATATGGGGCCTAGGATAAATTATGGACCGGTCTTCACGAAATTTTGCAGTGTGATTTCCAGTCGAATAAAACTAATTTTTGCAAAATGTTAGATCATTCCGTTTATTGTTCCACCATTTATGTTAGTTTTTGTTACAAAATTATAAATTTTTAAGGTTGTTGGTCCACATTTTGATTCATAGCTCTGATCCAACTGAACCGATTTTGCTGGATTCCAATCTGGAACAGCTTAGGATAACTACAAGCAATTTGACTTCAAGTTTGTTAATTTCTTTTGAGTTTTTCTAAAGTGAGCGTGATTTTAACAAACGGACAGACAGACAGATAGACGGACATACAGACAAACGGACATGGCTAAATCGACTTAGAATTACTCTAGGAGCCAGAATATATACACTTTATGGGGTCTGAGATGAATAACAAAAAAGTTTCAAACGGAATGACAAACTTAGTAAACCCTCTTCACTACTAATTGTGGTGGAGGGTATAAAAAACATATTCTTACTGAAAAGATAAATACATGGTATTAGCAGAAAAAAATGATTTTTTGCATACACTGATAGAAAAGGCGTCAAAACGCTGATGCATTTTGGCATCAGTATTATGACAAGTGTCTTCATTTTTGACCACATGACACTTGTCATCATTGTGAAGCAGGCCTTAACATCACTTGGCCAAATTGTCATCAGTTTTAAAAATCTAAATTATGTCATCAATGGGGTGACCCATCGGCATTACAGGAAGGATGAATCGGAGTAAGTTTATTAAAACATGTCATCAGTACGATGACTCAATAACATTGGAGAAAAGACTCATTGGGCTCAGTTTGTCATTAAATTGAGTCATTGGGATTGACTTAAGTCAAAGTGAGAGAATATTATTGTTTACTTACCCCTTTACATGTAAGAACTCTCAATTATAATACAACAACAGCATGCCCGATATAGTTTTCGTTATAATTCTACTTTGACATGTATTTAACGAAATAATTTTAATTAAAATAATATTGGAATTTTTGCTTAGTATTTTGTTTTTAAACATGTCAATAAAGTAAATAATACACAAAATGTGGCATCGAATGTAGTCAAAGTATAGATGACGCATAAAATATGACAAAATTTTATGATGACATTCGTCATTGGATTAGCAACACTTGTTGCCTCATTGATGCCGTTTGTAATAATATTGATGTCACAATTCTGATGTTAGGGCATCATCAATATAAAGATGCATTTTTCTTTGGTCTATGGAGACCGCTGCTGTTCTTGACCAAGCACATTCCAGACGCCTAATTTTGGGCCATTCTTTCATGCCGTATTTCAAGTAAACCCCGAACATTGTTGGCCTCCAAAGCGTCAATAGTTGTTGGGTTATCAGCCACTGACTTGGCGTAGCCTCACAGAAGTTATATTTCTAGAAATAGAGGCCTTATGTTCCACCTAGGAACTACAGGAATTTAATAATAACAATAATTTCTAGAAATAAACTAATCGCCCGATTTTGATTGTGGCCATCGACCATGATTTGACCTATCGACGTGAGGTCATCCTGTCGGAACCACATCTTATCTGGATCAATAACATTCATATTTTCAAACAAATTATCATTGATCATAGTGCGATAACTATCCCCACTGATTAAAGCAAAATATAAAGATAAAAAGATTTATTTCAGATTTTAGTTTAGATTTTTCTAAATTTAAGAAGCAATAGAATCCATATTCGATTCATTTGTTTTTTTGCGTAAAGTGCCAAAAATTGTGAAAAGAGCTTTTAAAATAAGTTTTATGGAAATAGTAAAATATAATTAAAATTTTCTATCAACCCTCGTTTTGTACTACAAAACCAAATAACATGAACACATGGTCAAATAAGTTGGCTAAACAGACAGTCATTAAGTCACAAAGCTTAACAAACTACTTCAAACCGACAAATATTGATTGTTAACATGTGTGTTAATGGGAGGACCTCTTACACATCCTTTCACAAATTAACAACACTAAAGAAAAGTTTGTTAACTCTCCTCACTACCCAACCTTTAACAAAGTTGAACAACAAAACAAAAAACCAAAAACAGAATAGAATAGAACAAACTTCAAAGAAATAAAATCCAAAAATTCCACACACTCAGAGACGTTAAACTCTTCAGACCATCCCAAACCTAAATGGATCAGAACAACTGTGTGTGAATTGTAACTGTTGTAATACAATTACGCAGATTATGGAAAAAAGCCAATTTTCTATTATGTAGATAATTTGTAAAGGAGTGTGTCTAAAAGTTTTAACACACACGCAAGCAAACATATTCAAGCATAACTTTTATATAACTGGATTGAATGTTTAAATTTGATTGTTCTTTCGTGTATTTAATACCGAAAATACAATGCAAGAAGAGTTTTCCAATTCCTTTTAATATTCATTTTAATGTTTGTCTAACATTTACGGTTCAGTTTGTTTTAGACAATTTGTTTTAGGGAGCAAAGGGGAGGGGCAACAAACACACACATAAGATTTGCAAATTTATATACACTTGAAAAAAATAAATTTTTCTGTATCGTTACTTTTAACAAAACCATTTAAAAGAAGATGGTAATGTTGGGTTCATGGGCAGCCATCAAGCAGACAACTCACTTGGGTCCCTTTGTGATACCCAGCGTCAGTGCCCATCCTGTATAGCAGTTACTCAGTAGCAGCCACTGCAGAATTCCATCAATCCGTCTTCTTTAAGAAAATAAAAGGCGATCTTAGTTATATCTTAAATAGATCATCCAAACTGACAATCACTGGCTTTGCAAGGTATATCTCCCTAGTGTCCCGAATTCCAGAATACTGACACAGTTTCCTCTTCCTCCTGGTCATGACAACTTCTGCACTAGTCGTTGAACTAATGGTTACTTAACCATATTTTTGACATGGGCATCTGTAAAGTGGTTCCATTTAGAGCGTGCTCACCAAGATTTAATAAAAATTAAAAGAATTTATCAAGTATTTTGAGACAAAAGCATGCTGGGAGACTATTGCTGAACTCTAATAAGTGAAACGGAACCAACAAAATACAAACGACGTTCAAATAACGCCATTCACTTTTGAAAATTCATTGATTTCAAAATAAACTAGTAATAATTTTATTTAAGAAACGAATAAAGAAACAAATGTATCTCGAAAACCTGACGTGATAGAGAAAAACCAATTACAGATTCTAATTCAGCCCACCCAATTACCCTAGTAAGATATTTGGTTGCTCCAGTTCAAAACCTTGTTGTCAATTGTATGGCTGTTTATCAAAATTACATTTTCCTTTTTTAAAAGCAAATCGCACACTTAGTTCAAAAGTGACTTAATTCAATTGTCGGGTTTATATCCTTAAACTATGGACAATACAATTGTTTATCTATTCAGTGTATTATGTTGTTGTTAACTGTTGCTAAAGCCCTTATGACACTACATTTTTAATGCATTGTTTAAAATTTGGTGAACAGTGCAAATATAAAGTAATAGAAAAATTTACCAAGTGCGAAGGGTTTAGCTGTATTGAGATTTTTGGCAAACTGTCAAAAATTTTACTAAAGTTATCGATAAATAATGAAGTTATGTCAAAATTTTTCAACTTAAAATTGACATTTCAAGCTTGAAATAAATATTAAAAGTGTTGCTAAATCAGCAGTTTATGGGCAAATTCAGCGATGTACCGCTTTTAGTTTTTAGGTTTCTCATAAACAAAAAGTTGGCAACATTTAATAAAATTAACAGAACAGGGATGGCTAAGTTGTTTCAATTGTACTTTTTTGTTGATACTTTTTAAACTAAGATTTATAAAACCTTTTTGTGGTGTTTTTTAAGAACATAAATAAAATTAATTTTAACTAAAAAATCTTTTAGTACAATTAGGGTTAAAAAGTACAATTTTTAAAGGTTGTTGGTACAAATTTAAAAATTCTCAACGCCATCCCTGAAACAAAACCATAACAAGAGAAAAATAAACTAATAAACTTTGCTTAAATTTTTTATAGTTTGCTCTTTCTAGCATTTACTGTTTCTTTCTATCAATTCTATATCAATTAATGAATAAAAAAAGTAGTGTCATAAGGGCTTAAAAACAGTTATGTCATTCTCTATGTTTCAATCGGTATAAAGTTGCTATTCATAAAAGTGACTTATTTTTAGTTGTGTCAGAAAATATAATTATAATAGATCCCTACTGTTAAGTGCTAAGTACAAAGTGTTAATTTGAATTGTGACACCTAAGATAAAATAAATCTTTGTTTGAGTTAGAAATTGGCAAAAGGGTCAAAACTTAAGAAAAATTCAGCTAAAGAGACATTACTTAAAATAATTCGGTAACTTGTGCAAGTAATATATCATCAAAAATGACACAACCAAAAAATGTTCTATTAATAAGGTTTTTGTATGACGTGCTAAATTCCCAATGTTTTTATACCCACAATAGTGGAGAGGGTATTATGCATTTGTTCTGATGTGTGTAACACCTTAAAGAATACCGATCGACTCAGAATCACTTTCTGAGTCGAACTATCGATGTCCGTCCGGCTGGCTGGCTGGCTGTCCATGTAACATTTTGCGCAAAGTACAGGCCGCAACTTTCAAGACAATTTGATAAAATTTGGAACATAGGTTCTTATTGGAACAAGGACCAAGCCTATTGAAAATGGGCAGAATCGTAGGACCACGAGGGAAGATAGGGGGAAATTTCTTCCTCTCAGAAACTATCAAACCGATTTTAATTAAATTTAAAACATAGATAGATCCGTATCTATATGGACACATAAGCTATACAGTTTCTCAAAAATAGGACCACAACGGTAGGTAGGGGACAATTTCTGCCCCTCACAAACTTTCAAACCGATTTTTATGAAGTTTATAAACATAGATAAATCGATATTTCTATGGACACATAAGCATGATGTCTTTTTAAATACTGTGGTGTAGGGTACAATATGGTCGAGCTTGACCGACTATACTTTCTTACTTGTTACTTTTAATAAATACACTGAATTTTATTGTTGAAGAAAATGTTAATTATGTCCCTGGAAAAACTTGTTGATTTTTAGCAATAGTTGGTAGTTATTTCATACGTTACCTGGTAAGTAGTTGTCATTACAATTGACATTATTCTGAAAACTACAATAAGTACTTGCTAGTAATGACCTCAGCAACTACTTATAACTTTTATTATTTTCACTACTGAATATTTGTTTCATCTCAATAAATACTTATTAGTTGTGCTGTTTTCAGTACTGAATATATACTACTGGTAATGCACTCAATAAGTACTTATTGGGTCTATTAACTAGTGATTTATTGGCTTCTAGTAAGTATTTTGTAAGTACTTACAATTCAACTTACTTGTAGTTAAATAATAACTAGATATTTTTTGACTTCTAGTAAGTGTATTTTGTAAGTACTGAATTCTGTGTACACCTCGAACAAAAATTAGTAGTTATTCAGCCGAAAAATAAGTATTGTTTACTTTTCTCCACTTACAAGGTAAGTAAAGTTTTTGCTGGGGTAGTGTATAAATATCAAAAAAAAAACTTTTTCAATCATAATCTGTATGGATTTTCTACTATTTCTTTTAAACTATTTTTTTTTTTTTTTTTTAACAGTTTTTTTCAATTTCTGAAAAAACAAGTTTTTTGAGTTGAGTCACTTTCGAACAAGATGTGTGAAAACTTTAATTTGTGGTAAACATAACAGTGTTATTCTTAAGCATAGCATGTTTAGAGGCAACCATAATATGATTGCGGTTACTTATAGTGGACTAAATTAACCCATAGTTAAATTAGAGATTGCTGTTCGGTTTTAACCGAAACCGCGGTTTTAAATGCCTAAAAACCGAAACCGAAAACCGACAAAAAACCTCGATTTTAGCTTTTACTTTAACAATGTATTTATGCTTGAAGAAATTGCAAATTAAACATCATACTCGTACTTCATATACAAAAACTTTATACATAACAGCCTTCAACAATGACAAAATTCAAAATAAGTATTAAGAAGAACAAATGTTAACTTTATAACTCTCAAGTACACATCTTATTTGTGAGGCATAAACTGCCACCTGGGCCACTTGAATTTTGTATGGAGTTTCTTGTGGATATAGAAAAAACTCACACTAACGAGCACATGGGCAAGGCTAAGACTACTTTATATGTATGGAGCTTTATGGCTATAGCAGGAACATTTTGTTGGGAAATAAAACAATTTTTCGAAAAAAACAGAAAAGAAAGAATTCGTATGTGTTGTGTATGCTTTTTGAAACGTTTTATTTAGTTTTTATTTACTGCAGTACATATATTATAGGAAAAAAACTGGAAAAAAGTCAAAGAATCCCTGGCCAGGCCCAGATATACACTTAAGGGCGAATAAAAGTACCTGAATTGAAACAAATAAAAAAATTGTATTACATGCAAAAAAATATATATTTTTATGTATGAATTTAACTTTGGTATTTTCAAAACCGAAAACCAAACCGAAACCGACCGGTTTTAATAATTTTAAAACCGAACATTTTTACGGTTTTTAGCAAACTCTAAGTTAAATGTGTCCTCTATATGGAATATTTTTCCTTGAAAACTGTGTTGCTAACATTGACTAGAATTTCTTTACGTGTAAAGAACCCCATTTTACTGGAGAGAAATAAATTAGCATGTAGATGAACTAAAATTGGGGATATTGAATTTCATAGAAGTGTGTGTATTTATGTGTTCTTGTATTGTTATATTGGAGTAAAAATTATTTATAGCAATTTATCGATTATTTTCTGTACTTATTTTTAGAATTTCTACACATTTATAATATTTAAAAAAAAAACATTAATATCAATTTGGAAATATGACATTTGTTTCAGCTATTTAACCTATTTGAGTAATAGAAAAAATATTTTTTTTATAAATATTTTATTAAGGCAAATACGATAAAAAAAAATTTATATTAAAATGCAATTAGCTAAAATTTAAAAAAATTTTTGAAACTTTATTGAAAAAAAAAAAATAGAAACCTTTGGGAAATATCTTTGCTAATTTGTTAATTTAACAGGTATTATTACTTTTTGAAATATGTTGCTATTAAAATGTTTACAGTTTTTGTTGTTTTTATGTGATAAAAAAAAATACTGGGCTACAAAATAAATAAAATATTCGAAATAATTATTCAGATCCCAGTACAAACTTCGCTTCCTTTTTCAAAATGAATAGCTTCTTTAACTCATTATTTAGTAGCTTTCTTCTATAACTAAATCTTAAACAACTTCTATAACTACTTTTTTCTGGTTGTATTTAAGTAAAAAAGTAATGACTAGGGATGAGATTTTCATGCACTAAAAAATCGAAAATATGAGCATAAAACATGCACTAAAAATTCCAAAATATGCATTAAAAAAATTAAAAATATGCACTAAAAACTTGACCATTTTCAATAAAAAATTCCTTTGTTGTTTTTATTGTATTGTTATTCAAAGGTATAATATATTTTAGAACTTACCCCCTGTTCATCGATTTCGAACGAAGATTTTAAATTAACTTAAATAACTACATCATTTAAATTGCGTAGTCAAATAAATACTTTTTTATATTATCAAAAGTAAGCCTTTGTCTGTTAAAAAGCTTTTTTACATGGAAAATGATCTCTCAACGTCAACCGAAGTTGAGGCATACTTCAAGGATGCCAATACATTTGAAGAATATTAATTTTCTAATTCAGATCCCACATTTGATTCTAGCCTCTTCAGACCATGGGTACACATATGTGCACCTAAAAATATTACAAGTTTTAAAGACTAGCGACATCGTGTGACCAATAGAAACAGTTTAATTACTTGCTTTAAGCTACTGCGCTTCAAAACAATATCAAAAGATGGCAGGGTTTAGAAGTTTTAGCCATTATTTTTACATCTGAATTTAACTGTTTGAAAAAACCATACTGTTGGGATATTTTTCCTCAATAACTTATCGCTAAGACCTGAAGTACACATATGTGCACCTGTTTTTCTACCAGTTGAAACAAGAAAATTAAAAAAATAATAAAAACCGAAATTTAAATTACACCTCATAAGATAAAACAAATAGTTAATAAGCCCTTTACTTAATCGGTTCAGTCCAGATCTTAAGAAATTAAGAATTTACGTTGAAATTTTTCATATATTAAGACCTGAGGTACACTTATGTGCCCCCTTAATTTCTAAGAATTCAAATAAAATTTTTTAAAAAAAAATATACAGTTTTCTTATTTCCTCCCCAAATGTTGTAAACAATATATAAGAAATGTAAAAATTCAATGGGTTAATGCTTGGGGTCTTAAGAGGCTAGATCAAAAATATTTGAAATTTGTTTTATTTTTTGAAATCCTCTATTTTTATTTTTATTTGCAACAGTTTTTGGATTTTTTTTTTTTAATTTGTCGGGCTATTTTCCATTCACATGTAAATGTTACTTTCCGCCATATCAATTAATTTGAGTTGACTATTAAGTGAATTAAATCCTGTATGAAACCAATAAATCAATATTATCGAATTGGCTTCTGATTTCTTCTGCAACTCGGTGTAACCCATGTGCCAATCAAGTAGCATGTAACAGTTTTCGATAAATTGTTTTAGGGCAATTGGCAGCCTTAACCATGTAAGGTGCTGCATCGGTTAAAAATTTAAGGATCTTTTGTTGAAATCTTGTATTTTATGCAGAGCTCAAAAAAATTAATTAATTGATTTAAAAAAAAAAATTTTTTTAAGGGTTTTTTATACAATTTGGAAATTTTTCGAAGAACTTTTTTTTATAATATGGAAATTTAAAAAAACATATCACTCAAAAATGTTAAAATATGCAAAAATATGCATTTAAAACCAAAATATGCAAAAATATGCATTTTCACCAAAATATGCAACAATATGCAAAAACAAATCAATGCCATTTTAACGCAAATTTAATGATTCGGAAAGATAATTGGTCGACACTATCGACAAAAAACATGCATTTGCATGGAAATCGCATCCCTAGTAATGACTTACTTTTGAATGCGTTCATTTTGGGACATACCTTGTAAAATTCATTGGTTCTTTCAATAAAATTGTAAGTAGTGCTTTTATGTTTTTCTGATTACTCAACACATTATTTTGTAGGCGAAGTTTTTACTGGGATATTAGTATTTTTTTGTAAATTCAGCTTAAATTTTAAAAATGTTGTCATACTTAATATTGAATTAAACCCTTAAAAACTTCAAAGGTGACCAAAAAAAAAACAAAGAGATTTAATTAATCTATAATTTATCTATTTAAAAGTTCATTAACAGCCTGGCAGATGATGTCGATAGACAACTTTAGCCCCACAAACTATCGCGTTGTTGGTCGAACAAGGTTTCTAACCTTAATTTATGGTCTACACAGTTGACACAGCAACACTGAAAGGCTGGCATCGACAAAAGATGTTAATCCAGTCATGAAAATACAACTCTGTGCAGCAAACAAAAAACAAACAAAGCAGTAAACAATAAATGACGAACAGAATTTTGTGAAAAATATTTTAAAAGACTAATTGCCTGTTCACCGATTTCGAACGAAGACTTCGTTCGCTTAACTTACATGAAAAACAAAAATAATATTTTCTTATTTGTTTTTGTTTTACATGTAAGTTAAGCGATCGAATTCTTCGTTCGCAAATAGATAAAGAGGCAGAAAATAATTTTATTAGTGTAAAATATTAAATTTTTGATATTCCATTAGGCTTGAGTTCATCAAATTTAATTTTCATTAAATTATTTTCACTGAGGGAAGGAATTTTACAACTTGGAATTTTTTTTTTTGTTTTTTTTTTTATTAAAATATATTGATAATTTTTCCCGGCTGAGCTCAATGAAAATTAAATTTGATGAACTCAAGCCTAATGGAATATCAAAAATTGAAAATTAACAGTTCAACTAAAATCAAGAGTGTAAAATATTTTTAATGTTGGGGTGTAAAGAAAAATTTCGTTTAATATTTTCACAAAATGCCTCTGTCGACATCTACAACCAAAAGTTAGGCTGACTTCCAAAACGTCAAATGCTTTGTATAAGAACAAAGCATAATGTTTCATTACGCCGCAGTACAATATATATGCAATGCAAACCCTTCCAAAACGTCAATGGTAAGTATTAGTAAAGCAGCAAAAAAGCAATCGGAGCATCGGTTTTAAAGTTGATGCTTTGTAGTATTTGACATTTAATTTGCAAGCAATACAGATTTATTTTAATATTATGCATTGCATCACTTACATTTCAAAACGTTTAAATAAACAGAACACAAAGTTGCATTGATTCGGTACTTTGTACATGTGCATCGTTAAAATACAGTAGTGAAACTGTATACAAACTTTGTATTAGTACGTTTTGGAAGTCAGCCTTACTGATTCAGTCATTTGTGCTCGCATAATATTCCTTAGTGGGGCGAAAATTTGTATGAAAACTACAACGTTATCGTTCGCTTGCATTGTCGATGTCGTGCTGGAAAGTGCTAATGGGGCGCAAATCAGCTGTTTGTCATTAAAAATGCCAACGAACGATAGCCGTCGACATCGTGAGGCAGGCTGCTAAAGTTTGCTTTTATTACGCTGAATAACAGGACAGGTGACAGCTAACGAAACAGTGGCAACAGTGGATTTGGATCTTTCGATTTTCACCTCAGTGGATTCGTCGATAAGCAGAATTACCGCATTTGGGCGAATGTTAATCCAAGAGTGATTGTCGAAAAACCAATGCGCCCACTAGGAGTGACTGTTTGGTGCGGTTAATGGCCTGTCGGCATCATCGGGCCGTTTTTTTTCCAAAATGAGGCCGGTCAGGCAGTTACTGTGAATGGTGTTCGCTATCGTGAGATGAAAACGAACTTTTTATGGCCCGAATTGGAAGATATGAATGTGGACGATTTGTGGTTTCAACAGGACGGTGCCACTTGCCACACAGCTAACGAAACAATAGCTCTTTTGCGCGACAAATTCAATGGCCGTGTTATCTCACGTGGTGGAGATGTCAAATGGTCGCCAAGATCATGTGATTTGACACCGTTGAACTTCTATCTGTGGGGTAATTTGAAAGAAAAGGTGTACGGCGATAAGCCAGCAACAATTCAAGAGTTCAAGGATGAGATAATTCGGCACATTAGCTGCATAGAACCTCAATTATGCCTTAGCGTCATCGAAAATTTGGTCCATCGAATGGAAGTGTGCCGCCGAATTCGCGGCGGCCATTTGACTGATATTTTGTTCCATACATAATTCAACCATTCCAAAATTATCATAATTAAAAGAAATGACAATAATTTCCTTAATAATTTGTGTTTTATTTAAAATCAACATCGGCTCTTAAAATTTAAACACCCTTTATAAAAAACAAAGAAATTAAATTAATACGAATTTCTATGGATGCTCTTATTGTCATAAGGGTTTAAGCCCAATGAAAAAGGCCAGAAAACCTCTTTAATTTCAAATAGCCCCGCTACAAAATTGCATCCAAACAATAGTCTCTTGAATAGCCCATAAACGCCTCAACTTGCCTATTAATGTTGGTATTTATACAAAATTGGGCGGCAGTAACTTCTATAACAGCGTCTCTATTATGTGCAAGGGGCTAACATGTGGCCCTAAAATCACAAACATCTTTTATAAAAATCTTAATTTTGATTGCTAAAAAAACACCAGTACCCATGTTCTGTAACTTTAGTGAGAACTTCTTGCATCGATAAGATGTGAAACAAAATATTCCATCGTTTCTCTAAAAGTGAGAAAAATGTGTGTCTGTAACTCATGTCGAAAACTATCAGAAAAGATTACGTCGTTACGTTATAAATGTCATAATATTGCACTCAAGCCGATGTGACATTGCCGACGTTCTGAACGCCAGTAACACATAACGTTTACTTAAATTGAAAATTTTTCAATGACGGCGGCGAAAACACAACCGTAGGCTACGCCAAATTATGTAAAGAGCGACTTTAATGTTTGTTGTTTGCAAACGAGCTTTGAAGAAATTCGTATATTTTATAAAAATGTTAAAAGCAAAATTATAAAACAATGTTTTCATGTGACAAGAATAAAAAATTATTATTCTTTGCATTTTTAATTGTTTTTTAAGCCTGGTACTCTGTTCAGTATTTCGTGCGAAATGTTTTCAAACTCAATATAAAAAAAATTTCTGTGAAATACAAACGAAAAAATGTTGATAGAGTTGTACTCTCTTTATATACGAAAAACATGCGAAATGTTTCTAGCAACATTTTTATTTTGCGTGCGAAACAAGTGCAGCTCCTTTTATTTCGCACGGAATTTTAAGCAATAACTAATCATTTTTTGTAATTTTTTATTTTGTTTTTGTAAAGTGGAGTTTATAACAAGCGTTTCAGAAATAAAAATTTAGAAAAGTGCAAAAATTAGCAATCAAATGAAATTTTTTTGGTTTTTACTATAGAAAATAATTAAAATAAAATTGTTTTACTTTTTTTAATGACATTTTTCAAAACACATGGTTTTGTCATAGATGGGGGTAGTGCACTTGTTTAAAATTATTGTAATAATTTTGTTAATGTTAAGTGATGAACTAAAAATTTTCAATCTTACTACACATTAGTCACTTAAAACATTTTGTGATAAAAAAATAGTTTGATTTAAAATCAAGCAATCATCAGTTTATTGCAATTTTTTTTTCTTCACTTATTTGACTAAAAATTTTGCACACAATTTAAAATATAAAACTTGTGTTTGCATGATTCAATCCAAGAATTATTCCGTTATTGACAGAATTTCATTTAGTTTAATTTTCTATGATTAGGCATATCATCGGAAAAATCAAAAATGCAAGTACAAAATTAAATTTTTTTAAATTTTATTGATATTATGTTTTCGTACAGCTTTTTGATTGCAAGGTACAAATTTGTAAAAAATAATTTATTGCCGTTTTATTTAGTGAGAGTGCAATGTTGATTTAAGTCAAACTTTATTGTACTACCCCCATCTATGGTTTTTGCTTACATTCAAAAATAATGTTGCATACTTGCAGGATAGATAACATTGATACATGACAAAATTTTCGTGTGAAATAATCAATGTTGCTCAACATTTTTCGCAGGTTCGAACAGAGTACTAGGCTTTAGTGTTAAAATTTTTTCTCGCGCCATTTTTATTCGTGAGTTTATTTGACAGTTCAGAGCGGGATCTTTTCTCACCAAAATGTTACAGACACACTTTTTCTGTAAATTGGCTAGTAATTTCCTTACGTGACAGCTTGTACTCGCCAAAAAAATAGTTACAGACACAATTAAGTGAGAAAAACAGCTGTTTGTTTCAATTTATGGCATTTTTGTGTCATTTGACACATTTCAATCGAAAACTTTCTCGACTCGAGAGTTACAGAACATGGGCACAGTATTCAGAAAAAAATTTTGAAAATTTCCAAAATACGACTTATTTGACTTTTTGCTATCTTACTAAAACTTATGGTGAGAATATCAGGAATCTGAATGACATTTATTTATACAGTTAGTAAAACGGCTTATTAAAAAATTTGCTTGGGCTCAGGTTAAAAAAAAAAGTGGAATTTTTCAAATATGAAGTCTAAACAGGCGACTAAATTATTATTATTTCTTTGTAGCTTAGTGTAATGTGTATTAAAATTCAATTTACTAATATTAAATCGTTTAAAATTCAAAGTTAAAATTGCATATAATTACTTTTGACTAATAGCAACTAATTGAAATTGATATTTTAGCTCATTCCCAAAAGTTTCCATTTGAATATTTAGAATAAACCTGAGAGGCTTTTAAAACTAAAATAATAATAATGTAAATAATATACATTAGGGAAAAATTTCAATGAATCAAATTCATAAAATTATAGAAATTACTATTGAAATGTAAATTACGCACTGTCACCGTCAAGTATAAATTTAGTAAATTCTGTATAAGTCCGTTCATGTGTTGGGGATGCTGACTTGATTCAGCCAATTTTCTGCTACAGACTCTTTGCCTTTTTTAATAACTTAAACTCAAAATAAAGCTTGTAATATCCCTTAACAGTTTTTTTTTTATATTTATGAAACTAAAGCGTTTTTATTTACTAGAAACAGCTACAAAATGTTTACTTTTATTAATCATTATTTTCCTTAATCTTTAAATGACTTTTTCAACAGCATTTTTATCAAAGTTTTTATTATTTTCTCCATTTTTATCTATTTAAATTTTAATTAAACTCTCCTGTATTTCCTTGTTTGCTTTAATGCATATTTAACTATCCGCAAAATATTTTGTATTAAAAGAAAATTTATACAAGAGTATAGAACAAAAGTTTATACTTTAATCCTGTCATCTACATAAAATAAAAGCTTCAAGTAATTAAATGTGAACCACTTGTATTTAATACATGCATAGACATAAACCAATCCATACAATCCATCGCACAAACACCCCCACTCACACAAATACATACATATGCATACTCATGGCTAAATTTTAGTACACCTACAAAGTGAGTACTGTATTGCTGTTAGCAAGTGTGTTTACAACAACACTAACGGCATAAACAGCATGTCCTTTCATCCTTACACTCAACTTCAACAAAAATATAAACCCTCTTACAAACACCGCTCACACTCACACACACACAGACACAACTACAATGACACTAATAGAACAAAGCAGTCATGCAAGAAGCAGCCAAAGTCAAATCGTGTGAATTATGAATGAGTCAGAAGAGAGAGTTTTGCAAAGTAAAGGGTGGACCAAGTATGCAAAATATTTTGTTAGGTCATGTGACATCAAATTATCTCAAAAAAAAAGTTTTAAAAGAAAAAGGTGTTTGTCGCTAAATATGTAATAACCCTGCAAATAATAGGGCCAGTCCAAACACGCGTGTAAAGAGTAGTCCACAAAGGACCAGGACTAGTCCAAAAGTAACCCAAACGTATGGAAAAAACCTGGTCTATTAAACATTACGATGTCCTAGGAGAGGACCATATAACCCACCTTTGGACCACTAAGGAGTAGTTTTAAAACTACTCCATGGTATACTCAAGAGGATTAGTTTTAAAGTCGTTTCAAAACGAAAGCATGTCGTTAAAAAACGAAGAGATGTCGTCTCACTACAATTTAACAATGACATGGTCCATGCTTGCATTACATCGGACCAGTCCATGGAGTAGTCCATTTTATCAAAATGGATAAGGTGGTCCAATTTTATTTGCAGGGAAAGGGTCCAACCATAATGCGCGATGTAAATTGTAAGTGCCGGTTCACACACGTCAAGTTTGACTCGTCAAGTCTTGAGTTCCTAGAGAAGGAAAAAGAAACGACATTCTCTCCCAAAAGGTCAAGACTTGCCAAGACAAACTTGACCTGTGTGAACCAGCACTAAGTCACATATTTACGTGAAGTTTTTGGCCCAACTTGATTTGACATTTCTATGTTTGTGTGTTTGACAAATTCAGCCACGGAGTGGTACACAATTGAGCAGCGTGTTAATATTGTTGAAGCCTTTTTGCAAAATGGGTGTTTAAATTAAAATGCATTTCGTGAACTTCGCGAGGCAAACTATCCCCTCAGTGAATTTGTTATCAAGCAGAATTGCCGCATTTGGGCAAATGAGAATCCACGAGTGATTGTTGAAAAGCCGATACATCCAAAAACAGTGACTGTTTGGTGCTGATTTCGAAAATTAGGTCGGCCACGCAGTTAACGTGAATGATGTTCGCTATCGCGTGATGATAACGTACTTCTTGTGGCCAGAAATTGAGGATATGGGCCTAAAAGATATGTGGTTCCAACAGGATGGTACCACTAGCAACTCAACCAACGAAACAATGACGCTTTTGCGCGTGAAATTCAATGGCCGTGTTATCTCAAGTTGTGGCGGTGTTAATTGACTGCCACGATCATGTGATTTGACGCCGTTTGACTTCTTTTTGTGGGGATATTAAAAATAAAAAGTAAACGCTAATAAGCCAAGATCAATTCATCAGCTACAGGATAAGATAATTCGGCACATTAACGGCATTGAACCTCAATTATGTCACAAAGTCATAGAAAATATGGACAATCGGATAGGAGTATGCCACCAAAGCCGTGGCGAACATTTTGCCGATATTTTGTTTCACACATAATTGTCATAGATCCTTCTATCACAAAAAAAATAGAAAGATAGTTCTCTGAAACCTTTTTGTTTTATTTACGATTAACTTTGTAAGTTTTAGTTGGACTACCCTTTAAAAATATTTGTATTGAAAAATTTATAAATTTTAAAAAAGTCTCTTTGACAAGGCCTTTTAAAAATGATATGCAATCGATAGCCCACCGAGATAACTTTACCATTGATTGCTCACTATAAAATTCTTGTATTTAGAGCTAAAGAGCAAAACGTTTCATTATGATATTGATCTTGTTCTTTTGGACTGCCATTGGCCGGCAATCTTTTCGGGATTGATTTATGACCTTCTTTTACTTTAAAGAACGATCTAACTAAGTTTCTCGTTCGCAGTTAATCGTGAAACTCTTATAATCTTAAAATATCAAAAAATATCCCAGCTAGGTTCTAAGCGTAAAGTCCTATTCCTAACAATACCCTACTTAAAAAGCAGCCTTAATAGAGACTTGCAAAAATGTTTGTTTTAAAAATTTTCCAAACTTCAATTTAGATATCTCTGCCTGGCTTGTCGAAAATTAAAGTTCTTTTAAGACTTTATAAACAGTATAAAAATTTATTACAAAATAACAGAGACGACAGTTTAAAGTTGAGTGGATTAAAAGAGCCAACCAAGAGCAGCAACTAAATAGTTGGTGTATTTTGGTTTATGAACAAAACTGAACATTATATTTAGTTAAATACGAGGGTAGAAAAAACATTTTTGGTATTAAAGAATTCTTAACAAAACTTCAAAATCAGAAAAAATATGATTTTAATAAAAAAATGATAACAGGGTTGCCAGATCTGAAAATCATATGACGATTCAATTACAGGCGGCTTATGATTTCATGATGCACGTCCCATGAAATAATAACAGATATGCCGTTTATTTTAGACTGTCGAAAAAAACAATTTTTGCGATAAAGTTTCAAATCAATGGAAGCACAAATAATAATAGAGTTGCCATATTTGACCATCGTATAACAGTTTTAACCAGTGTTCGAAAGTAAGCAGACTATTGTTAAGTGTTCGGCGCACACACCCAGGAATGATATCTATTTTTTAGTGTTTGTGACACAAACTTTGTGTAGACGAACACAACCCTTAATACCGTTCGTAACTATTTTAAAGAAAGAGCCGAACATTATATAGTGTTCTGAAAACAGAACAATTGTAGTGATACTGTATACAAACATTATATTTTAATGTTTCTTTTTTTACATTCCTGAAGAAATGAACAAACACAAAATTTAAGAAACGACCGCAGCACGAAAAACTTAGGTGTGTATTGTGTATGTGTTTTGTTTGTGTAAAATTATTTTACTGGCTTTTTTGTTTTATTTTTTGTATGTGTATTTTGTTTCTGTAAAAATTTTTGATTTTTTTACCAGCCAAAAGAGCGCTACGCACAGCAGAAACTTACGAACATTAATTAGCTGAACCGAACACAATGAAGTATGTGTTTTTTTTTTATTTACGAACGGAATTAAATGTTGTCATCTTTTTGTTGAGTTAGATAAGAACAGTATTATTTTTGTGCACTAAGGGGCGATTTAGTGTTTATTTTCGTTGGTTCAAACTCTATTGAACTTCTTGGTGTTTTTTTACTAACTAAATTTTAAAAACTTCTTAAGCATAGCCTGTGCTATAGTTTTATTTAAACAGAAATAAAAAGCAAATCGAGCACAAATTAAAATAGAGTTAACAGATCTGACAATTATCGTATCATAGTTTTATCCCTGTTGGAAAATAAATGTTCAAAAACGCATTAAATGAAATTTTATTTTTCAAAATACTTCTGTGATTATAGTGATCATTACCTAAATACAAAACAATTGAAGGAGTTTTGATTGGTATAGATTAATGCTTAAGTTTATGAAAACCACTTTAAAAAAAAATCAAAATAAAAAGCTTTTTGCTTTACTTAAAGTTTAACTAAAGGAAAAATTCTTCTCTTAGATCAAACTGTTTTAAGCCATTGCACTTCTTTTAACCACCTCCGTATACATTTAAAGCATATTGTTTTTTCACAATATAAACAAGATTTAAAAAAAAAAACATGTGTATTAGTTTGTCAAGGGTAGTAGGTGTTTTGTTTTATTATAAAAGACCTAAAGCTCTTAAAGCCACTAAGGCGTGTCCTTTAATAATAATAAAATAAAAAGATAAATAAAATGAAAAAAATAAAACAAAATGATTTTGTGGTAAAATTGTCTGCATTTTTTTATCGAAACCATCTCATAAACGTTTTATTAAAATAAAACTACTCCTACCAACAAATTTTCCCTACACACTCTTATACACTGTCTAAGTATTATACACTACGTATGAGTCATTGACAGCTTTCGAGCTCGTAAACAGACAAAGGTCAACAAATTGGTTAGTATGTGTGTGAGTGTGAGTGTAAGTGTGCGTGTGAATGGATTTTAGTATATTAAAGAGAACCGAACAACAACATAAATATTATTGCTGTTACTTTTGACATAATGTAGGGTTCCTAGATGTTTAACAAGACTTCATTATACCTAAAATTAATTATAATAAAAAATATTTTTGCATATCATGCATATCATATATGCTTTATAAAAATGATGTTTTTTTAAGCCCGATAGAACTTGAACTTGCGTATTCTGGACATTAAATTGTATGCCACTTTTATGAGCCGGGATACCATAAAAATGCAATCGCATGTTTTTCCTTGTGCGACCAATGAAGGCAGAAACAATATATTTATCCGCTTAAGCGCTTTTTATGAATTTTGGCATCGATCTGTTAGTGCATATTTTTGCATATTTTACCATTTTCAGCATTTTTTTTGCATAATTTAGTTAATGGAGCCCTTTTTGCAGCATTTTTTATGCGTATAGCGCATATTTTGCCATTTTAAGGTATTTATCACTGTGTGGGAGACACGGATCTTTATTTATTTTTTTTTTTTTTGTATTTTATTACGTAGTGGTGTTCGTATATTGGGTTATAGATAACGTAATATCCCAAAGTTGACGTAAAGAAAAAACAATTGAAATTAAAAAATTTTTGGGAAATTTTTCACTTTTGCTGCTACCTAAGCGCTACCTGAACAGTGTTAAGAATAATTCCTAGGAAGTTTATATGCTCTACACTGAAAGAAAAATGCTTCATATATTTAATGAATCATTTTCATAAAAAAACTTTCCTTAGGTAAATGAAAATGTTCATTGTCTTAATGGAATTTCATAGTTATAATGAAGTATTTTCGTTAAAATCGCTTCATTGGATTTCGTAATTACGTTAAAAATTTTCATTAGATATATGAAAACTTAAGTTTGTCCAAGTTAAAAAAAAAATTTTTAATTGGGAACATAAAAAAACAATATACAAACATAACTATGTATATTCATAAATTAATACAAAATTATAGTTTCCTTAAAAAAATGTTTAATTGTTAATTAAAAAATGTAAGATTTAATAATTTCATACATCGAATGTTACATGTATGCCATTAAATTTATGAAATCAAAAAAATTTTTTATAAAAGCAACATATTTCAATAATTGCCTTCATAAATTTAAATTTTCATTGTGACAATAAAAATGTCATTATAGTAATGAAACAAAAACCTTCAATCCACTTTCAATCAACGTTGTTATTGTTATTATGGACAATTTAATCTCATATTTACGCTCTTAATTGAGTAAAAACATAGTTTTTTAATACAAAAACTAAACTGCCCCGGTAGACTAGCTGGTAGCGAGGTAGTCTAACAGCACCGAGGTTGACTGATCGAATCCCGCCAGAGACAGAAAAAAAATTAAAAATAAAATAAAGTAAAATAAAAAACAGAAAAGATAAAAAAAAAATAATTAAAAAAATAAAAAAAATAAAAAAAATAAAAAAAATAATTAAAAATAAATAAAAAAAAAAAATTTACTTTATTTAAAGTATTCATCCAATGAATAATATTCATAGATCTAATGTAATGTTTCATTAAATCCTTTTAATGAAACAGGTTTCATCGATCCAACGAAGCGCTGCATAGGTTCCTTTTTAATGCAATTTTTCATGGAATTAATGTCAAAATTCATTGGTATTGCGAAGAAAATTCTTTCAGTGTAGAAAGTTGTTTATGTAGATTTAGGTACATTTTTTTAGTTGATTGTTTCCTTGAATTTTGAACGGTTTGCTGCATATAGACCTGAACAGGGGGAAAAAAAATTAAATAAAATCTAATTTTTTTAAGTTTTTTTGCGATTTTGATCTTGAAGATGAGGTTTGTTTTGATTTTATATGTTCACAATTTTTGTTCTTTATTTCAAGGGTAAATCTCAGAGGTTAAATCAAAATTCCGAGCAGTTTGCAGGATATAAAAATATAGATATAAATTTTTTTGGGCAAAAATGACACCGAAGCTCCAAATCTTTGGGGGCCCATAAAAAAAAGTGAATGACTTTGGGCAAAGCTGGGAGACACGGGTCTTTTTTTTGGTATTTTATCACGTAGAGTTGTCCGTATATAGTTAATTTTTTCGTGTTGCACTGTGTATTGATACATATTAAATTTTTAAGATGCCGACAAGAGCTTTCGCATCAAATAATTTTATTTTTCGAAAATATATTACATACTTCAATTTCGACATCTACATTTAATTTTAACTCTTAAATTGTAAGACAAAACTAGTTGTCATTGAGGATAAATGTTATGTGATGTATATCTAAACTAATCTTTTAGACTACCGATCGACTCAGAATCACTTTTTAAAGTGATCTAACGATGTCCATCCGTACGTCTGGCTGGTTGACTATCCATATTAGCCTTGTGCGCAAAGTAAAAGTTCCGACATTGTTGAATGAGCAATTTTTAATTTTCAGAGCATATTTTTGTAATATTTTTCAGGGCATATTGTCAAGTTCTTACGGCATATTTAATGCACATAAAACTCGTTTTTAGAGCATATTTCTGGTTTCCCTGTTTATGAGTATTGATGGCCGTATGTTAAGAATAATACGAAACATTTTGACTTTTAGATGTCAATAGTTGCTGGTTTATCAGCACAAGACAGTAGCTTAACGTTGCGCCACAATAAGGAGTCAAATGGTGTCAAATCGCATGACTTTTAAGGTTAATTGACAGTTTCGTTTCTAGAGATTAACTCGTCGCAAAATTTTGATTTAAATAAGTCGATGGTTGCTGTCGCCGTTTGGATTATTGCATTTGGTCCTGTTGTTTTTGCGTCTTTCCATGTGAGAATGCATTATCCTAGTTCTTGGAGTATCCAGTCTATATTTATTTAACCTTGTACCCGTTTCGTTAATCTGTTTTTGTTCCCGCTAAGTAGATGATTGGCCTGCAGGATAATGGGGCTGCCTACAAACAACGCCCTCCATGTATTTTCATCATGGTTTACGAGTTTTAAAATAATTTAGCGGATTTAACCCCCCTCCAAAGAATTCATCTACGAAGCCCCTTTAACACCCGCTCCGCCCCTGGAAAAGAGGATAACATTGTGGCATATGACTGACAGCTACCATCCCCTGAAAACAAAGGTAGGAATCAAAGATAAGCAAGTTTCCCCACCACTACAACAAAAAGATATAGATATCAGAGATCGCCAAACACATATATTCACATTTCTTGTTTCTCTTGGTTGATTATTTTTAAGCGAAATTGTTTTTGTTTGTTCAGTGTTATTTAGTAAAACATACAAATTATTTTCTCATGCTCTCTTTATTAGTGTTAGAGCACTCGCACATGAGCGGTGTTTTGCAGACCTCTGATCTAGATCATATCCGGTACAAAGAACTTTAAATCTCACATTATTATGATATTTTGGCGGGTCCTAATGGGGTACACAAATCAACAAATTGTCTATAAATACTGTAGTGTATCATATGGTCGGGCTAAACCGGCTACACTTTCTTACTTTTTACACTGGTGCTATAAAGTTTGCTGTTTTTTTTTTTTTTTTTTTTTTTTGTATATTTTTAGTTGTTGCTGGCTATCTTTGTGTTTAAGCTTTATTATTTATTAAAAAACACGGAAGTTCTAACACTTTTTTTTTTTTTTTTGTTTAAAAGGTATTAAAAGGACAAAAGGTCTGCTGCTTTCGTTGGAAAGTCCTTTTGTATAAAACAAAAAACCTAAACGTGTATACAGAATGCTGTAACTAAAGGAAATTGTTCGTGTTCGTTATATCTAATCATGTTGTCTTGTGTTGTTTCTTGCTGTTGTCATATGTTTGTTCGAAGATATTAATTTTTCCAACTTTCCTTATCTTTTTTGTTTTTGTTGCTGATGTTTTTTTTTCTTTCCTGCTGTTCCTGCTCCTGAATACTTAATAAGGGATTTTAATAAAGTGTTTTTTTTTGTAAGTTGGGTGTAGAGGAATAGAATTGTTGAAGAAGCTTAAATTTGGATTTGTAAGAAATACAATAATTGAATAAATTTCTTTAAGATAATATTAACTTCTTTAAAGCAATTATTTTGTTTATGTTTACAATTTTTTCTCATCAAAATTTTTAAAATATATTATGGAAATTAATATCGATTTGAATTACTATGCAAATCGAATTAAAAAGTTAGATCAATATTGCATAAGTAAATGAAACTGTCGGAATAGATATGACAGATATCTTTCTGTCAGTTAACATTAGTATGAGGTTCCAAGTTCAAACTCAAGTTTTTTAAGTTATTGAATAAAATTTTAGACATTAACCATTCTAGAGTTTTAATTATATAACCAACCAAATCTTATTGCAGTTAAAAGATATTGGATACATTAAAATGTGTTGGTACAGTTATATGTATTGTGAACTTAAAAAAAATGTTTATAAATTTCTTTTAAAGACTTTAAGTTCCACAGTTTTTTTTTAATGTACTTTTAATCCCATCACCTGCAAGTTCAATCACTTCTCTTCCCTTAAGCTTATTTTTTAAATCCAGCTTTCTTTTATTTTATTCCGCCATTTCATTACAAAAGAATATTTATAGCTCCCCTTGAATACTTAAAAGAAAAGGTGTTGACAAATAATTTCATTTAATATTTTTTTTTTTTTTTTGGGTTTTTATGAGATAAGATTTTACATATTTACGAGCATGTCGCTGTATTTATGTTTCATTGGAGAAAAAGCAGAAAATAATTTATTAGCATACTTTACGGCGAGAGAGAGACACAACAAAAACAGAAAACCAAAAAAAATTTGGACAATAATAAAAACACAGCAAGAAAATAAAAAAAGACAATAATGCAGTTTAACATGCAGAGATGGGTAAATGGAAATGCAGAAGAAAGTTAAATTCCAGATTTTGAGCAAATTGGTTAAAAAAAACCCCTCTCTTTAATGAAATTATGTTTTTGTATAGATTTTTTTAAAATTAACTGTTTTTAACTGCCAGGCCTACGTTGGCTGTCGACTTCGTCATTTCTTTCGTATATTTATATGGAAAACAAAAACAAATTTTAGTTTTTTATTATTATTTTCAATATAAATATGCGAAAGAAATGTTCTTGTCGACATTGTGGGCCTGTCAGTAAATGTTCACTAAATTCGACTTAAATTTGATTTTAGAATGTTTATTGAATTTTTAAGTTTTGCCATTTCTGATTAAAACCATCATCAGAAATATTAAACAAAATATGTTAAAATAAAATATGAAATAAAACAAAAAGAAACAACAACTGACACTCTCCTTAAACACTTTCTCATATTCATGTTCACACATTCTCCCACATACACTTGTCCAGAATTCCTGGTGTATTTTATAGTTGTCGTTGGCGTTGTTTTTTTGTAAGAATAAATACATGTATTTGTAAGCTTCTGTTTTATTTTTCTCTCTCTCTCTCTCTCTCTCTATCTCTTCCAGTGTGTGAATTTATTTAAAAATACTTTTATATCCAGAGAAGCATGAAAAACCAACGGTTGCACTTGATGTGTATGTATTTTTGTGTTGAATAAATATCCTTAAGCGTATCCTTTGGGCACTCATCGTAATAATTCCTGATATATGTTGTCATTGTAAAATATAAAGAGCACAATTTCGCTGACTACAAATGTGTTTTTTTTTGCATTAAGCAAAAGACTACATCTCAATGGACATAGAACAAGTTGTAAAACTTAAAATTAGATATATACCATATATCAATTGAAATGTTAAAAATAATAAAAGTTGTGCATAAAAATTAGTATACAGAAAATTTTCTATGGAAAGTAGTCTTAAACAGACAATTTTCTATTGAAATAGGTCTTATACTGACAAGTTTCTATTGAAACAGGTCTTATACAGACAAGTTTTTGTTGGAAATAGTCTTATACAGACAATTTTCTTTTGCGAATAGTCTTATACAGACAATTTCCTATTGAAAATAGTTGTATACAGACAATTTTCTTTTAAAAATAGTCTTATACAGACAATTTTCTTTTAAAAATAGTCTTATACAGACAATTTTCTATTGAAAATAGTTGTATATAGAAAATTTTCTTTTGAAAATAGTTATATACAGACAATTTTCTATTGAAAGTAGTCTTAAACAGACAATTTTCTATTGAAACAGGTCTTATACTGACAATTTTATATTGAATATAGTTTTATACAAACAATTTTCTATTGAAAGAAATCGTATACAGATAATTTTCTATTGAAAATAGTATTATACAGACAATGTTCTATTAAAAATAGTCTTATACAGAGAACTTTTTTTGAAAATAGTTTTAAACCGACAATTTTCTATTGAAAAAAGTATTATGCAGACAATTTGCTATTGAAAATAGTCTTATACAGAAAATTTTCTATTGAAACAAGTTTTATATAGACAAGTTTGTATTGAAATTAGTCTTAAACAGACAATTTTCTATTGCAACAAGTCTTATACAGACAATTATCTATTTAAAATCGTCTTATACAAAACATTTTTTATTGATAATAGTCTTATACAGACAATTTGCTATTGAAAATAGTCTTATACAGAAATTTTTTTATTGAAACAAGTCTTATATAGACAATTTTCTATTGAAATTAGTCTTAAACAGACAATTTTTCATTGAAACAAGTTTTATACACACAATTTCTATTGAAAATCGTCTTATACAAAACATTTTTTATTGATAATAATGTTATACAGACAATTTGCTATTGAAAATAGTCTTATACAGAAAATTTTCTATTGAAACAAGTCTTAACCAGACAATTTCCTATTGAAAATAGTTGTATACAGACAATTTTCTTTTAAAAATAGTCTTATACAGGTAATTTTCTATTGAAAATCGTCTTAAAAAAAATTTTTTTGGGAAAAAGTCTTATACAGACTACTTTTTTTTTTTTGAGTAATTTTGCTTGCAATATTTAAGATCTAAAAAATTTTTAATCAACAGGGAGCTGTTTTTTTTATATTTTAAATTTTTTCAAATAAAAACATGTTAAAATGCTAGTTGTGTTTAAATGAAACACATATTGCTAGTTGTTACTATTGTTGTTTATATTAATTAAACGGAAACGGAAGCTAGAGCGACAAGTTGTTTTTTTGTAGCAGTTAAAAAAAAGGTACACAATCTACCAAACTATATACACAAAATATAAAATAAAAACTTAAGGTGTGTTCACATTTAACAAATATATAACGAAAAAACTCCAACAAAAACGTAACCACTTAATTCATAAACTATTCTTTTCAGTAATTTCTATTGATTCGTTGAACAATGTTTTTGATAAAGTGTTTATTAAGGTTTGATTAGGCAAAACACATATGGTGACAAGCAGTTAAAGAGCCAAATTGCCAGAAAGAAATAATATTGCTTAACGCAAGCCAGACAAGAACTAGAGGTGAACCCCTCAAAGCGATAGACGCCAAAGCCTACCCGGTAACAGAAGGCGAAGAACTTTTCTAATTGATAAAGAAAATATCAAAAAGACATGGGAAGAAATAATTATTTTTAGTATGAATAAAGTAAGATGGAAATGTATTGTTGAAGCCCTATGCTCCCAATAGAATTAATAAAGGGAAAAAAATGTTACATCCGACAAATGTTTGAATAAAATAGTGGTAACGTGTATGGCGGTCAGTGTAACCATAAGTTTAGTATTAAAAAATTCACACAAAGAGACACAAAACTAAAATCATATTGCATATGTTGTTTATTTTAAGACAACATACATACACACAAACATGTGTACATGTATTAGAATAAAGTTGTTTTGTTAATTCAACGCCATTTCTACGAAACAAAAAGTTGCAGTTCACAAAGTTTTTTTTTTTTTTTGTAGTTTAAAAGTTGCCGCCGGATTGTTTTTCTGTAGCAACAAAAAATTATTGTTCCATGTTTGTATTTTATAAACATGATAATGTTGTCAAATGTTATTGTTGTTACATAACATTTTTTTTTTTTGTTTAATTTTTAATAAATTTTTTATGCATTTTTTTTTGATATTTTTTGTTTTGCGAAAACAACAACAACAAAATGATGTACAAAATGTATAAAATTTTGTTGTTTGTTTTTTATGTATATGCTTAACATTTATTTATTGCCACGTTTAATTCCCATTAGAACAATTTTATGACAACCAATGTATATTTTGTTTGTTATTGTTGTAGCTGTTTCATTACCCTCATGCAACAAGAATATGTTGACATTTCTTAAACATATACATTTCGAACATTAACAAATACTCTCAAAGTTTTTCCCTCTTCTTAATGCAATAGTTAATATAAACAAACATGGAACACAAGCAAATTAACTTTTATAGTCTGTCTTTTATGAACACACACACACACAAACAAACATGTGCATTTAAATGTATCTTTCGAAAAAGACACCGGGATTATTGCAACATACAAATAAATTCTAAAGTATTTGTCTGTATTGCTGCTTGTTAATTAAGCTGTTGTAAATATTACATCATTTTAATGGAATCCTTTATAATTTATTATTCGCTATAAACTTTATAAAGTAATGTTACACTTATTTAGTGTAAAGTATCATTTTATTGATTTGATGTTTTCAATTTTGTTTAATTGATATCGGGAAAATTCAACTTCTACAAAAGTTTGACTTTATTAAATTTATTAAAACTTTAAAGGTTTGAAAATTTTCTAATATTTTTCCTTTTTCTTATCTTTACAGGTATGTAAGCAATTAATTTATTACAAAAAAACATGTCTGTAAGTATTTTGAAGCATTTTTTTTAAATTAAAATTTTTTTAAATTTACATCTTTAACGAAAAGTACGCGTATGAGAGAATATGTCATCTTATGCCGAAAACTTAAAAAAAAATCGAATTAAAACAGTAATTTTTCTATAGAAAATTAACATAAATATTTGCTTATTTAACAAAAAATCATTTTATACAGAAAATTTTCAAAAGAAAATTATTTTGTGCAAAAAATTTTCTATATAAAATTATCTTATGCAGAAAATGTTCCATATGTAAACTCGTTTTATACAGAAATTTGTCTACGAAGTATCGTCATCATAAAAATTTCTGTATAAGATAAAATACAATCCTCTTATACAGGAAGTTTTAATAGAAAACCATCTCTTACAGAAATTTTTTCCACAGAAAATCATCTTATACAGAAAATTTTCTATAGAAAATTATTTTATACAGAAAATTTTCTGTAGATAATTATTTTATACAGAAATTTTCCTAAAGAAAATTTTTTATACAGAAAATCATTTTTTATAGAAAATTTTCTATAGAAAAGCAGAAAGTTTTCTTTAGAAAAAATCGTTGGATGCAGAAAATTTTTTGTAGAAAATCATATAGTACAAAAAACTTTTTTATAGAAAATCATATAGAAAATCATCATATACAGGAAATATTCTATAGAAAATTATTTTAAACAGAACTTATTTCATAGAAAAATACTTATGTATACCAAAATTTTTGTAACGAAAATACTTTTTTACCGAAAATTTTCTTTAGAAAATCATTTTATACATTTATACATCATCTTATATATACATAATGATTTCTATAGTTAATCATTTTATACAGACAATTTTCGAAAGAAAATTATTTAATACAGAAATTTTTCTACAGTAAATCATCTTATACAGAATATTTTGTGTAGAAAACCATATGATACAAAAAGATTTCTATAGAAAATAAAAGATTTCTATAGAAAATCATTTTATACAGATTGAAAATCATTTTATACAGAAAATTTTCAAAAGAAAATTATTTTATGCAAAAAATTGTCTATACAAAATTATCTGATACAGAAAATTTTCCAAATGTAAACTCGTTTTATACAGAAATTTGTCTACGAAGTATTGTCTACATAAAATTTTCGGTATAAGATAAAATAAAATCCTCTTATACAGGATGTTTTAATAGAAAACCATCTCTTACAGAAATTTTTCCACAGAAAATTTTCTATGAAAAGTTATTTTATACAGAAAATTTTCTGTAGATAATTATTTTATACAGAAAGTTTCCTCAAGAAAATTTTTTATACGGAAAAGCAGAAAGTTTTCTATAGAAAATCGTTAGATGTAGAAAATTTTCTGTAGAAAATCATATAGTACAAAAAACTTTTTTATAGAAAATCATTATATTCAGAAAGTTCACTATAGAAAATCATTATATACTGGAAATATTCTATAGAAAATTATTTTAAACAGAACATATTTCAAAGAAAAATACTTATACCAAAATTATTGTAACGAAAATACTATTTTACCGATAATTTTCTTTAGAAAATCATTTTATACAGAAAGTTTTCTATGGAAAATCATTTTATACAGAGAGTTTTCTTTGGAAAATTATTTTATACAGAAAGTTTTTTATAGAAAATCATTTTATACAGAAAGTTTTTTATAGAAAATCATTTAGCAACTAAATTTTCTATATATATTACGTTTATACAGAAAATGTTTTGTAGAAAATTATTTTATACAGAAGACTTTCTATAGAAAATCATTTTATATAGAAAATTTTCGACAGAAAATTATATTATACAGAAAGATTTTTATAGAAAAGCATCTTATACAGAATGATTTCTGTAGTAAATCATTTTATACAGACAATTTTTGGAAAGAAAATTATTTAATACAAAAAATTTTCTATAGAAAATCATCTTATACAGAACATTTTGTGTGGAAAATCATCTGATACAAAAAGATTTCTATAGAAAATTAAAGATTTACATAGAAAATCATCTTGTACAGAACGAAAATCATTTTATACAGAAAATTTTCTATAGAAACTCATCTTGTACAAAAAATTTTCTTTAGAAAATCATTCTTTACAGAAAGTTTTTTTCAGAAAATCATCTAATGCAGAAAGTTTTATATAGAAAATAACGTTATACAGAAATTTTTGTACACAAGGCTTTCCTTTTAAGACGGAAAATTTTCTATAGAAAAAATCTAATAAAAAAAATTTTTATAGAAATCATTTTATACACAAAATAATCTTATACAGAAAGTTTTCTATTGGTGATCAACTTATACAAAACATATTTCATAGGAAATCGTCTTATACCGATACTCGGGTAACGAAAATCCTTTTATACCGAAAAGTTTCTATAGAAAACCTTTAATACATAAAGTTTTCTATAGAAAATCATCTTATATAGGAAGTTTTCTATAGATGATCAACTTATACAGAACCTATTTCATAGAAAATAGTCTTATATCGAAACATGGGTAACAAAAATCATCTGATACCGAAAATCGTTTATAGAAAATCATTTTAGACAGGAAGTTTTCTATAGAAAAACAACTTAAACAGAACAAATTTCATAGGTAACACAAAGTTATCATTAGGAGATCATCCTTTAGAGAACATTTTTATAGAAAATCATCATATATTTAACATTTTCTATAGATAATCTTTAATACGGAAAATTTCTTTAGAAAATAATATTACACAGGAAATTTTCTATAAAAAAAAATCATTTTATTCAGAACATTTCCTGTTAAAGAATATTTAACATTTTCTATAGATAATCTTTAATACGGAAAATTTCTTTAGAAAATAATATTACACAGGAAATTTTCTATAAAAAAAAATCATTTTATTCAGAACATTTCCTGTTAAAGAATATCATAAACAGAAAATTTTCTATAAACAATTTTTTATGAAGGAAATTATCAAACAAAAAAAAAATTTTTGGATTGAAAATCATTTGATATAGAAAGCTTCCTACACTCAATAGAAAAATCAATCTAAACGTACTGACATCAATTTAAAGCGATATTGATAGTACGGTGAGTACGGATTTTCTTGAAACAAGTTCAGAAAGATTGATTCAAGTACGGAATTTCAATCGCAAAATACTTAAATTATCCATATTCAATCCCGATTTCGTACTTGAAGTAATCCGAAAATGAGATTGATTAAGGTAAAACTAAGATTCAATCAATCTCAAAACGCGCTTGATTCAAGTATTATAAAGAAGACTTTATCTCCAATTTGTGCTTGAAAAAACCAAAAAAGCAATTAGAACGAACAAATTATTATGATTGATTTACTAACCCGTTTTACACATTAAAGAATGATAAAACACCAACATCATGCCTGATATGGTTTTTACTTTAAAAATCGTATGTACATATTTAACTAAAAATATAAACTAAATGAGAAGCAAGATTTTAAATTTACTTTTTAGCCCTTCGTGGTACACATGAGTCTGGCCAGCCCTTTGTTTAATGTATATATAAATGTTAAACATGAAAATAATACATACATATGTATATATGTATATGTTTTTCTTCTTGTTCTGTTGCTTTTGTTGTTACAACAAACAAAAAGCAAATCGTTTTTTCGAACTTGTGTTGTTGTAATTGTACAATAAATTTTGAGAAACACACATGTACGCACACATAAAAGAATGCAATGCTGAGAGATGAGACTAATAAGTTTTATGAGATTAAACCCTAATTTTGTAATTTTACTCTCAGAGTGGCACTATCAACGAAAAGTTTAATATTTTTTGTACTTGATTTAAGAATTTTATACTTATTGCAAGAAATATCGGGATTGATTTTGAAAGTAATCCCATTTAGGATTGATTTAAGTACGTTTTAGTGTTATTCATACTTGAATTTTTAAGTACGACTCGTGATTAAAGTAAGTATAAAAAGATTAATTTATCCCGAGTGTTTTTCTTTCTGTGTACCGAAAATGTTCTTAAGCTGAAGTTCTATACAAGAACAATTATTTTGTAGAAACGATTTTCAATAAAAATAGTCGTATACTGGATATTTTCTTTGAAAACAAATATGATATTTCACAGACAATTTTATATAGAAAACAGTTTTACAGACAAAACTGTTTTAGGAAAATAGTCTTTTGAAAAACATTTTTTCGATTTTTTTTTTTTTTTTTTTTAAGTTGCTGAAAGCTAAACTTCTTTTTTGAACAAATTTAATATCCTTAATCTTATAATGGTCATTTCCTTGCCTTAATAACATTTTTTTTATGGGGTCTTGAACTTTTGATACAAAATTCTTACAAAAATTATGATTTATATTCTCTTTACTCTTAACATTCTGTGTATTAATCTTGGCCATTTTGTTTAATTTCTTTAGAAATCAAAAAACAATTCTCTAAGGCTTTAATAGTATTTTGTTTTGCTTTTACCATTTTTTATATTTTTTTGTTACACATAATAACACTTGGGGTGTTGTCTGACTGAGGCAAACGTATTAAAACAAACGCCCCTTCTCACACACCAACTAACTGACATCCTTTTTAAGCACACGCACAAGCACTAACACCAGCAAATCTCAAACCCTCTAAACAATAAAATGATGCAAAGGAATGTACATGAGAATAGAAATCAACAAGACAACTATTCTAACGGAAACAACTGCCACACTAACAATTATGTATGCTTTTTTTTTTTTTTTTTTTGTTAACAAGTGCGTGCGTGTGAGTTGGTAGGAGAGTTGCTAGTGTTTGCGTTTAAGTATCGTAGTTTTTATTTTATATGAAAAATGACAGCTGCTCCATTGTTGTTTAGTTGTGAAAGACATTTTTTACAGTTTTTGTGGTATTTTCTTTTTTGTTGCTTAACAAGCATGTAAATAATTTTATTAAATATTTTTTTTTTTTTCAAGAAGAAAATCACATAATAATATTATACAAGAGGCGGGTGAAATCAGCATAAACTGTATTTGCTAATTTGAGTGAAAATATTTAGAAATTTATTGTGAATTATCGTTATCAGATGTTGTTAATGATTTTGATTGGAAAATCAATTATTTACTTAGACAAAAAAAAAACCACGCAGTCAAGGAATGGATGATTAATGATGTTAAGATAAGTAAAGTCGAAATTTAAGATAAGGAAAAATCTTTAAATTTTGTATTTGTTTTCAATTTTAAATGGCCGTCTACACAGTCTCCAAGCATATTCGGTATGGTGAAGTAGAACAGACATTTACCGCCATTTACATAATTGTTTCATAATGGCGTCTTCCAAAATGATTTTGTGTTTACAAACTTATTAAAAACTAAAAAAAACTCATCTAAAAGCGCCTTAAACTAGGCACCTTTTAGTACCAAAGAAAAAAGTTCAAAAAAAAATTTAAAAACTAAATTAAAAATTAAAGTTCAGAAACAAAATTTTCTACTCTTTAAAAAGGAAAATCAATGAAAAACAAGTAAGAAAGTTTAGTCGGTCAAGCCCGACCATATGATACCCTACACCACAGAATTTAATAACACATCATGCTTATGTGTCCACATAAATATGGATTTATCTATTTTTATAAACATCATTAAAATTGGTTTGAAAGTTTTTGAGGGGTGGCAATTGTCCCCTACCTCCCCTTGTGGTCCTATTTTTGAAAAACTGTATAGCTTATGTGTCCATATAGATATGGAAATATCTATGTTTTGAATTTCATTAAAATCGGTTTGAGATGCAGACATTGGCCCTATCTCCCCTCATGGTCCTATTTTCTTAAAAATGCATAGCTTATGTGTCCGTACAAATATGGATCTATCTATGTTTTACATTTTATTAAAATCGGTTTGATGGTTTCTGAGAGGAAGCAATTTCCCCCTCTCTTCTCTCGTGGTCCTACGATTCGGCCCATTTTCAAAAGGCTTGGTCCTTGTGTCAATAAGAACCTATGACCCAAATTTTATCAAATTATCTTCAAAATTGCGACCTGTACTTTGCGCACAAGGTTATATGGACAGCCAGCCGGACGGACATCGTTAGTTCGACTCAGAAAGTGATTCTAAGTCGGTCGGTATACTTTAAGGTGGGTCTAGGACCAATCCCAGCGGTAACTAGAATGAGTAAAGATGCCTAATAGAAGGCCTTATTTAGCAGTCACAAGCAGTCAGAAGCCCTTCCCGCCGCATTCCATACTTATTTATTTTTTACACAGGTTGTCATTGGGCGCAAGGCCTTCCACACTTCCTTTAAAAACAACTTCGATCCCATCCCAAAGAAGGGAGTAAGGAAGGTCACTAAAAATAAAAAGTAAATAAAGCTGAACACCGTCCTTTCTCCCTTCTCAAAGAAGGGAGTAGCGAAGGTGTACTGAATATTTCAGAAGGTCTTTTAAAAAGAAGTTTTTGCCTTCTAGAAGGCATACTTCTGAAGGCAGGATATCATGCGAAGCTAATCTTTTAGAAAGGAGTAAAGAGGCCTTCAAAAAGGCCTGCCACTTGCGGTCCTTTCAATATTTACCGCTGGGATATTTTAAGGCGTTACACACATCAGCACAAATGCATAATACCCTCTCCACTATTGTGGTGTGGGTATAATAAAACTACATTTCCAACACGTTTGATTGTGTGCTCAGAAAGTCCTTTGTTTATCTTTCCACTTTTTTCAAATTTTTTTCGTGAAAACTTTTACAAGACCAAAATAACAATTTCATGTTTCAAGTTTTCTAATGGCAAACGTTCAGATTCTTTGGTTGTTCTGTTTTTTCGTATTCTTTTCGTCATGTCAGAAAAATATGCGTAAAATGTTTAAAAAAATTTGTTACTTGTCATTTTGTCACTTTTTGGCGTTGCTTTTTTTCACAGTTCCCCCACTCTTATACAATATATTTTCTTTAAGCTTAAATCATGTTAAACATTCACAACCCTTAAAGCATTTTGTTACATTGTTTTTTTGGTTGCGGTTGCTCTTTTTTTTATACATCTAATTTTGTGTTCAATTTTTTATCAGAAACTTTGTTTTTATCTTAACAGATTTTGTCATAATGTTGCCATAAAACATGTTAGACATTTTATGAGTTTTTATGGTTTAGAAGTGACGGACAAAAACAGTTGGAAACAATGACATGAAAACTAACGCAAAATGGAAGAAATAAAAATCGTTTTCAATTATATTTAAGTAATAAAAGATGCAAAATGGCCGGAACAATGATTTATGTATGTATGAAGAAAAATAATTGATGAAAAATTTTACTAAAGTATCTTAAAAAGTCTTATACAGCAAATTTATGAGAAGAAAAATTAATGACTTAAGAAAAATGTTTGGAATAAGACAATTGGCTATAGAACATTTTTGGTATAAGACTTTTCTTCGATCAAGAAAATTTTGTATTAGACTATCTTCAATAAAATAATATTCCGTATAAAAATATTTACTATGGAAAATCAAATATAAGAAAAATTTTTCTTGAAAAAATCTAATAAAGAAAATTTTTATCAAAATCATTTTATACACAAAGTTTTCTTAAGAAAATCATCCTATATAGGAAGTTTTCTTTAGATGATCAACTTATACAGAACATATTTCAAAAAATATTTGATGAAGAATTTTACTAAAGAATCTTAAAAAGTCTTATACAGCAAATTTATGAGAAGAAAAACTAATGACTTAAGACAATTGCTTGGAATAAGACAATTGGCTATAGAACATTTTTGGTATAAGACTTTTCTTCGATCAAGAAAATTTTGTATTAGACTATCTTCAATAAAATAATAATCCGTATAAAAATATTTACTATAGAAAATCAAATATAAGAAATATTTTTCTTAAAAAAATTATAAAAAAAAAATCTTTTATAAAAACGACTCCGAAAATTTTCGGAATTAGATTGTTATACTATAAAAAATATCTGTATAAAACATATTTCTGATAAAAAAAATTCTGTATAAGACTGTTTTCCATGGAATTTTTTTTTGAATCAAACTATTTTGATTAGAAAATGTATTGTGAAACATTTTTTGCATAAGACTTTTTTTCTATCAAAAAATTTATGTACATATAAGACTTATCGTATTCACAAAACTCCTAGTATCGCTGTATCAATTGTATGTTGTATTAAAATACATAGTTTACTATTGGTTTTTTATTCAACATACAAAAGATACAGCAATACAAGGGGTTTTGTGAATACGGCAACTATTAACAATAAAATAATATGCCGTATAAAAATATTTACTATAGAAAATCTGTTTAAGAATATTTTCCTAAAAAAAAACTTTTAAAAAAACGATTAAAAATGTTCCGCATTGGGCTGTTTTACAATAAAAAAATCTGTATAAGACATATTTCGAATAAAAAATGTCTGTATAAGACTATTTTCCATGGAAATTTTTTGGAATCAAACTTTTTTGTATAGAAAATGTTTTTTGAAATAACAAAAAATTCTATACAAAACTTTTTTCTATAAAAAATTTTCTTTAAGGAACATTTGGTATAGAAAATATTATGTTTAAGGCTTATTTTAATAGTTTTATAAGATTTTTTTCTAAGTTAGATTATTTTATTTAAAAAATTGCTCTGTAATATAAGTTTTCCATTGAAGGATTTCTTTTTATTAATATTTCTTTTAGAGGAAATTTGGAAAATAAAAATACTTTTTCCAAAGAAAATTTTTTGCATATTTATCTTTTCTGTAAACCACTATTTTCGATTTAAAATTTCCTGTATAAAATATCTTCTATTGAAATTTTTTTGAAAAAAACTATTTGCTGTTAAGATTTTTTTCTAAGATTATTTTCTTTAAAAAATTGTCTCTGTAATATAAGTTTTCTATTGAAGGATTTCTTTTTATTACTATTTCTTTAAGAGAAAATTTGGTAAATAATAATATTTTTCTATAGAAAATTGTTTGTATCTGAGTAGGTTTTATAAAAAAGATTCTGTATAATATTCTTTTCTTTACAAATTTTCTGTATAATACTTTTTGTAAAGGAAATCTTTTCTTTAAGACAATTTTCTATAAAAAATTGTCCGTATAAGACTATTTTCGATTAAAAATTCCCTGTCTTCTATTGAAATTTTCTTAAAGAAAACTATTTGCTGTAAAAAAAAAATTTTGTATAAAAGTTTTCAATATAAGACTATTTTCTTAAAAAAGTAGCTTTCTAGGACTTTTTTTCTGTGTGCAAAAATTTTCTAAAAAAAAAAACAAACTTCCTGTCTTAAACTATTTTCTATCTTTTTTTTTGTATAAGACATTTTTCGATTGATTATTTTTTGTATAAGATGATGTTCTTTAAAAAATTTCTTTACTAAACTATAAAAATTTCTGAAAAAGACTAATTTCTAAAGGAAATTTTGCTTAAAACTTTTTTTCTTTTAAAAATTTTCTAGTATAAGAGTTTTTCTTTAAGAATATTAACACTTTATGGATGTAAATCTATATATAAATCGGCAAAGGCAAAACAGTTAAGAACACTTTCCTCCTTTGTTTGTCACCAGATTTGAACAAAATATACACCATTCGAAAGATATTTACTAACAGAAGTGCACAATATATATTTTATTACAATCTGTTCAATATTTTCGGAGTTATAAGCGTTCAAATTTGCTACTAACACATATACAGAACACGTCTGTAAATACAAAATTTGTTTTTTTCAATTATAAATAGGGGGCTCGATTATTCGACATTTTTTAGAAACCGGTTTTCGAATGTTTCGGTTTTAAAAATACGGTGAACGGGTGAATTAGAACATGTAAGGGGAGCTTTTGGGTACTTTTTCGTTCTTAAGTGCAATGTCCTGAGTGGATGACAATCTAAACAGGAAATTTTTTGATACTTTTTTGTTTTTCAATTGATATTTTCTGATATTTTTTATATTAAACCTACAAAATTAAATTAAATTACGTGGAAGATGAAATATGAACCGGAGGTTGGTCCCTCGCGAAATCGATCCATTAAGACGGAAAAAACATAATATATTCACTAGAGCCAAAAAACCTGTATGAAAGAAAGTAGAAGAAAGTTCATGATTTTAAAAACGTACTTTTAGTTTTTTTCGCTTTACGAGTATATATTGGCTCTTAGCATTTCCTCTCAAATCTATTATTCCCGGTGATTCTGTGAGTTACAGCTTTTTTTTGCGTAACCAATGCGGGACCAATCGACGCAGTATTTTTTTCTGATAAAAATTATGCAATAAAACGTATTTTCGATTTTTTGTCAGTTACAGCGTTCTTTAATTCCTGCGACGATATGTACATAAAAATTTATGGTCGAATTTTGACCATTAGGCGAACACTAGTATTATTAGTTTTTTATATTTTTTTTCAAAGAGGACTTTTATCTCTTTTTAATCTTTATGTATGCATTTAAAATTTATGTTATCAAAAGGATATCAGTATAAAGCCATGTTTACACATGCATGAAATTGTATGTGACTATTAACCGCCAGAATTAAAAATTTTAGCTTGTTTTAAAGCTCACAATTAATTTTCAACATTGAGACAATTTGTAATTAAAAGTCTTTCTATGCTATAATGGCATGTCTGAAGGCTCTTTTCATTTATAAACATTTGTTTAAGTATGGTTTAGCTAATTCTTCCTAAAGACAGTTTTTACAATCTTTATTTCGAGATGGATATTAAATAAATTGCGAATGCTTAGCATCTCGACAAGAAAAAAAATTCACATACAAAAATTGTTGTTTAAGTGAAAAGTATTTTTTTAAAGAAATCAACACAATATTAAGATCAAGTGAAAAAGGTACTTAACTAAAGATAAAGTTTCAGATTGTTGTATATGCTAATAATTTCTTGTCTCTTACTCCGATATTAAATTCATCGTTATATTAAAATTTTCCTTTGAAGCCCTTTTTCTCATCCATAAAATATAATAGGTTTTTCGCTCTTTGTCTGCCAATCAAAAATATTTCATGCTTCATATAATCAAAGTTATAACTACATACTCATACATCATAAATTTCCAAAATAGAAAAAAAATATTTCACACAAAAAAACCTGATAAAAATCTTGGCAAACATAAAAGTAAACAATCTATAAAATAAAAAAAAATTTGCTAAAAGAAAAACATAAAAAATTATGAAAAAAAAATCCATGATGTATTAAAACGTGTGGAAAACTTTGAAGAAAACGTGATAATAACCAAATCACGTGTTATACAAAGTATTAAAAAAAAATAAAATATAAAAAGAAACTACATTTTAAAGTATGTATGTCAAATGTGCTAAGATACAATTTTGATATGTCTTTCTTGATGGTATTAAACTAAAGATTGAAAGGGATTTTTTTGTCTGTCATTTTTAAAAAAAAAGAAGAAAATAAAAAAGAAAAAATGTTTTATCACAAGGAAATATGAAAACATTAGATGACTATAAAAGTTTAAAACTTTTGAAAAACTATTTTACAAAAAAAAAAAACTTTTTGTATAAGACGGTTTTTTATAGAAAATTGCCTGTACAAAATTATTTGCTGTAGAAAATGTTCGGTGTAAGTCCATTTTCTATGAAAACTTTCTGTATAAGACAATTTTCTGTAAAAAGTATTCTGTATAAGACAATTTTCTAATGATAATTTTCATTAAAACATTATACTCAATAAAAAAGATTTCTGTATAAAAATATTTTTTAAAGAAAATTAAAAAGATAATTTTCTGCTTAAAAATTTACGTATAACACTATATTTTTTATACAACTTTTTTTTTGTATAAGACTTTTTTCTAAATCAAATTTACTCAACAAAACCATTTTTTATAAATAAAATTTAAAATTTAACATATCTTTAAAGAAAGTTTTCTGTATAAGACTTTTAAAAAATTTTCTGTGTCCGACTGTTTTTTTTTATGAAATTTTTCGGGGTATGACAATTTTCTATCGGAAATGTTCATTACACCATTGTCCTCAACAGAAAATTTTCTGTATACAAATATTTCTACAGCGAATATTTTCTGTATTAGTCCATTTTTTTATAAAAATTTCTGTATAAATCCAATTTCTATGAAAATTTCCTGTATTATACAATTTTTTATGAAAATTATATACTGTATAATTTCCATTTTCTATTAAAATTGTCTGTATAAGACAATTTTTATGGACAGTTTTGTGTATGACACAATTTTTTTTTAATAATTTTTATTAAAACATTATATTGAAAAATATTTTAAAAGGAAAATTCATGAATAGGACCATTTTTTGCAAAAACAAAAATTTCAGTATAACACTATTTTTTTTTTTAAACCACTTTCTGTATAAGATATATTACATTTTTATTATTTTTCAGTTTAAGACTATTTCCTATAAGAAATGGTTTACAAAGTTTTCGTTATAAGACTATTACAAAATTTTCTGTATAAGACTATTTTTCTATGAAATTTGCTTTCATTATAAAAATAAATTAATGAAAATTAAATTCAATGAACTTTACCCAGATAAAACTATTAAAAATTTGGACTAAATCCGATTTTTATGTAAATTTTCTGTATAAGAAAATTTTTATTGAAAGTTTTCTGTATAAGACAATTATTAATTTTTAAATTTTATTAAAACATGATACAGATTGAAGAAAAAAAATTTCTGTGTAAAATTATTTTTAATAGAAAATTAATAAGACAATTTTTGCTAAAAAAAATTCAGTGTAATACCACTGTTTTAGATAACTGTCTGTATAAGACTAGATAGAAAATAAATAAATTTTGTTGTAAAAAAAAAATTTCAAAATTAAACTATTTTTATAAAAAGTTTTCTGTTTATGACTATTAGAAAATTTTATATATAAGACAAATTTTTATAAAAATTTTTGTATAAGTCTATTTGCTGTGAAATTTTTTGGTATAAGGTAATCTTTATCTATCTATTGAATATTTATATTACAACATTTCCTTCAAAAAAATTTCTGTATAAGGAATAATTGCTGTATAAGTCCATTTTCTATTAAAAGTTCTGTTTAAGTCCATTTTCTGTAAAAATGTTCTGTCTAAGACAATTTTTTATTGAAAAATATTTATTTAAGATAATTTTCTATTAAAAAAATTGTTATAAAAGACAATTTTCTATTCCAAAGTTTCAGTGTAAAGCAATATCCTGCTGAAATTTTTTGATTTTTACAGACTTCTCTCTGTATAACAATATTTTTGTACGAAATGTATAAAATAATACCATTTTTAGCATAATAATTTTTCGTATAAGTCTATTTTCGACAGAAAAGTTTTTGTATAAAACAATTTGTTTAGGAAAATTTTTTATCAGAACCTTTTTCTACAGAAATGTTCTGTATAAGTCTATTTTCTGCTGATAAAAGGCTATTTTCCATTCAACTCTCGGTAAAAGGCTATTTAAAAAAATAGTCTTTGTATAAGACTTTTTCCTACCGAATAATTTTCTAAGTATGTCTATTATTTAAACCATTTTTAACAGCAATTTTTCGCTTTACGACTATTTTATCAAAAATAAATCTGTTTCAGGCTTTTTTCTATAGAAAACTCGCAGTATAACATTATTTCTTAGAATTTTTATATCTTTAAAACTATTTGCAAGTCTTGATGTCGATGTGTAAACAACATTTATTTAAGTTTTTGTGTTTATAAAAAAATTCACTGAAAAGAAATCCCTGATGATGTTCTTCAAAGAAGATCGAAATATTGGAAAAAAATAAAAAAAGGAATTTTTACAAAAAAAAAAAACACTGGCCTCGATCTTGAATAATTTTACTTACTACTTGTTACATCAAAAAATTTTCTATAGCAAATGTTCTGAGTTAACTAATTTTTCAATAAGGTTTTGTAAACTAAGAAATACATTTTTAAATTTGTTAGTTTTGTTTAAACTTAACTTATTCTACCAAACCGGCTTAATTAAGTTTAACGAAATTTTCATGCTTAAAGTTGTATTACAAATTTGCAGTTTTCTTAAAAATTTTAGAACAAAGAAAGTCTTTAAGGCAATAGGAAAAATACATTCAGCCATTTTATTTTTGCACTGATTTCTTGGTTGAATATTTATTGCCAAGGATTTGTTCTTTAACATTTCTTTTTATAAAAATTATCTCTTAGCATGGCGATAATTTTTTTTTTTTTTCTTTTTATACCACCATCATCTTTTACATTGCTTAGCAGGCAGCGCCTTAGTTTACAATCACAACCACCAGGCACTATCGATAGCGAGCGACCTCAGCAGCATGTCATCATCTATTGTTTTATTGTCTCTTTCTTATTATTCGTTTAGCTTGTAACTAAACACATAAAGAAGAGAAATTAAACAAACAAAAATGTTTTCGAAAAGAAGAAGACGTGTAGTCTAGCAAGGTCGTTAGATGAGCTTAGGTAGATATCAGCCGTTATAAGGATATTATGGGGTTTCTTGAAATGCAAGAGTGATTAAGCACATGTTCTTTGAATATCAAGAATTTTTTTACAGAAAATTTTCCATATAAGCCCATATTTTAAAAGATAGTTTTCTGTACATGACTTTTTTATTTGAAAAAAAAAAAAAAATTTTAATATTTTTTACGCAAAATCATCGGTATAAGACCATTTTCTGAAGAAAATTTGTTGTTTTAGACGATTTTCTGCAAATAGTTTTTGGTATAAGACTATTTTTCACTGAAATGTTTTTCCAAAAGACTATTTTCTGTTTTTAGTCAGTGTTCGAAAATAAACACTAAATATCGTTTCTTAATGTTCGGTTCGGTAGATTTGTGGAAAACACAAACGCTAAACCTGTTTGTGTAGAAAATCATTAAAAAAATAACGTTTCCCAGTTAGTCATCTTTCGAACACAAAAATATTACTGTTTTTATCAAACTCAACAAAAGATGTGAACATTTAATTCCGTTCGGTTTTTTTTTTGAAAATCCACAAACTTCAATGTGTTCAGTTTGGCTCATTATTGTTCGTCCTTTTGGCTGGTAAAAAAAACAAAAATTTTTTACAAAAACAAAATACACACACGAAAAAAACATTATAGAACATTAAAATATAATGTTTGTCTACAGTATCACTACAATTTTTCTGTTTTTTAACGAAGAACCGAACATTATATAATGTTCGAACGGTTACGAACGGTATTTAGATTTTTTCGTATACGACTCATTTTCACATACATTTTTCTGTATAAAACTATTTTCTATGGTAAGTTTTCTGTATAAAACTATTATTTATATAAAATATTTTGTATCAGACAGTTTTCTGGATATATATTTTTTGTATAAAACATTATTCTGTACCAAACTATTTTTCGCACAAAATTTGTTGTATAAGATTGTTTTCTACAGAGCATTTTCTGTATAATACTACTCTCTTAAAAATATTTTGTATAAGATTATTTTCTGTTATTGTAGAAAAATGTTTCCATTAAATATTTAGCCATATACAACTATTTCCGGAAGGAAATTTTCCGTATAATGCTTTTTCGGAAAAAGTTTTTTGTATAAAGCTTTTTTTAGCATAGATTTTTCCGTATAAAACTGATTTCTGATAACATTTTTCTGCATAAAATAATTGTCTAAGGTAAGTTTTCTGTATAAAACTATTTTTATAGAAAGTTTTTTGTACAAGAGATTTTAGCAGATATTTTTTGTATTAAACAATGTTTCTGTAAATAAGCTTTTTATTCTGTATTAGAATATTTTTCGCACAAAATCGTTTATATAAAACCATTTTCTGTAAAAAATTTGTTGTATAAGATTATTTTTTACAGAACATTTTCTGTATAAGTCTTTTTTCTATTAATAATGTTCTGCATATTTTTTTTTCCAATGAAACTTTTTCATATTCTATTTTCGGAGAAAATTTTTCTGTATAAGACTATTTTCGAAGAAAATGTTTCTGTATAAGACTATTTTTGCATAGATTTTTCCTTATAAGGTTTATTTCTGCATAAATGTTTTTTAATAAGACAATTTTCTATATAGTGTTTTGTAAAAACTAATTTTTTATAGAAAATATTTTGTACAAGACTATTTTCTAGGCTTATTTTAGCAGTTATTTTTTGTATAAGACTTTGTTCTGCATTAAACTATTTTTCGCACAAAATCTTTTTCATAAGACCGTTTTCTTTAAAAACATTGTTGTATAAGACTATTTTAAAAGAATATTTCTTGTGTAAGACTGTTTTCTATTAAAATGTCTGTCTATACAATTTTACCCGGTAAAATTTAGAGGTTAAAAAATTTTTTCCAATGCTAAATTTTCCAAATACATATTTTTGGAAAAAGTTTTCTGTATAAAACTATTTTCGGAATTTACTTTTCAGTCTAAGACTTTTTTGCATAAATTTATCTGTATAAGATTATTTATAACCTGCATAAATTTTTGTGTATAAGACTATTTTCTAATATTAACTTTCTGATTAAATTATTTTTTGCAAAGATTTTTTTGTATAAAACTATTTTTTGCACGGGTTGTGTTCTATATAACTATTTTCTATATACAGTTTTCTGTATAAGACTATTTTTTATAGAAATTTTTTTTATTATTGAAAATATTTGTATAAGACTATTTTCTATAAAAAATTTCTATATAATACTATTTGCTGAAAAACAAATATTAAAAAAAATTGTTGTACAATTTTTAGTGCAAAGACTAATGGTGTTTTCTTTTCTACAAAAAATGTGACATTTTATTTTAAAAAAATTCATTTTGGTGTCTGTTTCTTAAAAATTTTGCTCCCGAAAAGGGTGAGTTTTTTAAAATAAAATAAGCCACCAATTTCGGGAGCAAAATTTTTAAGAAACAGACACCAAATTGCATTTTTTTAAATAAAATGTCACATTTTTTTGTAGAAAAGAAAACACCATAATTTTCATAGAAAATACTCTTTATAAAAAAATCTTCTTTGGAAAATTTTCTTTGTCAGAGAATGTTTTGAAGAAAATTTTCTATTTTAAGATGTTTTTTATTAAAAGTTTTCCATAAAAACCTTACAAAGTTTGTGGAAATTTAATTTTTACTGTTTTATTGTAGGGCCAACCCCAAAATTATTCTTATGTAAAATAAAATTTAAATTTCCATAAATCAGCCAAAACAATGATAAATATGACAAAAAAATCTACAAAACTTCAAAACCTTTAAAATATATTTAGAAATAAAAAAACTGATGAAAATTTTCTTAAATTTTAAAACAATAACAAATCAAAATTAAAGTTTGACCCATTTTTAAAACACGTATTTGGTTGTTTTCCCCATTTTTCTGGCCACACAAGCCGACAGCTAAAAAAAACTAACTAAAGAAATTAACAAAAAAAACCACAAACATATTTTTTTATTTCTTTAAAGTGGTTTTATAGTTTTAACCAATCGATCGTTGTGCTCTCATAGTTTTAGTTAAGGAAACCTACTAAATGCATGTAGGCAACAAATAAAACACATGGTTGGCTGCCTCAACGGTTGGTTGGAATGTTTGGCAAGGCTTGCTGGTATAACATCCTGACTGCACATTGTTACTCATCTGTTTGCCTGCAATTCTGGCCTTTTCTATATTGTACAAATAATAATCATACTTTGTACTTATTTTTAAGCCTTTAAACATGTTACCGACTTAAACATATTCTCCTGCATGACTTTAACTCTAACACTGATGATGCAGTTGTCTGTTTGAAAATGGAAATAAAAATTACTAAAATTAGTTTTATTTTTTTTTTTTTCTACAATTTCTCTCTGATTTCATAGTTGCGAAGCAATTTTCTTGTTGTTAAAAGCAGCAATTGGCAATGCAATTGCGGAGCTGTTTGTTAAGATTCAAGATGTGTGTGTTGTAGCATGTCGATAAAGGGTCGAAAGAAGTGAAAATTTACTTTTTTTTTAGTTTAGTATAAAATTACACCAATAGTTAGTTTATTTGACACACTCCCTGTGGCACGTTTTCATACACATTTTGCAATGAATGCATTTTAAATATGTTTGATAGGAATGATCAACATGATGATGTTGTGGTGTTGTTAATAATGATGTTGAGCAGGCATAATTTGCTGCACCATGCCCAATAAGGAAAAGGAGGTCTAATAGTATTAAATCCAAATTTTACAATTTTTGTCTTTAAACTATAACTGTTTATATATTATACTAGCTTAACCCGGTGCGCTTCGCTACACTGCTTTAAGCACTTCTTCAGTTGAGAGATATTTAATATATGGATCCTATGGGATCCATTTATATTTTGCCCATTCTATTTTGAAATTTATAGTTTACCATAATAGTAGCTTTAACCACGTTTGAAGACTATCCCTTAAATAGTTCTTCAGTTGAGCGATATTTAATATATGGATCCTATGGGATATTTCCCCTGTTGAGCCTACCCGCTTTATTTCTATTTTCAAAGTGTAGTATACCATAAGAGTGACTTCTGCAAATTTTGAACATTCTCACTATCACAGTTCTTAAGATATGCGATATTTAACATTGGCGTCCTATGGTGGGTAACACTTCCTCCGCTGCTATTTGATTTCAATTTTGGGGCTCAGAAGATCCTACTAGCAAAAGTTCAACAAAATGCGTGCAGCGGCTCTTAATTATATTTCTATCTATGAGGGGTACTGCTCCTCCTCTGTCAACCCCGCCCATTACTATGTTGAAATTTAAAGTTTGCTATAATAGAAGCTTTAACCACGTTTGAAGACTCTCCCTTTAATAGTTCTTCAGTTGAGAGATATTTAATATATGCATCCTATGGAATGTTTTTTCCCCTGCGCATTCCCGCTTTATTTTTATTTTCAAAAGTGTAGTATACCATAGGAGTGACTTCTACTAAGTTTGAACATTCTTACTTTAACAGTTCTTAAGATATGCGATATTTAACATTGGCGTCCTATGGGGGTTTCAATTTTGGGGCTCAGATGATCCTACTACCAAAAGTTCAACAAATTGCTTGCAGCGGCTCTTATTAATAATGCTATCTATGAGTGGTACTGCTCCTCCTCTGGCTACCCCGCCCATTGCTATATTGACATTTATAGTTTACCATAATAGAAGCTTTAACCACGTTTGAAGACTCTGCCTTCAATAGTTCTTAAGTTGAGCGATATTGAATATATGCATCCTATGGAAGATATTTCCCCCTGCGCATACCCGCTTTATTTCTGTTTTCAAAAGTGTAGTATAGCATAACTGTGACTTCTACAAAGTTTGAACATTCTCACTATAACAGTTTTTAAGATATCCGATATTAAACATTGGCGTCCTATGGGGGTTAACACTTCCCCCGCTGCTATTTTGCTTCAATTTTGGGGCTCAGAAGATCCTACTACCAAAAGTTCAACAAATTGCTTGCAGCGGCTCTTCATTACATTTCTATCTATGAGGGGAACTGCTCCTCCTCTGTCTACCCCGCCCATTACTATATTGAAATGTAAAGTTTGCCATAATAGTAGTTTTAACTACGTTTGAAGACTCGCCCTTTAATAGTTCTTCAGTTGAGCGATATTTAATATATGCATCCTATGAGAGGTATTTCCCCCCTGCGCCTACCCGCTCTATTTTTATTTTCAATAGTGTAGTATACCATATGAGTGACTTCTACAAAGTTTGAACATTCTCACTATAACAGTTCTTAAGATATGCGATATTAAACATTGGCGTCCTATGGGGAAAACCACTTCCCCCGCTGCTACTTTATTTCAATTTCGGGGCTCAGAAGATCGTACTACCAAAAGTTGAACAAAATGCGTTCAATGGCTCTTATTAATATTTCTATCTATGAGGGGTACTGCTCCTCCCCTCTCTCTCCCGTCCATTTTTATATAGAAAATTTATAGTTTACTATAATAGTAGCTTAAACCACGTTTGAAGGCTCTCCCTTTAATAGTTCTTCAGTTGAGCGATATTTAATGTATGCATCCTAAGGGAGGTATTTCCCCCCCTGCGCCTACCCGCTTTATTTTTATTTTCAAAAGTGTAGTATACCATAAGAGTGACTTCTAGAAAGTTTGAACATTCTCACTATAACAGTTCTTAAGATATGCGATGTTAAACATTGGCGTCCTATGGAGGATTCCACTTCCCCCGCTGCTATTTTATTTTAATTTTGGGGCTCAGAAGATCTTACTACCAAAAGTTCTGCATAATGCGTGCAGCGGATCTTAATATATGAGATAATTAATATTGGCATCCTATGGGGGATACCAATTCCCCTGCCCCTATCGAAAAAATAAGTAGCCTATTTTATTTTTAGGGCTCACGTGATGTATCTGTAAAAATTTCAGGAAAATCGGTTCAGTAGTTTAGGAGTCTATAAGCCAACAAACAAACAAACAAACAAACACACAAACACACAAACATACAAACATACAAACATTTTTCATTTTTATATATATAGTAGATATATATAGATAGATAGTATGTATTTTGTGTATTTTACGGTAAAAATTTTCTTAGGAATTTTTTTTTTTTGTATTTTTTCTATAGAACTATGTACTTTCGATAAAAAGTAGCCAGTATTAGACTTTTTTCTTTGAAATTTTATTTGTATAAGACTGTAGAACATAGAAGTAAATTGGTTTTTTACTTAATTCAGTTTTATTAAGTAAAAAAATATTTTTACATTTCATCCTACATCCAGCCCCGCAAAGAAATTCGGCTTGTCTGCATATTTTAAATAGAAAATTTGCTGCATATATGACTATTTTGTATATATGTACCCAGTAAAAAACGTGCTCCAAAAGGAGCAGGTTTTTTGTATGAATTCATACCTAAAATCGCTTCAAACCTGCTGATGGGATGCCTGATTTTTGTATGGGGTGTTCCCGGTTTGGAGGACTATTTTCTGCTGACGATAAGCGCTTCTTTTAACATGCAAACAAAGCGCTCCTAGAGTGCTTTTTTAAGGGCTAACTATATAAATGTTTTGCTTTTACTTGTTTAAATGTCTTTTTTCAATCATTTTCGTAAACTATAATATATTTTTTTTTTCGCTTAAAAACCCTCTTCGTTGTCAGCACTAAAATAGCAGCTTTTTTGTATATTTTATTCGTTATCATTTACTGCTTTATAAGAGCTCTCTAATTGAAGCGCTTGAGTATGCGCTTTTTCTCTGTAGTGCTTCCAAAAACCCAAATTTTTTTTACTGGGTATGTTCATGTTCTGCATTAGACAAGTTTTCATTAACATTTTTTGTATAAGACTTTTTACAAAATTTCCAGTATAAAACTTTTTTCTTTTAAAATTTTATGTATCACGCTATTTGTTAAAAAATAATTTTTTTATTTTAAATTTCTATAGAGTTTACCGTATAAGAGTACTTTTTTATAATTTTTTTTTTTAGCTTTAATAATATTTTTAACATATTCTCTGTCTAAGACAGATTTATACTTGCCAACATTTCTCTGTATAAAATATTTTCTGTTGAAAATTTTTTATTTAAGACTATTTTCAATTAGAAAAGTGTTTGTTTAAGAAATATATTGTATAGACAATTTTATGTAGGTACTACAACTTAAAAAAAATAGTTTTTTATATAAAAAAATTTTAGTATTGTACTATTAAAGAAAATTTTTAGGTCTATTTTGAACAAAAAATTGTCTGTATAAGACTATTTTTTGAAAAACAAAATCTCTCAAAGACAATTTTATACATAAAATTCTCTGCATAAGACTATTTCCTATAAAAATGTTCTATACAAAACTATTTTCCAAAAAAAGCTTTCTATATAAAACATACAGACTATTTTCTATAAAAAAATTTAACATTTCAAAAGATTTTGTTATTCGTGCTTAATTCCCAGTTTTTATTCTTGACAGAAACACTTGAAATTTATTGAACTGGGAATTAAGCACGAATAACAAAATCTTTTGAAATTAAAATTTTGTATTCCCAAAAATTGAAATTACTTTTTAATTTAACATTTTTTATATAAATCTATTTTTTATAAATATTTATAAATATATAAATTTTTGTATAAGAATATTTTTTATAAAAACGCTTGATTTATAAAAAAAAAAGTTTTGTATAACGCTTTGTATAATATAAAACTATTTCCTATAAAAATATTTCATTTTGACACTATTTTCCAAAAAATAAATATATATATAACACTATTTTATAAACAAAAATTGTGTATAAGACTATTTTTCCAAGATTTTTTTTATATACGAATATTTTATAAAGAAATTTCTCTGTATAAGTCTATTTCCTAAAAAAAAATTATATAAGACTTTTAAGTATAAAACATTTTTTGTATAAGAGCTTTTAATATAAAAATTTTTCTGTATAAGAATATTTTTATAGAAAATTTTTCGTTTGAAAATACTTTCTTTAAAAAAGTTGCTTGTTGAAAATAAAATACTTTCTGCATAAGACTTCTTTTTAATGGATAAATTTTATGTATAAGACTATTTTCTAAAAAAAATTATGTTTAAGACAATCTTCCATGGAAAAAATATCTGTATTTTTTTTAGTAATTTTTTTGCGATTTAGGGTGTGTGTGAATGTACTCATGGAAGTACAATTTTGACACTGTTGAGGTGAAAAAAATTTCACTAGACCTGGGAGCTTGCATAAATTTTGACGTTAGCGTAAAAATTCTTGACAATTTTAATTCAACATAAAACTTTGCTACCGTTTCACACACACCCTAAGACATTATAATATTTTACTCTTTTAATTTTCTGCCTTTGCTACACATGCTTGGTCTCTCTTATATTTTAAAATTTGTATGCATGATGACAATGTTTCATTTGTTATTTGCACTTGTATGTACGATGCCAGTGTGCAAAAGTTTTGCTGGTTACACAAACCTTAATTTTTATGTTTTTTTTTTTCTTCATTTAGAGCCCAGTGACTTTTAGGCTTTTAAAGCCTGGAAAACTTTTATTTATTTTGTAAGTAGTTGGGAGAAAATAAAACAAAAAAAAAACACAATAAACGAAATCAAATTATTCTTTCATTTTCGTTTAAATTTCTTTTCTAAAGGGGACGTTTTCCTTCAAGTTTTTTTTTTTTTTTTATTCTTTGTTAAAGCAATTTTTGTGCCAAACAAAATTTGTTGGAAAATTAGTTTTGATCTTAATGTTGATTTAGTTGTTCGGGCCAAGAAAAACCCCCCTAGAAAAAGTTATCATTAGAGAACAGACAAGAGAAACTCTTTTTACGAAAAAAAAACATTTTCGAAAATATCCATAAGTATTAAAACAATTTACAAAGTTTATACAATTGTAAATAAAAAATCGTGAGAAGTTTAAATTAAATTTATGCCAAAAAGTTGATTTTTACATTTAAAAGGATTTTAAAAGAAATTTTCACGAATGAATGCAATTGGTTTATACGTATAAAGATTTCTAAGAGATCTTTGAACACAAATTATGATTTGATGAATTTTTTTAGCATTTTAATTGAAAAAAAGTGGTTTTATATCTCTTGCCTGCATTTCAAATATGTTTGATAGAAATAATCAGCATAAAGATGTTTTGATGTCGTTGAAAATGACGTTGAGCAGGCATTATTTGCTGTACCATGCCCAATAAGCAGAAGGAGGTGAATCAAAATATAAATACTCTCGAACATTTAACATTAATTTTTTTATATTAATTTTGTCTATAACGATTCTCTGTTAAAAATTGCTTGTAAATACTATTTTCTATAGAACAATTTACGGTATAAGACTTTATAATTTTTTTTTTAACAACATTTTTTTTTTAACTTTTTCTATAGAACTATCATATTTCTATAAAAAGTAACCTGTATAAGACTTGTCTTTGAAAATTTTTTTGTATAAGACTGTATAACATAGAAGTTTATCTGTATATTTTATAATTCAGTTTTATTGAGTAAAAAATATTTGTACATTTCATCCTATATCCAACCCTGCAAAGCCATTCGGCTTGTCTACCTATTTTCAATAGAAAATTTGCTATTTTGTTTATACATTTACTGCATTATACAATATTTCATTGATATTTTTCTGTATAAGACTTATTTAAATATAAAATTTCTAGTATAAGATAAGAATCACGCTGTTTTTTAAAGAAATTTATTTGTATAAAAATAGTTTCTATCGAGAATTTACTGTATAAGAGAAATTTTTAATAACTTTTTATGACGATTTTTTTCTCTGTTATTATAAAACTTAAAACCATTGTTCTGTTTACATTGTTCCTAATAATATTTTCTATAGAACAATTAACGGTATAAGACTTTATAATTTTTTTTGTTTAAGAACATTTTTTTTAAGAAGTTTTTTGTTCTGAAATTTTTTCTGTAGAACTAACAATTTTCTATAAAAAGTAACCCGTATAAGACTTGTCTTTGAAATTTTTGTTTCTAAAAGAATGTATAACAAAGAACTTTATCTGTATTTTTTATTAATTCAGTTTTATTGAGTAAAAAATATTTGTACATTTCATCCTATATCCAGCCCTGCAAAGCCATTCGGCTTATGTGACAGTTTTCAATAGACTATTTTGCATATAAATTTACTGCAGTATATGTAATGTTTTTTATTGGCATTTTTGTGCATAAGACTTCTTTAAATATAAAATTTCCAGTATAAGACTATTTTTCATTAAAAATATAAGTATCACGCTATTTTTTAAAGAAACTTATTTGTATAAAAAAAGTTTTTTTTTAGAAAATTTTCTGTATAAGAGAAATTTTTAATAACTTTTTAAGTCGATTTTTTCTCTGTAAATATAAAACTTACAAACATTGTTCTGTTTACATTGTTCCTAATACTATTTTCTTTAGAACAATTTACGGATTAAGACTTTATAAATTTTTTTTGTTTAAGAAATTTTTTTTATGATTTTTTTTCTTTTGACATTTTTTCCATAGAACTATGAATTTTCTATAAAAAGTAGCCTGTATAATACTTGTTTTTGAAATATTTTTGTATAAGGCTGAATTACATAGAATTATAACTGTATTTAAATCAATTCAGTTTTATGGAGTAAACAATATTTGTGCATTTCATCCTATATCCAGCCCTGCAAAGCCATTCGGCTTGTGTGACGTTTTTCAATAGAAAATTTGCTGTATACGACTATTTTGTTTGTCAATTTACTGCATTAAATGTACTGTTTTTTATTAACATTTTTGTGTATAAGACTTCTTTAAATATAAAATTTCCAGTATAACACTATTTTCCATTAACATTTTAAGTATCACGCTATTTGTTAAAGAAATTTATTTGTATGAAAATAGTTTCTATAGAGAATTTAATGTATAAGAGAAATTTTTAATTACTTTTTATGTAGATTTTTTTCTCTGTTAATATAAAACTTACAAACATTGTTCTTCTTAAAACTATTTTCTACAGAAAATGTTTTAAAGGCTTTTAAGAAAAATTTGTATGAACGAATGTAATTGGTTTAGTATAAAGATTTCTAAGAGATCTCTGAACACAAATTATGATTTGATTGAGTTTTTTTTAGCATTTTTATTGAACAAAAGTGTTATGATATCTGTGGCCATATGAAACTCTTTCATAAGTTCAGAGTTCATAAGAATGCAAGATTTGCCTTTAAAAATTCATAAACAATACCCAATTCTGTGGTATTCTGAATGAAATAAAATAAAGAAATAAAACCGCAAAATCTTATGCAAACAAAAACACACACATATACACTAACTGGTGGAAAATTGCATAAAGGCAAATAAAATAACAATTGCTTGTGGTTATTACATAAACGTATAAGTAAACAGAATCTACCCAGCAGTTCTGATGCTCTAGTAACATAAACAGGTTTACAGAGTTATCTCTTAAAATTTCTAGAGAGTAAAAATCATCAAATATAAAGAACTTTACTTTGCCCCTCTAAAGTAATCTAAAATAAAGTAAGTTATAGTTAATTTTAATAAATTTTAAGATCGTAGAGCACCTACAATTTTGTTACCAAGGAACTTAATTTTTTACTCGTATTATTTACATATCACTTCATGCACACGCACATACTTATTTTCATAAATATACTTTCAGGCAAGAAGTAAATACAAAGTTCATATGTAAAATGCCATAAATAAACAATATTTACTTTGTTGTATTTTATAAAATAATTTTTTTTTTTAAGATGGCAAACTTTTTGCCTTGATTTCTGGAATTTTGTTTTTATTGATATGAAAAGAAAATATATACAGAGGTAATTGTTATAAGGTACTGCCTTAAGGAGTTTATGGTTAAAAAGAAAAAAGTGACAGCCAGAAAAAATAAACGAATTTATTTCCAGAAATAACTAACAGGATATTGTTTTATTGTTAAACTGATAACAAAAAGGGAATAATTGAATAAAAACAAAGAAATCAGTAAGTGAATTAAAAAAAAAATATGAAAAATGGAAACATTTATAGAAAAACAAAACTTACAACGTTCTCTTTATAAAATTGTAATGCAAATATTTTCCATAAAAAATGTTTTCGTACACAAAATATGCATTTTATTAAATATTCACTATTTCACAAAATTTCCTTTGGAAAATTTGCTTAACCACAAAATTTTTTTACCACTATTTTCTTATAATTATCTTGTAGACTTTATTTTAAATCTTACACCGAATATTTCCTAAAGAAAACAGTCTAATGGAGAAAATTCGCTATAGAAGATATCCTTATACAAAATTTGTATAGGGCAAAAAGCCTTATACTAAAAATGTTTTTAGAGATTTACTGCCGTATTCATTAAAAATAAAATAAGTTTATAGAAAAATACAAATATTTCTTAAAATGCATTTCAAATCCATTTTAATTGTTTTATGAATACGGCAGCTAGTCTTTTACATAAAATTTTTTCTAGAAAACTGCGTTATACAGAAAAAAGTCGTTAGAAAACTTGCTTAAATAAAAAATTTTCTATTAAGAATATTTGTAACTAGAATTATTTTTATTTAAATAGTCTTATACAAAAAATTCGCCCTAAAAAATTATTTTTTACACAAAACTTACTATAAAATCTACTTACAACGAGTATATTTTCTTTGAAAAACCCCTTTTTACAGAAACTTTTTATACCCTCCACCACAATTAGTTGTGAAGACGGTATATTAAGTTTGTCATTCCGTGTGAAACTTTTTTATTATTCATCTCAGACCCCATAAAGTATATATATTCTGGGTCTTTGAGTAATTCTAAGTCGATTTAGCCATGGCCATCTGTCTGTCCGTCTGTCCGTCTGTTGAAAACACGCTCACTTTCGAACAACTCAAAAGAAATGAACAAACTTTGTGCCAAATTGCTTGTAGTTATCCTAAGCAGTTTGGGATCAAAATCGGTTCAGTAGGACCAGAGCTATGAATCAAAATGTGGAACCACCACCTAAAGAAATTGATAATTTTGTTACAAAAAATAACATAAATGCTGGAATAAGGCACGGAATGAGATAAGATTTTGCAAAAATTTTTTTTATTTGACTGGAAATCACGCTGTTAAATTTCGTGAAGATCCGTCCATAATTTACACTAAGCCCCATATAAACACTACTCCCGGAAAACAGTTTAGTACGCCTAAAACCGTAAAACATAACGCTAGCGTAACAAAATTTGGTACGTCACAGTTTCTTAGGACTAGAAAGAACACTGTGAAATTTCGTGACGATCGGTCTATAATTTACCTTAGGCCCCATATAAACACTACTACCGGAAAACAGTTTAGTACGCCTAAAACCGTAAAAAATAATGCAATCATAACAAATTTTGGCTCGTCACATTTGTATAGGACTATAAATGATACCGTGAAATTTCGTGAAGATCGGAACATAATTTACCCCAGGCCCAATAGAAACCCTACTCCCGGAAAACAGTTTAGGTTACCTAAAACCATAATTAATAATGCTATCATAACAGAAATTGGTACGTCACAGTTTTAAAGGACTAGAAATGACGCTGTGAAATTTCGTGATGGTCGGTCCATAATTTACCCTAGGCCCCATATAAACCCTACTACCGGAAAACAGTTTAGTCGCCTAAAACCATAATTAATAACAAATCGTCACAGTTTAAGATAATAATAACATCATACAGATAATACTTCTTAAACATTCGAACTGTCGGTGGAGGGTATCAAAGATTCGGCACAGCCGAATATAGCACTCTAACTTGTTTTATACTAAAAAGTTTTAATAGCTAAACAATTTTAAGAAGTTATCTTATGCACAAAATTTATCATCAAACCTTCTCTAATAGACAACAACTATTTTGCAAAATTAAGAATATTTTTAGGCTTCTGTAAGTCTGTCTTTGGATTTAAAAGTTACATCAAGTTGACTTAACGTTCTCAAATAAACAAAAAAAAAAAAAAAACTTTGCAAAATTCTTTTTCAACTAAACTTAAGGAAAATTTAATTTGGTCCTAAACTTATTTTGGTTTCTTAAATTCTTAATTCTAAAATTGTATTCACTTGTTTGGTTTTCTGGTTAAGGAAACAAAAGTTTAATTTAACTTTTTATTTTTTTTTGTGTAACCGAAATCAAATAAATGTTTTAATAAAATACTTTTGTTTATTTTTTTTTTCATATTGTTGATGTTTTTGTTGCTACAACTGTTTGTCTTATAAACTTATATAATTAAGAGCATTATTAAAATGTGCAAGTGTATAAAAAAGTGTGATGTATAAATTTTAAATTAAAAGTCAAGAAATGTTGATTAAAGCCAATATTAGGGTAGTACCAAAATAAGCAAAACAAATAGTTGATTATTAAATTTGTTTTTTAAGATTTTTTAAAATTATAGAGCAGCTAAAAATTTCTTGCAGCTTAGAAAAATTATTCGAGTACTTGTGGTAATTTCATCTGCCTTATTTTCCTGGTAATGAGTTTATCCATAAACATGTTTTCTTTGAACTGATAACCAAAAGAAGGTCAATTAATGTTTTTATACCCACCACCGAAAGAATTTCTACAATTTTGATCTTCGACCCTTGAAAGTTTATGTATTCTGGTAACATATGAGTAGGAAAGTTGATTTAACGATTTCCGTCTGTCCGCCTGTCACTGTGTATGTAGAAATAGGTTTTCCGAAGACCCCAGAAATGATTTTGACTAGGTTGTTCTATATGTATGTCAAATATACTCTGTTAAAGTTTACTATTGGAATTCAGCCAGATGGTTCTATAAATGACTAAGATATGAGCAAACAACCACGACTGCCTCTAATTTTATACATAAATCGCTTGTTGTTTTTGTATTCCTTCTTTTCTGTATATCTGGGGAACGGCAACAGCCAAAGCTTTCAAATAAGGTACAAGTATATTGGTAATCAATTCACTACTTCTTTTAAAAAAATGGGCGGCATTAAATATGTAGGCGTGGCGCTTCCCATACAAAGATATAATAAATTTCTGTATATCTGGGGAACGAAAAGAGCTAAAGCTTCCAAATTAGGTACAACCATCTCTGTTATCAATGCACTGCATCCCACAATCTGGGAGGGATTGGGTTAGTGGGCGTGACACAAAAAATTATAAATACCTACACAACAGTATTTATATAACTTTCTGCTCTTATCGCACCATTGTAAAGAGTATAAACGATTTGGCATCTTGGCCCTCTTAATTGTTTTTCTTTTTTTAATTTTTCTCTTGCACACAGTTCACATAGACAATCATAAGTTACCTATTAGCCCCTAAAATTTGTAGGGAAATCACACACGAATTAGTATTCAAACATACAACTAAGATTAATGGCTCTGGCTTGCCGCAATAGGAAACTGATTAATGGCTTTGTACCATTTTTGGTTTTCACATGTTTAAATTTATGTTGAATTTTTATTTTTTTAATTTTATGTCTCTGTGCAAGAAATAATTATTTTATAAATTTGCGCACTTGTTGTCAATTTATAACAGCATCATTACGATCATAAAAGTTTTGCCAGACAAATAAGTTTTTTTTTTTCTTCAAATTCATAACACATACATACTAAGAAAAATTTAGTTTATATACATAAACAAGTATTCAAAATGTAACAGAAAAGAAATTTCAAAAGTTTCAAAGAAATTCTCTTAAGCAGTAAGATGGAAAAGTTTTCAGTTTTTTCATATCCTCCACCACTACAGGTGAATGAGGGTGGACTAAGTTTGTCATTTCGTGTGAAATTTACGCTTACTTTCAAACGACTTTACAGAAAAGAACAATTACGGTGTCGAATTGCTTCTAGTTTTCCCAAGCCATTTGGACTGGATTGAAATTAACCATAATCGTCAGTACATGCTCAATCGTCTTTAGCTACTTAGCATCGTCACATAATCTGCAGAAGTTCGATCAAAACCCTATAAGAGTCCTGAGACCATACATATCCAAGCCTAATAGACCTGGTTACCCTTGCATCAAATAAGGGTTTCCTTAGACACCCTACAATCCGTTCTTTCCATCCAGGATCGTTTAACGGTATCGCGGAACACCTCATTACCATCCACCTTGCAGTGTCTGGGTACCGAACACAGCCTTACTTAGAAAAGCCCCATGAGCTTCCTCAGAGCGTTTGTACACCGCGTGACCAGGGCCCTGTTTCTCAAAACCACAAGTAAAAAACGTTAATAAAAGCTACAGTTTTGCAATTTTTGATTCAAATGTATTTTACTTGTTGATTTGTAACTTGCAGTTTTGATAAACAAGTCCTGTCAATGCTCTGATCGCAGCCTGATTATCGACGTTAATTGTCACCCCCGTCTTCCACTAGATCGCTAATATCTCCGCCTTGACCTTTTTACGTCAGTGTCAGCAATATAAAAACCGTCACCCGTGTCGATCTCGGACCTGTCCGTAAATACTGTCCAATTTTTGGACAGCCCATTGAATTCATGCCAATCTTTCCTATTCGGGAACTCCAACGATGGTGTTACACCCAAGTCTAAGGTTATAATCCTATGATCAAAAATTCCCTCGAAGAAGCTACCCAGATCAAGCAGACCCAATACGTACAATAAGTTTTACAGTCTATTTTTGTATTCTAGTTTAAAGGAGAAATATTTTGAACTGCAAAGGTGATTTTTGAAATTGACTCCTAATTAAATATAATCACCACTTCTCAGTTGTTGGGTTAGGTTAGGTAAAGTAACGTTCAATGGGCAACTGACACGAGGACGGCTTACTTGGGTCCTTATAGCGTCCTTTTGTGATACCCTAGGCAAGGATCAAGAGTCAGACAGTATACCCCGTCTCCCTGCAAAACAGAGAAATCGCTTTCAATCCTACACTAGACATATCGTCCATACATTGCAATTACGGTCTCCAAAAATGCCTAAACCTAATATTCCTGAGACCGGGGCATTGACGGAGAAAGTGAACAGCTGTCTCCTCCTCCTCATCAAGACAACTTCAACAGTAGTCATTTAAATCCAGACCCATTCTTCCTATCATCCAGTGACTCGTCATGACCGATATTACAGTCCTTGGCTGCTCCCTACTGAGACAAAGTAGCACGCGCGTTCTCGCCGTGTCGTAGACAGGCCATAGATTCGTTGCCATCGAGCAGGTATGCTCACCCTGTAATTTCTCCTAAGCACTTCTGTACGACTTACGTTGAATGAGAGCCTTGCAGCGAGCCATTGAAATGCCGATCAGGCAGTTTGGTTCACCGGCCACTCACTGTACCCTGATACCCATGCAAGCATTACACTGGAATGTTCCGCAACCTTATTTAGATTGCAGTTAGCATAGATGTCGTTAAGACACCAGCCAGAGCTGCAATGGCAGCCTTGGTGTCCGCAAATATACATTTATATCTCTTGATATACAATAGTACCCCAGCCAATTTGCTGCCCTGTTTTTTTTAAGTTTTTATTCCTGAATATGTATTGTTAATGTCGCATATCAGAAGTTTACTTAAGCTTTAATTTGAAATGTTATTGCACATTGGAAAAAGATAAGCAAAAAGTCATTTTGCTATAACTTCCTAAGAAATTGTACAAAATAATTGAATCTTTTCCCATGTGTACTTTTGAACGTGAAGATCACCAAGGTACCATTAATTAAAATTTAGCTAAAGTCAACTAACAAATCCCATCACAAGACATCTTCCTTTAAGCATCTTTAAAATGACAAAAAAGCAATCAAATTTCATAATAGAAAATACTCTACCAAATTTTCTGATGATCGGTCCATAATTTGTTAGAGATAAACTATAAAACCCCTCCCGAAACCCCCTTTTATACGCTTAAGACCGAATAGAATTATGTTATTAAAATTTAGTTTAATTAAACTTTATATGACTTGAAATAAAATCATGTAACTTTTTGAAGATCAGCCCATAATTAAACATTACTCCCATATAAAGCGTACTCGCGGAATAGAATTTAATATATCTAAAGCCGTAAAGAGTTTTAATACTGTGCATTTTTAGTAATAGCAGCCATATAAAGCCCACTCCCGAAATATTCTTGCTCACGGTGTAGGGTATCAATGATTCGACACAGCACAGAATATGGCAATTTTGTTCTTAATAAATTTTTAATCTCAAACTTTCCGTATAAACTTTATATGCACATCAAATGACACAAGTATAAAAAGAATAAACAAAAAATCAAGACCTTTTAATGAACCACAAAATAAAGAAACAACAATTTAAAATTATGTTCATATCATTTCGAATTTCTCTCCCACTCTCCCTTTTTCTCTATAGAAAACAAAATGCCTGTTTGTGGTTTTCTTGTAGACGACCACCAAAAAATACGTAAATGTTTGTTTTTGTTTTACAATATCTATTTTTCATCTTCTGTCCCTCCCCCTTAATTTTTTGTCACTGAAACTATAAAAGAGCTGGTTGGGTTTCTTAAACTTACACAAGGAAACCTCATATTTACTCATGCCAACATTACAGTTCTTTTTATATTTGTAAGTGTGATTGTATGTGTGAGTTGTTTTGTTTTTGCCTTAAACATAGTTCTTGTACATGTGTGTTTAAGCAGCAAGAGTAAAAATTTATGTGCAAACATTTATAAAAGTTTTCTTATTATAATATTGTGTGTGTGTGGGTGTTTATTTGTTTAGGAGCAGGGCACATGAGGATAATTTTTTCTACAACAACACAAACATCAGCTGCCATCACAACAACAACAATATTAAGTTGAAAACATCTGTCAAATAAACCAAAAAATCATCTTATTTTGTACGCATTTTAAGTTTTCGAATGATTTTACATCTAAGGACTGGTATCAGTGGCCGTAGCATATCAATAAATATCTGAGCGTATAATACTATCAAATATTCCAAATTAAATGATATCATTGCGTAGTACAACATTGATTTTGAAATGTACTAAGGAACAATGATAAACAATTTCAATTTCTTAATGGAACAATTTCACTTGATATAAACATTAAGTGGAAACTGAATGTCACTAGGGAAAAAGATTACGTACGTATAATTAATATTAATAAAATAAATATTACTCATACATTTACATATTCATACTTATACGAATAATATAAAGATAATTTTTTATGACTTGAACAAATTTTTTACAAGTCATTTCTTATTTTTAACAATTTTCAGCAGAATTTTTGTTTTATTAAACAAGACTGTAGCAAATATTTATATAAAAAATGTGTATAAGAGAATATTTTTAGAAAATATTTGGTGTATAAGATGATTTTTTATAGAAAACTTGGTATATAATATAAATTTCATTAAAAAAAATAAATATGTTGTACAGGGTAGACTAAAAGTAAACATGGTGCTTAAAAATTAAATAACTTTTTCGTTTAAATTTGTTTTACTATTTTTTTTTTTCAGATTATAAAATATACAAAATGGGAAATGTTTAACACTAATTGCCAATTTCACAGACTCTACTTAAATATCAATTCATATTTGAATATAGTTTTTTATAAAATGTTATTCTTATTGGACATGAAAAACGAATTTTAAACATAAATTGATATTGGAATAAATTGGTGAAATCGGCCATAAGTATGGAGAGTAAATTTAAATAATGTGTGTGAAGATAAATTCGAATTTAACTAGCAAAGACACAAACCATGTTTTTTAACATTGCTCATTTTGCAGTTAACAGAGCAATGTTAACGACTTAACAGTCATAGTAATATACTACGGAGACATAAAATCATTATTTGAATGACCATTTTCGACAAATATGGAGTTGCACATATATACCACTATATAAAAATGGTAGTACAGAGGGTCCTAAATACGATTCCAAAAGTCACATTTTTGAAATAATTTTCGACTTTTTTCGAAATAAATTTTCTCAAATTCTAAAACTATTTCAGAAATGTGAAATGTGGAAACGTATTTAGGACCCTCTGGAATAGCTTTCCAAAATTTACATGCAAATCATGATTTTATGTCTCCGTAGTATAATACTATGGCCGTTAGGTCGTTAACATTGCTCTGTTAACTGCAAAATGAGCAGTGTTAAAAAATATGGTTTGTGTCTTTGCTAGTTAAATTCGAATTTATCTTAACACAAACACATTGTGGTATAAATAAAGTTTTTTTTTAATTTAGTATTTATGTATAATTATTTTTCTTGCAAACGACGAGATCTAACGAAAATTTTATTGCATTAATACTATTTCTATACAAAAAAAAAACAATTTTATATGGGCATTTCCATGAGAATGTCAACCAGGACTCAAAAAATTAAAACGCTAGAAACTTTTTTTCAAATATGGTAGAAAGGAAAAAACACCCAAACTTTACTATGCCGGGGTACTTATAGCTTATTGCAATTTTTAAAAAGCAAAAAATAATAGTTTTAACTCACTTTCTCATTGATTCATTTTTAGTAACTGCAATTGACAATTTTTAATATTCTTCCGATGAAATACATATACCGGTAATATTGAAATTATACTTTAAAATTAATGTTACAACAACAATGAACAAGATCCATAAAGAAAGAACAAATTTATAGTTCGATAAGCGGTATATTTTTGTGTTTGTTTTGGATGCTATTCTAATGTCACGTACGTGGTGCGAAAACATCATTTATCTTTGTCATATGAAATTGGTCAGTCTTAGGTATTGCAAAATAAAAGTTCAAAGCAAGATATTTGCTGCAAAAAAATATTGATCGGAATTTTTTTTTTAAATTGGTATAATAAAAATTTTATAAGCTTTTAAAGCTCGTCACGTACGATATTTTGAGTACTAAAATGCAACTAAATGCATCATCTTATTATGTTGGTATTTAGTTTAAATTTATAATATATGTTCCCGACGATCCTATAAGGAGCATAGGGCCCCAACAAAATCTCTCCACTTTGATCTATTCATCGCAATTCTCTTCACTTCGTTCCAACTGGTGTTAAAAGTTGTTGCTTCAGCTATGACTTGCCTTCTCCATGTATGGGCCGGACGTCCTCTTCTACGACTACCTTGTGGATTCCACTCTATGGCGGTTTTAGCAATGTCTGGGTGTGTTTTTCTTAATGTATGACCTATCCAGTTCCATTTTCGTCTACGTACTTCAGCGGTTATGGGAGATTGCTGCGTTTCGAACCACAGCCTCTCATTGGATAACGTTTGTGGCCAATACACCCGAAGTATTCTTCTCAGACAGCGGTTTATAAATACTTGCATTGCCTGGATGTCTGGAGGGGCCGCATTCCATGTTTCGCAACCGTATAACAAAGTAGAACGAACATTAGAGTTAAACAGTTTAATTTTGACACCACGAGAGAGTGTGGAAGATTTCCATATGTAATTAAGTTGGCCGAAAGTTTGTGATGCTTTTTTAATTCTGTTAGAGATATCTGCGCTCGAGCCACCAGTTGTTGTTAATATAGAGCCGAGATAACAGAAAGAGTCTACATCCTCCAGTATATTATTACCAATTGTAAATCTGCTGCTGGTTTCAGCGTTTATTCTCATCACCTTGGTCTTGCCAATGTTTATTTTAAGGCCAGCATTCGAGGCCATGTCTGAAAGATATTGCAACTTTGACTGCATATCAGAGTATCGATGAGAGTTTAAATTTGGTCAAACCTTATTTTATTACAATCAAAATCATATTACAAAATTTTTTTGGAATCGGTCCATATTTGACCATATATCCCATACAAGTGCTACTCCCGAAAATAGCTTTAAGTGCCATAACTTCCTTATAAATGGTGGTATTTACATAAATATTGCCGACAATGACTTTTACGATAGTACTATGTCATGACAAAATGTTGTGCGGGTAGGTCCAAATTAATCATAGGTCCCATATAAACCCCCTTCCTTAAATCTGCTAGGGGCAAACAAATCTCATATTGATGGAGATAACTAAACAATATTCGGCATAAATAACTTTTATATAATTCTTAACCTCATAGCATAATTCTGTTCTGGCGATCTTGATTAGCCACGGGCCCCAAGAAGGGTACTCTATCAAAAAAATTTCTTTTTAAATATTATAGTGTATGGTATCATATGGACGGGCTTGACCGACTATACTTTCTTACTTGTTTGTTTTAAGTTTTAATATAGCAAAAATCATGTAACCAACAACATTTTAGATTTTTGTTTTTTGATGAAAATCGATAATTTTTGATCATTTGCATGATCTCTTAAAATCTCATATCTCTGGGAAATACCGTTACGAAATAAGAGCAAAAGCAATTTCAAACGCAACCCTAGACTTGAAGCAAAAATATTTTAAAAAACCCCTTCTCCTGTAAAATTGTAATTTTGTTGGTTACATCATTTTTGCTATAAGAGAAAAATCTGTCACGTACGGTATGTCACGAACGATATTACATTTTGTTCATAAAGAAAAAATATGTGGTTTAATGTGTGAAATTAAAAAAGGAGAAAAACCTCCCACAATTCGCAGATTTTCGTATTTTTTTACATTCACCCAAATATCACTTCCGTTTTATGTCACGTAAGATATGCACTTATTTTGCCCGATATTTTGGACAACAAGGTTCCGAATTTGAAAATTTTTTTTTCATATATAGTTCCCTCTAAATGAAACATAATGATACAAAAAGTTTTCCAGTTAATACGTACAAATGTCATGACTTTTTTCTAAAATAATTTTTTTATATAAGTTTTTTTTTCAATTGAAATCTTGGCGTTGAAGACAAATTTTTATACAAAGCTTTTTGTACAAATTAATTTTTATAAAAAAGTTTCTGTATAAGAGAATTTTTTTAAAGAACATTTTTTGTATAAGATGAGTTTTTGTTAAAAATTTTCTATTGGAAACAAATTTTTTTTAAGCAACTCTTATAATTAAAATGATTTTTTACAGCAAATTTTTTCTTGTATAAGACTATTTGTTCTAGAAAATGTCGGTCGAATGTCAAATTTTGGTATAAGAATATTTAATACAGAAAAGTTTTCGTAAAAGGTTATGCATATGGGCATTTCCCTCATGTCGAACGTGACCATCGTACACATTTAAAGTTAAAAAAAAGTCAAAATAAAACGTATATTTATTTTGCCAATAGATTCAAATTATAGCTTTTAATTAGCCCTATAATTGGTGCTATTGTTCATTTTGATAAATTGTTTCGTTTTCAAGAAAATTGCAAAAAAACAAGGCATTTGCACGTGACGAAAACAGAAGTGGTTTTTGTGGCCATTTTTTCGAATGCCGGTTTCAGCGAAACCTGAGCCAATATTTGAATGCAATAAATTGTAGAATGTTATGCACTCATATCTCTTAAATATGGCTGTCATTTTAAATAAAAATAATGTATACTTTTTTTTTATTTAGCTTTAATCGCTGTCGCACGTGATCTGTCGCACATGACATTTTTTTCCATCATGATATATATGTTGATTAGACCGGGTCGACCTCCATACAAAAAAAAAAGTTGTGCCAGTCACCCCCTAGAATGAAAGATATGTCAATGAAGTTCCTAACACAGGAAACATTTTTTTTGCCACGGCCCAAAATACAGCCCTCTTGGTTTTTTATATTTAGCGCTGCCATTTAAAGTCCGATCTCATCATATTGCATATCGTTTTTCATGGCTTGATAATGGCTTCATTTTTGTCTTTAGTGACTTTTTAATCCGACCTCAAATTCTGGGCGCCACTTATGCCATCTCGGGTCCTTCCCCCAAATGTCCAATTTGTTTTACGTGCCAATAAAGTCCTTCTAAAACTACGTATGTATAGATTTTAATGTGCCCACTTTTATAACACGCCTACAAATAAAGCCCCTTTTTTCTTTTCCACACACATACTACATTAAATCAGGTAGAAGCCAATACAAGCAATAATATTTTCATCAGTCACGCCCAAAAATAAAAGGTATATTTATTAAGTTTGAAAAACTTTAAAAAAATTGTTTTTGCCAAGCCCTAAATTACAGCCCTTTTTTTCATATGCATAAGCATCGTCATTTAAAGTCTAATTTCATCGTATCGTATATCATTGTTAACGGCTAGAATATGGCTTTGTTTTTGAATTTAGTGCTATTTTTTGCTCATCTAGATTTAAATGATTGAAATGTATATATTAACATAAATAAATCATTTACATATATAAAAAAAATTATTTTCAAATTATTAATTTTCACACTTACGATGTCGCACGTGAACAACTTTATATAAGTACCAAGATCACAAATCTTGCTATTTAAATAAATTTTTTTTTTATTTTAATATTATAAAAAATCTCTGTTTGGACGCATCGATAGAAAATGATGTTTTTCAATGTCGCACATGACATCGAAATATGAGATAATACAAAGAAAAAAATTACAGTTATTTGCAACTGCATAGTTTCTTGTGCATTCTATTTTGACTCTTTGTACCTTCCGAAAGGTTTTAGAGAGAAAAAGTCAATGCATAATGTCTCTCTTAAAGAACTGTTATCATAGCAAAACGTACAATAGAAATATACAAATAAGAAAAGTTGCACTTGTTCCACTTTGCATTCATAAATCTTAAAATGGGTTATAAATAAATATAAAATTGTTTTACTTTTATTAAATTTGTTTGTTTTCCTGTTAAAATATGATAAAACAAAGTCTTTTCAAGAACTTATAATTTTTTTGTTGCGGTGGACCTTTCGGTGGAAATGCCCATATTTAATAAAAAAAACTGGTATAAGACTGTTTAATATAGATATGTTTATTTAATATAAAAAAAACGTTTAAAATAATTTGTTTTTCTTTATCAAAGTTATTCTTGGGAATGAATACAAAATCTTTTAAAATTTGCTGTATAAAACTGTTTCTACAGAAAATTCGCGGTAGAAGAATATTTTCTGTAGAAAAATTTTGAGTTTAAGAATATTTTACCTTAGAATTCTGTAAACACTCTTACTTAACAGTTTTTTTTTTTTTGTTTCTTAATTAATATTTCCTTTGCTTTTAATTAAACAATTTTGTAAACCCATTACGTTAAATAAATTAACAATAATCCTACGTCTCACATGACCGCCTATACAGAATAATTTTTTATACAAAAAAAAATATTAATATGTTTTTGTTAAGAAACGATTTTTATTAAAATTCATTTTTGTTATTCCCTTTTATTGCATTCATTATAAATTTATTAACAAATAAAATCTATAAATTTTACAATGAAATGAGATTTATGTTTTTTTTAAAAAAAAAAATTTCAATGACTGGCTAGATTTCTCTTTTAAAAAAGGTCTTTTAGAGGTATTTTTCGCTTAAATATGCAAAAATAAATGCAACCAAAACAAAAAAAAAATAACAGAAAAACAGATGCCAACAATTATTTTCAATTAATAGTGACAGTTTTAAATAAATACTATTAAAGTTTTGGTTGAAAAAATGGAAAATATGAAAAATACCATGAGAAGGCACAATGGGTGCAAGAGGGACCTAATGTTTATTGTTATTTAAAAGAATTGAGCTGAAAAGCGGAAGTGTCTAAACCTTATCCAATAGAAACTATTTAATTTTAACCGAATAATAAACCGAAAGATCAGTAGTCTATATCCGGTTTTTTACTTGCGCAACCATTTTTATTCTCTTTTTTGGAGAAGCAAAACACGAAATCACTTCAACTTTCGATCGGTTACAGGCCTGATAATCTCTACATCAACACGGACTTAAAAAATGCTGCTTTATCACAACAAACCTTCTCTTACTCGCAATTGCAGTCAGTCGTGGTTATTTTCGTAAGGAGTCCAACAGATGTTTTCTACACTGACTTCATGATTTTTTCGTAAGGAGTCCAACAGATGTTCTCTCCACTACTTAAGCATAGCTTTTGATAAGGCCAATCATTATCTTTTGGTAAAGAAACTTAAATTAATGGGGTTAGCATATCTTAGCTTGAAGTGGATTAACTCTTATTTATCGAAAAGGATCCAAACCGTTTTGTTAATAAAAGATTTTCTAGAAAAATAAATGTGCCATCAGGAGTACCCCAAAGATCTCTAGTATTCTTGCTCTAATACAGCTCCCTCCCTACTTTAAAAGGTCGTATAACAATGAATATGTCGCTATTTTGAACATTATTAATGGTGATATTTGCGCTGGATTTTAATTCGTTAAATTCTTCATAGCTGATTGTGGGGATGAATGCTGACCCTCTTAGAAGAATGTGCAACAGATTAGATAAATTTTATAGATTTATTATTGGATCCAAAGTCAAAAGTAAAAATCAATTATTAATACTGACTTTGCTAGCAATATAAATTTTATTACTGAAAATAAATTTTTTAGTAAAGAAAAATGTCAGAACTTACGTAAGTTACCCTCGTGTGTGGTTTTCCACACATAATGTACTTCATATATTTTTCGCACTAGAGACAACATTTTCAGTCGGCAAGTATGAATATTTTTGATATGGTTGCGAACTTCATGCAATGTATAATTTATGAAGTGAGCTTATATAAAATACACAAAGCTTTGTATGGTTTGTTATCGACTACTAACGGGTAAATACATCATTAATGATACATAAATCATGACTTTAAGTACAAATGTGCTATGGCGCCATAGTAAAGTAGACAGACAGCATAAGTGTGGAAAACCACACACGAGGGTTACTAACGTAAGTTTTTTTTTGAGGGTGATTAGAGGGTTAAATGATAGTAAAATAAATGTTTTGTAATCAAGTGTATGTTTATAGTCTATTTTTAGGGTTATTCTCATGATATTCTTAAAAAGTATTTTGTTTTTAATTTCCTTGTTTTCATCTCACTGTGCAGTATCACTTTGCGTGTAAGTGTTTTAGTATTGTTAAAATTTTTTTATATTTATTTGTCTATGTGTTTGTATTGATACCCACACATACATATAAATCAATTTTAGTACTGCGGCTTAGCTCTTTTGTGGTTCTGCTCTTTTTCGCCGGCATCCCTTTTGGTTGTATATTTTTAATTTATGCGGTTCAACAAAAAATTATTAAAAAAAACCTACAGCAACAACAAAAAACAATTAAACATGTTAAAATATTAATAATTTATTTACATGTTCTTTCATTTAGCACAAAAAAGAACACACACACAATAAAACTCATCTACATGACGATACTGCCAAAGTCTAAAGTGTTAATTAAATTGTTTAAATCTTTTTTTTTTTATAAATTTGTTCCATTGTTTTTATTAATAACAATAATTTTTTTCATTAAGACTTATTACATTTTTCATGGTTATTTATTTTTAATCAAAATAACTAAATGCAGCTTTTAAATACACACTGCAGGAAAAAACTTGATGAGTGAATAAATTTATTTTATTTAGTTTTAATAAATAAAGCAAAAATCATAATTGAAATCTGAGCAAATTGAGAAATATTTATTAAATTTATATTTATTAAAAACAGAACTTTTTATAGGGAATATACATTTTTTTTTATAATAGTCTGTCTTATTTGCTTGATTTAATAAAATGTTAAAAATATATTTCTGTTGTTTGTAAATTATAGATAGCAACATAACAAATAAAATATTCATTTTGACATTTCCAGCAGAACTAATCGAGAAGCTTCCGAAAAAAAAACAATTTAGGAAAACTAAAGTTTAATAAAGTTGAAGAAATTTAAATACCCTCAAAAAAGAAACTCAATTTTCTGTATAAGACTTTTTTCAAAAGACAAATTTCCCTATAAATTTTAATGCTAAACATAATTAAAAATAATCGAACGCAAAATCATCTAAATAAGATTAAGTCTTGGATATAGACTCCAAAAAAAAAATTCCTTTTTCTGTCGATTTTGTTATTTGTGCTTAATTCCCAGTTTTTATTCTTGATAAAAACACTTGAAATTTATTGTTGATGGGATAAGCTATTCCTATGCATTTCACTGGTTGCTTAGGCCAGATCATCAGGAAACTTCATCCATAAAGATTTTAGACAAACTAAAGATATTAAACCAAATAAAACTGTTAAACGTATAAGACTTATAGCAACAGTTTTACTTGTAACAATATCAAAGCTTGAACAAAATACATCAACAATAAAAAAGTGGGTCTATCTCGTCTTACACTCCCCACTACAATTAGTTGAAATTCTCTCAACATTAATTGTAGTTGTAAGTAGGTTAAGAAAAACAAAATAAAAAACAAACAACAACTTACAAAAGATGTTGTCAATTAAGTGTTTTTTTAGGCCGTGCACTTGCCTGTTTATTATCAAAAAGTAATTTCAATTTTTGGGAATAAAAAATTTTAATTTCAAAAGATTTTGTTATTTGTGCTTAATTCCCAGTTTTTATTCTTGATAAAAACACTTGAAATTTATTGTTGATGGGATAAGCTATTCCTATGCATTTCACTGGTTGCTTAGGCCAGATCATCAGGAAACTTCATCCATAAAGATTTTAGACAAACTAAAGATATTAAACCAAATAAAACTGTTAAACGTATAAGACTTATAGCAACAGTTTTACTTGTAACAATATCAAAGCTTGAACAAAATACATCAACAATAAAAAAGTGGGTCTATCTCGTCTTACACTCCCCACTACAATTAGTTGAAATTCTCTCAACATTAATTGTAGTTGTAAGTAGGTTAAGAAAAACAAAATAAAAAACAAACAACAACTTACAAAAGATGTTGTCAATTAAGTGTTTTTTTAGGCCGTGCACTTGCCTGTTTATTATCAAAAAGTAATTTCAATTTTTGGGAATAAAAAATTTTAATTTCAAAAGATTTTGTTATTTGTGCTTAATTCCCAGTTTTTATTCTTGATAAAAACACTTGAAATTTATTGTTGATGGGATAAGCTATTCCTATGCATTTCACTGGTTGCTTAGGCCAGATCATCAGGAAACTTCATCCATAAAGATTTTAGACAAACTAAAGATATTAAACCAAATAAAACTGTTAAACGTATAAGACTTATAGCAACAGTTTTACTTGTAACAATATCAAAGCTTGAACAAAATACATCAACAATAAAAAAGTGGGTCTATCTCGTCTTACACTCCCCACTACAATTAGTTGAAATTCTCTCAACATTAATTGTAGTTGTAAGTAGGTTAAGAAAAACAAAATAAAAAACAAACAACAACTTACAAAAGATGTTGTCAATTAAGTGTTTTTTTAGGCCGTGCACTTGCCTGTTTATTATCAAAAAGTAATTTCAATTTTTGGGAATAAAAAATTTTAATTTCAAAAGATTTTGTTATTTGTGCTTAATTCCCAGTTTTTATTCTTGATAAAAACACTTGAAATTTATTGTTGATGGGATAAGCTATTCCTATGCATTTCACTGGTTGCTTAGGCCAGATCATCATAATTGTAGTGGGGAGTGTAAGACTAGATAGACCCACTTTTTTATTGTTGATGTATTTTGTTCAAGCTTTGATATTGTTACAAGTAAAACTGTTGCTATAAGTCTTATACGTTTAACAGTTTTATTTGGTTTAATATCTTTAGTTTGTCTAAAATCTTTATGGATGAAGTTTCCTGATGATCTGGCCTAAGCAACCAGTGAAATGCATAGGAATAGCTTATCCCATCAACAATAAATTGCAAGTGTTTTTATCAAGAATAAAAACTGGGAATTAAGCACAAATAACAAAATCTTTTGAAATTAAAATTTTTTATTCCCAAAAATTGAAATTACTTTTTGATAATTCCTTTTTCTGTACAAGCTTTTTTTAAATAGTTAAATTTCTGTAAAAATTGTCGAATCAATAATTATTTATTATTTTTCTATAGCAAAATTTTCTGTATAAGACTTTTTTAAATAGATAAATTTCGATAAAAATTGTCTTAGCTAAAATTATTTATTAGTTTTCTAAATTAAAATTTTCTGAATTTTTCTGTATAAGACTTTTTTAAATATATAAATGTCTGTAAAAATTGTTGTAGAAAAAATTATTTATTATTTTTCTATAGCAAAATTTTCTGAATTTTTCTGTATAAGACTTTTTTTACATAGATTATTTTTCTATATCCAAATTTTCTGAATTTTTCTAAATAAGGCTTTTTTAAATAGATAAATTTCTGTAAAAATTATCGTAGCAAAACTTATTTATTTTTTTTCTATAGCAAAATTTCTGAACTTTTCTGTATAAGACTTTTCTAAATAGAAAAATTTCTGTAAAAATTGTCGTAACAAAAATTCTTTATTATTTTTCTATAGCAAAATTTTCTGAATTTTTCTGTAAAAATTATCGTGGCAAAAATTATTTATTATTTTTCTATAGCTAAATTTTCTGAAATTTTCTGTATAAGACTTTTTTATATAGAAGAATTTCTGTAAAAAATTGTCGTAGCAAATATTATTTATAATTTTTCTATAGCTAAATTTTCTGAAATTTTCTGTATAAGACGTTTTTAAATTGATAAATGTCTGTAAAAATTGTCGTAGCAAAAATAATTTTTTATTTTTCTATAGAACACTTTTCTGTATAAGACTTTTTTAAAAAGAAAAATTTCTGTAAAAATTGTTGTAGCAAAAATGATTTATTATTTTTCTATAGCAAAATTTTCTGAATTTTTCTGTATAAGACTTTTTAATATAGAAGAATTTCTGTATAAGACTTTTTAATATAGAAGAATTTCTGTTAAAATTGTCGTATCAAAAATTATTTATTATTTTTCTATAGCCAAATTTTTCGGTATAAGACTTTTTTAAATAGATAAATGTCTGTAAAAATTGTCGTAGCAAAAATTATTTATTATTTTGCTAAAGCAAAATTTTCTGGATTTTTCTGTATAAGACTTTTTTATATAGATTATTTTTCTATCGCAAAATTTTCTAAATTTTTTCTGTATAAGACTTTTTTAAATAGATAAATGTCTGTAAAAATTGTCGTAGCAAAAATTATTAATTATTTTTCTATAACAAAATTTTCTGAATTTTTCTGTATAAGACTTTTTTATATAGAAGAATTCCTATATAAGACTTTTTTAAATAGATAAATGTCTGCAAAAATTTCCGTAACAAAATATATTTTTTTAAGCAAAATTTTCTGAATAAAACTATAAAAAATTAAAGACTTCTATAATAATATATAGAACAATTTTTTTCGGAACTATTGAATGTTTTCTGTATAAGACTATTTTCTTTAGAAAATTTTCCAAGAAAATTATTTTCTAAAAAAAATATTTTTTATAACAATTTTTTTTATAAAATATTACCGGTATAATAGTATTTTTATTGTGATTATTTTTTGATTAATCTGATTGTTCTTTAGAAATGTTAAGTATAAGACTATTTTAGAAGTTTTCCGTCTAAGACTAGTTTCTATAGAAAGTTTTCCAACAAATTATAATGCTGAAAATATTCAGTATTTTCTAGAATATTGGCTGTAAAAATATTCAGTCTTTTAAGAGTATTGTCTGTAAAAACTTATTTTTAAGGAGAACTTTTTTATAAGAATATAGAAAAATAAGATATAAGAGTATTTTTTATTGAAGCTGTTTTTCGTATAAGAATATTTTCTATGCAAATGTTTCCATTAAAGATAATTTCCTTTAAAAAAATGTCTGTATAACAATATTTTTTATAGAATATTGTCTCAATAAGATAAAGAGAATTGTCATATATTATGTCCTGTGGTTCCAAGTAGGAACAAAGGGCCGCAACGAACTCTTTCCATTCGATCCGGTTTGATGCGAGATGTTTAATTTCCCTCCAGCTTAGCCCACTTTGGTTTACTTCAGATTCAAGTTGACGTCTCCAGGTGTGCGACGGGCGGCCAACTCTTCTTGTATAACTATGAGGGTTCCAGTCAATCGCAGATTTAGTAGGGTCGCCATGTGGTCTACGGAGCGAGTGACCTATCCAGCGCCATTTTCGATTAAGGATCTCGATGTTAATTGGCCGTTGGTTTGCCCGTTGCCAAAGGTTAGTGTTGGATATGGTGTTTGGCCAACGAGAATTTTCTTGATAAGAATATTTTCTATTTACGTATACGTATAAGAAAGACGATTTCCCTTAGAAAGTTTTTAATCAAAGTAATTTTTGGTAATACAAAATTTTTCAATTAACAAGATTTTGTTTGTCGTACTTAATTCCCAATTTTTATTCTTGATAAAAAAAAAAACTGAAATTTTTTTGTAATGGGATAAGCTATTCCTATGCGCATTTTAGATCTAAGAACAACTAAAGATATTTTACAAATTAAACTGTTAATCGAATAAGAATTATAAGCAACAGTTTGACTTGTAACAGTATCAAAGCTTAAACAACAACAATAAACAGTGAGTTTATCTTTTCTTACATTGTAGTTTTAAGCACGACAAACAAAACCTTGTTAATTAAAAATTATGTATGTATTCCCAAAATTTGCGTTGATAATAAACTGGCAAGTGCACGGCCTAAACAAACTGAACTGGCAACTTGCAAGTAGTTTTTGTTTTTATTTGTTTTGTTTTCGCTTAACAGTTTTATTTGTGTAATAAATTTAGTTTTTCTAAAATCTTTGGATGAAATTTCCTGATGATCTGGGTAAGCAACCAGTGAAATGCGCAGTGTTCAGTGTATCTATCAAGAATAAAAAATGGAAATAAAGCTCTACAAACAGAATCTTGTTAATTAGAAAGTTTTTAATTTAAAATTTTTATCTGCAAACAATATTTTTTTTAACACTATTTTTAAAGAATATTTTATGCATAAAACCCTTTTCAATAAAGATTTAAAGATTTATATATAGAAAGACTATTTTTGATTGAGAAACATAAGACTGAATACTATTTTCTTTCCAAATCATTCAATGATCTTTTCTTTAAAAAATTTTCTATAAACATTATTTTAGAGAGAAAATCTTCTTTTTATAGACTATTATCGGTATAAGACTATTTTTTTATAGAGAGTTTTCTATATAAGAGTATTTTCTATAGAAATGTATAAACCTATTTTCTATAAAAACTTTTAAAATGTTTCGGTATAATACTACTTTCTATAGAAAGTCTTCCTAAAAATATTGTCTGTATAAGACTTTTTTAAGAAAAAAATATTAATAAAATTATGGAAGCATTTGGTATATGATATATACCGAAGCTGTTGGAAGTTTTTCGTACAAGAATAGTATTTAAAGAAAGTTTTTTATTAAAGATTTTTTTCTATAGAAAATTTTCGACATTACACAATTTTTTATAGATTATTGTCTGTATAACACTATTATTAAAGAGAATTGTCTTTATAAGACTATTTTCTGTGGAAACATAAAGTATACGACTATTTTCTATTGAAGCTGTTGAAAGTTTTTCGTAGAAGACAATTTTGTATGAAAGGTTTTTTTGTTAAAGATTATTTCCTTTAGAAAATATTTTGTATAAAAATATTATTTATAGAATATTGTATGTAAAAGGCTAGTTTTTATAGACAATTTTTTATATAAGACTATTTTTTATAGAACAAGTAAGAAAGTATAGTCGGTCAAGCCCGACCATATGATACCCTACACCACAGTATTTAAAAACACATCATGCTTATGTATCCATAGAAATATGGATTTATCTATGTTTATAAACTTCATTAAAATCGGTTTGATAGTTTGTGAGGGGCAGAAATTTTCCCCTACCTCCCCTTGTGGTCCTATTTTTGAAAAACTGTATAGCTTATGTGTCCATATAGATATGGATATATCTATGGTTTAAATTTCATTAAAATCGGTTTGAGAGGCAGAAATTGCCCCTAAATCCCCTCGTGGTCCTATTTTTGAAAACTGTATAGTTTATGTGTCCATATAGATATGGTTCTCTATATATTTTAAATTTCATTAAAATCGGTTTGATAGTTTCTGAGAGCAAGAAATTTCTCCTTATCTTCCCTCGTCGTCCTACGATTCGGCTTGGTCCTTGTGCAAATAAGAACCTATGAGCCAAATTTTATCAAATCATCTCCAAAATTACGACATGTAATTTGCGCACAAGGTTACATGGACAGCCAGCCAGCCAGCCGCTCGTATATCGTTAGTTCGACCCAGAAATTGATTCCGAATCGATCGGTATACTTTAAGGTGGGTCTAGGACCAATATTTTAAGGTGTTACGCACATCAGCACAAATGCATAATACCCTCTCCACTTTTGTGGTGAGGGTATAAATATAACGTATTTGACTATTTGTTATTCAAAACTATTGAAAGGTTTCCGTATAAGACTATTTTTTATAGAAAGTTTTCTACTTAAGATTATTTTCGACAGAAAATATTCAGTATAACAAAATTTTTTAAAAAATTTTGTCTGAGAAGAGAAGAGAATTTTCTTTGTAAAATATTTTCTAAAGAAAAATAAAGTACAAAACTGTATTTTCATTGAAACTATTGAAAACTTTATGTATAAGACTATTTTCTATAGAAAGCTAATCGTTTAGGAATATGGTTTATAGAAAATACTCAACAAAACATTGTTTTTCTAGAATATTGTATGTATACTAGGGTGGGTCGAAAAAAATTTTTTTCTCTTATCGACTTCTAATAGCGCAAATATGTTGCATTTTTGTCTGTAATAGAACCCTGTAAAATATTATTTATTTATTTTTAGTGTAGCAGCCCGCGCTTTGACATTCAATTTTGTTAAATTTTGAATATAACAACAATAGCATTCTATTGCAGAAAAGCATATAACTGTGTTTTATCGACTTGAAAGTTCGTGAAAATAGTATTAGAAGCATTTAAGACGAATTGACTTTCAGGTGGCGTTGAAAACACAGCTGTGCTACTTTTTTTTTTTTAAATAGAGAGAGGAATGTCAAAAGTTACTTGTGTTTTGGACTTATCGGCCAACGAAAGCAGCAACAAAATACATTGTTGTGTTTTTGGTGTTGTTAATTGTTGTAGTATCGACACCACCGTTTACATGAATTCGCCTTGGAAGCATCCATGACTCTATGCAATAAAAAATTTAAGAGAAGGTTTAACATAGACGAAACTTGAATCAAAACGTGTGATGCCTAGATTTTACAGTAAACAAGATTTTGTGACCAAAAAATTATTTTATTGTTTTCTGTTGTATAAAAACCAAAATTTTTTTTTTTTAATTTAATTTCAAAATGTTTTCAGTTTTAATTAATAATAATTGATAGTGAATAAAAAATTTAAATTTAAAAAATTTACTTTTCTTACATATACTTAATTTTTAGGAGCTCTTGCGCGGGCTAAAGATGTGACTTTTTTTTGCAGTTTTTATTTGTTTTGACGTAAGACAAAAAAATATTGCTATTAGAACATGATTCGAGAACTTTTATTTTTTCTCATACATCAGTGACCCAGCCTAATGTATACGTTTCTTTTTATAAAGAACTTTTTTTAAATTAGAATATTTCGTATTATAAGACTATTATCTATAGAAATTGTTACATTAAATATTATTTTCCACAAAAAATATTCTGTTTAACACTATGTTTTATAGAATATTGTCTGTATAAGACAATATTTTATGGAATTTTTCCTATACAAAACTTTTTTCCATAGCAAATTTTGGGTACATGAAAAACAAGAAATTTTTAGTTAAAATTTTATGCAAAAGTCAACTTTCAGAAGGAAATTGTATTTTTAAAGAAATGTTCGATGTGGAAAGGAAACTGAAAAATTCTCTAAATAATAATTTTTTTTTAAGTTGAATTAACTTTTGTTACTGTGTATTTCATTCAGACTACATTTGTTCATTACAAAACTGTTATATTTTTTCTTTTCTAATGAAAATATTTTCGACTTCCTTGTAAAGGCAATACTATTTTTTATGAAATGTTTAAAAACTAAAAAAAAAAAAGTTGTATAAATATTTGTAAATTTCATTTATTTCTTTACATTTTTATTGTCCTTTCCAATTGAACTAAATAAATAACAGAAAATATTTTACCTGTTCAATAGTTTTAACCCGGGCTAAAAAACACAGGCACACACACACACGACCGAGAAACAAATACTCAATGTTAACAAAAAGTAAATTCATTAAATTGTCAGTCATTGTCATCACCATCATCATCATCACCATCATACTGATCAAACAGCTGTCAGTAGCTCTAGACTGTCAAATAACTTGTCAATTTTACTCATACATATAGACAAATAAGTACTAGCATCCTTTATATCCTGTTTTATTTCATGTATAAATCCTTTCAATGTGTCATTTATACTATTGTCTGGATGAAGTTGTGTCCATTTAGCAGGTGGTAGCATGAGTTCGACTGTTTTATAATAATATTTGCCATTGTTGATGAATTGTCGCATTTTTTTTTTTTTTTTAATTTTTTATTTGCTTGTTTAATTTTTTGTGATTTTTACTTTTGTTGCTCTGGCTCTCAAAGCAAATAGTCCTTGTAAATCATGTTTGTTAATTTTTATTGTTGAAAAAAAAAATGCAATAATAAAAAGTTTCAAACAACAATCATTGTTGATCATGTAAATTTAACTCTAATGAAGAGTTGTGTTGTGTTAAAAAACTTAACAAAAAGTTGAAAAGTCACTTGACAATAAAAAGAAATAAATATTTCAATAAACTTTAGCAGTGATAAGGAAGCGTCATAGCAACGGTCTATTTTCATATTAATTGTCTACCGAATTTGACATTTTGCGGATATTTTTCTCATTTGCTGCAACGTCATTTTAACTCAAAAGTTTAAATTATGGAGTAAGTTATGCATAATTGTTTGCTTTGTTTTTCTTTATATTGTGTATAAAATTCGTCTTTCCAAATAATAACTAGTCCAAACACGCGTGTAAAATATAGCCCACAAGGGACGAGGACTAGTCCAAAAATAACCCAAACGTATGGAAAAAACATGGTCTATTTAACATTACGATGTCCTAGGGCAGGACCATATAACCCAGCTTTGGATAACAAACGAGTAGTTTTAAAACTACTCCATAGTATACTCAAGAGAATTATTTTTGAAGTCGTTTAAAAAAGAAAGCATGTCGTTAAAAAACGAAGACATGTCGTCTCACTACAAACACTTTTCAACAATGACATGGTCCATGCTTGCATTACATTGGACCAGTCCAAGGAGTAGCCCATTTGATCAAAATGGATCAGGAAGTCCAATATTATTTGCAGGGTTTATACTTTCGTTATTTTCTCTAAGTGGTGCAAGCAAATCAAAGACTTTAAACACTTTTATTTCGAAATGTATTTTTTTTTTTTTTTTATTTACAACGACGTTGCAGCAAGTGAGCGATATAGACAAAAGATATGTTAAAGAAAACTCTAAGAAGATTAGTAAGAGAGGCAAAAACATTAGTATAATTAGTGTACGAATTTAACTGACTGGCCACCAGCGGTGCCTGAAACTAAAAATGCAATTGTGTTGGCCAAAGAGAATTACACTGTGTCGCTAGTTACAACCGGGAAATTTTGTGCCAATTGGTCCAATAGACTGGGTCTGGGATTTGTGAAAATAGAACAAGTACAAAAACAAAGAACTCATGACCTGTGAAAGGAGAACCAATCATTTAACTGTTTTATGAAGAACTAAATGGTAGAAAAAGTAATGAATTACAGTACAGTCTTCACCGGTGGTGTGACACATTTTTTGGGACTTTCTAAAATTTGGTTCTTGAATTTAATTCTAGGACTTGTTTTATTGAAATAATACTACATTGTATTGAAATAATACTACATTGTAGTAACTGACACTAAATACGTTCATTAAGAATAGATGTGTGAATGGTGTCAATTGTCCTCCTCCAATGACAACCCCATTTAAAGTATTCATATAAAGTGTTAGAACTAAAACCGAACTCTACCACCAAAGACCTATCACGGGCTTACTTTGGTGTCAGTTCGTTTCCCTCAAAGGAAGTTATTTTTTAAATTTGAAAAAAAAAAAACTTACTTAGCTACACTGATAGAAAAGACGTCATAACCTGATGTATTTTGACATCAGTACTATGACAAGTGTTTTCGTTTTTGACCCCATGACACTTTTCGTCATGGTGATGTCAACGTTTACATCACTTGACCAAAATGTCATCAGGGTAATAATCAAATTATGTCATCAATGGGATGACACATCGGCATCGCAGTAACATCGGACACATTTGCATCAATTTAATGACAGTTTGTCATTTAGTCAAAGTCATTGGAATTGACTTAAGTCAAAGTGAGAGAATATTATTATTAACTTAACCGTATCATATGTTTGTTTCACGTTTGTTGAATTACGACCTTTGTTAACAGCAGAACTCTCAATAATAAGACAGCAGCACCATGCCTCATATGGTTTTCGTAATCATTCTACTTTAAAAATTTGATGTATTTAACTAAATAATTAAAAAAAAAAATAGAATATAGGAATTTTTGCTTACTATAATACATTGTAATCATGAAAATAATCTTAATAATATACAAAATGTGGCATCGAAGTGATGTCACTATAGTCATAAAATAGATGACACGTAAAAAATTACATAATTGTACGAAGACGTTAGTCATTGGATTGCTGGGGGGGGGGTGCTTTAAGACCATGTGAGATAAGGCCATGATGGCTTTATCTCTCAGTCAATAGGGAGATAAAGCCTTTTTTTACTTGAATGGGAGATAAAGCCATCATGACCTTAGCTCACATTAGCAATACTAGAAAATGGCTTTATCTCTCATTTCAGTTCCGGAGACACTAAAGTTAAGTATTGAAAGCTGGCTTCGCATACTAAAGTTTTTCTGCGTGCTTACGGGGTTTCTCCTCCAGTAGGACGCGGCAGGTGGCTTCGCTGAATTAAGTTTTCCTGCGTGCGTCACAAGAATAAAAATATGTTATTCAACGATAACTAAGGATTTTCCCTTTTACAGAATGTTTACACCATGCATAACAATATTCTGGAAAAATATGGCTTTATCTCTCATTTGCGAAAAAAAAATATGGCTATATCTCCCATTTCGCAAAATTTTTAATATGACCTTTCCTCTCAATGATTGTGCAATAAGGCCATTATGGCTTTATCTCCCATTAAATTGAGCAATAAAGCCATCATGGCCTTATCTCACATGGTTTTAAAGCACCCCCTGATTGATGTTACTTTTTGCATCATTGATGGCATTTGTAGTAACAATGATGTCACAACTCTGACGTTAGGGCATCATCAATATGAAGATGCACTTTTCTATCAGTGTGTATTTAAAAAAATTATTGTTACATAATAGTTAAGCTTATTTAAAAAATTACTAGCAGTTTTGCATTTAAATAAAAATTCAAAGCATCTACTATTCGTGGACATGCGTTGCAAGACAAATACGAGAAAGATTGTAAAAAAAACCGTACTGATTGAAGTGTTCGCCCCTTAAATGCTCTCGGTGAAAGTAAGTAGGATTGCATGGTTCCTTTTAAAACTGTTATTTTCTTTTTTTATTAAATCTTAATCTTAAATACCCCTTTTATTGTTATTATCTACACTGTTTTATAAAACTTCTGTAATTTTTCCTTAAGCTTGTCTTAAACTTTTGTTTTTCCTGCCAATTTAAATGTTTTTTTTTTTTTATTGTGTAAAATTTTTGCCAATAATCTGTCTTAAAAGATTTTCCATTTACAGATAATTGTAAAAGTAGTTTGTTTTCTTTCCTTTTATTGTGCTGTTTTGTCCTACCAAATGATTGTAAAGGCATTTCAGGCATGTTTTTTTTTGCAATCTTTCAGTAACTAATGCCACTTTCAAGCTCTTATGCTAATGAAATGTAAACGTTATCAATCTGGGCTCCTATTTTACTCGCATAAAAAATATAAGAAAAAATTAAACAAAGAAAAAAGTAATTCCAACAGTAAAGAAAGGTAAAGAAAAAATAAATCAAGAAAAACGAAAGTTGGCAAAATCGATTTTTTAAAAAAAAAAAATTCAAGATAAAAATTGGTTGTCTGTCCTTCAAGGAACCTTTTTGAAGAAGATTTTCAAATAAAAAATTTTCCAGCAAAAAACTTCACTTAATTAAAATCGCCAGTTGTACCTCTAGTAAATTCAATACAGAAACTTGTTTAAAAACTTGGAATATTGATAAAATTTAATATTAATTTTCTTCTGTTTTCCAGTCATTTAAATTTTTTTTTTTTCAAAAGTAACTAACAACAAAAAACCTTTTCATGACTCAACCAATTAAATTTACAAAAGTTAAGAAATCATAAAAAAAACTTCTGAATACAGATATCCACTTGAAATTATTCATGAGTATAATTTAATAAAAAGAAATAAAAAACAAAAAATAAATAAATAAATGAATTGGCCTCTGGCATTTCAAGTGGCAGAAGCTGAATAATTGAAATTTGTAAAGAAAGAAGAAGCTTTTGCACAGTTTTAATAGAATTAAATTTAATGAAAATGATTTTTTGACATTTTAACAGTATTGAAATTAACCAATAAAAATGGGTTACAAAAGGATTCCTATTTGGGGAAAAAAATTCCCGGGTAACAAATGTATGAACTTCTCGGGAAATTTTGCAAATCTAAAGTTGTCGACCTGCCAGTTTATGTTTGTGGAAAAAAAACTGTAATTTTTCGACCAGAGCTGATTGATGATATTCTGGATGCATATTATGAAAGTTTTAAGTAAAGGTTAAGAGCAAGGATGCCATTGCAGCTCTGGCTGGTGTCTTTACGACTTCTATGTTAACAGTGGAGTGCCGTATGTCTCTAAATGCGATCGCGAAACATTCCAGTGTAACGCTGACATGGGTGCCCGGGCACAGTGGATGCCTGGGTAACCTTACTGCGGCCGGTATGGCCAAACGGGGCTGTCTCTTGGACGACAAGTTCGTCGACGGGCTGATTGGCACTTCAATGGCCCTCTGCAAGACACTCATCAGAAGAGAGAGAGATGGCCAGGACTCTATGGCTTTACTATGACGCTGCGAGAACGCGCATACTACTCGGTCTCGGCAGGGATGGAATGAGGACAGTGATATCGGTCAACACGGGTCACTGGGTGATAGGAACTCATGCTAGGAGGATGGGTCATACGTTTAATGATTGCTGTAGAAGTTGTCATGATGAGGAGCAGACGGTGTTTCACTTTCTCTGCCAATGCCCCGGTCCAGAATTGCCATGTCTGGACGATTTGTCCAATGTGGGACTGAAATCGGTCTCCTTGCAGGGAATCGGGGTGGTTCGAGAATGCAGTGACCTCTGGGGAATAGTCTGGTGGATACTGGCTGACTCTTGTCACTGGCTAGGGGTATCACAAAGGGACCGTTATAAGGACCCAAGTGAGTCGTCGTGACGGCTACCCATTTAACCTAACCTAACCTAAAGGTTAAGTTTTTTTTTAAATGAGCAGTACTTTTAGAAACATAATTTTTTTTGGCAAAAAAAATAATTTTAAAGCAACATTTTAAAATTTTTATTTTTTCAAAATTGGAAAATGCAGCTATGCTTCTAATTTTTTCCAGACATATAAAAAAAGCGAAGCTGCAAACAAAACAAGCCATAAATGATTATAAATCTGTTACCAACTTTAGATTTTACTCACAAAAGTCGAAAAATTTTAATTAATTTAAGAATTTCATAAAACGCAATATTTGTATGGGCCCCGAACTAACAAGTGGAGATAAGGGGCAAGTACTTATCGAGAAAATAATAAGGAAAAAAACTAATTGATGTCGGCCATGCATTTTATCCCACTAGGGGCGACCCCTGACATTTATGGGACTTTTTCTTCAATATATCTCTAGTCTCCATTGAACAGTTTGTATGGGAGTCCCCTTCTGGAATGGAGATACCGGATAGGCATGTTAGAAATAAAGAATTAAGATAAAAAATAATGTGAGGTTGGTCATACATTTGACCCATCTAGGGGCATCATAGGCGCTGCAGGGGTCAAATTTAAGAAATTAAATAAACCGCGATATTTGTATGGGAGCTCCCTTAAGGAGAGGAGATAAAGGGCAAGTATGTTTTGAGAAAATTTTAGGGACAAAAGTAATTGCGGTCGGTCATACATTTGTTCCCGTAGGGGCGACTCCTTGGCAGTTATAGAGCTTTTTCTTCAATATATTTCTTGTCTGTATGGAACATTTTGTATGAGAGTCCCCTTAAAGAATGGAGATACCGGGTAGGTATGTTAGAAATAAATGCTTGAGATGAAAAATAATGTGGAGTTGGTCATACATTTCAGCCATCTAGAGGCATCCTAGGCACTGCAGCAACCAAATTAAAGTATTTTTACTATACAAATATTGCGGTTTATTAAAATTCTTTAATTTGACCCTTTGCGGAATTTTGGTTTTTTTAGTAATTTCAATAAACTGAACTGTTTTTGAGTTACGCGAATATATATTTTCGAAATAACGGTATATCTCGAAAACAACAGCTCAGTTAAAAAACGGTTAGCACTATTGGATTCAGCGTACCCGAATCATGTTAAAACGCCATGTACCCAGCTTGTCTGTTTTTTCAACTAGCACAGTGTAATTACTACTTATCTAATTTAAATGAAAACAAAATTATGTTATGAGTTTAATATTCATTGCAAAGTTCTTTGTGCCGAATATTATGAAGATTCATATCTTCATCTAAGTACATGAGATGTGTTTGCCTTGAAATGAACTTAGGAAGCGGGTTTATATGGGGCCCCTATGTTTAATATGGATCCTACCAGCATAACATTTTTTCATGACATATCATGAGTAGCTATCCTAAAAGTTATTGTAGCTAAATTTTATGTCACTACCAACATTTTTAAAGGCTCAGTTAGCCGGGAGTAATAGTAATAGTAACTTTACCGTAAAAAAGTAAGACCAATTTATTTCTTACAGATTGAGAAGTAACATCTTACTGTACACTGTAATCGTTCTAATTGCTTTACATACAACAAAATGAATCAGCTGATTTTCAACGTTACTGTTACTCTCGGCTAACTGAGCCTAAAGGAAGTCATGGCATTAATTACCTATGCCTTCTTCGGAAGTATTATTTGAATGAGAGATATGGTCAAATGTAGACCGATTCCAATAAAAGTTATTAGATGACCTAAATTGCTTTAAAATAAGTTTGGGCCAAATTTAATCTTAATACCAACATAAGATGGTTTATAATCACAAAGACTCTATTCCGAAAAGAAGCTGGTATGGGGGCTTGACAAATTGTCACCTTTTCAATAGTTTTGATCTTTGTGATATTTAAAACCTGTCTCCAAAATTAAGAACTGTACTTTGCGCATAAGGCTTATATTGACAGCCAGCCAGCCAAACGGGCGGACATCGTTAGATCGACTTAAAAAGTGATTCTGACTCGATCGGAAGGTGGGTCCAGGAAAAAAAACATCAGCATAATAAGCTTTAGTGATGTGGGTATCAAAATAACATAAAACGTTCAAAAAGCACAGACAACTTAAGATTGATATTAACAAAGTAAAAGCATTTAAGAATTTCCTAGTTCGTTAATTAATTATTAATAAACTCAGATTTTATTTAAAAAAAATAAATAAATAAATAAAAATCATTAGGTTTGTACGACCTTCGAATATCATATACATATTGGAGATATAATTGTACAATACAAGAAATTGAACAATCATTATGCAAGCATATTGACCGCTTTAGCTTAAGCCAATTTAAAAACACCGTCTAACGCTTTGTTTAGACCTAATATTAACCGGTTCACACACGTCAATTTTTAGGCTCCACGAAAAGCCCCCCAATGAAATAACGCCCAAACGAGAAATGAAATATTCCCCAATTTTTTTATATGAAGAAACTTCCAATTTTTTTTGGGCCGTTTTTGATTTTTTTTTGGGAATTATTTCATTCTTCATTTGGGGTTTTCAATAGAGCAGGGCTACAAGGATCTACGGGCGGGTAAAATAACTACAGCAATATATCCTTATTATTAAGAAGACGCCTGCGCGCGTCCACACGATTCATTTCAATAATTTTGCGACTTTGCTGTTGGTCCATATTGACTTCATGAAATCCTTGGTGAAACTGGCTCTTTTATGCATTTTGGGCATAATTTCATTTTTGTTGCTGATGGGGTTAATTTCATTGGGGGTTATTTCATTTTCATCATTGGGTGTTATTTCATATGAAATAACATCAAAATATTGGGGGTTGTTTTGTGTTCGTTTTGGGGTTTATTTGATTTATTTTTCAATGTTATTTCATTCACTGCTTTTGGGTGTTATTTCCTATTTTTTTGGGATTATTTCATTGGGGGCTATTTCCTGGGCGTTATTTCATTGGGGGGCTTTTCGTGGAGCCAATTTTTACTAGTCAAGTCTTGCGCTTTTAGGAGAGAAGGGAAGAGATATTGCCATTAGTATCGGAAATTGGTTTTTACAGAAATATAAAGAAAGAATAGGACTACTTAAGCAAATTTTTGAAGCTAAATTTTTCCCCCTTTAATTGGAAAAGTTAGCGGCTTAAAGGTAAGCAATTTTTAATATTTGGAAAAAGAGAACGACAACGGCGCTGGAAAATTGGGAGAGTGGAAAATCGAAAAACCCTCTTGGTGACTTATAGCCTTAGGTGTGCTCTGTTTTAGAAAAAAATATTAGCTAAGTTGGGCCAATAACGTTGACTACAGGTTTGATTCAATGGCATGGGTATTTAAATGCCCGCGTTGTTTTATGTAAAATGAACTATTTATTAGTAAAAAATAAAGAAATAAATATCACTCGATGCTCGAAGAAATAAATATCACTCGGTGCTCGATTATTGAGATAATTTTATCTTTTTAATGTTTTTTGGTAAGCCAGCATGAAACTGTGCAAAACAAGCCTTTGGGTGCAACTTAAATTTCCATTTTGTACAATGTGGATTGTACAATGTGTGAAACTTTCGCGTCACATTGTCCACAACGACCACGCTTAATAATTTGACGTATCATATGGTCAAAGTTATCCATGCGCTTTGCCATTTCTTGTGCATTTGTGACAACTTTTTCTTTTACACGAACATTATTGTTAGGAATTGTTACCAATACTTCAACAACGCTCACACGAAATAAAATTGATTCATGATTGGAGATCCTTCGGCTTTTCTTAGCATGCAGTGTAATTTCCAGACATACACTATACAAGCATTCAAAGCATTAGTAAAAGGCCTCGGCTCTTTCGTATAAAATATAAGATACACATTCCACAGTCCCTTCTATGACAACAGAGAAGAGAAGGAGTAACAAGCACAAGCAAAAGAATAATTTTTTTTTTTTTATCGCGTTACCATTTTATGTAACTGTGAAAGAAGCGAGAGCAATGACAACGTGTGTAAAAAGATATGCAATGGAGCGAGCAGGCCTTGTAAAGGGCCGATGTTAAATGTGGACCACACATACACGCCAAGTTTTTTTCTGCATTTCATTTGACATTTCTCAATTTCAGACTAACTCAATTTGAACCATGGAAAGATACATAAGCGAGCCACGCGTTAAAGTTATTAAGGCTTATTATGAAAATGGGCGTTTAAATCAAAATGCTTCAGCTTCAGTATCAGTATTGAGGCACATTTTCACCTCAGTGGATTCGTCAATAAGCAGAATTGCCGTATTTGAGCGAATGATAATCCAAGAGGGATCGTCACCCACAAAGATTGACTGTTTGGAGCGGTTTTTGAGCTGGCGGCATCATCGGGCCGTATTTTTTCTAAAATGAGGCCGACCAGGCAGTAACTGTGAATGGTGTTCGCTATCGTGAGATGATAACGAACTTTTTATGGCCCGAATTGGAAGATATGAATGTGGATGATATGTGGTTTCAATAGGAGGGTGCCACTTAGCTAACGAAACTAAGGCTCTTTTGCGCGACAAATTCAATGGCCGTGCAATCTCACGTGGTGGCGATGTCAATTGGCCGCCAAGATGATGAGATTTGACACCGTTGGGCTTCTTTCTTTGGGGTTATTTGAAAAGGATGAGATAATTCGGCACATTTACGGCATAGAACCTCAATTATGCCTCAGCGTCATCTAAAATTGGGACCATCGGATGGAGGTGTGCCGCCGAGATCGCGGCGGCCATTTGGCCGATATTTTGTTCCATACATAATTGAACCATACCTATATTAGCATACTAAAAAGAAATGACGATAATTTGTGTTTTATTCAAAATTAACATCGGCCCTTAAAATTTAACCACCCTTTACAAAGAATACAAACCCCTTCTTGAAGGCATCCGTACTTCTTCCTTTTCCTTCCTTTCTACGTACATAGTGAAGTAAGCACACAACTTTCACATCAATGCATGCAATAAATTAGTTTTTCAATTTTTTTTATTTTAGAACTCTTTAATAGCGAAGTGGGTAGAAAAATACCCATGGTCTAGGGGCCAAGGTTTGACAGCTAAAAATAAAAACGCAATGTCATTATAAATGCCCATAATATCAAATGTGTGAAATTTCATCAAAATTCGACCACGAAATCGGGGGTCAGTCTTTAATGGGTTAAAGTTACAGAAACTGCTTAACATTTTATTTTGAAGACTAATTTTAAGCATAGCGAATATCTTCTGACTGGAACAATCGGTATTGTAGAGTTTACACTTTAATTATGTAGAACCTTTTTATACTAATACAACATAATATTTGAACTAATAAGATAACTAATTTGAAAACAACAAATAATTTTTCAACTAAATTTAATTTCATTATAATAAATTTCAATTTCTCAAGTCCAATAACTTTCATTTTCAGAAGCCATAAATTGACTCGGCTTTTCTATCTAGATACATATAATAAAAGTAATGACTTATCGCTCATAAAATTATAAACTTTCTACCCCCTAAATAGTTAATAGTTCTGAAATTTTAATTATAACAATTTAAAAATAACTACAACAAATCATTTTTAATCAAAATTTAAAAAAGTAAATATTTTACAAATATAATTATTTGACTATTATACCAGCTTAATCCGTTTAATCACTATAAATATTTATATTAAACACACAACCGGCCGTATCATGCTTCATGCCTGATTGAACAATCTAGTGCATGCTTGCAGTTTAAAGTAATTATTAAAATAATAATGATAATATGAATAATTTGCTTCATATGACAAATGGACAGAGAGAGAGAGAGAGAGAGACAGACAAACAATTATTTTACATTAGAGTATGTACTTGAATTGACAAATATGATTAATTTTAATTTCTAAACAAGAACGTAACCGAGAATTTTACAAGCAGCTTTATTGACTTGTTTAAACAATTGCTTAATGTAATTTCGTTTATTTAAATGTTTAAATGAATACACATCAAATACAATGACATTCAAACAAACTAAAATATATGTAGAACAAGCTAAATTTAGTGCAAATATACATAGTTATTTTAATACAGAACAATGTTACAATGTAAACCAAGTAGATGAGTGAGTATTATGATGTGTAAACACATGTTTCAATCGAATTCAAATCAATATTAATGGTTATTAAAGAAAAAACGAGGGTTGTACCGATTGTAAACAAAATGTCGTAATTTTACTGAAGTAAAATTATACTCAAATAAATTTTGGATTCGCTTTATTTTACACATTTTGTGTAGGCATGAGAATTTTTTTTAACAGATAAAAAAAAAGCTTAACGCACATATTTAGGTTCGCCTGTTAAAATTCCATATAAAAATACTGACAGCCCGAATAACTTTAAAATGCAACATGGGAATTTAGCACATTTAAGCGAAACCTTGTTAATTAATTTTTTGAATCCCAAGAAAAACTTTGGGAACATGCATATATTTTCCCGCTAGATAACGTAATTTTTCCGTGGCAGAAGTTCTCATGCCTAAAAGTCCCTAAGTTTCACGAATTTTTTTTTATACGATTTTTATGCATAATTAGTATTGTGGTAATTTTATTGAACTATTTATGGTTTTTAATCCAAATTTTCAATATTTTTAATCAGGCTTAAGTTCATCATATTTAATTTTCATTAAATTTTTTTTATGAAGAAAGGAATTTTACAACATGAAAATTAATTAAAATTCTTATTGATAATCATTCATTCTTGACTGACCTGAGATTCGAACCCAGGCGGCTGGTTACCCTGACATGTTTCGATCACAACCACTTGATCTCCTCAGCGGGATTTGCCGTCTAACACTCGCTGCCATCGACGACTGCTGGTGCCAATAGTCAAACATCAATCCTTAAACCAAATTGTATTTTAACCTTATGTAGATCGATATTTGCTTTTTTGAATGATTATCCATTTTTAATTGATTTTACATGTTTTTCCTTTACCTTTGTTTTTTCGTACTTTTTGTCAAGAATTCTTCTTGAAGTCTAAAGTACATTTTTTGTTTTTCTCATGTTTGTCTTTCTTTTTCTTGTTGACCTTTTTCAGCACAACTTGAGTATTAATGCATTTTATAAGAGCTGGCAACCTTGCAATTGAATAACATCTATGTTGTGTTTGCCAGCTTGAATTTAATAGCCAATAGGAATAAAGTTTGCGTGACGTCATTTGTCCGACATGCGCAGATTTTGTTTTTGGAATAGCGTAATCTTTACTTCTATCATTCTTGCTATGAACGTGCCTTAAGAGAGGTAGAGTGAAACAGAGTAAAATTTATTTTAATAATTCATTTGCTTGGAACAGATCAGATTGCAGTCGCTACGCGTTGGGAAGCGACTGGAGTAAAGCAAATACTTTTCTTACTAAAGGCTTAGTTAGCCGGGAGTAACAGTAACTTAACATTACCGTAAACAATTAAGACCAATCTATTTCTTACAGATTTAGACGTAACATCTTACTGATATCTATAATCGTTCTTATTGCTTCACATATTACAAAATGAAGCAGCTGAATTGCAATGTTACTGTTACTCCCGACTAACCGAGCCTTAACACAATCATATTGTTGCGTTTTTAATTAAAGAAACGTGTTTCGGTTTACTCCATTTATAATAAATAAACTTTTGAGTTTTTTTATTGCAAATCAAAAAAATGCACACACACTTATTCAACTTAACGAACTTTATTGGAATTATTATATTATATTATAACCTTCACAAGATTTATCCAATATTGCTAGTAACAAGCTTAACCGTTTAATGTCTCAAAACAAATTGAACTTAACATTTACGGATCATCCTGTATTTATAGTTAACAACCGGTAGTAGTTGTAAAGTAGTAGGTTCAAGAACCTTCTAGTCGATTCCAGAACACTCTGTTCGAATTCGAAATTCTACAATTAAATCGAAAGTCTACAGAACAGTGAAGCAAATAATAATTTGAAACTAATACGACATAAATTATTATTCTCAAGATATCTTATAACTAAAACTATAAATAATTAAATTCGTAGCAATATATTTCCCCTGAAGGAAAACTGGGTGCAAGTGTCTCCAAGTCACCACTTTTGTCGACTATATTGGTGACATTGTCACCGAAGTGTCTTCACTACATTACATTTGCCACTATATTTGGCTTTAATACGAAAAAGATTAAAAGATAACAACTGAGAAGTACAATTCCTTTCAAAGTTGAAGAAATAATAAAAAAAGATTGTTATGATTTCATATTCTTACAAAAAATTTAGACTATTTTTACTAAAATGTACTAGCGATTCTTTGCAATGTCCACAAAGGAACTACCAAGTCAGTACCTAGTCAGTAGTACCAACGTCAGTATTAGATTTCCAATGACACGCACATGTTAAATGTCTATGTTTAATAACATTGCCTGGGGTATAATAGGTCACAAGTACTGGTGACTATGTCAATAGTGAATCATTACAGATTCACAAGTGACATTTCCTGCAGGGTCAATAAGGCACCAATCCATTAAAACAATATCCAAGCAAACTTATTTTAAATACCGTCTCGTTTAGTATATCAATGCTTAAAATTTAAAAACACTTTTTAATTTCAAACCATTCTTACTTAACCCATTTTCCAGCCAGCCCTCGTTGTCTTGCTCATTAATTGTTACATATTCTATTATTATTTTCTGAAATAACATTCACCCTCACATTTGTCCTGATTTATCTATAATATTTAAAAATAAAAAAACAATATGCCAAATTTTCTCACAACAAACAATTAGTTAGGCTATTAACTAAATATTTATTTAAATATTTAAAATATTAAATCAACTGAGAAAAAATATACAAACATATATTTTCGTTAAGGATTATATTTATTCTTAATTGAATTAAACATGAAATATAAAGTCAATTAAGAAATGTTAATTTGCAATAAAAAGGTGAAATATAGTTTATTTATTAGTTCAGGTATTTGTTTTGAGAAATGGCAGGAATTTGTTAAGTTATGTTAACAAGAAAATTTCTAAATAAATAAATAACTTGAAATAAGAAAAAGAGCTGACGAAGGCTTTAATTATGCTGAATCAGGTATAAATATTTAGAAAATAAAAATAAAAATTAAACTAAAAACAAATATATGAAATGACAATTACAACTGTTGCACAAGCACACCAACTTTTGTTGCAGAAGTTTGGGCATGAGTTCAACTAATATTTGTAGCATAACTTTAGGCGCAAGGAAAATAGAAGAACAAATTAAGAATCATAAGACTGCATAAAATCTGAAAAGAAAAGTTAGCAAGAAAGTTAATTAATAACACTGTGCTTGTGGAAAAAAATGACAAGCGGGGCGCCCGGAGGATGAACCTATCCATTGAGTACGCTGAATCCACTGGTGCCGTTTTTTGAGGTTAGCTCTTCTTTTCGAGATAAACCTTATTTCGAATATGGAGGAGTATGCACAGCATATACTCGCGTTACTCAAAGACGGTTTAGTTTATTGAAAGCACTTAATTCCGCAATTACCTTTAAGTAAAGTAAACCTTTTTTCTAATATGCAAAGTCGCTTTAAAAACATAATTTTTTTTTTTTTTTTTTTGCAAAAAAACATAAATTTTTAGCAAAATTTTAAAATTGTTGTTTGTTAAAAATTCATAAGAAAAAATTGGAAAATGCAGTTTTGCTTCTAATTTTTTCTAAACATATAAAAACGCAAACAAAACAAGCCTTAAATAATTAAAATCTGTTAACAGCTCTTGATTTTATTCACAAAAGATGAAAATGTTAATTAAATTAAGGAACAGCCATATTTGTCTGGGAGACCTCCTAATGGGTGGAGGTAAAGGGCAAGTATGTTTTGAACAAATCTTAAGGGTGAACGTCTAATGGAGGTCGGTCATACATTTTACCCCCCTAGGGGCGACTCTTAGGCAGTTATGGATCTTTTTCATCAATATATTTCTAGCTTGTGTTGAAAATTTTGTATGGGAGCCCCCTTAAGAAATGGAGGTAGTGCGTTGGTATCAGAGAACTGCAAAAATCACTATTTTTGTTGTCTTAATAATACGCTCAAATTTACATTAACTCCATGCCTGCAACACGAAGTTCAACGTTGGTAACTTTAACATCGTTTTGTACACATTTGATTTGTGCATGTGTGAGTTTTTTACTCAAAGTGCTTTGCTTGCATTTTTTGTTGCGCACGCAATATTACACAATTGTGTAAAGTCTAAAGGCACACATTCTTATATTTTTGCATTCAAGTAGTCATTGACCACTCGATGAGACGCCCTGCAAATAAAATTGGACCACCTGATCCATTTTGATAAAATGGACTACTCCATGGACTGGTCCGATGTTATGCAAGCATGGACCATGTCATTGTTAAAAAGTGTGTGTAGCGAGACGACATGTCGTCGTTTTTTAACGATATGCTTTCGTTTTATAAACGACTTCAAAACTAATCCTCTTGAGTATACCATGGAGTAGTTTTAAAACTACTCCTTTGTTATCCAAAGCTGGGTTATATGGTCCTGCCCTAGGACATCGTAATGTTAAATAGACCAGGTTTTTTCCATACGTTTGGGTTACTTTTTGACTAGCCCTGGTCCCTTTTGGGCTACTTTTTACACGCGTGTTTGAACTGGTCCTATTATTTACAGGGTTTAGTTTCATTTCAATTTTTTTTTTTTTTTTTGTACTACATATCAACTGCTGAATGCCTACATGAGTAATAATTGCTTGATTTCTGCCTTTTTTGTTTGTATTTTTTTTTTCTTTGCCAAAACAATCATTGTTGGACCAAACACACAAACATCTTAATTGACAAACGAAGCTAAACGATGGTATAAATAACAAAGCACGATGTGCATAATTTGAATGACTGCAAACCAGCAGCGAATGTTTGCGGTTTGATTGTAAGACCGCAAGCGAGTGTATTTGTTGGTGTTCATTTAATGCGATTTTTTTGCAATCGCACAAAGCTGTTCTCTGGTTGGTATGTCAAAAACAAATGATGGGAATAAAAAATAAAGTTGGGTTGGTCATACGTTTGACCAGTCTAGGGACATTTTAGCAAAAATAATGTTAAAGCTTTTAAGAATGGAGTAATTTCGTTCTCTGCCATACAAAGAGTATCAATCAAACTCTTCTTTAAACTATTTTTAAAGAATTGATTTCCCCTTTTGTTCAGAATACGATTATTCTCAGGAGATTGTTAATCCATTTTCTAATGTTTTGACGTTTAAAAATTATTAAAAATTTTAAACAATCCCTTGGCTTTTATTAAGCTTCTCTGTTTGCTGGGTGTTTATAATTGAAATAAATCACCTGCATATTTCCATTTACTCTTACACTACATGATCCTACATTTACAAAATACAATAATAAGCAACAAAAAAAAAATAACAAAATAAACAAAAATATATTGATTGCATTTTCCAATCAACACCAATCAATCTAGTCTAATGACATTAACTCGAACTGTCAACGCTCGTCTGCACTTTGATTTGAGTACAAGTAACAAAATGTAGTTTGAATATTACAGACACACAGGGCTGTCAGACTTGGGGATTTATCCCCAAAGTTGGGGATTTTATGTGAGCAAAAAGGACAAAGAAAGTCATTTGGGATTTTTTTGGGGATTTAAAAAAAACATTCGGGGATTTTTTGGGGATTTTAGACTTTTTTAATTTATTTTCTCTTCTTTTATTATTTACGCTTACTTTTCTTTGTTTCGTATATGAAATATGAAAAAAGTAGCAAAACAGTGTAATAGGTCCTAATTAAGATCAACATTTTTGTTAAGTGTGTGAAAGGTACTTTATAAACTTATGTTATTTGTCTTGAGTGAGTGTTAAAAAAAAGAATTTAAAAATAGAATCTAAAACCGTTGACAACACATAAAATTTTTGATTTTTTAAAGACAATTTACAAGCAAATGTGTAGTCTTCCCCGAAAATAAGTAAATATGAAAGATAATATAATAAAGGGTGGGAAAAAGGATGCTAGGCTATTGGTTAGTTGTTATGATGCATCGATGTATTAAATAAATGACGGATATATGTATTTAAATTGTTGATTATAAGGATGGCTTAATCCAATTGAACAAGCTCCAAATTCTTATAAATTGTCTCATTCGTCTTTAATAACAGCATATTGTGCTGCTTGTAATTCCTCACTGGAATCGCAAAAAAGAATTTAAAAGCACATACCAAAACCAGTCGATACAAACAAAATAAAATAATTTTTTTGACTAAAAATTTTTATTTGGGGATTTTTGGGGATTTCTTGTTCAAATTTGTCCTATTTTTTAATAAAAAACAAATTAAAATTTGGTCAGAAAAAAAACCAAAAAAAAAAATATTACCTTTTTAAGGTTTTTTTTTAATTTGGGGATTTTTGGGGATATTTTTTTGATTTTTTGGGGACAAGCAAAAAAAGTACCTGACAGCCCTGCAGGCACACACACAAACAGCAATCACTCTTATTAACTTGAAAATCCTTACAGATTATGAAATAGAGAGAGAGAGAGAGACAGAGAGAGGTAGTAACAAGATTCTCTATAACTTTATCTAGATATAAGTGTAAATATGTATTACACAGGTGTGTTTATGTCATTTTATTTTGTAACAAATTCTTTTGCTAAATACACGTATATGTATTACCCATACCTAGACACACATTTACTGAAAGCAAGTGTGTGTCTCTATATATTGATAGTAAAATCACACATAACAGGAAATCTAACCCTACGCTGTTTATTATTTTTTTTTTAACCACCTCCACAACTTTTTTTCTTGTGCCAGTCACTCTTAACCCGCAGTTATTTTGTGGCAAATCTAGTTAACAAAACTCAGACATATAGTTTTTTTTTTTACATTAAAATTTTTCTACTTTTTTCCAAAGCACACGTACGTACGAGTACACTGATAAAAATTCTTAGAAGAAACTTAAACAAAACATATAAACAAAATAGTCTTCACAATTTTAAAGACTTGTCCTGAAAAAAATATTTCAAATCCTCTTAGTTTTATAAAACAAAAACTTTCATGGTAATTTTTCTCAGTGTATTTTAGAAATTGCGTTAGTTTTTCTTTTTTCTCTTTTCAGCGTGGTTTTATTGCTATTTTTATTCTAAAAAAGTAAAAAAAAATGAAGTGGATCTTTGGTAATTGTATTTTCAAAATAAACACAATCAACAACACAATCTGACAGACAGTCACAGAATCCTGGAAAAATGTTGGAATTTTTTTAGATTTCTTTTTTTTTTGCGATAGGAAAAAATTTTAAGTGCCGGTGATAAAAATATGGTTTGATAAGGAGGAAATGGTTGAAATGAAATAAAAAATTAGTTTTAGCCAAAAACCAAACCAAACTGTTTCTAATTTTGTAGCAGACAAATTCGATTTAGTTTCAATATAAAAAAAAATATTATAGATACAATTTGATTTCGGAAGGAAAAATTAAATAAAAATGTAAAATTTTAAATTAAATAAGAAAAACTTAAATTTTGATATAAAAAAAATACAAACGGCCTTATTTATAAAATTAAATTTGTTTAAAAAAATTGTTAATTTTGTCAAAAACAAAGAAAAAAAAACCCGGAAGAAGGCTCTCAAGGAAGTGCCGAAATATTGGTTTGATTAAATTTATAAAAAAAGTTTTTTATATAAAAAAAGACCTTAAGCTCGAATATTTAATTTACGTATTGATTTATAAAAGGTTTATGAAGCTGGTTTTTGTATGAACAAATTTTAAATGTTCTCCTAAAGTCTTCCTGACTGCTTGAGGCTACCCAAAGTTGCTATCTCATCTGGTGTTACACGAGGCAGTACTAGGGTATTCATTTAATCGGGCTTTTGCTTTAATCGGTTAATCGCTCGATTAATTAACCGAGGTTTTGGTTTAATCGGTTTCTAATCGGTTAATTTTGTAATTGATCGGTTAACCGATTAATAAAGTTTTGTTATAAATTAAGTAATATCAATATATAAAAATGCAAAAATGATTTATAATTTCGTATTTATTAGTAACAAAAAAACAATGGCATAACAAAAAAACAATTCTTGAACAAAATTTGTATGCAAAAAGTAGATAATAACTCCATGCATTTTTTGACAAAACTAGGTAACTCCATAGTGTCTTAAAAAACAGAAGTTTAAAAAAAGAGTTTAAAACGGCGTTGTTTCGAAAACTAAGACAGAAAGAGCGAAAAAGAAAAAAATCCGGTCTCAAGCTCTTTGGGTCAAAATGTTAAACCTAAACATTGCAACTCCCGAGAATTCAGGGAATATAATATGCGTTCTTTTCATGAAAGTTTGTTCGAATGTTAAGGGGGTAAAAATGGTAAAAACGGATAAATTCGGTTATATTATATATCCGTAATTAAAAGAGATACCAAAATATGAAAACCTATCGTTGGTCTTTAGAAAAATAAGCCGTCACGTGTCTGGTACTTTTTAGAATTTTGGCCTTTTTAGGGAGTAAACGGGTGAAACCTGTAATTTGGGAAATTTTTTTTCACCCCATCTATCTTTTAAATCAATAAACATATAAATAAACTTAATATCACATTCGAAACTAATCTAAAAAATCCAAGTACGAATTCGGTACTTTTTCGAAATTCGAACGTTAATTGTCTGGATCCCAATGCAATATTGCAATTTCTAATACTTTAATGGGGAGAAAAAAGTACCAAAAAGGGGGAACACGGGAAACTTAATTCCTTTCCTTAGATTTTTGTTATACAATGGAACTTTCTTTAATTAAAGTTAATATATTACCTATAAACATAAGCGTCCTGAGTGTATTTTTTTGGAATTTCGGTTAGTATTGGACCTAAGGTCCTCAGACATGCAAGGTCCTCAGTGAATGGGAGTCTGTATGAGGTGTGTTTTTGGTACTTTTTGTTCGTTAACTGGTAATTTTTTCAATTGTCATTAATATTGCACCTATAAAAATAATTTAACATGGAATGTCATGAACGGATGACAATAACTTTTTGGTACTTTTTTGTTTTTCAACTGGTTGTTTTTTTATCTAGAAACATAAACTTTGGCATAGAAGTACATATCGAGCCTTTGGTGCAATACCGTAGTAATTCAAAAAATCGTGAACTGAGAAAAATGCATTTGAAGTTTTCAGCCATCTTTTTAATAGTAGTTCCGTTTACTAAAGTTATTTTTTTTACAAGTTTTTTAATAAAGAGGAATATTTTGTAATTAAAAAAAGGTGAAAAATTTTTAATAATATTAAATATTTTTTTTATATTAATATAAATATAGTTGAAAATAGCTAGCGGCAATAAAGACATTTTTAGCTATAAAATCTGAACAGTTAGATATAGGACCATAATCTTTTTTTCTTTAGGTAGATATTTTCCCAAAGATCATTTTTGCATACCCAGCTCAAAAAATTAAAATTTTGAGTTACTATGGTCTTGCACCAAAGGCTCGATATGTTCACGAAAGAAAGGGAGATCTCGAAAGCAATCCTTAATGCAGCTTATCTTATTTCTCAATTTTTTTCCAGTATTTCTCTAAACATTTAAAATCCTCCATTATGACATAATTAGAATTAAGTTTAATTTTTTAAATTTTAAACACTTCTAATTTTGTTACTTCGGTTAATCGGTTAATTGGTTAATCGGTTAATCGACTGAAATTAACCGGTTTAATCGTTAATCGAAAAAAGCCAATTTTAAATTAACCGATCAGTTAATCGGGTATTAATTAATCGGTTAACCGTTAATCGGTTAATGAATACCCTAGGCAGTACCCACCGCTGATACAGCACCGGCCTAAATATTCACTGAGGCCTTTAAGGGCATACTCTCTTCTATAAAAAAATGCTTTTACGCGGGGAGTATTTTTCTTAGGAGAATGTGTCCTTGGTTTTAAGATAAATTCTGTAATACGGGTGGTAGTGAGTGGTGATGCTCGTTGTGGTTAGTAAATTGAAGGGTCGCAGCGGCTTGATAAGACTAGCTAGGGCCTGGATGTAGAGAGCGGGCGAAGGGTGGAGGTACCGCATGGGAGTGTGTGATGAAGATTTAGTAGTCTGTTTTCTAAAGGAGTAGGGTCGAGGTCTGGCTGAGATCAGTGAAGTATCGGTTGTATCGGTTGCGAAAGTAATGCAAGGCGGTTCGGATAGTTGATGAGACTTTGATTTTGGAGTGATAAAGAGCCATGGGAATTAAGAAAGATGAGGGTGACGACTCTCACAGAATATATTTTTCGCAAGAAGATGCTTTTTGGCAAAAAGTGCTATTCTCAAGGAAATTTGCTCTTGAAAACAACGTGCTGGCCGTGGTTGAAATTCAAAGAGCGCAGGGAGAGTGTTTCTGAGTTGAAGTGTGAGCTTATTGAGGGTCTACGTTGTAAGAATGGTTCACCTCTGTGCGCTTTTTTTATTCGATAAAAGCTGCCGGCTTTTCCTTAAACAGCGAATATTTGATAGCTCCAGCTCTTTAGCATGTTGTGTATAATTTTTGCCTGATTATACACTTAATTGCTTTCTCTGTGTATACTGGTCACACATGAGGAGCGTTTAACCTCCTTGCTGTTATATAAGTTTAAAAAAGACACAAACCATGTGTAAAAATACGCCTTCTATTGTGTTCTACTCATTTCTAAGTTAGACACCTAAATTATTTAACTGGGATAAATTGGGGCAGAATATAAACGATCTATCCCCGTTTGTTTTCTAAATTAAGATAACTTTTTAAATTTTCTCAACCCCAAACATTATCTTTCTTTCTAAGATCTAATCTTTTCAAAGCGCTTAATAAAATCCTGGCATCAAAAGAATATTAAACGGCTTTAAAAAACGAAAATCTTTTAAGTAAAAGTAATACAAATTTTTTAGTTAAAAAAACGTTACATAAATTAAAAAAACAACAAATCATTTAATGCAACTATTGCAAAACTTACACGTTTTTACAATCTTGCACCCTTTTTCTGTCACTCAAAATCAATTATTTTCATCTGCGAAAATACTCACAAAAAAGTTAGTTTTATTTTTATATATTATAAACTATTTACAAACAACATCTAAACAAATAAATAAATTAATATAATTTTTTTATTTTCTCTCTTTTTAGGTACGTTTTTTCATCTTCATGTTTATAAAATTAATGCAATTTAAATGTGTGTTAATGTCCCACCGTCTGAAGTGAACTGTGTCGATTTTTTGATTAAAAGAAAATACTTTTATTCAATTTTAAACATTTTATTTTTCAAAACTTATATAAATATTTATCTGCGAGAAAATAGTAAAAGGTTTTTTACAATAAAAAAAAATAAAAAAAAAGTTTGTGAAATTATTTACGAAACACTTCAACGTCTGAACCACCCAGGGAAAAAACATGTTTAAATATGGTCACCACCAAAAAAAATTATTTTTAAAGAAAATTGTAAACATAGTCACCTGTATTTATAAAAAAATTTTAAATTTAAAAAAGGTTTACAAACAAAATTTTGTATGAAAATTATCCTTAATAAACGTTTGTTAAATTTAATAATCGTTTTTAAATACGGGGGAGTATGTTTAACAAATAGAATCGAGGAACTTATTTCTCATGGTGAGTAACATTTATTTTATAAATTTTCATATTATTCGAATGTGTACTCTAAGTCAAATTGCAATTCTTAAAAGCTTTCATACTTAAATAGTCTTATTCCTTTAATATTTTACAGGAATTTTTTCTATGCACTTTTAGAAATTTCGTTTGTATATTTCAATGTAAATAAAATCAAAGTTATTTTCGGTAATACAACGTTTATTATTAATACGATTTCCGTATGACGTGCTAAACAAACGAAAATTCAACATAAAACGTAAAATTCAACATGCAATGTCCTGAGTAGATACGAAGCTATGAGGGAACTTTTTGGTACTTTCTTGTTCTTAAACTGGTACTTTTTGAATTTTCGTAAGTATTGGACGTAGCAACATAAAATTCAAGATGCAATGTCCTGAGAAAGTAAACGCGTACAACCTGTACATAGTTTGGAATAATACGGGAAATTAACTTTCTTTCATTTGCTTTTGTGTTCTACGAATGGTACTTTTTTAATTTTCTATACTATTGAACTTAGAAACACAAAATTATAGGTTAAATTTGCTAAAACATAGATACATATACTTTCGCATATAAATATGTTCATGAAAGAAGAGATCCGATTATAAAGTAGAGTGTTAAATGCTAGAGTTTAAACAAGTTTAAACCTAAAAAAATACACTTTGGCATAAAAATATGTCCACAAAGGAAAAGGAGAGGCTAGCGAAGTAGCGGATTAAATTCTAGTTATTCATATTTTGTTTTTATATTTTACTGTCGGAACCGAAGTTGAATTTATTGCACTGTTAAATAAGACTATAAATCTAATCTAATGGGTTCATTATTTAGAGAAAACTTTTACTATAATTATTTTTAAACTGAACACAATCGCTGGTTTATAGAAGTGGAGCTACACTGGCGAGCAAAATTGTTTGAATGTTGGTAAAAAGATAGTGAAAATCTCAATAAAAAGTTGAATTGACGGATATCTATCTACCTTCTATATCTCTATCTATATATATAAAACAGGATGTGTTTATGTATGTATGTATATTAGAGCGACTCGCCAAAAAAAGTACTCGATGTACCCTCCTAAAAATGAACCTTGGACTTTTTTAAGATGACATTTTAAATATTTCGGCTCCAGCTTTGACCTCTCGTGAGATGGACCAGTTTGAAAAAGGGTCTATTTTTGCATGTTTTGTTAATTTAAGAATCTGTTTCCTTACCAACTTATACAAATTGGGTATCGTAAGAAAGATTTTTTTAAGGCGCGTCCAACTGTATATACAATTTATCCAAGGACGATCATCGATGTCCTTTTTTAAGGATTTTCTTTAAAAAAAAACGATTTTTGAATTTTTTGTTCGGGGTTGTTTGTAATCAAAGTGCCAAATTAACATATTTTAATCTTTAGTCGATTTAATTAAATACGTGTCTCAGCTTTTTTTGAAATTCGTGCTAGTTCGCGTTTTGACCAAAATGCAATGGGGTGGCAACCCTTCGTTTTAAATAGGGCAATATGGGTATCAAATTTTATCGTTTGGCAAGTATATCATCTTTGTATGTAAATAATTTAGATTTTTGCATTTTACACGGTGCTCTGGAATATATAAAATGCAAAACTCTAATATAATAGCGGATATAGTTTCTAGATCATGTATGGATGAAAATAGGACTAAAGAAAGAAAAAAAGAAATGATCCACGACTTTTTGGCGGCATATTTTTTCGCAAATTAAAAAAAATTCAAGACGTGGATCATTTCTTTTTATCTTTCTTTAGTCCTATTTTCATCCATACATGATCTAGAAACTTAATCGGCTATCATATTAGAGTTACTACAAAATCGCATTTATATACATTCCAGAGCACCGTGTAAAATGCATCTAATTTGCACAAATCTAAATTATTTACATACAAAGATGATATACTTGGCAAAAGATAAAATTTGATACCCATATTGCCCTATTTAAAACGAAGGGTTACCACCCCATTACATTTTTGTCAAAAAGCGAACTAGAACGAATTTCAAAAAAAGCTGAGACACGTATTTAATTAAATCAACTAAAGATTAAAATATGATAATTTGGCACATTTATTACAAACAACCCCGAACAAAATATTAAAAAAAACCGTTTTTTTACAGAAAATCCTAAAAAAAGGACATGGATCATCTTCCTTGGAGAAATTTTATATACAGTTACGATACCCAACTTGTATATGTTGGTAAGGAAACAGATTCTTAAAATAACAAAACATGCAAAAATATACCCTTTTTCAAACTGGTCCAGCTCACGAGAGGTCAACCCTGGTGCCGAAATATTTTAAACGTCATCTTAAAAAAGTCCAAGGTTCATTTTTCGGAGGGTACATCGAGCACGAATATTGCTTCCATACAACTTGAGTCGCTCTAATGTATATATGTATATATGCATGTATGTATGGATGTATGTATGTATGTGGACGTAGTGATAGCGCGCTATCATCTAGTGGCCCCACGATATCTTCTCCAATCCACCCCGGTACCACTGTAGCATTACATCAGGGTGGGAAGTGTTGTGTTGTTGCACGTCTTCATCATATAGTTGTCTTGATCCTAGTCCCCCGTCCTCCAAAGAGATTAGGGGTTTGGAACTCTGCGGCATTTTTCTCTCATTATGCGGCAGATAAAGGTTTCACACATTTTCCACGACTCTATAGAGCCCAGCATTTCACTAACCATGTTGTCAGGAGATAAAACCACATCGAGTCTGTTGTTTAGTTCAAGTCTCTCACGTTCCCATCTTGGACAATGGAAGAGATTGTGTTCAGCATTATCTTCTTTACCACCGCATTCATCACAGTGTTTATAAGTTTTGATCTTAAATCTATATAGGAAGCTGTTGAAACTACCATGATCGGTCACCATCTGTGTAAAAAAATAATTCATGCTTCCATGTTTTCTTTCTATCCAGTGGCGAATATTAGGGATTAACCGATAGGTCCACCTACCATCTCCACCAGTATCCGATCGCACTTGCCAGTCATTTAGTAGTGCTAACCGGGCGTCTGTTCTTATAGGTTATTTATTCATTCTTTTTCTTTTACCATGAGATCTATTGGGGGAATTCCAGCAAGTACAGAAGCTGCATTTGTAGATACTGTGCGTTATGCCGATATTAAACGTAAGGCACTGATTCTTTGTGGTTTTTGTAATTGTTGTACCACATAGCTTCTATTCATTGACATAGCAAAAGTTGGCGCGGTGTTGTATGTATGTATGTATGCATGTATGTATGTATGTATGTATGTATGTATGTAACGTATGGACTCCAAAACGTCTGTGCCGATTTTGATGAAATTTTCAGGGAATCTTCAGAATATTCAGGCGGGTGACACTGTAAAGTCTAATATTTGATTTTCGGTCTGCGGACGGAGGGGCGTGGCAAAATCCAATTTTCATATTGCACCACTAATGACATCTATATAATTGTGACGATTTTTTCTTTAAAATGATCGCCATGGTCCAACTTAGATTTATACGAAAAGAAAATTTTGCCCCGCCCACTTTTTCGGTTTACCTAAAATCAAAAAACGGCTCCATCGATTTGACTAATTTTTCGTTAAATGTTCGTATTAATCCATTTTACGTTTTCATGAAAAATGTACCACGCCTACTTTTATGCCCACTTTTTCTATTAAGCGCATAACTTGAGAGCGGCTTGACCGATTTAGACGATTTTTTCTTTAAAATCATCGCTATGATCCAACTTAGATTTTTACGGAAAGAAAATTTTGCCCCGCCCACTTTAACGCCCACTTTTGTCGATTTACCTAAAATCAGAAAACGGCTCCATCGATTTGACTAACTTTTCTTTCAAACGTATCTTTTTAACGGATTTTAAAAACCGAACGCAAAAATTTTTCCTAACTTGGACAGGACAACGTCTGTCGGGTCAGCTCGTACGACATAATAATTTTAAGCGTTCGAAAACGTCGGAATTTAAAGTCTAGTTCTATGGCAAATGGGCGCCCAAGACTATTGACAGACGCTGATGCACGCCATATTGAACGTTTGATGAGAAAAATTGATACCAAAACACCAAAACTAGCTGAAAAACCAATCAACAAAAGTGCAAGTGACTGGACTGTGCGTAGGGCAATACGAAAAATTGGTCTTGTCTCAGCCATTAAACAAAAAAAAAACCGACTTTGTCCAATAAAAATGTAAAGTCACGTTTACAGTTTTGTAAGGACTATGGAAAATGGACAACTGACGATTGGAAACGCGTGATTTGATCTGATGAGACGAAAATAAATCGATTCCAGTTAGATGGTAAAGAATGCTATTGGCACGCACCGACCACTAAAAAGCTCCAGCGACACCAGGTTAAGCGAATTGTAAAACATGATGGTGGAAGCTTAATGGTGTGAGGATGTTTTTCATGGTGGAACGTTGGACCATTAGTAAAAATTGAAGGAATAATGAAGAAGGAGGACTGCCTTAGTATTCTTCAGACCAATTTGCCGGAGTTTATGGAAAAAAGTGCCTATTCCAAAGAAGATTTTGTGTTTCAGCAAGATGGAGACCCGAAACATAGCTCAAAAATTGTAAAGAACTGGTTGTCGATTCAATCATATCACATGATTAAGTGGCCAGCGCAAAGCTCGGATCTTAAACCAATCGAAAATTTGTGGGCGATTTAAAAAAAAGGTTGGCAGTACATGAAAGAGCCCCAAAAAATATGGATGAAAATATTAAAAATTTGGTTGAAAGTATGCCAAAACGTATCAAAAGTGGGAAAATGAACAAAGGGTTGTGGACAAAATATTAAAAAAAAATTTTTTTAAATTTTTATCAAGGCCAAATAATTGATCTGCAATGGCCTTGTCATCCAACTTTAACTTAAACAAACAAATGTTAAAATATTTATTTCTCTGGATAAATATTTGTTTTTATAGACAAATATTTTTTTCAATATGGACTGTTTTTTTTATTTTATAACGAAATAAATAAGATTTTGGTGTTTAAGCTCCACCTCAACTTGTGAAGAGGGTATACTAAGTTTGTTGTTATTCAGTTGTTCTTATTATATATATATACATATATATATATATAAATTCTGGGCCCTACAGTAATTGCCAGTCGATTTACTCATGTCCGTCTGTCTGTTCGTGTGTCCGTCTTTCCATCTATTTAAATCACTCTCACTTTCGAACGACTCAAGAGAAAAGAACAATATTGAATAAAATTGATTTTTGTTCTCCTTTAGGATTGAAATCGAGCCAAATCGGTTCAGTAGAATAAGAGTTATGAATTAAAATCTGAAACAGCCACCCTAAAAAATTTATAATTTTGTGACAAAAACTTGAAAAAATAGTGGCGAAATGCTCAAATTCGGTCTATCACTTGAAACTATATTTCAAAATTTTGTAAAGATTGGTCCAACATTTTCCATAGGCCCCATGTAAAAGCCACTCTCGAAAAACTCTTCAGTAGGGCTGAAACCAAAGGCTAATGAATAACCCTATTGCAATTTATTTTGGTCTGTAACAGTTGTATATGACATGAAAACGTTTTGTCAAATTTCGTGAAGAGCGGTCCATAAATTGCGATTGGCCCCGTATAAAGCCCACTCTCGAAAAATACTATATTGTAGTAGTTTTGGTCTGTCACAGTTTTATACGACTAGAAATCTCACTGCCAAATTTCGAGAAGATCGGTTCATAGTTTACCACAGTTTTGATGTAAATTTGGTCGATTGAGATCTTTTAAAGATACGGCACAGCCGACGATAGCACTCTAACTTGTTTTTAATTATCAGTTATAATTTTTATAAAACAAAACAAGTATGAAAGTATAGTCGGTCAAGCCCGACCATATGATACCCTACACCACAGTATTTAAAAACACATCATGCTTATGTGTCCATATAAATATAGATTTGTCTATGTTTTGAAAGTGTGTGAGAGGAAGAAATTGCCCCCTACCTCCCGTTGTGGTCCTATTTTTGAAAAACTATATAGCTAATGTGTCCATATAGATATGGATCTATCTATGTTTTAAATTTCATTAAAATCGGTTTGAGTGGCAGAAATTGGCCCTATCTCCCCTCGTGGTCCTCCTTTTTTAAAAATTCATACACTTTGTGTCCATATAGATATGGTTCTATCTATGTTTTAAATTTCATTGAAATCGGTTTGATAGTTTCTGAGAGGAAGAAATTTCCCCTATGTTCCCTCGTGGTCCTACGATTCGGCCCATTTTCAATAGACTTGGTCCTTGTGCCAATAAAAACCTATGACCGAAATTTCATCAAATTATCTCCAAAATTGCGTGCTTTGTACTTTGCGCACAAGGTTACATGGACAGCCTGCCAGCCAGCAAGCCAGCCAGCCTGCCAGCCAGCAAGCCAGCCAGCCAGCCAGCCGGACGGACATCGTTAGTTCGACTCAGAAAGTGATTCTAAGACGATCGGTATACTTTAAGGTGGGTCTAGGACCAATATTTTAAGGCGTTACACACATCAGCACAAATGCATAATACCCCTGTAGCAAATTAAATAGTCAGTTGCAAAAAACACTAACTATAAATTAACTATTTTTCAAATGACTACAAATTGGTTTAAGTCTCATGCAGATATCAACATATTGCATAGAGGCACACGTAAAACACAAACAAAAGCAAAATAAGTAAAACAAGCATGCCATGAAGTCAAATGAAAAAAAAATATTACAAACATATTTAAATAATTAAAATAATTGAAAATTTAATCAATACAAATATGTTTATATACAAGCAATTATGTAGCGTTTTTATTTCAGCATGTATTATACATCATCATTTAAAGCAATTTGAAGCAAAATTTGCTTAAATAATTATTTCTATATAAATATATATGTACATATATATAAATAATACGTTAATATGTATGTATGTTTATATGTACATATATTTTTTTGACAAAAAATTGTTGATATTTAAATAATTTATTATAAACCGACTATACTTTTAATTGACTACAAATTGGTTGAAAAATAAGTAGTTAGTAGTCAATTTAAAAGTCATGCAGAGATAACCAATTGACTACAGCCTATGACATGCCTATGTTAAAATAGTGAGTCGTCGACAAGGAAAATAGTCACTTAATCAACTAGATGTGGTTATAAAAAAACCAGTTTGAAGTTACTTAAAAATGTGTTTGACTTCCTACAGGGACCCTCTCCACTATTGTGGTGTGGGTATAATTAAAAAAAATATTGATTTTTTTTTCGAAGCACAAAATATTTATATGCATTGGCGACCAAATGTTTTAATGCTAATGGATGTACTTTTTAAAGCCTTCTAACAAAATTTAAATACGTGGAAATTTTATGAAAATTTAAGATTAGTTTTTTATTTAATTTTAAATATTTTTGTACAAAAAAAAACAATAAGAAAATATTATATACTTCATATTTTTCACAAAAATTAAAAAAAAGTCTCTCCGATATTCATTTCGAACGAGTTTTATTTTCCACATTAAACTCGTAAGCACAAATTTTAAAACGAGTCGATTTATGATTGCGAGTCGAGCACAAAAAAAAAATCTTTGCAGTCGTAAAAAATTGTATGTTCGCATATTTAAAAATTGACTTGAACTGTGCGCGCGAGTAGAATTTTTTCCTACCCTGTACCCATGTTCTGTAACTTTAGTGAGAACTTCTTGCATCGAAAAGATGTGAAACAAAATATTCCATCGTTTCTCGAAAAGTGAGAAAAGTGTGTGTCTGTAACTCATGTCGAAAACTATCAAAAGAGATTACGTCGTTACGTTATAAATGTCATAATATTGCACTCGAAGCCGATGTGACATTGCAGACGTTCAGAACGCCAGTAACACATATCGTTGGCGACCAAAATTTACTTAAATTGAAAATTTTTCAACGACGGCGGCGAAAACACAACCGTCGGCTATGCCAAATTGTGTAAAGAGCGACTTTAATGTTTGTTGTTTGCAAATGAGCTTTGAAGACATTCGTATATTTTATAAAAATGTTAAAAGCAAAATAATAAAACCATGAAAAATGTGCCAAGAATAAAATATTATTATTATTATTCTTTGCATTTTGCATTTTTAATTGTTTTTTAGTGTTAAAATTTTTTCTCGCCCCATTTTTATTCGTGAGTTTATTTGACAGTTCAAAGCGGGAACTTTTCTCACCAAAATGTTGCAGACACACTTTTTCTGTAAATTGGCTAGTAATTTCCTTACGTGACAGCTAGTACTCGCCAAAAAAAGTTACAGACACAGTTAAGTGAGAAAAACAGCTGTTTGTTTCAATTTATGGCATTTTTGTTTCTTTTCACACATTTCAATCGAAAACTTTCTCGGCGCGAGAGTTACAGAACATGGGCACTGGCTTAATGTGAAAGACTTCATTAATATTGTTTTTATTTCTTTATTTTTAATTATAAAGCCCTATTTTTTAAAATATTAACGCACAAAAAGAACTTACAAGAAAAATTGTTACAGCATTAAATTGCTAAGAGCATTTAATAGAAAACTGCTTTTAAGAAAATTCGCGACTACAACACTATTATTTTCTCCTATAAAGTACGTAAACGTTGGTGAAGGCTTTTCTACAGGTATATTAAAGAAACGATATACATAAGAACATGCATATAAGGAATATAACTTATTTGTTTAGTGCAAAATACCACTCCATGGAGTGGAGCACTACCATGTTGGGGGGAATGTTGTTCTGATAATTAAAAAAAAAAAAACAGTTTAGGTTGATTCGGTGAAAAAAGTTTCCGCGCCAAGAGCGATTTCCAAAGTGCCTTAAATAATTTTTTTTTGAAATTATAGTTTTTAATTTATTGTACAAACATACTTATATAGGTTTACATATGCAGTAGCAACAAAGTTAGACGACGTTATTCCAACGATATTGAGATATATTAAAAAAGAATTTTTTAAAACTTTCATTTGTATAAAATTTAATTTTTTTGTTTCAAAACTTACCAAATTTGCAATAGCTTCATATTTAAAATGGACACTTACCTTAAAAGAGAAAGAAAGAAAGAATAAAGAAAAATTAGCGTCGTTTTAGTTAAAATTAAAATCAGCAATTTTAGCTGCAGATTTAAAAAGTCTTCATCTACTTGAACCAGGGGCCTAATTCTGGCAGTCGTGATCGAGTAATTGCTCGATTCGGAAGCAGTTTTATTTCATTCGATACTGAACGAATCGAAATTATTTTTTCAGAATTGTGATACTCAAATTAATGCTTTACAACACTGAAAAAATAATTCAGATTCGTTCAGTATTGACTGAAGTAATTAGATATTAAATCGCTTTCGAATCGAGAAAGTACTCGATCACGACTGCCAGAATCAGGCCCCAGGGGCTTTCGTAAGTGTCAAGACAGCTTTCTGCCGTTCTTTTCAGTAAACGATGATAACACGTTTGCTTATTGCAACGATATTAAAGGAATAACGAATGCAATGAATTTTGAGTATAACCACGAGGACTGGCGTATATTTATTGCTCCATCTAAGAAGAGTTTTACAGCTGTACTTCTGTATTAAGATAATACCAAAAATCATATTCCAATTGCCTATGGAATAAATATTAAAGAAAGCAATGATTCTATAAAATGAATACTGGACTCCGTAAAATATGAAGATCATAAGTGGCGGATATGTTGTGACTTAAAAGTCGTTAGTTTTCTTTCAGGTATGCAGGCTGGATACGTTAAGTACGGATGCTTTTTATGCACTTGGGAGAGCACAATATCGTTCATCAAGCATGTGTACCAACTGAAAAAATCTCTCTTACCGCCATTGAATATCAAACTTGGTCTGGTAAAAAACTTTGTTAAATGTCTGAATACAAATGAATCAGCATTAAATATTCTGAAAATAACGTTTCCAAAATTAAGCGAAGCAAAGATTAAAGAAGGTACATCTCAGAGAACTGCAAAATCACTATTTTTCTTGATTTATTCATACGCTCAAATTTACATTCACTCTTTGCCTGCAAAACAAAGTTCAACGTTGGTAATTTTTACATCGTTTCGTACACATTTGATTTTTGCATGTGTGCGTTTTTTATTGAAAGTGCTTTGTTTGCAATTTTTCGTTCACACGCAATATAAATTAATTGTGTCAAATCAAAAGGCACACATTCTTATACTTTTGCATTCAAGTAGTCATTGTCCACTCGATGAGACGCTTTGTTAACATTAACAACAATAAACCACTCGATGAGACGCTTTGTTAAAATTAACAACAATAAAAATAACAATGACAAGAATACATTGTACATAAAGAACTACTGTACTTTTTAAGATGATAAACAAAGTCTTCTGTTTCTATGGAAATTGTTTGTACCTACATATGTGCGTTTAGTTTCATTTCAATTTTTTTTTTTTTGTTCTTGTACTACATACCCTGCGGGAAATTTGTGTCAATTGGTCCAACAGACTGGTCCAGGGAGTTGTGAAAATAGAATAGGCACAAAAAGAAAGAACTCATGACCAGTGCAAGGACAACCAATCATTTAACTGGTTTATGGGGAACTAAAAGGTAGAAAAAGTAATGAATTACAGTACAGTCTTCACCGGTGGTGTGATACATTTTTTTGGGACTTTCTAAAATTTGGCTGTTGAATTTAGTTGTAGGACTTGTTTTATTGAAATAATACTACATTTAAGTAACTGTCACTAAACACGTCCATTGAGAATAGATTTGTCCAACGACAACCCCATGTAAAAGTGATAGGTCTTATTCATAGAAAGTGCTTAAACTAGAACCGGTCTCTTCCACCAAAGACCTATCACAGGACTACTTTGGTTTTAGTTCGTTTCCCTCTAGGGTAGTAACTGCTGAATGCCTACATGAGTAATAATTGCTTGATTTTTGGCTTTTTTGTTTGTATTTTTTTTCTTTGCCAAAACAATCATTTTCGGACCAAACACACAAACACACAATGTGCATTATTTGAATGACTGCAAACCAGCAGCGAATGTTTGCTGTTGCGCAAATTTGATTGTATGATCGCAAGCGAGTGTATTTGGTGTTATTTTACTGCGATTTTTTTGCAATCGCATAAAGCCGTTCTCTGGTACGTATGTATATGTTTTTCAAGTCGTTGTTATTGTTGAAATCCTTAAAATTTGTTTTAATATTAACAGGTGTTTTTGTTGGTCAAGATATAAGAAATCTGATGCAAAACGCTTCCTTCGACGAAATGCTCTCACCAATTGAGCTTGATGCGTGGAAAAGCATTAAGAAAGTGATATACAATGTCTTAGGCAAAAACCGTTCTCCTACTGCTCGAATATACGTTGACACCATGCTTAGAGATTTTGAAAAACTAGGCGTTCATATGTCAACAAAAATTCATTTTTTAAATTCCAATATGGATTACTTTGCGAAGCAGTTGTCAACAGAATCTGATGAGCATGGTGAAAAATTTCATTAGACATGCGCACCCATTGAAGAACGCTATAAAGGCAAAAGCATTCATTCGCTTATCTCGGGAATATGCTGGACATTGAATGATAATAATTAATAAATAATACATCCTATCCAAATTTGCTATCGAAGGTAACATAATAGAGGTTTTAGTGATTTTTAGTTAAATTTGACCTATTTTTTTCATGCTTAATTTTTTGCGTAAAAGAAAATTCTTAATTAATGCAAAATTAAGCCTTAGCTCTCTTTTGTGTCTTATTTCTGACTTTCTGGTTTAATTTTCTGTTTTGGTGTATTCAGGGTTTTATAGTAAAATTTCACGGATAATATTTTTGCGGAACATTTTAAACCCTTAAATCCCTGGTTTAATGGTGTTTTTTGCTCTTTTTTAAAAGAAGGACAAAAAAGACCCATACCTTGAGGAGTTAGAGGGTTAACATATTCTACAAAAATGTTCTCCGATATATTCTTTATAACTTTGCTGAACACATTTAATACCTAAATGTTAGGGTCATATCGTTTCTTATGCCGATTAACAATAAAAATGTGCCAAGGCTGGGAAACTTTAACCACCCTCAAATAAAATTCAGATGTAAACTTTCAAAACGCCGATACACGTGTCTTTTTTTTGGAAAAAATTTTATTTTGTTGTACAGTGTAACATTTTTTCTATCACATTAAATGAATGTCAATGAGTTCATTACCATTTTTTTTTTTTTTTTTTTTTTAAGAAATTTTAAAAAGCTTTAAAGTTAGACCAAAATATTATTTTGTAAATACATATAAAAATAAAAGTAGCTAAGCAATAAGAAAATTGAAAATTGAATCCTTTTGATTTGGCACAGGCTTCATAAAGATTTCATGTAGTTTGTTAGTTAAATAGAGAACAGGCACAGCAACACTGGCAATTAACTAAAACCGAGAAAACATTTTGGTTAAGTCTCAAATGTGTTCAGAGATATTCTCAGGTAACAGTTTTTTTTAAGAAATTTAAAAGGCCTAAAAGAATGAATGATTTACTCAACAGAAAGAGTAAATTTATCTCATCTTGAGAAAATACGTTGTGTTTATAATTTTCTTGATGAAATTCACTTTTTAAAGATGTCGAGTTGTATAGATTTGGAAATGTATCGAGTTTAACGTTTATTATGGCTGAGTTAGGTTATGATCCTTGGACAGCCATTAAGAACAGAGTGGACCCTTTGTGATACACAGCGCCAATGCCCATCCGACAGTGCAGTTATTCAGTAGGCGACAACCAGTTCGTGATCCTAATGAAGAGAAGAAGCTTCCTTAGTTCTATCTTTGATAGACCATCCAAACAGAGGAGGACAGGTTATCTCAGGTATCTCTCTCTCTAACGTCTCGAATTCCAGGACCTGAAAATAGTGGATAGCATCATGGTATCAGGTCAGGCAGCTTTGTGGAAGCCATAGGCTGCCAGTGGGAATACCGGAAAACATTAAGTTTTAATCGGGGAAGTCCTCTTATACAATGTACTCGGATATTTTCTTTTTTTCATGTTCAGAGTAAGATAATTCGAGATTAAGTTGATATAGATTTGAGAAAAATCTAATTATAAATTACGCTTAAGTTCAATTATATGTAATTAATTTGAAATGATTAGAACCCTTTTCGGTTGGAGAATAACTTTAAGTCATCGATCAACATAAGAAATGCAATATCTTAAATTTTTCTCTAATGAAATCAAATATTTTTCTATTATTTAGACTTCCTCCGTTTTGGCTTTAATATCGCCTAAGAAAATCAAATGAAATTAAGTAAATAATATCTTGTCAAATATATTCTGATGAATTTAACAAGTCCAAAGTAAGAGAATTGACTAGAGAAAAAGTTTGCTAAGAAATTGTGAAAATATTTTCTTCTTTTAGGAAAGCTTGAGATTAACATTTGATATTAGTTTGAGAAAATACCATTTTTTTAACCCTCCAGCCCTAGTGGTGAATAAGGGCGTACAAGTTCGTTATTTCGTTTAAAACTTTTTTAATATTTATCTTAGTGTACGTATCGAGCCCTTAACGCAAAAATAGCTTAAGTGACATAAATTTCTATTTTCCAATATTTCAATAAATGCATATTGGCAACAAGCAAAATTAAAATTATTGATGAGCAGATATTTTTTACGTATTGAAATACACAAAAGCCAACAAATTCTCTTGCATACACTTTGAAATCTAAAAGTTGAAGTAAAATTTTTATTTCGCCAATTTGCTAGACATTTTTTTTTATATTAAAAAAAAAATTGTTTAACCAGAAAAGGGAGAAATCTTAAGCACCAAATGAAAGCAGTTACGTTGAGAAATAAAGATCTGAGTGTACGTATCGAGCCCTAAACGCAAAAATAGCTTAAGTGACATAAATGTTTATTTTTCAATATTTCAATATTGCATGCATATTGGCAACAAGCAAAATTAAAATAATTGATGAGTTTTTTTTTTTAGGTTAGAATTAAAGAAGCCATTGGGATAGCAGATATTTTCACGTATTGAAATACACAAAAGCCAACAAATTCTCCTGCATACACTTTCAAATCTAAGAGTTGTAATGAAATTTTTATTTCGCCAATTTGCTAGACATTTTTTTTTTATATTAAAAAAAAAATTGTTTAACCAGAAAAGGGAGAAAACTTAAGCGCCAAATGAAAGCAGTTACGTTGAAAAATAAAGAAAAGTATTTTATAAACAAATAAAACAAACAAATATAAAGCAAAAGAGAAACATACTTGGGGAGTTGCATTAAAGAAACTAAAATTTTTTTACTGCAATGCAGTAAATACATACAAATGTTAAAGTGTATGTGTGAGTGTATGTTTGGGAATGCATGAGTATGTGCAGTGTTAAAAGGAAATCATCTAGTTGAATGTGTGTGTGTGTGTTATTGTGTTCATTAAAAATTGTTAAAGAACAGCGTTAAAATTGTATTTAAAGTCTAAACAATTGTGAATTAAGTTCACATAATTTGCAAGTGAATTTGTTGTATGTGTTTTTTTTTTTTTTATTATAAAGACAAAAACGTAAAAAATGAAGATCATTGTGTTTTTTTGTTAGTTTAACAAATGACATTTCTTTTATTTCTGTTTTGTATATGAGACTCTTTTTTTTAATTTTTTGCATTTCAATGACTTGAGTGCATTGTGGTTAATCTGAAATGTTACACAAATAAAACATAATTAAATACCAAAAATAGAAGAGAAAGAAGAAAAGCATTTTTATATACATTAAAAGAAATGAAATACTAAAGGTGATATAACAAAACATTTCAAACTTCATGGTTGTTAGTTGTCAGATGCTGACAATAAATTAAATAAGTGGAAAAATAAAATGGGAAAATCTATAAGAAAGTTTTGGGAAAGAAAATTGGAATCTGAGGCATTACCCCATTACAGAACGCTATAGCACCAAATGGGCTTTAAGCTAGATTGTTGCATATTGGAATTTACAATCTAGAATAAGGGACGAACTTCTTCCATTAAGCCCAATTATTGGAATTATTTTAAGCTTTACATTTGAGTTAATGTTGCCATTCCACGTTCAACGTCGATTTAGATGTACACCGAGATCTATATATATAAAAAAAAGTTGCATTGTGTTATTTATTGATGTTCTCCTTAATGCGTGTTTCTGAAAAGTTCACGTGAAAGGTTACGTCAATACCAAGGTTTTTATGTATCAACGATCTGCAAATGTATATTGGTTCATGAGTTATGGACATTTTAGTGAACACTGCATTCATTCCGAAACATGTATTTTTTTTTTTTTGCATGTAAATTTTGAGAATTTAACTTAATATTTTGAAAACTGAAATTGAATTAGTTTTTAAATTCATTGCAATTCGATTTTAGTATTTCAGGGTACGTTGGGGATTGTCTGTAGACTTTTTATGTTAAGTTTGCACGAAATCGGCCCAGGGTTTCCGAAGATATGGCATTTCGATTTTTCTATACATTCCCATACAAACATGAACAAAATGCCCTCCATTTTGAATTCCTCCGAAACGGCTTGAGTAATTTTTATGAAATTTTGTTTGTGTATTTGTTAGATATGAGAATAGGTCGTAAAGTATATTTTATATCGGTAGAGGGCGCAAAATAGGGCAACCGGTTTTCTTTAAATTTGGCGCAGGCACTGTAGCAACTGCAAGGAAATACGGAATAGGGCGGGAAATAGGGCAAGAGGGGTAAAAGCTCCCCTCCCTTTATCTTCTTAACTCATTAATCGATTTTCTTGAAATATATAACAAATAGTGTAACATCTGGAAAGAACTATAGCCTAAAATTTTTATTATTTAGGGCTTGAAATAGGGCAACAGGGGTAAAAGCTTCTCCTCCCCAATTTTCTTAACTAATCAACCGATTTTCTTAAAATTTGGCATGCAGACACTGTCACATCTGAGATAGGGCAATAGTGGTAAAAGCTTCCCTTCCCTATATCTTATTAACTAATGAACGGCGTTTCTTAAAATTTGGCATGCAGATACTGTAATATCTGAAAGGCAATAGGGAATAGGGTGTGAGATAGGGCAAGAGGGGCAAAAGCTCCCCCTTCCTATATCTTTATATTATTAAGGGACTGAAATAGAGCAAGAGGGGTAACATCTGAAAGACATAAGTTATATGGCAAAACAATGTTTGCGGGGTCAGCTAGTATTTTATATGCAAATGCTGAGGTATTGTTTAGTTAATTATTTAAATAGGGGCCTGCGATTTCCGAAGCAAAGTGAATGTTTTATGTAAACATTGTCCAATTCATATATATAGTCCTGTAAGTAACCTGCAGACAAAGTAACTAGTGTTTAGCTAGAGGTTGGTTGGTATTTCTTTAAACTAGTTGCTTTTTGGATTTTGTCATATACTAAGCTACTGCATTAAACGTTGTGTTGTCATAGTAGCCCCACTAGTTCATTTGTATGCATTGTTATAATAGTTCAAAACTAGTTGCTTTTTTTACAGTAAAAGGACTAATAAAAGCAAAATTAAATTCGACAATTCTCATGAATGTTTCTTTCTTAGTTATTGTTTTATAGAGTTTGTTAGTTTTTTTTTTAGAATAATTTTAAGTTCTTACCCGTGGACCCAGAGAAAGATAGAGAATTTTGTATGATTTATTTTCCTGTTACAATACTTTGTTTCAATTTTGCTGAATTCCCCTTTGTTTTTAGAATTAAAAGAAACTAGTAGAATGCCCTGATATGGATTTCGTCATTATTCTACATTGAAGAAGAAGATGTATGTACTTAACTGAATAATTTAAACAAAAAGAATACGGGAATTTTGTTTTCTTTATTTATTTTTTAAACACAAATATAATTGGTCAACTCTAAAACCAACCAAACGTTATTGGATTTTCTTCTTTAAGTGTTGTTGTTGTTCTACAATAGACAAGTGAATGGTTTTTTTCTACTTTTGTTGTTTTTCCTACAACGAACCAGTATTTAATAGTTTTTTACCAACTTTTGTAATGTTGTTGTTATTTTCAACAAACCTCTCTCTGGTTTCAGGGAAAAGTGCTTAGAATAATTCTAAAACAAATACATTCAGTTAAAGCAATTGTAAAAATTAGTTTTTATTAGAACGTAAACTGTTAATAAACAACTTGTTTCAGGCTTTATAAAAATTTATTTTAACTAGCTAATTGGATTCCTTTGACAACCCAACGTAAAAAACGATGGTTTGATATATGAAAAAAATCAAAATTTCAACTAGTCTAGGGTCAAGACTAACCAGTATATTTCTAGTTGTTGTTAATGTAGTTAAAATCTATTCAATGTGTTTGCACACGTACGTAATATAAGAGAAAACAGGCGCGGCGCCTTGAATTTACCTATCACTGATAAAAATGCTTATAACGGCTTTCGTGGATGTTTAGCTGTATGATCAGCAAACATTGAAGTTTTGGTGTGGTTATTTTATGGCATGTCAGAAGTATATAATAATTAAAAAATACAGCGCAAGATGTTCCTTTGCAGGACTGCAGCATTATTCGTGAACTTTAAAAAACTTCTTTAATAATAAATTTTCGCACGACTTAGAAATTTTCTAAAAGCGTGTTAACGGGAAAATTAAGCTTTAATTTATGTATTTGCCATCTGTGATGTTAACAATTTTATTCTACTCTTAAATTTTTTTTTTAGATAAATATTGGGACTTGTTTTATCACAAAAATTTGGCGCGGCGAGCCTAAAGGCTCAGTTAGCCGGGAGTAATAGGAACAGCAACCTTACCGATTGAGACGTAACATCTTACTGCTAACTGTAATTGTTCTTTATTGCTTTACATACAACAAAATGAATCAGCTGATTTTTAACGTTACTGTTACTCCCGGCTAACTGAGCCTTAAGCGTATGCTACGATATTTCAGTTAAAAAACACACAATTTAGCATTTATCATCAAGGTCAGATATTTAAAATCTGATAAGATAAAATAGATCATATAGACATATGTACATATGTACATACATATCGCTCCTTTATTGCAACAAAGTCAAATCTAAACAAGCAAACTGAGCAAAATGCGATTGAAGTTTTAAAAATAATGCGATGTACACAGAAAAAATTATTGCTGAATTATTTTCAAACAAACGCTTGTTTGAACATGTTTTTGACTTCTACAAATTTTTTTACTGACTCAATTAGTATTTTTGTTTGATTTTTATTTAACCAACAAAAATGTGGACATCTATTCAAAAATATAATATACGCGTTATTGGTTTCAAGTTTTCATAATGTTGCATGAAATATTTAGCGCTCTTTAATGTTGTCGTTTTTTTACATTTTTTTATTTGATCGTATGCAACACTTCTTTATATGAAATATAAGAACTACAACAAAAAACACATGCAGTCTATTTTTGGACGCTTTAAAAAAGTACAGCAATAAGAAAAATGATAGTGAAAAAACAATACCAGGTAAAAAAAACGTTTCACTCCTTTTAAACAACAGAAACCACAACAACATTATAAGAAACAAAATAAATTTTTGGTTGGTTTCAAAGTGGTAAAAAAAAAAACCAAATCCCGTATTCAATTTTTTCAAACTGTTTACTTAAATACATCAAATACAAAAGTAGAATGATGACGAAAAACATATCGAGTCGGTCTGCCGCAGTTTTTGGTTACATTTCTTCTTCATTAGCAAAGAAAAGGATGCAGTAACAGTGAGTGATGAAGAAAAATATTGTGTGTATAAATGAGACTTCGTTAAAAAACAATTCCAACAAAAAAATGTGTATCAAAGCCAGTCGGCCGCTCTGCTCTGCTTCATCTTCTCCAACAGTGCTTGCTTGTGTGCGCTTCATTACTTGTGCAAAAATATTTTTGTTTGATTCAGTAAAATTATATGTTTGAAATTTATATGAATTTCAGTAAACTTTTTGTTTGATTCAGTTAAATTATTTGTTTGAAGAAATCGGTGTTTTTTTTCAATAAATAAAATGCAAAAAAATTGTTTGAATATGCGAATTTGTTTATAGGACCGATTTCAGACAAAAAATTGTTTGATTCCACAAATTTTTTGTTTGAATTGGAAATATCGGAAAAAAAATTGAGCGACAAAACACAATTTTACAGGAGAAGGTTTTTTTTATTAATATATTCCATAAAAAATTGTATTAAGGTGGACGCTTAAGCTAAAATTTTTTGTGCTATAAAATCGTAACGGTACCTTATGTGACCTTGAAATTTTAGGAGATAATGCAGGTGCTGCCAATAAACTAGTTTGTTAAAAAAAGAACGTTTAATTTAAAATTATGTCGCTTAAGCTATTTTTGCGGTAACGGCTCGACGGCACACACATACATCGATTTCAGAATTTTGCCTCCAAGAAATTTAATATTTTTGATATGTATGTTTGAGAATAAATTGAGATAAACGCAAGAGAACTAGTTATTAAAAGTCCTCATAAAAACGCTTAAAGTCTCGAAAACTGTACAAACTGCGCGTTTGTATGCCCTTGCAAGGAAACTGTTAAAATATTTGTGAAAATTTATTTACACAAACTTGGCAAATCTGCCTAACGATTTTGGCTCGTTAACTTGCGCTGTACAATTGTGTATTTTTTTAACAGATGTTTTATGCTTCTTCGAATTATCTAAGCAATTAAGAGTTTACGTTTTTTATTGACATTTTTTCAAAGAAATTTAGCTTTTTAGGCACAAATTTGAACTTTTCGCGTTTTACTTTTAGTTTTATTTTGTTTTTTTTTCGTAGTTTTCCCATTGGCTCAAATGGGAATTTTAAGTAATTTCATTAAGAACCCTGTTAGCTTTAGCAAGATGCTTTTCAAGCTAATTTCCTTTAGATTTAATGATTCACTTTAAATTCTCTATATTATTATCGCTACTCTATTACATCGTATAAATCCTTGTAAACGAAAAAAAAGAGAAGCAACATTAAAACAAATCCCATATTGTTTATGAAAGAGAGAAATAGCAAAAAAAAGGCGCTAATTACCGTTAACAATTGTAACACGATTATTGTTGTTGTTGTAATGCAGTGGTTAAGAAAACTCTAGGAGCGTATAACAAAAACTGAACACAAAAAGCTGCAGTATAACTTAACAACACATACATACACACACACACACACACACTAATTTATATAGTACTTCCAGCTGTTGTTCCCTCAACACTCACACTTAGTTATTTATACAACCTTCATTTATAATTGTGTAACCAGAATGATTTTATTAAGGTTTTTCTCTTTTTTTTTCCTTTAAAAATCTCAAAGTTTTAACAAAAAACAAAACCACATTTTGTATTTCTTTATTGTTCAGTTGTGTTCTTTTTTTATGAAGCAGTAGTATTCAGTTTAATAATAAAAATTAAATGTTGTTGAGTTAATGGAACAACACAACCCAAACACAAAAAAAATATATAATAACTTTATAAGATGAATTATCTTTTATATTTTATTAAGAAGAATAAAAAATAATTTTTAAAGTGGTTGTTTTATGTTCTCTCCTCTTACGCATATAAGTTTTTTCTTTTTCTTCTTTTTATTAAGTTTTTTTTTTCTTTTTTTTTTTTCTTAAGTTTGTTGCTGGATTTTATTCTCTATTTTAGACAATTTTATTAAAACTTTTATAATTTTCTTAAAGACTTTTTGAAAACAAAATATGTATGTTGGATATAAACTCTAAAGAAATAAATAATAATAAATAAAAAAAAAAACTAAGAAAGAAAATGTTATGTTGATATTGTGTTTAAAAAAGTTTTAAATATCAAGGAAAAACCAACTAGTTCTGATAGTTTTCCGTAAGCAATAGAGTGACGCCAGAGAATTTTTGGCTCACATATACATATACTTATATATATTAGAGTGGACCATCAATTATGGGAAAATTTAAAAAGTCATCTGTTTCAAAAAAGTAGAATTTAGCTCATAGAATAAATTCGAAAATTGAAAAATGTTGAATATAATATAAAGTAACCTTCAGAAGGAAATAATTCCCAGTTTCTATTTGTTAAAATTGTTGAGTTAAATACATTCAATTTATAAAGTATTCCTATCCAGTGTGACACAAAGAATGCTGACGAAGGCCGTAGCGGGCCAGAAAATGCATTGCATTCTGCTGGTGTCTAATAATTGTAAATTTTTCTGTACATTCAATATACCTCATTGCTTTCCAACGGAAGGCTAAGGTAAAATGTAAAAATAAAATACAATATAATAGTCTGGTAGTGTATAAAGTCATTTCTGAAAAATTTAAGGAATAGAACTATTACAAAAAAGCTTTATAAAATAGATAACTGAAATTAAGCTCATAGAATAAATTCGAAAAATGAAAAATGTTGAATATAATATAAAGTAACCTTCGGAAGGAAATAATTCCCAGTTTCTATTTGTAAGGTAAGGATAAAAAAAAATGGTACAAATATGAGCCCGATCGGTTGAACTTTGCCGTGCCGCACGCACATTGAAATCTGTGGGAATGAAATTCGAGTTAAATGGAGAGAAAAACGCCCGTAACTACTGAGGAGTCACACCTAGAGATGTAAAATGTATGAGAAACCCCCATTTTGTTGCATACCCAATATTTCTCTAGAACAAACTTATCCTCTATCTCCAACCCTTCATATGGTCCCCATACGAAAAATTTAATTTTCTCGAAAACCGACTCTAGAACAAACGGACGGACGGACATGAAGTCCAAGATTAAAAAAACGGAATTGGATTGGATTGGATTACGTCCTAATTGGATGAAACAAGACTAATGGCTGAGCAAATCTGCCAAAGGGTTTTGAAAAGTTTGCTCGGGTTTACGAAATTTCGGCCCCTAAAGTTTTAAAATTTCTTAAAAAGTCGTCTGGTACAAGTCAAAAAAAATAAACTAATGGCTAAAATATCAGTAAACGTCAAAACGCTGGTTTAGGTGAAACAAACTTAAATTTATATGTCGTTTAAGCTCAACAGCAATAAATCAGTATCGCATGTATTATTTGTAGCTTAAAAAATTACATGTGGCAGCACTACGAGAAATGTTGTCGAATTCATTTGGTTTGTATTGGTAGTTTAAACGCCCAATTATATGCGTTTAAAGACGGCTTATATGTTAACGGATTTATAGATTTGTTGGTTAGCACATTTTAAACCAAAAACAGAGTTTAACTTGCTCGGATTTATTAGCCCTAAATGTACTTCAGAGCTAAAAAATAATTGCAGATGTCTTCAGTAGAATTGTAAGGCCATTTATTTCTTGGAATAAATAAAGCCTCTAACTCTCATTTAAAGGGGTCATTGTTGTCCCTATTTTAAACTTCTACACAAAAGTATACTAAAACAGCACTTAAGAGTGTTATAATGTTCCACGAACATTTTCTGCATTAAATTTCACTAGGACCATTTTAAGACCAAAAGTACGTGCAGTGCATGTAAAATGCTTAATAAAGAAAAATTGCAAAGTTTCATTTATTTTTTCTTCTGAAAAGTAGTGGTTATTAGGTCAATATAGTGTTAATTATTTTTTAGCTTTCCTTTTATACGATTTATAAAAAAAAAATCTAATGAGATTTTTTTAGAAAAATTAACCCTATACTTTCATTTTATGGGGTCTTATTTGTCCTGTTTAAAAAAATATTTTTCAAAGCAAAAGCCGAACGAATTTTTTTTACGCAAAAAATATTAAAAACTATGTGGTTCGTGGTCTTTTAGATGTTGATGGGAGATGGCAACTTTGGCAAAAATTGTTATCAGCTTGTGAGTCCGAATCAGAAGTAATCATTACTTGTGATATACGTTCACATGGCGCTGCGAAATATGGCCCCAGGAAATATGGCCCCAAAAAATAAATGAAAATTTACCCTAAATTTAGAGCTATTTTTCAAAATGACCCCATATTTTTAATGAAAAATTTCCCCAAAAAAATGACAAATAACCCCAAAAATAAAATGAAATATGACCCTTAATAATGCTTCATTATGAAAAATCTCCTCAAAATTTATAATGAATCTTAACCCAAAAAAAAACACAAAGAAAATTATATTTGGGTGGAGTTCATATGCCCGAAACTAAAAATCCCAAATTTAGAATCCCGTTTTCAAAATCCGAATAATTATACAGTTTTGGTTTTAAAAATCGTACGATTGATAGCATGGTTGGGCTTCCGGACATGCGCAAGGATTTTTTCTCTATGGTATAACGAACACTGACTTTGCTTAATAAAGCTTCTCGTTATAGGTGGCCTTCGGCCAGGCGCAAGTATTTTCTTTTCTATGATATAACGAACTGAGTTAGCTCAGTAAAGCTTATGTTAATAGCAAGCCTTCGGCCGGACGCAAGGGTTTTTTCCTCTTTGGTATTACAAACACCGGCTTCGCTAACTAAACCATCTCTGCATAGCCGGCAAGTATTTTCTCCACTCGGGTTTTTATACTATCCCTAGAAAATTTTACATACAATTTTACATAATTTGTGTAAAAATGTTTGGGGTGATTTTTCATTTCTTAGAATTTGCATTTTTTTATTCGTAAACAAAAATAGCCCCAAAGTAAAAATTGTGATTTTATTTGGGGCCATTTTTCATTCCTTGATATTGGGGTAATTTTTAATTCCACTTAAAATGAACATCCTAACGAAAAAATGAAACATAACCCCAAAAAAAATAAAAAAATTTTCCCAAAATTGCGTGTTGTAGTGTCTCATGTAAAATGTTGGGGCCTTTTTTCACTTTCCTTCTGGGGCCATATTTCCTGGGGTCATTTTGCGCACCGCCCGTTCACATATCTCTTTTGACTTCTATTCACATATTTCCTCTTCATACAAGTATTTACTCCACCAACAAATTTTGCTAAAACGTCATCAGCTGATTTCTAAATAATTCCCCATGACAGAATGTTTAATAAGTTTTCTCTATCTGCAATTTTATTATTTTGAAATGTTTAAACAAAATATTTGTTACAAAAAAGTACAAGAATTAAGAACGGGAAAAAATATATTAGCATTTATATTTGAATATATGAAGGGTTCAGAGCTGAACCAAACCAAGTGAGGTAAAGGACTAAATCAAACAGTGTTTCGTTCCTAAGGTAACGGTTATTAACTCAAGTCAGTGGCTCCAGTTTACTTACTCAACCTCAAAATATTTTCGAATTGTCTTTTTTGACTTGGTTCGCTTCAGGTCTGAGTCTTCCTTATGTCTATATTTTTTTTCCTGGAACGCCTTCTTTACACAACATTTTATGCTGATTCTAAGGACACAATACATTTAATTTTAATATTTTAAATCTATCCGATAGCAGTTGGAGCCAAAGCCACAGATAAAGTTAGCCCAAAAAATTGTACTTAATATATTTGATAAGGGTTTTTAGTATTTATAGAAACAATTTTCTTATGATTATTTTCGAATTAGACAAAATCACTTGTCTGACCCGACAGACGTTGTCCTGTCCAAATTTGGAAAAATGTTTGGGTTCGATTTTTAAAATCCGTTAAAAAGATACGAATATTTGAAAGAAAAATTAGTCAAATCGATGGAGCCGTTTTCTGATTTTAGGTAAATCGAAAAAAAGTGGGCGTTAAAGTGGGCGTGGCAAAATTTTCGTTCCGTAAAAACCTAAGTTGGACCATGGCGATGATTTTAAAGAAAAAATCGTCCAAATTGGTCAAGCCGTTCACAAATTATGCGCTTAATAGAAAAAGTGGGCGTAAAAGTAGGCGTGGTAAATTTTTCTTTCGATGAAAACTTAAAATGGATTAATACGAACATTTGAAAGAAAAATTTGTCAAATCGATGGAGCTGTTTCTGATTTTAGGTAATTCGAAAATCAAAGTTGGACCATGGCGATCATTTTAAAGAACAAATCGTCCAAATTATAAAGATGTCATTGGTGGTGAAATATGAAAATTGGATTTTGCCACGCTCCTCCGCCCGCAGACCGAAAATCAAAAATCAGACTTCACAGTGTCACCCGCCTGAATATTCTGAAGATTCCCTGAAAATTTCATCAAATCGGCACAGCCGTTTTGGAGTCCATACGTTACATACAAAAATACATACATACATACATACATACACACATCCTATTATATATATATATATATATAGATAGATAGATATATATAAAGATAAATGGAGTTTAGCAAATATTTGTTTTTTTCGTTTTTACAAATATTTTTATACCCTCCACCACAATTAGTTGTGAAGAGGGTATATTCAGTTTGTCATTCCGTGTGAAACCTTTTTACTATTCATCTCAGACCCTATAAAGTGTATATATTCTGGGTCCTTGAGTAATTTTAAGTCGATTTAGCCATGTCCGTCTGTCTGTCCGTCTGTTGAAAACACGCTCACTTTCGAAAAACTCAAAAGAAATCAACAATCACTTGGTGTCAAATTGCTTGTAGTTATCCTAAGCAGTTTGGGATTGAAATTCAGCAAAATCGGTTCAATAGGATCTGAGCTATGAATCAAAATGTGGAACCACCACCTAAAAAAAATTGATAATTTTGTTACAAAAACTAACATAAATGGTGGAAAAATGCACTGAATGATATAAGATTTCGCAACAATTCGTTTTATTCAACTGGAAATCACGCTGTGAAATTTCGTGAAGATCCGTCAATAATTTATCCTAGGCCCCATATAAGCCCTACTCCCGGAAAACAGTATATTAAGCCTAAAACCCTAATTAACAATGCTATCATTACAAATTTTGGCAAGTCACAGTAGCATAGGACTAGAAATTAAACAGTTAAGTTTCGTGAATATCGGTCCATAATTTACCATAGGCCCCATATAAAACCTACTTCCGGAAAACAACTTAGTACGCCTAAAAACGTAAAAAATAATGCTGTCGTAACAAAATTTGGTACATCAAAGTTTTATAGAACTAAAAACAAATCTTTGAAATTTCGTGAAGATCGGTTCATAATTTACCATAGGCCCCATATAAACTTTACTCCCGGAAAACAACTTAGTACGCCTAAATCCGTAAAAAATAATGCTATCATAACAAAATTTGGTACATCAAAGTTTTATAGGACAAGAAATAAAACTGTGTAATTTCGTGAAGATCGGTCCATAATTTACCCTGGGCCCCATATAAACCCTACTCCCGGAAAACAGTTTAGTACGCCTAAATCCGCAAAAAATAATGCTATCATAACAAAATTTGGTACATCAAAGTTTTATAGAACTGGGAAAAAGACTGTGAAATTTCGTGAAGATCGGTCCATAATTTAACCTAGGCCCCATATAAACCCTACTACCGGAAAACAGTTAAGTCGCCTAAATCCATAATTAATAACAAATCGTCACTGTTTAAGATAATAATAACATCATACAGATATTACTCCTTAAACATTCGAACTGTCAGTGGAGGGTATCAAAGATTCGGCACAGCCGAATATAGCACTCTAGCTTGTTTTTATTAAAATTATGGCTGAAATCTTAAAAACAAATTTCTTTTATTTATTTTATTATATACTAGCATACACCCGCCACTTCGTTAGCGTCTCCTTTTTCTTCGTGGACATATTTGTATGCCAAAGTTTATTTTTCTAGGGTTAAACTTGTTTAAATTCTAGCATTTTACCCGCGACTTTAGTAGAACCAAAAGCTAAAGAAAAATGTCAAATATCCGTATTTCCTTTTCTGGGTACTATATTTTCCTCCCATTAAAGTATCAAAAATTTCAGTTCTGTGGTGATAGCCCATAATTTAGTACGAATATGTCAATTATTATTATTATTCTGAAAAGTAAATATTTTTTGTTGAAAAGAACTTGGAGAAATAAAACGTTTTTGATTTTCATTGGGCCATGTGAATAAAAATGTAGATCTACACAGAAAAAAATAAAAATTGATTTTAAATAAAAAATTTGTGATATTAATAAAAAAAAAAAATAATTAAATTAAAACTAGGAAACAAGTTCATTGTATCAATTAAACGTTTAATTAACTTGAATAAACATTTAATCCACTTGATTAAACGTTTTATTTACATGATTAAATTTTTAATTAAAACTGATTTTGACTAAATATAATAAAAAAAACCTTCTCCTGTAAAATTGTGTTTTAGTCGCTTAAGCTTTTATTGCTGTAAATGCTTAAATTTTAATTGTCAAGGTGAAACTTTTTTAAGATTCATCTCAGACCAAATAAGGTTTACATACTCTGGGTCCCACTTTCGATTAACTCAAAATAAAAGAACAATAATAGTATCAAATTGTTTTACGTTATCCTAAGCAGTTTGGGATTGAAATTAAGCAAATCGATTCAGTAAGTTTGAATCCAAATGTGGAACAACCACATGCTAAAAAATTAATAATTTTATTACAAAAACAAGCATTAATGGTGGCGGAATTACAACTTTGCGTTTACTAAAAGTTTGTTAAACAAGTCTAATTTGAACTAATTCTTACTAATTTTCTTAAAAAAGAATGAAAGAATACAATTTCATATCATCAAATAAAGTTTGCTCTCGTATCAATGGTTTCTGATTACTGCACATTTATTGCACCTACTTTATTATCAATTAAAAAACTGCTTCTAAGTTTACTAGCAACATTTAAGACTTAAAATAGATTTTTTTATTAGCAATAAATTCAACAAGAAAACACGATTTTATTATATCAACAACGATTTTACAACTTGAAACAGTTTAAAGTTCGTGTACTCATAAATTTATAGTTTTTGTTTAATAAGCCGATTAAGCTTTCTTCCTTTCCTACCCTAAAACATCTTAATAACAATATTATCCTGTCACATTTACAATTCCCTAAAGCTGTTGTCGAATATGCCACGCAGCTAATAGCACCATGCATAAAGTGTCACTTTATATCCTGGGAGACAGAAAACAAATAATGTATTTCTAACGTTGCATTCCTCATTAAATATAACTATACATCAAACAACTAAAACTTGATGTAAATGGATTGTATTCCGTGTAAATCATAATTTTGCTTGTTTTTTTTTTTTTTGTCAAAAGCCAAAAAAAATGTGTTTAAAGTTAAATTCATTCGTTTTAATATTAAGTGCCTTTTACTCACACTTTCTCTGGAGATTAAAAGCTTTTAGACAAATGCGGAAATGTGTAGGTATTAGGGTGGCATCGCTTTAAACAAATAATTTAGAAAGTTTCGCTTATGCGTAAAGAAAGTAACTCAAATGGAAAATGAAAGTTACAAATTTTGTGGATGAAAAAGCAAATATTTGCTTATCGCTATCTAATTTTTCGGTGCTCCCTTAATGTGTGTTTACAAAGAATATTGTTTGTCTGCCTTTGAATTTCCCCAAAGAATTCATAGCACGTATAATTATTATAACACCTGAAAAATATTAAACAGCTTATAATAATTTTCATTATATGGAAAATAATATATTGTTCCCTATTCTTTGTTACCTTTTTTTCCTTTAAGCGCTCAACTAAAATTTTTTAAGCCATTTTAAATATTTTTTGCAGTATTTGCTCCCACAGGAAAATAGTAGTGAAAAGTTTTAAATAAATTATAACACACTTAAGAATATTAATGCTTTTTATACCCTCTACCAAAATTTATAAATCAAATGGTTTAGCATAACCACCTGCTATGGTATCTGTGCCCCAAGGCGCTCTTTGTATTAAGTGAGAATGTGCGTCCATCACCGCCTTCATGTGTGAGCACAATCAACACATACTGATAGCAATTTAAGTGTATAATTCGGCCCATCTATCGTTCGTCCCTTGTTTTGGAGCAATCAGAAAGTGTTTAATAGCAACAGCACCTAGGGAGTCCCACCAGCAGCCAAAATTCCTCTCAAGGTAAAAAAACTGACTTTTTAAAATCTCCGTTCCCGCGATTTTGGCTTTAAGCCACAACCAACATGGTGATTGGTAAATGTGCCTCACCAACAGACAGGTTAAAGCCCAAGACACAGGTACTCCATGTGATACCTTAAAGGATCTCTGGTCAGCCACGATCTCAGGAGATCTATTAATTTTGAACTACGCCGAATTTTAGGTATTAGCTGCACCAAATTTTCCCGGAGGATGTAATACCAAAAGGTACAATATCCTTAGGATGTTTCCCTCTATACCGCAGACGGAGCCAAAAGGTATATCGCTATATTGATATTCCGTTTGTTATACAGCGAAGCAATCATCAGTGACCCTAATATGTATATTTATATTTTGAATATTTCGATCTAGACATTTCCGTCGGTAGAGTTCGCAATAAAAAACTTAGAAAGAAGAAATTAAGTACAAAAAATATTTATACGATAGATTATTAGCAAATTGGCCCATTATTTTATTTAGCTCTCACACAAAAGTCCACCAGAGATAGGACTGTTGGCGTTAGAAAGGCTGACTTTTTAACAAAATGAGCTAAAGCCACAAAATTTACCAGGGGCCAAATTACGGCATTCGATATCGATCGAAATGCCTATTCAAATTGTATTTTAATTTCGATCGATATCGAATGCCGTAATTTGGCCCCAGAACTACTTATTTCTTGGTAACCAAAAAAAGCTAATTGGCTCGAGCATTTCAGCTGGCCCACATACAATTTTATATTTTCATTTTTAATTGTTGTCATTTTTAATTCCGAAAAGTTAAATATTTCCTTATTCGGAACGTCAAAATAAGAAGCAAAAATTCCCATATTCTATTTGCTTAAATTAGTTAGTTAAATGCATAAAATTTTCAAAGTAGAAGGATTACGAAAACCATATCGGGCATGCTGCTGCTGTCTTATAATTTAGAGTTCTTTTTTATACAACGGCTGGAATACAATCAAAGTAAAACAAACACGTAACGGCTAAGTGACTAATAATTTTCTCTCACTTTGACTAAGTCAATACCAATTTAATGAAAGTTTGCTATTAAATTGCGCCTTATGAGTCGTTTATACGATGCTAATGAGTCATCGCACGAATGATATTTTTTTATTAAACTGACTCCGATTTGTCATTTCTGTGATGCCGATGTATTATCCCATTTATGTCCTAATTTCACTTGATGATAATTTGGCCAAAAGTATTATGGCATCTTAAACAAAGACACTTATCATAGGACTGATGTCAAAATACATCAGCGTTATGATGGTTTTTCTATCAGTGTATTATTGTTATGATTATCAAACGTAACACAAACTTTGATTTAAGAGAAAAGAATTTTTTGATAAATACCGATTTATCGATTTGATACTGGAACCCGTTTTAAGGGGTTTTAAAAGTATTGCTTTCTGGAATTAAATTAAAAATTTTTCAAGCCTTAAACAAACCAATTATTTTGATTTAATATCTTCTATTGAGGTTTGAGAAAATTTTAAGAATTAATTTTTTTTAAATAATTAAAAAATTTTTTTAAAACTATTAAGCGTTTAAAAATTATAAAAACTAACTCCTTCCTTATGATACTTCGAGTACTAAATAACTTTAAAAACGAGATTTCACATTAATTCCCAACGTATTCTCAAATGTATTTCAAATGTGGATGTGTGAGAAATAAAAAAAAATAGTTCTTCAAATCTACCCAGCGGTAACTAGAATGAGTAAAGAGGCCTAATGGAAGGCCTTATTTAGCAGTCACAAGCAGTCAGAAGCCCTTCTCGCCTCATTCCATACTTATTTATTTTTTATACTGGTTGTAATTGGGCGTAAGGCCTTCCACACTTGCTTTAAAAACAACTCCGATCCCTTCCCAAAGAAGGGAGTAGCGAGTGTGTACTGAATATTTCAGAAGGTCTTTTAAAAAGAAGTTTATACCTTCTAGAAGGCATACTTCTGAAGGCAGGATATCATGCGAAGCGAATCTTTTAGAAAAGAGTATAGAGCCCTTCAAAAGGGCCTGCCACTTGCGGTCCTTTCAATATTTACCGCTGGGTAAAAAGTGAACAAGTAAAAAGTAATTTTTCAACCACATTTCAATACTTCTTGGTTTGAGAAAAATTTGAGAATTAGCTTTTGGTACAAATGACTTTTATTGAAACCTCAAGTCGGAAATAACTAAGAACTAAAGTTATTAAAAAATAATATTAGTTTTAAAGCAAACTCAAAACCTTTTTTTTAATTACAAAGGTTTTTGTATTCTCAAATTATTCTCAAGTGTGGCTTGAGAATAATTTCAATTCTTGAAATCATAAATATAATTATTATAATAGTTAATTAATTATAAGTAAATTTCTTAAATTTTTTAATAAAGGTTTGAGAAAAATTTAAGAATTGCCATTGATATTAAATTTCAAATGTATAATTCTTTTCTTAGTAAATGCAAAAGCTTAATTTCACAATAAGAAAGATCTCACATTAAACGTAGTTCTCAACGGCAAACATTATAGTATCTGTGGCTCGGAGTTTAAAGGGCCAATGTCAGTATGTATTTTACTCTTTTAAGTTAATCATTACATAAGGTGTCTAGCTGAAACAGCTAAAGTCTGATTTAACCAAGAGCATCTTCATAGGGGTTTTGCTAGTCAGTGTCACTAAGAACTCATCTAAAAAAATATTAAATTTAAATTTTCTCAAAAGTTTATATTTTGATATTGGCCCTTTCAGTTCCAAACCATAGATATGATTATTGAACTTTTCAAATTTTTTTCCGACAAACTGTAATAACAGGTTTTTTCGATTTAATGTCGAGAATAATGCGAAATCTTAACTTTTGCTTATTTTTTAAATCATTTATTCTATATAATTTAACACTAGTTAGTAAAATATTGAAACTCTAAGGCCCGTTTTCACAACTTACCGATAGCTAAAGGTAGGATTTTATCGGCCGTATAAAAAGTGTTCCACTATGGCAACTTTACTTTAACCTACCTGGTAGAATAAACTTTAATTTACTTTATCGCTCACTTTAGGTTAAAGTAAAGTTTTAATAATGTAACACTTTTTATAAGGCCATTTAAAGTCTACTTTTAATTTTTTAGTTTATGTTCCACATATAACAGGCGTTTAAGCAAACAATTCAGAAAAAGTTGAGTATTTTAAAAAATATTCATTACCTTCATTAGTCCATAGAAATTGTTTACATTTTAGCTAAAACACAGCACAGTGCAGTATCATATACAGGTATAAGTACATACTTACATTTTGTTATTTCTTATTGTATTTAGTCTTATATATACAAGAAATATTTAAAAACTATACAAACATGTGCAGATACTTTCATACATTTACTCTAAAATATTATAGCTTTATAAAAAGATACCTTAATAAGGATATACATATTTCAAAGTACAGGGTGGCGCATAAGACACGTTCTGATTTATTTAATTAACTGCTTTTTCTTTCTGGTTTTATCTAAAGTAGGCATTTATTGAAATTTAGATTATAGTTTGGAAATTCAGTTCACATTTTCAAAGTTATTTTCGGGAATACAAAATCTGTTATTCATTAAGATTTCGTTATGACGTGCTAAATTCGCAACTTTTTTTTCGATAAATACACTGAAATTTATTGTTGGGGGAAAAGCTAGCTACTATCCACATTTCACTGGTTGCTTAGGCCAGATCATCAGAAAGCACTTTCACAAAGACTTTGGAAAAACTAGAGATATTCTACAAATACAACTCTAAAGCGAATGAGAATTACAAACATTCAAGTCTTACTTGCAAACGATCTCAAAGCTTAGACAAAACACCAACAATAAGCAGTCAGTATACATATCTTTTTTTACATTTTCCTACAATGGTTTGGGTTTTTCCGACTCGAAATGTACAACTACAGTGGGTAAAAATAAAAAATAAATTAATAAAAACATTGCTTAGTTTTATTGTTTTGGTAAAAAAATCCCCTGCAAATTTATTATCAAACTTATTTTTTGGGAAAACAACAAGTTTTATTCCTTTAAATTTCGTTATAACGTGCTAAACTACCAAAATTTTTATTTTTGGTAAATCCACTGAAATCGTTATGTTTTTAATATAATATCTTTCAAACGGTACCCATTGTTTGGTTCGACCTGACGTGCTATTTCCAGAGCACTTCCCATAACTTTTCTTTGAATTTCAGGTCCCAGCGCCGTTAAATCGGGCAATCGCAGTGGCCATTTAAAATCACAAAAAACGCGATAATATTCAATTGCAAAAACTTTCTCGCAGGAGAGTCAAAGTTGGACGAGCTAAGGCTCCATCTTTGGATCCACAATTCTAAATTGTTCTCTACCTCGTGCCTTAAAAAAGTTCGATCTTTGCCCGGTGTAGAATGTCATTCAAATAACCTGAAACTTGTTCATCGTTTTCAAAAAAATATGGTCTAAAAAAGTGGGTGCATTGAATGTTCAACAATTATTCTTGGGTTTTCGGTACTTTATATTCTGCAATTCTGTTTATTTACGTGACCATTGATTGTTTAAAAAATAGGCCTAATCGCTTATTCTTCGTTATGATCTTTTTGTCTAAATAATCGAATCGTTCTTTTCCTTAATTTTTCATAGTTAATTTTTATATACAAAACCAAAACAAAACGTAAACAAGAAGTTTATTCACTCATAAAATCATAACGTTACTTATGCGTCACCCGTTATATATGAATGTTTATGTAAAAACGAAACTTAAATAAACAAAGAATTTCAAGTGATGATTCTTATCCTTGTCCTACATTTGTATTTATTTATATACGAATATAAAAAAATATTAAGAAATTTGAAAGAAATGAAAAACATACAAGTAAATGCCTGTAGTATGGGTGCAGTAGTGTGTAGTTTACAGTTAACATCTGATTTAGTAAAAGTTCTTGTTGTTGTTGTTGTTTTAGCTTTTAAAAGGATACGACTAATTAAGTAAATATTTTTATAGCAATAAAAGAAGTACAAATATTTTATTAAAGAAACTTTTTTACTTTTACTACCAGTTATAAAGAAAATAAGAGGAAATTAAGTAATTACAAGAGAGAAATGATGCTGCTACTTCAATTACCATTTATTTTTATTAGAAAAGCGAATATCTTAAGGATGTTTTGTAAGATTAATTAAAAACTGTATTATCTGTTTAATAGAAGTAATAAATAAAATCTTGAATTTTCTTCAGCCTTTTCTGTGTATGTGTGCAAACAAAAGCTTTACCTAGTGATATATTTAGTTATACTTAGTAAGAATTTTTTCAGACCTCCTTAATTTGGTGATACCATTTATTATAAGAAGTTTGAAAAGGCAATAGACTTTTCTATTGACATAGAAAAGCTTCAGCCAGCAACCATTTTTTTTAAGTTAAACTTTGCCTTATTCACAATTTGGCCGATAGATTATCTGTGTGCGTAGAACAATTTAAGCTAGAAGTATATTAAAACGTCCGATCAAGGGGGAATTTTTCTCAAGTTTTTTTCCAGGAAGTGCAAAAAAGCTTTTATTGGCAAAAGTTGATTGTGTGTGCATAATTATTAAAATACCGTCTTAATACCCAAAAGTATTCAAAAGTTTAAATAAGAGAGAACACTTTTGTTAAGCGTTTCCAAAAAAAAAGTAAGTTTTTTATGTGGTTTAATGACCAAAACAAGAAAGCTTTGCATGTTTATGCAAAAAAGTTGGAAAAAGCTTTCGAATGTTCTTCGAAAAAAGTAAGTTTTTTTAAAGCTTTGCATGTTTATGCAAAAAAATTTAAAAAGATTTCGAATGTTCTTCGAGTAAAAGCTTTTTATAAAAACCATTAAAGTAAAAAAGCTTTAAATACCAAAAGTTTTCTTTGAAAATTGACTTAAGTATTTTTTTTATTATTCTAAATCAGTTACGTCCAGCTCATATGCCCAATGGGCAAGCTTTTACAAAAGAGCTTTTGTGCTTTCACACCGACGATAGCACAACAGCCTAACAGATCGCGGTGACAACAATGCTTGCTGCTTGCTTTGCAAAGAAAGAACAACAAACTTTAAGTACTTTTTGCAAAGAAACAATAACAAATTCTAAGAGCTTTGAAAGCTGTTTATCGAAAATGCAAATATCAAAGTATGTGTGTTTGGACGTAACTGTTCTAAATACATATATTTTAAAGCTTAAAATAATGAAATTCTTTCATGTGTGAAGAAAAGCTTAAAGGTGAGTAATAGCCTAATCAAAAAAGACGGTGCTATCAAAACGTTTGTATTTTTACAGAAGAGCTTTAGCTAGCAAAAACTTTCTTTTATTGCTGTTAAAATCTTGGACAATCAAGAGTTTTTTATAATTGTTTAGAAAAAAAGCTATTAAAAGATAATTTAGATTACACCTAATCCGACAAAAGCCTATTCAAGGCAAGTGCTAGTTGAAAGCTAAAGCTAATGAACCTAGCTTTAATTTCAACAGACAAACTCGAGCTAGCTAAAACTATTTAAGTCCACAGCTAAGAGCTTAATCTATTTACATGAAAAAACTTAAGGTAGCGTGATTTGCTTGCCTAGAAAAACTTCAACTAATAAGAGCTTTTTCTCTATTCATAAAAAAAATCTCAAGGTCGTAAGAGCTTTTAATGTTTGAACAGATCATAGAAAAGCTTGATTAAGCCAAATTTTTTTTTTTTTTTTTTTTGCAATAATGAATTGAGTAAACAAGATCTTTTTTTTGTCTGTACAATAAATTTAAACTAGGGAAAAAATTTAATTTGCACAAAAAGCCTGAGTTAGTTAGAGCTTTATGTGTTTTGCCTTGAAAAGCTTTAGCTTACAAAAATATCCGTAAAAAAACTCGAACTCAAAGATATTTGTTTTAGATTAAAGGAGTATCTTACAATGTTTAAATTTGTTTTACAATTTCTTGTAGCTTTATTTATTTATTCAATATTTTTCTAATAATTGACAAAACAACTACCGCTTCTGCTTCTATTTTTAATACTTGTAAGAATATTTAAACAATTTTCACTCTTTTTTGAAGTTATTTTGAATATATTCATTATTAAAACTGCAATCAAAATTCATAAATCCCATAAGAGCAGACAAAGCATCACATCAAAAAACATTATTATACTTTATATTGGTTGTAGACTAGTTTTAGACAGTTTTAAAATACATAATAAATTGTATCTTGGTTTAAGTAAATGTAAAAAAGTAAATATTTATGATATTAAATAAAATAAAAAAACACTCTTCTGTTTATAAAAACTTTGCTATGTAACTAAAAGTTTCCTTTACTCATATATAGAGTGAAAACTCTAAATTTGTGCAGCTAAAATAACAGTTTATAAGCTTTTCCCAGCGATTGGGGGCAGGAGTTTCACAAGCAATGATGATGTTGCAGTAGTAGATAGTTTCAGTATTTAGTAAAATTTTAGATAAATATCCTGTCAAATATTTGGTCGGTATACATAAATTTATTTTTATTTGTTTTACTAAAAAGGCTGACCAGGTGTTTTAAAGCATTTTAAATTGGAAATGTTTAAAAGTAAACTAATTTCTTGAATTCATTAAAGTAATAGGTTTTTCATGGTTTATTTATACTATAATTTCAACAAAAATTTTAAATACAGTGTAATGTCGTTTAAAGGAAACCTTCCTTCCTAAAGCCCTTTTCGACGGACACTGATAGCAGACGCCTTCATATTTGACATAATGTCCATATTAAAAACAACTTAATGTCCGCGGGCATTATGACGTTTTCCAAAACGACATAATGTCCATCGGCTTTATGTCGCATCGAAGGGCGTCATAATGTCCATGGACATTATGTCCGTGGATACTATGACATGCCACCCATAGGAAATCTTTAATTTACCAAATACTTTCAAGGTTTAAAATAGTTAAAAATTATAAAATTGTTACGGTTTTTTAATAATTAGTATTGTGGTTATTTTGTTGAACTATTTACGGTTTTTAATCCAAATTTTTAATATTTTCAATTAGGCTTAAGTTCATGAAATTTAATTTTCATTAAATTATTTTTATGAAGAAAGGAATTTTACAACATGAAAATTTATTAAAATTGTTATTGATAATCTTTTCATTCTTGACGTGGCTCGGGCTCGAACCCTGGCCGGCAGGTTACCATGACATGTTTCGATCGCAACCACTCGATCTCCTCAGATGGATTTGCCGTCTTACACTCGCAGCCATCGACGACTGCTGACGTCAATAGTCAAACATCAATCCTTAAACCAAATTGTATTTAAACATTTGGTAGATCGAAATTTGCTTTCCTGAATGATTATCCATTTTAATTGATTTTACATGTTTTTTCCGTACTTCCGTTTTTTCGTACTTTTGTCAAGAATTTTTCTTGAAGTCCAAGTACATTTTTTGTTTTTTCATTTTGTCCTTCTCTTTTCTGTTGACCTTTTTCAGCACAACTTGAAGGACAAATGTACACATAGAGCTCGTGCCTTAGCTTTAACAATAATTAGTATTGTGGTTATTTTGTTGAACTATTTATGGTTTTTAATCCAAATTTTTAATATTTTCAATTAGGCTTAAGTTCATGAAATTTAATTTTCATTAAATTATTTTTATGAAGAAAGGAATTTTACAACATGAAAATTTATTAAAATTGTTATTGATAATCTTTTCATTCTTGACGTGGCTCGGGCTCGAACCCTGGCCGGCAGGTTACCATGACATGTTTCGATCGCAACCACTCGATCTCCTCAGATGGAATTGCCGTCTTACACTCGCAGGCATCGACGACTGCTGACGTCAATAGTCAAACATCAATCCTTAAACCAAATTGTATTTAAACATTTGGTAGATCGAATTTTTTTTTTACATCGGGTTCCTGGGATTTTGGAAAATTCAAAACTGTTTGCACCTTTTCGCGAAGGTAACAAAAATCCGGTATATCAATCCCAACAGTATGGTATTCTTTACATTGTTTTACAAAAAGTTTATGCAACCGTATTTAATCCAAGCAATATCACTTTGGTGTGTGTTTTACAGCAGGAAGTACAAAATTACAAAGTTGTTTTGAAAATATTTTCTATCCATATTACATTTTGTTTAAAAGTTTATTTCATTTATTTATTTTAATCAGTTATTAAAAATCTTTATTAGTTTAAGCTTCACAACATAAAAAAAAAACTTGAGCATCTTAACTACAAAATGTTTTTCTTTTAATTTAAGTAAAATTCCTTGCATTTACAGCCAGTATTAATTGCAATTTTACAAAGTTAAATTGCTCTGAAAATATTATTTTACTCGTAGCAAAAAGAAAATTCACAGCCATCCTTCTAGTTTTAGTACCCTCTCATATTTACATACATGCACCAATTCCAAGAAGTAAAATTTTAATAACAGTATGATAATTTTTAATTTTTTACTATATTTTTCTAGTCTAACCAAGGGAAAAATAAAAAAAGAACAAGAAAGTTTTTGCATAGTTCAAAATATTTGCCAAGTAAAAAAACAAAATCTTCAAATACTTTATAAAGAAATATAACAACAGAAACATACAAAATTTGTCGCTTTAAATAATTAAAACTCATTAACACTTTCAACATTCAAGCACTTTTGTTAAAGCAGAGAAAGGCAAAGAGATAGAGAGAGTGAGAGAATTGTTGCAATTAACTACCCTAAAGTCATTAAACTAAACTAATAGCAAAAACAAACTAAAAAGTTTTTGTTGAAAAATTCAAATAGATAAACAACATTTTATAGAAAATAGGAAGTTTGAACGAAATAAAAGCTGGAAAAGCTTTAACAATACTAAAACAAAAGCTTAAGCCTTTTTTCCTCAGACTGAAGAAGCTTTATTAAGTTTTTGATAAACATATTTTACAAAAGCTTTGGCTTTTTCTGTATGTTTGAAGAAGAGCTTTAAAAAGGTATTGAAAATTATAAACTTCAGCTAACGAAATATACATACATATATTAATTCCCTTGTTTCCCATAAGAAACATAGGAAAAGCACATAAATAATTAAAAGCTTAAGCTAACTAAAGCTTTCACTCCACTAAAGTTTTCTCTGCCTATATGTAAAAACGCCTTTAAAATCTATTATAAATTATAAGCTTCAGCTAGCGAAAGCTCTTAAAAAATTAAAAGCTTGAGCTTATGAAATTCTTTTTAGAGACAGCTTATAATCTATTAAAAGCTTGAGGTAATAAAATCTTTCGCTTTACCAGCTTCTCTATATAAAGAAAATCTTAAGCTACCTACAAATGCATATAACAGCTTTAGTTTTCTCTATCTGTGTATATGTAAAAAAAGCTCAAAAAATTATAAGTTTTTCTGTTTTTCATTATATTTTATAAGAAAGCTTATTCGGTCTGCATAAAACAATTTAGAAGCAAACTTTTTTTGTCTGCAATCTTAAGCTTGCAATAGCTTTTTCTCTATGGACAGAAAAATTTTAGGTTTTTCTTCTATATCAGATACGTCCAAAAACACATACTTTGATATTTGCATTTGCGGTAAACAGCTTTGAAAGCTCTAACAATTTTTTAATTTTTTTTTTTTTAAAGAAAGCAGCATGCAATGCTGTCGCGGAAATCTGATTGGCTGTTGAGCTCTCGTCGGTGTGAAATCACAAAGCTCTTTTGTAAAAGCTCGCACATTGTGCTGATGGCTTGGACGTTATTGTTCTATACAGAAAAGTTAGAGCAGTCTTTCTCTGTATAGACTTAAGCTTTTCTTAACTGTTTGTTTTCTTAAAAAAAACCAAGGCCATCGATAGCTTTTTCTTACTGTATAGAAAACTTTGAGAAAGCCATAACTTTTTTAAAAATTTTTCTAATATAGAAAAGCTAAACTGAGTCATGCTTTAAATCAGTTACCGCCAGCTCATATGCCCAATGGGCAAGCTTTTACAAAAGAGCTTTTGTCCTTTCACACCGACACGAGAACAACAAGCAATTACACAACAATGCTTGCTGTTTTTTTTTTTTTTTTTTTTTGTAAAATAAACAACGTTGAGCAACATGTACAGTGTACATTGTACACTAAAAAAAAAATATATTTAATAAAACTTGGGAACAATTGCTTTTTTTATTAAAAACAATGACGGCGATCCCGTATGTATGGTTTGTGATTGGAAACACATTCCTGATAAAAAAAATATCCCAAATTAAAAAATGAAATATACAAATTTTAATCAATGTTTGGTGCCACCTATAACTGCGAAACTTCTTTTTCATATTTAAAAATAATATTAAATAAATACCGCCATAATTTATCGGATATGGGCACTTCCAAGATTGTAAACGGGACATTCGCACACGTTTATATTGACAAAACTGTAAAAAACAATCTGATTTTAATTTTTTTAATTAATGATTCTTTTAACTCTCAATTAGCTCTTTAATTTCCGCAAATGAAATTTTTCGCTTACTGTCGTGGTTTCCGAGATAATTGCAAAAAACCAGTGATTGTAAACGGGACAAAAAACGGAAGTGGATTTTAAGGGGTAACCGTTTAAACAGTTATTTCTGCGAAACCTGACACAATATTTTATTGGGATTAATTTTAAAATGTTGCGTACTAATGTGCCCTTAAAATGGTTTCGATTTCAAAATAAAATATGAATTACATTTTTTTAACTAAATTGTTAAAGAAATTGTAAACGGGACAATTTTTCCGCCATGATTTAAAATTTTTTTATGTTGCTATTTATAATCCTTTATATAAGAAACTTAATAAAAAATGTTTTTCAGATCATAAATATGCCTTAGATTAGAGTATTGTTGTTCCAAATGCATATTTTCTAATATACACAAGTATGTGCTAAAAGTTGTAGTACTTCGTTTACCATTTATCTTTTTTTTCGAATCAATTAATTTATACGCATATATTAAAAAAATATAAGCAATTCTCTAAATAAATCTTGAAAAGAAAAATTTATTTTTTTCCATTTTTTGTGGTTGACGTTTTTTTGGAAATAGCCATATGCATATTTCGGATCTCTTACGTATACAAATTTATGACGGAGAAATTAACATTCATAATAAAATTTCAACATACATAAATAAAAAAAGTATCTGAAAAAAATTACTTTAAAGTTTTTTCGGTGTACGAACTTTGAAAAAAGAGATGTATGCGTTCTTGGCTGTAACTGCTTTAAACTGTTCCTATTTTTCAGAAAATAATTTATGATATTGTCCATTGATGTGTTAAAGAGAAAAAAAGTGGAGTTAGTTTTCACTCGATAGGCTTAAGCTTTTCCCCGCCGTATAAAAAAAAAACTTAAGCGAACGATAGATTTTTCTTACTATAACTTTTTCCTAAGGTTTTTTCTTTTTATATAGAAAACCTTAAGCTGAATGACGTTTAAGCTTCAAACTCTTGCTATTTAAGTAAAAAAAATTATTTCTGATGTTGTCCATTAAGGTGTTGAAGAGAAAAAAGCTTCAAACTCTTTTTGTTTATTTTTTTCATCCCACGTTTATTGTTGCAGCATATAAATTATTTAATTATGCATTTTCTACTTGACTGTTTCTCTAAGTTATTTTGGTTGTTATTTCTGCTTCTTTTTCCCTTTACACTCTGTAGATATTTTTAACAAAATTTCTAGTACATATTTATACATTTGTTGTCCAAAGACCTTGTCAAAGTTAAAAAGTTTTTTTTTTTTTTTTTTTTTTTTTTGTGTAACATCTACCTGTTTAGTCTAACACAATTTTTGTCATGGATATTTTTATACTTTATTGTTTTATTTTTTTCATTCGTTTCTTCTTTTTCAATTTAGTTAGAAGGCATTTTTGTAACATCATCTGCATTAGAGTGAATTTCTGTTTTTATTTGCAAAAATTTTAACTGGCAACTATTTTAATATTTACAAATGTCAAGTTTCATGTGCTTTTGTTTATTTAACTTATAAAATTTTATTAATTTTGATGTTTTGCAAATAAAGAAAAAAATTAAATGGAAATTTCTAGGGAAAGAAAAGTATTTTGCTGAAATTTTAATATACATACATATCGCTTATTTGCTGCAACATCGTCATAACTCAAAAATACTAGTATTACAGAAAACGACTTTAAAATGTTTTATGTACACACAAGATAATGGAAAAAGAAAATTGTATTCTTCTCTCAAGAGTTGAGTATACAATGAATTTATATAAAAAATGGCCACTTCATAAAACACCTGATTCACTTTGCATTAGTGATAGTAAGTCAAAATTTGCGATTTTTGACTAATGACGTTGTTGCAGCAAATGAGCGACATATACATATAAACTGAAATATTATTTCAACTCTATCAAAAAGCTTGAGCGAATGATAGCTTTTTATTATTGTCGAAAAATTTTTAGGCGAATGCAGTAGCGTTTTCTTACTAAAAAAAAAAAAAAAAAAGATTAGGGTAGCAATACATACATTTGTAGCTTTTTTAATAGTGTAGAAAAAAGTAAGCTAGCGATAGAGTTTTTAGCTGAGTAAAAAAGCTTTAGTTAGTCATTGCTTTTAACACTAGAAAATTATTGAGTTAGCTATAGCTTTTTCAACAGCTTGACAGAAAGCTTTTGTTTTAGTAAGAAAGAGCTATCGGGAGTTTGACCTTTTCCAAAAAATTAGAAAAGGCTTCGTGAGGTCAAACTTGTTTATACAGTTAGAAAAATCTACCGCTAGCTTTATATTTTTTTATTAAGATAGAAATCTCTATCGGCAGCTCAAAGTTTCCTATATAGTCAGAAAAAGCTTTCACTTTATTAAGTTTTTATATTGAGGAAGACAACGCTATCGGTAGCTTAACGTTTATAGAGAATAGTTTGAGCTAATAATTAACCTTTCTCCTTTCTATAGAATATTTAAGCTAGCGATAGCTTTTTTTAAAATGTGTATTGTATAAAGCTCGAGCTTGGGAAAAGCTTAAACTAGCGATTATTGGCAGATAAATAATGACAATTTTATCTTTCTGTTTAAATTTTTAATTAGTTATTTCTTTATATAACTTGAATTTCACGTTTCTTTTCTATCTTTCAAGCTAATCTATCGTTTACTTTAAACAAACAAGCGCTAAAATAATTAATATTTTATGGCAAAAAAAAAAAATAAAATAGTTTTTATTTTACAAATTATGTAAATTGTCGTATCAAAACAAATTGATCTCTGTTTTTAAAATGAATTATATAACTCATAGCTTAAAAAAAAAAAGCTTTTCTAAAAACTATAGATTTGTATCTGCATATGTAATGACATTTTCAGCAACTTTATTCAACACTCAACATGCTGTCGTCGTCAATTGCCAACTAAAAGATACTGATTATATAGATTATAGTACTCGGTTACATTTACATTGTTCCAAGTGGCAAAACAAAATTTAAATAAGAAACATTTAACATGTAACACAATCACAAAGAAACGAAAAACATTTAAAACAGCCCTGAGTTTTTGTAAATGTGTTCAAGAAACTTTACTTAAGAGATAATAAAGGAAAAAAATTTGTGTTTGAAATGTAATGAAATATTGCTAACAATTACAATGACATTGCAATTGACAGTTGCTCAGAAAGGCTGTGTCTAAAATAAATCTTTTAAAACACAGTTTTTTTTTTTTTTTTGTTTAATGTTTTTCTGCGTAGATACATTTACACCTACAGTTGGGTTTTCAAACAAAAACAACAGCAACAACAAAACCTATTAAAATCTTGCTTCAGTTTAAGTTTATTAAACTTAGCAACCTCAAACGGTTCACACTACACGCAGAAACCCTGATAGTTTTGAGACTTGTATAAAGCAGTTTAAAGTATTTAAGCTTAATTGTTTAAAATACTATTATTAAGATTTCTTTTCAACAACGTTTCCTATGTAAACGTTACTCTATTTATTTATATTTATTTTCAATACCACATTTTTAATTGTTAATACCTGTAGTTGGCGGCAAATTTGCTTAAACAAAAGTTGCTTAAAGTGTTAAATACTTGAGTATTTAAATATTTGCGCAAATCTTTTATGCAAATTAAATCAGTTTTACATTAACAAAAAAAAACATCATTTAAACTGATTGTTTTCTCTCTTAATTGGAAAAATTCAATTAAAATATTTTGTTGAAAGTAAATGTAATAAAATAAAATAAAAAAATTATTCATGTTAAACTTATAAAATAAACAACTAGAAAAGAAAACGAAACTGGTTTTTAGCAAATTGAATAACAATTTTGACACAGAATAAAGCCAGAAGATTTTTGTCTTAAGAAAAACTTCAGCTAATAAAAACTTTTGTAACTATTAAACAAGTAAGAAGGTATAGTAGGTCAAGTCCAACCATATGAAACCCTACACCACAGAACTTGGGAGGGAAAATGTTGAGAGTGTAGCCTATTTGAAGCCTATGGGCAATAATGTATCCGCCAAAACAAACTTATGTTATGTGGTTTAGATTGATGTAAATGTTCTTTGTGCCGAATCTAATTAAGATATATTCATCTAAAGGGTGGGCTAACCACAACGCACGATGTTAATTGTAAATAAAGCAAAAAGTTTTCAGAGAATTGTCTTAATATTCTCGCCAAGACAGCGGTAGCATACCTCTATCATATAGCCCATATTTTCAATGACTCTGAGACATAATTGAGGTTCAATTTCGTAATGTGCTGAACAATCTCATCCTTTAGCTCTTGAATTGTTGTGAACTTATTGACGGACACTTTTTCTTGTAAATATCCCCAAAGAAAGAAGTCCAACGGTGTCAAAGCACAAGATCATGACAGCCAATTTGCATCGTAAGAGATAACAAGGCCATTACATTTTTCGCGCAAAAGAGCCATTGTTTCGATGGCTGTTTGGCAAGTGGCACCATCCTGTTGGGATCACATATCGTACAGGTTCATATCCTAAATTGCTGGCCACAAGAAGTTCGTGTATACCTCGCGATAGCGAACACCATTCACGGTAGCTGCTAGGCCGATCTCATTTGCAAAGAAGTACGGCCCGATGACACCGCCAGCCCATAAACCGCACCAAATAGTCACTATTTGTGGATTTATTGGTTTTTCAATACACAGAAAAAAATAAAAATTGATTTCAATTTAAAAATTTGTGATATTAATTAAAAAATTAATTCAATTTGCACCAGTAAACAAATTAATAGTATCAATTAAACCAATTAATAGTATTAATTAAACGTTTAATTTACTTGATTAAACGTTTAATTCACTTGATTAAATTTTTAATTAAAATTGATTTTATTTTTGATTAATGCTTTAATTGGTGAAAAATTTTGGAGAATTTTTTCTGTGTAATCACTCGTGGATTCTCATTTGCCTAAATGCAGCGAATCCACTGAGGTGAATGTGTGCCACGTAATGCATTTTTAATTTGAACGCCCATTTTCGTTAGAGGCTTCAACAGTTTTAAAACGCTGCTCAATTGTGTACCTCTCCATGGTTAAATTTGTCAAACACAGAAACAAAGAAATGTCAAATTAAGTTGGGCAAAAACTTGACGTTAAGGTGTGACACACAATCAACATGGTGCATTATGGTTAGACCACCCTCTATATGAGTTTTGTTTGCCTTTAAGTGATTTTAGGAAAGGGGTTTATATGACACCTATGCTTCATTTTGAACCTACCAGCTCAACAATTTGTCATTATATAGTAGCAATTGTAGGAGTTATGGGTATAAATTGTTATGTTAATAGCAACATTAATAAGGATGTTATGGCATCAAAAACTATTTTCGGGAGTACAAATGATCGCAGCCAAGGGCAAATATGGACCGATTCCAATATAATTTAGTACAATGTTTATGATCGCAATAAAATTAGTTTGGACCAAATTTAATCTAGATAGCTTTTGTGCAGAAAGACTCTATTTTGGAAAGAAGCTTCTATACTGGGAAATTTTATACAGATTCTGACTATTTTTAATAGGCTTGGTTTGGTCTTTGTGACAATTCAAATCAAATGTCATCAACTAATCTACAAATTTGCAAACTGTACTTTACGCACAAGGTTTACATGGACAGTTAGCCAGACGGATGGACATCATTAAATCGATTCTGATTCTTAGTCGATGGGGGTAGTAAAAGGTGGTTTTACGACCAATATTTAAAGTTGTTACAAACATTAACCCAAACGCATAATACCCTCTGCACTAATGTGGGGTAGGTATAACAACTTTTTAGCAAATTAAATAACAATTTTGACACAGAATTAAAGCGAAAACATTTTTGTTTTGAAAAAGAAATTTGTAGCTTCCAAAACCTTTTTTTAACTTTAAACAAGTAAGAAAGTATAGTCGGTCAAGCCCGACCATATGATGTCCATATAAATATGGATTTATCTATGTTTATAAACTGCATTAAAATCGGGTTAAAAGTTTGTGAGAGGCAGAAATTGACCCCTACCTCCTCTTGTGGTCCTATTTTTTAAAAACTGTATAGCTAATGTGTCCATATAGATATGTATCCATATGGATATGGATCTACGGTCCTTGTGCCAATTAGAACTAATGTCCCAAATTTTATCAAATTATCTCCAAAATTGCGACCTGTACTTTGCGCACAAGGTTACATGGACAGCCAGCCAGCCTGCCTGCCAGCCAGCCGGACGGACATCGTTAGTTCGATTCAGAGTCGATCGGTATACTTTAAGGTGCGTCTAGGACCAATATTTTAAGGCGTTACACACATCAGCACAAATGCATAATACCCTCTCCACTATTGTGGTGTGGGCATAAAAAGATAAGGCTAGCAATAGCTTTTTTTTAACGAAAAGCTTAAGGTAGTCACAGAAAATGTTTTAACTACGGCTTCATTGAAAAAAATAGGTAACCTTAATATTTTTCTAACTTTGCTTAAAAAGCTTGAATTAGGCTTTTTAAGCAAAAGAAACATTTTATCTTGCGATAGGTTTTTAAAAAAAATATAAAGCTGAAGTAAGCAAGAGCTTTGGTAATCTGTAAACAGGCTTGGCTACAAACAAAGCGAATTCACTACAGTTTGTGGCAATACTAGAACTATCCAAAAACAGCAGAAATATCAGAAAATTGTAAAGTCAAAATAAATTGCTTCGAACTGTCAAAGTCAGTAGGCTTTTTGCCAACACCTGTAGTAAATTCGCCTTGGCTACATTTATTTAAAACAACAGAAAGATTTTTACCATTTAAAAACATTTATTTAGATAACCCCTTTTGTTCCTATCTATAAAAGCATAATAAGTTAAAACAATATTTTAAAAGTCATATTTAAAATGAATTTCTCTAATCACAAGTCGTTTAAGTATCACATATTACTAACGAATATCTAGAAATATAGTACAATTTAAGACACTCCCATAAAATACTACAATCATTATTTAATTCCAGTTTTTTTAGTCTCCCATTTAGTCTAGTGTTTTTACAAGAAAAAAAAAAAATTTAAATAAAATAAAAAAAAGTTATGACAAAACGAAAACTCTTAGACACAGACCTTATTTCTTTTCCCATTTATATTCATTGAAATATTTCCATTCATTCAATGTACATTTCTGGTAACTTAATTCAATTACAAAACTCAAATGTCTAACCAATTCATGTTTTATCTTAGAAATTTGCAAGTGATGGGTGGGTGGTGGCCAATACTTGTTATTTCTTTTTTTTCGATATTTTTGAAAATGTAGCAACAGCTTTTAAACATGCATCATGTGGCTCCATGTTGCAGTTTATTATCTTTCTGTTCGATTTTCATTTATTTGAAAATTCATCTGAAATTCATGTCTACAGTTTTTTATTTTGTATTTCTAAAAGTTTTATTATTGGATTTTCTGTAGTTACAATGAGGTCAAATTAATTTGAATTTATTGTTTTTTTTTTTTAGTCAAATTTATGTTTTTGCTTTTCTGTTTTTTAGCATACCACTCCTATTATTATTATTATTATTTGATTATGTTTAAATTGTAGGGCAAATCATATTTTAGATTTTATAGATATTGAAGTTTTAATTAAATTTTATGAATTTGGGTATAGAAATTTATAAACAAGCTTTTTTTAAGTAAGTATAGATTAAATCTTGAGCTAGCTTTTTCCAATTGCATAAAATAGTTTTATTTTGGCAAAGCTTTTAACTGTTAAGCCGTTACGTCCATCTGATTTGCACAATGTGCGAGCTTTTACAAAGAGCTTTTATGCTTTCACACCGACGAGAGCACAACAGCCAATCAGATCGCGGTGACAACAATTATTGCTTACTTTGCAAAGAAGGAACAGGTAAGAGCTTTCAGTGCAGTTTACTGCATATGCAAATATCAGAATAGAAAAGCTTGCGCTTACAATAGCTCTATCTAAATAAATGCAAGAAAGCTTAAGTTTTCCATTGTTTTTTTTTTTAAATGTATGGAAAAGCACAAGCTAGCGATATATAAAGCTTTTCCGTCCATGCTCAAAAAGAAAAACACTGGGGATAAATTAAGCTTTTATGCCTTCTTTAACATTTAAACGTACATAAAACAATGCTTAATGGAATTACTTTCGAAAATCAATACCGGAATTTCTTAAAATAAGTATAAAATTCATAAGCCAAGTAAAAAAAAGATTAAATTTTTCGTTGGTAGTGCCACTCTGAGAGTAAAATTACAAAATTAGCGTTTTAATATCATATAACTAATTAGTCTCCACTCTCAGCATTGCAATCTTTATGCGTGCATACGCTTATATTTATCAAAGATTGTTATAGAAACTACAACAAAACCACACAACGATTTGCTTGTTTTGTATGGAAACAACAACAACAAAACAAGATGAAAAACAAACATTATTTGTATGTTTAGAAAGTAAAATAAGAAGCAAAAGTTCCCATTTAGTTTATATTTAGTTAAATTTGTACATCAAAAGAAACCATGTCAAGCATGATGCTGGTGTTTTATAATTGAAATTCAGTAACATTTAAAATGGGTAAGTAAATCGTTTATAATAATACTCTCCTTCTCTCTCTCTGGTTCTCTGGGGTAATTGTTTAAGGTTATAATCAATATAATTTAACTTTCGGATTATTTTAAGTGTGAATTCGGGATTAAATCATCTTAATAATACTTGAATCAAACGCATTTTGAGATTAATTCAATCTTAAGGTTCAGCTATAATATGAATAAGCTTGCTTAAGCTACTGTCAAAAATTAACAACAAATAAAACCTATCAAATGTATTTAAAACACACAAAATCAAAAAATATGAAAGTCCGTACGGAAAGTGCGATATGTTTTGCTCTTTGTCTAAGCAAATGTCAGTTTCATAAAATTTAACAAGAAGTTTACTTAAGTTAAATATGGTTCGACACATATGAATCACATGTATTCGTACAACTGCTTAAGCCAACTTAAGCATATTATAGTTGGGCCTTTAGTTTTACTTAAATCAATCTCATTTTCGGATTATTTCAAGTACGAATTTGTGATGAAATAGGGATAAGTTGAGTATTTCGCACTTGAGTAATCCGTACTCGAATCAATCTTTCTGAACTGGATTCAAAAAATCCGTACTTTCAGTACTATTGGTACACTTTGGATTGATTTAATTACGGATGGATTGAGCGTGCAGGCCAAGCGAAAACAATTTTTATTTTTTCAATTACCTCAAATGAGCTGTGGCAAAAAAATCTTAATTTTAATTTTATTATTTATGCTTGTTTAACGTTTTACCTTTTTTTAATTTGATTTATTATATTTTAAATTTCGCTATAAAAGCATTATAAATTCTTCTCCAACACCTTTAAAAACTTCATAATTTACCAGCAAAAACAGAATTATATTGGATTTATATTTGGTTTAATTATTAAGATAGCAAAAATTTTATCAGAAACACCATAAACCACAGGACATGGGAAGACCGCATTAACATAGCAGATCTTTAACATGTGTACAATATGATAATAATACAATATCCGCACACACAAATGCACTCCCACAAACAGACATAAAATGTGGTCGATAAGCAAAAGTTTACTCACATTAAAATAATGAGCATATTATAATTTTAAAAGCAGTAAATCAGTAATGAACACAAATTAAAGTATATTAAACTTGATTAAAGAAATTAAAAATTTTAATTTTTTTAAACAATTTCCAAAAGTACACTTTTAATGGCTATTAAATCAGTGTTCGAAAATAAACAGTACATTATTTAACGTTCGGCTCACACACCCAGGAACGATATCTATTTTTTTAGTGATTGTGTAGACATACGCAACCCTTAATAACGTTCGTAACTATTTTCTTCGTTAAAAAACAGAACAGTTGTAGTGATACTGTAGACAAACATTATATTTTAATATTCTATAATGTTTTTTTTCGTGTGTGTATTTTGTTTTTGTAAAAAAAGTTTGGTTTTTTTTATCAGGCAAAAGCGACGAACATTAACGAGCCGAACCAAACACATTGAAATTTGTGGATTTTCAAAAAAAGCCGAACGGAATTAAATGTTGACATCTTTTGTTGAGTTTGATAAAAACAGTAATATTTCTGTGTTCGAAAGATGACTAACAGGGAAACGTTATTTCTTTTAATGATTTTCTACACAAACACTATTAGCGTTTGTGTTTTCCACAAATCTACCAAACCGAACATTAAGAAACGATATTTAGTGTTTATTTTCGAACACTGTATTAAATAGTCAGCCTAAAAGTAGGCAACATTTTTTATATTCAAATTTTTTTTCTTATAATATCTATTGGATCAAAAAACTTACAGATTAATGTATATAAAACTCTATTAAAGAAATTAAAACCTAATTTTTTTTTAAACAATTCCGAAAAGTATACTTTTAATGGCTATTAAATATTCGGCCTAAAAGTAGGTTGCCTACTTTACAATCAGTTGTTTTTTTAATATCAAGTCATTAGATGAAATAACTTGCAAAATAATTTAAACTTAATTTAAATTACCGTTAAATGATTTTAACAAAAAAGTCAAAACAAAAAAAATATTAAAACAAAAACTTTAACTCCAAAAATCCTGCTGTATTTTATAAAAAATCTTAATAAATTTTCATTATGATACTCTCGTTAATTTAATACAATTTAAGCCACTTTTCATTAACCAACAAACAAACATAAAATATTGCCAAACCAAACCGAACACATACAATACAACAACTAAATTGTTGCAACTGTCATGTTAACACAGCCACTTTCATGCAATAAACTCATATGGCAACCATTCAAAAGCCTATAAACTTGACCAGTTTAACCACAAATCCTACTATGAATTTCAATAGAATAAATACACACGGTCAGGGTCTCTTAGCTTGTATATTCTGTTTTTTTTTAACCTTTTGTAGCATTTCAGTTTTATGTGGAGGATATTTTAGATTGTTGTACACATGAAACAAAACTCAAGAATAAACCTTAATACACATTTAATAATGTAAATATGTACTACAGATGTTACCAACAAATACAAATATCTTAATAAAAATAGAAATATGTAACAAAATTTCAAACAAAAAAAATGTGAGGTAAATTAGGATGAATTTTCAAATAAAAATGAAATGAAAGTAAAAGTTCTTTAAAGAGGAATTTATTCATTAAAAATACGATTCGCAAGGTTCAGCCAACGATAGAAAAGGAAAACACAATTTTCGAATTTTGTTATCATATTATGGTTACTTTAACCATTTTATTGTCACCGGCAACCATATAATGGTTAAATAACTCCTACATCAAAAAGTCACAAACAAATTATGGTTGCAACCGAACATGTTAGAGTTAAGAATAACAAAAATATGTTTATTAAAAACAATAGTATGGTGGTTTTCTATCCAGAACATGTTGCGCCTGGAAAAGAGAAACATGTTGTTGTTAAATTAAAACTCCACTTCAACAATTTTAAAAACTCCACTTCATTAACTGAGACACATGGGTCTGCAATCACACCTGTTACAATTTCACAATTAAAGGGTTGTGAACAACCTTTCCATCGAGAGAGATCCAGACCGGCAAACCATACAATAATTAGTGGTTAATAGCTTCGGGGGTAACCATAATAAGGCTGTGGCCTCTTAATAAAGGAGGTATTTAACCATTAAATGGTTGCGGGAGATAATAAAATGATTAACCATAATATTCATTACAATTTTTTACTAAAACTAGTTTGTTTGAGGTGATCATATCAAAAAATGTGTTTTTTCTGCGTGTTGAAACAGTATTTTTTTAAACACGTAAACAGTTTAAATTAGCGAAAAAAAATATTTCTTGTCAACTTTTAGATACGGGATTTACGGTAAATTTTTATCATTTATTGTGAAAAATTGGTACAATATTAATTCTGACCTTCTGAACTGAATTCCGAATCAAAACCTCTAACAATTTTTTTAAGGCCAAGAAAAAATATTCAAAACTTAGGTTTAACTTAGTCCACAAATATTGGGCGGGTGGGGAAAAACTTTCCAACCATTTTATTCTTATTAGGTTTTAATGGGTCTTGCAATACATGGCTGAGCGTTGTCATGATAGAATAATATGGCTTCATTTCTGGTCGCATATTCTGGGAGTTCTCCTATCAATGCTCACCTCTAGTGAATTCATGGTGTTGGGTAAAAAATCTTGTGATAGTCTCACCCCAAAATGCAGATAATTATTTTGGAACCAATGATATTCTGTCTAGGCCTCGATTAAGCTAGTTGCCGTATGGAGCCATATTTTAATACCAGGGCCCTGTGTCTCAAAACTACAAGTTACAAATCTACAAGTAAAATACATTAAAAAAACAACAATTTTACAATTTTTGTTTCAAATATATTTTACTTGAAGATTTGTAACCTGTAGTTTTGAGAAACTGGGCCCAGTAATAATTTTATGCAAAAACAAGAAAGGCTATATAAGAGCAGAAAGTTATTTAAATACTGTTGATTAAGTAAATCTACTTTGTGTCACGCCCACTTCCGCCTGCATTTTGTCGGATGTTATCTCTTAATAACCAAGATGCTTGCACCTAATTAGGAAACTTTGGCTCATGTCGTTCTCCAGATATACATAAATCTATAATAGCTTTGAACGGGAGGTTAAACGACCACTTCTCTAATCCCGATTTAGCCCAATTTAGAGAGGTTGCGTATTGATAACCCTGCTATGTGTACTTAAGTTGGAAAAGTTTTCTTTCTACCATTCTTTAGATATAAATTAATCAATTTTGTGTCACGCCCACTTCCGTCTGCATTTTGTCGGATGTTATCTCTTGATAACCAAGATGCTTGCACCTAATTTGGAAACTTTGGCTTATGTCGTTCTCCAGATATACATAAATCTATAATGGCTTTGAACGGGAGGTTAAACGACCACTACTCTAATCCCGATTTAGCCCAATTTAGAGAGGTTGCGTATTGATAAACCTGCTATGTGTACCAAAGTTGGAAAAGTTTTCTTTCTACCATTCTTTAGATATAAATTAATCAATTTTGTGTCACGCCCACTTCCGCCTGCATTTTGTCGGATGTTATCTCTTGATAACCAAGAAATTTTTGGAAACTTTGGCTTATGTCGTTCTCCAGATATACATAAATCTATAATGGCTTTGAACGGGAGGTTAAACGACCACTACTCTTATCCCGATTTATTCCAATTTAGAGAGGTTGCGTATTGATAACCCTGCTATGTGTACCAAAGTTGGAAAAGTTTTCTTTCTACCATTTTTTTGATATAAATGAATCAATTTTGTGGCACGCCCACTTCTCGTCTCCCGCCAACATTTTGTCGAATGTTGTCTTTTGATAACCAAGAGGCTTGTACGGAGCAACTTTCGCTTTTTCAGTTTTCTAGATCTACAGCAAGTTTTAATGTTTTTGTGCCACGCCCACTGCAATGTTGTCGAATGTTGTGCAGTGACCGGCGAGAGGCTTACTTTTCTCTTAATATTGAGCTGATCTTTGTCTTTCATGTCAAAGTCGCCCCTTTTAAGCCACACAAACCATCTGCCACACTTTAAAACTATCGAAACTTATAAAGGATTAGCTTCTGTGTATAATCAATGTGCTCCAGCTGCACTTTTCTCTGAAATTGAAGCAGTAGAGCCAAACTTCCCGCAAGTCATACTTTTTTGGAAAATTTGTCATTGTCGAAGCAAAAAAATAATAAATTTGTTGTTTACTAGATAAAAAAAAAATATAGATGTTTACCCTCCAAAATGGCATATAAGTTATTTAAGGCACAAGCCATGTGCATTTTTAAGTAAATTATACATGACTTGTTTCCAAGCAGCATATAAATGTTGTCTTTATTTCAAGTGCATATACAAAACGTAGTAATAACGAAATTTCTTACACATTTCTGTAAATAACACAAGTACCTTTATGGCAACCCCATTGTAGTTTGTATGTATGTATGTATGTATTGCTCACTAACAGGACCTTTATCTAGACATCATCAGTGCCCACATTGACCATGGTCATATAAACTTTTGCACCAAAGCAGTAGTAAGTTTAAATACACAATAGAAAGGACCAAACATTGTAAGAGAGTGCTGTCAATTAAACGAATTTTTGAAAACTTTGTTGCAAAGTCAAGGCAGACTGAAATGGTTACTAGATGGCTGCTGAACATTTACCATGCGAAGAGAATAAAGAGGGGGAGGAAGTGGCTTAATAGCATATGAGTGTGTAAATATTCAAGTTTGTTGTGTGTATTGCTGCTACATATTTTTTTGGCACTTTGCCAATTTAGTACTTTTCGAATATTAACTTCGGCTCTTTTTCTTTTTGTTATTTAAAAAAAAAAATTGGTTGTAAAATTAAACATATGTATGTAAGTGAATAATATTTTAATAATATATTTTAATAATGTGTCTAAGGTTTTGTAGGTAGTTGTTGATGGCAACTGTTTTGAAAGGTACTTTTCTGGCACACGAACCTGTTAAGCAGTCAAGGGTTAAAAGTTTAGTTCATAAAAGTATAAATTAATCTTGTAATTTTTTTCTTAGTCACTTTAGTAAATTTTAATTTTTTTTTATCTCCTTTGAAAAGAAACTTTGTTTATTTATAATTTCCCCAAAAATGTTTTAATATTAAAAATCATTTTTAAGGCAAACAAATTTAACCTTTTTCCCGTTATAAAATGATTTTCTTTTTTATGTTAAATTAACCAGAAATTAGATTAAAAGACCAATTTAACGAAATATGCATATTCTTTTTTATTCTAAAAATATTTTTTTTATTTTATCAATTTAGTATGACCTCAATTTAACTAAAAACATCCTTTTTTTTATTTAGGTTTTCATTTTGATAAAAACCAACAGAATGTCAAACACTAGCAGTTTTACCTTGACTTTTTTGCTAGATATTCAAATAGTAGATTTAAATATTGCATGAAAAAAATGTTATAGACTAGAAAAAATATTAAATAAATTGATAAGGTTGAAGGTATTTTATTTTAAAAGCAATATTACAAACATATTTGTAAGTAAATATATTAAAAATATATTAAAATATAGCTATAAGTTGCTAAAATGTTAAAAAGTGACTAGTACTTAAGCTATTTAGCAACTGCAAATCGCTTAACATTTGCGATTTTGACCTGAAATCGCATAAAAGGTGTTCTGTAAATCGTAATCTCAAAGATTTTGGCGACTTCAAATGTATGCCTAGTGGAACTAGAATATTATTAAAAAACTATGGTAGATCGTTAGCAAAACGTACGAGTTTCAAAGCTCCATAAAATAAATCTGGCGTTTTGCGATTTAAAATCGTGCTATTGTCAGAACATCGCTGTGTATTTGTATTACTTTAACTATTGCTTCTTATTTTGGATGCTGTTGCTATTATTGCAAGAAAATAAACAAATATGTATTTGTTAAAACTCTTTTATTATTGCTACTTTTACTTTTAAAGTGCTATCTTTAAGCTATTACTGTTAATACAGCATCTAAAGCTTTTGCTAAAATTCTTTTTATTTGCTACATATATTAAGTTTACTGCTACTACTTCATGTGATTTCAGTTCTTCTATTGCAACTTTAAGCTTCTGTATTTGTTAAAGCCCTTTTGCTATCGCTACTATTACTTTTAAAATGCTATTTTTTTAGCTATTAATGTTGATTTGGATACTTTTATTATACCATCTAAAACATTTGCTAAAATTCTTTTTATTTGCTACATATATTAAGTGACTGCTACTACTTCATGTGATTTCAGCTCTTCTATCGCTACTTTAAGCTTTTGTATATGTTAAAGCCCTTTTTTCTATCGCTACTTTTACTTTTAAAGTGCTATCTTTTAGCTATTAATGTTGTTTTGGATACTTTGATTATAGCGTCTAAAACTTTTGCCTAAAATACTTTTTATTTGATTCACATAATAATTTTACTACTGCTACTGCATGTGATTTCTATTTCGGCTACTGCTACTTTTTGCATTTATAATTGCTTCTTTCTTCTGTTTGTGCAAAATCAGTAAATTTTCCATAAAATTCTAATTCTAAAAAAATTTATTTCTATTCAATTTTTTATTCTTGCTATAAATACTATTCTTATTGCTATTTATTGCTATATGTTAATTTTTATTTTTATTACTATACTAAAGGTAGCATTTTTGGAAATAGGGGTTAATACTTCTTTAAAAGCTACTTTTAGCAACTTTTTTTATTTTTAAATATTTTTATGACATTTTTTAATGCTACTGCAAATACTTATACTTCGCAATTATTGTCTTTATATTTAGTATCATTAGTATTGTATTTCTATTGCTACATAAGCTTTATAAATGCTAATTTTAGCAACATTTACTGGTTTTTTTTCTTGTTTTACTACATCAATAACCAACATTAAGGGAATTATTATTTTTCGTCAATACATCAATGAGCAACCGACATTCAACTATCTATGTGAAAAGGAGGGTGTTTTTTATTATGTATATACCGGCCACTGGACCATATGTAATACGTACACCAAATTTATCAAAAAGAGAAAAAGTACCAACAGTACCAATTTTTTTTTTTTTTTTTTTTTTTATTTTACATCATAAAAGTATCCTTTATTTTAATTTGGGCCAGATTCTATCTCTATACCAAATTTTTAGAAAATAGAAAAAGTACCAAAGGTAAGGAAGGGAGTACCAAGAGTACCAGTTTTTCTGCAAAATTTATTGTATATTAATGTAGGCTTTAATCTGTATGTATATCAAAGTTATTGAACAAAGTACCAGTTTTATCTCTCTTTTACCCCTTAAAAAGTACCAATTTTAACCGTTAAAAAAGGATATTTATTTTTATCTGGACCACATGCAATCCGCGCACCAATAACAGATTTTTGGAAAAGAAAAAAGTACCAAAGGTCAAAAAGTACCATGAGTACCAACTTTTCCTCAAAATGTACTGTATGTTTATGTAGGCTTTAATCTGTACTTTTATCCCTCATTTAACCCTTAACCAATTTTGACTGTTAAAAAAGGGCCCTTTATTTTTATCTGGACCATATGCAATCCGCGCACCAATAACAGATTTTTTGAAAAGAGAAAAAGTACCAAAGGTAAAAAAAGTACCAAGAGTACCAACTTTTCCTCACAGTTCACTGTATGCTCATCTAGGCTTTAATAAGTATGTATATCAAAATTATCGAAAGAGTACCAGTTTTATCCCTCATTCACCCCTTAAAAAGTACCAATTTTAACCGTTAAAAAAGTAACCTTTATTTTAGTGTGGACCATATGCTATATGCACACCAAATTTATCAAAAAGAGAAAAAGTACCAAAGTAACAATTTTTACCCAATTTTCCTCTAAGAAAGAACCCTATATTTCAATCTGGACCATATGCTATCCGTCCAAAAATTTCATCCAAATTCATTAAGTGGAATACGCGTGTTGGCCCATAAACTAGCAAACATCTAAACATCCAAGTATCCAAACATACAAACTTTCACATTTATTACTTAAAGAATACTTTTTGTGATGGTGTATGATATTTTGGATACTTTTGTTATGGCAAGTAAAACTCCAACTTTAAACAATATTTATATTGCTCCTTGTTTTAACATATTTCTTTTACTATTTTTCTTTATATGTTTGTTAGCTACTTTTGACATATAATTGCCACTTTAAGTTTTTGAATATTTTATTTCCACACCTGCTATAAAAGCTTATTTTAATTTTCTAGCTATTTAATATTATCAAAATATGTATGCTATTTTTAATCTAGCTTAATATTGACTACTTTAAGCTACTTAAATTTATTTTACTTTTTTAAAACTTTGCTAAATCGCACAAAATAATATCCAACTTAAGAAGTTTTTACGCTTTAATACCTTAACCGAAATAACAATTTTATTATATTACAAGCTTTTGTTTATAGTTTTTTTTTTTGCTTTTTTTTGCAACAGCTTTAAGGTAATTTTTACTTATTTATATAGCAAACTATTAAATAACCACTTTGGTGGTCGGTATAATACTTCATAGTGCTATCACTTTTGTATATTTAAGTTTCTAATTGAACTAACAATCTCTAGAGATAGAATGAACGAGACAAAAAGAGAGAAAGAGAGACAAAAAATAAAGCAATAAAACACCAAGACTTTAAACCACAAAAGTAACAAAGTGTTAGAATTACAATAAAGGTGTTTGTTGGTTTTTTTTTAGCCAATTTTTGTAAATATATAAAAGTATGTGTGTGTTATATATTTCAATTACTATGAAATTGCCTTATTACCAGTGCTGCCAGAAAACTTTTGTCTCATTTCATTTTTTAGGGAGTAACAGACACTTTCATTTGAAGTAAATTAAGTAGAATACTAGTAGTGAAAATGTACAAAAATCTTCCCTGCTTTCTATTTCAAAGTCTTCACTGGCCAATAAGAAGTCCCTCGTCTTTACTCTCTTCTACCAGACCATTAAATCTTCATCATACCATCAATACCAACGCAGAATTTGGACCATCTCAAAAAAACGTGTCACTTACAGAACTAAACGCAAGCATATATACACCTCTACCTAAGAGAGTATGTCGCCAGATGCCTCTTTCATCAGACAGTCCGGTGCCTTGCTCACCGTTGGCTTCTGACTCCCATGGCACCAGTTAGATATGATATCTCTTGAACTTTTAGTCCCTGGAAATCAAGAGGATTTCAGGAGAAATATAATCTGTAAGCTTTGTCGGATCTCAGAAATTACTGCAATTGATTTTTCCACGGAGGATGCACCACCAAACAAAAGGGAGCCACAGAACAAAACGTACTTTTTTCTCGTTTAAATTTTTGGAAAATTGAGGTTTATTTATTTAACCTCCTTGAAAAACTGCATAAGCTTGGATTAAGTAGCAAGGTTTTTACACTTCAATAGATGCATCAAGGTCTTATAAGTTCCCACATATGTTTGGTTTCACACTACGAAAGTTTTCATGCAAAAAATCTGACTTTATTGATGAGAGGGGAACAGATTTTGCTATTATTCTCTCTTTTCTCACCAATAAACTCAGACTTTTTGAAAGAAATCTTTTATAGTGTCAACCCAGACTTAGAGATTTCAACCCAAATATTATAAAACTACCAAAAAAAAAAAAATTTCTCAAAAATAGCGAAATAGTACGTTTTGTTCTGCATCTCGTCAAATATAATCCTTCAGATAATCCCTACAGGGTGGGTTTTAGTACAATACCGCTAAACCTGCATAAGATATAAGTAACGAATATAGCTCAGATATTTATTTATTTTATAAAAAACACTATTTAATATTGAAAATGAACCAAACCGATCCATTATCTCACCTGCAAGACAAGTGTCCACATTATATATGTTTTTGATACGATAGGGTCCATACAAAACAATCTAGGTTGATTAAATTTAGCTTAAATAGTTTATTTTCATAAGATTTTTTGATTTTAAAATTTAGATATATCAATTATTTCACTTAGCTCCCATACAAATATACTCCCGGAATAAGATTTGACACGATAGCGCTCATATCATATGATCAAGGGAAAAATTCGCTTTTCAATAATATGGTGAAGGGTATCAAATATTGAAACAACCGAATAATGCACTTTTGCCTGTTTTCGTATAAAATTTCTTGGATTTTATTTTGGAAATCATCTGGTAACACTGTTTCTTACCCATGCACAAGTAAACAAAAGAGTACATGTTGCTTTAAGCCCGGTAACAAAGTGTTCATGTGTTGACCATTTGATTGTAAAGTCATGCCAGTCTATGGAATGAAACAATATTGAATTAAATTGTTTTTTGTTTATTTTGCTATTGTTATTTGGGTTTTTGTGTATTTTACAAAAGGTATTATTTTAAAATGCAATGATCATAAATCATTTTTTCTTTTTCTAAACTAAGCAATATGTAAGTAATTTTGTGCTGCTTTTTCTTGGTAAATGAAACAAAATTTAATTTATTTCTCTACAATGTTGCCTTAGAATTTATTTACTTTATACTTGTAGGATTTTGTGGTTTAACAAAAAAAAGAAAAAAATACTATAGCAAAAATGTTTTAGTAAAACAAAATTTTTTTAAATTATTTTACATAAGAAAAATCAATCCATCCGTTCTTCAGTCAAAGCTGTATCAATAGTACAGTAAGTACGGATTTTCTCGAACCATGTAGAGAAAGATTGATTCATGTACGGATTATTCAAGGGCGAAATACTGAACTTATCCATATTTAATCCCGAATTCGTACTTGAAATAATCCGAAAATGAGATTGATTTAAGTAAAACTAAGATTGAATCAATCTCAAAAGGCGGCTTATTCAAGTGTAATCAAGTTGATTTAATCCTAAGTTTGTACTTGAAATAATTCGAAAGTGAAATAAGATTGATTCTAACCTAAAACACTTATCCCAGAGACAGAATGAGAAAGTAATTATGATTGATTTACGTACCAGTTTTAAACTTTACAGAATTCATTATAATTATAAAACTCCAGCATTATGACCGACATGCTTCCTACTTTTAAAATTTCGTGTACATATTTCGTCAGCTCAGAATTGGTTTGACCTACCGACTACTTTTAAAAAAATTGAGTTTGGTATGGGGTATATATATTTTGAATACCCCCTTTTTGAATCCAAAATCTTTTTCGCGACATTTTTTTGTGGTTTCTGAGATATAAAGCATTCATTCAGGACATTGCATGTTGAATTTTATGTTTTGAGGTCAAATATTAACGATAATTAAAAAATACCAGTTGTAGAACCAAAAAGCTGAAGAAAGATATTAAATTTCCCGTATTTCCCAATTTGGTACTATTTTTCCCCCCATTATAGTATCAAAAATTGCAAAATGCAAAATGTTTTGTAAAAAAAAAGTACCAAAAATAGTTACGATTTTCACCCCTTAAACGTTCGAATTTCGAAAAAGTACCAAACTTGTATTTGTACTTGTTTGATAAGTTTCGAATGTGGTATTAACTTTACTTCTAGGTTTATTGGATCAAAAGATAGATGGGATGACAAAAACGTACCAAAATTCAGGTTTTACCCGTTCTCACTCTAAAAGAGCCGAATTTAAAAAAAGTACCACACACCTGTCCACTTATTTTTAAAAAAAAACAACGATATGGATTACAGTTTTTTTGTATCTCTTTTAGTTTTGGAGATAAAAGGTTTCCGAATTTACCCTTTTTACCCCCTAAACATTCGAATTTTTAAAAATCCTCCGGTCCAAATTTCAAGTCTTTAGCTTCAGGCGTTTAGGCTGTACAATGATGAATGATGTCACTCACGCAATAAGTATACGAATGCAGCACAAAAAGCCACTTTTTTTAATTTTTTTTAGAAAAGTGGAGTATGCGGCACAAAACAATAGTTTTCATTTCCAAAAAAAATACTATTAAATTCTAACTTTATTCATGAACGTGCGCAAAAATTTACATTTTTCTTCAAAACATATACCGGACGCAGTGGTAGAAATATAAAAAAATTCTATCGGGTACATTATGAGAAATCTTCATGTAAATCTTTTTTGTCGTTTTTCTCCACTCCGACTTTTTGGCATATGCGCCAAACCAATTCTGTGCTGACGATTTAACTAAATGGGAACCTTTGCTTTTAATTTCACTTGTTAAACACAAAAAAAATGAATGTGTTTCATCTTGTTCTATTGTTTTTTATCGTTTCTTACCTACTTGTGTGGTGTTGTTATTGTTTCTACAACAAACATTGACAATCAAACGCGTATGCACCCATATATAATTCCATGCTAATAGATCAGACTAATAAGTAATATAAGCTTAAAACGCTCACTTTGTAATTTTACTCTCAGAGTGGCACTACCAACGAACAGTTTTTTTTTTTTACTTGTTTTAAGAATTTTATTCTTATTTTAAGAAACTCCGGTTTGTATAAAAGTACGTTTTAGTGTTATTCGTACTTACATTTTTAAGAAATACTCGTACTTAAGCCTAGATTACACTATCTCACAAGTCTTACGTATTCCATAATACTTTGTGAGATAGAAATCTAATGAGTTTTGTTGCGACTGTCAAAAAATCTAACGTAACATGACAGTTTGTGTTCAGACCATCACACAAAGTATAAACACTCACACATGAAATAAAATGCAACCCTGATCCAATGAAAAGTATTATTGTTTAAACATTTTTCAAAAAACGATGAAGTCGTATGGGATGTCAAACATTTTTCTTATTACTTGTCAATTTCGTGACACATTGCATTCACACTATCACACTTTGTCATATTACTTGCGATTTTGACATGTATTAATACAAAGTATAATAGTGTAATCTAGCCTTTAAAGTGAGTATAAACAACTTAATTTATCCCGAGTGTTTTTTAAAGAGTGTACCCTATTTAAGATCCATGGGCAATCAAAAATCCGCCAAAACAAAATTATTTTATTTGGTTAAGATTCAGATTTAAAAGGATTCTAATAAAATTTGGTAAATTGATTAAGATTGCAATCAAGCAAGTTTATAGGGCCCATACACAATACCATCATGATTGCACAATCAAGTTATTGTGCAATTAAGCTTGAAGCACACAACATACAGCATGCTGGTACAAAATTCTTTTTTACCAAAAATTGTGTGGAAAAGGTTGTAATGAATGACGACAACATTTTCTATCATTTTATTGTATCATTGGCTTTTTAATCCACATTTGCAGTATTCCGTACTTTTAACTTTCCATAGGCAAGGCATTGTTTAATAAAGTTCGAGAATTTCTCCCCAAAACATTTTTTTGACATTCATATTTAAAATTTTGTATTTTTTGATGTTTATGCCTTGACGATTTAACTTTTATGATCTAACTTTACAACACACGATTCAATCATGCTGGTGCAATCAAAAAAATATCAAACTATTTCTGATAAAGCACCAGCAGCAGCTGGTACAATCACACAACAAGCTCATACACGGTCAATCAGCTGGCACAATCACTTAATTGCACAGTCATGATGGTGTTGTGTATGGGCCCTATTAGACCCAATTTGATCTTAATTCCAACATTCTAAGATGGTTTATGGCACAAAGGCTCTGTTTCGGAAAGAAGCTTGTATGGGGGTTATGAGACAATTCTCACCATTCCCAATAGGCTTGGTCCTTGCGCCAGTCAGTAATTATCTACCAAATTTCATTAAATTATCTTCAGCATTGCCAACTGTACTTTGCGCAGAGTATTAACACGGACGGAAGGACAGACATCGTTAGATCGACTCAAAAAGGGATTTTCCCTCTTCTCTATTTTGGTTTGTCGGTATAAAAACTCAAGTAAACCAACATACTTCAAGTAAATATTTATAAAACAGTTTTAATTTTTCTGCTTAAATCCTTAATATTCTCATGCAAATCTCCAAGATGTTGCAATTAATTTTTGTTGGCTTTTTAGCTTTTCCTTTTATATTCTTTATAATTTTTTTATTTTCAGCATAATCCTTGCTAAAATCAACCTGTCAAATTGTTTTAGCTTTTAATTTGTGTAGTTTTTTTTTTCTTAATTTTTGTTACTTTTTTTCTAACAATTTCACATTGTTTTGAAGTTTTTAAGCTGTTTTAGCCACCTCATTATGCTTTAAGCATAACTAACGTAATTAGCGTTAATAAAAATGTTGCGCTTCAGCAACTTATAACAAGTTCTTGTGGTTTTCTTTAAGAGCAAAAAAGAAATTAAAAATTATATGAAATTATTTGTACGAAAACATAGTTGGTAGTTTGAAGTAAAGGTAAAAAAATTATTCAATTATGAAATAAACCACTTGAGAAACACTAACCTTTTAATAAGACTTTCACATAAAGGTGCATAATGTTTTACTTGGAGAAACAGTTTTCTTGTCTTAAGCAGGAAATGACCTTTTAGATTTTAATTAAGAAATTAATAACTATTCCAGATACAGGAGAATTGAAAAGGATTTAAGCCAGAAATAAAAAACTCAAAAGACTTAAGATGAAATGTCGGAATAGAATCCAATATCGATTTCAAAAAGTCCAATGTCCGTCTGTATATTGAAATTAGGTTTTAGAGGACGCCAGATATGATCGGGACTTGGTTATCAAATATTTTTATCACGCATGCTTCGTTATATTTGTTATTGAAAGTCAGAACGAATATTAATATGCTGAACCGAACACAACGAAGGTTGTGGTTAAAAAACAAAACGCAAATAAATGTTCTTATCTTTTTGTTGAGCTGGATAAGTACACTATAAGCGTTTGTGTTTTTCACAAATCTACCGAACCGGACACTAATTCCCTACGCTAATCCCACGAAGCTCTACGCTTGTCTGCAGGAAAGAACCCGAGTCTCTGGTTGGAATCGAACCCGCAACCCCGGCGCTGAAGGACTAGCTCTCTACCAACAAGCCTAACGGGGCATACTTTGAAAATTAATATGCAAAAGTATGTTTGAAATATAAAAATCGACATAGCACCGAGAACAGAAAGAGAGAGATAGAGAGAGAGAGATAAAAGGCTAACATAGCTGCCAAAAAACCTAACTCTATGATTGTTGTAGTACTTTGTTGTACTAATTTTTTTATTTGGGTTTGACAGTTTCTTCTCCAGGTTTTTCTCTATTGGAAATTCTTAAAAAAACACAATATGCCGTAGAAAGCGGATTGCTAAATTTGCTCTTACGAATGATATATAGAGGGTGGTTTTTAAGCCTGACAGAACTTACGTCAGAGTTACATGTCAGACGATCCTTTTGACATAAAGAATCTGTAAACAAACTCTGTCGAATCATCACGGTGAGAGTTACGTTTGAACAAAGCTACTAAATAAACTTAATTTTCTTTGAAAATCAGTCATCGATCCGCGGAATTTACAGACAACTTGGTATTTAAGTGACGCACATAATTGTCAACACATTTTTACTTAAACGAATTTGCTAAAAATTTTAGTGGGTTTTTATTGAAATGTCCTTGCAGTTAAGTAAAAATCGAAATCTATATATATTTTCCTTTAAGCAGTACAAAACAGGTGACAATATTCTTAAATAGATATTTTAATCATGAAAAATTTTCGCCGATACACCTTAACATCTTAATACATCTATATACGAATACAGTAAAGTCACGTTAGTTCAGAAAAACTCTTTTAAAAGGAAACCCAATAAAAAAGGTGAATATTTTCCAAGTATAAAGTATCAAAAATATTTATTCGCTTCTTTTTACTTGTCAAATATTTCAAAAATAAATCTTCTCTTATTTAAATAAGTTTGAAACTTAGAAATTAAAGAAAACATTTAGCAAACTTCTCCCTAAATTAGTGTTTCACATAAAATTTTAGTCGGATATTTAACATAAGAACTCGTTAATTTTCCTGTTCTTTTTGCAATAAAAAAAATTTATGTTGTTTCCCCTGTTAAACAAAAAAACATGTTGTCATCATCATTGTTTTTTTTTTAGTACCTGAATGCGGGTGTGACAAACATTACGAAATTACAAAAAATACCGTAAAAAAGATTTTGCGATAAAACACGTTTTAATTTCGCGTTCACAAAAATAACACATGACACACAAACAAATTATTTAGCCCCACCACAGCTTGTCAACTTAATTCTTTAGTGCACACCCCCAACCACCCTAAAGTTACCTTAATGGCTTTAAAAAAAATCGTTAAACTTATACTCTTTTCAGAACAAATACAAAAAAAGAAAAACTGAAAATACCTTCACTCTAAAAATATGATAAGAAAAACAAGGAAAGAAAAAAAATACGTTAAAACGAATTCGCATATCCTTAATGAATATGCTAGGAAGAATGTTAGTATTTTTAACCAGATACTCTTTAGCTGCAAAGTTATCAAGTTGGAACTTAAATGCAAAGTTTTTTTTGGAACTTAAATGCAATGTAAGCGACAGGCGGCAAAGCGACTCTGAAACTCGCAATGAGTGCTGGCAAAGTATTTTATAGCGGGTATCGAGTCGAGTTTTTGAGTACTCTAAGCTTACAAGTAGTTAAAACAAAGTTTAATGGAAAAATGTATGGCTTTCTTTCAAAATACAACTCTCTTCAACTCTGCAAAATTTAACCAACAGTCAAAACCAAGCAAAGAATGAAAAAAACGTAGTTTTCAACATCTAAACATCTGTCTTCGCAAATAGTTTTAAGGGTATTAATTTTAAAGTTATTGTAACTTTTTCTTTGATCTTATGCGAATCCTTTGAAAGGTGTGCAAAAAATACGACCACAGCAATCATTTTTGATTAGTTATTGATAACGGCACTCATTTTCATCTCTATTGGCTACATTTACATTATATTACATTACATTACATTACATTACATTACATTACATTACATTACATTACATTACATTACATTACATTACATTACATTACATTACATTACATTACATTACATTACATTACATTGCATTACATTACATTACATTACATTACATTACATTACATTACATTACATTACATTACATTACATTACATTACATTACATTACATTACATTACATTACATTACATTACATAACATTACATAACATTACATTACATTACATTACATTACATAACATTACATTACATTACATTACATTACATTACATTACATTACATTACATTACATTACATTACATTACATTACATTACATTACATTACATTACATTACATTACATTACATTACATTACATTGCATTACATTGCATTACATTACATTACATTACATTACATTACATTATATTACATTACATTGCATTACATTACATCACATTACATTACATTTGGGTGCCCCGGTAGGCTAGTTGGTAGTGAGCTAGTCTAACAGTGCGAGGATTGCGGGATCGATTTCCGCCAGAGACTTTGGTCTGTTTTACATCAATGGGCTGAAGGTCCACGTTACTATTGCTCTGCTAATTAAGTTAGAATATAATTTGTGGTTGTATTTGTAACTCTTATTAAATAAATAAATTAACAATAAATAAATTACATGACAGTTCGAGCAACGGTCAGCTAAAGAGGCCTTTAGTTATGTTCCAATTTACTTACTAAACTTCTTAGCATTGTCAGTTAATCGTTTTAAAGCGGCTTGCTGTCTTTTGCCGTTTAACGCTATAATTGTAGTTAAAAATGACACACAGCCCAACCTTACAGACATATATGTTTGTATGTATGAATGTACAATACATTATATATATATTAGTATATTTTTTACATATATTTTTCACCTCATTCACAATTTGGCTTCATTACCATTAACATGATGATATTTTTCCCCATTTTTTTTCTTTCTTCAAATGTTGTATGAACATTTACACTTTACACTCGTACGTTGATGAATTTGTGATAAAAATAAAAAAAATTACTGTAATCCAGGTTACAGGTTGTGTATATTTCTACATTTCGGTTTTTTTTTTGTTTAATCAGGGGGTTGAAGTCTGTTAACCCAGAGATTTTTATCATTCTCTTCAGTGTTTTGTTTGAACTGCTTTTACCCCCAACCTCTCCCAAAAAAAAAAAAAAAACGTAAGAGAAAAGGGATTTTTTGTAACGTTCAAGTATCACGGTGGGTTATGTGTTTGTTTTTATTTTTATATGCAAATATTTTACCAGTTCACATGGTTGGTTACGCTAATTAGGTGTTCACATAGACATTTTTAATATTAATCATTTTATTATAATTAAATGACTAAAGTTTTAATTTAAGAGAAAGAAAAAGAGTTCAAGTGAGTTTAAGTATTTAAAAGAATTCTTGTATAATTTGAAATTAAACAAACAATTTTATTTGATTATTTTAGAAAGCAAACTTTTTGTTAAAAAATTCTAATGGTTTCTTTTCATATTTTTGTCTTTTAGGTTCGCACTCTGTTTGTAAGTGGTTTGCCCATGGATGCTAAACCAAGAGAATTATATCTATTGTTCAGAGCCTATGAGGTAAGTAAAAATTATTGGAAATAAATTAATATTACAAGAGCAAAACATAATTTTTCTAATCTGAAAACTTTCAAAGATACCACCACAACATCGTTTGAAATCCAATATGAAAGAAAATTCCATAAAAAGTCCATATTTTGAAAATTATGCAATAAATAATCCATGAACGTTACAGAGGTGACCGAAGAATTAAATCTCATTTTCAAATAACGTTCAAAAGAGTAACAATGCTTAATACTTAAAATTTAAAATTTAATTTTGATTTCTGAAAATTTTCGAGAAATAATGTTATTAAAAATTTTAATTCAAAATTTAATCTGATGATTGATGATTGTTCTATTAGTCCTTAGATAGCAAACATTTCAATGCCAAAAAGACTTCGGCCACTAGAAGATGTTTGATATAAATTCAATTCCGTGTTCATTTTTTGAAATTGAATATTAAACATATTCTCAAATTATTCTAATGCAATACAAATAGAAACTGGGAATTATTTCCTTCCGAAGGTAACTTTATATTATATTCAACATTTTTAATTTTTCGAATTTATTCTATGAGCTAAATTTCAGTTATGTATTTTATAAAGCTTTTTTGTAATAGTTCTATTCCTACCTAAACCACACGCTGTGTTAATATTCAGCACTTGACAAATGCGTTCGTGTGTGCTCGGCTAACACACACACACAGGTCGCAATTGAGTCCGATAAAAACTATACACTCAACCCCTTGTTGAGGTGCTAGAATTAACTAACCTCCACTTCTTGAGGAATAGCCAGCAGTTTCTGCTAAATAGCAACAGTATACAGATGAACCATCCCCACAAATCGAGTCACTCCACTGATTCTCAATGCAATCCAGGAATATTATACACGCGTAACTTTAGGTTTTACCCACAGCCCCCCCATACCCCTTCTGCTTAATTATCTTGGGAAAACCACTCCTTGGCAATTTGCAACATTCTATTCAAAACACAATCCATGTGAGTAGCCAACTTTCTTAACACACCAGCACAACACTTACGAAAATCCAGTAGATCAGACTTTTGTCCAACCTTCCGATTTCAAGACAATACTGCGAATCCTTTAAAAGAAATGTTGGTTTTGTAAAAATAGTTGGCTTCGGTCTTTGTAAGTATTCCCCTATGGGCACGCGTTTACCCATTAGGATTCAAAAGCGAATTTCAACCTAGAACGGGTTTTTGAACGCGAGTCCTTTTAAGATATCGAAATGGTTAGGTTAGGTTATGTTAAAAAGGGTTATGCGCCCAAGGGCACACCTACACTCGGAGACCAATGCGGTCCATTGTGAATCCCTTCAATATACAGGAAGAATAAAGAGAAAAGTAAAGAAACAAGAAGATGACAGATGGATTTAAGATAGTTTGTAGATAATATGTACAACATATAAAAAAATTCCCTCTACAGTCCCCTCAACAGAAACAAGCGACCTATTCCCTGACAAATCTCTGCATGCTAGGACTGTGGCACAGTACATGCTCAATCGTCTCAAGATCCTCAGAATCCTGGCAAAACCTGCAGAAGTCCGGTATGGTATTGTCCTATTTACTCGTAAAAATCTTAACAGAACAATAAACCATCAAAAACCATATAAGAGTCCTGAGACCACTCCTTTCCAAGTCTAATAGAACCTTTGATTCATACCCTCCGCTACCTCATTACCATTCACCATGCAGTGTCCTGGTACCCAACACAGCCTTACTGTAAATACCATCATGAGTTCTCTCAGAGCATTCCTACACTGTGCGACCAGGCACGATCGAACCATATAATTTGTCAATGCTCTGAGCGCGGTCTGACTATCGACGTTAATTGTCACCTCAGATCCCCCTACGATGTGTTCCAGTGTAACCTCAGTGTTAGCCTGGAAGACACTGCACTTATCCGGGAGTCTGAATGAGCTTCTCATGTCAGTGCCAGCAATATTAACACCGGCACCAGTGCCAGTTTCCATCTTGGCTCCGTCTGTAAATCTGTCCACCCCTCAAACTGCCCAGGACCTCCACTGCTGATGTGGAGATTTCCTCGAGAATACTACCCTGATCAAGCAGACCCACTTTGTACAAAATTATCATGTGATCATCCCTCCTAGGTCTAACCAAAAAAGACTCGCAGAGTCTAAATAAGTTTCTTGCAGCCACACACTTTATATAATGTTCAATTGGGAATAGATATAGTAGGAAGTCCAACGCTGCATGTGTGGTGCTTCTCTTTGCACCTGTAACGCCCAGTCACTTCCCTTCAAGCAGTGCATACATAAGTAAGAATAGGCCTAACCACCGATGTGTAATTCCAATTAACCATATTGTTAAGATGAGAATGCAATCGGATAGCAAATGTTTTTTCTGTCATACAAACTTAAAAACTCAATTTCGACAAAATGGCGTTTACGTGATTTAAGAAGAAACGGGATGATATGTGAACAGAGGCAGCGATGGGGAAAATTTTCGTCCGTTACTGGCATGGAGATTCAATAAATAAATAAATAAATAAATATGAAAAATCAATAATATATCAGTAATGTACCAGTAATATATCATATTATTTGCTAAAATCATTTTTACAAAAAATAAATGATTTTTTGATTTTTCATTATTTTATATGCTTAACTTGATATCAAATTTTAACAGATGATTACGAGTCTCCAATTTTAACATTAAACTCTATTCTTCAATCAAAGAACAAACTTTTACATAAATCTTAACCTCATATCATAATTTTGTTATAGCGGGTCGATGATTTTCCATAGGTCCCAAATAGGGTAGACTATCCAAAATTTGTTTAAATAATGTGGTGTATGATATCGTATGATCGCGCTTGAACAACTTAATTTTATTTAGCTTTAATAAAAAATTAACTGAAGATAACTTCAAAGTTATTGATTTCTTAACTGTTTTGTTTTTCTTTTAGGGTTATGAAGGATCTCTTCTAAAAGTGACTAGTAAAAATGGTAAAACTGCATCGGTAAGTATTTTTTTTTTTAAATAGCCTTCTCGAAAACGATAAATATTTCCAAACTAAATCTATTAACCACCTTTTTCACCCTTTAGCCTGTTGGCTTTGTAACATTCCATACTCGTGCCGGCGCTGAAGCCGCTAAACAAGATTTACAGGTAATAATTTCCTTTTTATTATATAAAATTTTATTTTTTTAATTAATTTTTAAATTAAAATTAAACAAAAAAATTGTAAACTATTTTGTATAACCTTTAGTAAATACGTTACAAAATCAAACAACAAAAATCAATTCCTATAAAACAAAACTCAATAAAATGTTTTATCAACCTTTCAAAACTTTTCCTAAAATAAAAAAAAAAACAACAACAAATTCAAAATTTAAAAAACAGCTTAACAACACCCATCAAAATCAACAAAAAAAAACTTAAACAAATCAAAACATTTACCAAAAAAAAAAACACGCACTACACTTATTGCAAAAATTTTTTTATTGAAATATTTATATGTAAAAAAAACTGAACTAAACTGGATGTTTGACATTTATGGAGAATGTTTTTTTAGATAACGATAAAAACAAACGAAATTTTTTTTTTTGTTTGATACACTTAAACTTTATTTCTAACTCACCGACACTTTTACACTAGACCACATCCAACACTTGCCAAACATTATTTGGTTATATTTTACCGAATTGCAATAAAAAAAAAATACTATTTAAAAGTAATATTATGAATCTTTGTTGTTTCCTCGCCCTGACCTTTAAGAGATTATAACTTTTAAAGGTTCAAACACGCATTTTGTACAGCACCCACAATAAAATAAAAAAAAAAAACTACCAAAAACTTATTTATCTTTAAGATTCAATAATCTGTTAGTGATATTTAAATTTTCTTGCCCACTGTGACAGATTTCAATGGTTCTGTACTTGACTATATATTCTGTATTAAAAGAATCACTACTTTATATTTTGCTTTTTATTTTTTCCCCGTTTTATATCTTATTAGTTTAAGTTTCTATTTTCTTTTTGATATTTCTTTATCACTGCATTTATTGATTTCTATATTAAATGGGTTCTTAGATATTTATCTGGGGGTTTGATATAACCAAAAGCTTGCGGTAGCATATATGTCACTTTTTTAATATGTTTTTAAGCCTTAATAACCTCATTTTTGCACATATATTTCTTTCACACCGACTGTAACGTTTAGGGCTTTGGTAAGAGATTTCTTTTGAAAATTCGCATACAATTTTTTTAAATATGTTTATGTGTTTTGAATATATGTGAAATAAATATTAGAGGTCTGTATACGGAAAGTACACGTGGAGTGGCACGGCATGAACACCTATTCGAAGTATCACACAGCGAAAAGAATAAATTTTTGAGACCAAAAAATTTGTCGAATAAAACTAGTTGAGTTATTCCTCTTTCATGTCCATCATTTTGTATGTAGCGCCAACGATCGTATTATGTTAACTTCACGTATTTAGGTACTCGCCTGCCTTCAACTTTGAAGTTGAACATTGTCTGCATGTTGAACTTTTAGAAACATAAGGACAATGTTCAATGTTAAGTTCATAAAAAAGAAACAATGTTTGTGGTTAATTTATTATTCGTATGCGTTTGCTTTCAAAACAGAGATTTCGTTTTATTTTCAAAATATCGGATTAAAAACCAACAACAAAACACGCAGAGATTTCGTTTTATTTTAGCAAAGTGTTACGATATTTTGCATTTACTCTTTTGCAATATTGAACTCCGCTATTTTATTTATATCAAGAAAACTTGTAAAAAGTCACAAAATACAAAATCGATACATAAAAATTTTAATTTATTTTGTATTGTTATGACCGTTATAAAAGGACCTGTATCATAATATGATTGCTTCTAAATTTATTATGATTAACATGACGATAATAAGATTACTTCTTAGCTTATTATGATTGGCATGATAATAATATGATTACTTCTTAGCTTATTATGATTAACATGACAATAATATGATTCCTTCTTAGCATATTATGATTAACAGAATAATAATATGATTAAGGGAAAAATATTATAATGTAATATTACGAATATATTTAGCCATAATATGATTCAATAATAACCTTAATATGGTGACTACAATCATGAATCTTATCATAATATGTTGCTCTTAGAATATGTTTACCACAACCATGTTTTTTCTTTGCGTGTTCGTCACGAAATACGAAGCAGGGTGACTACAACAAAAACAATGTTGCCGTGTATTATGCTTACATAACTACTAGAGGCCTGCACAAATCAACTTGAAAGTCAAATCACACTTGGTTCTTCAAATTGTTACACACCACACCACATACGTACACAAAAAGAATAATACTACGTGCATTGCGATGTGTGTCGCACAATTCAAATCAGTCACACGCACTGCATGAGAAAACAAAAGTAACAAGAACAAAACGAGTTGTTTAGATAAAATGACTTGTATGACTATGAAAATTACCAAGTGGTCTTTGAAAGTTAGTGCACATTTACATTATGCGATTTTTGGCGTTGCATTTCTTACCTTACAGGCGAGAGGGGCACTTAGTCATCATTCGGACTAGCAATTTTAGTTGCAGCAATTTTAGACTTTATTGGTAAGAGAGAGAGAGAGAGAGAGAGAGATCTGCAATTCTGTTTTATTTTGTAATTTTCAAACTTTTCAACAAAAACGTATTCGTTGCAGACCTCTAATATATAAAACAGCTGATTTTAAAACACATCTTCTATTTAAATTTTTTAACGAAAAGCTCACTCCATTTTCGTTAGTAACTATTGGAAAAGTTATTGTTCACTGTATGCATTTCTTAAGCTTCTTTTATACTACATAGATTCAAATTAAAGTTTCAGACAACTGGGCCACCAAACAGTTTGACAATTTGAATAGTGGTTTCCAGGTGTATATTAATAAGCCGACGAAGTAGATGGGCTTTTCAGACAGCCATATGCAAGAAGATTGTCATAAAAGGTTTTTCAAAAATATATATAACAGGGTAATACTTTAATCAGGTGTTTGTGAACGTGCACACTAATAGTTAACAAATATTTTGTTCTCACGAAATTTTTCGATACATTAATGCCCAAGAATGTCTCCAAAAAGGTGTATTTTATAAGAGAAAAAGCACTGGTAAAACTGTTATCGTTTTCAAGAGCTTATCCGCTATATATTTTCCTTTAACTTGAAGCTATTTTATTGTCTAAAAGCTTCCTTGTTAAACTTTCGTTTATGAGCATTTGGCAAATGCTTTGTTATGATTTCTTTAAAGTTTATTAAATATTCAATCCTTTCTTCTAAAAAAGGCAAATGTGTTTCACAGTGGTGTTTTGCTCACCACTGATTTTATAAACATATGGTCAATATTTTTTAAGCTCTTTTCTACATATTTTGATGATTTTGAAATAATTGTTTAAAGATTTATGTATCTTATAGCAAAATCGTCAAATATAGAAAGTTGACATATGCCATTAAGCTTCAAATAACTTGTAAAGAAATTACAATCTAAAGGGTGGTCCAACCAAAACGCACGATGTTAAATGCAAAGAAAACAAAAAAATTTCTGAGAATTATCTTAATATTTTTTTATTACTATAGACGAGTCTAGGACAATTATTTGTAAAACAAAATATCGTCCAAATGCACGTCGAGGCTACAGTAGCATTCCTCTATCCGATAGTTTATATTTTCAATGACTAAAAAACATAATTGAGGTTCAATCTCGTTAATTTGCCGAATTAGCTCATCCTTTAGCTCTTTAATTGTTATTGGCCTATTGACGTACACTTTTTCTTTTAAATATCTCCTAAGAAAGAAGTCTAATACCGTGTTCAGATATACCTTTTTTATAGAGTCAATATTCTGTTAATTGACATAATTATCTTTCTGTTCACATATACACAATTTAGCTAACTGAATTTATATTACTACTACATACAACATTTAACGTAAACAAAAATTTACATGTATAAGAAAATGTAAACAACTTTTGACATCTTTAAGGAATAAACATCTGGCTTTTGTGCAGACCTAATGGATGGGCCTTTTTTTTTGTTGTAATTTCAGTTGCCAAATGTCAAAACACTGTTTAGTAAGTTGTGTTTCGTTTAATAAACACACTTGTTACAGTGTCGCATTTTAATTTTACTCAATATTTATAACAATTTCGTATTAATTGAGCAATAACTAAATTGCAATTTTGTATGGATAATTGAGCTCAATAATGGCATTTATTGCGTAAAACTCAATTATGGTGCATATCTGAACACGGTATAACGGTATCAAAATACATGATCATGACAGCAAATTAACATCGCCAAGACGTAAGATAATGCAGCCATTGAATTTCATGCGCAAAAAAGCAATTGCTTATTTGGCTGTGTGGCACAATCCTGTTTGAACTAAATATCGTCCAGTTCCATTTCCTCAATTGCTGACCACAAGAAGTCCGTTATCATATCGCGATAGCAATTACCATTCACGGTAACTGCTTGGCCGACTTTATTTTCGAAGAAGTATCATCCGATGCACCGCCAGCCCATAAACATTACCAAACAGTCACTCTTTTTGGATGCATCGGCTTTTCAACAATCACTCGTGGATTCTCATTTGCCCAAATGCGGCAATTCTGTTTGGTAACGAATCCACTGAGTTAAAATTGTGCCACAAAATGCATTTTTATTTGAACCCCCATTTTCGTAAAAGTCTTCAACAATCTTAACAAACTGCTCAATTGTGTATCTCTCCATTGTTGAATTTGTCAAACACTGAAACAAAGAAATGTCAAATTAAGCTGAGCAAAAATCTTGACGTGAAGGTGTTACTCACAACTAACATCGTGCATTATAGCTGGATCAACCTTTAAAAAATCAAAGACAATAATAAAAATTTATTAACAATTTCATCATATAAAAGTAGGCATAAGCCCCAGTTTAGCTTTGTAGTCGAAAATTAAGCCTTGAACCTTATTGTTTCGGCAATATTATTGGTTTTCTATTAAGACACTTAGATTAATTGCTAAAATTCAAAACCATAGTAACAGAATCAATATAAAACATTTATTTTTATATAAAGTTCTTTAAACTTTTTAAAGAAGACTTCAAATGCTAAGTTTTAGGATAAAAACACCATAAAAAACATATCTTTTTATTTTAACATAATTTTTTTTTTCATTAAATAATTTCCAAGCACTTAAATTTTTTATTTAGAAAACATTTATAAATCTCTATAATAAAAAACTTCAAAAACTTACAACTCCCTGTTAAAAGCACTTTATAAATTAAATTCAATGACCAAAACCCCTTATCAAAACCAATTCAAAAACCCCCCAAAAAGGGAGTCCTTTTTGTAATTAATCAAATAGTTTCAAACACCAACAACAAAATGCAATATAATATAAATAAAATTATTTTTGGCGAATTGTTAAGACATTGAAAAAAATAACCATAATAAACAAAATCAAAAGTATCAAACATTTTTTAACGATATAAAAAATATTCAAAAAAAAATTTTTTTTTTTTAAAGAAAAGCAAAAAAATACAAAATAACTTACAATTAAAAATTAAGAAACATTTTTTATCAAAAAAAAACACCTTAATTACTGCAAAAAACATAAACTGAACAAACCGCTGTATTATTAAATTTACAGCAGGGTGTACGCTTCGATCCCGATATGCCCCAAACAATACGCTTGGAATTCGCCAAGAGTAACACGAAAGTGAGCAAACCCAAACCACAGCCCAATACAGCGACAACAGCCTCACATCCTGCATTGATGCACCCACTCACTGGACGTAAGTAAACTATAAGTAAAAACCAAATAAAACAAAACCAAAAAAAAACTTTACTTTCCTTTTTTGTTTGTATTTTATTAAAAATAGTTTTTTTTTTATTTTTTTAGTTATCTTTATTATTTGTGTAATGTTTATTGTTTTTAGTAGTTATTTTAGTTTTGTTTTTATTTCATATAATTTTCTATGTACAAAAATATTTGGTTTGTGATACATAAAATATAATTGACATTTTTTAACATTTAAAAAAAACGCACTTTTAACCTTTTTGTCATAAAAAATTTGAAAAATGTTTAATGTATTATAAATTACTTAACAAGTAATTTATCATACCGGTTAACAGCTTAATTAAATAAAACCAAAAAAAAAGCACCAAGATTTTTATTTATTAAACAAAAGAAAAAAGACAAACAACTAAATTTAATTCTTTAAATCAAACCATGTCTCCTTTCAAAATACTCAAAACTTAACCAATTCCTCAGCATTACTTAATATTGTAAGCACTTTGAAACTGATATATAAAAACTACAATAAAAATCACTTCTCACCTTTAATAAATATTAAGAAAAAAAAAACAAAAACAACTTTTAACCCACTGTTGACACTTAAAAAACACACACACAAAACACCTAATTCAATTACACATACTGTTACACTCTCTCTGTAAACACTAGTTCAAATACGAAACTCTCCACCCCCATGAAAAAAAGATTACAAAATCTTAAATGAAAACAAAATAAAAAGATTTAAGACATAAACAACAAGACCAAATTTTAAGACTTAAGGAACAAACATGATCAACTTGTAAACAAAAAACTACCAACAACAGAATTGTAAACAAAAAAGACTTAGGACACATGCAGGGAGTCAATAGCTTCTAATCAGTGTTTAAATTGCTTGCTTTAAAATAGCAACAGCACCAAAATTTTTGCTTTGTTTACATTTTTTGCTGCAAATTAAAAAACTGTATTTTTCAATGCCTTTTATTACTTTGATAGAGAGTAAGCAAAAGCAAAAAAGCAAAAGCAGAAAGAGAGAGAGTAAATAACTTTTTTAGTCTCGCTATGTGTATGCTCTTTGCTTAATCAGTCAGCAACGCAACAACTTAAGTAAGTAATAAATTTTGTTCAAGTTTTTTTTTGGCTTTTCATGCGCTTAAAGTCAGCAAGTTAACTTCTTTGCTGTTGCTGGCTGGCACTTCATACCTACATATATTTTGAATATTTTGAATTTCTTAGTATTTTTGCAGAAAGAATGTTAAAAGATCATTTTGAATATTTTGAATTTCTTAGTATTTTTGCAGAAAGAATGTTAAAAGATCATTACCGTTAGATGTTTTTTTTTTGCGAAAAAACTAATTTTTTTTCTTTTATTTAGTGAGTTACGCAAAACCATATTTTTAGGTAGGTACCTATTTCTTTAATGTTTTTAGTATGTTTTCTCAATAAATACGAAAATACATATCGAGCCTTTGGTGCAAGATCGTAGTAACTCAAAATTTGAATTTTTTGAACTGGGTATGCAGAAATGATCTTTGGGAAAATATCTATCTAAAGAAAAAAAGATTATGGTTCTATCTCTAACTGTTCAGATTTTACAGCTAAAAATGTTTTTATTACCTCTAGCTATTTTCAACCATATTTATATTAATATAAAAAAAATATTTAATATTATTAATAATTTTTCACCTTTTTTTAATTACAAAACATTCCTCTTTATTAAAAAACTTGTAAAAAAATAACTTAAGTAAACGGAACTACTATTAAAAAGATGGCTGAAAACTTCAAATGCATTTTTCTCAGTTCACGATTTTTTGAATTACTACGGTATTGCACCAAAGGCTCGATATGAAAATAAATAAAACTTCACATGTTAGATTAAAAACTCTATCACTTTTAAACATATGTATGTGAGCAAATTTTACACATAGCTTGGTCTTTATCAAAATCAAAATATTTTTTAATTATTCTTCGTTTTACACGCGGCGCCATAATTCTTAGTTCTTACCGTCAAAGATTTTTTCAAAACAAATTTCTGCAACAGCAAGCAACAGCGATCAACTCAAAAAAATGTTAAACAGCCAGCCAAGCAACTACATAAAAAAAAACAAAAACATATTACTTACAGCAACAGCATTTTTTTTAGTGGTTGCTTGACTGAATGTTTAAACTTTAAGCTGAGAACATACACATAGTGACAGTAAATACATTATTAACTCTCACTTTTTCTGCTTTTGCTTTTTGCTTTTACTGTGTTCGTTTTCTTCAGTTAAGTTAAGCAATTACAAAAGCATTAAAAATAGTCAAGCATTTTTAAACACTGCTTCTAATGAGAGAAGAGTAATTAATTTAGTTAACAACAATGCAAACGTAAACAAAAAAGACTTAAGACACGTACATGATAATGTATTTGCATGTGTTCTGTGCAGAGTAAAGTAACCCTGCAAATAATAGGACCAGTCCAAACACGCGTGTAAAGAGTAGTCCACAAGGGACCAGGACTAGTCCACAAGTAACCCAAACGTATGGAAAAAACCTGGTCTATTTAACATTACGATGTCCTAGGAGAGGACCATATAACCCACCTTTGGGCCACTAAGGAGTAGTTTTAAAACTACTCCATGGTATATAACCCACCTTTGGACAAGTAAGGAGTAGTTTTAAAACTACTCCATGGTATACTCAAGAGGATTAGTTTTGAAGTCGTTTAAACACGAAAGCATGTCGTTAAAAAACGAAGACATGTCGTCTCACTACAAACACTTTTTAACAATGGCATGGTCCATGCTTGCATTACATCGGACTAGTCCATGGAGTAGTCCATTTTATCAAAATGGGTCAGGTGGTCCAATTTTATTTGCAGGGAAAGGACCAAAAAACGGCACAAGCAGTTTGATAACAACAACAACAACAACAAGATGGTTGTGTGAATAATGAAAATATTTAATATTCACACCAATATGCTCCATATTTTTTTTGTCATATGGTTGTGTAACAGTTTTGGTGGTTTTTTTGCCTTCAATTCTTTAAATAAACAAACAGGATCACTATATAAAGTGCCAAATAAGCCACAGAAACGTCTTGGCAAACCTTTTTCATGGTAAGTTGAGGTGTTTGATTGTTTGGCAAATGCTTAAAGCATGTTTGTGGCAAAATCAATAATTTTCGATTATCGTACTAATGTGTATGTTGAATTTCTGTAAAACTGTTTGAGCTGCATAGTGCTAAGTTTTAAAATTTTAGTTTAAATATTTGCAGATTGAAAAAAAAGAAGAAGACAAGGCATTAAAAATTGACGAGATTAACTGCTTTTTTGTAAAAATTTATTGAAAAATTAATATTTAATTTTTTTTGTACAAACGAAGTGCGTTTGTGTTGTTTATTTGGCCCTTAAGCCTGGTTACCTGTTCAACGTTTCACGCGAAATGCTTTCAATACTCTTATAAATAAACTTGTGCGAAAAATTTATGATTTAATATTGATAGGATGCACTCTGGTCGTTTTGTGAAAAAGTAACGAAATGTTTCTGACAACATTTCTTTTCGACCGCGAATTAATCACCCTTATCGTGTTTAGCGTATTTAAAATACGCCTACGACTGTTTGGTAATAGATTAAAGGAAATAAGTTCACGTTCTCTTTAATCTATTACTAAACAGTTGAAGGCGTATTTTAAATACGCCAAACACGATAAGGGTGAATGTAAAAAAAAATTATGTATATAAAATGAGGAAAAAATTAATTAACACAACCGGTAATATTTATCATTTTTACTTTGCTTTTAATTAAAATTTTTATTATAAAAATACATAAAAATACAATGTGGCGGCCAATTAACATCAGCACGACTTGCGTTAACTCGGCCATTGAATTTCGCGCGCAAAAGAGCCACTATCCACTTTGACACTATCCTATTTAAACCACATATCGCCCATATCCTCAATTTCTGGCAACAAGAAGTCCGTTATCATCTTACGAAGGCGAACACCATTCACGGGTACTGCTTGGTCGACATAATTTTTGAAAAATTACGGCCCGATAACGCAGCCAGCCCTTGGCGAGCATGCACAGGTGTTTTCATACTGAAATTTGCGCACAATTCTTCCGGTTGTGAACGCATTTGGTCGATTTTGCTGACCAAAAAAATCACAAAGTGCACGAAATGCATTTGGATTTGAACGTCTATTGTCGTTAGAGGCTTAAACAATCTTAACGCCCTGCTCAATAGCGTACTTGGGACAATTAACACTATCTCATGCTGTAATCTAACCGGATAACAAAAAGTTTTGAGACACATAATCACCCTTATCGTGTTTAGCGTATTTAAAATACGCCTACGACTGTTTGGTAATAGATTAAAGGAAATAAGTAGGCGTATTTTAAATACGCCAAACACGATAAGGGTGAATATTTTGATGAAAATAAAAAAAAATTAAGACACCAACTTGACGTTTTATTTGCAATTTTACTAAAAACTTAACTTGTTATCATGAACATTAGTATACCAAAAGTTTTTTTATAAAAAAAATATATATTTTTATGTACTTTATAATTATTGTATGATCGCTAATATACGAATACGGATTGGCAAATAAAGAAAAAGAAGAAGAAGAAAAAATGTATATGTACTAAAAATCATTACAAAATTGTAATAGCCCTCTTTTTTTTATAAAATCAATTTCGAAACTTGTAATAGAAATTACGAAAAATTTTAAAACTCAGATTTTCTTCAACATCTAATAAATTGACTGCTTGAACCACAATGTCCGAAAGAAAATTTATTTCGTACATTTACATTGAAACAAAGAAAAGGCCAGACAGTAAAGTTTCATAAAATAACAAAAATCAATTGTTTCCATTCGAAAAAGATCACACAAATTATAACCAACTTGGGGTTTTAATAAAATACATATGTTTTCAAATAAGTCAAGTCGTCTCCTCGTCTTTTATTTAACTGAATTTAGTTTTGAGAATACTAATTCCAAATTACAAACATTTTTAGCGTAATTATTGTTTCCACGAGAGCAGGTCTGAAAGAGAAAATCCGGTATATTTATTGCAATAGAAATTATCTGTACTTTTACTTCAATTCCGTTCTATAACTTGTTGGTGAAGCAGCTGCAACAATCATTTTGAAATTTTAAAAAAACATAGGATTCTTCACATTTGATGTTTAATTTACCATTGTAAAAGACTATTGTAAACAGGGTTGTCTGAAGATTACATTGTTAGCATTAACTCAATTTTTATCTTAATAAAATAAACGTGCAAATCTAATCAATTAAGGTTTCAAGAACATAATTATGTTTTCAATAAAATATATCAATATTTATTATAAGCATTCAATAGAAGCCAAACCTAACCTCACAGCTAATGGCATATTTATTGCTAAATATTTACGAACACACAGACGCATTTACTAAACACCAGACGACAGACAGTAACAGACACAAAACATTTTGTAAATAATATAAATTTTAAATAGTACTTGTTAATTAAAAACGTTGGTTGTTTTGAAAAATTTAAAAAAAAAATAAAATAAAACAAATCCGAAAAATGCGCTTATATTTGTGTTTAACCAAAAATTTTATTTGTGTTTTTCCTTTACAACAATAAACAAATTTTTAATTAAAACCAAAAACAAAATATCATTCTTTTTACTCTTGATAATTTATCAAAATTTTATTTCCCTTTTCTTCTTTTGGATTGTTTTTTAACAAAAGACAATTATTTTCTTTCTCATAATCAACATGTAGATTTGGGTGGGCCATTCTTTCCGGGCGGACCCGAGTTGTGGCATCATCCGTTAGCATATTCGGCAGCCGCTGCTGAATTGCCAGGAGCTGCAGCACTACAACATGCTACTCTAGTACATCCGGCACTGCATCCTCAAGTGCCAGTGCGCTCTTATCTTTGACTAAATACAGATAAAGTTATGGAGCAGCCAATGCATCAAGTAAGATAAATAAATCTTTTATGTTATTGAAAGTAAGTCTTAAGAAAATTGTTTATGATTATTCTAGACCCAAATGACAATGCCGCAACATCATCAACAAACAACAGCTATACATCCTAATATGCATATGTCAGCTGCTGCCGCTGCCGCCGCTGCTGCAGCTGGTTTACCACCTAGTGGTGCCGCTACTGGTCCCGGTGGTGCCGGTCACCAATCAGCTGGCCATCCAGCACATCATCCTTTTTTATCAAGTCCCGCTCTAGCGAGCCCAGTTGGTTCTACAAATAATGCAACGCATCCTAATAATCCACCTTTGGCTGCCAATGCACCATGTTCGACTTTATTTGTAGCCAATCTGGGACAATTTGTTTCAGAACATGAACTCAAAGAAGTATTCTCTAGGTAAGTTTAAGCTTTTATGCCTATATTTTTTTTAAAAAATTACACTTGTTAAAATTTAAAAAAAAAAATTGCACTTATTGTTGGCAAACTAAACTATAGATTAAGAGATTATCTACAAAAAATGCACACTTATTTTAGAAAAAGGAGCTAAAAGTGGTAAAAGAGTATTTATAAAGGAAACCCCTTAAACTAATCGAAAAAATAGTACTTTTGGTGTGTGTAAAACGGTAGTAAGCTTCTATGATGAATTAAAATCGTCATGAATTTCTAAGCTAATGTCAAAATTTACTGTAACCCCCAAGGCTAGTGAAATTTTATTTACCTCAACAGTATCAAAATTTTACTTCCATGAGTACTTTGCTACCGTTACCTGAATTAAAATTCAATTTCTAAAAAATAGTTTTTGAATGTTAATTATACAATTATTAAACATTTTGCAGTTTATTTTAAACTTTATATCATATAAAGTCCTTTCAAACGGATTTTGTTTTTCAATTTGGACTATAACTGAATTTCCTTTGCTCTCTTACCAATTTCTGTTCTTTTAAGAGAAATTACAAATGTAACTTTAAAATGATTTCTTTGTTATTCCTCATTTATCTATTTCATTATAATTCTTAATTAAAACACCACAAATATTTATAAATTTACAACAAAACGGAAAATATTTAAAAAAAAAAATTATTTAATTAAAAACATTTTTTTTTTAACACAACAAAACAAACAAAAAACTAAATTATAAAAAAAAAAACAAAATATATGCACAGTATGCCTGGCTTTTGTCGCCTACGAATGCACACAAAAGGTACGCACAATATCACTTGTTCTTCTTCTACTACTTCCATCACTTCTCCTACTTCTTGTACTACTACTACTTCTACTAATATCACGCCCACCACTCTCACAACCAATTCTAACACTTCCACCAACACATCAACAAGTTGTAGCACAAATTCCACCAACACTTTAGCTGCAGCAAATGGACAACAGCAACAACAATTACAACAACTGCAACATCAGCAACAAAACCAGCAGTTACAGCAAAAACATTTTAACAATTATAATAATAGCGCTACAGGAAATGTAGCTACTTTGTCAACCGGAAATTCAATAGTAGCAGCAGCTAATGCAAATCATCCTGTAGCTTTTATTGAGTTTAAAGATGCAAATAGTGCTGCTGCTGCCATGCAACAATTGCAAGGCAAGTATTTATTATCTTCAGATCGTGGCTCCATTCGCATAGAATTTGCCAAGACTAAAATGATGAATGATGGCACAACGACACAAATTGTCAATGGTTATCATAATGGCAATGCCAACAACATCAATACAAATAATAAAATACTTAATGCCACTATGGCTATTAATCCAACAACAATGGCTATATTAAATCCCACAGCAGCTACTATGCTTACACAACCACCGCCACCATCCACAGCTAATTGTCCTCAATTAGTTATTTTAAATGGTTATCCGACAGCTTCGGGACCGGCAATTGCTTCTACGCATCAACCAATTCTAATGGCCCCACCACCACCTCCACCAAATTCATCACATCAACTTCAGCATGCTCAATTCATAAATTGTACTGCGGCCGCGGCTGCTGCTGCTGCTGCTGCTTCAGCCCCTGGAAGTCCTTTGTCTGTAACAGCTGTTTCAATGGCTCCAACTTTGGCCACTTTACAATTCAATAATAATTCCAATAATAACAACGGCACCAACAATACTAATAACATAACAACTACAGCTATTTTAAATAATAATAATAATATTAACAATGCAAATATAATTAACAATAGTCGTTCTACTGCACTACCACCTCAGCCTACTACTGTTGTTGTAAATTCACTACAGCACCAACTTCATCCAATACAGCACCAAAATCATCTTTTTAGAGACGTATGTATTGTTAAATTGTTTCGAAACCAAAAGTATATTGAAATGGAACAAGAATTAATGAAACTATATTAAGATTTTATATTTCGTTCGTTTTTAATCATTTTAATTATTGCTTGCTAATCTTTTTATTTGTTATAATTTCAAATAATTATTTGCCAAGATTTTGTATAAATTTAAATATTTACCTCAATTTTTTTTAGTGAACTTTTTATATGAAAAAAATTTCCTAAGATATTTTTAATTTTTGCTTGCAATTTTAATTTTATACTTGCTGAAAAAAAAAATTATACTTTGCCTCTTGGGGTAAAAAAAAAATATTCTAAATTCAAAGCCATGTTGTGGCCTGATACTCTATGGCCCGTTTTCACAACTTACCGATAACTAAAGGTAAGATTTTATCGGCTGTATAAAAAGTGTTCCATTATTACAACTTTACTTTAACCTACCAGGTATGATTAACCTTTATCTACTTTATCGTTCACTTTAGGTTAAAGTAAAGTTTTAATAATGGAACACTTTTTATAAGGCCATTTAAAGTCTACTTTAAGCTATCGGTAAGTTGTGAAAACGGGCCTATATGTTCTTAATAGTTTCCCAACCAAAACGCACGATGTTAATTTTAAATAAAATAAAAATTTTTCAGATAATTATCTTAATACTTATACCCACACCACAATGTGTGATGTGTGTAACACCTTAAAGACTCAGGATCACTTTCTGAGTCGAACTAACGATGTCCGTTCGTCTGACAGGCTGGCTGGCTTGCTGTCCGTGTAACCTTGTGCGCAAAGAAGAGGTCGCAATTTTGGTGATAATTTGATAAAACTCGGTACATAGATTCTTAATGACACAAGGACCAAGTCTATTATATCTACAAAATGGGCCAAATCATAGATAGAAACATATTTATATGGACACATAGGCTATGCTTTTTTTTCAAAAATAGGATCACAAGGAGAGGTAGGGGGCAATTTCTGCCTCTCACAAACTTTCAAACCGATTTTAATGAAGTTTATAAACAAAGACAAATCCATATTTATATGGCCACATAAGCATGATGTGTTTTTAAATACTGTGGTGTGGGGTATTATATGGTCGGGCTTGACCGACTATACTCTCTTACTTGTGTTTTATTATTATATCAGGATCTATGAAATGTGAAAGAAACTATCGGTCAAATGCTCGCTACAGCTTCGGTGGCATACCTCTATCCGATGGTCCATATTTTCAATGACTCTGAGACATGATTGAGGTTCAATGTCGGTAACGTGCCGAATTATCTCTTCCTTTAACTCTTGAATTGCTCTTATCTTATTGACGTAGACTTTTTCTCTTTAATATCCCTAAAGAAAGAAATCCAACGGTTTCAAATTACATGAACGTGGCGGCCAATTAACATCGCCACGACGTGAAATAAACGGCCATTGAATATCTCGCGCAAAAACCTCGTTGTTTCGTTGGCTGTGTGGCAAGTGGCACGATCCTATTGGAACCACATATCGTCCAGGTTCATATCCTCAATTTCTGGCGACAAGAAGTCCCTTATCATCTTACGATACCGAACAGCATTCACGGTTATTGCTTGGCCGATCTCATTTTTGAAGAAGTTCGGCCCGATGTTTCCGCCAACCGGGTTTGCTGAAATTTGCGCAAAATTCTCCCGACTGTGGTCACATTTAGTCGATTATGCTGCCGTAAAAAATCACGAAGTGCACAAAGCATTTTGAATTGATCGCCCATTGTCGTAAAGGGCTTCAACAATCTTAAGGCGCTGCTCAATGTTGTACCTCTCCATGGTCGATTTTGTCAAACAGTGAAACAAAGAAATGTCAAATTTAGTTTGGCAAAAAATTGACGTTAAGGTGTGACTTACAATTAAAATCGTGCATTATGGTTGGACCACCCTTTATCTGCACATTTTCCAAAAACGAAACTTTGATTCCAAGCTCTTCGGTGCCAAGAATTTTTTTGGAATAAGAACAATATTTCTTTACCCACTATATTCACTCTTTTATTTAAGCTTTCTACTACAATCAGCGTTATTACGAGAGTCGTTGTCGTGATCGAAGTCGTTGTCGATAGAATTTTTTTTTTTTATATCAATAAACTTTAACGACAACGATTATGTAAATTACCATTCTTTGTAATTTACATAATCGTACATGATATTAAACCGTTACGAAGATTGTAATATTGATTTTTAAAAACAACTTAACACATAACAACATAAGAAGGACGAATATATATATATTTTTTTAAAAATGTATGCTATCACACACAGTCTTTCACAGAAATCAAGGGCGATCGAAAGTGGAAGTTATTTCGTATTTTGCTTCGAAATTTCGATCGGAATTGCAAAAACAGATTAAAAATTATTTCGGTGTGTGTGTGGAAGGTTGTTTTTTTTTTTTTTTTTTTTGTTAGGACCAGCACTCAGAAGAGGTTATAGGAAGGAGGATGGAGGGAGTAGTTTTTGTGCACATTCGCCTTGAACTTATTCATGTTGAAAGCGAGGGGAAAGACTTCAGCAAGAAGGTTGTAACACATATGTACGAACGGTCCAGTCCGGCTTGTTTTTATTCAAAAAAGCAAAACGGTACGACTCGAAGGATGTGTAAATATTCACCTTCGTCCAAATTCTTTAACATTCCTGATTTTCTAAATTAATTAAGTTGATTATGTCCTTTAAGTTGTTTTATTGAATCATACAATGAGGAAAAAGATGCTAATTCTGTGGTTTTCGTGTGTAACCGCGTATGTCTTTGAATCAAATTTTTCAGGAGTGCCGAAAAACATTCTAGATCATGATATGGGCTAGTTATAGAACTATTATAGAATTGGTCAATCTTTTTTCAGAAATATGGCATCGATATCTTAAAACCGAAGAAAATCGAAAATGTAAACCACAGAAATAAGTTGACTGAATAAAAACTGCATAGAAATGTAATGTATATATAATTTACAGGGTGACAGAAAGGTATGCAAAAACTACCAGATTGCAATCTCAAGTCCACCGTTATAATATATACCGTTATAAATAAATCTTTTTTGGGTCACGCACACTTCTCCAATACCACCCACATTTTGTCGGATGTTGTATACCTAATTTGGAAACGGTTTGTTCTCCAGATATACAGGAAAAAAAACGGACAGCGTTAAATCAACTTCGCCTTACATGTATGTATATATACGTTATGAGTAAAAAGTCAAAAAAAAATTATAATAAAAAAACAGATATACAGAAAAAAAGATATACAGAAAAGCAGATTGACAGACGGACATCGTTAAACTAACTGTGCTGTACATTTACGTTTTTGTCATGTGTAAAAACGCAAAAAAGTAAAAAAAAAGAAGAGAAAAGTTTAATAATTATGTCATAAATAAAAAGTTTTAATAAATTCAAGCCCCTTGGGTCATTTGGGCCTCAAGCAAAAGTGTTCCTTCATAGCTTCTTTACACTCACAATATTCTGTACGTAAAATAATCTGAAACGGTCGGGCACGTTCTGACAATCGCAAAACGCTTAACAGTGGCGATTCTGAGTTAAGATCGCAAATTAGGTGTTCTGTAAATCGCAATGTGTAATATAAAATAAATGAAAATTCATTTATGACCCGGTTGAATTATTTTTTCATTTATTTATAACGAAAAGTTCATTTAATTCTTACTGTCAAAAATTCAACCCCATGTTCCGTAAAAACAAATGAATTTTCAGTTATTTTATATAAATTAACCACATATTCCGTAAAAACAAAAGAATATTAGGAATATTATTTATAAAAATAACGGGACATATTGCAAAAAGGTGGCATGTCATAACGTCCAGTGTCATAGTGTCCGTGGGCAAACTCGAAAGCATAGCTTACAAAGTCGAAAGCATAGCCGCCCTTTGGCCGGGCGCAAGGATTTTTCTCCTATTTGATAAAACAAGTACTGGCTTCGCTAACTAAAGCTTTTCTGCACAGCCGGCCTTTGGCCGGCGGCAAGGATTTTCTCCTCTTTGGTATTACAAAAATCGGCTTCGCTAACTAGAGCTTCTCTGCATAGCCGGCCTTCGGCCGGGCGCAAGAATTTTGTCCTCTATGGTATAACAAATACTAGCTTGGCTAACTAAAGCTTATCTGCGAAGTCGGCTTTCGTTCGGAAACAAGGCAGATTTTAGAAACCGAAACTTGTTATACCATTAAGCAAAAAATCCTTGCGCCCGCCCAAAGGCCGTCTGCGCAGAGAAGCTTTAGTTAGCGATGCCGGTCTTTGTTATATCATAGAGGAGAAAACCTTTGCGCCCGGCCGAAGGCCGTCTATGCAGAGAAGCTTTAGTTAGCGAAGCCGGTTTTTGTTATACCATAGAGAAGAAAATACTTGCGCCTGGCCGAAGGCCGGCTATGCCGAGACGCTTTAGTAAGCGCTGCCGGTATTTGTTACACCATAGGGGAGAAAATCCTTGCGCCCAAAAGTGTTTTAGTTATATGTTTAATACATGCACCCAGAGAAAAAACAACAAAACCATTTTTAAGTGTTTAATTTAACCATATCATTGTCACCGACAACCATATTATGGTAAAATAAGTTTCTTTAAAAATAGTTTTGTTGGTTGTTACCCTAATAAAACAGGTTTTTCTCTGCGTGTATGTAGATCTTTCTTTGTATTAAACATCTTAAGTAATTATGGACCTTATGACATTTTTAAAAATTACATAATGTCCATTTGCAAAGTGTCTTAATGCCCACGGACGTTATGACATTTTCAAAAGTGTCACAGTGTCCATGGTCATTACGATACTGGACTTTATGACATGCCACCTTGCAAAAAGCTATATTCTGTTTTGAGTAATTGATTATAACTATGCAGTGAATAATTAATATTTAACTATTGAATAGTGCACAAAGTTTGGCGGAGGGCTCAAATAGGTATTACTGTCCATACTGCCGCGCAGCTATTGAAGATACAATGCAATTTTTTACATAAAACTTACATTTGTATGTTACTTAATTTATATGAATAATAAACACTGTTTTGCAAATTGGGTAATTTTTAAATTTTCTTTTTCTTTGGGAAAAATTTCTTTTTTTTTCTTTTTGGGTCATTTTTCATTTTTATTTTGGGCCCTTTTTCGTTTCTTTTGAGCAAAATTTCATATATGGCTATTTCCAAAAAAACGTCAACCACAAAAAATGGAAAAAAAAAATTTTCTTTTCAAGATTTATTTAGAGAATTGCTTATATTTTTTTAATATATGCATATAAATTAATTGATTCGAAAAAAAAGGTAAATGGTAAACGAAGTACTACAACTTTTAGCACATACTTGTGTATATTAGAAAATATGCATTTGGAACAACAATACTCTAATCTAAGGCATATTTATGATCTGAAAAACATTTTTTATTAAGTTTCTTATATAAAGGATTATAAATAGCAACATAAAAAAATTTTAAATCATGGTGGAAAAATTGTCCCGTTTACAATTTCTTTAACAATTTATTTAAAAAAATGTAATTCATATTTTATTTTGAAATCGAAACCATTTTTAGGGCACATTTGCACGCAACATTTTAAAATTATTCCCAATAAAATATTGTGTCAGGTTTCGCAGAAATCACTGTTTAAACGGTTACCCCTTAAAACCCACTTCCGTTTTTTGTCCCGTTTACAATCACTGGTTTTTGCAATTATCTCGGAAACCACGACAGTAAGCGAAAAATTTAATTTGCGGAAATTAAAGAGCTAATTGAGAGTTAAAAGAATCAGTAATTTAAAAAATGAAAATCAGGTTGTTTTTTACAGTTTTGTCAATATAAACGTGTGCGAATGTCCCGTTTACAATCTTGGAAGTGCCCATATAACTTTTTGGGTAATTTTTCATGTTCTTTTGGGCGATTTTTCATTTGGGCGATTTTTCATTTTTTTTCCATTTTTCTTTGGGCGATTTTTCCTACAGCCTATTTATTTACCCCATTACCAGGGATGATAAATAACATTTTCAAAATTGTACTTAATTCAGTAAAAAAATTGTACTTTTTTGACCCTAATTGTACTAAAACCCAAAAAATATTTTTTTCTAGTTTTATTATTAGAATAACAACAAGTGTATTAAAATTCAGTTGTACAGTACATTTATATTTTATATATATCGAGCCCTAACCGCGAAAATAACGTAGGCGACATCATTTTCAATTTTGATTTTTTTTTAATAAATGACTTTGTTGGCAACCCTTGCATCATCTCTAAAACAGTCATGGTCACATAAGGTATCGTAATAGGGTCTTCACCTGACAATTTTTTGTCATACCAAACGTCAAAGTCTATATAAAACAAAGTCGAAAATTTTTGTCAGCGTTTTTTTTTTATATGAAGTTTGACGTTTATTGTGACAAAAAATTGTCAGGTGAAGACCCCATGTTACGATTCTAAAGCAAGAACAATTTTATCGTAAGCGACGAATTTCATACAAAATTTATTTGAAATAAAATAAAAAACCTATCTCCTGTAAAATTTGATTTTTGGCGCTTACGTTATTTTCGCGGTTAGGGGATGATATATTTGTCAATTAACAAAAAGAAAAATTAAGTAAATAATTGTAAAAAAAGTAAACTCTTGCTATCGCTTCCGATGTAAAAACAAAAGTACAGTAATAGTTTGTTGCAATATTGCCAACTCCTCACTACTAAAAATGGTAAAATGTTTAGGAAAAATTGCTTAATAGTGGATAAAAATGGCTTAACAAAATTTTAAAAACTTCAAGAAAATTTGGCTAATTAAAAATCGCAAAAAAATTAAAAAATTTTCATGGCTAAATCTATCTACTAAATGGCTAAATTGGCAGCACTGGTTTGATGTAATTTTGAACATTAGTGGTGTTAAATCAAAGAAGCATTTTGTGAAAAAATTTAATCATATGCAATTTTTAAATTGTACTTAACATGTCATTGGAGTACTTCAGTACTTTTGCAATGCTTATAGTACTAACTTTATCATCCCTGCCCATTACACACGTTTGTTTTATTTTGTTGTACTGACCCCGTTGTTTACAGAAGAACTCTTAATTATAAGACATAATTATAAGATATAAGTGTATATGAAAGTACACACAATCATTGCGTAGACCGAAATTCGTCGTACGTAACGAACTCTGCGATATGTTTATTTCAATTTCTTACGCAGACGAACGACGTATAAATTGGGAAAGCAAAGTCCCATATTTATTAAAAATCGTGAAATCTGTAACGAATTACAGGGACAATTCGCTTCTATTGCGAACTTGGCTAAAATTCGCGTAAAAATTTCAAACTTTTAAATAAACACTAAAATTTATTTGAAATTGCTAAATGGGTGAAAAAAAAAACAAAATGTCGGAAAATGGCAAAAACAATTTGCAAAAATGGCGAAAAATCGGAAAAAATTTTAATATTTCAAACAAGCCATAAAATTGATTAAAAGTCCCTAAAACTATTAGGACTGGCTAAAAATTGCTAAATTAGCGGAAATTCGCAAACATTTTCTAACAGCCGCATGATAGCAAAGTCTACTATTTTTTATAAATCGTTAAAGCTGTAAAGAATCAGAAAACTTACAGGAAAAAATCGCAAACATGGCTGAAATTCGCGAAAAATTGCAAAATTTGAAACAAACCCAAAAACTAATTTGAGATCGCAAGATCGAAATGCTGAAGTAGTCCATATCGCGTCGATTCGGATTATAAAACGCACCCAATTAATAGTTTTTTGTGTCTCATTTGATGAATTTACGCAACGAATTCTTGCCAACGAATTCGTCGTACTATGCGAAGTTCGTCGTTCGTCCCAGTTGTGTTTATACCATTAAAAATAAATTTGCTTGGAATTTTAAATGTTTATTTATTTAGAAAAAGACTTAACGGAATACTTCTTCAATAAACTACAGACGGTTAATGTAATAATACTGTAAGGCCCGTTTTCACAACTTACCGATAGCTAAAGGTAGGATGACCTTAATTTACTTTATTGCTCACTTTAGGTTAAAGTACAGTTTTAATAATGGAACACTTTTTATAAGGCCGTTTAAAGTCTACTTTTAGCTATCGGTAAGTTGTGAAAACGGGCCTAAGTGTATATGATCAAAAGAAATCAGAATTATATCTGAAACTGAACCGAAGTTATAGCAAAATATAATTTATTAAATCTGTACAGAAGAGTACATTTTGAAAACTTTAATCGCATTTTGCCAAGTTTGATTTTTTTGAGATATGACTATGTTGCAATAAAGGAGCGATATGGTGTTCCCAAAAAATAGAAAGGATTCTACTTGGATATGCGATTCGAAACACATCTGGAAACCCTAATATTAAGTCTTTTAATAAGCATTACATAGATTCATTTTAATTTAAAAATAAAACCCTAAAAAAAATTTAAAATGCTATTGTCCTTAAAATGCCAAAAGTGGTTTTCTTTCAATAAGTACTAGGTATTTAAATATTTTCCACGTCACATGTCTTTAAACTTAACATTTTTTTAAATACAACCAAAAATAAATACATAGTTAGAAACGGTTTTATTTATTTAAATTGTTGTTTCTTCAAATTGAATAAAACAATAAAATTACCATAAAATTAAAAAGAAAAAAACTATAGAAACAACAATAACTTTTCAATTGTAGAATTAAATAAAAGTATTGTAATCCCTGTGGCTATAATTTACTTTTATAAATATTTAATTTAATGTTATTGTGGTTTTTCGAACACAACACCAACAACAAAAAACAAACACCCAAATATACAACACGAGCTTAAATAGAAACAAACACCAACAAAATAACCCTCATACCTACCTGCTCTACACGTACTAGTTTGTACCTGTGTTACAAATACAACAAAAAAAAAGGGAAAAACTAAAAAAGGTATTTTTAGCAATTTGCTACAAATTGTCGTGACTACATGATTTTGGTTTTATTTTTTTCATTTTCATTTTCTTTACCCCATATTTTCAATCCAATTGCTGTTGTAGTTTCCACTAACAACCACAAATTTATTTTTTTTTCTTGCGATGGTTTTTCTTCTCCTTGATGTTTATATTTGCCAAGCACCTATTTCTACCCTTGTAGCCAATAGTTTCATGAGGTTAGATATAAAAAAAAATATCATTTTTATATTCAAGATAAACAGCTACGGAGTACAAACTAATTCATATGCGTGTTGCACGCATATTTTATATAGAAACATTTTTTTATTAGTTATTGGAGAGAAAAACAAAATATTAAAATTCCTTTTAAACATTTTTCACTTTAATCGCTATTCAAGAGTTTAGAGTAATATGAAAATGGTTTTTTAAATAAAATATTGTATACACATTAAGTATTAGTAAAAGAAATATCTCCCCAAGTTTTGTGCTATTTTAAAAGTGCAATACATTTTATAGTTATGTTATTCATAGTATAATTTTAGGGATGCAGATGTTTAGTAATACATTTATAGTAGTGATGTTACGAATATCAACCCTGCAAGCAACTCTTACTTTAAGCCAGTGATAACCAAGCAACAAACAAAGTTGTTGTATACATATGAATTGCCGACCGTGTCTGTTTCAAAAAATACGATTATTGACTGCCTCGCGATACTATGGAGTGGCCCGAACAAAGTTGTTGTATACATGTGAATTGCCGACCGTGCCTGTGTGAAAAATAAAATTATTGACTGCTCGCGAGTCTATGGAGTGGTTATGACTGCTTTAAGCTAACTTTAAATTTACTTTTTTTAAGCTAGTTGTGGTTGATGCCTGGATTATTTTTAATGGAGCCAACTGACTATTTTAACATTGGCATGTCAAAGGAAGTAGTCAATTGTCCGACTCTGCATGACTTTTCAACTAACTTTAAGTTAGCTACTTATTAGTTAGCTTAAAGTGAGTTAGGTAGTAGTTAGCTAAAAGTTAGTAAGGTAGTAGTTAGCTTTTAGCTAACTTTATGTTAATACACCATAAGCTTAATAAGGAAAAGATTTTATCAGGGGTGTCATGGAAATCGAAAACGTAAAACGAAAGAATTTTAAGAGTCATTTTTCAATAAGATTTATGTAATAAAAAAATTTTATGACAATAATTACAATAATTACACAAATAAAGCTCTATTAAATAGAATTGTTTAACAAAAATTGTAAAAATTAGATTCAAAGTATAATAAAAAGAACTGCTAAATTCTTTCGTTTTACGTTTTCGATTTCCATGACACCCCTGTCTATTTAATTATTAAAAACTATTTTATTTTCGTATTTTCCTTTTTATTTAGAATTCAGTTATGTCAATATTTTAAGTATTTTTACTTCTATTTTTTATGCATTCTGCATGGACTTTTCGTTTTTTTATAAACGGAAAGGCGTCACTGCGACACTAAAGTTTTGCATATACATACATACAAAACAATAAACAGTTCTAAAAATCAAAATCGAAATAACAAAAGAAAACAAAGATAAGAAACAAACGAAAATAAAAAAATTGCCGCACAGAATTCACTCGCATTGATTTCGGGAAATTTCTGCATTTATTTATAGTTAGCTTATAGTTAGTTGTTAAAAAGTTAATTATAAATGCGTTATTTTTGTAGTCGCAGGGAATTTTATATCAATCGCGAATATAAATGCGAATACGAATCTCTTAGCCAATATTCGCCAATTACAAATACGAATATCCATCTCACCATGTCTTGTGATATTTTAATAGTGCAATACAATACATTTTATAGTTAGTTACGACAATTTCTAAGTGATTCATTGTATAATTTTAGGGATATAGATGTTTAGTAATACAGTAGTGAGTTACGAATATCAATTTTTTATATTTGCGAATACGAATCTCATCGCCAACGTTCGCCAAATACGAATATTAATATCCAGCAGCGTTGCCATTTTGGTGCCTTTCGGGTATTTTTTGGTGCTTTTTTGCTTATGCAATACCCGAAATTTTGTTAAACACCCGTTTTTGAAAAGCGGGTATTTATAGTGCTTTTCACAATTTCTCACAGTGCTTTTACAATATTTATTTTTTTTTTTTTACCATTTTTTTAAACTTCGATTATATTCAGGATGATTAAGATGAGATTTGCTATTTGGGGTACAATTTTGGGAAGGCCTATAAAGATTTTAAGGTTTCAAATGATAAAAAAAAGTGGTAAAAGAAAGTTGCATTCGTTTTACCAAAAACTTTATTTACGAGGTTAGATCTAGGCTTCCTAGCAATTTGGAAATTTTACAAAACATTTACTTTTTAGCGTTGACAACATATTTTTTTTATTAAAATTTGGGCTGTCATTAAGTTTTATAAAGAATGGTCGGTCACTGCAAATTTTCGGTTATTGCAACAGGCCAGATTCAGAAATAGATTTTAAAATCGGTTGAAATTCATCACACCTTTTAAAAACGGTCGTTTTGAAATCGATTGATTTTCATCACATAATTTTAAATGAAAATGGTCATCGCCATCGCCTTTTTTAAATTTTGGAGGTATATTATATTCGGCACAGCCGAATGCAACTTGTTTTGTGTTTAATTAAATTTAAAAAATGGCTTAGTGCTTTTTTACGCTTTTTTTTGTTCAAAATAGTGCTTTTTAGTGTTTTGTTTAAATTTTAAAGTGCTTTTTGCTCTCAAAAAGTTGGCATCACTGATATCCAGTTTGCAATTTTGGCTACAAGATATTTCCAATTTAACTTAAAAAAATCTCTCGTTTTCGTCGATAAAAATAAATTAGAAAAAAAAATGCCACACAACAAACAGATAACTGATTTTTAAATTATCACTCAAAGAATCAAAGAAGCTGCACAAGCCCAAGTGTTCACTGAATCTTAATCTTCACTGTAAATTCTACAGGCTAAAAAATGCTAATTATTCTACACGGTCATTAAGATAACTCTAAGGAACTTCATTTTCTTTGCATACTCATCTGTGTGGCCAGATCTTAAAATTATTAACAGCTAAATCTTATATTAGACAAGGCCAGAAAATATTAAAAATGTTTTTAAAAGTTGCTTAAATTTTTGTTAAAAATTTATTAACAGTATAATTTTTTTTTTTTTTTAAGTAATTTAAAGTAGTTGATTTTATAAAACGAAACGAAGAAGAAATGAAGAAATGTTGATATTTTATAGCCTGTTCAACGATTAGGCAGTTAACCCATTTAAGCCCAAACAAAAACTACCGGACAAAAAATAAAATATTTGTTATTTTATTATTAAATTCATCACATATAACAAAAATTTGGAAATTAAAAAGGCGTACCAAAATTGGCACAGTGGTCACATTAAAAAAATAAAATTTTGATGTTATAGAAATGTCTGGGGCCTAATTCTGGCAGTCGTGGTCGAGTACTTTCTCGATTCGAAAGCAATTTTGTTTTTAATTCTTTCAGTCGTTACTGAAGCAATCGAAATAATTTTTTCAGTACTGTGAAACTCAAATTAATGCTTTACAACACTGAAAAAAAAAATAATTCCGATTCGCTCAGTAGTGACTGAAATAATTAGATATTAAATTGCTTTCGAATCGAGAAATAACTCAATCACGACTGCCAAAATCAGGCCCCTGAACTTTTAATTTATCGATTATGCAATTGAATAATGTCAAAAACTTTGTCATAAGGCGCAAATAATGAAGTATTCCAAAGAGGCACAGCAAGCGTAAATGGGTTAATCAGGCTAAAGTTCATTAAATTAAATTATTTTTATGAAGAAAGGAATTTAATGAACTTTAACCTACACTGAAAGAATTTTCTTCGCAATACCAATGAATTTTGACATTAATTCCATGAAAAATTGCATTAAAATGGAACCTATGCAGCGCTTCGTTGGATCAATGAAACCTGTTTCATTAAAAGGATTTAATGAAACATTACATTAGATCTATGAATATTATTCATTGGATGAATACTTTCAATAAAGTATAAAATTTTTTTTTATATTTTTTCAATTATTTTTTTTATTTTATTTTTTTTTTTATTTTATATTATTTTATTTTTTATTTTTTTTCTGTCTCTGGCGGGAATCGATCGCGCAACCTCGGTGCTGATAGACTTGCTCACTACCATCTAGTCTACCGGGGCAGTGTAGTTTTTGGATAAAAAAAACTTGTTTTGTACTCAATTAAGAGCGTGAATATGAGATTAAATTGTCCATTACAACAATAACAACGTTGATTGAAAGTGGATTGAAAATTTTGTTTCATTACTATAATGACATTTTTATTATCATAATGAAAATTTAAATTTATGAAGGCAATTATTGAAATATGTTGATTTTATAAAAAAATTTTTGATTTCATAAATTTAATGGCATACATATTACATTAGATGTATGAAATTATTAAATCTTACATTTTTTTGTATTAATTTATTAATATAGTTATGTTTGTATATTGTTTTTTTATGTTCCCAGTTAAAATTTTTTGTTTAACTTGGTCAAACTTAAGTTTTCATATATCCAATGAAAATTTTTAACGTAATTACGAAATCAAATGAAGCGATTTTAACGAAAATACTTCAGTATAACTATGAAATTCCATTTAGACAATGAAAATTTTCATTTACCCAAGGAAAATTTTTTTATGAAAATGATTCATTAAATATACGAAGCATTTTTCTTTCAATTATAATTGAAATTTCAAAATTTTGATAAAAAACCATAAACAGTTCAACAAAATAACCACAATATTTCTAGGCTTTGCTCTGATTTCAAAGATTCTAAAAACAAAATATTTAAGACCAGTTTATATCTTAGGCCTAGAGAACATGGAATGTAATCTATTCGCATGTGGTTCATAATTTTGACGTATTTACACAACACACAATGATCATTGCGGTTTTGTGATTTCATACTTAAAAATTACGTCAGAACCACATGCGCATGTGGCTTTTCACATGCCGTGTACCCTGCTCTCATCTTTGATAATTTTCCTAAATTATAACGTATAAATCACATTTACTTTTTAAATGCAGTAATTTTTTTTTAAGTAGCAAGTAATATTTTTTGTACCATATCATTTTTCGCGAGGTCGCTATCGCTATTATTTATGAGATAGTTTCAAAGCCCCGTGTGATGTATGTATCATCCTTGCAAATTTAAGAAAAAATTGTGTCGTCATCACCACTAGTAATACTTAAGCCATAACTGGAATTTCAAGCTACCACTTTAAAAAAAAACTAATGAAAAAGTCGCGAAGTCTAGAAAACATAGCTCCTCCGTAGACACAATTGTATTAAACTATTGATTTTTATTTGCCTTATAGATATAAGTTTAACTATGTTCCGTACGTGGCGCGATTTGTCTGTACGTATCATAGACACTAGAGCTGTTTCACATGTGACAGAATATGATTACCTTTTTTCTTCAATATTTCATGAATTCTGTGGCATTTTGACAAAACATCTTAATTAGAGAATGCATAACAAAAAGTTGTTAAAAAAATCATTTTCATTAAATCAAAGAAAAATTTCGTTTATAATACAAAATTTTAAAATCGTAACCAAAAATGTTTTTGTAATAAAAATTCATATGATTAAGAACTATTTGTTAAACTTTTTAAATTTGACTTAAGATGTTTTGTCAAAATGCTACACAATTGAATATGTATGTACATAAAACTTTTCTTTAAAGTGTTAAAGGCTAGTTTGTATGAAGTCTTATCTTATCAATTAAGATTTACCCGCTACTTCGTTAGCGTCTTCTTTTTCTTCGTGGACATATCTGTATGCCAAAGTTTATTTTCTCATTCACTCAGGATCTTGCATGTTTAATTTTATGTTTCTAGGTCCAATACCAACGGAAATTCAAAAAGTACCGGTCAACGAATAAAAAAATGTACCAAAAATTTCACTCTTTCAGATTCTCATCCACCCAGGACATTGCGTCTTGAATTTTATTTTTCTAGATCCAATACTAACGGAAATTCAAAAAGTATCAGTTAAAGAACAAAAAAGTACCAAAAAGTTCCGCAATAGATTCTTATCGGCGGTGCCCAAATGACCCCAGGAAATATGGCCCCAAAAGGAAAATGAAAAACGGCCCCAAAATTGTACATGAGACACAACAACACGCAATTTTGGCGAGTTTTTTTTTTTTTTTTTTGGGTTATTTTTCATTTTTTCGTTAGGGTGTTTTTGGATTTTAAGTGGAATGAAAATGGTCCCAAATAAAATCACAATTTTTACTTTGGGGCTATTTTTCGTCTACTAATGGCGCTGCGAAATATGGCCCCAGGAAATATGGCCCCAAAAAATAAATGAAAATTGACCCCAAATTTGGGGCAATTTTTCATAATGCAATATGGCCCCATTTTTTTAATGAAAAATTACCCCAAAAAAAATGAAAAATAACCCTAAAAATAAAATGAAATATGACCCTAAATTTGGGGTTATTCTTCATTATGAAAAATCACCTCAAAATTTATAATGAATTTAAACCCCAAAAAAAGAACACAAAGAAACTTACATTAAACATTTTCGGTGGAGTTCATATGCCCGAAACTAAAAATCACAAATTTAGAATCCCGATTTCAAAATCCGGATAATTATACAGTTTTGGTTTTAAAAATCGTACGATTGATAGCATGGTTGGGCTTTCGGCCATGCGCAAGGATTTTTTTCTCTATGGTATAACGAAAACTGGCTTTGCTTACTAAATCTTCACGTTATAGACGGCCTGCGGCCGGGTGAAAGAATTTTCTTCTCTTTGGTATAACGAACACTGGCTTCGCTCACTAAATCTTCGCTACATAGCCGGCCTTCGGCCGTGCGCAAGGATTTTCTTTTCTATGGTATAACGAACTCTGGCTTCGCTCAGTAAAGCTTCTCTTAATAGCCGGCCTTCGGCCGGGCTCAATGATTTTTTCCTCTATGGTATAACAAACACTGGCTTCGCTAACTAAAGCATCTCTGCATAACCGGCAAGGACTTTCTCTACTTTGGAATTCGGGTTTTTTAAACTATCCCTAGAAACTTTTGCATAGAATTTTATAAAATTTGTGTAAAAATGTTTGGGGTGATTTTTCATTTCTTAAAATTTGCATTTTTTATTAGTAAACGAAAAATAGCCCCAAATTAAAAATTTTGATTTTATTTGGGGCCATTTTTCATTCCTTGATATTGGGGTCATTTTTCATTCCACTTAAAATGCAAAAACACCCTAACGAAAAAATGAAAAATAACCCCAAAAAAAACAAAAAAATTGCGCCAAAATTGAGTGTTGTTGTGTCTCATGTAAAATTTTGGGGCCGTTTTTCATTTTACTTTTGGGGCCATATTTCCTGGGGTCATTTTGCGCACCGCCCTACTAATAAAAAAAATGCAAATTTTAAGAAATTAAAAATCGCCCCAAACATTTTTACACAAATTTTATAAAATTCTATGTAAAAGTTCCTAGGGATAGTACAAAATCCCGAATTCTTAGACCAAAGTAGAGAAAATTCTTGCCGGTTTTGCAGAGATGCTTTAGTTAGCGAAGCCGGTGTTTGTTATACAATAGAGGAAAAAATCATTGAGCCCGGTTGAAGGCCGGCTATTAAGTGAAGCTTTACTGAGCGAAGCCATAGTTCGTTATACCATAGAAAAGAAAATCCTGGCGCCCGGACGAAGGCCGGCTATGTAGTGAAGCTTTAGTGAGCGAAGCCAGTGTTCGTTATACCAAAGAGAAGAAAATCCATTCACCCGGCCGAAGGCCGTCTATATAGAGAAGCTTTATTTAGTGAAGCCAGTATTCGTTATACCATAGAAAAGAAAATCCTTGGGCCAGGCCGCAGGCCGTCTATAACTTGAAGCTTTAGTAAGCAAAGCCAGTTTTCGTTATACCATAGAGACAAAAATCCTTGTGCATGGCCGAAAGCCCAACCATGTTATCAATCGTACGATTTTTAAAACCGAAACTGTATAATTATCCGGATTTTGAAATCGGGATTCTAAATTTGCGATTTTTAGTTTCGGCCATATGATCCCACCGAAAATGTGGCATTTGTTTGTGTTCTTTTTTTGGGATTCAAATTCATTGTAAATTTTGAGGTAATTTTTCATAATGAAGAATAACCACAAATTAAGGGTCATATTTCATTTTATTTTTAGGGTTATTTTTAATTTTTTTGGGGTAATAGCCCCAAAAAATAGCCCCAAATTTGGGGGTCAATTTTCATTTATTTTTTGGGGGCCAAATTTCCTGGGGCCATATTTCGCAGCGCCATTCTTATCCACTCAGGGCATTGCATGTTGAATCGTATGTTTTAAGGTCCAATATTAACGATAATTAAAAAAATACCAGTTTCAAAAGTTTCAGTATTGTAGTGGAAACCCATAATTTAGTACGAATATGTCAATGAATGGAGTAAAATGTTTTGTAAAATAGTATCAAAAATAGTTACGATTTTCACCCCTTAGATGTTCGAATTTCAAAAAGTACGAAATTCATATTCGTATTTTGTTGATAAGTTTCGAATTTGGTATTACCTTTGTTTCTATGTTTATTGCTTCAAAATATAGATGGGGTGTCAAAAAAGTACCAAAATTCGGTTTTTACCTGTTTTCTCCCTAATAAGGCCGAATTTCAAAACAAGTACCAGACACCTGTCCGCTTATTTTTCTAAAGAACAACGATAGGTATTACATTTTTTTATCTCTTTTAGTTTAGGAGATATAAGGTTACCGAATTTTTCCGTTTTTTACCTTTTTTTACCCCTAAACATTCGAATTTCCAAAAATTCCGTCTTAGTGGATCAATTTGGAGAGTGACCAACCTCTGGTCCAAATTTCAAGTTTTTAGCTTCAGACGTTTTTGACCTGTGCGATGATTAATAATTGAGTCAGAAACGTTACAATAAGAAAGATATAAACGCCAGAAATAGTTGACTTTGTCTTTACTTGACTGTGGAATGCCCAATATAAAAACTTTCCAATTTCATTCGAATTTTCTTTGTCGACTGCAACTATTTGTAGTTAAAGTGGCTGTAGGAAGTATCGCCCAAGGAAAAATGGCCCAACAAAATAAATGAAAATTCGCCCAAATGAAGAATCGCCCAAAAGAACATGAAAAATGACCCAAAAAGTTACATATGAAATTTTGCCCAAAAGAAACGAAAAACAGCCCAAAATAAAAATGAAAAATTACCCAAAAAGAAAAAACGAATTTTTTCCCAAAAAAAAATTAAAAATTACCCAATTTGCAAAACAGTGTTTATTATTCATATGAATTTACTAACTTACAAAAGTAAGAGAAACACATGTTTTATTATGGTCACAACCAACAAAACTATTTTTAAAGAAACTTATTTTACCATACTGTGGTTGTCGGTGACAATGATTTGGTTAAATTAAACATAATATGTTCAACATTTTTTTAAAAATGGTTTTGTTGTTTTTTCTCTGGGTGCATATATTAAACATATAACGAAAACACTTTTGGGCGCAAGGATTTTCTCCCCTATAATGTAACAAATACCGGCAGCGCTTACTAAAGCGTCTCGGCATAGCCGGCCTTCGGCCGGGCGCAAGGATTTTCTATTCTATGGTATAACAAAAACCGGCTTCGCTAACTAAAGCTTCTCTACATAGACGGCCTTCGGCCGGGCGCAAGGATTTTCTCCTCTATGATATAACAAAGACATGCTTCGCTAACTAAAGCTTCTCTGCGCAGACGGCCTTTGGGCGGGCGCAAGGATATTTTCCTTTATGGTATAACAAGTACCGGTTTCGCTAAGTAAAGCTTCTAAAATCTGCCTTGTTTCCGAACGAAGGCCGACTTCGCAGAGAAGCTTTAGTTAGCGAAGCCGGTTTTTGTTATACCATAGAGGAGAAAATCCTTGTCTCTGGCCGAAGGCCGGCTGTGCAGAGAAGCTTTAGTTAGCGAAGCCGGTACTTGTTTTTATCAAAGAGGAGAAAATCCTTGCGCCCGGCCATAGGCCGGCTATGCTTTCGAGTTTGTCCACGGACACTCTGACACTGGACGTTATGACATGCCACCTTTTTGCAATATGTCCCGTTATTTTCATAAATAACATTTAGGAATTCGTCGTATAGTAATAGCCCAACAATTTTGGGTCACTTTTCATATGAATTCGGGCCCAATTTTACATGGAATTTTTTTGGGCGAATTTTCATTTATTTTTTTGGGCCATTTTTCTTTGGGCGATTTTTCCTACAGCCAGTTAAAGTTTATAACATGCATGTAATTTATAAAAAAAATCATTTAATCAATTAAACTATTAAACTATTTCTCCAAACTTTTAAAACAAGGTAGGTTTTTTTGACAGCTAAGTAAAGTGTTTTTTCTCTCCCTCTCTCTCTATCTTTCCATTCTAGTCGTTTTATGTTGCTTAAGCCTTATTTTTAAGAAACTAAAAATTAAATTTTTAATTTCTAAGCAAACAATAGATATGCAATTTACCCATTTAAGAAGAGATAAAACTGAATTGAAACCCAATTTCAATAACATTTAACTGAGTTTAAAATGATGTTTCTAGTTTAATCTGCTGTTAAGGAATAATCGCAAAACTTAATTCTATGCATGTTTCGTGTAATAAGTAAAAACTCCTTAACATAAATACATAAGTTCCAGCAACAAAAACAAAAACAAAAACAACAACATGAAAAACAAGCATGAAATGAACAAAAATTTCTCTTTTTTTCTTTTCCTTCTACCAATTTTCCTTTTTCACTTAAAAAAAAAAAAGGTAGAAAAAAGCAACAGCAACAACAATATTATTATAGCAACAAAAAAAAGGAAACTACTATAATATGGTTTATAAAAAATGCATTATGATGTTATGTACTTTAGTTGTTAATACTTAGGCATTTATAGTAAAAAAAAAAATAATAATAATAATAAAAAAAGAGGGCGTACAGTTGGCTACAAGATTTGGTTTTGGTGTAAATTTGCAAGAACATGTTTAGCGTGTAAGTTGAGATATACGAATATATTTATAAATATGCATATATTTTGCTAAAAAAGAACTATAAGTATATAGTTATATGTAAATGTACAAAATCACTAGACAGTAAAAATTTACCGCATTTTGCATAAACCACAAATAAATTTCAGTGTTGGAAAATATGCAGTATAAAAAACTTTAAGTTAAAAATTTTACTATAAATTTTGCTTGGGATAAAAAAAAATTTTGCTTATTAAGAAATGTAGGGATATTCAGCTTAGGTTTAATGAATTTTGAAGATTTCAGATTAAACTGTAACTAAAATTTTTTTTAATATCAATTATACAAGTCAACAAATTAAAAAAAGTTAAATGGTGCCAAGAAACCGTTAGTGTTTTTTTCATCAAATTAATTTTTCATTATATTATTTTTATGAAGAAAGGAATTTTACAACATGAAAATTAATTAAAATTGTTATTGATAATTTTTCATTTTTGACTGACCTGAGATTCGAACCCAGGCGGCTGGTTACCCTGACATGTTTCGAACACAACCACTTGATCTCTTCAGAGGGATTTGCCGTCTTACACTCGTAGCCATCGATGACTGCTGACGTCAATAGTCAAACATCAATCCTTAAACCAAATCGTATTTTAACCTTTGGTAGATTGTAATTTGTTTTTTATCGAAAGATTATCCATTTTAATTGATTTTACATGTTCTTCCTTACTTCTGTTTTTTCGTACTTTTTGTCAAGAATTCTTCTTGAAGTCCAAAGTAAATTTTTGTTTTTTCCATTTTGTCTTTCTTTTTCTTGTTCACCTTTTTCAGCACAACTTGAAGGACAAATGTACACATAGTGCTCGTGCCTTAGCTTTAACAATAATTAGTATTGTGGTTATTTTGTCGAACTATTTATGGGTTTTTAATCCAAAATTTAATATTTTTAATCAGGCTTAAGTTCATCAAATTTAAATTTTCATTAAATTATTTTTATGAAGAAAGTAATTTTACAACATGAAAATTAATTAAAATTGTTATTGATAATTTTTCATTCTTGACTGACCTGAGATTCGAACCCAGGCGGCTGGCCTGAGATTCGCAGCCTGGCGGCTGGCCTGAGATTCGAACCCAGGCGGCTGGTTACCCTGACATGTTTCGATCACAACCACTTGATCTCTTCAGAGGGATTTGCCTTCTTACACTCGCAGCCATCGATTATGTATCATGCCGACACTGGTAATAGGAATGGGCAAAAAATATCGATATATCAAAATATCGATATTTTAATAAAAAATAATCGATATATATCGCCGATATTTAAAATACCGATGTATCGATGTATCGATATTGAAATACGACTATCGAATTCGATATTTTTTAAAGTCAGTCTTCATTAAAAACACAAAAACTTAGCCGCTTTTCAAACAATATGTTTTTTAAAGAATTGGCATCACTGCATGCATCATATGTTTTTTTAATTTATATGAAGATTTTTAAAGATTGGCATTTATAAGAAGAATTATGAAAAAAGCGAGGTTTTCAAATTGCAGGTTTCTAATTAAAACAGCAAAGTCAAACGAACTTGAAAAGATTTATTTCATGCGGTTTTGGAACAATATATGTGCCTATATATGTATATTTAGAATAATAATAAAATTTGTGCATATATGTATGTATGTATGTATATTAAATTTTTTTATTTGGTAATAGTTTCAGTAAAATATGTTCGATATATCGATACATCGATATTTTTGAAATAATAAATATCGATACTCTTAAAAAATATCGATTCGATATATATCGATATATTTTTTCAATTTGCCCATTTCTAACTGGTTATACTAAAAATGTGAAAAAAAAAATTTTCCTACGTGTAGTTTTGGATGTGTCAATTTTTAAAAGCAGCTGTCCAACGTACTTTTTTCGGACCGGCTTGAAAACCTATCGGTAATTTTGTTTAATAAATTCATTTCAATAACATGTCCTTGCCGCGAATAAGTTGTCACAATGATCCAAACGTGTTTTGTGGTGACTTTACGTGGAATTAATCTGAAAAAAATTATTTATCCAGACGTAAAATCAGCCAGAAGACCTCTACCACATTCCCAGGAAGTACCTGTTCCAAAATTATGCTCTAAAAATGAACCCTTGTTTGAAGAAATCCTTGACAAAAAGAGTAGCGATAGTGATTTTAAAGAAATACCGTCTACTAACCCCAAACCATTTATATATATATATATATATATATATATATATATATATATATAAGAATAATTAAATGATAATTGAATTACCTATTGGCTTCTAGACTAAAAGAAAGAAACTTGTTGGCATCACATACAAAAGTGACATACTACCGCAAAAGAGAGCAACCTCACCACAATTTGTTCATTCGGAAGACGATATTGTATATTGTTCTGATGTGCAAGGCCTTATTCTGCCAATGGGTCTTTCCGAATACCAGCCAAATGAATAGCGCCTCTTTATAGATAGCTGCAAACGAAGTCTGAAGGGTGTACTTTTACACAATGGCAATACATATGGCTCAATTCCAATTGCCCATTCTACAAGAAGAAGAATATCTAAATACATATCGCACTTGTGCTAGACAAAATCAAATATAACGAGCACCAATGGATTATTTGTGTTGATCTTAAGATGACTAATTTCTTATTAGGACAGCAAAGTGGATTCACCAAAAATCCAAGTTTTTATTGTCTGTGGGACAGCCGGGACAAGAACCTACATTGGGAAAAACGAAATTGGCCAGTACGTGAATCCACATTTAGTTCCAAAAGAAAAAATTATATTGGCCCCTTGCACATTAAACTAGGTCTTATGAAGCAGTTTGTCAAAGCCCTGGATAAAAATGGCCGGTGTTTCTCTTATTTAACGACAAAATTTCCAGGACTAAGCTTAGAGAAGATAAAAGCGGGAGTTGTTGATGGTCCACAAATAAAAATATTAATTAAAGATTCCAGTTTCCTTAATTCAATGAATGGTTTGGAACGGTCTGCTTGGCCTTCTTCTGTTAAAGTATTAAAAACTTTCTTGGAAATTACAAGTCAAGCAACTACCGCGAAAACGCTAACGACATGCTAGACAACTTTAGAAACTTGGAATGCATCATGTATATCAAATTGCACCACCTTCATAGTCATCTTGACCGATTCCCAGATAATCTTGGATCTTGTAGCGATGAGAAAGGGGAGCGGTTTCATCAGGATCTGAAAACTATGGAAGGGAGGTACCAAGGCCGATGGGATGAGACCTTCCCACTGCACATCATTCACGAAAGTCACGAAAAATTAAGTTTTTATGTAAATAATAATGCAAAAAATCATATACATATATGCGCAAAAGCGAAATATATGAAAACTACACGTAAGAATTCAAACTTTTTGTTATTTTTGTAATCAGTATGAAGTCCTAGTTTAATAAATATATACAGCTGCTTGGCACCAAAAACTAGTGTTGACTTGTGTTATCAAAGATAAATTTATTTAAACAGTACACCGATAGAAAAGGCTTCAAAACGCTGTTTTTTTTTTTTTTTTTTTTTTTTGACATCAGTACGATGACAAGTGTCTTCGTTTTTGATCCCATGACACTTATCATCATTGTGATGTCAGCCTTAACATCACTTGGCCAAATTGTCATCGGGGTCAAAAATTTTAATTATGTTATCATGTAGCTGAGTTGGGTTAGCAAGAATTAAATGGGTTAATTTTATAAATTAATATAACTATATTTAATATAATTCAAATGAAAATGTTTGGATTGCTAAATAAATAAATATAATATGAAATATGTACATTTTAAATGCTTCTTTAAGCGAAACACAAATTCAACTAGTAACATTTATTTAAAGGATTGTACTTTATATACAAAAGGCAATTACTGCTTAATTTAATAATAATTATAAGTACTTATCTAAATTCGAATATATTCAGCGAAATACTTTTCAGCTACTTGACTTTAAAGAAAAGTTTTTTTATATATATTTTAAAAGAATATTTTATACATTCAGCTTAAAAAGCTGAATTTGTTTAACTTCAAATACAATTAAGCAGCAATTGAATTAAGGCATGAGACTTAAAACAAAAAATTATTAAAATTGCAGATTCTATCTTTAAAACCTAATTCAGCAAGATCAATAATTATTAAACGATAAAACTTATAACACCAAAAATTTAATTTAGCAAACGATTGTACTTTTAAATGAAAAGGCGAGTTCTGCTGAACTTAATTATAGTTTTTATATTCAGCAAACTATTATGACACCACATTTTTTTATTCAATGAATTGTTATAGAATTGATAAAAAGAAAGAGTAAATGTTGGAAAGAGCAAACTATGAAAAATGTCAACCAAATGTTTTTTTATCCCCTCCACCACAATTAGTTGTGAAGAGGGTATATTATGTTTGTCATTCCGTGTGAAACTTTTTTATTATTCATCTCAGACCCCATAAAGTGTATATATTCTGGTTCCTTGAGTAATTCCAAGTTGATTTAGCCATGTCCGTCTGGCTGTCCGTCTGTTGAAAACGCGCTCACTTTCGAAAAACTCAAAAGAACTAAACAAACTGGATGTCAAATTGCTTGTAGTTATCCTAAGCAGTTTGGGATTGAAATTCAGCAAAATCCGTTTAGTCGGATCAGAGCTATGAATCAAAATGTGGAACAACCTTAAAAAAAATTGATAATTTTTTTACAAAAACTAACATAAATGGTGGAATAATGCACAGAATGACATAAGATTTTGCAAGAATTTGTCTTATTCAACTGGAAATCACGCTGTAAAATTGATCAGTCAGATCAGTCCATAATTTACCCTAGGCCCCATATAAACCCTACTTCCGGAAAACAGTTAAGTACGCCTAAAACCGTAAAAAATAATAACAAAATTTGGTGCATCACAGTTTTATAGAACTAGAAATGACACTGTGAAATTTGGTGAAGATCGGTGCATAACTTACCATAGGCCTCATTTAAAGCCCACTCTGGTAAAATAATTAAATACGCGGTAAACTTTCTTTCAGTTTAGCTTCATATGGCCACAAAAAATGTTATGCAATTTTGTGATATACGGTCCATAATTTACCATAGATTCCATTTTCGCAGCCTTCTGAAATTCTCTGCAAACGCTTAAACTAATTGCACCGCTGTATTGAAATTAATGTTTTTTAATACCAGAAATCGTTCTGCAGAATTTGGGATGAATGGTTCATAGCTTACCATGGCTTTTATATAATTTGTTCTCCTGAAAATCATTTAAGTTCAGCTTAAACTGATATTCTACTCAAGCTTTTTAAAATTGAATCTCATTGTCGGTCAATAATGTTGTATAGGTCTAAACCGCAACAAATTTTAATGCAGATGTCTGTTTTTACAAAGATTATAATAATAAATAGACATCATACAGATATTACTCCTAAAACATGCAAAGTGTCGGTGGAGGGTATCAAAGATTCGGTACAGCCGAATATAGCACTCTAACTTGTTCAGTTTTACTTTTGTTATGGTTTTTTTCATTTTATTAAATATTGTCAACTTTTTGTTTATGAGAAACATCAAAACCAAACAAACAAAAAGCGGCAAATCGCTAAAATTTCCCCTAAGCCGCTGATTCAGCCACACTTTTAATATGTCAAGCTTAAAATGTCAATTTTAATTTGAACAATTTTACCTAAGTTTTTCTTGGTATTCAACAAATTAATTAACAAAGTTTCGTTTAAATGTGCTAAATTCCCAATTCATACTGTTGACATGAAACGAAATATATTGTTGATGCATTTCACTGGTTGCTTAGGCCAGATCGTCAGGAAACTTCATCCAAAGATTTTAGAAAAACTTTAGATATTATACAAATAAAACTGTTAAGCGAATTTAACATTTTTTTTGACATAACTTTAGCGATAACTTTTTGTTGACAGTTTGCTATTTACCTTAATACAGTTAAAAAAAGCCGAATAAAATATTTCATATAGGCATGTTCATAGCTTAATACAGCAAGTTATATATTTAAAATGTATTCAGCATATTTAGCAAACTACTTAAAAGTTGATAACAATATATAACACAATTTGTTCTATATATATAAATAAGGAAATATCATTTAGCCAAAGTTAAAGAAGATAGATATTTTAATGCTTTGAATATTTTTTAAGTTAAATTAAATTCAGCTAGCTGAATATCATTTTCATTACTTAAATAGCTTGTTATTTCTTTGGCTTATGATCTGCTGAAATTTTATCGCTGCTAAAGTTACAAAAAAAGCTAAATTCAGCCAGCTGAATTTTTATATATAATAATTTAAACTAAAATTTCAGCTTTATTTTAATAAAGCTCATATTAAATGCTCGCTTTAAGCACTTTAACAAAAAGGATATTATTCAGCAAAGGTCTAAAAAAATGAGTTAATAGTAGGAAGATAATATGTAATATAGTTAGTATATATACAATAAGTATTCATATATGAATACAATAAGTATTCTTTTTTTAAGAAAAAACCTAAAGTCAGCAACAGCAAAAATAGCTGCATTTTTAAAATAGTAGAATAGTTTAAGTGTTTAAGTGAATTCAAAGGGTTACGAAGTTTGGGGTCTCTACTACCTTCAATATATTTAATAATTTTTTATTTGAAATTAATTTTTTTATGTAAAACCAAATTTATTTACTTTGCTGTAAAATTCATTTTATATTAATATAAATTGCAAATATTTTAAAGCACTTTTTATTCAATAGAAAATATTTTTTGTTTTAAATTATTATTGATAGTATTATAAATACATAAACAACCAAAAAAAACATATAAATTCTTTTGTTTCGTTATTTGTATACTTTTTTTAAATGTTTTAAGAATATTTAGCAATTTTTAGCAAAAGCTAATATTTTAAAAGATTTTTTTTAGTTAAAAACCCACCTTTCCAAAAAAAAATTAAACTTCTCCAAACTTACACCAACTCCTAAATAATTTTTTTTTGTTTATCCAACAATTATATTTTTGCAGAGGAGCGGGTATGGAATCAAGGCATGATTTACTTAGTAAAAAACTCGAACGTGAAATGCAGCCACAACATCAACACCAACAACAGCATCACCATCATCATCATCAGCAGCATCAGCAATTTTTGATGACAACACCAACCTGACCCATTACAACAACAGCGGCAGCAAATAATCCCCAACAACATACACAACATAGTCAGCATCAACTTCAGCAGCAGCAACATATTCACCAACAACAACAGCAGCAGCAGCAACAACATTATCAACATTATGTAACTCAACCCCTACATCAGGCCCATGTAAATCCCCAACAAAATCCGCATTCGGCAGCAGCACCACATCATAATCAACATCATCATTATGTAAGTAATGCTGCAACAATAGCTGCCACCCATCACATACCAACAACCTTAATAGCCGGCGCACCACCCGGCTCAGCTACAGGTCTCTATTCATATGTATTGCCACCAGCTACTCATATAGCAGCATAGTACGTGGCAAAGCAGTTTTTAGTTGGAAAATTTTAAAATGATTATTTAAAGAAATTTCGTTGAAATACAAATTTTACAAAAAGAAAAACGGTTTAGAAAGAAGTAAAAAACAAAAATTAGGCGCGCAAAAATAATATACCAGATTCAAAAAGACAGGGCAAAGCAGAACAAACAGATAAAGGAAGTCGTAGGTGTAGGTGTATCATAATTAAGAATATGTTGTGTTAATGTCTTTAGAAAAATATACATACAATATAGAAAAAATTAAATTTAAAACAAACAAAAAAAATACCAAAATATAATAAAATATTTAAAAAAAGCTGTTAAATACTTTGAAGCCTTTATTAGAGGTTTATAAACAATGTTTAGCAACATTTTTGATTAAATAAAGTTTGTAAGCAAATGTTTATTATGTTTAGAAACATAATAACAATTCGGTTAATTGCTTTAAAGTGAATTAAAAATTATATAGAAATTATACATCATACGGCATATCAAATGAGTTTCGTTTGTAGAAAGATGGCATAGTATTGTAGTGCTAGGCTTCATAATTCAGCATAAAGATTTATGCAACATTATAAGAACAACAGAAAAAAAGTTTAGATATATATTTTTTTTTTAATAATAACAATAACAAATTTTTTAATAATTATAAAAACCCCAGTTAAATAATAAACTAAAAAATAAAAATGATATAAATTACAAAAAATAAAATTAGATTTAAAGCGGTAGTTTGACAAAAAGAAAAAAAGTATTTTAAAGCCCATAAACGACCCTCATTACAGCAAAAAAAAAAACAGAATTCGCATGGTAAAACAATTACATCATTTCGAAACAAAAAGCATCACATGATTTTTAAATAAGTTTTTCAATAATATGTGTATTTACTTTTACTGAAATGTGATTATTTTTCTTTTATTTATTTTTTCTCCAGCTGAATTGTAGAGTTTTCATAGGAAATTAAATTTAAAATAGCTGAATACAACCTTTTAAATTTTATTATTAATGGTTCAAGAACTTAGGATAAAACTTAATTCAGCCACAAAATAAGTGAAATTTTAACTACCAGCTATCAAGATACCGCAGCAATATAACTTAGCAACGATTTTTATAGCTGAAAAGCTGAATTATATGTATAAAAATTCTAATTTTTTAAATCAGCAAAAGACGAGAAATTAACATCAGCAGTTGCTGACTATAAAAACACAAGTGAGTGCAATTCAGCAATGAATTCTACAGCTGAATTAATATTAAGGCACAATTGCAAATTAATTAAAAAAAATTTTTGATTTAACTAATAAACAAAGTCATAAATAACTCATTCAGCAAAATTTTAAACACCGCAAATTGAGAACGTACTCATACATTTTCTGCTTCTGTTTACCAGAAATCTTTTTAATGCAATAAAGCGCAATTAAGCTGAACAAATTGTATTATATGTAGCTGTATTCAGCAATATTTTCAACAGCCAATAAGAAAATTATAAAAAATAAACTGTTTCCGTTTTCAGAAAGTCATATTTTTTTGTTATATAATGTATCACAGCTGAATATGTTTGCCTTTAAATACAATTTAGCAGCAATTAAACCTTTTTAATTAAAGATTTTAAAAGCTAATTATAATTGAAAACATAAGAATTATAATAAAGTTTATTTAAAATTGCAGATTCCACCTTCACAACCTAATTCAGCAAGCGGAAAAGTTATTAAAATTAAAGATTTATAGTTTTCTTTATTCGATAATATCTTTTTATCACCAAAAATCTAATTCAAGAAACATTCAGCTGATTTTACAAAAATGAAAATCTAATTAATGCCAAATCGGAAGAGTTTTCATACAAAAAATTCAATTATTATTAAAACTACAGCAATATTTTAGATAGTTTCTAAAAAATAAAAGAAAATTTTTTTCTGCAAAATAACAGTTCACCTACAACTTTAATAGCTAAACGAGGGATTAGGCACGATTATCGATTGAAAAGAAATGTTTTCTTTTTAATAAACCTAATTCAGCTTATAATTTAATGGCAAAACAGTTGATTATAATTTTTAACACAATTTTGCTTTAAGTTTTAATGATTTTTCAATTTAAATTTTTACTGGTTACAATTCAGCTTACGATTTTGCATGCTGTTTTGAACATCATTTTGTTTTAAGGTTTTAATGATTTTACAATTGATGTTTTAAGTTCTTACAATTCAGCTTAAGATTTTCCATGATGTTTTTTTATCTACTTCATTAAATACATTTTACCATTGAAAACCAAAAAAGAAACCAAAAAAAAAAGGAATTGATAACCATAGACTTCAGTTTCCAATTACAAGTAATATTCAGCTAGCTGAATACAAACAATTTAATATATACAAACGCATATATATATATATAATATATAAATAAAACATTTAAATTTATATAAATAAATAAAGCTTATTCGTAATTATGACAGAAAATTAATATAAAAATTAAATTAAAAAAATAAAATGGAAAAATAGTTTAGACAGTTTAAGTATAGCTTAACCGTATGTGCCCTTTTTTAGATGAAAAAAAAAAACAAAAATATTGAAAACAACAACAACAAAGCTCTTTTTACTTTTTTCCCTTATGATTTAATAAATATTTTATAAATAATTAATTATGAAAAAACAAGTAATTGAAACAATGAAAACAACGACAAACAAAAGCAATTTGCTAATAGAGTTAAAAGCAATGTTGCCTAAGGATTTTTAGCAACAAAACAAACAAAAAGTTATTAAAATTTATTAAAAAGAAATTTAAGAAAGGTTTCCAAAATTTTAGAAAAACTAACAATTACAAGAATTTCTTACAAAGAATGAGAAAAATATTGAAATATATTCATTTATATAGAAATAAAACAAAAATTATTCAACAAAACATTTCAATTAAAAAAAAAAAAACATTAAAGACTTTTTTAAACTGAAATATAAAAATGAAATAGAAACCATAAAACAGGATGTTAAAAAAAAGGAAACTTAAATTCAGCGGAATTAAGTTTTCAAACAAATATAAAAATTTCTCTTACTTACTATAATAAAACTTTAAACAATTAATAAAACTAACTAATAATATGTTAAACTAACTAACTAACTACTACAACAGCAACAACAACAACAAAAATAAAACTTTATACTTAACCTAAAACTCTACTCTCTACATATATTTCCGCCCACTTTTAACAAAACAAACTTTATATACAATGGCATTAACAAGAAAATAAAATATTTATATTAAAACAAAAACCAACAACCAACAACATTAACAATTTTAGATAAATTTTTAAATTGTTTAACCAAATAAAAAATGCAGTTACAACAACAACAACAAAATAGACATTTAAAAGGGCCTAAACCTAAACAGGAGTTTTCTTTTTTAAGAAAAAAGCTAGAACAATCACCATTTAACTGTTAAAAAGCTCCTACTCATGAATCTAAACATTCAAATCAATGAAAGAAAATTTCAATACAACAAACCAAAACATATCAATTAATTTAATTAAACGAAAAAACTTGGGGTTTTATTTAACTAAAAAGAAAATTATTATTAAAAAAAAAAAAATATTTTTAGTAAATTTTTTAAACTTTAAACTAAAAATAACAAAACATTTAATAACAAGTTTTTGTTTAAATTATTATTGAAAAAAATAGAAATATTTTTAGTAAATTAAGTTTAAAATAAAAGTAAAACCTTTATTTAATTAAATAAAAATAAGAAGATTTAATGAAAAACAAAAAAAAAAAAAAGAAAGTAAAAAATGAATTTGTTTATTACCAAAGTTGTCCTTACTAAATATCAATTATTAATTGTTTAAAGCAAAACAAACAAACATTACATTATTAAAATAAAAATAAAAAAAAAAACAAAAGAAATATTTTAAAATTATAGAAAAAAAAATTATTTAAAATACATTAAAACATAAAAATTAAAAGAAAACAATTAACAAGTAGTTTTAAACTAGACAAACCAAAGTTTATAATTTATTATTTTACAACAACAACAAAAGAAGTAATTTTATATTTAATTTATTTAAACAAACAAAAAATCATTTAGCTTTTTTAAAAAAAATTTACATGATTTCATTTAAGAAATTATTTTATAATTCATTTTTTTACTAAAAATTCCGTCCATTATTAATAATTTACTCTCCCCTAACAATACTTAAAATAACACTGGGTTACAAACTAAAATGTTCAAATCAAACTAATAACTTATTTAAGTACCTTGGCATTTTTTTTTTTTTTTTGGTTAAGCAACATTTTTGCAGTACAATTGCTTAAAGTTAATATTGAAAAAAATCTTCCAATTAAAAAATTTTACACCAAAAATCTAATTCAGCTTAGATTATATAAGCTGAATTGCAACGAAATCATAATTTACGATATTTTGGTCATGTTTAATTAAAAGGAAATCAATTCAGCTAGCTTTTTCATAATTAAAACTTAATTCAGCTAATATTTTTTAGCTGAATGGCATTAATTGTGAGTTATCAGATACAAAGTTTATATTCTATCAACAACAGAATCAAAATTTGATATTACAGAACTTTTCGCTTATAGTCCACTACTCCAGTTGCACAACTTCTGTGGACTATAAACGATTTTTTTTTTTATAAGCCATTTTATGGAAAATAAGTGAAATCTATAATAATTCACATTTTGGACTATATAAATGTTATTTTCTTCAATAAAACCATTATTTTTAAACATAAGAAAAGTTTATTTAAAACATAACCAAATATTGATTTAATTGAAATAAATTATTAAAAATAATAGTTGCGAGAAAGGTAAATAAAAACATGTTGCCTGTTGATTAAAAAATATAAAAAACAGAGTGGACTATAAGCGACCATTTTTGCATAAAGAATTATAAATGCGTGCTAAGAAAATGTGGCTTTTAAACGAAAATGGACTACAAGCGAAATGGACCTTAGAACAAATAATTTGTATGAAATTCGAAAAAATGTGCAAGTGAATATGACAGTTTTGGCTTTAATCCGTTTTTGGCCTTTAAGCGAAATGGACTATAAGCGAAAAGTACTGTAGTATTAAAAAAAAAAAAAAATAAAAATCTAATTCAGCTTATATTTTTAGCTGAATTGCAGGAGAATTATAGTTTGCAATATTTTACACAAGCTTTCTCAATAAAGATTACTATTTTTGTTAATAAAAACCTAATTCAGCAGGCTTATTTCTTTTTAAAAGTAAAATTTTTTACATAAGACATTCCCTTACATTAAAATAGCTGAATAGCAGTAAAAATACAACTGAAGCTAAAATTTAGGAAAAAATCTTTATTCAGCTAACATTTAAATAGCTGAATTACAGCAAAAATGCGGATGAAACCAAAAAAGTAATTTAATTCAACTATTAAGAATTCATCAAATCTTTTTAAAGCTGAATTGTGATTAAAAAAGCAACAATAACAATCAAGATGGCGTTTGCTTATATGCCAACAACGATTTTTGAGCAAGAACAAAACATCCATATCAAGCATTCTTCATGAGCCAAATTCATGTGTACGGAAGAAAATTATTTGAACACAGCGATGGTTTGTGTAAATTTATTACATTTTAGCCCAGTGTTTACATCAACAAACGATTACTTTAAGTTAAATTATACAAATTTTAACATTTTCGGAATTAAACAACAATTTAAAAAAAATTACTTTAATCTTGAAGAAAAATTTAAATTTATATCTTTATGTAATAAAAAGCAAAACAAACTCATAAGAAATTGTTTGTACTCTACAGCAATTTACTTACTAATGCATATCATAACTTGCGCCTTTTTTTAAGAAAAAAAGTATATATATTAATAATAAAAACAAAACCAAATAAATATATATATTTAATTTTTTTGAAATTTATTCATTTAGTGTATTAAGAACTTAATAATAGCAATGTTTAAAGTATAATTATATTAAATTTAAAAACATAAAAAAAAACAAAAAATATTCAGGTTAAGTCTTAAAACCAAAATTATTTTAGTATAAATACTTAGAGAATTAAAATGTAAACAAAAAAAAAGAAATATGGTATGAAATAAATGTTTATTAAAGTAAGAAACCAAAAAATGCAACAAAAAAAGCAATCTAAACAAATATTTAAAAAAAAAAGTTAAAATTTGTATAATTTTTACAAAAAAGTTTAAAATTCCAGAAAGAAAAACTATTTTAACAATTTTAAGAAGATGCTAATGATTTATCTTATGAAATTTTATTTAGAGAACTCCTAAAATTTTATTATCAAACTCTGGTCTCTCATATTACATCACGTACAATGGATCGATTTAGAGGAAAATATAATTTACAGATAATCTTTAAAATAAGACTACGGTTAAAGGAATCACTTGTTACCAAACTTAAGTCATTGCTGATATCATATAATGATAGCAGAATTAACATTATCTCCGCAATCATGATTATGTTTGCCTGGGATGATGTCATGACTGCAGCATATTTTTGTTTAGGCAAAAACTTTAACCATTAACAAAATATGTATGTTGGTTCACACTTTTATAATTTTTATGAATTATTAAATTAAAAATATCTATTCAGATAAAATGTAATGTGCTCTTGTTATCCCTCAATTTTAAACAAACTTGCTTATGTTAAATCGAGTATAGAAAAGTAAGTTTTGAAATTGTAAAATTTCCTCTTCAAAATTTGTCTTGTACCAAAGCATATTTTTTATAATTAATGAAGATTTTGCAAGTGATCCTTCATCTCAGATAATCCACAACTTCTGTAAGATAAAAAAAAGTACAGAATTCAGTATTTTTTAATTGTGATTTGCAACAAATTTTATTACATAGCGGATTTTATATTCATCAAAATGTCTAATAAAAAAAATGTCTTATATATAATTTCACTACATAAATTACAGGTCAACTTTTGTACTTTTAAAAATCGCTTAAAAAAGTCGCTTAATTATATCTAAAGCAGAGATCAGCAATGAGTAGTGAAAAAGTGAGTAGAGCTAAATCATGACCATTGAAACCAAAAATATGCAATTTCATGTATTTCCTTGTGCGACCAATGAAGGCACAAACAATATATTTATCCGTTTTAGAGACTTTTATGAATTTCGATTTGTTAGTGCATATTTTTGCATATTTTCCCGTTAGCAGCATTTTTGTGCATAATTTAGTTAAATAAGCTTTTTTGCAGCATATTTTAAGCTTATAGCGCATATTTTGCCTTTTTAATGCATATTTTGATACATGATAAATTTTTTTAGATGCTTAAAGGAGCTTTCGCAGAAAATAATTTTTTTTTTCGAAATTCTGTTACTTCAATTTCGCCATCCACATTTAATTTTTACTCTCAAATTGTAAGACAAAGCAGGTTGTCATTAAGGATAAATGTTATGCGATGTGTATAAAACAATAAAACATAGAAATGTAGACCAATCTTTTAGTATACCGATCGACTTAAAATCACTTTTTAACGTGATCTAACGATGTCCATCCGTCCGTCTGTCTGGTTGTCTGCCCACGTTAACCCTCTGCTCTACGTACAAGTTCCAATTTTGTAGATAATTTGATCAAATCAAATAAATGGTGATAATCGGTCTATAATTTCACATATTCCTCATAAAAACTTATTTCCAAATAAGACTCATTGTGTCAGTAAGCCAACTAATTATGATGGTATATAAATAAAATTCGCCCCAAAAATATTTCACTGCAAATTAAATTATTTTTGAATCGTTTCACATTTGCTAAAAGCTCCCATCCATAAATAGCTTTAACTTCCTTTAAATGTTAACAATTTAGCGGCCGTACCTAAAATCCTTTTAAGACAGAATCCCATATGGATGTTAATATCTATATAATATTCGACGCAAACATCTCTTATATGAATTTTAACCTAATATGTGCTTAATGAATTATATTTTTAGGTTTTTTTTTTCAAATTTTGTTATTAAATTGTTCAATATTTTGTTTTAAAATTTTTAACATTTTTAGGGTATATTTTCCAGTTTTTACTGCATATTTAATGCGCATAAAACGTGTTTTTAAGAGTATATTTCTGGTTTCCCTGATCATGACTCATAAATTCTTGTACTTATACGCACTCATACTTATTCCAATGTTATTCAAACTCATATTCACTCACAAGTTTCATTTTATTCATCGTACTCATACTTAGCAACATTTGAAGTGTTTGATTTAGAATCTACTCAACTCAATGTGTATAGGCGAAGTAAAATGCTAGGCTGTCAGATTTGTCCCCGAAATAGCAAAGTGACGATTTGGCAATTACAGTTTACTAAACTTACATGTATGAAGTGGACGATTTTTCGGCCAATTTATCTGGCAGCGCTGATTATTAACGGCCATTTTCACCAAGTTCGGTTATAATAAACTATCGGTTATAGCTGTCAAAACATATTGGTAACCGGAACTTTAATTGAAAGTTAGTTTTAACCGAACTTGGTGAAAATGGCCGTAAGTTGTATTTTTTATCTGTTGTGTTGAAACGGTAAGTGGATGAGCTTAATGAGTTGAATCATTGTGAGTATTGTAACTATTTTCTTGAAATTATAAATCAAGCTGAGGTCATTTATGAGTATGCGTATAATGTCGACGTCGCACTCATATTTATTTCTCTTGTGAGCATGAGTGAATTAGAGTAGTTTAGTTTAAATGATTTTTACGCACGAAAAAACTGTGCAAATAATAGGACCAGTCCAAACACGCGTGTAGAGAGTAGTACACAAGGGACCAGAGCTAGTCCAAAAGTTACCCAATCGTATGGAAAAAACATGGTCTATTTAACATTACGATGTCCTAGGGGAGGACCATATAACCCACCTTTGGACTTCTAAGGAGAAGTTTTAAAACTACTCCATGGTATACTCAAGAGGATTAGTTTTGAAATCGTTTAAAGTCAAAGCATGTCGTTAAAAAACGAAGACATGTCGTCTCACTACAAACACATTTTAACAATGAAATGGTCCATTACGTCAGCCAGTCCATGGAGCAGTCCATTTTATTAAAACGGATCAGGTGGTCCAATTTTATTTGCAGGGGCGATTCATTGCTGATCTCTGATCCAAAGTGAGCAAAGATATGTTAATATTTATAAAGAGTTTTTTGTCTTTTCTTAAATGAGTTTTAAAGAGACTTGCCGTAAGGCAACTTGCCTAAACTGGGTTAAGACTAGGAAAGTTTTCTTTTATAGTGTATGAGCGTATTGAGGGGAGGGAGAGAGAAAATGTTATTCTTCTCTACCCTCTCACCAGTAAACTCAGACTTTCTGAAAAAAAACTTTCATAGTGTGAACCAAGACTAACTGCCAGTTCAACGATTTCGAACGATAAAAAATTTATATGAAAAAAACACTCAGTCTTAAAAATAGTTTCCATATAAAATTCTATGGGAAAGTCTACATTTAAAATCATTGAACAAGCAGTTAATGTATGTATTAAGGAAACTCTGTTATTTGTTCTTGCCAATAAAAGCAACATAAACTTTCATAAAATCATTATGTTTTTCCTAAAAAAGATTCCAAACATTTTAAGTATTGTTATAATAAGTAGTTTGTTTAATTTAATTTAAAAAATATTAGTTATAGTAAAAAACAACTTTGAACCCAAAAAAAAGTATAGAAGCTAATATTTATTTAAGTTTAAATTTGTTTTTCTTATAATTTATTAATAATTTATTGGTTTTATTTTTTTCAAACAACTTTTAAGAAAAAGACATGGAATATATTTATATAAATAAATATAATTAAAATATATAAATTAAACAAAAGACATAAATATGCTGAAACATATTTAATAAATACATTTAAAAAAAAGCCGGCATAAAACAATATTAATTATAATATTAAAAGAAAAATTATAAAAAAAAAATACTATTTATAAATTATTTAAATAATAAAAAGAAGTAAAAATAATTTAAACTAAACAATATATGAATTATGGGAACATTATATTAATTATTATGAAAAACAAGAAAAATTTAATATTAATTAAAGTTATTAAGAAATAATCAACAACAACAAAACCAATACATATCAGAAAAAAAGGAAAACTAACAACAACAAACATCAACTTTTACATGACAGTTAAGAGAAAAACTTATAAAGAAAAAAGAAATATAATTTAAAAACTTTAAAAGACATGTGTTATTTTAATTAAAAACAAAAAAAATATTATAATAAAAAATATTAGAAAAACTATAAATTATTATACTAAAAGAAAGAAAAACAGAATGAATTAAAAAACAAAACGCAATATTTATTAAGAAAAATTTTAAAATAAAAAAAAAAATATTTAGATTTTAATATTTAAAAAAAATTAATAAAATTTAAAAAATATTTATTAAAAACTTAAACCAATATTAACTACAAAAAAAGCAGTTACCAAAAAAACAAAAAAAAAACAAATTCTTGAATTAAAAAAGAAAAAATTAACTCAAATAATTTAAATCTTACTTACTTTTTAAATCATTTAAAACAAAATTATTGAAAAACAAAAACCTTTATAATTTTTAACAAAAATTGCTTTCAATTTTCTTAAAAAAAAAATTATTTTTTTGATTAAAAAATAACTTTATTGCCTTATTTTCTTTGCCGTAACTTTAAAAAATTGCCTTTTTTATTATATAATAATTATTATATTTATTATTAACAATTTTTTTATTAATTATAATTATTAATATTTTTTTATTTTTTTTAATAAAATTTTACTAAATGACCTTTAAAACAAACTAAGTTTTACCAAAATTCTTTTATATTTTTCTTATTATTATTATTATTATGTTAATATTAAAACTATTTATATTTGAAAACTATTTAAAACTTCATTTTTTTGTGTAGTAGTTTTTATGAATTCTATATTATTATTATTAATATTTACATAAATCTACTATATTAAACATAAAACAAAATAAAAATATAATTATGTGTAATAAATAATAAATAATTTTACTTGTTCGTTTCAAAAAAAATTAATTTTTTGTTTTATTTTGAGTTTAGTTTTTTTTTACCAAAAAAATATTTAATTTTAAAAGATTTTGAGCAAAACTTAAGACGTATCAGTTCGCTATGCCCCAATAATCGAAGAAACCACATTGGTACCACACTACAACCAAGGCGAATTCGCTTTACAGGTGGCATTGAAAACATAGATTAGCAATAAACAAAAAGAAACATGTCAAATATTGCTTTTGTTTTTGACTTGACAAAGTAAGAATTTATAGTCGGTCAAGCCCGAGTATATCAATCCATCCGTACATAAATCCATCCAAAGCGGTTTCAATAGTACGGCAAGTACGGATTTTCTTGAATTCAGGGGCCTGATTCTAGCAGTCGTGTTCGAGTATTTCCTCGATTCGAAAGCAATTTAATATCAATACTGAAAAAATAATTTCGATTGATTCAGTATCGACTGAAAGCATTAGAAATCAAATTGCTTTCGAATCGAGAAAGTACTCGATCACGACTGCCAGGATTGTGCCCCAGTACAGAGAGTTTGATTCAAGTGCGGAAATACATAACTTGGGGCAAATCATGGCAGTCGTGATCGAATACTTTTTCGATTCGAAAGTAATTTTATTTCAGTCCTTACTGAACGAATCGGTATTATTTTTTCAGTGTTTGAAAACTCAAATAAATGCTTTACAGTACCAAAAAATAATTTTGATCCGTTCAGTATGGACAGAAAGAATTAGAAATTGAATTGCTTTCGAATCGAAAAAGTATTCGATCACGACTGCCATAATTTGCCTCTTATCCATATTTAATCCCGTATTCGTAATTGATTTAATCCAAAAATGAGATTGATTTAAGGTAAACTAAGATTGAATCAATCTCAAACTTAGCTTGATTCAAGAATTAAGTTGATTTAATCCCGAATTCGTACTTTAAATTCTCCGAAAGTGAAATTAGATTGATTCTAACCTAAATACTAACCCCAGAGACAGAAGGAGCATGTTATAATGATTGATTTACTTACTCGCTTTCTGAATTTAAATTATAAAACACCAGCATCATGCCTGAAATGGTGTCTACTTGAAAAATTTCATGTACATATTTAACTTGACTAAACTAAACTAAAAGGGAGCTTTTAGGTACTTCTTATTTCACTTTTTAAACATGAAAATAATGTATTTTTTTTTTTTTTGGTTTTTCGTGTGGTGTTGTTGTAATATCACGCATATAGAATGCAATGCTGAGAGATGAGACTAATAAGTTGTATAAGATTAAAACGTTCACCTTGTAATTTTACTCTCAAAGTACACAGAAAAAATTCTCCAAAATTTTTCACCAATTAAAGCATTAATCAAAAATAAAATCAGTTTTAATTAAAAATTTAATCAAGTGAATTAAACGTTTAATCAAGTAAATTAAAAGTTTAATTAATACTATTAACTGGTTTAATTGATACTATTAATTTGTTTACTGGTGCTAATTAAATTAATTTTTTAATTAATATCACAAATTTTTTAATTGAAATCAATTTTTTTTTTCGGTGTAGCACTACCAACGTAATTTCAGTATTTTTTTACTTAGCTTAGGAATTTTTTACTTATTTCAAGAAATTCCTTAGTGGTTTTTACTTAAATTTTCAAGTACGACTCGTACTTGAAGTAAGGATAAAAAAAACTTAATTCATCCCGAGTGTTTTTCCCTATGCCACAGTACACTATTCACGGCCCACTAGCAATCATGAACCCGCCAGAACATAATTATGTCATGAGGTAAGAAATGAATCTTAATCTCATAACAAGAAGTTATTTGTGCCAAATGTTATTTAGAACTTTTCAAATATTTATCTGATTGGTTTGCTTTTAATTGATTATAGGATGGGGGTTTATATGGGACCTATGGTTACTTTTGGACCTTCCAGTACAAAATTTTGTTATGACATAGTAGCTATTGTAAAAGGTTTTGTCGCCAAGTTATAGATCAATTAATAAGAAAGTTATGACACTAAGTAAAAGTCATTTGGGGGAGTAGTATTTGTATGGGAGCTACAGTAACGTATGAATCAATTCCAAAAAAAAAATGTTAAAATGATTTAGATTGAACTAAAATAAGTTTGGACCAAATTTAATCTTAACACCGACATAATATTAGTTTATATGCACTAAGATTCAATTTAGCCATGAGGCTTGTATGAGGGCTATGTGAAATTATGGTCCAATTCTCACCAATAGACTTAGTCCTTGTATCAATTGGAAGCTTTAAAACAAAAATTCCGAGCTGTACTTTGCGCACAAGATTTTCATGGACATGGCGAAGTAAATTATACTACCAAAAAAACGGGGGTTCGATTACCGCAAGAGACTCTGGTCTGCTTAATTACAACAAACATAAGGGCTTACCCGACTATTGTTTGGAAACTTATTTTATAATATAATTCGTTATTGTATTTTAAACACATAATAAATTAAAAATACTTTGTTTCTTGAGCAAAATAAACCATATCGTAGGCTTAACATGCATACCAGCATGTAGTTTTTCTTCAGTTTGAGTCTTGAAGTGTATTAAACAAATTATATTTTTCGTTTTTCTGTCAAACTGCACATATATGACATATAAAAAGTTTTTTGTCTCTCCTGTTAACTTTACTCAAAGGGAGTTAGCGCAAACCTGGTATTAAGCCGACGAATCTCGCTAGAAACCTAAATGACAGAAGCAGGGATAAAAAGTATTTACGATTGTAGTTGTTTTTATATTAAGAACCTACCACGGAACTTTTTTAGATAAAATGTTGATCCCTAATTAAAAAAAAATGGCTAAGCAATAAAAAAATTGCATAGTTTTAAATTATTTACTTTGGTTCTTAAACATGAAGAGTACAACTTATGGCCACTATTGCGATGCCAAAGTAACAGCCGTACCTAAATAAGAGTGGCAGGCAGAACGTTTTCTTCCGCTTAGCTTTTAAGCTGATATGCCATACCTAAACAAGTCGTGCCACAAACAGAAGTTTTATCTTTCTTTTTTAAATAAACCCTCATAATGGAAATAAAAAATAGAGATAAAAACAATAGATTGACACAAAAATAGCTAAATATCCCATTATTTATTAACGATTGCGATCAACTTTACTATTGAATGCGCTGTCAAAATCGGAGTTTTCAATTGCAAAGCGTTGGCGCAGCGCTATTTAGTGATGCCTTATACATATTCTATGGGCATGATAATATTTGACAAATATAAAACGCTTGCCGTTTTCGTTAAGGAACGGCTGTAAATGGAAGCAAATCTTAATTCGCATTTGTCTTTCGCTTTTTTTATTTTTTTCTCTTCGCAAATCATCAATATTTTTATTTTATTTAAGTTTTCCAGTTTCTAATTATTGTACATATTTTGACATTTCATTTTTGTCAATCTGCGCCATCTTTAATTTTCAATGCCAGTAAAGGCTAGATTACACTATTATACTTTGTATTAATATATGTCAAAATCTCAAGTAATATGACAAAGTGTGATAGTGTGAATGCAATGTGTCACGAAATTGACAAGTATTAAGAAAAAAGTTTGACATCCCATACGACTTCATCGTTTTTTGAAAAATTTATAAACAATAATACTTTCCATTGGATCAGGGTTGCATTTTATTTCATGTGTGAGTGTTTATACTTTGTGTGATGGTCTGAACACAAACTGTCATGTTACGTTAGATATTTTGACAGTCGCAACAAAACTTATTAGATTTCTATCTCACAAAGTATTATGGAATACGTAAGACTTGTGAGATAGTGTAATCTAGGCTTAAGTGATAGAGAGTAACAAGAGAGTAAAAAAAATACAGAGAGTACCCGGTTGGAATTTAGGTTTCGCATCGAAATTGTATTCGCATGGCAATAGAGAGTAGCACCCCAGTTGAGTTGAAAGTAAAACAACTTCTTGTGTTGAGGTGTAATTTGTTTATGTTCTTGTTAACCTCACTATAACAGAGTTTTAAGCCATAATACAAAAACTGCAAAATCAACTGTACAAGAGTTGGGATGTAAACCTTAAAAGCACCTTAAAAACAATAGCTTATAATTTGTTGTTGTAAGTTAAGCAAACGAAGTTCTCGTTCGGAAATAGATGAACAGGCAGTTAATGTTTGCTTATCTGACCAGAGTTTCCGCTGTGATACTAAAGTACCAAAATGAACCTTTTTTAGGTACCCTTTTGTATAATTTTTAACTATTTTACCCTTTTTAGAAAAAGCACCTACACTTGGTTTTTTTGGCAACACTTTCTTTGTCAACAAATTTAAGTTATAAGAGAGTAAGATAAATGACAATATTTTAGTTGAAGCTCGAAGATTGAAAAAAATAGATTTAGCGAAAATATTTACTCAAATTTAAATAAATTCGTAGCATTTATTTTTTTCTATACCCCAAAGTAGTGCTTCAGTGCTTAATAAGTGTTTTTTGAACATACTCAAAAGAGAAACTTTCAATTCCATGCTTTCGTCTCTTTATTTGTTTGAAACGGATCTGGAAGAATAGACTTCAAGTGGAGTGCATAGTTATAATATTTTTCTTACGAATTCTAAATTAATTTTTCGATAGTAAAGAAAAAATTAAAATCAAAAATACAATATCCCTAATAACATAACCCAGCTATCATAGGCTTTCTTTAAGACGATTGTGTTTAATATATAACTCCTAAAAGTATCTTCTGATGATTATCTGGCAAGTTTCAATAACAAAAATATATTACATTTTATTTATTACTTTTTTATTAATTTTTTGACATGCTCGTCTTTCAATATTGGAACATTTGCCATACATGTCCTTAAACAATCCTTTAATGATTATTTTTGCGACTCTTTGTATGAGTCATATAACAATTACTGAGCTACCTAAATAAGAGCGTTTTTTAAATATGAAAACTTGAATGTCAATTCAATTTCAATAAAACAAATGGACCTAAGGATATATCAAATAAGATTTAACAGCCGTACGCAGAGAAAAAAGCATGTTTAATTATGGTCAACTCCAACAAAACTATATTGAAGGAAATTTTTAAATATAATATGTTTCATTTAACCATATTATTGTCACCGACCATGTTATGGTTTAACTAGTCCACCATCAAGAAGCCACAACCATATTATAGTTGCTTCTAAACATGCTAAGGTTAAATATGACAATGATTTGTTTTTAAATTAACAATAGTATTTTCCTCTTTTTCAACCATGCCATTTAAGTGTCAAACATATTTTAGTTATTTTTAATCATAACATGTTCGAAGGCAACCATAATATGGTTGTTGATTCTTGATGGAGGACTAAATTAACCATAATATGGTTGTCGGTGACAATAATGTAGTAAAATAAAATATAATATGTTTAAAATTTTCTTTAAAAATAGTTTTGTTGGTGGTGACCATATTTAAACATGTTTTTTCTCAGGGTGCGTGTTGGTTTGAATTCACGCTCTAAAGTTTTGTTTCGTATAAATTGTATGAAAATGAGTTTTGACATTTATAAGGCTGAGCATTTCACGAGTTGTAAGATAGTCCCAACATTAGTCTTATCTCAGAATTTCCTCTTTAATTAAATATAATATATGGAATTTAAATTAATAATGATATTTTGTTAGTTAGTCCTTCACCTTGTATTAAGAAAATTAAAAAATTGGAAGTTAAAAGTAAGTCCACTATTATCGCAATATTTTGTTTAGTGAAAAGCCCATTTTTGGTCTTAGCTTCAATGACAAGCGTTAAAGGCCATGACCTCCAGCTTTTTAGAGCACCAGCTGACATGCTTTTGGAATTACACGTTAGATAATCTTAAGACACATCACGAACGACTCCCTCTACGATTAATATAAGCAACTTTCGCTGTGTTTTAGAAATATTCACAGAGGAAAAAGCTTGTGTAACAGCGTATCCCGTACGAGGAATCTGTTACGATTAAAAAATGCGCTCTTCGACGATCAAAAATGTTCTTTATGAAATTCCTAGTAGACTCCTACACGATTGAAAATGGTAGCTACATATACAATACTAGCATATATTTACCCGCTACTTCGTTAGCGTCTCCTTTTTCTTCGTGGACATATTTTTATGCCAAAGTTTATTTTTCTTGGGTTAAACATGTTTAAAATTCTAGCATTTATCCCGATACTTTAGTAGAACCAAAAGCTAAAGAAAAATATCAAATTTCCCGTATTTCCTTTTTTGGGTACTATATTTTTCCCCCATTAAAGTATCAAAAATTTCAGTACTGTAATGGCAGCCCATAATTAAGAACGAATTTGTCAATGAATGGAGGAAAATGTTTTGTAAAAAAAGTACCAAAAATAGTTACGATTTTCACCAATTAAATGTTTGAATTTCGAAAAAGTACCATATTTCGTATTTTTTTGATAAGTATCGAATGTGGTATAAACTTTGTTTCTAAGTTTATTGGTTCAAAAGATAAATGGGGTGTCAAAAAAGTTCCAAAATTCAGGTTTTACTCGTTTACTGCCTAAAAAGGCAGAATTTCAAAACAGTACCAGACACCTGTCCGCTTATTTTTCTAAAGAACAACAATAAGTATTAAATATTTTTTGTATCTCTTTTAGTTTTGAAGATATAAGGTTACCGAATTTTCCCGTTTTTACCCTTTTTACCTACTAAACACTCGAATTTCCAAAAATCCCGTCTTAATGGATCGATTTGGGGAGTAACCAATCTCTGGTCTAAATTTCAAGTTTCTAGGGTCAGCGGTTTGGTCTGGGCGATGATGAATAAGTCAGTCAGTCAGTCACACACGCAACTCTTTTATATGTATAGATATAGGTACGTTAGTGTGTCCCAATGCAATGCATTTGCTCATTTTTGCACCCTACATTAATATTTTTCGTAATTTTTCCGTAAATTTTGTAAATAACGCTTCATAACTTTTAAAATTTTTATGAAAATGAAACAAACCAACAACGTAGTTTGAAAGATCAATTTATTCTTAATAACTTAGAAACAAATATTTTTGAATTCGCTCTCACCACTCTTGCGACATTACATGGGTAAATAATGACAGCTCTCACAAACCTTCCTTGTACTTATTATACAATGCATGAACAATTGAAGTCGACCGCAACGTTACCGTGTCCGCAACATTTACGTTTGAGAAACGAGGCCATAATGCTATGAGGCTTTCCTTTCATCCGTCCGGCTGGCTCGTTGTCTGTCCATATTACCTTGTGCGTAATATAAATAAAGCATTTTGAGATAACTCCATTAATACTGGTTCATACATTTTAATTGTCATTAGGACGAATCCCATTGAAATTTTTAGGAATCAATTCATAATTTTACATATGAGTAGTGCCCTTGCAAACACTGCTTACACATAATATAATAATTTGATAGATATTTTCAAGGCATTAGCTTTTTAAATATGATTTTCGGTATATGTATATCCTCTGCTACGGGCTACAAAGTCAATTTGATCAGCCAAACTTTTTCCAATAAATATTGACGGTATGGCATCAGTGGTGCCTCTAATATTTGCTTCCAATGCTTTAAGAGTTGCTGTTTTGGCGGCATAAGCCAATGACGTAACATAACCCCATGAAAAGTAATCCAGAGGCGTTAAATCGCACGATCGAGGGTGCCAGTGAACAGGAAAAAAAGGTGTCACCAAATTGATTTTGCAATAAATCGGTTGTGAAGCACACGGAATGGCAAGTAGAGCCATCTTGTTAGAACCAACTGTCGTTGATGTTTAGCTGATTAATTTGTTTAAACAAAATTCAGTCAGCATTGCTTACTAGCGGTCGCCATTCATTGCAACGGTAACTATTTGCTCATTTCGAAAGAGCGTGTAAATACGGCAATTTTGCTTATTGATTTAAACATTTTACTAGAAATGAGCTTTGTATAATGTACTAAGTGCTCTGTGAACTTCGGACCAAATTTATTTTTTCAAAATAAGTTTTCACAGTATGGAAACGTTAAGCGATTCATGAAGACTTGCCAAACCTTACGGAACATAACCGTCAACACAGTTTGACATTCTCAGCTGTTAAACCATTGTTATCGATATCAATAGTTATCATGAAGCTTAAGAAAAACACCCGATATATTATCACACAGAAAAATTATTGCCGAATTATTTTCAAATAAACGCTTGTTTGAAATTTTTTTTGATTTCTACAAATTTTTTTACTGATTCAATCAATATTTTTGTTTGATTTTTATTTAACCAACAAAAATGTGGACAACTCTTCAAAAATTTAATAAGCGCGCTATTGGTTTGAAGTTTTCATAATTTTGTATGAAATATTTAACGCTCTTTAATGTTGTCGTCTTTTTGCATTTTTTTTTATTGATTGTAAGCAACACTTCATTATGTGAAATATAAGAACTACAACAAAAAACACATGCAGTCTATTTTTGGACGCTTTAAAAAAGTACAGCAATAAGAAAAATTATAAAATAGCGTGACGAGGTTTGTAGGAAAAAAACAACAAAAACAATAGCAGGTAAAAAAACGTTTCATTTTTTTTAAACCACAGAAAAAACACATCATAAGAAACAAAATAAATTTTTGGTTGGTTTCAAAGTTGGTAAAAAAAAAACAAAATCCCGTATTCAATTTTTTCAAATAGTGTGTTTAAATACATCAAATACAAAAATAGAATGATGGCGGAAAACATATCGAGTCGGTCTGCCGCCGTTTTTGGTTACATTTCTTCTTCATTAGCATAGGAAAGGATAAAGCAACAGTGAGTGATGAAGAAAAACACTGTGAGTATACATAAATATGACTTCGTTCAAAAATTATTCCAACAAAAAATGTGTATCAAAGGCCGCTCTGCTCTGCTTCATCTTCGCCAACAGTGCTTGCTTGTGTGCGCGTCATTGCTTGTGCCAAAACTTTTTTGTTTGATTCAGCAAAATTATTTGTTTGAAATTTATATGAATTTCTGTAAACTTTTTGTTTGATTCTGTAAAATTATTTGTTTGAAAAAATCGTCGTTTTTTTTCAATAAACAAAATGCAAATAAATTGTTTGAATATGCGAATTTGTTTGTAGGACCGATTTTAGACAAAAAATTGTTTGATTCTACAAATTTTTTGTTTGAATTGGAAAAATAATTTTTTCTGTGCACAATAATGGTGTCATTCTGACAACATGTTGTTTTCATTTTAACAGCATATTGACAACATTCAGTAGCCGTTTCGAAAATATATCGAGCCCTAATAGCAAAAATGATGTAACCACACAGAAAAAATGAAAAACCAACTTCAATTAACGTATTTGTTAGAAATTTGTACTATTAATTAAATTCCGTACTGATTTTCCGCCAGCAAACAAATTGATCATATCAATTAACATAAGGCGACCAGATTTTGAAAATAAAAATAGAGGACATAAAGAAAAAAAGTAAAAAATATTTTTGACTAATAATTAATAACTAATCGGATTCTAATACTGTAATTTATAAGATACTCTATCTTGTTGTATTAGAAAGGCACCAAATAAATACAAATACAAATACAAGATTTTTTACTTATATTACAGACAAATTTACATCCCCATATTTATATACTTATAGTAAATTAAAAAAAAAAAATAACATATTGTCGGCTTAAAATGCAAACCTGCTAAATCCACTTTTTAAGTAAATTGAGATTTTGATTCCGTTGGGTAGAGAAAAATATGCCTCATGGACCAGCAATTTGAGTATTGAAGTGTGTCAAATCAACTATATTTTTTGTTTCCTCTCAAGCATTTGTTGAAAGGGAGTCAGCAGGTTTGGATATTAAGCAGACGATATATAAAAATTTACATTAACTTAAGTAAAATTAGTTGGAAAAAATAACGAAACTTAAAAATGCATTGGAGTTACTTATTCAAAATTGTATACTGCAAGTGTATGAGAGTTAAGTAGGCATATGAACAGAACAAGCATGGCACGACATTTACCATACGATTTGACAGAAAAGACCAGTGATCGCCGTGAAATAAAATTTATTTTAATTTATAAAATTTATAAAGATGATAAAAGAGGACACAAATTTTATAGAGGACAGCCAGTTAAAATAGATGATTGTCCTCTATAAAAGAGTACGTATGGTCACCTCAATTAACACATTTTAAAGTTTGAGCTTTTCTTGCTGTTCAGTTTCAATCAATAGGTTTAATTGAAATTTGACCACCAGCAAAAGAGGCTAAATAAACCGTAAACACAAAAAATAAAATATTTTTTCCAATCAACACAGTTAATAGAAACAATCAAAAAATTTTTTGAAAATTTTAAATATTTTAAAGTTTGTGTGTATGTTTTCATATTTGCAAATATACACACAAACATTATAAATTTTATTTTCAATTAAGGGATATTAAGTAATTGGAACAATTAAAAAAATTTTTGAAACAGCATTATTGAATTTCAGTGCAACAACATTTTAAATTTTTATAGTTTGATGAAAATCGATCCTTTTTGATTATTTGCATCATCTCTAAAAATCTTATATCTCTCAGAAGTACCGTTACGCAAAATAAGAGCAAAAGCAATTTCAAACGAAACCCTAGACTTGAAGCAAAAATATTTAAAAAAAACCTTATCCTGTAAAATCTTATTTTTGTTGGTTACATCGTTTTTGCTATTAGGGCTCGATATTGTTCTCAGTTTAGTAAAGATTAACCTATTTTTAGCACAAGCAATAACAAGTTTGTATTTAAAACATAATGTGCATTTATTTATTTTTTTAATATTTTTACTTATACAAATTTGAAGTTTTTTATTTGTTTAGCTGCGCCGTTCGTAAATTATTATGTTCTATAGTATATGTAAAATATATAACCATATAGAACACAATAATTAACGAACGACGATATATACATAATTAATGACAACAGGGCGTTATCAATTTGGCAACAGGTCGTTGTCAATTTAACAACAATGGAATTTTTACAGCTTTGGCTTAATTTTGACACCGTTTTGTTAACAATTTAACAACACATATTCTCGAAGTATAAACAATATTTCGTTATAGTCTTATTAACATTGGTTGCCAATTTTGTTACGTATTTTTTTTTGCTCTGTGTAGAAAAATAGAAGAGAGAAAAACATAAAACTGTTAAAAATAAACTAACGGTAAGTAATCTGTTTACTTAGTTATTGTAACTTCTCATGTACGTAATTTCGAGAAAAGATTTTTAATTTTCTTTCGAGAGACTTCTAGTCTACTCGTTTGCCTAGATCTAGTCTCTTTTAGAGCTCCTATAACAGGCAAAGATAAAATTTAAAGTATCCAACTTTTGAAGATTTTCCAAATATTTTCTCTTTAATCTCTAATTTTTTATTTTCCTTAAATTTTTTCATACATAAAAATATAATTTCATAGAAATAAACCCAACATGAACGAATTTTCAATTAGTAAATATTTCATTTTTGCTACAAAAAATATACAAAACAATATTTATAAATATATATATATAGTAATAGTATATCTACGGAAAGCTTATATTCAAATAAATAAACAAATTATTGCTAGACTCTTTATAGTAAAATTTATAAAAAAAACAAAATTTTTAATATAAATTAAAAAGCAAAAAAAAAATAATAATAAAAAAAGTTTGTAAAAGACAAGTAAGTAGTGAAATTAATTTGAGATATAAAAGAAAATCAAGAAAAAGATAAGTTAAAAAAATTTAAAAAAAAATAAATAAATAACACAAAATAAATAAAAAAGGAATAAGAATGTAAGTAAAACTTTAAATAAATATTTTAGGTTAAAGTTATTTAAAAAAAAAATAAAAAATAGTAATAAAGAAATGAAAATTTGTATGGTAAATTAAACAAAGATTGTGAAAAATAAAAGATATTATTAAAGATATTTAAATATTAACTAATTCAAAACATATCAAACTCGTGCCCGATGAGAAACAAAAAAAAGAGAAAAAATTATTTAATATTTTTCTTTTTCTTTAACAAAATAAAACTTTACAGTTTTTATAAGGTTTTTTATATAAAAAACATTCTTACACATTATTACTTTAAAAACAAATATTATACATTAAAAAAAAAAAAATTATTTACAAATCATAAAAAAAAAATTTAAAAATTAAAAAATATTTTTTTATTATTTAATAAAAAATATAAGAACCCCTTCCTAAAAATTCTTTTTAGACAATTTTTTAAACATTTTAACAAAAAAAAGGTTTTTATTTAAATTCCTTTTTTTAGTTTTCAAACATTCACAAAAAATATTTTATAATAAAATCATATCAATACTATTTACTTAAACTCATAACTCTACTTAAAAAACCAAGCCTTGTTCTTTATATACTATACATAAAAATTATATATATAAAAAAAATAAACAAACAAAAAAAATATATATATTATTATAATTATTATTATACTTATAAATAAACTAAGCTAAATTATACTATATAATTATATATATATATATAAAAAATAAATAAATATTTAGCAAAAATATTGTAATATTGTGAGTTTAAACGTATTGTTAAAATTAGAAAAAAAATTTAAAAAAAAATATATTATTAATGAAAAAAAAATATATTAAAATATTGTTTATTAAAAATCAAGAACAACAACAACAAAATTATTTCAAATCTAAAAAAAAACATTTAATATAACAAATTTTACAGAATTATATAACAAAAACTCTGCTAAATTATTACAATTTATAATTATTTTTTTAATGAAAATCTCTTTGTGTTACTTATTCTTATTTCTTCAGACTTTTGCAATTCTTTCTTTTTTTACATTTTTTTAAACATTTAAAAAACAGGCTTTTTTCTTATTAAACAATATTAAAACAGAAACAACAACAAACAAAATATATATCATAAAATAATGTTTTTAACTGATAAAAAAAAATAAGAAAAATAATACAAAATTCATAAAATACAATATAAATTAATAAATAAAATTTTAAAATTGTTTTGTGTAATTGTACTAAAAATGAAGTTTAATTTTGTGTCCTGAAAAAGCAAAAAGCGGCAAGTATAGAATAAAACTTCCTCATTCAATGGAATAACCAAAATGTTGGTTTTATTAGCCCACAAACTTCACAACATTTTATGTTTAATGTTTAGAAATAATTTCTGGCAGACCTCAGCGACTGAGCCTAACGAACGCCATCCTGTCAGTCCAATTTTGCACCACTTTTTCCAGCAAACCCAGTTTTATTTCGTCAATACACAGAAAAATAAATAAAAATTAATTTCAATTAAAAAATGTGTGATATTAATTAAAGAATAATTAAATTTGCACCAGTAAACAAATTAATAGTATCAATTAAACGTTTGATTCTCTTGATTTAACGTTTATTTTACTTGATTAAAAATTTAATTCACTTGATTAAATTTTTAGTTAAAACGAATTTTATTTTTGATTAATGCTTTATTTGGTTAACAATTTTGAAGAATTTTTTCAGTGTAGTGCGTCAAATATTGTTTTCTTAACGATCAATCGTTGCTGCCTTATCAACATAAATAGACCAGAGGTTTCTCGATTCGAAAGCAATTTTATTTCTTATTCTTTCAGTCGATACTGAACTGAATTATTTTTTCAGTATTGTGAAACTCATATTAATGTAGGAAATGGTAAATCGATTTTGATTCCAATCTAAAATCGATTTTGTGGTAAAAAAATCGACTTTTTGCAATCGAATTTACGCATGCGATTTTATACTGAAATCGATAATTGGGCTTTTAAAATCGATTTTTTTGTTTTTATCAAAATTTTGCCAATTTTAATCTTAATTAAATCGATAAATTATGGGAATACACAATAAAACTTTATCTTTTGTGCGTACATACGTCTGTAGGTATGCTTATGCAGTTTTCCAAGGTAACGTTGTAGTTTTACGTATTTATCTATTAGTACCCTTGGTATACTGCCAACTTTAATATAAGGGCTCTTGTTCTTCAGAAATTAAAGTCATCATTGGACAGTGAACAAAACAGTTCTAAACATATCGTACCGAACCAACCACTAAAAGTCAGCTTCGTGAAAATCAACATATTATAGAAACACAACAGGTGAATTAAGCCATGGCATTCCTGTGGAAATATGATAATATACAAACCGACCAGTGTATGAGCGATATTTAAATCCAGTTATAAGTAGAGCGAAAAAACAAAAAGTATGTATTTTATCCTATCAACAACGAAATTACAAGGAAATATCTCTGCATCTTTCTGACATCAACGACATGCAAACATTTGATTTCTAAAACTAACTTAATAGTAACTTAGCAAATAAACAGTCGGCACTGATCAGGAACTATTGTCATAATCCTTTAAAATACTATCCATACATTCAGACATGTCACAGAAATCAATTCCGGTCAAAATTGATTTCGTTTTATGTAAAGCAAGATACGAAATCATTTCCACTTTCGATCGGAATTAATTTATGTGGCAGGCCTGACTGACTATACAAGAATAAAATTTTAATATGTGAAATTTACATGTACTTGTTCTCTAAAGGACATCTCAAAATTTACACATTTTCCCTTTTTACACGAAATATATAAAAAGTAGTCAAATCTACCCACTGTAAAAATCTCAGTTCAATTTCTCTAGTAGTTTGCCAAAAAAATCATTATGTATCCCCCTTTGTGATATAAGGTATAAGTTTGCAAATTAATCTTGAACGATTTTGAAATCGATTTTAAACTCGATTTTGAGGTTCGATTAATCTATTTCAAAAACCGAAATAAAAAAAGTCGATCGAAAAATCGAAAATCGATTTTGGAATTCATTTACCATTCCCTATATTAATGCTTTTCAACACTGAAAAAATAGTTCCGATCGTTCAGTATTGGATGAAATAATAAGATATTAAATTGCTTTCGAATCGAGAAAATACTCGATCACGATTGCCAGAATCATTAAACGTTTAAACAAGTGAACTTAACGTTTAATCAATTGAATTAAACGTTTAATTAATACTATTAATTTGTTTACTGGTGCATATTTAAGTAATATTTTAATTAATATCACAAATTTTTTAATTGAAACTAATTTTTATTTTTTTCTGTGTGTCCAATCACACGAACGAGGTGGTCAATTCACTTCTTTCAATTTCTTGAGATAATTCGATTACAAAACGTTTGCCTCAACAAAATGATGGCTTCACGTACTGTATGGCATGTTGTGTCGTCTTCTTGAAATCATTTCTCCTCCAAATGATTTACAATGTCATGAGAAAGAAGAAAAAAGCGAATCATTTGCCTGTAGTGTTCGCCATTCGTTGTAATGTTATACAGGTTTCAGATTTAAAGACAAATGGGCCAATGACGCCTTCGGATTGTAGACTGCACCAAACAGTGATTTTTTCGGGATGAATGGAGTCTCAAGAAACTCATGAGAATTGTGTTTTCCTTAAAAAACGACAATTGTGCTTCTGTGCTTCTTTAAGTCTGATTCAACTTCCAGTTGATTGTCAGCAATTTCTGGTCCACCGACTTTGATTCTTGAACCAGTTGGATCTTATATGGATTAAGACCAAGATCTTTTCACAAAAATGTCCAAATAGTTAACGGGCAGAGACTAAGTTGCTGAGAACGTTGTCGGATCGATAAATTCGACTTCACTGTCATACTCAAGCCTACAGCGGTGATGGCTTCTTCTGTACGCACGGTACGGATTCGATTTTGATGTATATTTTTCAAAAGAGTTAATGGTGTCATGTTCATAGCATTACGTACTTAGTGCTCAGGTGGAGGGGTATGGGCATCGTCATCTGGACGTGCTCTTTAGGTGAGCGCGAGTTTTAAAAATACATTTCCACATTTTGTAAACATGTTTACCTAAAAAATGTCAGGCAAATTGCATTAGTATGACAGTTACTGTTATCGCTACGAAAATTTCTATGCGAATAAAAATAACTCCCTTTATGTTTTTATTTTATTATCAATCTTTCGAGGATTATAGGGCCATAACAAATTCTCCTCTTTGACTTCGATCACTTGCTAATGACTGCAGTTGACTACAACTCATCCTCTGAGCTGGTGCTTCCTTCTGTTATTGTCATTCCCAGGTACGGCCGCTTTTGTAATGTCGCGATTGGGTTGACATCCTTACTTGTTGCATTCCAAGACTCGCATTCGTACAGAAGCGCAGACACGTGCTTAAAGTGTTGAATATTTTTAGCTTTGTGTTGAAAGATATGTGCGGAGATCTCCAAGTGGGATTCAAACGGCCAAAATCTTGGTTGCTGGCATTTTTTTAATACGGATGTCAGAACTAGATCTGCCGGATGCAGTCAGCATATTCCCAAAGCAACAGAATGTTGCAATATCTTCCAGATTTGAAGACGCGCCGTATTTGTGGCGTGGATTTGCATAATTTTCGCTTTGCCAATGTTTTTTTAAGGCCGCCTTTTGATGTTTCTGCCTGTACATAATCTAGAAGGCAAATGTCATTGGCGTAATCGAGATCTTGCAGTCTCTGTTGAATCCCCAGGTTGTACCTTTTGGTACATACGCATTTGTATTTTCAAAATAAGTATTTTTTTATTAATTGCATCTTATTTATTGTTTTTGTTTTTATTGCGTTAATTGCTAAAAAAAAAACTAAATTTAATCTTAAAAAATTGGATTTGCTGGAAATCGCTTAAACACTTGTTGTAATAACCTTTTTAAATCTTAAAAAAAAAACATTTTTTCAAGCATTAAGCTTATATCCAACATTATTTTCTTGGCATGAAACTAAAAATACAATTAGATATAATAATAAAGAAAATACCCGAAATATTTCCAAAATTAAAAAAATATCATCGGCAAAATGCACAAATCAAATACATATTTTATTCCCGTTTTCAGAATCCCAGATTTGCGTATAAATCACAATATTTGACAACTCTGCGTTTGCAAGCAATTAGCCATTACTGAAACCTCTCAGTATTGTTTTAACAGGGTGCTCATTTAATTTCTGTGAAGGAAATATTCTATACAAATAGTGATGTAATAACGCCCTATTTCCTATGCACAGTCGCCATTAAAAAATGTCTTAACTAAGTAAAGTACAAAAAAAAAACTTGTAACAGCCTCAAAAACAAAAAAATGTAAAAAGGTTTATTAGCAAATCTTTAAACCCATCCTAACAGGGTAGTGCAGCCACAATTTAAAGAACATGGCAAAAGTTGCTTCACTTATTCCGCGTCCACGCTTGTAATTTTTGTTGCAGCAATTTGAGAGTTTTTAGTTGAGAGAGGTTCATACAACTTTTCGTGGAATATTTCATTTGTTCGTAATTCTAACTTGCAGTTGCATTGATATTGTACGATGAAATTAACATATGGTTTTACTTAGGCAACACATACAAAATGACAACAAAAATTTCTAGCCTAGCGAAAAATAGTTCTTGTTTTTATTACATTAATTACACTGTTCTCGAAATTGACACTTTTTTAGACAAGCCGGGCACATGGCGTTTTAGCATAATTCGGGTACGCTGAATCCAATGGTGCCCACCGTTTTTTTTTTTTTAGATTAGCTCTAATTTTCGAGATATTTGTACCGTTATTTCGAAAATGGAGGAGGTTACACAACCTATATGTATTCGCGTAATTCAAAAACGGTTTAGTTATTGAAAATTACTAAAAAAAACCCGAAATTTAATTTAAGAAAAGTAAAACGTTTATTTAATATGAACAGTCGTTTTAGTCTTGAAGGAAATAATTCCCAGTTTCTACAAAGTATTATTGCAAAAAATAATGCATTTAAATGTATTTTGTTTGCTTAGTAATCACAAGAATTAAAATTTCACAAAAATAAAATGTTTTTCACAATTTTACACTTCTTTAATTCAAAATGGCGCGCACTAACCATAAGTATGTAAACAAACACAAGGAACCAACGGAACCAACATAAATAACTTTTGACACCAGGGTTCCAAATGGGGTAAACAGCTGACAAACATATGGGCCAACGAGTTTACCTTGTGTAAATATACCTTGACAGCTGCAGACCAGAGAACCAAGTCCATTGGCTCGCCGCCGCCGCTTGATTTCCCCAAGCCGCGCCGCCACCGAATTACAAAGCATAGACGGCTCAATTAAAGCCGCCGATAATGGCAGCTGCACCGTGAAATTTCTTAATTTGTGTGACTAAAGCGGCACATACACTTGTAATATTATTGTATATGATATTCGCCATATTATTTTCATGTTGTCCTATATTTTACAATAAGTCGCACAATAGTTTCATTCACTCAATAAAAAGGCAAACATAACCTATAGGAATAACATAAACAGCATTGTACAATGTTGCCAACATACTTCAGTTACTTTTCGTTGTGCAATAAAAATCAAAAGTCTTTAAATTGTTGCCAATATATTGTTCCACTTTCGAATATCACATACACATTGGCGATATAACTGTACTATACGTAAAATTGAACAATTTTATTGCAAGTGTATTAGCCGCTTAAGTTTATTTTATAGATTTGTATTTTAATGTACTAATTTCTTTGTCAAAAATTTTATGTTTAAGCATCAATGTGCAACATTCAAGTGCCGTTATATTTTCTTAAAATTTTTCAAAGCGTGGTTGAACTTAACAACATGCTAAAATCTCTGCAGGAATATTTTACAAAAAAGACAAGTTAACTACAACAAAATGATTTAGATTCTGAATCTTACTCTGGTAGTCAAGTTTTTAATGTGGCAGAAAAAAGAATAAAATATTACCAGGAGTTGTTAAATAAAAAACAAAAAATTAAAGAAGTGTCTCACATTAAGACACTGTACAAAAAAGACAAGTGAACTACAACAAAATGATTTACACAGCGTTTACATTTGCCAGTACTGGCAAGACAGTAAGCATATACATATTAGTTGGCAAAACAATGCAAAAACAAAATAGCTGTAAAAGTGTTTATGTATTAGTGAAAAAGTTTGAATGAATTGCTACTGTCTTGCCAGTACTGGCAAATGTAAACGCTATGTTACTCTGGTAGTGAAGTTTTTAATGTGGCAGAAAAAAGAATAAAATATTACCAGGAGTTGTTAAATAAAAAACAAAAAATTAAAGAAGTGTCTCACATTAAGACACTGTATGGAAGTGCAGATTTGCAGCTTGTGCTTTAAGTCGATTAGCGCAATTTTGAAATTTAAAGCTTACATTTTTATTAATAATGTATTGCAGAAAGCTTTCCTTTTTGTAAATGGATATGTGGTCCCACAGATAAAATCAGTTTCAAACAGTATTGAGAAAAAAACTAAATTGCACTATCCTTTTATTATTATTTGATGTTTTGTACTTTAACATAAAAATAAATTGAAAGAGAATGAATAGTTTTCCTTAAATCTTGATCTTTCAGGAGAGAAGGGAAAAGAGAATGCCATTTCTTTTCCCCTCTCTCCTAAGTGCCGGTTCATAAAAGTCAAGTTTGACTCGTCAAGTCTTGAACTTTTAGTAGAGAAGGGAAAAGAGAATGTCATTTCTTATCCCCTCTCTCCTAAAAACTAAAGACTTGACGAGTCAAACTTGACGTGTGTGAACCGGCACTTATAATTTTACCTGGCGTTTACATTTGCCAGTACTGGCAAGACAGTAGCAATACATGCAAACCTTTTCACTAATACATGCACACTTTTCCAACTGTATTGTCTACTGTCTAGCAAATTTTGCAGACAGTTAAATTGGACAGTGATTTGACATTTGCTAACAGTAATCTAAAGTTTTGTAAGCAAAAGAGAAAAAAATCACAATGTTAAAAAAAATTAAACATATTTAGCTTTGATTTTTTATATTTTAGTTAAGTTTTATATTTGTTCACACAATAAAGTTATTTTAAGCTTTTTTTAAATTTGTTTAGTTTATACAAAATACATTTAGGGCCATTATTACAACTTGAAGTTAGCTAAAGTTAAGATTAAATTGACAGATAATAATGTGTTATCTGTCAAAAAGCGTCTGTTAACTGTCGGATAACACCAAGTTATAATAATGGCCCTTAGTTGAACTTGCGCTGCTACATTCAAGTTTGACTTATTATTAAAAGTGAACTGTCTTAACTACTGTCTGGACGCCTACGTCACAAAGACAGTTACATAGCGTTTACATTTGCCAGTACTGGCAAGACAGTAGCAATTCATTCAAACTTTTTCACTAATACATAAACACTTTTACAGCTATTTTGTTTTTGCATTGTTTTGCCAACTAATATGTATATGCTTACTGTCTTGCCAGTACTAGCAAATGTAAACGCTGTGTTAGTAGTGTTTTTGGCAACTAATATGTATTTTCTTACTGTCTTGCCAGTACTGTCAAATCTAAACGCTGTGTTAAACATTTCAAACAGCCGCCGATTCATAGACGCAAACGACGCCGCCGATCAATTATACCCGCGCCGCCGCCGCCGATTAAACCCCTTCGGCTTGGTTCACTGTTGCAGACTTTTCTTTCGCAGTTTTTGGATTTGCTGTTTATAAAAAATATTTTATAAATAAATTATAATTAATAACAATTTTGTTGAATTTTGGAAAGAATTGTGTTTGAAAGAAAATATTTTAAATAACACGAAAAAGTGATAACTTAAAATAAAAGCAGCTTGTGTAACTAAAATTAAAAAGGTAAAAAACATTAGTTATCAGCCGCTTTGTTTATTTATTTTTTTTTAACAACAAAAAAAAAGAAAGTTTAAATAACTGTAACATGAAAATGACTCAGTTTCAGGTCATTGAGAAAATTTTAATTGCTATTCGTTGCAAAAGTGAATGAAAATACGAAGTCCAACAAATCAAAAAGGCAGTCACAAGAGGCGAATAAAAGGGATAATATTGCAAATTCTATAGAAACTAGGAATCATTTCGAAAAGTAAGTAATTACTAAATTAATCGTAGGCAGTTATTGTTAAGCTCGTTAGTTTATTTACAGTTGAAGAACTACTAAATTAAAATGGTAAATAAAAGTTTGCTGGATAATACCACGACTGCCGCGGTGGTTCTAACAAATCCGCAAGAAATTGCTTTGCAATTATTATGCAAACAACTTCTAAAATCTCGTCTCTTTAGAGGCTTTTATGTTGAAAGACGTTATGTGGAAAATGTCCACGGTTATCGTGACATAGTAAGTTTGCAGAAGTCGGAAAATAATTTAAATAAAATGTTGCTCGATTTAAGAGACAAATTGCAACTATTCTACATTCATCAAAATCCTAATATGTGGATTGGTATAACAAGTGGCCCTCTAACTAACATAAGTACACCACAACCTGCGGCTCTTGAAACCCACTTATGGGTGGAAATAAAAGATTTAGCTTTTGGCCAATACTGGTTTAGTATAAAAAGCATACGCTTTCGTGACAATGAAATCATTTTAAAACTAAAAGAAGTTCAACCCGTTGAAGAGGAAGAAGAGCCAAAGCGGGCCCCAAATATAGAAATATGTGATGAAACAAACAACACCCAAGAAACATCAACAACTTCCTCCCAGGCTGATACAACAAACATGCCTGCGCCAGAAAAACAAATAACTTTTGATGATTTTATATTGTTATTGCAACAGTGGTGGGCAACTATTAAACAAACTGTGTATGATTTTATGGCACACGATATTTCCAAAGATACTATTGTGTCCACTCTAAAGTTTTTTGGATTGCTTATTGTTTCTATAACTTCGGGTGCTCTAGTGGGTGTGAAAGTCTTGGGTGGGCTTACTTTACGTTTCATGTTTGAACTGAGTCGTTTACTGCAAGTCTTAACGCCGATTATTGTCAAACTAATTGAGTTGTTAAATAAAATTATTGGTGGCTTTTATATACTTTTGGCAATGATATGGAAAGATACTGTTGGTAATCGCAATCAACCGAAGCATCAAGCTTTGGAATATAAACGTCCCATGTACAGGAGCATAGATTATAATGTGAGGCAAAGAAGGCATGGTTCATCAGGGGGCTATGACACAGTTTTTCAATGAAATTTTTAAAAAAAAAACTTAAAATTTTAAAATTGAAAACGTACAACAAATTTCTAGAAAAGTTTTAGATTTAAAAAAAGGTAAGTATGAATGTATGTATTTAGATCTTGCATATTATTTGAATCAATATTGTGCACATATCAATAAAATTTTAAGGCGTATGAACAAATAGGACCGGGTTTTAAAATTTTTATTCAATAATTTCGATTTTTCATAATGTCGTTTTCTTGTAAATAATTTAATTGATTGCATATTATGCAATGCATAATAACATCTTTTTCCCTTTCGATTTTTGATAAACAAATTTAGATCTCGAAATAAATTATATACATATTTTTGAACCAGTTCTTATAGCCTTTTTACACTGATCAACATCTAACATCTACCATCAATTTGCCACCATTTGCGAAGATGTTAACATCTTTCCATAAGAAATACATAGGGCTAAAAACCAACATCTTTAAAAGATGTTCCTATTTCATTTTATTCCATTCTACATCTTTTGATTATTTTAGTGTCATCACTAGAAAAGTGGCAATAAGTTCTATTATTATTGTGACATCACTGACAAAAAGAAGTTTGTTTTGGAAGAAGCGTTACCATTTGTCGAGTTTTATCTTTTATTGCAATGTTTTTTTGTTAAGTATTTTTTAAACAAATTGAACTTCAAATACATTTTTGAGTTTTCTTTTTAAATTTTGGCACTTTCGTGAGAAAAAACATTTTTAATTAAAAAATTTTTTTTTTTTTTTTTTAAATGGTGAAATTTTTGTTTGATGGTAGATGTTAGATGTGAGCAATGTAAACGAGTGTTTCACATTTTCTACATCTTAATGGTAGATGTTAGATGTTGATCAGTGTAAAAAGCCTATTACCATGATAGAATAAGTACAAGATATAGTCATTAGAAATGTTGTTCTCAATATTAAAAACCATATCGAGCCCTAATAGCAAAAATGATGTAACCAACAACATTTTAGATTTTTGTTTTTTTAATGAAAATCGACATTTTTTGTTAATTTGCATCATCTCTTAAAATCTCATATCTCTGGGAAGTACCGTTACGAAATAAGAGCAAAAGCAATTTCAAACGAAACCCTAGGCTTGAAGTAAAAATATTAAAAAAAAACTTCTCTGTAAAATTTTATTTTTGTTGGTTACATCATTTTTGCTATAAGGGCTCGATATAACGTCAAACAAAGAAATTGTTTTAGTTTTTCCCATAAGAAATCTGGATTTTAAATGAACAATTTCAATGATTAAAATAAAAACTTTGTTTTACACCTGACTCAGACAATGCGACATGTCTTACAAAAATATTTCTGTGGCTGTATGGAAAAACTAGATAACTTCATTTTTTGAAAACACGAGAAAAACACATCTAAAGTTTCAAACATATTTCGCTAATTGCTTAAGTTGAATTTATGTTACAATGCATACGAATTAAACAATACATAATTGTAAATAATGTTAAAGATTTCTGGTTCCATAAAACTAATTTTTTGATATTTAAACCCAATATCAATGTCAGTTATCTAGTTTTTCCGAAAAAAACGTATTTTTCAATTTATTTTAATATTTTAGGGAATTAAGGCAACTTAGGTAATGATTTGTGGAAAAACATTAACTTAGCACGTTAATTCACCTGTTTTTTTTTTACGAAAAAATTAAGTTACCCAGTTTTTCCGAAAAATGTTCTTTACACCAAAACAACGTCCTCGTATCAACGACGAATATGATACCTAAAAGCTTAGAAGATAGTTTAGTACCACTTAGAAACTGAATTTGACAAGATTCAAGTTTGACAGCGCTGCTTTAGTTGACTAGGTAAAACCAGGGGTTTTTTAGCCAATCTTATTAAACAATCTTAGGAGAACGTTGATGGTGTTTATAATGCAGAAAGAAGCGGAAAACGAATTCCATTGAACAACATTTCAGAAGAAATATTAAATGAAGTGAAGACTCACATCGAAAAATTCCCAGTGTACGAGAGCCACTATGGATATTCTCACAGCTCAATAGTGGAGAGGGGATCGACTCAGATTAATTTTCTGAGTCTAAAAATAGACAGATTCTAATTTATATGGACACATAAGCTATGTATTTTTTAAAAAAAAAGGACCACGAGGGAAGATAGAGGGCAATTTCTGCAACTCAGAAACTATCAGGCCGATTTTATTGAAATTTAAAACATAGATAGATTCCTATTCATATAGCCATACTCTCGAAAATTTTGTTTTAAGTACTGTGGTTTAGGGTATCATATGGTCGAGCTTGACCGACTATACTTTCTTACTTGTTTTTAATGAAGTTTGTTTTTTCACAGATTCAAAAAATTTATTCTAAGTCTGTGTTCATACGGCTCATGTCTTATTGACAAGATTGCTAGTTATAGGCGAGAGGGACAAGGTTCGTTGTTTAATTTTGTTATTGTTTTAATATCAAAAAAGCACACATGCATACGCACGACTATACAAAATAAAAAACATGTCGTTAACATGACATGAATCATTTGAACGCCAATTCATGTTCAGAGAAGAAAAAAGAAGAATCTTGTCAATAAGATATGAGCCGTATGAACTCGGACTAAGAAAAAAACTGGATAAATATAGTTTTTATTATGTTTTACTTATAAACAGGGAAACCAGAAATATGCTCAAAAAACACGCTTTATGCGCATTAAATATGCAGTAAAAACTAGAAAATATGCCCTGAAAATGTTAAAATATGCCCTAATAATTAAAATTGCTCATTTGAAGACACAATATTCAACAATTTAATAACAAAATCTTAAAAAAAACCTAAAAGATATTAACATCCGTATGTCATTGTCTTAAAGGGATTTTAGGTACGGTCGCTAAATTCGAAAATAATTTAATTTGAAGTAAAATATTTTTGGCACGAATTAAATTTGAACAGCATCATAATTAGATAGCTTGCATACACAAAGAGTCTAATTTGGATCCGAAAATATAGACCGATTCTCACCATTTGCATAGACTTCGTCCATATTTGATCAAAATATCTACAAGGCTAACATTTACAGACAACCAGCCAGGCGGATGGATGGACATCGTTAGATCACTTTAAAAAGTGATTCTGAGTCAATAGCAATACTAAAAGATTGGTCTAAATACAAATCGCATAACATTTATTCTTATTGACAACCTGCTTTGTCTTACAATTTAAGAGTAAAAATTAAATGTAGATGTCGAAATTAAAGTAACAGATTTTCGAAAAAAAAAATTTTTTTTTATTTGCTGCGAAAGCTATTGTAGGCATCTAAAAAAATGTAATATGAATCAAAATATACATTAAAAAGGCAAAATATGCGCTATAAACCTAAAAAATGCTTCAAAAAGGCTCTTTTAACTAAAATATGCTGCAAATAGTAAAATATGCAAAAATATGCACTAACAAATCGATGCCAAAATTCATAAAAAGCTCTAAAACGGATAAATATATTGTTTCTGCCTTCATTAGTCGAACAAGGAAAAACATGCAATTGCATATTTCTGGTTTCCCTGCTTATAAACAACACCTTAATATTATCTTTGCATTAGAAACAAAAAAAAAATTATTAATGGTAGATCTACTATTACTCGGAAAGATTTTGGGTGTTTAACAGTCGTATTCTATCTAACAAGAACTTCAGAAAACAAAAAAAAATAAAAAAACAGAAAGAAAAAAATTCTCCCGAGTTGCAATTTTTAGGTACAACTTTTTGACCCAAAGAGCGAGCTTCTTACCCGAATTTGTTCTATTTCGCTCTTTCTCTATTAGTTTTTAAAACAACATAACTTTAAACTTCTAATTTGTAGTTTTTTAAAACTACTATTTGTCTGATTTTTGCTTTTAAAATAACTTTTAAATGCGAAACTATATTAAAATGTCGATCTGACAGAGTGATAGAAAATGAAAAACGCTTTTTTTTTTTTTTTGTGTTATCTCAATTTTCGCAAAAAGTGGAGTTAACTTGTTTTAACATACGGGCACAGATTTCACAAAACGAAAAATTTGGACAACTGGTGTAGAGACGTCTGCGGGGTAAACATTGTCGCAAGAAATGTAAAATCAAGCAAGAATTTTATGCTGCTCATATAAATTTTTGAAATTTAATATTCAAATCAAACTATGAATGACGATTTTAGCAAAAAACATAATATCTGAACGTGCTGAAAGGGAGTTAGCAGGTTGGCATATTAAGCCGACGATATGTTGTTTTGGTGTCCATTCGAAAAATTATGATCAAAAATATCTTTTTGAACACACAATCAGGTATGTGATGGAAATCGATTTTAAAAATTAAACGCTTTGAAACCGAAAATATCGTTTTCAGTAACTTTTAAAATGGATGTTAAATAGGTATTCCTTTTATTTTTAGTCTTTATTCTTTTACATTTTATATTATATACGTTAACTGAAGCGTATTCTGAAAGAAAATTTAAGACTTTAATCAGAAATGGATTTTAAAATACATACCTCGAAATTCATCACACCTTTTAAAAACGTTCGTTTTGAAATCGATAGATTTTCATCACATACCTGTATATCATCATTTTTATTAGTTGTCTCAATCGCTTTTTAATTTAATAATATACTTTTGTACATATATTTTTTTTTCAGATCACACTTTTGTATACATTCTTGGCTTTTTCAACAGCGCTGCAAAAATTCTTCGACAATTAACAATCGCTTATGTTAATTATATTATACTAAATTTTATCCCCCTTATAAAAACAGGTTTATTAAAGGTTTATTTAACAATTTTTCAAGAAAATTCCTTTCATAAACCTCTATTTTACAAACCTGTCTAATATTTTGTAAATAAGCCGTATTTATTTAAGTTGACGACTTATTTGTAGTAGATTTTAAACAAAACAAAATCAAAATTAATTTATGTATACATATGTATGTATTTTATCTTACTATAAAACTTCCCTGCAGGTAACGTCACTAGTGATTCTGTATTGATACACTATTGGCACAGTCACCAGTACTAGTGACTTATAATATCCCAGACAATTTTATTTACTATATACATTTAACATGTGCGTGTCATTGGAAAACTACTAATGACGTTGATACTATTAACTATGTAGTAGTTATTTTGGGTACATATCAGTTCAAAAATGGCTCAACTCAAAATGTTTATTTTTCGGGTTTATATGCTTAAATGCACTTGTTTATCTACAAAGAAAATATAGGTGTAGTTGTAAACTTTTGCTAAAAAAATAGTTATGTCTGTCGTTATGTTTCAATTGGTATAAAGTTGCAATACATAAAAGTGACGTCGTTTTAGTTGAGTCAGAAATTTAATAGTAATAGAACCCTACTGCTAAAATAGTCTTAATTCGGATTTTGACACTTTGAAAAAATAAATCTTTGTTGAGGGTTATATTGATTAGACCTGTGTCAGTTTAGAAATTGGCGAAAGTGTCAAAACTTAAAAAAAATTCAGTTAAAGAGACATAACTTTAAATAATTCGGTAACTTGTGCAAATAGTACATCATCAAAAATGACACAACTAAAAATTGCTCATTAACTAGTGTATAAATATGGAAAAATGAAATAGATTTTCTACTAAACGGTCCGAAGATTAGTTTTTAACTATTTTTGTTTAGTTCAAAACAGTTTTTTCGATTTCTGAATATTTTTAAAATTATTTTTTTACCCATTTCAAAAGTTTGTTTTGCAAACAAAAACATGAAAGAGGTGTTTTAAGGTTAGGATTCTTGCTTTTAAAAATTTTACAAGCATACATTTTGTATATCTCAATTTTTAATAATCTATTTTTATTCTCTCGTTGTAATTTTTCGAATATGTGAATACCTTCTAGTAACAATTATTAAAAATAAGCAATAATTTTCTTTTTTTCATTTATTGTTTTTTCAAAATTTTTTAAAATTCTTAGTATGTAACTATGATTGATAAGAGTTAAAATTTATATTGTTTTAAGTACACTTCATCTATAGCTTTTATTTTTATACATTTTATTAACCATTTGGATGAAAAATTGTTTTAATATACAAATTTCTTTAAAGAAATTATCATTATCCCTTTAAAAATATTCATTCAATGATTTTCAAAAAAATCACTAATTATTTTGCCTTAAATATTATCAACCTGGAGAAACTTCGTACTCTTAACTTACATTTAAAACAAAAATAAATTTTAAAATATTGTTTTTTTTTTTTAATTTAAGTTATGCGAACAAAATTTTTGTTCAGAATCGATGAGCAGGCAGTATAAGTCTCGCGATGTCATAAAAATTTCTGTGAAAACTATTCGACAGAATTTAAAACTTTTCGACTTTTTTTAAACAATTTTTTTTTTTACATCGAGCGAATTGACAGCAAACGAACGAAATTTATTTAAGAAAAATAATATAAATAAGTGTATTTATTAGAATTATAATTATAGAGTTATTAAAGTTTTTTTCGATACAATCATTTAGGTTAAGATTAAAAAGAATTGTTAATAAAAAAAATAAATATTGTAATTAATTTCGAACAAAAATCTAATAATATTGCATTTTTATTTATTATAACTAGGGATGCGATTTTCATGAAAATGCATGTTTTTGGTCGATAGTCTAAGATCGATATCGACCAATTATCTTTCCGAATCATTAAAATTGCGTTAAAATGGCATCGATTTGTTTTTGCATATTGTTGCATATTTTGGTTGAAATGCATATTTTTGCATATTTTGGTTTTAAAAGCATATTTTTGCATATTTTAAAATTTTTGAGTGGTATATTTTTTAATTTACGTACATAATATAAAACAAAACAAAAAAAGAAAAATTTTTTTGAGCTCTGCTTCAAATATGTACAAGATTTTGTCAAAAGATCCTTCTATTTTTAACCAACTTAGGCTCTTACATGGCTAAGGATTCCAATGGAAATTAGCAAAGGTAATTAGAATCTAAATCGATAATATTGATTTATTGGCTTCATACGGGAAAAAATATTTTTTTTAGCTCCTTCACGAGTTGCAATTTTTAATGAAAATTATCTTTTGGTTCCTTTTACCATCGCATCCAGTATTGACAAGATGGGGAAACTAGGCTGTAGAATACTATTTACAAAAACTTTGAGCAATTCAAGAATGTTATTAAAGAACTTGTTGCTACCGATGCTAATGCAATTACAAAAGTAAAATATTAATTAGCATTTGTATTTTCCAACGTATATTGGTGAAACAATACCTAAATTAAAGGGATTTAGTTCACTTAAAAATCAGCTAAAATGATATTGCAGAAAGTAATATTAACAATGTAAAAGGAAGAATAGCGCAACAAATTAAAAAAAAATCCAAAACGTTTTGCAAAAAAAAAAAAAAAATAAAGGTTTTCAAAAAAAAAAACAAATTTCAACCATTTTAGATCTGATATCAAATGTTGGATCTGAATTAGAAAATATATATTCTCCAAATGAATTGCCATCGTTCAAGTATGCTCTATGACGTTGAGAGATTATTCGTTATGTACAAAAGTTTTTTGCGTCCGAAAAGGTTGCTTTTGATAATAAAAAAAATATATATTTGTTTATGCAAACACGTTTTAATTAGTAATTTAAATGAAGTTTTAAAAAATATTGTACCTTTGAATAACAGTTGACAAAATTTTTTTATACCCTTCACCACAGGTGGAAAAGGGTATACATAAGTTTGTCATTCCGTTTGTAATTTCTACAATATTGATCTTAGACCCTATAAAGTATATATATTATGGGTCCTTATGAGGAGAGAAGTTGATTTAACGATATCCGTCCGTCCGTCCATCTGTGCGTCCGTCCGTCTGTCGGTCTTACGTTTGATATGTGTTTTCCGGAGACTCCAGACATGATAGCGGATACGTTGTTTTACTTTTATGCCACATATAGTCCACCATTTCTTGCTATTGAAATTCAGCCAGATCGGTCCAACAATGGCTGAGATATGACCAAAAACCACGACTGCCTCTAATTTTTCCAAAAAATCCCTTGTGGTTGTTGTATTTTAATTACTTTTTTCTGTATATCTGGAGAACGGCAAGAGCCAAAGCTTTTAAATTTGATACAAACATTTAGGTTATAAATATACACCATCCTACAAAATGTGGGCGGGATTGGAGAAGTAGGCGTGGTACCTCTCATACAAAAGGTATTAAAAATTGTATAAAAACCTGAATTTTTTGACTGTAATATGACCTGTGGTTACGCCTTGTATATCAGAAGATCGGAAATTTTTAATAGAAAATATTTTCTGAAAAACTCGGGAAAATCGGTTCAGATACGAAAAAGTTATGGCCAAAATATTAATTTTTTTTTGAAAAATACCCATTTTCAGGAACCATAGATCTTCCCGAGTCCAAGTTTTATAGCCAAAATAACTGGCAAATTTCTTCTTTAACACGTCGGTATATTAATCTGTCAAATCGATTAAGAAACAGCAGAGTTATGACCAAAATACTGAAATCCCAAAAATTACTCTTTTTTTATAATTAAGTTTGTTTTTTTATACCCTTCACCGAAGGTCCTACACCCTATAAAGTATACACAGAATACACAGAACTGTAAAAAGTGACGTGTGAAAAGGCCCAAATCAGTTGTGAGGGCAGCTTTCGAAGAAAGAGACAGAAAGCTTTTTTGGTAGTGAAGTGGCAAGGTGCAAAAACAGGCCGCAACAATCAGCACAAATGGCGTGATCAAAACAAAAATAACAAAACACAAACCACGTTAAACAAATGCATTAGTTCAACAAACGTTGTTTTTTGTGCAAAAAAAATGTATTTAGTAACATTGTTTTGTTTTATAATGTTATTTACTTACTTAAATATTATTTACTCGTGTTGTGGTGAACTTAAAAGTTAATTTTTACAACAGTTTTGTAAATATGTAAATCTTTACTAAATAAATTTGTGTTCATTGTATTGCGGCATAGAAGATGATGAAAAGAGAAATGCAAAAGGGCAGCTTTCTTTGAAAGAGACAAAAAAAAACTCAAAATCTTCCGTCTCGTGACAGTTCTGTGTATTCTGTGATTATCATGCGATGAGTGCACATGCGGCGGATGCTTACGTATTTTTTTGTCAGGGTAACCTGTCCGTAAAAACGCCTGGGTTCGAGCCCAGATTGAGTCAAGAATGAAAAATTATCAGTAAATTTTAATTAATTTTCATGTTGTAAAATTCCTTTCTTCATAAAAATAATTTAATGAAAATTAAATTTGATAAACTTAAGCCTAATTAAAAATATTAAAAATTTGGATTAGAAATGTGATATTTTTTTATTATTTCATTAAAGACCAACATTTTAAGCAAAACTTAGCTGTTCCGTCAAAATTTTGTATACAAACTTGGTAATGGCGGCACAAATCTGTTTTCAGGTTAACTAAACCAAGTTTTACTGAGATCTAAAAAACCCAGCCTTAAGGGTATATTTTTCAAGTTTTATTTAAATTGCCACAAAAATATATAATATTCCTTATCTTTCCCTTAAAAATTAAAGTATGTCAAAATTTAACTTGTCCTTCATGATTATAAATTAAATGTTTTCCGATTTTAGTACAACCTTTAGAGAATATTTAAAATTATCTGGACTATACATAATATTCTGGATAAGTTTAACATAAAATTCATAACAGTAAGAAAATTGGGCTCATTCGCCAAAATATGGCCAAAAATGCATTTTTCCCGAAAATCGCAAAACTTCAATCGCAATAACGGAAAAACTATGAGGGGTATTTACATAATTTTTTCATATTTTTATTTCCTATTATAACCTTAATAAATTCCAATTTTTAAAAATTTTAAAATGAATTTTTGAAACTGCCGCAAAATAAATATTTTTTTTTTTTTTTTTTTTTTTGTTATACCTGCGGATAGGTTAGTTATTTGATATTTCTTTTTACCCACTTACAACTACAATTCGAGTCGGAAAGAACCCAACCAATTGTAGGGGGATGTAAGAAAAGATAAACTCACTGTTTATTGTTGGTGTTTTGTTTAAGCTTTGATATTGTTACAAGTAAGACTTTGAGTGTTTAAAATTCTTATTCGCTTTAGGGTTTTATTTGTATAATATTTTTAGCTTTTCTAAAATCTTTGGAAAAGGTTTCCTGATGATCTGGCCTAAGCAACCAGTGAAATGCGCATAGAAGCTAGCTTTCCCTCAACAATAAATTTCAGTGTATTTATCAAATATGAAAAATTGGGAATTTAGCACGTCATACAAAAATCTTAATAATAAATTTTGTATTCCCGTAAATAACTTTGATGATATTTATTCTTGTTTTACCCATACAACGAGAAATACAAAATCTTTTAGATTATAGAAGGGATAACAGGTAGTTATACAATAAAATGTTTATAACAAAACACATAAATTTACATTAATTTAAAACAGATTCAATTTGAAAAGCAGAACATTATTTCCACATACGTAGAATTTGTATGAAAACCCGAAACGAAAATATGTACATATTTAGTTAAATATCTCAATTAGTAGGTCGCAAGTGGTCAAGTTTAATATACCATTGGAAGCTGCTTCAATGATACCAATTGGATGGTCAACACTAGAACCAAAATATTTTGGACGTCATCATAAAACATATCAAGCTTTATTTTCAGAGGGTTAACAAAATCACTTTTTTTTTTTTTTTAGTCGCTTTAATGTACATATCGCTCATTTGCTGCAAGACCCGCATAACTCAAAAAATGAAACTTTGGAGTTAGAGATGCAGAATTGTTCGCTTTGTTTTTCTTTATATTGTGTATTAAATTCATCTTTATATCATTTATACTTTTCCAGTTTGAAGAGAATGGGTCTTCTTTTTTTCTAAGTAAATATCAAACTTTAAATAAGTTTATCAAAATGAATTTTTTTGAGTTATGCCGGTCATGCACCAAATGAGCGATATATTGAAATTACAAATTAGCTTTTATTCAAATAATTCTCAAAATATGCAATTTTATTTCTACATTATTTATTGCTCAAGTGGCCTGAGACACGTTAATAACCTGGGGTAATTTTGTCATTTAAATATACATACATAGAATATTATTAGAACAATAATTTCGTACACATTTCGATACTTTTACATTTTATTGCAAAAGTAACCATTTAATGGAAAAAATTTTACAAAATCTGAAAAAAAATTATTTTTACTCCTTGCAAATTCACCTTCAAACTTAAACCGCTTAATTTTTTGCGAAACATAGTTTTGTTTGGTGTGAAGAACATTTCTACGGGGAGTTACGGTACAATTTCTCAAATATAAAAAATATGGCGCACACTTGTGTACATACTAATCACCGCATACGATATCGAGCAAAATTGATCGAAATTATTTATTTTGGTATCATGAAACTCGATATCTGATGAAATGTATTGAATTTGAAATAAAAGCATTCGATATCGAGTAACTCGACATTACATACATATATGAAGTTTTCTTTCGATATGTCAGTGTCTATCGTATGCAAAAAAAATCGATAGTTTAATCGATACGATCGAATGCGGTGATTAGACCCCTGTTTGTATATTACGTGAATATTTTTTGTGTTTTTTTTTCGCTTTGAATACTAACAGCAATAAAACTTCTTTATTGGCTGCAATTCGATGATTTGCCTCGTTTGCTTCATCGACATTGTTATTGTACATCATTGCAATTTGCATCACTTAGTACTACTAGTACTATGATGAAGATTTTTTTTGTGTATGGGGAATGTAGTAAAAGAAATCTCGTAAGTATGTATTAGATTTCAGTGTAATGTAAATGCGAAGGATTGGGAAGAAATTCAAAGAATTCTATTAAATAACAAGCTATAAATATATTTTTTGAATAATAACCATTAAGTTATTTAAAAATTTTGCTTTTAATAAATTTAATCAGCTTTTTCCTTAAAGAACTTACCATAGGATGTTTATATTTCGTTGTTGTTGTTGTAACAGCAATGTTGATATTTCGTTGTCTGTACCGATGTACTTATACTTTATTATTTGTTATCTAATATAAAGTTCAATTTTTAAATTACATTACAATGTTCCTAAAAATTCTAATCGGGATTTTCCAATTTGATATCAATATTATAAAATTTGAATTAATTCTTCTTACACACACTTTCATTTACTTTTTATAATAAAAAAATTTTAATTGACTTAAATGACTTGAATTTAACTTAAACTTAATAAACTTTAAATTTAAAAAAAAAACAATGGGAAATAACCGATTAGATGCAGTTTACTTTTCATCTTCACTAACACTCGCACAAAACACACAACACTAACCATAAATGCAACAAGTAGAACAGGAGCTACTTTACAATTTGACAAACTTTACACACAATTTTCTTCACGGATATTAAACTTTATTAAAAACTAGTTATATTTGCAAATAGCCAATACATTTATTTATAAAATTACACACTTTTCTTAAAAACATATAAACTTTTTACCACTGAAATTTGTAATTTAATGCGAGACCACTTTTATTACCGTTGCCGCCATTTAACGAAAATAAGAAACTAAAAAGGAACTGAAAAGTAAGAGTTGTATTTTATAATTAGAGATGGTAAAAGTTCGATATATTGTGTAATGTTGACATCAGTAACACAGGGTCTCCACCTGAGATAAAAAATAAGAGTTTTATATCAGCAAACGTCAAGTTCAATCGCAGAGGGTATTATCTTACTTGAGGACTTTTAAATAGTGTTAGTATTAATATTATAATAAATAATAGAAACTGGGAATTATTTCCTTCCGAAGGTAACTTTATATTATATTCAACATTTTTAATTTTTTTTCGAATTTATTCTATGAGCTAAATTTCAGTTATGTATTTTTTAAAGCTTTTTTGTAATAGTTCTATTCCTACAATTTTTCAGAAAAATGTTGAATATATTATAATAAATGTTATGAGACAGTTGTTATGAGAAATCTTATAACAACTATGTTTTAAGATGAGCTGTCAAAAAACACATACATGCATATAAAATAATAATAAGACGCTATCATTAAAATGTTTAATTTTTTTAATTCAAATAGTGAAAATCTTGTGATAATTGTTTAAAAAAACAATATTTTAAGCTTAAGTAAAAGAAAAAACTAAAGAAAAGAATAAAAACGACACAAGTTTACCGTAAGAGAATCATTTGATTATGAAATCTTATATGATACGTGTTCCCCTTGTTTAAGGTTAAGATTAACATAAAGAAATTTGTCCTCTCATTCTGCCGATGTTCTCTCACATATTATATATAATCTTAGGTGAAGACCCTATGTAATGCTATGTTCATACGACGATACAAACCACTCGTTTCTCTCTCTGAAACTAGTTTGCCAAACATGCTGTTCATACAATTCATTCTGGTTTTATTTTCACATTTTTTTTGTGTTGTTAGTGTAGGAATGTAAGAAAAGATTAACTCACTGTTTATTGTTGTTATTTTTGTTAAAGCTGTGATATGGATCCAAGTAAGACTTTTGCTAATAGTAATTCTTATTCGCTTAACAGTTTTACTTGTTTAATATCTTTAGCTTTTCTAAACTCTTTGGATGAAGTTTCCTGACGATCTGGCCTAAGCAACCAGTGAAATGCGCATAGGAATATGTAGCTTATCCCTTCAACAATAAATTTCAGTGTTTTTTCAATAATAAAAATTGGAAATTAAGCACGACTAACAAAATCTTGTAAATTTTATTTAAAATAGATAAAAAAAAATTAAAAATATTTGATTTATTATTACTTTTAATAATACATATTATTATTTTATAATTATCACTTTATTTTCTTCAATATTAATTTTGATTTTGTTTCTTTGTTTTGATTTTTTTAGAGCTAGATCAGATAAACTAACTGTAATTGTTATCAAAATTGGAGATGATAGTACATTTTTCCTGTTTCACAGCATGTTTCAAAATATTGTATGGCAAAACACGTTGTTTCAATCATGTTTAGGTCGCGAAACAGGATTGGGAGAAACACGAATATTGCTATCCGTGTGAACATGGTATTACTGACTGAAAATGGGTTTGATTAGCCCTAGTCCTTATACCCAACTTTTACTACAAAAACGTATGCCCAAGTACAGATGTGGGCAATCAATTTTGTCCGTGTTTCTTCATATTTTCGAAGAAAAATAAATTTTTTAATGCTTTTTTGTAGCTGAATATATTTACGAACATTTGAAGTGGTCACAAGAATACAATGTGATCGCGATACCGTCAACGCCCAATTTTGTCAACATCCTAAAAAGTCAACACAATTTATATAAATACATTAAATTATAATAAATAACATAAGGGAACAAATTTAAACTTTTTACTAATTAGAGGTCGCTGATTTCAACCTAACTTCCATTTTTGTCTATCAGTTCTACTTTTCGAGATATACCGTTATATCTAAAATTAAGGAACTTTCACTAAATACAGTATTCCACGGATAATTACCTCGACAAAAATGCCAATATTTTTGGGTAATTATGCGGGGTAAGCATTTAAACGAATACGCTTAACTACCTCATTGAGGTAATAATAAGAATACGTTTAACTACCTCATTGAGGTAATTAAGCGAATTCGTTTAAATACCTCAGTGAGGTAATTAGACGTATTTATTTACAAGATAACTTAACTTTGATGTATGAAAAAATTTAAGAAAGGAATTTTTACATGTACCAGCTAAATCTTAAGAGAAGCCGTAAATATGCAATTGAATGGTTTTTCTTGTGATACCAATGAATGCAGAAACAATATAGTTATGCGCTTAGAGCTTTTAATGAATTTTGGTATCGATTTGTTTGTAAATAATTTCCATATTTTAACCATTGCTGCATTTTTATTGCACACATATTTTAAGTTTTTAAAACATATTTTAATACATGTTAAGCAAAAAAAAAAAAAATTGCTTTAAATTCTGGTTAACAGATGAATTTTCTGTTGCTTTAATTTCGCCACCTATATTAAATTTTCGCTGTACAATTTTAAGCCAAAGCAAGTTTTTGTTGAAGATAAATGTTTTTCGCAACTTATAACATAGAAACCTGGACGCATCGTTTAGTAAACGATCGAATCAGAAACACTTGTTTAAGTAATCTTTTCGTGTCCGTCCGTCCTTCCATCTTGCTAGTTGTATGTCCATGTAAACCTTGTGCGAAAAGTAAAGGTAGCAGTTTTTAGATAATTTGATAAAATTGGGTTAATACGTTTAATTGTCATAAGAACAAAACCTATGTAAATTGTAAGAATATAACTCTATATGAATCTTGACCTCATAACATAACTTTTAATGCAAATATTAATTTGTTGAAAAATTTTGCTTTTAATCTAGCCATATTTTGTTTTTTAGACACATTTTTTAAAAAAAATTTTAGTGCATATTTTAAAATTATTAACATGTAAAACTTGGTTGCATTACTTGCTGTGCTTTTGTCAAATAGTACTGAGGCAATTAAACGAATGAAATTTAGGTATAATTTTGTTTTGGGAGTTAAATTTTTAAGGCAATTATCCGAATCGGGTAATTAAGCGTATGGCAATTAAACGTGGATTTTTGTTTAAAAAATGGAAGAAAAAAAACGGGGACTTAAAACTCGAGGTAAATAAGCGTGAAAGGCATTTAAGCGTGGGGTAATTAACCGGGTTATACTGTATATTGGAATAACTTGAAAACCATATACACATTTATAAAAGCTGCTGGCGATATAAACGTTTTTCCTACTTACAAAAGCCAAAAACATAATAAAAGTTCTATTTCTAAAAAGGGTCAAAAAGTGGCACGAAATAGTTAAAAATTATACAAAAGTGTTATTTAAAAAAAGGGTAATGAAAAGAATAAAGAACATCGAAAAAGGGTCTTATTGATACTTTTGTATCACAACATTAACGCTGGCCGTATGAACACAGCATATAACTCTATCACAGACACACACCACTAACTGTTATGATTTCCGTTTGCTATTATTTTTTTGTCATCTCTAAATAAGAAAAAAACAACTCTTCGACTTTTATTCTCTTTAGTTCTTTTTATTGCCGAAAGGCGGCAAAAGTTAATTACAATAGACTCGCATGTATTAATTGGTTAATTTCACTGGTTAAAAAGTTAAAACATTTTTTAAAAAAGTGTATAATAAAGTAAATGAGAGCCTATGGTTTTTGTGTATATCATTAGATTTTTGCAACGTTTAATATTTATTCGGAAAATTGTGTGTAAAAATGGGCAAACTTGTTTTTCGTGTTAATAGAAGCCATCTTTAGTTTAAATTGCCTCGTAAATTGTAAAATTTAACCTACATACATATGTAAAAAATTAATGTGAAATGGTAAAGTAGTTTAATACATATCATGAATAAAAGTGTGAATACTTTGTGCGTTACAAGTTTTTCGCAAAATTGAATATATATTAAAAAATATGTTTAAAGTTTAGTTAAATAAGCCGTTAAATTTATACATTTGTTGCCTATGTTTTAAGTGTTATTACCCAATAAGAATTTGGAATTTATTGATTAAAACTACACCAAAATCAATTAATATGCTTATTAATGGTCGTTTACAAGTCGAATTCATCACAGGTGTTCTTAAAAACTCAGCCGATAACTTTTTTTTTAGCTTATAACTGTTGGTTTGTTTATTATCTTTGTTTCAGTTTTTGACATTGTACAATGATTTTATAAAAACAAATTGCTTGTGGTTTTTGTACGAGTTGGAACAAGGCGAATTAAAAAAGGTATGTGCAACTCTATAACTACAAAAAGCCCCATGTATTTTTTTTGCAATTTAATAGGCGGCTGTCAAAAATGCTGGCAAGGCAAAAATGAATTGAAAAAAAAAATAAAAATTTTGTTTGGGTTATAAAAGAAATTATTAAATTCACTTTAATTTTTCGCAGTTTTAAAATAGTTTTATTATTTTATTTTGGCACAAAACATAAACAAAATTATATTTTGACGTTTCCCTATTTTTTTTTTAATTCGCCGGGAAGACAGCTGATGAATGGCTGACAAGTTGAGTTTACCTTCTTAAATTCGCCTTGAGTTGTTACTTGTTGAAGAACCGAGATTCCTGTAATGAATTCGCCTAGGCATAGGATTACATTGCAAAAAATGGCTTTGAATTCGAAAGCGAAAGAGGTAAGTGGGGACATTTATTTTTTATTTTTGTACACGGTCAAAATGCTTGACTTCACGGCGAATTCACTCATGTACGTGCGCTGTACGTAATATTCGCCGTCATATCTTAATTTTTTGATTTGCCATCCAGCGTCGTCGGTGTCACACATACAAACACATTTTAATGATAAGAATTGTTTGACCGTTTGCAGACCCCTTAAGAATATATAAAATCTGAAGCAACCACATTCATTCGCAACTGGTACCTGTCTTTCAAGTCATATGTGGCAACATTAACAATTAAACATTTTCCACAGTTAATTTTTTCGATTTTTATTTATTGGTCTTAAGCGTCCCATCCATTTACAATACTGTTGTATGTATATGTTATTCGCCATTTTATTCTTTATTGCCCTATATTATTCAATAAGCCACAATAAATGATTGTGAAACTAAAAAAAAACATTTTATTGCTTTCAATAAACTATTAAAAATCTACTTATTATTTTCAACGATTCTCGCAGTTCACAATGAATTGTCTTAACTTATTAAAATGGGAAAATTTTCAATACACTTTGGGCACATTCATAATACGTAACTGCTGTCCAGCTGACATCTTCCACGCATTCCTCAAAGGGCGATTTCTTTTCTGAGATATATGTTGCATAAATGTTACAAGTCCTATATTATACCCTCCACCACAATTAGTTAGAGGGTGTACTAAGTTTGTCATTCCGTGTGAAACTTTTTTATTATTCATCTCAGACCCCACAAAGTATATACTATATTCTGGGTCTTTGAGTAATTCTTAGTCGATTTAGCCATGTTCGTCTAGCTAAACTCAAAAGAAATAAAAAAAACTTGGTGTCAAATTGCTTGTAGTTATCCTAAGCAGTTTGGGATTGAAATCCAGCGAAATCGGTTCATTAGGATCAGAGCTATGCATCAAAATGTGGAACCACCACCTAAAAAATATTGATAATTTTGTTACAAAAACTAACATAAATGAGGGAATAATGCACAGAATGATGTAAACAAATTCGCATATTCAAACAATTTATTTGCATTTTGTTTATTGAAAAAAATACCGATTTTTTTCAAACAAATATTTTAACTGAATCAAACAAAAAGTTTACTGAAACTCATATTAATTTCAAACAAATAGTTTTGCTGAATCAAACAAAAAAGTTTTTGCACAAGCAATGACGCGCATACAAGCAAGCACTGTTGGAGAAGATGGAGCAGAGCATAGCGGCCGGCTGGCTTTGAGACCCATTTTTTTGTTGGAATAATTTTTGAAAAAAGTCTTATTTATACACACAATGTTTTTCTTCATCACTCACTGTTGCTGCATCCTTTCCTTTGCTAATGAAAAAGAAATGTAACCAAAAACGGCGGCAGACCGACTCGATATGTTTCTCGTCATCATTCTAGTATTTAAGTAAACAGTTTGAAAAAATTTAATACGGGATTTTGATTTTTTACCAACTTTGAAACCAACCAAAAATTTATTTTGTTTCTTATAATGTTGTTGTTGTTTCTGTTGTTTAAAAAGAGTGAAACGTTTTTATATCCTCCACCACAATTTGTTGTCCATAATTTACCTTAGGCCCCATATAAACCCTACTACCGGAAAACAGTATAGTACGCCTTATACCGTAAAAAATAAGGCAACCATAACAAATTTTGGCTCGTCATAGTTTTATAGGACTATAAATGATACTGTGAAATTTCGTGAAGATCGGTACATAATTTACCCTAGGCCCCATAGAAACCCTACTGCCGGAAAACAGTTTAGTCGCCTAAAACCATAATTAATAACAAATCGTCACAGTTTAAGATAATAATAACATCATACAGATATTACTCCTTAAACATTCGAACTGTCGGTGGAGGGTATCAAAGATTCGGCACAGCCGAATATAGCACTCTAACTTGTTTTTACCTGCTATTGTTTTTGTTGTTTTTTTTTACTACAAACCTCGTCACGCTATTTTATAATTTTTATACGCTTCACCACAGGTGGTAAATAGGGTTTATATAAGTTTGTCATTCCGTTTGTAATTTCTATAATATTGTTGTTAGACCCTATTAAGTATATATATTCTGGGTCCTTATGAGGAGCGACGTTGATTTAACGATGTCCGTCTGTCCGTTGAAATGGATTTTTCGAAGACCCCATATATGATGTGGGCCTGGTTATTATACATTTATGTCACATATGGTCCGGCATTGTTTGCTATTGAAATTCAGCAAGATCGGCCCACAAATGGCGGAGATATGAGTAAAAAACCACGACTGCCTTAAATTTTTTCCTTTAAAGGTCCAATTAGACGTGACATTACCATACCAACACTGTATTACCAAAACAACATAAATATACCATACAAACTAATTCAATTTTGGTTTCTACGGTCATACAGAGGCTATCGTAATTAGGGTTGCCATACGTACTGTTTTAAGCAGTACATGTACTGATTTTTTGCAATTGTACTGTTTTATGCACAACTCCTAAAACAGTACGCAAATGTACTGTTTTTTACACTTTGTACTGTTTTTTGTACTGTTTTTTTTTTGCTCAGTCTATATTTAACAGAACTGGCTTACAAAAAATTATGTTGTGTTAAAAAAAAAGTTCTAAAATAATAAGAGTTTTTACGCTGTGGTCATTTTTTTCTCATAAATACACAGTAGAAATCTAAATTATAATGGGTGGCTCGTAGCAGTGGTATATTTTCGTGTTGTTATGATTTTATGGCTACCTCTTCCAATAGTCTTTCCCTTTCCATACCTGAGAAAGACGAAAATAAAATCTAAATTTTGTTTAAGTACTAAAAAAAATACTTATTCCAACACAGTTATCGTTAATTTTAAGAACTTTTTTAATTTTTGGGCACATTCTGGAAATCGAAATCACGTAAAATTGAATACAAACAAATTTGAAAAATTATCCGTGTTCAAAATTTATAAAAATACCTAATACTTTTGAGGACCACTTTTCTTTACCTAAACTACTGAAATAAGAAAAAGATATTTTGAAAATATTCATCGTTTTCAATTGCACTTGATTTGAAATATTTTCAGATTTTGTGAAATAAAAATAAACCAAACTATATATTTTTTTTTTTTTTTTGGATTTTATAGATTAATGGCCAATTTCACCAAGTTCAGGTTTAATTAACTTTCATAATAAAAGTCAAAAAACCTATTGTTTTAGTAATAGTTAATTATAGCTGAACTTTGTAAAATTAGCCGTAAATAATTTAAAAATTATTTAAAATTGGAAAATTAATTTAGGAAACAAACATTTTCTCAAATTCTATATGATTTGTGCAACTATGTGTGTAGTGAAAATTGCTTTAAATACGAATATGTTTAAAGAAAATCGTACTTACAAAATCAATAAGTTGATTGTTTTGAGCTAAGTAAGGCTTTTCTCCTTTCTTATATGGCTTACAGCAATGTTATGGTTTTCCTGGCCAAATGCTTCGTTTGTGGTGTTTGCTTTTTAAACGCAAATGGAGTAATTTCATATGTATATTTATGAAATGCCATAAACTGGAAATAATTCCTTTGACGTTACACATTTTAAGTGTATTTCAATCAAAAGTTTAAAATATTTACCCCAATTTCACCAAGTTCAGTTAAAACTAACTATTACTTTAACTTCCAGCTTACAATATGTTTTGACAGCTTGAACTGATAGTTAATTATAGCTGAACTTGGTGAAATTGGGGGTTACTTATTAAAACAAATGGTAATGTTGTCGTCAAAAAAAATGTACTGTTTTTTTCTTGATTGTACTGTTTTTATGTATTCAATGTACTGTTTTTCCGAATTTAAAATCTGGCTACCCTAATCGTAATACAGTGTTGGTAATGTTTTTTTGTTTGTTTTTTTTTATACCCTTCACTACAAGTGGTGGATTTTATTTGTAATGTGTTTCATTTTACGCATACACATACACATTAATGCATGTATATGATATGCCGCTCAAATAAAGAAACAAACTCAATATATTTTAATTTAACGCTTCTTCTTTAAGCATTCGTAGCCGAGTTGTTTGACTGTGACTGATGATATTGCCAGTTCGAATCCCAAAAATAATTTTTTTCATTTTTTTATGCTTTAAAAAACGATTTTAAGATTATAAAACGAATTTCAAACATCAACTTTGGCAAAAGAGGAAACGGGCTTAGGTACATAAATTTTTTGTTTTTTTATATTCTTGGCATGACGAAATGAAAAGTTGGCGTGGCGCGGCTCAATTAATATTTATTTATACCTATCTAAAGAACGTTATTTATGTATATAGCTTTTTGTTCTTATCTCATCATGGTGAAGGGTATATAAGATTCGGCATAGCCGAATATAGCACTCGTACTTGCTTTTTCTAAATTTGTATATGATCGAATATAAACCGATTACAACTTCAGCTCGAAAAATAAATTTTAAGCACGACTTACAAAATCTTTTAAATTAAAATTTTGTATTCCCAAAAACTACTTTGATAGTTAACTGGCAAGTGCACGGCTTAAAAAAACTTAAACTGGCAACATGCTTTTGCAAGTTGTTTTTGTTTTCATTTTGTTTTTTCTTAACCTATTTACAACTTCAATTAGTGTTGGAAGAATTCCAATCAATTGTAGTGGGGAATGTAAGAAGAGATAAACTCACTGTTTATTGTTGGTGTTTTTGTTTAAACTTTGATATTGTGACAAGTAGAACTGTTGCTTATAATTCCTTTACGATTAACATTTTTATTTGGTTTAATATCTTTAGTTTTTCTACAATCTTTTTGGATGAAGTTTCCTGATGATCTGGCCTAAGCAACCAGTGAAATGCGCATAGGAATAGCTTATCCCATCAACAATAAATTTCAGTGTTTTTATCAAGAATAAAAATTGCGAATCAAGCACGATAACAAAATCTAAATTTTGTATTCCCAAAAATTACTTTTACAATTGACAAGTGTTATTGTGAAGTTTTGTGTTTATTATATTTTTTAATTGTTTACATGTAATTATCTTTGTAATATTATGTTTTGTTTAATGTTAATAATAATTATTATTGTATTTATTTATTCAGACCGCTGAAGATGGTTAGCGTTGCTTACCGAAATATTGGGAAATAATAAAAATATAAAAAACGAAAATATCAAGAATTTTTATTTTTTATTTTATTTATTAACGAGGACCTACAGCCAAACAAAAACAACTAATAATTTATATATATCGCAAAAGGTCAACTATATATAAAAAAAAAACATACTTTCAATTTTGATACTCTGTTTTAATCTTATGTCCCAAATGCCAGTGTAAGGGTCGCCATTTTAAATACTTTAACTTGCATGAATCATGTTATAGCATCAATTTTTGCCCCTATTGCGGTTCTCCACTCAACTCAGTTTGGTCGTGTTGGAGTCAACCCAACTTATGCACAACCAAACTCATTTTAGGTATTGTGATACTCAACTGTTTTTAGTTGAGTTTGCTTTAAAGTTGCCAACTTAAAATATCGATTTGCCAACTTTAAATATAACGTTTGACAAGTGAAAATTTTATAAAATTAAATAATTTTTTAAACTTAAAGTATTTATAATTGTTGTGTTGAATAAAAAGTATTTATAATTGATATTAGTGTCAATAAAAAAAAACTCTTGTATGAATGCTCTACATACAAGAAGACAAATTCGTGATTAGTCCAACCCTCTTGAACTTTCCAGTGCCAAGTAAGAATTCCTAATAAGTAACGAAACTTTCTTGTGCCGGATGAGTTCCTCTTCTGGTTGGGGTAGCTGTTGGCGAATCTTCTGGCTGTATTATTGGTTAAACTGACTCAGTAAAATTGTCACTTGATGGTGGAATATTTTCAACACCAAATACTTGGCCGGACTTGCAATACAAGAGCTGCGAAACAGTATCCTTAAGGGTTTCTAATAAAACTTCTTGTGATAGCCCTCCCCCGTCGCTTGAGTGTTTCTTTTATTTTTGGCAAGTTTTTTCTTTATACTTGTCTTGTAGTGTATCCAAACCTGTGCCAAGAATATTATAATTAGATTAAGAAGATTATAAGTGTTTAAAAGAAGTTTTTGTCGTGGTCCTAAACTATTTAACTCCACTATAAACTCTTCCCATAACTGCTTACATGAATTTTTCATCATACCAAACTGGTGTTTTCCGCGAACAATTTCTAAGTTTCTCTTGACAGGACGCTCAAATTGAGCTTTCGTTTTTATTTTCAAACTAATAAAAGTTTTTAAAAAAACCGAAATAGTTATTACAAAAATTTATACATACGATTTCTCCATTTTGTTTTCGTTTTTCACCGAAATTAAATAAAATAAACTTTAACTGCCAATAACACAACTACTTTTTAGCAGTTGTGTGTATTTAACATTTTTGTCGACCAAACTTTTACAAAGTTGAAAAACGAAACAAACAGATACACAACTGAATAGCCAACTGCCAGTTTAGTTGAGAATGGCAATGTGAATTTATCAAAGACAACCAAACTGTTACAAAAGTGGAGAACCGCAATAGGGGCATTTATTCTTTTTGCCAACTTCTTTCTTTCTACCTCTTTTTGTTCTAATGATTCGTTTTTTTAGGCAAATAACAAAATTGAAAAAAAAAAATTTTTTTAGAAAAATTAAATACATATACGAAAACAAAAAGCCAGCGAAAAAATTTTACACCAACAAAATATGTGCGCAATAGACATACAAGCTATTTCTGTTGTGATCGTTGCTAAAAAATTTTTGATTGCTCATTTCTTTGTCAATGTAAAAAGAAACACTAACATATAATGTATGTCTGCAGAATCACTACAATTGTTCTGTTTTATAACAAAGACCAGAACACTATATAATGTCCGTTACTTTCGTGAAAATAGTTGCGAACGCTTTTAAGGGTTGTGTATTAGTACACAAATACTAAAAAAATAGATCTTGTTTCTGAGTGCGTAAGCCGTACGTTAAGTAATGTTCTGCTTATTTTTGAGCTCTGATATAAGTACCGTTTTTTAGACTTTTCCAGAAATCCAATTTCGCCCACATTTTTTCAGATGTTGTCCAATGACACGATGCTAAATGAAATTGAAATGTTAAAGGCAGAATAAATGCGGAATATTACTCAGAAAAGATAACGCCATTAGTGTTGCCATGGCTCCAAATTAAAACAGTTATCCTTGTATCATGTTTTACACATTTTAAAAAACAATATTTTTACAGTTTTTAAGAGTTAATTTTATTGGAATTTTTTGGGTTATTAAAAATAGTGTTTGCTATTATACATATTCAAAAACTAGGATTTATTTTTTTATTGTTATTAGTATATATTTTTTTACGGTAGTTGAAAATTCTCTTTTCTTCTGGGACATCAGTCATGTTCGGCTTTTTATCTTCCAGCCCTTTACTCTGGCAACACTCTGTGGCAGGTGGAGTCAAAGCCACAGCTAAAATAAGCCCAATTGTTAAAATTATTGAAAATTTCATTTTATTTTTTTATTATTTTAAATATTTTCCGGTCGGTTGTTATTTGTCAAACTCTTAAATTGCACTTAAATCTTAGCTAACGGATTTTAGAATTTAAAGACAAATTTTAGTATGATTATGTATTATGAATCACTGATGGGATTTGTGGTACAATTGTACCAAATTTGGTACAATCGAAACTTTATTGTTACACTGGTACAATTCATCCTTTTTTGGTACAATTCAAAAAAAAAAGACTTATCATTTCTTTGAAGTTGATTAACTTACTTTTCTCTTCAATAATACAATTTATAATAACGTACATATCTCCAGCCGTAACCCGAACTACTAAAAATTTAATTATTGTTAATTCTGTGGTTTTCATGGGCAACCGCGTATGTCTATTTTTTCGATTTTGAAATGCTGATGCTTTATTCTTAATTTTAAGCGCTCTTTATTACATTTAAAAAAAAAAAATTTAAAAACAGATAGACCCATTCCGATGTTTTAACTCAATTACAAAGTTCAAAAGGTGCAATATCTAACCCATAGTTTGATCTAGAATGGTTTTTTCGGCTCTCCTGAAAAATTTTATTTTAAGACATACGCGGTTGCCCATGAAAACCACAGAATTTATTTTCATGATGTTATGTTTATACATATTTTATATTATAGGGTGGCACCGAAATTTCAACTTTCGATTTTCGCAAATGCCCAGGCAGAATATTGTGCCGATTTGTCTAAAATATAACTGCTAAAAATTTCAGCAATATTGGACCACTTTAAGTGCTGCCCCAAAGAGGTCAAAGGTCAAATTTAAGTGAATTCTATATTTTCATTAGTAATTTTCTTGGTTTTTCTTGGATTGGCACGAAAATTTTTCATTAATTTTATGAAGGGTGGTTAGAATATTTTGTGAATATTTTTTGGAAAAATTAACCCTTCTGAGCTTATAAGGGGCAAAATTACACGATTTCTTAAACGCAAACAAAACTTTATATTCAGCAAGTTTTTTTTTTTTTTTAATATAAGTTCTTTAAACAAATTTAAGAATATTAGCCCATTTTATATTGGGCTAAAATTAATGCTAATTTTATTATTTTTAATAATGGGTAAATTACATAATTTAGTGCAATGCTCTGCAAATATTGATAAAAATTATTTTAAACTAGCAAAAAGTCACAGGATGGTTTTTTGACAGGATCGTCATATTCAAAATTAAATGAAATTTTAAGATTGGCAAAAGAAAAACTATTAGAAGACTTTCCACGCATGACTATAAAGATTTTTTAGAACTGATAATAATATAATAATAATATTCATAGGAGGAAGTCTGCCAAAAGGCATTTAATTTACGAACATGGAGCTACGCATTTAACCAGATGGATGGCAAAGGCCTTTTATTATTTTTCGAAAACAATTTTCTGCGTTAACCGAAATTGAATTTTAAGATTTAATCGAAGCTGCGGGATTTGTTGTTAAGTGCTATTCGCAATTCTGGTTTAATGCTGATAAAGCAGATCAAGTTCCTGTAAACGACATTGAATTCTTGAGAAATTTGGAAAATTAAGAAAAATTAACCAAAATATAGCAGATATTTGAATGAAGAATGCGTAGGTTTTTCGTTTTTCGATGATAGAATAGATTTTTAAACTAAAGCAAAATTTGTTACGAAGATGGAAGTTTATGTCTCAAAGATAATCTGGATGAAGATGAAGAAATTCCGAAAAAACTTATTAGTTCTGGAGGAATTGTTCTCAAATAATACTAGCAAACTTTTAAAATTTCTACAGATTTTTTTAAAAATGGAGCCAAGTTTATGGAATGATTTACCCAAATATCGAAGGGCAAAATATATAATTGGGAATTTAAAAATAAAAAACGACTGCACCGAAAGAGGAATTAAGCTTTGCAAGATTACCATGAAAAAATCAGCAAAGATGGGGATCAGAGGAAACATCTATTCAAAGTAATACAAATTTTGTTGTATTTTTAACTAAAGTTTAAGATTTAACACAAACTTGTTTTTTGAAATTTAAGAAGCGATGATTACTAAAGTATCCTTAAAACTATATAATTTATTTATTTAGCAAATTACATGCTTATAAAATAATAATGCTTTTAATATTTGCATTAGCAAACAATGCTTTATGAAAACATTTTTTAGTTGATATTTAGTTCAATATGCAATATGTGTCATTTTGTCTTTAACAAGAGTGAAGGGTTGATGCTTTTTTCACAAAAAGTTTGTAAACATATTTCAGCTTATTTAAAACAAACTGTTTGTAACACATATAAAACCGTGGTTTGTTTGATCCACACGACATGGGAGGATTAATTTTTTCCAAAGTTTTTCTGAATATTCTTATCACACGAAGGAATAAATTTTACAAATTGCACGCTGAGCCAGGAAGAAACAGCCAAAATTCTATATAAATACTTAATGAAAATATTTAATTTACTGAAATTTGACCTCTTTGGGGCAGCACTTAAAGTTCTCCGATTTCGCTCAAACTTTTTATATTTATTGTCTAGACCGATTAGCACAATATTCCACCTGGGCTTCTTAAAGATTCAGCAACAAAATTTCTTTCATACACTTCAGTGCCACCCTAATGTGTACTCGTATCCCTGTAGAAAGACGGAGATCAAGTGTCTCCAAATCGCCACTTGTGTGACACTATCAACCAAGCATCTACATTTTTGTCAGCAGTTGATAAAATAAATAGAAATAGATACATTGTTTATACCCACACCACAATGGAGTAAATCGGTGAAATTTGTTACATCGGTTTCAATTTATAAGGACAAAGCCTACAGAAAATAGTAAGAATCGGTCCATAATTTCACATGGCCCCCATACAAACTTCTTTCCGGAACAGTGTTTGTGCCCATAAACTATCTAATTACGTTGATGCATATTTAGATTTAATTTGTACCAGACCTATTTTATTGCAATCTTAATCGTCTTACCAAATTTTATTGGAATCGGTCCATACTTGACGATAGCTCCTATACAAATACTAATCCCCATATAGCTTTTAATCCCACAACTTCCTTATAAATGTTGGTATTGATATACAAAATGGCGACGATAACTTTTGTTATAGCTGCTATGTCATATTAAAGTGTTGTGCTGATAGGTCCAAAATACCATGGATCCCATATGAGCCCCCTTCCTAAAATCACTTAAAGGCAAACAAATCTCATATAGATGAAGATATCTAAAAAATATTTGGCACAATGAACTTTCACATGAATCTTAACCCCCTAACATGATTTTGTTCTGGCGGTGTCATGATTGCCCATGGGTCCCAAATAGGGTACACTATCAAAATGTTGTCTTTATATGCCGTGGTGTAGGATATTTAATGCTCGGGCTTGACGGACTTTACTTTCTTACTTGTTTGGTTTTTGTTGTTATTGAATAAAAAAATTTTATGAATTCTTACTATGTATGCTCTTTTATTTTATAGCGAAATTTTGGTACAATTTATGTCAATTTGGTACAATTTTGCCATTTAGACGGTACAATTTAAGAATTTCCAGATCCCAACAGTGTTATGAATTATGATTATTTTATTTTTGTTTTGCTATGCTAGGCCCTGTGTTTGTTATAGTATTTTATTTTTTTGTTTACATAACTTGAGATAAAAAAATTTTATGTGCTTTGTTCTGAAGTAACAAAAAAAAAAAAAAATATATACAGGGGTGTGCTGGAAATCGAAAACGCAAATCGCAAGAATTTGGAAGTTGTCTTTAATACACCTTTAATCTCATTTGTATAAGTTTTGTTATAAAATTCTGTTTAATAGAGAAATATTTGTATAATTTTTGCCATAAAATTCTTTTCTTACAGACATCTTATTAAAAAAACGACTTTTTAAATTCTTGAGTTTTGGTTTTTCGATTTCCAACACATCCCTGATACATATATTTTCCATAACAACTTTTTATTTATTTGTGTAAAATAATAAACTTTTATATTCAAAAATATTTGTTTATTTATGTTATTATTTACATATCACACTTGTTCAACAATATTGTATTAACTCAAAATTTAAATTTTTTTTAAATTTTTGAAATATGCACTAAAAAATCAAAAATATGCACTAAAAACTCCAAAATATGCATTAAAAAAAAGAAAAATATCCACTAAAAACTTGAACAAATTTTAAGGACGAGTAACAAAATATTTTAAATTAAAATTTTGTTTTCCCAAAAATTACTTTGATAATAAACTGGCTAGTGCACGGCTTAAAAAAAACTTAAACTGGCAACATGCTTTTGCAAGTTGTTTTTGTTTTCATTTTGGTTTTTCTTAACCTACTTACAACTACAATTAGTGTTGGAAGAATTCCAATCAATTGTAGTGGGGTTTGTTAAAAGAGATAAACTCACTGCTTATTGTTGGTGTTTTTGTTTAAACTTTGATATTGTGACAAGTAGAACTGTTGCTTATAATTCCTTTACGATTAACATTTTTATTTGGTTTAATATCTTTAGTTTTTCTACAATCTTTTTGGATGAAGTTTCCTGATGATCTGGCCTTAGCAACCAGTGAAATGCGCATAGGAATAGCTTATCCCATCAACAATAAATTTCAGTGTTTTTATCAAGAATAAAAATTGGGAATCAAGCAAGAATAACAAAATCTAAATTTTGTATTCCCAAAAATTACTTTTACAATTACAAGTGTTATTGTGAAGTTTTGTTTTTATTATATTTTTTAATTGTTTACATAAAATATACTTATACAATTACTTGCTATTTAAAACGACGCCGTGCAATAAAGCCATAGGAAATAAAGCCATATGACCTTATTTCTCAATGAATTGAGAAATAACGCCATATGGCTTTGTTTCCATGTAAGGAGTGAAATAAAGCCATGCATGGCCTTATTTCCCATTTAAAAATTTTTCTTTTCGTGTAATTGCAATTTATTTAAAAATTGTTTTGTTGGTTTTTCTCTCGGTGTTTATATAAAAAATATATGGAAAACACTTTTGGACGCAAGGATTTTCTCCTCTATGGTAAAACAAAGACCGGCTTCGCTAACTAAAGCTTCTATGCACAGCCGGCCTTCGGCCGGGTGCAAGGATTTTCTACTCTATGGTATAACAAAGGCCGGCTTCGCTAACTAAAGCTTCTCTGCATAGCAGGCCTTCGGCCGGGCGCAAGGATTGTCTCCTCTATGGTATAACAGAGACCGGCTTCGCTAACTAAAGCTTCTCTGCATAGCAGGCCTTCGGCCGGGAGCAAGGATTTTCTACTCTATGGTACAACAAAGACCGGCTTCGCTAACAAAAGCTTCTCTGCATAGCTTAATAATAATTATTATTGTATTTATTTATTCAGACCCCTGAAGATGGTTAGCGATGCTTACCGAAATATTGGGAAAATAATAAAAATATAAAAAACGAAAATATCACGAATTTTTATTTTTTATTTTATTTATTTACGAGGACCTACAGCCAAACAAAAACAACTAATAATTTATATATATCGCAATAGGTCAACTATATAAAAAAAAAAAAAAAACATATTCTGAAAAATTTTCAAAAAAAAAAAGTTATGGCTTCGTATTTTGATACTCTGCTTTAATCAATTTTATTTTTTTTTTTTGCCAACTTCTTTCTTTCTACCTCTTTTTGTTCTAATGATTCGTTTTTTTAGGCAAATAACAAAATTTAAAAAAAAACATTAAAATTTATCTTTTTGCTTTTTTTTGTTCTGAGACAAATTTAAAAACTTAAAGCAATACTTAGACATACAAGATTAGTCTTTATTTTTGTTTGTTCCTTGTGGCAAAAATATTAAAGTTAATGGCAAATAATAAAAACTTACGCACATAGAAACTATTTAATTTTTAATCCAAATAAACCCCAGTTTTGTTTTTGTTTCTCTTGTTCAAAACAAACAAGCAAAATTAAAAAATCAACTTTTTGATAAACTGCCTTTAAATACCTGAATTAAAAAATATTCTAAACTTTTCACACAAATGGAAATAGAAGTTAATGACTTATTTCATATTTTTATGCCTTGCTAGTGATTTAATATTTAAAGAAATGGAATTATGAAGACCAGAAAATGTTTTCGGACAAAAAAAAAACAATACATTTTTTGAAATTCCGAAATTAATATACTTTGAGACATGGATTTGGAACAGTTTTGGATAAAAATAGTTAAATGAAAAACTATAATGACGAGGTTGTATTTCCAAATACATCGAAACAGTATCCTGTTTCTGTATTTCTCACATCGTAAAACTTTTCGCATGAAACGTGTGAATTGCAACAAAAATAGTGCGAAATGAAACAAAAAATGGGTTTTCTCACGCAAGTGTTTCTGTATCTTTTTTTTGCGAGAATTATCTGTCATTTAAATAATTTTCCAGCAATTATTGGAAGGATGCGAGAAAAAGTGTTTCTATAACAATATTTTGCGAAAAGTTTCTTTCAAGAACTGTCAAAATTAGTCACATTTGAAATTGGTGGCGAGAAAAACAAAATGTAGATATTTTGAATTTAAAATATGTTTATATACCTACTATTTTTTTTAAATAAATAAAAAGAAGGAATATAAATGATGAATGCATAATTTATATGATGAAAATAAACAAAAAACAATTGTTTTATTTTGTTATTTTAAATTTTTTTTAGTCTTTTCTTGTTTTGGTTTTAATCAGTGCTGCCAGATATGTTTGTGTCAAAATCGTCAATTTCCTGAGAAATAAATAAAAAGGATCGTCTTTTTTGTTTTAAGAATCGTGCAATTTAAAAACAATTTTAAACAAATTTGTTTCGACTTACATTAAAAAAGAATAAAAAAAAAAACATAGTTAAAGTTCATGGGTATTTAATAATTTCATTAAATTTATATTTTTTTTGTTAAGCTGGAGGATTATTTTTTAAAAAATTATTTATTTTCTTTAATCCGATAACAATTTCAAATTGTTTTTTTTCCCTGGAGAAGTTACAAAAAGGCATGAGAAAATATCATTTTAAACAAAAAATAAAATAAATATTTTTACAAAAGCAAAAAGAAAACAAGCTTAATAAAATAAACATACATCCTTTTTTAAAATAGATATATACATATTTACAAAAACCGAGAACAAAATGGAAAATTTTTAAATTAAATCAGCTTTGATAACAGTATTATAAATATTCTGGGTTTTTATGGAATTGATAGTGACAACGTTGTTTTATATTTATATCGTATGTAGTCCGAAATAGTATATTATTGAAATTTAACTATATCGGTTTACAAATGGCTGAGATATAAATCTTTAATTTACCTATTCCTATAATCTTTTTCTTTTTTACCTGTAATAGACTTAGTAGAATACCTGGTAGTTAAAATTAAAAAAATAGGTTCATAAATAAACGGGTTAAAGACCCAGTAAAATCTTCGCCTACAAAATAATATGTTAAGTAATCAGAAACACATAAAAGCACTACATACAATTATACTGAAAAACTAATGAATTTTACAAGGGTTGTGCCAAAATGAACAAATTCAAAAGTAAGTCATTTTTTTATCTAAATACATCCAGAAAAAAGTAGTTATCGAAGTTCTTATGGAAGAAAGCTACTAATAACAAAAGTGTACATATAAGATAAGCATATCAAATATCAATCATATTTTGTATATGTACATATATAAATAGTATTAAATATTCAAAATAAGCCAAGTCGGTCCATTACTTTCCCTCGAAATTTTGCTTTTGCCAATACATTTTTTAGGGAAGAGACAAACAATTTTTACAATAGGGATAAATATAAAAATTTAAACCTTGTTTCTAAAGATATCTTTTTTTCTAATAAACAAACATATAAAAATATTTACAATTATCTAATTTCGAAGACTAAGGGGCTTATAGTGTAAAACGCAACGCCAACAATTTCATTAAAAGCAAAAACAAAATCAAAAATATTTTATAAATTTGTTGTTGCTTTCTACAGACATTCATATTATTTTTTTTCAATTTTCAACGCCAAAAAATAGAAGTGTGTGAAATCTAAAAATTCAATATGAATTTCTATAGAAAGTAACAACAAAATTATAAAATATTTTTGATTTTGTTTTTGCTTTCGTCACTTTTTTAGAAAAAATCATCAAAACGTCACTTTGTTAATTTCGGAATAAAAAATCGTCAAGATGACGATAACTCGTCAAATCTGGCAGCCCTGTTTTTATTATATTTATTTCTATTGTTGACGTTTCGCTTTTATTTGAAACTTAATTACTGGAAATATTCCAGTATAAACAGAATTTGTTGTGTCTGTTTTCGCATTTAAATACAGAAACACTTTTATCTCATAAATCGAGAAACGATGGAATTTTTTGTTTCACACTTCATGTAAGAAATTTTACGATGCGAGAAATACAGAAACGAGCTACAGGTACAGATTTTGTTTGCTTTACCCAATGCAAATGCCGATGTATTTAGACCACCAAAAAGCGAAACAAATTGAGCCGCACATCTTTAATTTTAATTTGTATTATAAGATCATTTACGCAAAGCAGTGGAAGAGGCTGCATTAGTTTGGAATGCGCTAAAAGTCACTTTAGAAAATTCCGTTCAAAAGAAATACTTACAGGCCGTTCTGAAAATCTCTTAAATTCAAATCACATGATTTAAAATCTCATGTGCCTTTTAATTCGCACGTGTGATATTGTGGTGTTAAGTAACTGTGTTCTTAGATGGATTATCGACTATGAATGTTACAAAATGATCGACAGGGACCCAAGTGAGCTGTTTGAATAACAGCTGCCTATGGAACTTTATCTTCTTTTACATGAATCTTTATATTTTCCCTTTGAAACTCAAATCAAAAAGTTCTAAATATTGAAAAAACACCTACGAGCATTTTGACAATCAGACCAAAAATCATCAAAATCATCAAGACTTGTAGGAATTAAATTAAGGCGAATTGACGAATTGACTTGGTGCTGAGCAAGGCCTTTCCAATAGTCTGCTTACTACTACAACAATACAACAAAACAAAAAACAACAGGCATTTTGTTTGTGTAAAATTCCTCGCCATTGTCAAAATCTTACTACCACATACGCAAAACAAAAGGAAAAATGTGTTTTGTGTGCATGTAGTGTGGCAAAAAACCATAAAAGTAAACAAAAATATACACGTATAAGGAAAATGTAAACAACTTTTGATATCGTTGAGGAATAAACCAAATAAACATCTGTCTTCTTAAGCAGACCTATTGGATAGACCTTGGTGCTGAGCTAAGCTCCCTTTCCCCTTTACTTAGAGAGAGAAATGCTTTAATAACTCTTTGTTGTATTGTAAAGCGAATGAATGATCAATTGCCATATCTTTATTTACTTAACGAAACAATATAAAAGCAAGATGCCAGATTGCATATAATTGGACACAGTATTAGGTCTGTCTGGGTACTTTTCCAGTAGCAAATACTCAGTAAATTTTTTTGGGAGAGTAAGACGAATATTACTCTATCGGCAAAAAAAAAATCTCAAAAAGTACGCAGACAGTATCCAGTGAAATCTTGCAAGAAAACAGCTGATCGGTGTGTAAACAATTGAAATAACAAAGCAAAAGAATTTTAGCATATGTATGTGTACGCAAAATTGAATTCTCGAGGTAAATTAAAAAATTATTAATTAAAGTGAAGCTTAAAAAGTGTTGTAAATTAAAAAACTTGTTTATTACACTGTTATTAATTTGGTAAGTTCAATTTCTTCTTAGTTTTTGGTTTTTTTTGTCGGGTTTTTAATAAAACTTCTTTTGCTTACATTGCCTAACATAGTAACGGCTTACAATGGAAAAAAATAATGAAATGCCCAATACAGTGCCCTTCAACAGCTTGACAACGGAGAAAAATAATTTGGATGTGAAGTGCTCGCCAGGAACACAATTCCAAATACTCGCCTCTTCAATTGCAAAGTTTGTCCCACAAAATTCTGCTGGTTCTATCGGTTCTGCCATCCCCACTCCACTAACGCCACGGTCGCACTGTATATTTGGACGTTTCTAGCATGAAGTAAAATGTTTTGTTTATTATAATTTATTATAAACGTTAAAAATCAACGCAATTCTAACTACTTACCTCTGCCATTGTTAAATTTTAATTTTTATTTTCATTTCACAAAAACTATTTCATTCAAACAGCTGTTCAAACTAATTGCAAAATCTTGCAAGCGGAAATTTCTCCAGTAACATTTTGCAAGTTCTCTAACTTCCAACTGTCAAAAAATTCTCTTTTTGGCTCTCTCTCTGCAAGAGATTTGGAGTACGCAGACAACATTTTGCAAGATTTTGCAACATTTTGCGCAAAATATGTGTACGCAGACAGACCTAATGTAAATCATTTTAGTTGAGTTTTGTCCATTAAATGATGAAACAGAACTGAGTCTTCAACTTCAGGCAAAAATTTTAAAGCCCATAATTAAAACGTCGGCAGTAACTTCAAATTCTCCCTCATTTCTTTCGTTTTCTTTTGTTCTTATTTTTCTTTGTTTACAAAATGTATGAAATTGAATGAAAGTATGGTAGCATTGTTTAGAGAATAATTGTATTTATGTGAGAGCATTAGAAAAACACGTCCTCAAAATAAAATTGATTTTATTTCTCGACCGCATTCTCTGGCATAATTTTATGTCAAACTGTATGAAAAACATCGTTCAGCCCCAGTTCTGTTTCATCATTAAGAAATATAGGTACTTGTGCTTAAAAGTTTTATTTTATTATAAACTTTTATTTGAAATCTATTTTACAATATTTAGCAAATTTAATTATTTCAATAAAAAAATAGGTATCACATGTTTTATTAAACTACAATAAGTTTAATAAAAAATATAAACATACGTTTGTAAATAAGGTATACATAAGTATATAAAAAGTTAAGTGTTGTTTTATTTTCTATATTGGAGATCTAATATGTACATGAAACCTTTTCAGTCTTCTAAGTTCATTTGTAAGGAAATATTCCTTAATGTTTTAGACTGATAGCCCTTCAATATGACCTTTAATCAAAGGCATTTGTAGAAGGATGGTCTGAAAGGCCTTTTAAGAGCCATTAATTGAAAGGTCTTTTAACATACCTTTCCCATTGATGGGCCTTGCTGGTATCCTTTCACCACTGAATGTAAAAATATTAACATTTGTTTATTCAACATTTTTCATTTTTCGAATTAATTCTATGAGCTAAATTTCAGTTATGTATTTTTTTATAAAGCTTTTTTGTAATAGTCCTATTCCTTCAATTTTTCAGAAATGACTTTAAACACTACCAGACTATTATATTGTATTTTCATGTTACATTTTACCTTAGCTTTCCTTTGGACAGCAATGACGTATATTGTATGTACAGAAAAATTTACAATTATTAGACACCAGCAGAATGTAATGCATTTTCTGGCCCGCTTCGGCCTTCGTCAGCATTCTTTGTGTCACACTGGATAGTGATACTTTATAAATTGAATGTATTTAACTCTAATAATATGTCTAATATTTAAGAATTCAGCTGTCTTAAATGAAATAATATATGTAAGCCTGTGCACCTGCGCCTTCTTCTTCTTCACCATCGTCATCATTTGGATGGCTCGACGTGGCTACCATTGCAGGGGGTGTTTCGTCGAAAGAATCCTAACATCTCTGGTGTCCTTCCACTTTAACACAACCACTCCATTTTCCTCCTCACGGGCTACCATCTCGCCTCTTTTCAGATTAGCTTTCATCACTTCTGCCGGACAATTGTTTTTGTTGGCCCGTTATGTTCCAACAAGGTGGGTTTTTTGATGAAGCATGGAACGCGCAAGTTCATAACTAGTATAATAGTTATAAACAAAAAGGGTACAGCCTTCTCCTTTCAGAAGACAAGAAAGTTCTTCACAAACTTTTTGTGCGAGACCAGTTTCTCTCACGCCTGTGGCACTCTTGCCCGAGTACACTTTTGCCGACCAAGTAAATCCCTCCTGAGTGCACAACTTAAAAAGTTTAACCCCATATGGGTGGGTTTTGTTCGGAAGGTATTGACGGAAACTCAATCTTCCTCTCCAAGGTATAATGCTTTCATCAATAACATTGATTACTGGTTCAACTTCCTTAACCTCTTCTAATTTGGATGCGGTTTCCGTTGCAGCCGTTATGGTTTTTGCAATACTTATCGCTTTACTTAATGTAATTGCACCCTCAGCCAGTAATCTTTCTCCACAGATAAATATATCCCTTACTAATTCCTCACGAATTGCTCCAAATTCACAATTTGAGCTGAGGTTTTGTAGAGTTGTGATATATGTATCAATACTTTGGTTAGGCGTCTGTTTGCACGTAAAAAACAAATGCCACTCCATTACAATGTGTTTCTTTGGGTTAAAATATTCTTCAAGTTTTTCAATTAGTGCCTTGTACGATATCTTGTCTACGTCCTCATTAAACGAGTTGAAAATTCAATAGTTTCACTGCCCATGTGATGCAACAACAACGCTACTTTTCGCTGAACGGCCTGACTTTCAAGGTTTGAGGCTCTTAAAAACAGCTTGAATTGGGTAAACCACAATTTCCACTCTTTCGCCATATTGCTCGATTTTAAATTAATATGCGTCATATTTGGTGCGAAAAACTGCCCCGCTTCAGCTTTAACACGCGTTTGGGCTTCGTCCGGCATTTTGATTTTGTGTATGTATGTATTTGATGTTGTATAGGTATCTACGGTAATTTTAAACTTTTGTTTGTTTAACTTTTGCTCTTGCAATGGTTAAACACTTTTGTTAAGTTTCGACTTTTTTATTTATTAATTAAGGTTTTTTATTTTAGTCTTAATTTCTTTTTATTTTATTTATTTTTATTCAGCTTTTATTTTATTTGGCGACTGCCACTTCTGACACCATGTTGTATTGTTTTTTTTTTTTTTTTTTTTGGCTTTCTTAAAACTAAAATTTTTTTGGCGAACTAATCATAGTTATATTGCCAGGGTATCACACAAATTTTAGGAGCCTCAACCGCAAAGTCCTCGTTCGACCTAAACCTTCGAATAGGAAGGCGAGAGCTTCCAGAATCCGCTCCAGAGTATGTTGGTCTCCACCAGTAATCTTCTGAGTTTTTTTCTTGGTACTCCACCAGTAAAACGTCTGAGTTATATTGGTTCTCCACCAGTCACATGAGTTATAAATGGTTCTCCACCAAACAAAACCTCAAATTGAGGTTAAAAACGATTGCATATAGTTAATGCAGATACCGCAAAAACTGTAACTCGGTACAGTTATACGACGCCGAAACACTAACCAATGCGGGGTGACACCGCAAAACGCAACAAAAGCAGACAAACAAAACGACCTGTTTGCCCTTAAGAAATAATGACAAAAAGCGCGAGCTGCTTCTCCACTTAGAGCAGTTTTACGAGAGTGATGTTGTATTGTAAAGCGAATGAATGATCAATCGCCATATCTTTATTTACTTAACGAAACAATATAAAAGCAAGATGCCAGATTGCATATAATTGGGCACAGTATTAACAGCTATGCTGTATAGCACTATGGGCCAATTACTTACTACTGCAACACCCTTAAAATTATTATAATTAAAAAAAGAGCATTTTTGATTTTTTGTAATGTTGCAACTTTAAAACCTGGGGACTAATTCTGGCAGTCGTGATCGAATACTTTTTCGATTCGAAAGCAATTTTGTTTCCAACTCTTACAGTCGATACTAAACGAATCGAAATAATTTTTTCAGTGTTGTAAGGCATTTATTTATGTTTTTACAAAACTGAAAAAAATAATTGCAATCGACTAAAAGAAATATATATAAAATTGCTTTCGATTTGAAAAAGTATTCGATCACGACTGCCAGAATTAGCACCCTGAATTTTTTACACTTGGGTAAAGGCTAGAGTTGTCAATTATTTGCCTTTCAAATTTTTTCGAATAATTCATATAATTGTTTTTGTTTGTTTGTTCGATCAAACGATAAGTTCTAAAAAATTATTCGATTAATCGATGAGAATAACGAATAAAAAAATTACGTATTTCAAATCCGTCCATTCATCTACAACTTTAGAAAGTTTTCCATTTTCTTCTTTATTATACCCTTCACCACAGGTGAAAAAGGGTACACTTATAAAATTATTACAGTAACTGATTGTGGGTTATTAAATTCGTTTTCTGTTCTTTTAAAATTGAATAAAAATATAGTTATTTTTCGAATAATTTTATTTTTTAACATTTATGTTTGTTATTCAAAAAACAAACTACAAAAAAATAATGTTTTATCGTATTTATTTTGTTATGTAGTTTGCTTTTTGTCGTTTAAAATATATTTTTTAATAGTAAAAATCATTCAATTTTAAGGAATATGATGTTCAATAAATAAAAAATTTAAAAATGAATGTTAAAATCATTTGTTTTCAATGAAATGTAAATGATCCGTTTTTTAAGTGAATTTTAAGTTGTTTAAAATGAATTTTCGTTTGAATTTAACTACATAATATTTTGAGTGTATATATAAGTTTGTTATTCCGTTTGTAATTTCTACAATATTGATCTTAGACCCTATAAAGTATATATATTCTGGGTCCTTATGAGGAGAGAAGTTGATTTAACGATATCCGTCCGGCCATCCGTCCGTCTGTCCGTCTTACGTTTGATATGTGTTTTCCGGAGACTCCAGACATGATAGCGGCTACGTTGTTTTACATTTATGTCACATACAGTCCACCATTTCTTGCTATTGAAATTCAGCCAGATCGATCCAACAATGGCTGAGATATGACCAAAAAACCACGACTGCCTCTAATTTTTCCAAAAAATCCCATGTGGTTGTTGCATTTGTATTACTTTTTTCTGTATATTTGGAGAACGGCAAGAGCCAAAGCTTTAAAATTAGGTACAAACATTTTGGTTATAAATATACACCATCCTACAAAATTTGGGCGGGATTGGAGAAGTAGGCGTGGTACCTCTCATACAAAAAGTATTAAAAATTGTATAAAAATCTGAATTTTTTGACTGTAATATGACCTATGGTTACGCCTTATATATCAGAAGATTAATAGAAAATATTTTCTGAAAAACTCGGGAATATCGGTTCAGATACGAAAAAGTTATGACCAAAATATTAATTTTTTTTTGAAAAATACCCATTTTCAGGAACCATAGATCTTCCCGAGTCCACGTTTTATAGCCAAAATAACTGGCAAATTTCTTACCAGTTATCGCTTTTTAAATTTCATTTATAATGAAGTTGTAAGTATTGTAAATATGTATGTATATGTAAAAATTATTTAGTTGCTCTCTATTCTACTCGCACAATGGTGAAGGGTATATAAGATTCGGCACAGCGGAATATAGCATTCTTACTTGTTTTTTCTCAAATCCTCTTTGACTTCCAGACCTTCCATCTTCAGCCAAACTTTTGCATACAATTTCTTCTATAGAACAATAGCTGTCTCTCTTTATGTATTTTTTTTTTTTTTTGAATTGGATTAATTTCGGCATTTTTGGATGTCGTTGGATTATCAGTGGAAGCAACTTTTTCAATGGTAATATTGTGACACTTACGCAAAAAAAAATAAAATAACAACATTTTTCTACTTTCATGATATGATTTATATACATCAATTCTTTATTTCTTACCTTTTTGGTTTTTTTAAGTTGGACCACCCTTTAAAAAATCAATAAAAACGTATAAGAATAAATCAAAATCTAAGCTTTTATTTAATTTCTTATTTAATTAAAAGAATTGTTCGATTAATCGATATTAATTAATTGATTTATTCGTTATTCGAAAATCGCCATTTTAAAATTATTCGAACAACAGTTTGGTTTTGTTTGATCGATTAATCGAATTATTCTTAATCGGTTGACAACTCTAGTAAAGGCTGTTTAAATTGCTGCATTAATGGCTAATAAATCAATGCAAGTTAAACTTACTTTTTGGTTTAAAATGTGTATAAACCAGCAAATCTACAAATCAGTAAACATATTAAGGGTCACTGATTTACAGCTGTTGTGTTTAAACAACATATAAATTCAAGTTTAGTTCAACTATAAGCCATTAGTGTTTGACTTTTTCCTTATGTTTGTGGTAATAAAAAGACGCACTTTTCCATTTTTGCAATTAAACAAAAACGAAAAAAGATCTAAACTGAATACCCTTAATTTTCATGCAATTATATGGATCTTCACGATCTCTTTGCGATAGCGGCTGACCAGAGATCCTATCTGATGCCACGGGAATCAGTAAATCCTGGTAGCACGTTACCACCCGAATAACTATTGGTTGAGGTTTCTGTTAGTATGCTTTTTGCGGGAAATGCTTTCTGTCTTTCACGATCACGTGTTGGTTGACGTGAAAAAAATAAAAGTCTAACTTGTCAACCCTTTTGGGAGAGTTCGGCCAATGTACAAACTAATTTCGTTATATTAATGACATGCTATTCGCTAAGGGCACAATACATTTAACATAATTATAAATAAAATTCCCCGGGAGTTTTTTACTCTTTTCCCATTTTTAAAAATTAATTAACCCAATAAAAAATTTTATCATTTTGCGAAGCAGTAATGGTACATTTAAAAAAACAAGCGCTCAATTATGGGCTACGCAATAAGACATATAGAAATGCAGTAAAGTAAGTGAAAGAACACTAAAGGCAGAGTTAGCCGAACGTCCACGTCCCCTAACGGAACGTCTGGTTCGTTTTGTCTGGGTTCACACTATGAAAGTTTTATTTCAGAAAGTCTGAGTTTATGGGTGAGAGGGGAAAAAGGAGCAGCATGTTTTCTTCCCCTCTCACCAATAAACTCAGACTTTCTGAAAGAAAAAAAAAAACAGATTTTTATGCCGTTGTTACGTGACAGTTGTAAAGCAGTGTAATCCAAATCTTCATTTTCTGTGCACAATTGTGCTACAAAAACAATAAAAAAACTCACACCGACGCTGGTTCTCTTCTATTTCAGTTAACTACAGGTGGTGTCGAAACGGCATCCGATTTTGACAGTTCGGGCTTATTTGTTTTGATTTGTAAGTGTTTTGCTAATAATGGTTGACATTTCGAGCTAATGGCACTAACAATGCAATGCAAAAAACCGTATGTTGTTTCTGTTGTTTTTTGGATTGTTGTAGTTCCGACACCACCTGTAGTTGAATTCGCCTTGATTGAGTGTTAACGAGTGCACAAAATAAACCAGCAAACAAAATAGTATGATGGAAGACAGAAATTTTTTTAAAGTTCTTCAAATTTAAAACATATTTTGTTAATAAAAAATTGTTATAAAATTTTAAATTTGGAAAACTTAAATTACACAGAAAAAATTATTTTTCCAATTCAAACAAAAAATTTGTAGAATCAAACAATTTTTTGTCTGAAATCGGTCCTGTAAACAAATTTGCATTTTCAAACAATTGAAGCCCAGCCGCGAATAACGTTGTAAACGCAACATTTTGCAAAAACTGTTTTTTAGTAGATAACCGTTAACCTTACTCCCTTACACAGTTCAAACATCAAATCACCCAAAATTAATCACCTTAACGTCTTCAAAATGGTATACAAAGTGTCAGCCAGTGAAAGGACATTGTAAGTTACTGTTAAAATGATGTAACCGAAATGGTGTTGCAGTGCGGAATAATGTTTTAAAAGCCTTTTGCATAAAATTTTTTATTATCATTAGTTTTATTAATAGAAAAAAAAAAATATTTTAAAACAAATAATGCTGCCTGCCAAAAAACGTTTTTTTGCTCTCCTGAAAAATTATTATTTTGTAACTTAAAACGTTATTCGCGGCTGTGCTTCAATTTATTTGCATTTTGTTTATTGAAAAAAAACACTGATTTTTTCAAACAAATAATTTAACTGAATCAAACAAAAAGTTTACTGAAATTCATATACTAAATTAAAAAATCAAAAAAAAAAAAAAGTTTTTGCACAAGCAATGACGCGCACACAAGTAAGCACTGTATGAGAAGATGACGGCAGATCAGACCGCCGGCTGGCTTTGAGACACATTTTTTTGTTGGAATAATTTTTGAACGAAGTCTTATTTATACACACAACACAATGTTTTTCTTTATCACTCTGTAAGCAACTTAAAATACAACATATAGATGTACAAAATAAGCAAATGAATTTACACATACAATGGAAATGTGAAACAAATAAAAGGCTTTAAATGGTATCAAAACCTTGTTTGGTGCATACACCACAATACAATATAAGTATGTATGCTAAAAATATATATGCTAAAATACACATTTGTTTATTGTAAATCTATAATATAAATATTAAATTATTAACGTTTTTTACAAACACTTGGTACTTTTTTTGCACATCGGTCACCATTTAAACATTTTTGATTTCCATCACTGTGTGTATTGTTTAATGTATACCATTGCTTTTTGTTTATGTATGGGAAAAACATATGATACGTTTTTAAATGTTCCATTAGTGCACCAACGTGCTTACAGTACGGTGCGGTACATTACGGGTACAGCAACGCTCGCCTAACTGGACCTTAAACAACTCTTATAAAAAACTAACATTTCAAGTGCTACGGATTCCCTTACTACGAAGCAGGTTTTTAAGGAAGAATACTAAAAAACAACTGTTTCAAAACATTCAGTGTGTTAGGCTGATCGTAACATCCAATAATTTTTACATGCGCTGAATAATGCGCTTTATGTGTCAAAATATATTGCTTCAAAGTGGGAACTCGCCATATAACATTCATGTCTTCCGTAAGCGCAATGGTAAAGGCCAGTTTACACGGTAATACAATGTACTACGACATTGCAAAAAATGATGTAGAATGAGAAAAATCTTATCATGTAAAAGCAAAATGTATTGAGTAAGAGAGAATACGAATACAAAATCTGACAAGCGGTCGGTAAATGGTTTTTTTCTAAACCATTTTAGAAACTTAAGGCTAGATTACACTATTATACTTTGTATTAATACATCTCAAAAACTCAAGTAATATGACAAAGTGTGATAGTGTGAATGCAATGTGCCACGAAAATGACAAGTATTATGAAAAAAGTTTGACATCCCATACGACTTCATCGTTTTTTGAAAAATTTCTAAACAATAATACTTTTCATTGGATCATTTTATTTTATGTGTGAGTGTTTATACTTTGTGTGATTTTATTTATTTTTATTTATTTATTTATAAGTTGGTAGCTTCTATAACAAAACAAAAGTTTTTTATACTAATAGAAGATAGAGAGAGATTAAATAATGACATACAGAGTAAGTTATAAAAAGTTTAAAAAGATCAGTAAGTAAATATGTATGTATATAAAATGTGCATAGAGTTTTAGTTACAATAAAAATTGATAATTCTTTTTTTAAAAAGTTGTGCGTTGCTGGTTTCCCTAATGATTGGAGGAATAGTATTCCAAAGACGTATTGCATTTACGAAGAACTGCCAATTTGATATAAGCGTATGGTGTCTCAGTTGTATTAAAGTTCTGTTTCTGCCAAATCGACTAAAACTAAGCCGGCTATAAAGGTAATCAGGTTCGTGAGTTGATATGATTTTATGCAAGAATACCAATGTTTGTATTTTCATATGATCATGGAACTGTACGCCGAGAATCTTCGCTGCGTAGAAGGTGATGTGTTCACTATTTCCGTAAAGCTTAAGTCCATATACGTATCTAGTTATGTTGTTGAACGTTACATTAAGTCTCGCTTTACTTGTTGCATCACAACTTGAAAAAACTTCACAAGCATAAGTTAAGGTGGGTATTAAGTATGTTTTTGCAAGCAGCAGCCTGATTTTGAGTGGTGTACAGTATTGTGTGGGCCATAGAGTACGTAGCATAGAGAATGTTTTTCCACAGGCATTTGTGACATGATCTGCCCAGGTTAACGTGCTATTGAAGATAACTCCTAAGTTCTTAGCTCTATTCACTGCTTCTATTCGGTGGTTATTAACGTAGACTTGGGGTATTTCAATGGCGCGCTGTGTTCTTTTATGTAATAGGATGCACTTTGATTTGTTTGGGTTAAGGCTTAAGCCATTGGTAGAAGCCCACAGTGAAATACTTTGTAAGTCCTCGTGTAACTTATCCACAAAGTTTCTTTTTTTATTACTAATATACAGTTGAACATCATCCGCATACATTCTGAAATTGCAGTGTTGCAACTGATCTGGCAAGTCGTTAGCATAAATTGAAAAAAGTAAAGGTCCAAGAATTGAGCCCTGCGGTACTCCTCTAGTGACTGGGAGAAAGGAGGATGTTAACGACGGATTGGTTTCTACACACTGATGTCGCCCAGTAAGGTATGATCGCATTAGTTTCGAAGACGTAGGAGAAAAATGTATCATTTTTTCAAGTTTTTGTATTAAAACAACATGGTCAACATTATCAAAGGCCTTTGAGTGGTCTAGTAACACCAACAATTCTCTATGACCAGCATCTAGCTCTTTTCTAAGATCTTCAGCTACGTCAATCAGTGCAGTGGTACAACTGTGCTTGGCGCGAAATCCAGATTGTTTTGATGTAAGTAGGTTGAAATCATTGAGATATTTAGTAATTTGTGTATGTAGTAATTTTTCAAAAGCCTTAGATAGATACGGTACTATAGCAATAGGTCGGTATTCGGAAGATGATTTTGGAATGGGAAGGACTTTGGCCCGTTTCCAACTTGTGGTGTGAACACAAACTATCATGTTACATTAGATTTTTTGACAGTCGCAGCAAAACTCATTAGATTTCTATGTCACAAAGTATTATGGAATACGTAAGACTTGTGAGATAGTGTAATCTAGGCTTTATGTATTCTCATCACACCAGAGGTGTATTTTAACAGAGTATATCGAAGGTGGTAGCATTTTTATACAATTACAAAAACAACTAAAATCAACTCAGGAAATTTTCATGTTGTTTTTGTAAAAATTTAAAACTGCAACCATCTGCTTTTTTGTTATTATTTTTGATTTTACTTGTACCATCCGTGTAGACATGAATTATACTTACAAAAGATTTTTCTTTTTTTTCTTTTAAACACGGAGAGAATTTCATAATATTTTGATTCTACAAAGTCGTAACACATTGTATTACCGTGTAAACTGGCCTTAAGCGAACCGTTTATGTTTCTCCCTTACAAACCTGCTTCGTTGGAAGCTCCATTTTTTATTGGGAAATAGGATAGAAAATGGGAGAGGGGAGAAAACTGGAAAAACGGGAACTTCTTATTTATAATTGTGTTGAATGCATTGTGCCCTTTATCGAATAGCATTTCATTGATTTAATGAAAGTAGTTTGTTCATTGGATTATTATAAATAAAAAACATTTCGTAATTTTTCGTTAATTTTTTTTATTAATGTTTTTTTTTATTAAGCAAATAAACAAAAACCAAAACAAAAAACTCTTTCTTTTGTTGTTGTTGTTAAATGTGTTTGTTAAATATAGCATAAATTTCTAACAAATATTTGTTGTTATTTTCTACAATTTTTGTTGTTGTTGTTGTTTGTTATAAATTTTGACTGCAGTTTTCGTTACGTTTTTTTTTATCTTTGAGTGTGTTTTTGTTGATTTTGAAAAACAAAAAAATATTTTTTTTTTCACAAAAAAAAAAAACAAATGTTATTAATTTAATACGATAGATGTATGGTTTATTTGTTAAAATAAATTAATTTATTTATTTAATATAATTAAAGTGTTTTATACATTTGTTTTGTTGTTTTTTACTTAATTTTTTGTTTTGTTTATAATATTTATATATATTTAATTTTTATTTTGTTTTTCTCATTTTGTTAAAATTTAAACAATTTATTTTATATAATTAATTTTTTTTTTTTTAATTTTTTTATACACCATAAATTCAAATGCATTTTATTTTTGTAATATTTTTTTTATAGTTTATCCATTATTTAAATATTTATATTTGTTTATTTATTTATGTATAAATAATATTTTTTTTTTAATAATAGTTATAATAATTATAATATAATAAAACATCATAATAAATATTTATACCAAATTGTTTTTATTTTTTTCAAATGAGATTTTATGGGATTTTTTTATAATTAAATTTGGTTAATCTTAACAATGTTTACTTTTTTTTTTGTTTTGTTATTATATTTTCCCTATTTCTTTTATATTTAATATAATTAATTTAATTTAATTACTTTTTTCATTTGATAATCAATTAAAAATGTTTCTGTTTGTTGTTTTTGCAAGTTTGTTGTCATTTATATCAATTTTATTTTCAAATTTGTTTGTTTTTTGTGTGAGGAACAAAAGATTTATTTATTCAGCTTTAGATTTTTTTGAATCAATTAAAAATTAGTTAAAAGTTGTAGTTTAATTAAGTTTTTGTGTTAGGCTTATATAGATAGTTCTTAAAAAGGGAAGGAGTGATAAAAAACAAACAATTTCTTAAAAATACAAAATTTTATATTTTATTTAAAGCAAAAAAAAAAAAAAAAAAAAAATTCTGCTTAAGCTGAATTTTATGGATAACCCAGCATAACACGTTTTAAACTTTTCAAAGTTCTTTAGAAAAAATTTTAACATTTAACATCAATTAAATATTTCATTATTATTAATTAAATATTATGTATAGTTTAAATATTATTATGTATAATCATTAATTTTATGTTTGTTTCCACAATACATTAAAAAATATACATATGCAGTTAATAAAGTAGATGGATGATTTTTAATTAAAAAATAGCATTTATATATTGATATAAACAAGAAAAAAAAAAATAGAAAAAAGTACGAAAAATAAATTAAAATTTATTTACGAACTTAGAAAAAACTACGATATAAGCTCTTAATTACTTTAAATCATCGGTATCTTCAATCAAATCAGCATATTCTTCCCAATCGTTGTTTGAACGTGTGCGCAGGTTTGATATTGTCGGTAATTCGTCGTCATTGTCTTGAGTGGAAGAAGAAGAAGGGCCAACACCATCATCTTTAACGCCATTGTCTACAACTTCATAATCCTTAAGTTCCGCTTCTAAATCTTTTTCCCATTGTTCCTCTATTTCGATGTGACAACAAAAAAAAAAAAAAAAAAAAAAAAAATAAATAAAAAAATTTTTTTTTATTAAAATTAGAATTATTATTTATTTATATTTTTATTTTAATATGTAAACGTTTCAATAAAATAATGTTATATACTTATATTTAATTGTTTGTTAAAAGAAAAGCATATAAAGGCTGGGTCTCATAGAAACCGTTGTACTTTATACGTTTTATACGTTGCTTTTTTTTAACTGACACTAACGTGACAACGGAGGATTGGCACACAATGAATACTTTGAGGACGGATATTTAATCGAGTCCGATTTTATTTTTTAAATTTCAGTTTATTTTCCAAAAAAATAAATAAAAAAAACTGATAGCTTTCAATAGCCCAACGTACATTAAAAATTGTCTAACTTTCGTACTTTGCGTACGATATGGGACAAAGCTCATAAGAAAACCTGTATATCAACAAAGTTGTCAGTTAACAAAAGCGACGTTTAAAGTAAAAAGGATTCTAATGACTCGGGGTTAAATTTGTTAATTTTTTTAATATATAATATAAAAAAAATATACATATATGTTTATATTGTTCAAATAAATAATGCGATCAATTATATTGTGCAACATTTTTAAAGTAATCGAGTGCAAACTATACTCGTGTGGAATTTCTCAAAGTACTTTTCAAAACCAACGAAACTCTATTTGGGTTTTGCTAGTTTAGCTGCCGTTCGGATTTATTTGCCTCATGTACATTTTGACTTAAGCTTGATTTCTCCGCAGAACACACGTAATTTTTTCATGTCTTTATCTCGGAAACCAGTATGAATTTGGTTTTCTTTATTTGTCTTCGCCACAAATGTAGCTATAAAATGGGAGAAAGAAAGTCTAAAAGAAACTAACTGCAAAAAAACTGCATTAAATATATCGCCAGTTTTTAAAATTTTTGGCCTATAGCTCAACGTTTTCAAATCGTCGAGTGCAGACTCTTTCTCGTGTGAAATTTTTTAAGATACATACTAATCGAAATCAAAAAAAAAAACCCTTTTTGGGTTTTGATAGTTTGGAGTTTATGGCCTCATTAGTATTTTGGCCTCATTATTTTTTCGAAGAAGATGCAATTTGTCTCACGTTTATATCTCAGAAAATAAATTGAATTATGTTTTCCTCTCTTCGCAGCATTTGTAGCTAATAGAGGTATCCTTTGAATAACTCCCTTATTTTCCTTTACTCAAAGTGCACAATATTTATTCAAATATAAAACATTCAAAAATATTAGAAGAGAGTAAACAATATACAAAAATAACCTAGCATTTACACATGCCACTGCCAGTTCGAAAAACTCAATACACTCACACATTTTTACTAATACACTCACATTTTTCGCAATGGCAGCTCCAGTGGCAGCAAAAATTGCATGCGAGTGGAACTTTGGCACTTGCATGCCACTAAATGTCAAAACGATAAGCAATGTTACCCTGTTAAGAATTTAATTCACATTTACTGGATTGTTGTCAAATTGTTATTGAGGTTTTAACTTAATAAATAATTATTATGATTAATTTTTTAAAAACGCGCATAAATAAAAGCAAGTTTGTTAATAATAGAGCATTAATATCGTTTAAATAATGCTAATATAAATAAATGAAAAAATTTCCTCAAAAATGTGCCATTATGATTAACTCGGTAACTCTATTTTGTTTTCTGGTACTTTTTTTAATTTGAGAAGTAAACAAATTTGCTCAAGTTGACGCTTCTACGACATTTTGAAAATGAACTCGCAGTGGCATGTGTAATCACAAAAGTTAATGGCATGAGATTCGACTATTTCGAACAAATTTTCTTTGATAATATGTATACAAAAGTGGCATGCCACTACTTGCATGTGTAAAGGCAGGGTAAGAATGAATGAATTGAATAAAAAACGTGTTTCCTTTTAATGAATTTGAGAGTCATTCATAAATAACAAAACATTGGAATGACCCGTTAGAGAGAGTACTTAAGTTTAAAAAAAACATTCAAATTTTTGAATGTGAATACATTTATTTGAATACATTGACATAAAATGTGTGTCAGCTTGTGACTTCTTTTATTTATAATGCTGGGTACACTCAGTGCAATCTACATGCAATCTGTTTCAATGCAACCTCAAAATATCAAAGCGTTTTGATGCTGATGCAATCTGGAATGAATAAAAATGAATTTAATTCACTAGATTGCGTAAGTGCGTTGCATAGTGTGTACCCAGCATTACGGGTACTCGACACATTGTAGTTAAACAACAAATGAGTGTATTGAAATTGCTTTTTATTAATTCTTGCAGGCCTCTAGTAGCTACATATAAGTATACTAGGGGTGAAGAAGTAGAACAAACTAATCCGAAAAAATGCATCTAGGGCCTCAAAATTGCTAAAATGTCGAACAAATTTCATTTTTTATATGTTTTTAGACAATTTTTGGCCCATGGCTGCCCAACTGTGGGAAATTCAGTAAAGTAGTCAGCAACATAACCTGGGGATAATCCTCCCTCAGGCAGAACTCTGAAAATTAGCCATTGAGTGGTATTTTCCGGATCTCCCTTCCAGCAACTTTAGGTAGTAAACTATAACACCACGTGATCCCAGTAAGTAACTTCATAACGGAAAAGCATAACTTCTGCAAAGAAAATCGTCCTGAGAGAAAGAAAGCATTTCCTGCAAGAAGCCTAGTAACGGAGGCTTTACACAATATTCAGTCCGGTGCCGGGGGCTACTGACTTCCTAGATAGGATCTCTGCACAGTCGCGACCGCAAGAGACCATTAAGATCTCCCAAAGTGAAATATCCATAAGACAAAATCCCGGATGGAATTGAGAGCGACAAGAGTTTTATACGTTTTTAATAAAACAAATCGAGGACACAATAACAGTTTCCAAACAAAAAAAAATAAAAAATTTTTGATATAAAAAAAAAAACGGTTGGTATGTGCACTATCGTTCCAAAATCCTTATTCCGGAAGCTTATTTGTATGGGCGATATTTTTAAAAATAGATAGATTTGGCTTTATAAACCAAACAAATCTCATTTGTATACAGCCCATTTATTAATAAAAATTCCCCGGGAGTTTTCTCCCTTCTCCCATTTTCTCTATGTATGTAAATTCAATTGTAAAAATGGGAAAAGGGAAAAAACACCCGGGGAATTTGAATTCATAATTGGGCTGATAGTTTATTTGAACGGTGATAATTTCTCTCGATTTCTGGCGAGCTCTCTCAGAGATCGCACTATACGAGTTGTTATAGATGGGATTTGTCAAACGAGTTCAAGATTAATTCAGGGGTGCCGCAAGGCTCCGTTCTTTCTCCTACTCTATTTCTTATTTTTCTAAATGACCTGCTATGTGAAACTTCCAACTCTATCTGCTCTTTTGCAGATGACGGCAACCTTAGACATTCGTACTCATTTGATTGCAGACCAAGCGTATCCGATGACGGTGCTATGAGGCAGATTATGAATGGTACGCTTGGCCGAGACATGGTCTCGGAATGGGGTCGATTTTAATGCCCGAAAAACCCACGACAAACGCGACAGATCAAGGGTGGTATAGTTATTGAGCAATCAGAATCTCTTGATGTTTTGGGCATGAAGATACAATGTGATGTCCGATGGACAGAACATACATATATTCAAGGCGTCGAAAGAAGCATTTAAGTGCCTCGGTTTTTTAAAACGGTGTAAGATATACTTCACTCTATCTGATCTTCTTACTATTTATATCACCCAAATCCGAGGCCGCTTGGAATACAACTCGCATGTGTGGGCCGTTACTTCAAAGTTTATTTTGGAGCTTCTCGACCGCATACAGGAGAGGGCGATGGTTCTCATTGGTGACAGTAGGGTATCCAATTCTATTGACTCCCTTGAGCACCGTCGCAATGTTGGTTGTATTTGCCTGTTTAATTGTTACTACAATGGCATGTGTTCTGACGAAATTAGGGATCTGGTTCCCGAAACCCGAACGTTTGTTCGTAATACGCATTTTTCCTCAAGATCCCATCCTTTCGTGGTGGATTAGCAGATGAATCGTACAACGCATTACAGGGAAAAAATGTTTTTTGGCCGGACTGTGGAATAACGTTCCTGCTGAAGCCTTTCCTCTCACTTTCAACATGAATAAGTTCAAGTCGAACTCCCTCTACCCTCTTTCTCATAACCTATTTTCCTAATTCCAACACAATGCAATGCCTTAGTAGAGTGCTGGTCCTATAAAAAAATTATTTGAACTTAATTTTATCAACCTAGCTGGTATTGGGAGGACTCTTGTATGACTAGGTTAAATAACACTACGTGACAAAATTTCAACAAAGTCGTGACCAAATGAATCTGACAGCTAATCTTTATATAAAATTGTCCGCTGAATTCGAATATGAAGTCAGAGTTGTCAGAAGTAGAACAGTTTTTGAGATATTCCAAAATAACCGTTATTTGTGTTTTTAAAAAAGATGATGTGACTGAAATGCAAATTTGATTTGAGATAAATTGTATCTAAATTGCTCATATGGTATAGTCACTATTGTGTCAAAAACATTATTTTAAAAAGAAAAAAGTAGTTATTTGTCTACAACTCGGAAACTTTGAAAAGTAAAGGATTGTTCGTGGTTTTTTCCCTATGTTTTCCTTGTCTTTTGAAAAAGACGAGGAATTTTACACAAACAAAATACCTGCTATTTTTTTCTATTGTTGTAGAGTTGCGCACGTCTTTATCACTCGTGTACATGTGCTGGACGTAATATTCGCCGTCATATCAAAATTTTTTGATTTTCCATCCACGATACAAACACATTATTACTAATACTACCATAGCGCTTGATGTGAAATGCTTGACCGTGTACAGACCTCTTAAAGGATAGATAAGCCTTAGACAAAACAATTTTTTTGTTTTTGTTTTTATGCAAAATATGCTATACTTTATTTGAAAGCTGAGCTTTTATTATTTTTGGGAATAATTTTCTTTTGTTAGCGTCAAAAGTGGCGAAATCAGCTTATTTTGACTAAAAATTTTTATTTTTATTTGCGATGATGCCGCGTAAAAAGCGTTGCATTGTACTTAAAGCGTAGAATGAAAATACAGCGCGAAATGCTTGCCACGTGTTGAAGCGAAAAAGCATTGTGTAAGCCTCCAGCGAAAAAGCATTGTGTAAATATCCAGCTTACATTTTGGCCAATTCTGATTTCCATGTTAGCTTCGATATAAGAATTTTTAAGAGAGTTTTGCCTAATTTTCAGTATTTAACTCAATATTAAGTTAATTTTAATAGCAAACTTAAATCGTATTTAAAACAGATTGGTTTTTTGAGTTTTATTTGAAAAGTCTTATTTAATTAACATAAAAGTATGGTAGCACTACTAAATAAAAAAAAAATATAAAAAAGTGTATTTATTTAAAAGGTGGTCTGAAAAAACAGCTGACTGTTAATGCTTTGCCCGTTGTTGTTGTATTGTTGTGATATTGAGGCCACCTTGCTAAAATATTACAATTGAAACTTAAGTTGAAATTAAGTGTACCACATCGGTGACTTAAGTTTCACTTAAGTTTTTAGTGAAGAAAAGAATTTTGTATTGAAGACGATTTTAAAAATAAATGTGTTTTAATATCAATCCTGAAAATTGGCCATTAATGTATTTAGATGAGACATGTTTAAAAGGACATTTGTATAGTCTGAAATTAAAATTTGGGTGCTTTTGCATCATTGTGACTTCGATTTGATTTTTTTTTTCAGTTTGCGATTACAGAGAGCTTGCTTGCTAAGTAAGAAAAAATCTGTATTTGCCAAAATGACAGAAAAAGCCAATAATCGGTCATGTTCTGAGCATTAAATGCAAGTGAAATTTAAATCGAAAATTTACTAGAACGACCCGGTTGGAAAAACCATACATTTCTTTATCAGGGAGGTTACATTATATTTCGCTTCGAAAGAAATACTTTTCCAGTTCGAACAATTTGTTCTGGTGCATTCGTGAACTTGAATTTTTTTCTTTCGTATCGAAGATCGTGGTTACCCTCTAAAACTAGGAAAACGAGGAAAAACTACATTCATTTTTAAAATACGAAAAATGGAACTAAAAAACCTCTTTCGATTATAATTTCACTCTTCAAGAATTTTTAAACAAGAATTTGTTTTTGTTTGATTTGATGGAATAGATTCAAAATAAGGACCTGTAACTTTATCGCAAGTTAAGCATTGAGTTATGAGGTTATTTGGGCTGCTTGGCGTAGAAACTTTATTTTGTTAGGCGCTACAAACCCACCATTTCCTAACGTCTTATAGAATTGTAGGATAAAAAGCGTTTCTTAAGTAATTGATCACATTATTTACATAACTAATTAAATGTTAATAACTTGAAAAAATAAAAAGCAAGTAAGGAATCCCTTTATAATAAATTAATAATTTAAAAGTGTAATTATAAGTAAAAGTATTTGTATTATAAAGTTTACCCAAAAATAGTGTTTTATGTACAAAAATAATAAGATATGTAGTGCTTAGAATCATTGTTAATTTAAATGGACGATTAGAAATCCTTAACCCAATATATGTATCAGAACTAAGCGTTGTCAATTACATTTTGTAATTACTTAAAGGTTTAATTACCAATCGTGTTTGCAAATAAGAAATTACATTTTATTATTGCTTGCTGATTATAAATTATATTTTATAGGTTATTGCCAATTAGATGTAATTGTTATTATTTTTCAATTACCAATTACATGTAATGTTATAAGTAATTAAAAAGTAATTGGAAACGCCTAAGTATGATATGCATAAATGTAATGCAATATTTTTAATACATTTTTCATTTATTACCTTTTACGACATTTTTGTAAAATAAATTTAAATCGAATGAATTTAAAAGATAATAATGAGATCAATCATCATCATCATGATGATAATTGAAACAAATACTTTGACACACAATTCTTTTGGGCAAACGAATGGTAACTGAAATGTAATCTTCAATAGAAAAAAATAAAATTATAAGAAAATAAACAAAACATGTTAAAAGTTAAAAATCTTTTAGTAAAGGCATTCCTTCCTTGCTGTGTTATAAAATTAAATGTACAAAAAATACAATAATTTTATTAAAATGATATTTTTTAATAAATAAATGCAGGCAATTCTTCTTATAAAATAAATAATTTTAATAAATTTATTTTACATTTATGGTTATGGTTACAAAAAAAGCATTCTAGCTACTTAATGGGAATAAAATTACTAGAAATAAAACTTAAATATTTGTTAAAAACAACAACAAAAATATTTTAATAAAATTACATTGAATTAATTTTTCTTTTTTTTTTTAATTTAACTAGTTTCAGAAAAAGTGCATTCCATAAAACAAAAATCATTGAAAAAAAGTCGTTTAAAAAACAAAAAAATTATGAAACTATAACAAAGAATTTAATTTAATAATTAATTTATATTTATTTATTCATTTCAAAGGATTTTTAAGGTTAAAGGATTAAGAAAACAAAACTAAATTGAAAAAAAGGATTTTTTAATTATTATTTTGTGTGGTGAGTTGGTATTAAATATTTTGTATTTATTAAGAGGATTTAACTAATTAAAATGTTATGAATTTGATTTGAATTTAATGATATTGTTTGTAACTTTTTTTTTTTTTTTTTGTTGTACAAAAAGAAAATTAAATAAACAAATAATGATGATGATGTTGTTCAATTTGTTTGTTAATTAGTGCAGAGATTTTATTAAAAATAGTTTGTTGAACATAAATTTAAATCTGTTTATACACTGAAAAAAATTAGTAGGTTTTTTTTTAACTTGATTATTTCCCTTTCGACAGAAATAGGTTGAAATTAAAATTCGGCGAAAATAAAATTGGAAAAAAACTCTATAATTACGCGATGATTTCGTCAGAAGTAGATTATTCCACTTCAAAACGACATTCCTCAAAACTATTTTGTCAAATTGTGCAAAAACACAAAAAGTGGAATAGTCCAGTTTTGAAAAGAACTTCCTGAAATAATGCCTTCTTTATACGAAAACTATATTACATTCTTCGAGACATGGTGTGAAACGACGAATATTTTGCGAACTATTAATGTACAAAATGTTTCACATATAATACAACACTTTTCGAACACATTTTTTCTAAAAACTTTGTAAGGCTAGGCAGTCGTTGTAATAAGTATGGCAACACGACGCCCATATGAATTGCATGTCGCGTCAATTGCTGGGCAATAACGACTATGAAGCCCATTAAATGGATTTCCACAACCTGTGTTTTGACAACATAAACCCTTTTTACCCCTTGCAGCAGTCTCGACAGGGACTTTATTTACTTCACCTTTCACTATTTTCTCATCGATCTACACTCATAGAAAAATGCACCCTCCTATTGACGATGCCCTAACTACCGAATTGTGACATCAATGTTTTAACAAATGGCATCGGTGAGGCAAATAGTGACATCAATCAATCTTTTATGCGTCTTCTATGCTTTGGCTACAGTGACATCAATCTAATGACGAACGTCATCCTAAAATTGTGACATATTTTATGCCTCGTCTATGCTATGACTACAGTGAAATCAATTCGATGACTCATTTTGTGTATTATTTACATTATTTTCATGTTTAAAAAGCAAAAACAGAAGTAAAATTCCCATATTATATTTGTGTAAATTATTTAGTTAAATATATAACAATTTCAAAGAAGCATGATTACGAAAACCATATCGGGCATGCTGCTGGTGTCTTCTAGTTGAGAGTTCTGCGGTTAACAAAGGGCGGAATACAACAAAAGTGAAACAAACATGTGTAACGAGTAAGTAAATAATACTATTCTCTCACTTTGGCTTTACCCAATCTAAATGAGTAATTTCTGCGATGTTACCGAGTCATCGCACTGATGACATTTTTTATTAAACTGACTCCGATTCTTCATTTCTGTAATGCCAATTTGTCATCCCATTGATGACATTATTTTAACTGATGACAATTTGGCCAAGTGATGTTCAGCATTACAATGATGAAGTGTCAAGGGTTAATGATGTCAAAATACATCAGCGTTATGACGCCTTTTATATCAGTGTAAAAGTTGTCTGTTCTACCATCAGTTTCGAATGTTTTACACATTTGATAATTTTTGATAACGGCTCATCTTTTCCATCAAACAACTTTAATTGCAGCTTCTTGTCCCGTTCTCCAACAATAATATGATCACGTGGAATTCACAATATTATAGTTGTGTCCGAAGTTCTGTTTCGAATTCAACAAACGATTGATTTTCTTTTTGAACAATCGTTTAAACTTAAAAGCTTTAACGGCAAGATTTATTTTTGGCAGACAATATTCATCAAACGCTGCAATTACTTGAGAACATAGTTGGGGGTAGTGCACTAAATATTGATTTAAATCAGCACTGCACTATCACTAAATAAAACTGCAAAAAAATTAGTTTGCACTCTTTTTTACCAGCTTTAGTGATGATTGCTATTTTTTTAACTACCACTAAAAAAATTTAGTGATAGTGCAAATTTCACTATCACTAAAAGCAGATTGAATGCAAAAATCTGCACTCAAAACAAATAGTGCAAAATTTGGACATGCAATCAAAAAAGCTGCATACAAATATTGTGTCACTAAAATTTCAAAAAATGTAACTTTGTATGTGCATGGTTTTTGATTTCTTTTGAGGTTACGCATAAGTAAAGGACATTAAACAAAATAAAATTTTGCCAAAAACGGTATAAATATTGGCTTTAATCATGAAAAAACAAGTTTTTAATTTTAAAATTAGTGCACAAATTTAAGTTGCACTCAAATGAGTGAAAAAAAAAAGTTGCAATAAACTGATGATTGCTTTTTTTTAAATCAAAAAAATTTTTTTTTTTGAGTGCAAAATTTTTTAACATCATTATCAAGTATGGGCACCACTACATTGAAAGCTTTGCATGTGTGGCATTTTATTGGTTTGTTTACGTTTCCATTTGTTGGTTTTATGCTCTTTTGCTCTTTGTTTTTTGTGTATGTATGCACATCGTTCGCTCTTTTTGCATTTTCATTTTGCATTTGCCCATAGCTGATCATTATCACTCATGTTTAGTGAGGCTGCAAATTTTCAATTCATCACTCAACATCAACAAAATGATTGCAATATTTTTGCACTATCACTAACTGTGAGTTGAAACTGCAAAATGAGTGCACTACCCCCATCTATGCTTGAGAAAGTGCATATGAATTTGGTTGAACAACATTGTTGTTTTTATTGTTACTGACGGCCGACCATATTGTTTTCATTTTTGTTGTTGTTGAAATTGATCTTGCTTTTATTTTCGTGCGTAAGATGCTGCATTATATCTTGCAGAGCAGTCAAACATATTTGCCAAGCAACCACTGTGCGGAAATAAGAATTCAAATTTAGCTACAAAAATTTGGCCATTTTGTTACGCTTCGGCTCATTGCTTTTATTAATACCAAGCATGTAAATGAAGAAGCAATTTCTTTAAGAAATTTGAACAATTGTTTTTTTCAAACGGGCGTCCATATTATTTCTTCCAAGTTTTTCTTTTAACTTTTTCTTCTCAGTTTAACTGAAGCCTTTTTTATTGTTCTTCAGATTGTTTCAGTTAATTCTTTTACTTATGACACCATGTTTTAAGTTTAATTAGTTTTCTTTATTTAAAGTCCGTCTTAACTTTTTTATGTTGCCTTGCTTTAACAATCTCTCTTATATATTATACACTCAAAATATTATGTAGTTAAATTCAAACGAAAATTCATTTGAAACAAATTAAAATTCATTTAAAAAACGGATCATTTACATTTCATTTAAAACAAATGATTTTTTCAGTAATTTCTAAGTTTTTTATTTATTGAACATCATATTCGTTAAAATTGAATAGTTTTTACTTTTAAAAAATATATTTTAACCGATAAAAATCAAACAAATTAACAAAAAAAAAATACGGAAAACATTATTTTTTGGTAGTTTGTTTTTTTAATAACAAACATAAATGTTGAAAAATAAATTTATTCGTAAAATAACTATATTTTTATTCAATTTTAACAGTACCGAAAACGAATTTAATAACCTACAATCAGTTACTGTAATAATTTTATGAGTGTACATATTACAACATGTCGTGTTGCCATACTTACGACAATAAGGTGGTTGTAGTTGGATTAAACAAGTTGTTTGCACCTTTATCTTTATACGAATAGCATAATTTTTTTAAGATTGTGTAAGAGGTTTCTGCGGGTTTAAGTAATTCCAAAAAAACAGTTCTATTTATATCAGAGCTATAAAACATTTATCTCACTAGCAATTCCAATCAAATTTCAAATTTATCCAAAACCTATAAAGGAAAATACTTAGGAAATTATATCCAAAAACTCTAATTAAAATGCATTACAAATTAAGACCGCATTTAGACTATGCAATTAACGCCGAGTTTTTTTTCTATTTTCTTTTAAAGTAGTTACAACGAAACTCTTTTCACATTTACATTAACATTTTTTTCAAGCATTTTTTCAACCCCGTTTTCTACCCTACACCTCTTGCTAACAAACAAAAAGTTGCAAGCGAAAGTTGCGGCGTTAATTGCATAATGTAAATATGGTCTAAATTAAAAAATGTTGTATTCCCGAAAATAACTTTGATAACAAACAAATTATTTAATCAATAGATAAACCTTTGATTATTGGAACTTTTTTCTGGTCGCTCTAAATTTTAATTATCGATAGTAGACTGTACTAATTCATGTCACAAAATCTTAAGCTTTAATTAAAAACTTTGCTAAAAAATTTCCCAAACTTTCCGTTTTAAAATTACCGGGAATTTCAAAAATATTTTTTCCGAAAATTAGTCCAAAACAAGAGTCCAATACTGTGAGCAATTGACCGACAATTTTTTATATCTACACTACTATAGGCGTAAAATGATAATGCGTTAATGCTGATTTGTGTGATACATAAAAGTATTGGCACCTGTAAGTATACCGATCGCAAGAAAATTTGATGATTTTTTTAAAAGGATTTAATTGTTAAAAAAAGAGGAAACCGATTGAAAATGGTGAGCTTCGATATTTAACTTCAAATAGCCCCAGACAAACTTCTTTCCGGAAAAGAGTATTTGTCAGGGACCGAAAATAACAGTTATATTGGAATTTTAAAACAAAAAAAGCATATAGAAGTAAATGTCGAAAAACGTATTCAAGTATACCATATTGTTTCTTATGCACTTTTCAATGATAAAATATATTGGTTTTTAAAATTGTTAACAGTATGTATTGTTGACCTTTTTTGTTGTTGTGGTTTTTATTTAGTTTGGCTTGAGGTCATTTATTATAAATTAAAAAACGATTTAATTTAATTTTCAATATTTTTATTAATGTACCCAATATTTCGAGGCAACTTCGTTGCTCATCTTCAGGGGATCTAATCAAAAATATAAACAAACAATTTTATTTTATAGAAAAAACACTAAAAAACATTTAATTACAAATAACAATAAAAACATACTTATATAAAAAAGAAACGAATTTAAAAGTTTTTTGTCACTGTGCTGTAAGTTTTGGAATGCAACTGTCGTATTGATTGTCACTTTTGTTTATATTTGTTTATGGTGTGTTTAAAAATCGGAGCTACGTTCTCAGTGTCTCTTTTGTAGTTTAGTTTCTTCTCTTCTGGTAAGTTTATAATGTGCAGCATTTCAAGTGTATATCTTCTGTTGTAATTGTTCTCTTGTACTAATACTTCTACATTTTCAAAATCTGGTTGATGTCCACTCAATGCACAGTGGGCTGCAAGTGCCGTTTTTTGTTCAAGTAGTTTATTTACTGCCTTTAAATCTGATTTGTGTGATGCCATCCTAGTTTTTAATTTTGATTTTGTTGTGCCAACATATGCCTTTTGGCATAAATTGGACTTGTCACCTTTACACGATATTTTGTACACCAAGTTGGATTTGTCTTCTTTTGCTAATCTCGATTTTGTATTGCTAAATAGTTTGTAAATTGTGTCATTTGTTCGTAGAGCTAATTCATAATTATCTTTGTCATAAATATCTGAATGTTTTAATCTCTCCGAAAAACCAGGAATGTATGTAACAGATTTGTAAACTTTTTGTGGTTTATCCCGTGGTTCTAACATGTTTTTAGTTCTTACGTATTTAATTAAATTCCTTATCGTTTTCCTCGGGAAGTCATTCATACCTAATATATTGTGTATTCTCTTAACGTTTTGTCCATGAAAAACTTTGTCGCTGACTTTCAAAACTCTGTGGATAAAATTTGTCGCCGTATTCATTATAATTCTCCTTGGGTGCTTAGAGTGGAAATTAAGTAACCTTCCCGAGGCCATTGGCTTTTGATACCAATCTACCTTGATGATATTTCCTTTTCTATGTACTAACGTGTCTAAATATGATAATTTATTGTCTTTTTCCATTTCTACTGTAAATTGAATTTGTCTTTGGAAATTGTTTAACATTCTTAACATGCTTTCAACATCATCTTTTTTAATAATTCCAAATATATCGTCAACATATTTAGTTAATATTTTTGGCTCCGTCTTAAAATTGTTAATAGTAACGTCTAAAAGTTCTTCCATAACTATATCTGCGATTACCGGTGAAGCAGGGGATCCCAGTCTTTCCCGCTGTTCAAATGCATTGCAGAGGGTGAAGAGGTTGTAAGAACAAAAGAGAATAAAGAACAACAGGAGATTTCTAGATCCAAGCTAGTATCGTTAATAGACGACCACTTAAGCAAGACAAAGTTAAACTTAAGAGATAAATTTATTTTAAACACAGTGGGACAAACAGAAAAATATTTGGACCAAAATAAGGATATATTAATATTGACTGCGGATAAAGGAAACAAAACGGTTGCACTAAATAAAAAGGACTACGATTTGAAAATGAAAACCATATTAGGAGATATGTGCACGTACAGGAGAATGAAAAAAGATCCCACATCTATTTTACAAAATAAGAACAATACTTTAATAGACAAACTTTTTAATTTGAATCTTATTAACCAAACTGAAAAGAATAAATTAATTACAAGAGTAGCTATTGCGCCAAGGTTATACGGACTACCAAAGATCCACAAAGAAGGAGTTCCTTTAAGACCGATTTGTTCCTCTGTTAACTCCCCTTCTTACAACCTATGTAAATACATAACAGAAATTTTAAAACACCTAACTAAAGAGTCGAGGTATAACGTTAAAGATTCAACGGAATTTAAAGAACTAATTAACAATACATACATCAATAAAGATGAAATAATGATTTCATTTGACGTCGTATCTCTTTTTCCAAGTGTTCCCGTTAATTTAGCAATGAAAATTGTTGGAGAAAAATGGGAAAAACTTAAAGAATACACTCAAATACCGAAAAATTTATTTATGGAACTCGTTTCGTTTTGCATTAAAGAGTCCAGGTACTTCAAATATGATGACAAGATATTTGAACAGACAAAAGGCATGCCTATGGGATCCCCTGCTTCACCGGTAATCGCAGATATAGTTATGGAAGAACTTTTAGACGTTACTATTAACAATTTTAAGACGGAGCCAAAAATATTAACTAAATATGTTGACGATATATTTGGAATTATTAAAAAAGATGATGTTGAAAGCATGTTAAGAATGTTAAACAATTTCCAAAGACAAATTCAATTTACAGTAGAAATGGAAAAAGACAATAAATTATCATATTTAGACACGTTAGTACATAGAAAAGGAAATATCATCAAGGTAGATTGGTATCAAAAGCCAATGGCCTCGGGAAGGTTACTTAATTTCCACTCTAAGCACCCAAGGAGAATTATAATGAATACGGCGACAAATTTTATCCACAGAGTTTTGAAAGTCAGCGACAAAGTTTTTCATGGACAAAACGTTAAGAGAATACACAATATATTAGGTATGAATGACTTCCCGAGGAAAACGATAAGGAATTTAATTAAATACGTAAGAACTAAAAACATGTTAGAACCACGGGATAAACCACAAAAAGTTTACAAATCTGTTACATACATTCCTGGTTTTTCGGAGAGATTAAAACATTCAGATATTTATGACAAAGATAATTATGAATTAGCTCTACGAACAAATGACACAATTTACAAACTATTTAGCAATACAAAATCGAGATTAGCAAAAGAAGACAAATCCAACTTGGTGTACAAAATAACGTGTAAAGGTGACAAGTCCAATTTATGCCAAAAGGCATATGTTGGCACAACAAAATCAAAATTAAAAACTAGGATGGCATCACACAAATCAGATTTAAAGGCAGTAAATAAACCACTTGAACAAAAAACGGCACTTGCAGCCCACTGTGCATTGAGTGGACATCAACCAGATTTTGAAAATGTAGAAGTATTAGTACAAGAGAACAATTACAACAGAAGATAAACACTTGAAATGCTGCACATTATAAACTTACCAGAAGAGAAGAAACTAAACTACAAAAGAGACACTGAGAACGTAGCTCAGATTTTTAAACACACCATAAACAAATATAAACAAAAGTGACAATCAATACGACAGTTGCATTCCAAAACTTACAGCACAGTGACAAAAAACTTTTAAATTCGTTTCTTTTTTATATAAGTATGTTTTTATTGTTATTTGTAATTAAATGTTTTTTAGTGTTTTTTCTATAAAATAAAATTGTTTGTTTATATTTTTGATTAGATCCCCTGAAGATGAGCAACGAGGTTTTTAAAATTTTGATTTTTATATTTTCGATCAAACTTAACAGTTATTTTCTGATTTTTATTTTTTTGAACAAAAATAACTGCTATTTTTTGATTTTTATTTTTTCGATCAAAAATAACAGTTATTTTTTTATTTATTTTTTTGAACAAAAATAACAGTTATTTTTTGATTTTTATTTTTTTGAGCAAAAATAAAAGTTATTCTCTAAAGAAATATACGTGATTTAATAATTAATTTGCTTTTAATAATTATTTTAACGTGCATAAGAAATTCCAATGATAATTACACATTTAAATAAAAATTTAAAGTCAACTAAATTATTAAATCACGTACATTTCTTTTGAGAATAACTTTTATTTTTACTCGAAAAAATAAAACTCAATATTTAACTGTTATTTTTGTTCAAAAAAATAAAAATCAAAAAATAACTGTTATTTTTGATCGAAAAAATAAAAATCAAAAAATAACAGTTATTTTTGTTCAAAAAAATAATAAACCGGAAAATAACTGTTATTTTTGTTCAAAAAAATAAAAATCAAAAAATAACTGTTTTCATCTGACTTTTATGAAAAAAGAAATAACTGTTACGGTAGGGTGGGTCGAAAAAAAAAGTTGTGCCAGTCACCCCCTAGAATGAAAGATATGTCAATGAAGTTTCTAAGACAGGAAAAATTTTTTTTTTGCCACGCCCCAAAATACAGCACTTTTGGTTTTTTATATGTAGCGCTGTCATTTAAAGTCCGATCTCATCATATCGCATATTGTTGTTCATGGCTTGATATACTATAGTGGCTTCATTTTTGTCTTTGGTGACTTTTCAATCCGACCTGAAATTCTGGGCACCACTTATGCCATCTCGGATCCTTCCCCCAAATGTCCAATTTTTTTGACGGTCCAAGAAAGTCCTTATAAAACTAAGTATGTATAGATTTTAATATGCTCACTTTTATGACACGCCTCCAAATTAAGCCCCTTTTTTCTTTTTTTACATACATATACTACATTAAAACAAGTAGAAGCCAATACAAACCAAAAAAATGTTCATCAGTCACGCCCTAGAATAAAAGGTATATTTATTAAGTTTTAAGAACTTAAAAAAAAATATTTGCCACGCCCTAAATTATAGCTCTTTTTGTTTTAGACATATAGCAAAATAAAAATTCTGTAAAAACCGCATTTTATTTTTTTTAATGGCTCCCTTAACCATTATCAATTTCGTACAAAACTCTATAAGTTACGCGCGATTTTTGGTTAATTACTCAATAATCCTGAAAACCACTCTCTATGGCTTGGCATTTCAATTTTTAAAAACTGTTTCTTAGCCTTTGATTTTTTTTTTCACTTAGCGGTGTTCGCATATTTTAATAAAAGTGAGACGGATGAATTTATTGACAATCTTTCTCCATCTGGACTACTAGCGTTTTTTTTTTGTCAGTTTTGATATTTTGTGCCATTTTTCGTGCCATTTTTTTTTTTTTTTTTTTTGCTGGACTGTGAAACTCTTCTGGCACTGTTTTTCCGTATTTTTTTATTTATTTAAATACTACAAATTAAAAATCTTAATTAAGACATTTGTAAAAGTAAACATAATGTTAAATATGAGGCCATGATACAAAGTTAAAACAAGAATTAAAAAATTGTAAAGAAACTGCAGAATTGTAAAAATACTAAATAATTTAACTGCATAAAAATTAATGCCTCGAAACATATATGCGAAAAATTGGCAAGTAGGTGTATATAAATCTTAGCTCAAGGTGACTCAAGTTGGAGCATGTTGAGTATATTAAAAGCTAAGTTTTAGAGGGACTTTCTTAAACACGTGAAAAAACTAGACATTAGAGGGGAAGGATCCGAGATATCACAATTGCCATCTAGAATTTTAAGTTAGTTTAAAAAGCATTAAATACGAAAATAAAGGCACATTCTAGCCATTAACAATGATATACGATACGATGAGATTGGACTTAAAACCGACGATGCTGCATATATAAAACAAAAAGGGCAGTAATTTAGGGCGTGGCAAAACAATTTTTTTTTTTAATTTTTCAAACTTAATATATATACCTTTTATTCTAGGGCGTGACTGATAAAAATTTTTTTGGTTTGTATTGGCTTCTACTTGGTTTTATGTAGAATGTATGTGAAAAAGAAAGAAGGGTCTTAATTTGGAGGCGTGGCATAAAAGTGAGAATATTAAAATCCATACATACGTAGTTTTATAAGGACTTTCTTGGACCGTCAAAAAAATTGGACATTTGGGGGAAGGATCCGAGATGGCATAAGTGGCTCCCAGAATTTCAGGTCGGATTGAAAAGTCACCAAAGACAAAAATGAAGCCACTATCAAGCCATGAACAACTATATGCGATATTATGAGATCGGACTTTAAATGGCAGCGCTACATATAAAAAACCAAAAGTGCTGTATTTTGGGACGTGGCAAAAAAAAAATTTTTCCTGTTTTAGAAACTTCATTGACATATCTTTCATTCTAGGGGGTGACTGGCACAACTTTTTTTTTTGTATGGAGGTCGACCCGGTCTACTGTTACGGTCCCTGGTATTTGTGTTTAAAAATCATCTTACTATGTTGGTATTTAGATCAGGTTTGGTCAAAGAATATTGTAAGTCATTTAACAAAATTTAATTGGAATTGGTCCATGTTTGACCAAACTTTCATACAAATACTATTCCTGAAAAGAGTATTTTAAAGCCTAAAACTTCGTATATAATATTGATATTGATAAATAAACAGATTTTCATAGAAAACTCGTTTTATAAGCCTAAAATATTTCCGCGACTATATATTATATAATTTCTAATATCTTATATCAAAATTTAGTGCTGTAAGGTATAGAATTGAACACAGGTGCAATATAAACAATCCCTCTGAAGTTACATTAGGACGAAAAAATCTCACATACATTTCGTCACCTAAAATACAAAACAACGTATCATCAAAAAACTCGAAATTGTCTTTTTGATCGATTTTTGTTCCTTTTATCAAACAACTTTAAAAAAATTTTAGACCCCTCAAAGAAAAAATTCTCTCTAATTTTTTTTCACATAAAGCATTAATTAAAAATTAAATCTGTTTTAATTAAAAATTTAATTAAGTGAATTAAACGTTTAATCAAGTGAATTAAACGAATTAAACGTTTAATTGATAATATTAATTCGTTTGCTGGTGCATTTTTGTTCCTTTTATCAAACAACTCTAAAAAAATTTTAGACCCCTCAAAGAAAAAATTCTCTCTAATTTTTTTTCACTTAAAGCATTAATTAAAAATTAAATCTGTTTTAATTAAAAATTTAATTAAGTGAATTAAACGTTTAATCAAGTGAATAAAACGTTTAATTAAAAGAATTAAACGTTTAATTGATACTATTAATTCGTTTGCTGGTGCAAATTTAGTTAATTATTTAACAAACAGAAACTGGGAATTATTTCCTTCCGAAGGTTACTTTATATAATAGTCTGGTAGTGTATAAAGTCATTTCTGAAAAATTGAAGGAATAGAACTATTACAAAAAAGCTTTATCAAATACATAACTGAAATTTAGCTCATAGAATAAATTTGAAAAATAAAAAATGTTGAAGTTAATTATTTAATTAATATTTGTAACAAATTTTTTAATTGGAATCAATTTTTATTTTTTTCTGTGCTGTGATCAAAAATGGCGACTTTATTGAAAAAATTCAAACGCCAAGTACACTTTGTTGAAATTGATTTTGTAAAGTTTTTAGCTTCTCCTGTAAACTTATAAAAAGTGTTACAACATTATTTTGTATTTTAGGTGAGGATATGCTTATGTAGATATCTGGCCCCTATTACGGTTCACTCAGTTGAGTTCTAAATAAAACAATTGGTTGCGTGGAGTTGTAATTTTTTGATGTTTTTGTTCGCAGCAATATAGCAAAGTTGTATACTGAGTTGAGTTTAGAACCTTAACAAGGGCCGTTTATTTGTTTTGGGGGTACTATAATTGCCCATGGGCCCCAAATAGGGCACACTTTCAGTGCAGGGTAACATATGGACCGACTTTGCTTTCTTACTTCCTTTTATTCTTTTACTTATGCTTATTTAGGATTTTGCTTTTTATATTTTGTCATTTTTTAAAAAAATTGACGAATGATTTGATTTCGGATTTAATTTTATATAAATACGTGGTTTTAAGAGCAATTTATAAAAGCATGGGATAATCATACTTTAGGAAAATTATAAGTCGATTCTTCTGCAATTTAATGTTTTTTTTTCTCGCTCAGAAAATTTTTATAGGTTGGATAAACTTAAACGGTGGGCCTTATAATGAAAATTATAGATAATTTGGAAATTAATAAGTTTAACAAACTTTTTTTTTTTTTTTTTTTGAATTTTGAAAACTTGTCTGATTTAAAAATGCAACAAATTAAATATTTAAAAAAGCGCCAAATAAAAATTTTAAATTTAAATTTCCATAAAGTTAATTTAATGAAAAATAAAATATTTGATAAATTATTTAATTGTGGATTGAAGGTAATTTTTTTGTAATAATGTTTTTTTTTTAATAAAAGCTAACAATAAAATTTACGCAATGTTGTTTTAAAATAAAAAAAAAAACATACAAAACTGTATTTTTTTTAAGAAAATTAAACAGTTAATGAAATATTTTAAAAATTTCTAATCTAAACAACTAAAGAAAATAACACGCACACACATATTTATATATATATATATATAAAATATAATGAAAATAAAAATTAATGTAAAATATATACACTTAGAGAATCAATAATATGGTTCGATATGGTTACTGGCAGCCCATATATAGATAATGGTTATAGAAAATTCAAAAATATTATCGTTACTTTAAACTTATTGTCTTATGAAAGATTCATATTATGATTCAAACTGTGGCCAAATTACCGCAATCGATATTACAATACAGTTTCAATGGATCGAATTCGATCGATATCGGCTGCTTTTATAATGTTTTGCGTGCCTACAACCGTGTTAATTTTTTGTTTATGTAAAGGGTGTTATTTAAGTCCGAAGTTGTAAAAACTACAACACAATAAATTCAATTTTAAAGCTTTGTTCACAATCGGAATAACAATTTAATTTTTTCTTCTATCTTTATACCCTCCACCACAATTAGTTGTGAAGAGGGTATATTAAGTTTGTCATTCCGTGCGAAACTTTTTTATTATTCATCTCAGACCCCATAAAGTATATATATTCTGGGTCCTTGAGTAATTTTAAGTCGATTTAGACATGTCCGTCTGTCTGTCCGTCTTTCCGTCTGTTGAAAACACGCTCACTTTCGAACAACTCAAAAGAAATGAACAAACTTGGTGCCAAATTGCTTGTAGTTATCCTAAGCAGTTTGGGATTGAAATCCAGCGAAATCGGTTCAGTGGGACCAGAGCTATGAATCAAAATGTGGAACCACCACCTAAAACAATTGATAATTTTGTTACAAAAAAATAACATAAATGCTGGAACAAGGCACGGAATGAGATAAGATTTAGCAAAAACTTGTTTTATTTGACTGGAAATCACGCTGTTAAATTTCGTGATGATCCGTTCATAATTTACCCTAAGCCCCATATAAACAATACTCCCGGAAAACAGTTTAGTACGCCTAAAACCGTAAAAAATAACGCTAGCGTAACAAAATTTGGTACGTAACAGTTTTTTAGGACTATAAATAACACTGTTTCATGACGATCGGTCCATAATTTGCCTTAGGCCCCATATAAACCCTACTACCGGAAAACAGTTTAGTACGCCTAAAACCGCGAAAAATAATGTAATCATAACAAATTTTTGCTCGTCACAGTTTTATAGGACTATAAATGAAATTTCGTGAAGATCGGTACATAATTTACCCTAGGCCCCATAGAAATCCTACACCCGGAAAACAGTTTAGTACACCTACAACCATAATTAATAATACTAGCATAACAGAAATTGGTACGTCACAGTTTTATATGACTAAAATGAGGCTGTGAAATTTCGTGATGATCGGTCCATAACTTACCCTAGGCCCCATATAAACCCTACTACCGGAAAACAGTTTAGTCGCCTCAAACCATAATTAATAACAAATCGTCACAGTTTAAGATAATAATAACATCATACAGATATTACTCCTTAAACATTCGAACTGTCGGTGGAGGGTATCAAAGATTCGCCACAGCCGAATATAGCACTCTAACTTGTTTTTCTTTCCAAAGTATTTCATATATTTTCCTTTCATTTTTTGAACAAAAATGTAACTAAATTTTTTTTAAAAATGTTACTAAAGTTGAGTCTACTTAAACTTCAGCAACAAATTGTATGAAATTGTTTCTGACGTTTAAAATAATTGTTTTGAATGAAAATATTAATATAATGTTGTAAGAAATAAAATTAAATGCATAATATTATTGTGGCTAAAATTTGTAAACGGTTTCTTAATGCAAAAAGTGTGTGGTTGCAAAAGAAATTGATGCTCTATTTTGAACATCAAATGAAAATGTTTTTTTGATTGTGAACGAAGCTTAATGAACAAAAAAATGTTTCTTTACAAGATAAATACATCGCATTAACATTTGCAAGTGATTTCAGACATATGGGCACTAGGGTGTCCCAAAATTTTTTTTTGTCAGAGGCTCAAGCATAATTTGAAAGCTTATAGGTTCCAGTATTTTTGAATGTTTTTTTAGATTTTTAGGAAGATATTTAGAGGTCGCGCAAATCAAGTCTTTGTTAAAAATCTGGTTTTTCGGGCTTTTTTTTCAAACTTGACTCATAACTTTGTCAATAACCACGTTCATTTAATTTTTTGACCGAATATTTCTAAAGAAAATTTCCCAAACTTTATTTCCATATGCAAAAATTTTAAGTTCCGGCAATATTTTTGTCCATTACGATTCCACATATTAAGTTCTTTTGTAATTTTTTAACAAATTCTGTAAAAACGGTTTATTGCTTTTCAAATTTATATGAAAGGTATAAAAACTAGTGACGCGATTTTGAATACCGATAAGTTCTAAACAATTAAGGAAAACAAAAATGGAATTTTGTCCTACAGTTTCCGAGTTACACTATTTTTATAGTTTGTACCTTAAAAATTGTGATACTTTTTTCGTTATAATTATTGTATATTTCCATTAATTTTTATAGTAACGTTTTAACTGTCATTAACTTCTGACATTTATTGATCTAAACCGTTACACGCTGTCATTTTCACTTTCTATTTTATGTGTGCTCCAGGAGCTATCAATCGGGCTCGCTGGATAATGAAAATTATCTATTCTTTGAAAATATGCATTTTCCGAAACCAGTTGCATTCTTATATAGACAAATCAACAGTTGATTGATGCCTTGCTTGAATTTAGTTCATTTATTTTAAGAATAAATATTAAATATTGGTACCTCTGCCAGTGCCCTCGATAAGCTCCTATCAATGATCTGAGCCTATTAAAGGAATTGGATAGTTATAAAATTATTAATAAAGCAGTTGCAAAAGCCTCGCTTTAACTTTTCTAGGTCATCAGTGGTACTTTACTCCGAAATTGGCTGCCCCAGCGTTTTTTGATGAACGTATCGACACCAAGACTTAGCACTTAATGACAAAAAAAACTTGCATATACTCCATGCAGCGATTATGAAGTAGCAAATGTAACTTTAACAGAAGAAAACTTTAGAAATAAAGAAATTCAACCATTCATTTCAAAAGCCAGTCTTACTTTTTTGAAGCTTGCAATATTTCAATCGATTTTTTAAAAATAGATCCAGAGAATTGGAAAGCCAACAAGTCATTTCAGGAGGCAAAGAAAAAAGTTCAACAACTACAAGTGGTAAATGATGTGGCAGAACGAGGTGTGGCTTTGGCTAATACTTATATTAATGTCACAACTTCTGAAACTGATTACCAGAATTTATTGCAAGGTATATAACTACATCGCAAGAACCGCAATAAATGATTTTTCACAGAGCAAAAGAAAAGTTTTTTTTTTTTTTTTTTGTTGATTGGGTAAGATTGGTGAACTGGCAAACAGCTTATAATAACAAATACTGGGAATAAAGAAAAAAACGGGTATAACTCAGGAACGGTAATAACAAATTTAAAAATTGTTTATTCATATTAATAGGAATTAATTTGTCTTTCAAACTGCATCATTAGTTTTTTTCGTTTTTATTTAATCTTTAAAAGTTGTAAAGCGTTATTACAAAATTTTTTTAAAAAATTACGAAAAATTGTAATTAAGGGTATCTAAATGAGTTACCTCATCACCAAAACTTATAATTTTTTCACACAGGAATAAAGCTTGGTTATTTTTCTTTAAAACTGTTTCCTCAGCAGTGAAGGAACTCGATGGTATTAACCAAGTTATAAGTAAAGTTAAAAAAGGCCGCAAACTCCGTTTTTTTTATGAAAACTCCATTTGCGCGACCTCTAAACCTATTCCGAAAATTCTTAAAAAAAAATCAAAAATACTTTACCCTATAAGCTCTTAAATTTTAATTGAGCACCTATGAAAATCAGAAAGAAAACAATTTTTGGGACACCCTAATGGGCACCTCTTCAGTTCTTGACTAAGTCCATTATGTACGTCAAATTTTGGACTCCTTTTTCACGCATTGCTGATCGTATGTTACGAATAACACGAACAATATCGGCCTCCAATGGGTGAACTGTTGATAGTTTTATGGATGTAATTGAGTAGAGGCCTACACAATGCCACTTGAACACACATTCCAATCATTGAACATTTTTTTAACTCTATACTGTAGAGTCGCTGTCACAAACAAATAATGTGCAAACGTGCTGGTGTAAAAAACAAATGCTTCACTAAATGGAAATCAAATAAGTAGCGGGATAAGAAATACTCTCGGAAATTAAAATGGGAATGAAAATTACTGGTAGCAATAAGAGTGTGAATACCAAATAAATACATACACCCCTAGCGTGAAAAATATATCCCTTTTCCCTAAAAAAAACTGTAGGTTTGGGATTTGTTTGTAAGAAATATTTTATATGTTTATTGCTTTGATAAAATTGCACCAACAATTCTTTGCAAAAACAATTATTTGTATGCGTAGGACATATAAGTGAACATACATACCAATTTCTTTGTTGGCATCTTCTACTTCCCAGCGGAAAAAAAAAGGAATATGGAGGCCTTCTAGAACGCCTCTGTACTCCTTCTTTTGGATGTAAAAGTACTGCTGGCTCCATTTCCTACTAATATCTATTTTACCCACGTTGTCATTGGGGGGTAGAACTTCCGATCTCGTTTTTTTCGCAGTTACATAAGATTGGTAACTGGATCAAAATAATAAAATTATTTTGCCTTTGCTTTGGCAAAGAACAAAACAAAAAATTGTACTCCTTCTCTTCTCCCTTCTCATAGAAGGAAATGTGGAAGGCGTATCTTATCTTTAATACGAATAGGCTGAGGCCTTCTATGACGCATTCTTTGGTAATTGAATAAAACAAATTTTAAGTAGGCCTTTAATTAGGCCTGAAGTAAGAAGTTCTTCCAAATTTTCCCGCTGGGATATGAGCACACAAGTAAATATGACAAATTTTCTCAGACAGACGGCACGATGTTATTTTCAAATACTAGGAATATAGTCAAAAATTATTAACTGTATCGAAATGTTTTGCATGAAAAAACTACAGTCTGAAGTGTATTTCTTTGAATTTTTGTATACTCTTAAACAACTATTTCAATTGCAAAGAACCGTAAAACAGAGCATTTGTTGTTGTGGTTGCACACAAAAACGTTTCGTTCATACCCAGTGATGTTAACTTTTATTTTTTCATTACCTTGCGGACCTCTTAAAATTACCTTTTTTAAGAAGAAATTACCTTACGCAAAGATTTTTTTATCAAAACATTAATATGCTGTTTCCAAATTAATATGCTGTTTCCAAATGTGTAGTAAAATTTATATTAAAAGCAATAGGTCCATCGCCTGTTAAATGTATTTTAAGAAAAATTTCAATAGAAAGTTTTGTGTTAAAATACATTTTTAACAATTTTTTTTTTATGAATAAGGAAGTAAAATAATTTTGAATAAAATAGGTACATATATGGGTAAATCCAAAGTGTTGAACGTGACAGTCGTACGCATCAAAAATGCAATAACATTTTAAACAACAAATATTTTTACGTTCTTTTAACCCTAAAATTATAGCACTTAGAAAGCACTGTTATCTATGTTAAAGTTGATGGAGGGCGCGATTTTAGGTCAAAGATAATGGCAATAAAAGTAGCGGTTCGAACGTGAAAAAAACAGAAGTAGTTTTTGTGGCCATGTATAAAAAGGCGTAATTCAGCGAAACCTGGCACAATTTTTTAGTCAAACTACTTTCAGAATTTTACGTAGCAATGTAACATTAAAATGTCTTTGTTTGATTCCAAAACTTCTGTAGTTTCTTTTTTTTAAGCCAAAATCTGGGTCGATACGTGACATTTCGAACGTGAAATTTTTTCCGTAATAATTTAATAATGATTAAAATAAAATAAAAATTTACCGTTAATCCGAATAACATATTTCCCTTCGAACTCTTCCTTAGATTACAGACCATGTAAGAAAATTTTTTTGGAATAATTTTTATCAAATATCACCTCTTTTAATAAAAATAAATATTAAAGGAAACATACAATAAAACATTCTCACATATAAGAAATTACGTTTGCACAAATTTGCAGTCTGATTGTTCATCTAAGTGAACAAATTTATGAGTAAATTTATAAAATAAGTAAAATCTAAATATTTTCCTATAACAATATCGTAAAATAATCAGCTTTTAATAACTTTTAAATTTTCGGTCACAGTGGATCTTTTGACGGATATGCCCATATGTATATTCATTCAACTCAAAATATTTTTATTTAATACGCTTAGCGTACATATCGCACTGGTTGCTCTAAAGAGAGTCAGCTCAAATTTTTCAATTTTTACTTTTTGCAAGAAATCGATGAACAGTGGTCATATCTACGCACGGTAAAAATCTGATATCAAAAAATAAAATACTATTTCTATACTTGCACTTATCGGTTTTACGAAAAAATTTGCAGAAACATAATTAAAGTTCTTAATTTTTTGTTATAAAAGTTTTCTATGAAAATCACCTCGCAAAAGTTAAAATTATAAAACCTACTTATGTGAGTATAAGTATACCAAAAATCCAAATTTCTTTAAATTACCGTATTTTAAAAAAAATTACCTTGCTACCTTTTGCGGCGCAAAATTACCCTAAAAAAGGGTAATTACCGTACGGTTAACATCACTGTTCATACCCTACAGATAATATTGGACTACGTGGTCCATTGTGGCTTAAATGGACTACTTACAATATGGTCCAATATACTGTAGTATGGACCATGTTATAAGAAATTAACATGCAGTACTGCCAACAACTGCATGATGTATACTTTTCTATAGTTTACAGTATTACACATTGGTAGCCTGATGGTGTCTATTATTAATTGTTTATTTGAAAGTGCAAGTTTGTGAAATTTGTGGAAAAAAGGTAAAAAAATTAAAAATACCAAGTAAATATATTTAATAATAGCAATAATAGACTACAGTACATGGTACATAGTACTACATACCATAAAAGGCGATTAGTAAAAAATGAAAAAACTACCCCTTAAGTATAATTCCATACTGTAGTAACATGGAGTACTTTTAAAACTAACCCACTTTAGTACTCCATGGGGTAGTTTAGGGACTACTTCGGTGGGTTATATGGTCCCCTCCTAGGACATCGTAATGTTAAACGGACCACCTTTTACCCATATTTTTGGCGTAGTTTTGGAGTACTCCTACTCCTTTATGGACGACTCTTTACATGCATGTATACGCTAGTCTCGTTATCTGCAGGGTACACTTGATTTCTATTTTGTGTTTGATTTTCAAGAACATTTATGCAGGTGCTTATAATGGAGTCTGTAGCGTCAGTTATTAATTTGTTTCACGACATATGCGGCAATTTTGTTTATTAACAAACCTATCAAAACAAAATCGGGCCTTTTCCTTATGTCCGCCATACAAACCACCATGTCGCCTATTATTTTCACGAATCGATGACTGATTGAAAAGTAAATTTGTATAAATTGGATGATGATTTGTCAGAGTAAACTGATCAAAAGTAGGTGCAGTATGACAGTTCGCTTGACAGCTAGTTCTTTTGTTAGTTCCATCGGGCGTAAAAAAACACCCTAAAGCACCGTTTTGCTAATAACTGTGGCCAATTTTAATATAATTGTGGTGGCCATTTAATGAAATGCTATACTCATAATACGGTTGCAGTAACAATAATAGTTAAACAGTTGTTATTTTGAATTCGTAACCTTAAAGAAGCATATTTTGTCTCTGCATGTAGATTTTATTTTTGCAACAAAAATTTCGTGGCATAAATAAATGTTTAACAAATGTTTAAAAATTCTTTTTTTTTTTGCAAAATTTTAAATTTTAAAAATTACTAATATTTTATATATTGTTTAATAAAAATTAAAAACAAAATAAATTTGTTGAACAAAAATTGAAATTTTAAAAAAATTAACATCATTATATTAAGAAAAAATTTTGAAAATTTTTAAAGAAATTTATATAAATATTTTTTTTTATTTTTGTTTTGAGAAACCAACAATTTAAGTAACGAAACTTACCACACAAAATGTAAAACTTTTACGTTTGTTTTTGCTATTTGTTATAACTTTTTTTTTGGTGTATGTATGTTCTTTTTGTTTTTTGTTAATAATTTTAATTTTTTTCTGGTTTGTCTTTTAGAGTAAATATTTTTGTTTGCAATAATACATTTTTTCAGTTGATGTTTTTTTTTGGGTTTTTTTTAAGATTTTTTTCTTTTTTCAGATATTTGTATTTTTTTTTTTTTTTTTGTATTTGTTAAATAATTTTGGGTTTTAGTTTTAGCGTAAATCCATTCAATCTTCTGTGGGATGATTAAAAAAAGATAAAAAAAATAAACAAAAAAACAATTGTTATGATTTTTGGTTTGGTTTTGTAAATCGATTATTTTTTGTTCAAATAAATTTCAATAGAAAATAATATAAATTTTTTTTTGTTTTTAAATTTTTTAAAAGCCTTTTCTTTTTTGTTTAAATTATATCGTTTTAGGTTTTAAGTTAACAACAAAGAATATAGGAAGGATAAAGAGAAAGGATAGTTAAGGATACAATTCTTTTGTTAACTAAATGAAAACACAAAATTTAAAAAATAAACCGAAAAATTAAATACCCAAATAAAAAGAAAATTTTAAATTTATTTTCAAACAAATGTACTTAACTGTTTATTCAAAGATATTTTATTAGAGAGGGGAGTCTTTAAAGATTTGTTTAAGAAATTTTTTTGATATAAGAATTTTTTTTTAAATTTATATAACTATGGCTTAATATAAAAAACGGGTTAAACGAATTTTTTTAAGTTTACAGGGGAGGAAGAAAAAATTTTTGAAATCCTTAACATTTTAGATATAAAAAAGTTAAATCGATTTTTAAAAAAAAGATGCAACAAATTTTTTATTATGACCGGCAAAAATTTTAAAGAAAGATGCATGGCATTTATCTACCAGAGTAAACAAAAAAAAAAAAAAAATATTTTTAAGAGAAATTTAGTTACTCCTTTTTTACATTAAGTCATCGGATATGTTACATTTTCGGCAATATGCCCATAAATCGTAAAGTAAAATCCAATCTGCGGTTTCTACATGGCAGGTGATTGATTGTGTAGTAAAAACCGCTAATTTTGGTCAATCTAGCGGTTTTATCCCCAGTTTTTATTTCTTTTATGTAGGTTTTATTAAACAAGAAAGTTTACACTACTGTTTGTGACACAACGTCATCACTCTTGTTTAGGTATGGCATATCAACGTCAATGCAAAGCAGAAGAAAACGTTCCGTCTTCCGCTCTCGTTTATTTACGGCTGTTCAAGTATAACAGCCGTACCTAAACAAAAGCGGCACGCGTCATGCCCATACAATTGGAAAATCTGATTCTGACAGCGCGTTTAAAAGTGAAGTTGGCCGCTATTGTTAATAAATAATGACATTTTAGCTATTTTTTGGTCAATCTAGCGCTTTTTATTTTATTTATGTGGGTTTTTTTAAATAAGGAAGTTAAAACTACTATTCGTGTTACAACGTTGACGCTCTTATTTAGCGTAAAAGCTATGAGTAAGAAAATGCTCCGCTTTTCGCTCTTGTTTAGGTAAGGCTGTAAAAGTTATTTTAAACTCATTCACCACTTATGATTAAAAGTGGAAATTACAAGATATTAAACTTTAGGGTGGAAAGTTTTGAAAGGATTAGTTTACCTTTTTTCACTAGAAACAACGATGAAATGTTAAAACGATAAAGAATAAATATTTGTTCAAATAGGAATGGGCAAAAAATATCGATATATCAAAAAATCGATATTTAAAAAAAAATAATCGATATTTATCGCCGATATTTAAAATACCGATATATCGATATTGAAATACGACTATCGAATTCGATATTTTTTTAAAGTCAGTCTTCATTTAAAACTCAAAATTTTAGCCGTTTTTCAAACAATATGTTTTTTAAAGAATTCCCATCACTGCATGCATCATATGTTTTTTTAAATTATATGAAGATCTAAAATGATTGGCTTTTATAAGAAGAAGAAATAAGTAAATTAAGTAAACTTTGGACTTATACAGATTTATTTTCCAAGTTATAAAATTAAAAAATCTTTGCTCTTTGAAGGAACATATGGGCATTTTCAGCGAAAAGTCTACTTTTTTTAAAGCAACGCCAGAATGCAAATAAGGTTGTATTTTAGGACCATGTTGTTCAACCGTTATCCCTTTTGTTACTAAATGTTGAGCTAGTTGCGCTTTACACCAAAATATAAAAAAGTAAACTATACATATAAAATTTCTAGAGAAACATTTAAAATTATTTCTGGCGTTACGTTACAAGACTTTTCGCTGGAACTGCCCATATATGTATATATATCGAGCCTTTGGTGCAAGATCGTAGTAACTCAAAATTTGAATTTTTTGAGCTGGGTATGCAGAAATGATCTTTGGGAAAATATCTATCTAAAGAAAAAAAGATTATGGTTCTATCACTAACTGTTCAGATTTTACAGCTAAAAATGTTTTTATTGCCTCTTGCTATTTTCAACCATATTTATATTAATATAAAAAGATGGCTGAAAACTTCAAATGCATTTTTCTCAGTTCACGATTTTTTGAATTACTACGGTATTGCACCAAAGGCTCGATATATTAAATTTTTTAATTTGGTAATAGTTCCAGCAATATACGTTCGATATATCGATATATCGATATTTTTTAAATAATATATATCGATAATTTTAAAAAATATCGATATATTTTTTCAACTTGCCCATCCCTATGTTCAATTCACAAGTTCTCATTATTGTCTCATTTGTTGTACAACCGTATAATTCAACAGTGTTGTATTTTTGCTGTTGGCAATTTTCATACAAAAGTGTGGTTTAAAATCAGGATTGATTTTTCTGCATGTGTGTAAATGTTTTGAAAAATGTTGTTTTTATACCCGGCCTGGAAATGTTCGATTCGTTTGGTGAATTTGTAAAAATCTTCTTAGAATGTCATAACAAACCGGACAAACTTAATTCTTCTAAATGATTATATATATTCATTTCAATTTATTTTTTTTTAACTATTTTAATTAAATTTTTTTATCAATTTTAATTTATTACCATTTCTACGTAAATTAAAACTCCCATACCTGGTTTAATTTCATGGTATCGAATAGTGTGAGTGGCAAATATTAAAGAAGAAAAAAATAAATAAAAACAAAGAGTGAAGTCAAAATTATTATGTACTTAAATTTATTAATTTCCTTTTTTAGTTTAAATTTTAATACATATTTTTATACCCTCCACCACAATTAGTTGTGAAGAGGGTATATTAAGTTTGTCATTCCGTGTGAAACTTTTTTATTATTCATCTCAGACCCCATAAAGTGTACACCGAACAGTTCCACATTTATAAGTCCGTAGATGTTAAAAGGGGGAGAGTACTAAAAATCTGTTTTAATGTTTTTGAAGTGTATTCAGTAGTTGTTTAATTTAATAAAAAAAAATTTGTCATTTATTTCTTCTTCATGTTCAAATTAACATTAATCTCAGAAAACGCCTTATTTTACGCGTCAAAAAAAAGTGTACAATCTCATATTATTTCCATGTTCCTTCGTCATAAAGGTAATTTGACCCCTAGTTTTTTGTTTTTTTCTTCTTAAAATCATATTACGGATGTTTAATTATCTTTTCTATCTATACTGATCAATTAAAAGTCATGTTAACTTTAGTTTGTAAATAATAGTTAACATGGGCAAGCAGACTACAGTAGAAACTCGTAATTTAGTGGTAAAATTGGCATCTGAAGGCAAATCTTTGAGAGAAATTGGCATTACTATTGGCAGATGTCATAATTATGTGAAAAAAATTATAAGGTAAGTACAAAAATGTGAAAAATGTTAAAGAACTTCCACCCTCTAGCAGACCTAAAACTTTGTCCGACGTGGAGAAGAGGACAAAAGTGCGAAGAGTAAAGGCTAATCCCTGGCGCAGTACAGTAAAAATAGCAGAGGAACGAGAAATAATATTAGGAGCAAGTGTTAGCTGGAGTACTGTGCGCTAAGCACTACATGAACATGGGATATATCGTAGTGTTCCCAGAAAAAAGCCACTTGTATCCGTAAAATTTAAAAAAATCGTCTGGAATTGAACATGAAGAAGAAATAAATGACAAATTTTTTTTATTAAAATAAACAAGTACTGAATACACTTCAAAAACATAAAAACAGATTTTTTGTACTCTCCCCCTTTTATCATCTACGGTCTTATAAATGTGGAACTGTTCGGTGTACACTTTCTTTTGACGCTGACTGTATGTATATTCTGGGTCCTTGAGTAATTCTTAGTCGATTTAGTCATGCCCGTCTGTCTGTCCGTCTGTTGAAAACACGCTCACTTTCGAACAACTCAAAAAACTTGGTGCCAAATTGCTTGTAGTTATCCTTAGCAGTTTGGTATTGAAATCCAGCAAAATCGGTTCAGTAGGACCAGAGCTGTGAATCAAAATGTGGAACCACTACCTAAAAAAATTGATAATTTTGTTACAAAAAATAACATAAATGGTGGAACAAGGCACGGAATAAGATAAGATTTTGAAAACATTTGTTTTATTTGACTGGAAATCATGCTGTTAAATTTCGTGAAGATCCGTCCATAATTTACCCTAAGCCCCATATAAACACTACTACCGGAAAACAGTTTAGTACGTCTAAAGCCGTAAAAAATAATGCAATCATAACAAATTTTGGCTCGTCACAGTTATAGGACTATAAATGATACTGTGAAATTTCGTGAAGAGCGGTACATAATTTACCCTAGGCCCCATAGAAACCCTACTCCCGGAAAACAGTTTAGTACACCTAAAACCATAATTAATAATGCTATCATAACTGAAATTGGTACGTCACAGTTTTAAAGGACTAGAAATGACGCTGTAAAATTTCGTGATGATCGGTCCATAATTTACCCTAGGCCCCATATAAACCCTATTACCGGAAAAAGTTTAGTCGCCTAAAACCATAATTAATAACAAATCGTCACAGTTTAAGATAATAATAACATCATACAGATATTACTCCTTAAACATTCGAACTGTCGGTGGAGGGTATCAAAGATTCGGCACAGCCGAATATAGCACTCTAACTTGTTTTTATTATTATTCGTTTAAAGAAATTTGTTGATCTTCTTAAATAGTGTACCCAGAGTGAATTGACTATGTAAATTGAATTGATATGTTCCAAACTTGACATTTGGCAATACGATAAATTAACGATACAAGAAATTTGTCTGTTTACATGTGCGTAAATAACGACGGAGCTTGTGAATGTACAATTCAATAAGAAATAAAAATGTGTTTTTGAATTACTTAACTGCTCAATAGTTAATTTGTCCTCTTTATACCTACCCATCAAAAAATACATTTTTTACATAATTTACCTCCGGGAGCTTCTGCGCATGGGAGGAGGTATCTAAGTATTTCTTAGCGTTGACTATTCCTTGATATGAAGGCTAAAACCTATAATTTGTCTAAAGCTTTAAAGTGGAAGATCTCCATCGAATTATCCCTAAGGTTGTGCGTAAGTGCCTTGATCGGCTTCTATGCCTTATCGTTGCAAACTAGGGGTAAACAGGAGAACTCAATTTCTAAAGCCTGTCTAGTGATTAATGCCCCTATTGCGGTTCCCCACTTTTGTAACAGTTTGGTTGTCTTTGATAAATTTACATTGCCATTCTCAACTCAACTGGCAGTTGGCTATTCAGTTGTGTATCTGTTTGTTTCGTGGTATTGCCGTTTTCAACTTTGTAAAAGTTTGGTCGACAAAAATGTTAAATACACACAACTGCTAAAAAATAGTTAGGCGATTCTATTCTGACGGGTGCAACATTTAGACGCTTTAAACGTCTTTTACTAATAGAAAGAAACACATTTGCAGTTCAGTTATTTTTAGAAGGGGTAACATTTTTGTATATACTATTGTTATCTATTTACAAGAATTTATATGAAACGATCAAATAGCCACGAGAGAGCTTTAAAGTGCATGACGGGTGCAACCAAATTGGCCCACTTTCATAAGATCATACCACAAAAACACAAAACTCTGTTAATTTTTAAACTTTTATTGTATTATTCTTTTTTATTGTGAAAGATGAGATATCAGACGATGGTTATCAAATCAAACATCGTAGAGAAATATAATCCAACAATAAGAAATTTGCTCTTCAAGCCATGACGGGTGCAACATGCAATGCATTTTCTGTTCGCGCCAAATCTATGAATCTTCATGATTCGAAGTGCACAACAAATTTATATTTAGGTTTACGTCTAAAAAAATTATATTATTATAAAATATAGATATTATTTCAAGTGTTTTTGTCAAGAATAAAAACTGGGAATTAAGCACGAATAGCAAAATCTTTTGAAATTAAAATTTTGTATTCCCAAAAATTTAAATTACTTTTTGATAATAAAGTGCACGGCCTAAAAAACACTTAATTGACAACATCTTTTGTAAGTTGTTGTTGTTTTTATTTTGTTTTTCTTAACCTACTTACAACTACAATTAATGTTGAGAGAATTTCAACTAATTGTAGTGGGGAATGTAAAATGAGATAAACCCACTGTTGTTTATTTTTGATGTGTTTTGTTCAAGCTTTGATATTGTTACAAGTAGAACTGTTGCTATAATTCTTATACGTTTAACAGTGTTATTTGGTATCTTTAGTTTGTCTAAAATATTTATGGATGAAGTTTCCTGATGATCTGGCCTAAGCAACCAGTGAAATGCATAGGAATAGCTTATCCCATCAACAATAAATTTCAAGTGTTTTTGTCAAGAATAAAAACTGGGAATTAAGCACGAATAGCAAAATCTTTTGAAAATATAGATATTTTACTTTAAATTGGCATCAAAAATGTGTCAAATAGTGTGATTTGAAAATTGATGTTAAAAGTTGTCTAGAATAGAATCGCCCAGTTGTGTTATTGGCAGTTAAAGTTTTTTTTTTTAAATTCAGTGAAAATCGAAAACAAAATGGAGAAATCGTACGTATAAATTTTTGTAATAACTTTTTCGGGGTTTTTTTAAACTATTATTAGTTTGAAAATAAAAAGGAAAGCTCAATTTGATCGGCTCGTCCAGATAACCTAAACACTTTTAGGGAACAATTTCTAGTGAAAATTTATTAACGATATGGGTGATTTTCTTTTTCTTTGTCCCCCAATAAGTTGTTCGTTTGAATTTCAACCTCGGAGGATATAGGAGCAACATATACCTCAAAGACGTAGCGTTTTCCCTTGACCTTGTGACAAAATTCGTATTGTTATTTGGAGGAGGTCGATATTTGCAGTATACTAAACGAAAAGCAAATAGTGTTCTTTTTAAGACAGCAGATGACAAGAGAGGAACCACCAAAGCTATCTTGTTTTTGGAGCGGTAATTTTTGGGCCTCTTGTGCGAGGCTTTTGAAACTTTAGAATGTTGGGGTTAAAGACTTATTTTGTTATAAATCTAAAAACAAAGTTCGGTCTTCTGGCTGATCTCTCGCATTGATATTTAACAGCGTGGTGTGGAGATAAGTAAGGTCTGACTTTTAAGTAAGATCATTTGATGTTAAATGCTTCGTAGCACTAGTCCACGAAACATTAATAACAGTGTGCTAATATTTGTTTAGAACTTTGTTTCTGTCAAGCGAGACAACTGTCGAGTAAATCTTATTCGAGTACACTGAATCTATATTACGGTATATCTCGAAAACGAAAGCTAACCTAAACAAAACGGTTAGTGCCACTGGATTCAGCGCACTCGAATTCGGTTAACCCGCTAACTGCTTCGCTAGGGAGTTTTTTCAACTAGCACAGTGTAATTAACACATTTGAATTCTTCCCAGTGTACAAATTATACGATTTATGGCCAATTTCACCAATTTATTTAAAAATCAATTTATCAGGCCAGTTCTAAAAATCAGTTTAACTCAAATCACGTGATTTCAAATCGCATGTGCCTACTAAACTCACACGTGTTATATTTTAGTGTCCCGTTTTTGTGTGTTTTGGTGTGATCTTCAACTGACGAAAGCACACCGAGCAACACAAAAACGGAATGACTTTCAGAACACCACAAAATCACACGTGTGATTTGAAATCACGTGATTTTCAGAACAGGCCCGTATGTTTTTTATGTCAAATAAAAATAAAATTATATGAAAAACTATATTCAAATATGAATTGACATTTTAATAGAATTGGTGAAATTGGCCATAAGTATTGCAAAATTTAATATTCAAATTTTATTATAAGATTTTTGCCAAAATTGTTAGAAAATTTTTAAAAATTTCTTAAACAAACCTTTCTTTCCATATTAATTTTTGTTTTTAATTTTAAAGTTGTGTGTGAAATGTTTTTTGTCCTGTGTAAATTGTTTTGCTTTTTGTTATTTGAATTTTGTTAAACGTTTTTTTTTTGTTTTTTTTTGGTTAATTATAATTAAATTAAATTTATTAAATGATTATTTTTTTATAGGATTTCAATTGATATATACTTGTGATATAACTTTCTTTTTTAATTTTTTTGTTTTTTTTTATTGTTGTTATTCTTTTTATGTATATTTTTATATAGTATTAACTTATTGCTGTATTTTTGTTGTTGTTGTTTTTATTGATTTTATTAAAAGTTGATTTAGGTTTTCGTTTGTTTTTTCTAAATAAAAAGTACATTCTATATACGATTTTCTTGTTTGTTTTTGTTGTTTTTTAGTTTTAATAATTAAATGTATAAGCTGTTTTAGTAATAATTAATTAATTAATTAGTTTTTATTAAAAAAAAAGAAAAAGAGAAAAATAGAAGAAAAAAAAGAGAAAAATATACAACATTTACAGGGTTGTATTTTTCAGTTTTTGATTATGGATTTGTTTTTAATTTTTAATTGAATTGTTTTAAAAAAAGAAATTGAAAATTAATTTTGTTTTTTAATCTAGACCGATTGAATTGAGTTAATGTATGGTAAGAGATCTAAGAAATTAAAATTAAAATTCTTTTGTAAAGCCAAACAAAAATTAAAAATAATTTTTAAGAAAACTTTCCTTTTTTAATGAAAAAAAAGGTTCAAAGCAAATGTCTGTGTTGATGATTTAATAAAAAAAAAATAAAATAATTTACAATAATTAAAATTAAATAAAAACTTATCGAATTAGAAAAAAGGTAATATTTATATTTAAATGGTTTCTAAAAAAACGTGCAAATATTTATTTCAGAAGTTGTTTTGAACGAAAAAAAGAAAGTAATAAAAATTTATATATTTAAATTACATTTTGTTGTTGGGACCTTTTTATGAGAATTATTGTATTTGCATAAATGTTAAAAAAATGCATGAAAATGTTAAATGGGAATGAATGCACAACTTCAAAAACTAATCATCTCTACACATTTGCATTGGGCAAATATGATTTTATACAATATTATTTAATTAAATTTTTTCTTAGTATAAAATGAAATGAGTTTTTATGAAATGTTTAGATTAGTATTAGTTGGAAAATAAATATAAACTAAACATAAAACACGTTTAATAAATGTTTTAAAATATGTTGTTTAATATTTTACAAAACAAAAGTATTGCAAATAAAATTATTTTGTTGAATAATATCAGCATTTTTGGTTAAAAGATTTAAATTTAGTTTTATCTATACAACCAATTGTAGTGGGTAGGGATGAAACGATACGAGGAAATACAAGTACATATTCGATACTTTAATATAAGTACCAAGTATTTTTGTAATCGATACTTAGCAACCGAGTACCAAGAAGTATCGGTAAAAAAAAAATACTCGGTATCGGCCAAAAGTAATCGTTTCACTTTGGTATTGAAATTAGTCTTAAATTTTTGATTATATTCCAAAGCTGGAGCAGCAGTAACGTTATCAAGAACCCGTTTGAGCAGTTAACGCCTATAAACCACATATTGTCCAGGTCCATTTCCTCAATTTCTGGATATAGGAAGTTCGTTACCATCTTGCGATATCGAACACCATTCACCGTAATTGGACCTCATTTTCGAAGAAGTACGGCCCGATAACACCGCCAGCCGCAGAACTAACTGGGCGAGCATGCACATATGTTTTCGCATTTCCTACAGACCCGGTTTGCTGAAATAACGCACAATTCTCCCGATTGTGGAAACATGTGTGCCCCGGTAGTCTAGCTGGTAGCGAGCTAGTCTATCAGCGCCGGGGTTGCGGGTTCGATTCCCGCCAGAGGCAGACACGCATAGAGCTTCGTGGGATTAGCTTAGGAAAAATAAAAAAATTTGGTTGAATATGCTGACCAAAAAAATCAAGATGTGCACGAAATGCATTTCGATTGAACGCCCATTTTCGTAAAAGGCTTTAACAATCTTAACGCGCTGCTCAATTGTGTACCTCTCAATGGAAGAATTTGTCATATACTGAAACAAAGAAAGGTCAAATTAAGTGGCGCACAAAACTTGACGTGGATTATCGTTTTACCACCCTTTATTTTATATTTATCAATTTAAAAATAAAATACATATTTACATTTAAAATAAATACATAGTCCCATTGTTGATTTCTGGAATAAAAGGTGAATGAAGGTTGTTATCCTGAACGTTCTATAAAATTTTGTTTTCAAGATAAAAGATTTTTTGAAAGAAAATTGGTACTAGGTGGTTACTAAAAGTGGTTTCAATTTTTACACTTTTCGTTTTGCACAAAAATTCTTATGGTTCGTAGTTCTCATTGTATTGTATAGAACTAAAACACTTATAAGAGAGTTTATAAGTGCTTCTTTCTATTATTTTATCATATGAACCGATACAAGTACCGATACAAGTAATTATCGATACTTATTTTTCGATACTGAGTAGGTATCGATACTTTGCGAGCGATACCATTTCTAGTAAAAGTATCGATACCTTAGAGGTATCGTTTCATCCCTAGTAGTGGGGAATGTAAGAAAAGACAAACTAACTGTTTATTGTTGGTATGTAGTTTGTTTAAGCTTTAATATCGTTGCAAATGAGACTTGAGCTTTTGTAATTCTCATTTACTGTGCAGTTTTATTTGCATACAGGGAGTTTTTTCCCTTTTCCCATTTTTACAATTGAGTTTACATAGGAAAAATGGGAGAAGAGAGAAAACTCCTGGGGAATTTTTGTTTATAATTGAGCTGATAATATCTTTAGCTTTTTTAAAGTCTTTGGGAAAAGGTTTCCTGATGACCTGGCTTAAGCAACCAGTGTAAGGAATAGCATAGGAACTAGCTTATCCTTTAAAAATAAATTTCAGTGTATATATCAAGAATAAATTTTGGGTATTTAGTACAACAAACTAAATATTATTAGTGAAAAAATTATTAAAAATGAACAGCCTGTTCGCCGATTTCGAACGTTAACGAAAATTCGAAAATTTGATTTTGTTAACAGGCTGTAAATTTTGATTATATGGGATGTTTTTTTTTCAAAGACGAAGAACTTAAAATTGGAAACACTGACTTCTGTGACAGCTAATTTTTGAGTTTTGAGGTTAGTTTGATTTGCCAATTCTTCATAAAGAGAATCAAGCCAAATATTTTTAAATTGTTGGAAGTAATTTTGAAAATCATGGTTAAATTTCTTTTGAAACTAAATGACATCCCTAAAACAACAGTGTTTAGTGAGTTAAATATAGAGGGGGAATCAATAATCCATATGCCGTCACAAATAACGGTGGTCAATAGGTTACAGTCAACTTTTGCGCGGTTTAGAGAGATAGTTACTACTTGTACCTCAATAATGTAGTATTTATCTTGGTGGCATGTGCTTCCAACGGCACGGAGACACATGTCGTACATCACATTTTACCTAATAGTATTTTTACCATTAAGCCTAGTACTCTGTTCAAATTTGTGAAAAATGTTGAGCAAAATTAATTATTTCACACGAAAATTTTGACATGTATCAATGTTACTTATCATGATTTCATAATTTGTCGTTTTTATTCCAGCAAAATATGCGACATTGTTTTGCGTATGTTAACAAACGCCACATGTATTTAACTAAAAATGATTTTTTGTTGGTACCAGTTGTATTATTTTAATTTTTTATTTCTTATTTAATAATCAGTTCATACTTTTTTGCTTAAAATTGCACGTGAAATAAGTGCAGCTTACAGTATTTTGTAGTTGTAAAAAAATGTTGCCAGAAACGTTTCAGAACTTTTTCACAAAATGAACAGAGTACAACTCTATCAACATTATTTCATAGATATTCCTTACAAGTTTTTTTCATATGAGCGCTTTGACAGCATTTCACGTGAAATGTTAAACAGAGTACATACCAGGCTTTAGAAAATAAAAGATTTTTCAACGGATGATATTTATTTTTACAGCAGTAGCGAAAGCATATAAATGAAAACTTTTTCTTTTCTGTGCTCTTTTTAAAGACTGTAAACTTTTCAAATGAAGTGCACATTTGATGCCCTGAAAAAAGTTACAATATTAATGCTTTAATTTAATTTAATTTTTATTGTAAAATTGGTCTTTAAATAAAAATTCTGCAAGGATTGATACTCAGTGACAATTGAAACTAGGTTACAACTGATATCAATAATTGTCCATTTACATAATATGTTTATTAGACAGAGTCAGTTCTGACGAAAAAGCGGAGGATATTTCGTAAAGCGATATAAATATATTTGGAAGAAAAAACTATTCTAAGGATTAACTTTTTCTGTGTTATCAATCTTTGGAATTTCAGGGAACTCTCCCTTTACGGACTTCTTCCTTAATCGTAAACCCCCGTAAAGACAGTGTAGCCTGAGAGGACATCTTTATATGGATACATTTGAATGGTGCCTTGGGCGTCCGCTCATGCTAGATTCCATTCTGTAAATCGAATTCTCGTGTAAATCAAAGGCTCTATTTTATATTGCTTTAACGATAAGTTAGTTCAAAATTGTTTAAATAATAAATTTAAAGTTGTGATTTTAGTAAAAAATTTGAGAATTTTATATAATTTCATTTCAAATATAGCTTTGTTTAAATTATATTTTATGCCTGATATACTTCAATCAAAACAATTTTACTTAAAATTTGGTAAATTACAAAAAATTGTTGTATGTAAATTAAATAAAAAAAGCAAACACCACATAAAAATTGTACAATAAAAAGAAAAAAAAAAAAAAAAAAAACAAAAACAAACAAACAATACATTAAAAAAATTATCATTATTAAATAATTAAAAAGCTTAAATTTAATTAAATCTATAATAAGGTGGCATTTCATTGTCAAGAGTCAAAAAATAAAGACTAAACCCTAAACCGTGCCTATCGGTCTGGCTTGCAGAAAGGCGTAATCGACTGTATTATTACTATTACGTGGCGGACATCCAGATCCCCTACGCTCATGGGACCAAAGTGAAACAAAGTTTCAAAAATAACATCAAACTTTTAACGAAGAACGGCCTTGGACTGGACATCAACAGGAAAACGAATGGCAAGGATACAAATCCGACGGATGCTGTAACAGCTCCAACGTCCAAAGGAAGCCAACCTGAGAAACTCAGGCTGGCCGAATATGAAAAGGCAACCCCCCCAGAAGACGGTTGCTCCAAAAATTGCGGCGAGGTAACTCTGTTATTCGCTCCAAGTACCTCCAAAGCCGCAGAAGCCCTTGCCGTCAGTGGCACGGATAATTCAAATGCTTCGGTTGCTGCTAAATTGGACTAAGTCGTCAATACAGCAGTTTCCATGTCGTCGGTTGATAATTTAATTGTCATATGTGGATTCCGAAAGTTTCGAGTAAATTGAGTTTGAAGTTTGAAAATTGCTTTAGCAAATACCACATACGATAAACTCAACGCTCCATATCTCAAAAACCGTATGAGGTATCGAAAAACTGATTACGCCAAATGAAAGATCAGGTCGGAAAACCTAAGGAATTGGAAAGTTTTCAAGGTTTACGCAGCTGAAGTATCTAAAGAACGGCGATCGTGGTTCTGAATCCGAATCATTGAAGCAATTGATCATATGTGTCACACTATATTTAACTTAAGGAAATTTTTTGTCAAGTTTTAGAAAAATGTAATTTGCTTAAGAAAAGTTTTTATGTTTTTTTATTTGGTTTTCTTTGGCTTTTCGTTTACATTCTGGTTGTACATTCTGGTTGGGCCTTAAGATAAGTACTATCTTGCTTCGTGTCGACCAAAGTGACAACAAGAACGTTTCCGCTTCGACGGTTTTGGAGTCCACACAGTATGTAGACAGTATGGCTGATTATGTCTCCATTCATTTGTACGAAAAAGAGGACACCCAGCCCGTCACTGACATGGTGGGTGATTTCGTTGAACGCACGGATGAATTTGCCGACGAGGACGCCATCCTGGAATCAGACCAGGAGAAAGTCAATGTCACGATACTCGAAAAAGCAAAAAATGAGGTAAATGAGGTAACACAAATAGACCTTCACCATTCTGAAGCAGCATCCACTGCAACGCTGCGCATGATATTTTAGAGAGAAAGGAGCTAGCAATGACTCAAGACGCATGGATCCATAAGGATCGGCTTTGCGGACAAAACCTCAACGGCTACAATATACTGTTTGTCTTCGGAACAACCTTAAACCTCAAACGTCAAAGGCTACAAGCTACTGATTCAGAGATGAAGACACAAAATCCACGGCCCTAGAGATTGGCGATAAGTCAATCTGGATTTTTTCGGGCTATATGGCACAAGACCACGGTAACACGCAACCCAACAAGCATATCATTGGCATAGTGGCCAATCTGTCGCCATAGAAATCCCGGTGGTTATCAACGCTGATGCTAATGCGCACTTTATCACATGAGGCGATTTTGCGACCAATACTAGAGGTGAGAAGATATTTTATTTTATTTAACAACTTGAAGATAGCAATGATGGTCTCGGAACATAACGTTTGTTGTGGGTAATAGACAGGAGGTTCTTGATGTGACTTAATAGGTAATCTGATCTCTAATTCTCCGTGCTCAGTCCCTGTCATTAATGGCTTTATAGAGACTGAAATGGTGGAAGACTTTTTATCGTCATTCAACGGTTGGTTAGGAAGAGGAGTGCTAAACCACCATGCTGGCTATTCAATATGGCTAAGCGTCTAGTATTGAACAGGTTTCAGAACTTGGTAAGATCGGCGAAGCAGAATGCCTGGAGGAACTTCTGTAGCGGTGTGGAAGGATTCTCGGAGACAAGCCGGTTACGTAAAATTATGGCTTCTTGCCGGTTGTCCCTAGCTGTATTCAGAATGCTGATGGTAGCTGGATTACCAAAAGCCATGAGAAGTTGGAGGTGTTAATTGACACAAACTTTCTAGTAACTCTCTTCCAACACCAAGATAGATCAATTACTAGTCAGAAACTGGGCCTGTGTCCATTTCCATGGGCTTTGATAGGCTAAATTGACCGATAAAAAGTTGTGACTCCTCTAAGTCACCTGGTCTGGACGGCATTATCACGGTCAACCTTCAGGGAAATGCGGACCTGCTAATTCCGTGGCTGTCCGCTATTTACACGGAGTGCATTAGATTTTCGTACGTTCTTACTCGCTAGGCTACGTACAGGGTGGTTTTTATCCCAAAGGTGGGGAAAACATCTCACACTAAACTTAAGACACTTAAATTTTACCCAGCAGCATGTCTACACCAAAGGCAGGTCTGTGGATACAGCGCTTAATTCACTAATTGGTTACATTGAGAAGTTCCTTGAATTTCGAAAATATTCGCTTGTATTCTTTCTGGATATTGATGGGGAATTTAACACCTTAGAATCTGTGAGGAAGTTGGGGCTCTGATGATATCATTTGCACAATTATTGGATATTCGCTACCAATGTTCCAAGATTGGTGCACAAAAGCACCCCACAAGGTAGGGTGCTATCCCCTCTATTATGAAACTTGACGATAGACATTTTGTTGAGTCATTTCGACAAATAACGAGTAAAAAACGTTGCGTATGGGGATGACGTAGCGGTGGCTGTTATTGGTAAACACCTGGATACATTGTCCCAATGCATGAAATCTGCAATTCAGAGTCTAAGATGCTGGAGCACCTCCTGTGGTATCCATACATCGAAAACTGAATTGGTACTTTTTATCAGGAAATACGATGTTGATAACTTTAGGCTCCCGAGGCTAAATAGCACGGTACATTGTACTGCTTGAGAAAGTATATAGATTAGTTGCGTGGATGATCACTGGATAACATCGACGAAAAGACTGCTCACTATATTGAACTGGTTGCCAGTTAACCTCAACAGTTTCAGCTGAGCTCCACAATTAAGCTTGAGGCGGTGGGCCTTTGGTATGCGCTGCACGCATCATGTGATCTGGAGGGACTGGAATATTACACGACAGAGCCCTTGTTCGTTGCTTTATTTACAGTCATAGCAATGTTGAGGGGCGTTTCGATGATACTCTGGAACCGGTCCAAACAGGGTTATAACAGGGTCGATTCTTAATCAAGGAATTGGACATAAAAGTCCCAGCAGTGTCTTCCGGTGAAAATCGCTACCATAAAGTGGGCGGAAAACTGGCTAAGATATCATCGTATACCGAGAGATACATGAAAATTTACGGACAGCAAGGCTGCTATTGCAGCGCAGCTAGAGTTTTCCCGCATCGAGGTTTAGGGCAGAATTAGTTTGTACGTTCTGTTCTGTTATGTATCAGCTGTTTTGTTTCTGTGCAATTGAAAGTCTGTTACTGTGGTTTGTTTTCCCCTTTTCGTTTTGTTCAGTTGCGGGCAAATCTGTCGAAAATATAATTCAACGTTAAGTTACGACCAAAGTGCGTTTGTATAAGTTTCTTGTGGTAACGAATCGAAATAATTTTGTCAGTATTGTGAAACTAAAGTTAATGCTTTACAACACTGAAAAAATAATTCCGTTTCGTTCAGTATTGACTGAAATAATAAGATATTAAATTGCTTTCGTATCGAGAAAGTACTCGATCACGACTGCCAGAATCAGGCCTAGCTCCAGAAAAGAACAGCACAGAAGTAAAAACAAATGAGGCCTTAACTGCGGGATTACGGACGTCTCTTAATGAGATTTCGGAACATTCTAGGGTAACGTTGGCATGGGTTCCAGGATACAGTATGTGCCTGGGGAACTAAACTGCAGAAAGCCTGCCCAAACAGGGGACGACATGTTCGTTGACGGCCTGATCGGAATTTCAATGGCTCGCAATAAAACTCTCATTAAACGTGAGTCGTACAGAAGGGCGCAGGCACATAACTGCTTGATAGCCAGGACTCTCGATAGAAGTTGTCATGATGTCAATGGCCCGGCCGCCGGGTCATTGGGATGAGGCAATTAGGGAGACTGTGGGACTAAGGTCGCTCTCTTTGTTTTCAGGGAGTCGAAATGGTTCGAGGTTGCAGTGATGTCTGGGAAACAATCTATTGAACACTGGCTGACTCTGGTCACTGGCTCAGGGTTACACAAAGAGGCCGCTACAGGGAGCCAAGTGAGCCGTCCTCGTGTCGGCTGCTTATTGAACCTATCTATTCACTTTGTGTTTCGAAACGAGTTGGTAGTCTTCATTAAAAAAGAAATTATTGTTTCCAAATATTTAGAAATGCAATTTTCTACAAGAATTGAAGATGAAGTGTTTTTGAATACGGGGCTAAGACTTTCACTTAAAATAAAAATAGATTGAACTCTTTAAAAACTTGCAACTTAACAACCACCCATTAAAAACTAAAAATATATATAACTTAAAAGAAATATTAAAAAACAAAAAAAATAAGAAACGAAATAAAAAATAAAAATCTTACCATCATTATTACTCAAAGCCGTTTCAGGCTGTTGCTGTTGGGTCATTGTATCAATACCAAGTTTACGCATACCATCTTTGATTTCTTCTAAATCAGTTTCAGTACTAATTTGAAAGGCATCGGACACAAATTCAGATTCAGAAGTCAATTGGCTACGTTTTGATTGAGAGTCAGACAAAGTTTCATCACAACTAACAATTTTTTTAGAATTTTGGGTTTTTTGTGTCTCAGTTATAGTCGATTTTGCTTCTTTTATTACATATTTTTTTTTTATTAATTTATTATTTAATTTTTTTTTTAATTTTTGGTTAAAATTTGTGAAGTGTAGTGTTGATTTTTTTGTGTTTTTTTTTTAAATTTTTTTATAATTTTTTTCCATACAAATTATAAAGTAAAATAAAAAAAATAAACGGAAATTAAACATGAAAATAAAAGAAAAAAATAAAAGTAAAGACAATAAAATAAAACAAGATAATAAAAATAAAAAAAATTAAGATACACTAAGTTAGAAAAAAAGTTAGGTAAAGTGCAAGAGCTTTCAAACTTAAAAGAAAACTTCAAAGCTAAAAGTTAACTGAAGAAAACTTAAACTGAGTTTAAAGTTAATCTTTGTTGAAAGTAAAAAACAAAACTCATGTACACCGTTTTGAAAACATGATATCGTTCTATTCACAAATCAGTGTTAATTATTTTTGAAAGGGTAGTAAGTTGGTGCTCAAAACTGAATTTTAAAGTGCTCAAAATAAAATTTAATTCAAAGAGACAAATGAAATAAAAATTGACGATTAAAGAGACAGTAAGAACGAAAGTTTGGTTCAATGAGAAGTATTGTTTAAAAAAAAAACGTTTGAAATTAATAAAACTAAAAAAAAAACTAAAAGCTTTTGAGTACTGAAAGATGTTTTGATATTATTTGAAGTGTGATATAGTGATATTTTGAAATTTGAGAGTAAGAAAACGTTATCAAGTTGAATTTGATTATAGCTGCAGTAAAATAGCATTGAAATGTTTGAAAAAAGTTAATTTTGAAAAGAAAGATAAAATGAAAATAAAACAGAATTTAGAGAAACAAATGTATTACAAGAGAAATTTATTTAAAAGAACTTAAGAAAAGTCGTTATACAATAAATGCATATTAGAGGGCTGCACAACTTCATTTGAATTATTGAAATTATTTTAAACTCTATACTGTACTGTCGCTGTCCCAAACAAATAATGTGTGAACGCGTAGAAGCAAAAACAAATGCTTTACTATAGTGGAAGTCAAATGAGAAGCGGGTATAAAAAAATACTCTCAAAAATTAACAAGGGAATGAAAAATACACGCAGCAATGAGATTGGGTATATAAAATAGACACAGTCTTTATTTTTTGTAATGTGAGTTTGGGATATGTACGTACGAAATATTTTTTACATCTTAATTTCTTAAATAATATTTCAACAACAATTCTTTGTATGCGTACGCCACATACGACCCACAAGTACACATCACAAATTCTCGCAGACTACATGAGGTAATTTTCAAATACTAGGAGTCTGGCAAAATGTGTTTTACTTCATTGAAAGGTTTTGGAAGAATCAAGTACAGTGTATTTATTTGAGTTCTTGTACCCTCACAACACTATTTAAATTGTGTAGTACACAAACGCACATTTGATTTTTATTGTGGTTTGTCTTTCATATATACATTTATGCAGGCCTTTTATATATACATATTTTATCAAAAAGCAAACTTGAAGAATTTTCTGACAGCATTACGTTCCGGATATCCGCCACACTAAAGTTTTGCTAACATTCAATTATTTTATGCAAACAGATACATTTTCTTTTTGGGAATTGGGATCAGTGTTTGTTAAAGAGTCCTTTGAAACTTTAATTTAATTATCTGTTTTATACAAACAATTTAAATTTCAAGTGGACTACATATTTAAAAATGTAGTTACGTCCGTTTGCATTCAAGGTGATGATATGTAGGTTATTAAAATGTTGGAAATAAAATTATTGGAATATTTTTGCAACTTAAATTGAAGCAACGTGCCCCAAATAAGGGTTCCTTATAGATTTTCAGTAGATCGGCAAACATCCGTTTTTTATTAAAAGTTTTAAACTTTTTTATTTAAATTTGAAAAAATATAATTTTCAAAAAAGGCTCGCTGTAAGACTCTTATTAAACATGAGTCGTACAGAAGGGCTCAGGAGAGATGGCAGGGAGCATACCTACTTGATGCCCAGAACTCGTATTATTTTTATTAGGACAGTGATATCGGTCATGACGGGTCACTAGGTAATTAGGACTTTTGCGGAGAGAAGGGGTCTGAATTAAAATGACTACTGTAGAAGTTGTCATGCTGAGGAGGAAGAGGAAACGGTGTTTCACGTTATCTGCCAATGCTCCGGTCTCGGGCCTATTAGGTTAGTGGGTAATCTCGGGGCTATTAGGATTAGGCATTTTGGGAGACTGGAAAAGACGATATGTCTAGTGTAGGACTGAAATCGATTTTTCCGTTTTGCAGGAAGTCGGGGTTGTTCGAGGCTGCAGTGATGTTTGGGGAATTATATGGTGGATACTGGCTTTCTCTTGTCACTGGCTAAGGGTATGACAAAGGGACCGCTAACAGGCTGCTTATTGAACCTAACCTAACCTTATAAAGTCAAATAATGTTAGGCAGTTTTGTTCAAATGCTTTGTTAAAGAACTCCCACCAAAATGATGTATAATAGGTAGCTGAGTATGAAGAATTATTGGGCAAGTTCAAATCTAGTTCAGTACAAATCTTTAATATTTTTTGTAACCAAATTGCGTTTATAGGGGTCAACAATATTATTTAATTTTTTTAGGAGGATCCGTGATGAAAAAACCTTTAAAAACTTTAGCTTAAGAAGAAAATCGCTGATCAGAAGTTGGGTTTGAAGATTGTCCCGACTGAATTTCAACTATGTGTCCACACCTCCCAAACTAAATTCTGGATCCGCCCTGCTTTGACAACCATGTTAAATATTAGAAGTAAATCGTCGCCTAAAATATCTACTTTTTGATTGATCAGGGTGAATTTTGTTTAATTGCATTATAAACCGAAAAGTCAGTTTTGAGTTTTTTGTCGCTTACGGCTTTATGGACCCCTACTTGGGCAACAACGTTGCTTCAATGTACGTTGCAAAAATATTCCAATAATGTTATTTGCAACATTTTTATAATCTACATATTGTCACCTTAAATGCAAGCGGACGTAGCTACATAAAATTAAAAACCGAGTTATTGTTTGATTAATGTTTGTTTTAGCAAATTTTTAGACCCCTGCGATCAAAAAAGGGGATTTTTTTGAAGAAATTTAACCGCCAAGAATTCATTATTATTGTTTTTGTAAGAAAAAAAATTCAAGTTTAATTACATCCGTTTGGATTTAAGCTAACGATTTATGTACATACTTATTGGAAGTAGAATTACAAATGTTACTTTGGATATTCTGAACATCACTTATTGTGAAAGTGATTCGATATCACAAGAAAGGTGTTCTGGACAAAAAACTTTTTTCATAATCGTGACTTGAACCCGTCAGCTAATTGGCCGCCGATTTAAAATGACTTGTTTATTCTATCCACCATTATTAACAATTTAAAACTTTTGTGGTATTCAAAACACCCTTTTATCACAATTGTGATTTTAAAATCAGAAGTTATTTGAAATCTTGTGATTTTCTAAAATCATATATTCCGATTATATATAAGCCTACCTACCACTATCAAGTAGAGGTATATTCCAATATTAAAACCAGATAGAAGCAAAAGCAATTGGATTTTAGGTGACGATATGAGGAATCTGCTTCTTTCAACAATTCAATCGTTTCTAAAATAAATTCTTTTGCAATACTTGGAAAAAAAAACTTAAAGCGATTTTACATAAAAAAACAATCATAAATTCACAAAAAAAAAAAAAAAATAATAAGAGAAAAAAGGTGAAATAAGTTGAAATTTAAGAAAAAGATTCTAAAATTATAAAAAGTATACAGAGAAAAAGACTGAATCCTTAAAAAAAAACTTAAAGAAAACCTCACTATGATTTCTTTTTACAAAATAAAAAAAAAATAATAAAAATTCTATAAAAGATATAGAGTTTGAAAGAAAGAAAAAAAGAGAAGAAAGATAAATAGAACTAATTAACACTCACCATCTTCACCGCTTGAGGCTTGTGCTACACCATCTTCGCCAAGAGTACCCAATTCGGCAGCTTGGATAATAAGTGAAACGCGATAGAAATAATTTCGCCAGAAATTTTCCTCGGTAATGCTTTAGCGATAAAATTAAAAATATATACATATTAATTTTTTCAACAATTTAAAAAAAGTTTAAATATATATAAACTTTAAGTACTTACATTTTGGGTACCAATTCAAAACGCATTGTTTCTAAATTTTTATCCTCAGCCATGATGGCGATTGCAGTTGGATAAGCAGTTTCATAGTTGAATTCAAAATCGACACCAGCTGGTGGAGCTCGAACAAAGTTACGACGATCTTGTGATAGACCCATAATTTCTCCCTTAATTTTCTCCTCGTTTGGTAGACCAGACCATGGTGCAACGGCAGCACCATTACCGCCAGCCTGGCCCTTAATAAACGCTTCTTGTTCTTTGTTAAATGATTCCAAAATGGGCTTTAAATTGGGAGCAAATTTTATTTTTGGTCAAATTGATTTTTTTTAATTTTTTTTTTGGAATTTTGTATTTCGAAAAATTTTGTTTTTAATTTTTTTAAAAATTTCAAGTGTGAGTTTTGAGTGGTGAATTTTTGGTGGAGTTACAAGTTAATTTGTAGTTTGGCCCAAATTGGCGGTAATACTTACGTTTTTCTTAACAGTTTCTTTTATCTTTGAACCAGCTTCACTAAAGGCTGATGTCAAAAATGAACCGAAATGCTTTGCTTGCTGTGTTACTTTTGTGGTAACTGAAAAATCAGATTCAAAATTTTAATTAATTTTTTTGTTTTAAGTATTGTTTGGAAAAATTTTAATAGTATTTTATTTAAAAAGAAAATTTTAACTTGTATTATTTGAAAAGTTATAAACTAAAGCTACTTGTTTGGGGGGAAAACATCTGAAGGAAAATGTATTAAAAATGTGTTAGTATTAAAGTAACCTGTCACTTTTTTCTTTATTCCCTGTTCTTTTTTTTTCATTATACAAACAAAATTTGTGTTAATTTTCGTTTTTTTTTTTCTTTTCTGTTACCAATTTAAAATTTTTTTGTTTTGAAATTGTGACACGTACTTTTAACATCATCTCCCTTACCCTGTCCAATTTGACCCTCTTCGCCCAGTTGTCCTTCATCACCGGATGCTGGATGGGAATCGGCTCCTTCTGTGGCACTATAAATGTTGCATAAAAGAGATAAGCCCAAAAAGAATACAAACAATTAGTTTTGAATTAAAAACATGTCTTCGTTATAGATTTTTTTTATAAAGCACCATATAGAAATAAATTTACAAAAATTACCATGCCAAAAAAAAAAAAAAAAAATATTATAAAAAGAAATATTTGCATTCATATGGGTCATGCCGAAAGAAAACGAATAGAATAAATAAGTATTTTATTTATTGGAAAATGTGATTTACAAAGAATTAATTTGTCAAAAATATAAAGAAATGTAAAAAATTTTTAAGTTAAACTGTGTCCATTTTCCGTAACTCTTGCCTCGAGAAAATTGTCGCTTAAAATGTGAGAAATAAAACAAAAATGCCATAAATTGAAACAAGCAACTGTTTTTCTCACTTAACTTTGTCTGTAAAATTTTTTGCGAGTAACAGCTCTCACGTAAGTGCTGGTTCACACAGGTCAAGTTTACTTGAACAGTTTTATTTAAATTTTCTTTTGAATTTGCGTTCACGTTCATGCACAAAATTAATTTTTGTTTTCTTTCCCTTCAACTTTGTTGCTTTTTATTATATTACGGATGAAAAAAGAAAAGAAAAATAAAAACTGACTGGTACGGTCATATGTACCCCTTTCCATTCTCTTTACCCCTCTCTCCTAAAAGCTCAAGACTTGAAGAGTCAAACTTGACCTGTGTGAACCAGCACTAAGGAAATAACTCGCCAATTTACGGCAAATGTGTGAATTTAAACTTTTTGTGAGAAAGCTCCCGCTTTGAACTGTCAAATTACTAAGAGTCTGAACACAATGTAACGATAATTTATTTTATACGATTTTGAAGTCAAAAACCGCAATGCGGAAGGGCATAAAATTAAAATCTATTTATTTTCATTGCGGACTTTCTTTCTCTCTCAATTTGTGATACTCATTCTCTTTCTGATGTTGCCATAGTTTTTGAATAATTGCCGATGTTCACACAATAATGTTGTAAACAAAAACATGATAAAAATGTATGCACAAATAAATTAATAAAAATGTAAAAAACAATGACAACTATTGCCGTCTTCCGTTGTATTATGTTTATTTTTCTCTCCAGCAACGAAAAAATCGCACCGCACCGCAAACATTGTGTTTATACTCTTACGAATAAAAACGGGGCGAGAAAAAATTTCAACACTAAAAAATATATTAAAAATGCAAAATGAAAAGATTTTTTCATTGCTTAATTATTTTGTTATAGCCCGCGGTTTATTTTCGTCGCCGTCGTTGAAAACTTTTTAAGTTTGGTCGTCGTCAACGATATGTGTGACTAACGTTCCCGACGTCACAAATAGGTGCGTTTGAGTACTTTTACAGTAAAATGCAGTAATTGAGAAAACTGAAAATTTTGCTCTCACAAAAAGCTGTTGTTAAAAAAAGTACGCGAACGCAAAATTTTTTAAAATTCGTAAAATAAAGGCAACAGCTGATGGCAAATAATTGAAGTGTTGAAAAATATTGACACTTTTGAGTACTTAACTCGTTTTCTTATCGGTACTCGATTAAATACTTTTTATAACACGAACATTTTTAGAAAATACAAACAAACTATTTTATGTGATCTGTCATATTTGTTCGTATTTTATTTTATATGATTTTACTAATTTGTATCGGGTTAAATTATTTAAAAGAACAACATTTTTTTTTTTTTGCTATTGATTACTTAAGTACCCAAATAGTTCACACTTTTACAACTCTAAAAAATTAACATAACAAAAAAAATTTCAAAAGTTTGTATTTTACCAAATAAATGCTTCACAAACAAGTTTAATTGATTAAAAGTTATTTACTTTTTGTTTTGGTTTAATTTTTATTTCAACTTTTCTTTTATTTAGCAATTTTTTCATAATTTGTATGCTTTTTATTATTTGTTACTTTTGTTTGTTTACATTTTGAAACATATGTTTTTTGGATTTACTAAATTTTACTGCTAAAATTTCTGCAGTTAAAATTGGTAAATACTCAGACAAGAACTGTCACTTTACGCTCTCAATTTGTGTGCTCATTTACTGTATTTTGTGTACTCGAACGCAATTTCGTAAATTGCAGTAAAGTTTAGTAAAAAATAGTAAAAACTTTTGTGTTCTCGAACGCAGCTAATGTCACATCACATCAACGTAACGACGCACAGTGCTTTGGCCCATAGACATAAATCAAAAAAAAAAACAAGTCTTATATTGTGCTTAAAAATGTACAGATCGATAGATAACAAAATAATTAAAATGAATTTTGAAGAATTTTTAAGATTTAACTCTTTTTGACGGCGCTAGAGGGCGCCAAAGTTTGAGAATTTATAGTAAAAATGGCCAAACAACTACTTGAGTTTTACATGCTTTAGGAAAACTGTTGTAAAACTGTTGTTTTTTAAAGCACGAGATTGAAATTTTTTTCTGTAGTAGTTTACTATATTTAGAACTAACTGTAAAAAATTTTTATTGATTTATTTTCTCATAAGTGTTTTTTTATTGGTTTGAAAAATGCTTATTATTTACTTAAGCTCTAAAAATTTTCTAACTTTGATGGAATATTAAAAAAAAAAGAAAAATATGGTCTATGGGTTTTTTTCTGATTTCGAATATTTAGACTGTTTTCTAATAACTACAAAAAAAAACATTGAAAAAATTTTACCACAACTTAAAAAAAAAAACTTTTTTTAAATTGCTATTTTCATGATTTTTGATCAAATTTTGATAGTTTTCAGGAGTTTAAAAGACAATTAACTACAAATACTGTGAAATATTAATTCAAACTTATACCATTCAATAAAAAACAACAAAAATCAAAATATGTATAAAAAATTGTTTGTGTTTGTCTGCATTTTACGGCATAAGAGGGCGCTGAAATCACAAATGCCCTTGGTTTTTTATTGTTTCAAGAAAATAATTGTAAAAAATTAATTTTTTGGATTACGAGATTCAAATTTTTTTCTGTAACAGCTAACTATATTCTAAACCATCTATAAAAAAAATTTACTGGAATTATGCTCCTATACATATTTTTTAATGGATTGAAAAATGCTTATTATTTAGTTAAGCTCTAAAAGTTTCTTAACTTTGATGGAATATTAAAAAAAAAAGAAAAATATGGTCTATGGGTTTTTTTCTGATTTCGAATATTTAGACTGTTTTCTAATAACTACAAAAAAAAAAAATTAAAAAATTTTACCACAACTTAAAAAAAAATTTATTTAAAAAAAATGCCATTTTCGTGATTTTTGCTCAAACTTTCATAGATTGAATTAGTTAAAAAAAAAAATAAACTAGGAACATAATAAGAAAAAAATCCAAATATATCTACTATTGAATTAGAAAAATTGACAAGATAAATTAAAAAAAATTAGTATAACAGTTGTGTCTGTTTCTTTTTGTCGACACAAGATGGCGCTAAAGTCCCAGATGACGTTGGTTTTTCATCGTATAAAGAATATTTTCAAAATGTGACTTAGTGCCGTTATTTTTTATTTAAATTGAAGATGGTTACGTGACAGAGGTTTTTTTTTGGTAACAGCCTTTGTTTGTAGTAAGAGCAATTCTATTGTGGAGTGTTCGAAAATATTGCATACAGGGTTTTCAATTTAAAAGAAAATAAATATTTTCTATTAAAATGTTAAATCAATTTATATATTTAATAAATACTTACTTTTACAAACTAGTAAAAGTGAGGGCGCGTGGTTCAAAAAATGAACGTGCACATCTCTAATCAATTTTATTGCAATCAAAATCAGCTTATCAAATTTTATTGGAATCTTTCTATTTTTAAACATAGCTCCCATACAAATCATTCTCCCGAAAATAGCTTTTAATGCCAGCTTCCTTAAAAATATATGTAGTAACATACCAATATAAACCATAGGTTACATATAAACCCTCATCCAAAAAACCCATATATGAAGATGAAGATATCTAAATAAGTTTCGGCAGAAAGAACTTTGAAACGAATCTTAACCTCATAACATAATTTTGTTCTGGTGGGTCCATGATTGCCCATGGGTCCCAAATATATTACAATCTAGGAACTTTGTTTTTAAATACTATGCTATAGGATATCACATGGTCGGGCTTGACCGATTATACTTTCTTACTTGTTATTTTTGCACGAGCATTTTAAGCGTTTTTCACTCATTTTTCATTAAATGATGTTTTTGTATTTTTCACATTTATAATCCGATTCTACCAAAATTTGGCACACATATATATCTAACAAATATCAATTTTCATACCAAATTTTATTACGATCGGATAATTTTTGGAAGTGTTATAACATTTTTAAGAAAAAGGATATATGGCAGGACCTTGAGTCCTTGTTCAGATTTAAGTGAAAATTTGCACATACGTTGCTAGTTGTGTGTGTATTAGTATGACCATTTTTTGTAGTTTTGTGGGCATTATTGAAGCTAAAATTACATTTTTCCATTTCAGGACAAATGGGAGGTAGGCGTGTCCTTGGACCGATTTGTCCAAAAATTCACATTTTTCTTAACTAAGCTATTCTATGCTTGTGTACCAAATTTCAAAAATTTCTGACAACTCCTTCTATTTATGTCCCTTCGTTATATGGGGACAAAGCACTGTGCGACGTAATCTCCTTTGATAGTTTTCAACATGAATTACAGACACACTTTTTTACTCACTTTTCGAGAAACGATGGAATTGTTTTGTTTCACATCTTTTCGATGCAAGAATTTCTCACCAAAGTTACAGAATGGGTACTGCTGTTTGTAAGTTTAATGAGAGTAAATGATGAAACAGAACTGAGTCTTCAACTTCAGGCAACAATTTTAAAGCCCAAAATTAAAACGTCGGCAGTAACTTCAAATTCTCTCTCATTTCTTTCGTTTTCTTTTGTTCTTATTTTTCTTTGTTTACAAAATGTATGAAATTGAATGAAAGTATGGTAGCATTGTTAAGAGAATAACTGTCTTTATGTGAGAGCATTAGAAAAAACGTCCTCAAAATAAAATTGATTTTATTTCTCGACCGCATTCTCTGGCATAATTTTATGTCAAACTGTATGAAAAACATCGTTCAGCCCCAGTTCTGTTTCATCATTAACTTCAATAAATATTTTCCATACTAAGGAAAGTTGCTGTTAAATGCTCTTTTTCACTTTAATTCTGAGTATTACAGCATATCAAAAACTCAAATAAATAGCCCAATCTGAATGTGCACAACCTGGCTAAAGCAACTGTGTGAATACATGGAAATGTGTCAAACCTTAAGGAAACTTTTTGTTAAGTGTTATTAAACTGTCATTTGCAATTGAGAGGCTTTTTGGCAGTAGCTTAAGCTTGTTTATGCACATTCTAGTTGGACCAAAATTCAAAATGTTATGAAATGCCAAAAAAAAAATACGTAAATTAATTTGACAGTCGTACGGCCATTTTTTAAAATTTTTCTAACATCAAAACTAAATAATAGCGGAAGGCGGAACGTTTTCTTTCGCAAAGCTTTTACGCTGATATGCCAAACCTAAACAAGAGCATCCACGTTGTGTGACAAACAGTAGTGTTAACTTTCTTTTTTAATTAAGCCCACATAATGGAAATAAAAAATGGAGATAAAACCAATAGATTGACTAAAAAATAGCGAAGTTGGCATTAATTATTAACAATAGCGGCCAACTTCACTATTAAGCGCGCTGCCAAAATCGGATTTTCTAATTGGAAAACGTTGACGCCGCGCTATTAAGACATGCCTTATGACAATTTTTCCCACCAGAAAACGCTTGCGCTTTTATTTTTGTACGGCTGTAAATGACTTCATCGCCCAGACTTGGAATTTTTTAAATTCTGCTTTGAAATTGCATTAGTGTCCATTTTATAAAATTCTAGTCTTGCAATATTTGTAATTTTCTTTTGGCTTTCCTCTTCTTCTTCTTATATTTTTTTATTTAGATACAAATAGCCCACTTCAAATTGAAAAGTGAGAATTACAAAACAAAACAGGATTGCAGAGTACATGAAATAGTGCCGCCGTCCTAAATCTTAACACCTCTCTCAAGAAATACTTCAACAAAAATTACAAGTCTGGGTAGGGAAAAATATTTTTCAGAGTTGTGTGTTAACAAAAGCACGAAAAGAAAATCAGGGATGGAAAATTTTAATTTTGTTTACAAATTTTTACAAAATGTTTGTTTTTATAGAAAAATCCAAACAGATGAAACTAAGAATAAAATTTCAAGGGCTTTCTGTTTAATTTTTAATAAATCATACAATATTTATTGTAAAAAATATTGAAATCCGGTTCACAGACCAAAAATAAAATGAAAAAAGTACGATCACATCACTTTTCCATCTATGAAGAAAATAACACCCTAGAGGGAAGCGAACTGCCACCAAAGTAGTCCTGGGATAGGTCTCTGGTGGTAGAGACCGGTTCTAGTTTTAACACTTTCTATGAATAAGACCTATCACTTTTACATGGGGTTGTCGTTGGAGGGGGTCAATTGACATCATTTGACCAGTCACAAATCTATTCTCAATGGACGTGTTTAGTGACAGTTACTAAAATGTAGTAGTATTTCAATACGATGTAGTATTATTTCAATAAAACAAGTCCTAGGATTAAATTCAAGACCCAAATTTTAGAAAATCCCAAAAAAATGTATCACACCACCGGTGAAGACTGTACTGTAATTCATTACTTTTTGTACCTTTTTGTTCTTCATAAACCAGTTACATGATTGGTTGTCCTCTCGCTGGTCATGAGTTCTTTCTTTTTGTGCCTATTCTATTTTCACAACTCCCTGGACCAGTCTGTTGGACCAATTGACACAAATTTCCCGCAGGGCAGAAACAGCTGTTGAAAAATTTGCCCGCAGCATCAGAAAAAAATTATTAAAGATATATTAAATCCTGTTTTTGGCTTTGAAACTTACTTGAAACTCACTCATATTGAAGTCAAACAGCGTTTGAAAAAGAGGGAACAAAAAATATAGATCAGTGTGACTGGTTAATTTATCCATATTATAGTCACTGGCAACCATATTATGCTAAACTCTGTCCTCTATCAAAAACCCACAACTATTTTATGGTTGTGTCTCAACATTGTATGGTTCTGTAAAGTACGTTAAAGTCGAAGTAAGAGAGAAGTGTACAACTGCAAAGTGTACAAACTGCAAAGAACTCTGATTATGAGAATATGGGTATTCTCGAAACAAGCAAGTTCGTCCCGACATGATAAAAAATTTTAATTTATATCATGTTGTAAAATTTAATTCTTCCTTAAAATATTTGAATAAAAACTAAATTGGATGAACTTGAGCGTGATTTAAATTAAATTTAATTGAATTAACCGCAAAGAACAAAATATATTAAAAAAATATTTAAGATTTACAAAACGTTAATTAAACAAATTTTCCTAGAAATAAATATGGTTAAAAATGCCTTTGTAGAACTTTTTAAATACATAGAAACAAACTAATAAAATTAATCTTTAACGTTTGGCTTGAATCAGAGGTCTTGATATAATTATATACTATACACATGCATGAAGACGGCTCAAAAAAACATATGTACAGTGGTATGCAGTTTTATGTTAACCATTAGTTAAACAAGCAAAGGTTATTAGTTAATCACTACTTAGACAACAGCTCTACCTTTGAAAATAATTATATACATTTGAATTTTTTTTTTTTTTTTGTAGAAAATGACTTTTTTTGTTTTCTATGAAAATTCGGAATTTTTTAATATGTATTTAGAAATAATAATAATCTAAAGAAACATTGAAAGAAACATTGCAATTTGGTATTTTGATAGAGTAACAACTTTTTGCTCTGATAAAAATTTTTAGTTAACAAATACATATACTGTATACATATATGAAATCCTAGTTAACCCATAGTTATCATTTTAGTTTACTTAAATTTAACTAATGACGGTAAAGTTGGGCCTAAAATTGTCTTTTTTTTAAATTCTTTAAATTTTTTTAAATTAATGTGAATAAATTATAAAAAATATTTAGCATTTTTTAGCACTGTTTAAAGGCAGATTTATCTGTTAAATATTTAAAGATCTGGTCAAACTGTTTAAAAGCATAACACGAAACTTAGGATGATCTTGTTGAGCTAATGCCCAATTTTCAGGATAGTATTTAAATTTATATTAAGTTAATTTTCATATTAAATCGTATTTAAATACAGATTGATTTTTTGAGTTTTATTTGAAAAAATAATGGCCAATTTTTAGGATTGATATTAAAACACATTTATTTTTAAAATCGTTTTAAATACAAAATTCTCTTCTTCACTAAAAACTTAAGTGAAACTTAAGTCACCGATGTGGTACATAAAACACCATAAGGTTTTCTTTTCTAAAAAATAATGATGCATTATAGTTGTGTAATATATTTATTAGGTTACACGAAGCCTTAGAAAGTGATACATTTTTCTAAATTACAATAGAACAAAATAATAGCTACGTTTTACACTCAACACTAATGTGTATTTAGCGTGTTAAATATTGAATGCAAAGTTTGTACTAAAAGCGATATTCACCACGCTTGTAGCAATTTTAAACATTACATTTTCTTACAATTCCAATAAGCGTTAACAGCACTGATTTTCAATAATTAAAGTCAGCTGTTGTTAAAAATTTTGCGACAAAAAAAATATAATTATTTAATTAAAGTAAAACAAACGAAAAACAAAAAGTTTTTATATCCATCACAATATAACTAAAAATCACAATATAACGCAAATTGTCCGCAAACATAAGAAAAAAAATACTTGCTTGCATAAAACAGTACTTTACGCAGATGCAAAAAAGGGTATTATCTCGCACTCAGTTATAACTGCGGGTAAGAAATGGAACAAATTTGCCATTATTGCTGCAACATGTTTAGAAAGGAAAACGACAACTTCTCACATTTTTGCATATATTTTTAGAATGGAACAAAAACTCGCACGAATGGTAGCATATATTATTATTGTCAGAAAAGAAAACACCATTAATTTCAACTTAAGTTTCCATTGTAATATTTAAGCAAGGTGGCCTCAATATCACAACAATACAACAACAACAGGCAAAGCATTAACAGTCAGCTGTTTTTTTTCAGACCACCTTGTAAATAAATACACTTTTTTATATTTTTTTTTGTATTTAGTAGTGCTGCCATACTTTTATCTTAGTTAAATAAGACTTTTCAAATAAAACTCAAAAAACCAATCTGTTTTTTAAATACGATTTAAGTTTGTTATGAAAATTAACTTAATATTGATTTATATACTATCCTGAAAATTGGGCATAATTTAATTAAGATAAAAGTATGGTAGCACTACTAAATAAAAAAAAAATCATAAGAAAGCGTATTTCTTTACAAGGTGGTCTCAAAAAAACAGCTGTCTGTTATTGCTTTGCCAGTTGTTGTTGTAGTAATGTAAAATTGATGCCACCTTGCCAAGCTTTTACAATGGAAACTTAAGTTGAATTTAAATCTACCAGCTTGGTGAATTAAGTTTCATTTAAGTGCTAAGTGAAGAACAGAATTTTGTATTTAAAACGATTTTAAATATAAATGTGATGAATTACACAGCCCGACAAAATTAAAAAAGATTTTTGCTTCTTTGAATTTATCAACTGATTCTAGTTTATGACCTCCAATTACCAATTACAGTGAACTCGCGATAACGTGAACTAATGCTTACCATGGCGTTTCACGTTTTCGAGTTTGTTCACGTTATCGAATGTCAAAATTTAAAAAAATAACACCCCTAAACAAGTATTCTAAAACAAATGTCTTATAAATTTTAAATAATAAAGCCATCGCTGGCATTGAAACCAGGATCACTCTTTTAATTTGTTGGTAAATTTCTAAAGCTGTTGCTTATAGCATCAGTCCGCTTACTGGCAATTTTTTGTTTCGCATGCTAAGAAACCATTTGTAAAGAGTTTTTTTTCATTTTCGGAAGCTCAGAAGAACGAAATGTTTAACGCTTTCCTGTTTTTTTCTTCTTAATGGAACAAACTGTTTATTTAGCAAGACCATATGTTCTCGTCAAGCCACTGACACTATGACCTTTTTTCAATAATTCAAGAATATGTATTTACTTTATCTTTCAAAGATTACACTTTCTATTTTTTCAATGATATTTTTCACTTTCACATATAAACCAATAAGTGAACTCAATTCGGGGATTTCCGAATTAAAAAAAAAAAAAACATTTTAAAAAGTAAACAAAAATGTGTTCACGTTTTAGAGCTTCCAGATTTTGTTCACGTTTTAGAATAGTCTGCGTAAAAATTAATTTGTTCAAGTTTCTGAGACGTTCACCCTTTTGAGTGTTCACGTTTTCGCGAGTTCACTGTACCTAAAATTTTTTTTTTCCAAAAAATTTTTTTTTTATCAAAATTTTTTATTTACTGTTATAGTTATTGCCAAAAAAAAAAAAAAAATCCCAAATTTTTTTAAGTATTTTTTTTATTTTAATATATCTGTATGAAACAGTTTTACTTGTTTTTATTTTTTTTTAAATTTCTATGGAAAAGTTTTACTTTTTAAATACTTAAAAAAATTTGCGATTTTTTTTTTTTTTTTGGGAATAACTATAACAGCAAATAAAAAATTTTGATAAAAACAAATTTTGGAAAAAAAAAATTTTCATAAGTGGAGGGTATAAATAAGCTGTATCATGAATCAGTTGATAAATTCAAAGAAGCAAATTGAGTGTTGGCCTTTTTTTATCAAACCTAAAAACTGGCCGTAAGAGGCCATTTTCTGGAAATCAATGGAGATATTTACATAGATCAATTTTTTTAAAACTCACGGCAGCTCTTTCTTATTTAAAGATTAGTTCTGGTTAAGATAAATTAAAGTATAAAGTGTATCGCAAATATTTTCGATACATTGGTGTTTTTTGAAGGCCGATATAACACAAAAAATTAAATTTTTATCGATTACATTTTTTTATTCAAAAGATCAATACGTGGCATTAACATCTGAAAATAATTTCGGGTATAAAGGCCGCAATGGCTGTTTTGGGCATAGCGAATTTTGAACGTCCAGTTTTCTTAATTTATGAAGAAATATGCCACCAGCGTATACACCGCACTTAAAAGTGCATACTTCTGTATGTAAGAAATATGCCACCAGCGTTTACACTAGGGCAATAACTTTTTGCAATTTTTGCAAATATCAAAAATACCACCTCATAGCCGTGTGGGGCATAAAAAAACATAAAAAAATTTGGTGTCACTCTTTCTCTTTCGTGAAAAAAGTTTCCGCACCGAAAGCGTTGAAGTTTTGTTTTTATTTATTTACTTTCATCATTAAATCAGTTACTATTGTCTTAAATAAGTCCGTTTTTGTTTAAATTCAAATATAATCTTCAACATTAAACCATTTCTCATAAGTCTAATGCAAAATGAAATGGGTTTCAATATCCAAAAATAAAATTCACACATACATTCGCATAGAAAATTACATTTAAAACAAAAACAAATTTTCGAATTTTGTTTTTGTTTTGAATATAATTTTCTATGCGAACGTTAACGTTCGAAATCGACGAACAGGCTAATAATATGGAGTTTTAGAAATCGCTTACGGTGCGAAAACTTTTTTCACCGAATCAGCTTAAAAAACAGTTTTTTATTATCAGAACAAAATTCCCCACATGGTGCTGGAGTGGTATTTTGCACTCAAAAAAAAGTTATAACCCTAGTGTACACTGTACTAAACGGAGCATACTTCTGTATGTAAGCCAAAAAGCTCTAAGCGCCATTAAAATCAAGAAAATCGCCTACAAGTTGCGCGAATCAATGACGGATTTTCTATTCATCATAATTTGAAAGAGTATGACAGATCGTTTGACAGCTAATCTTTTCGTAAGTTATATCCGACTTAAAAAACACCCTATACATATACGAACGTTATCTAAGGTCTTTGGAAAGTTTATTTTAAGCAGCTGTAGTATAACATACAACGAACTGTTATAAATTTAAGCATCAAAATAGTCATCGGAAACCTTTGAAGGTATGCCCATATACCATATATTTTGGGTTAATTTTAAATCCTTAGGCGATTTCGCAATGTCTGTAGGTTTGTCTGTTAAAAAAAAAAAAAAAAAAACAATTTCGAACGGAAATATTCTTTCTTTTTCATTAATTTAACTACAAAATTCCCGTATTAAATATAAACACTTTATTAATGAACTTGATGCTTTAAATGTTGAAAATTTGTTCAATTTAAGAATCTGAATTTTAAATATAAATGAATAAATTTATAAATAATTATAAAATACTAAAGAATAAGTTACTTTTTAGAAGATTTTCCAAGAGAGTTTCTAAAAAAGTTTGACTAAATATGTATACAAAAACATCTACACTTATACTTTTAAGCAGTTGCAGGTATATAAGAAGTATGAATATGTACAATGACTTTTGAATGAGTTTGAAATTAATAAAAGAAGAAAGAAAACTAAAAAAAAACTATTCTGAAACTAAAAACAAATTAGATGAAAAATAGTAAAAGAATATAATAAATTATGCACACAAAATTATGTAGTATTTCCTTAGCAGGAACAAAGAAGAAATTCGATTCAAAGGTGAAAAGAAGGTTTGGGAATTTAAATACACTAATAATAGCTAGGTTTTAAAAAAAGGGTGATTCGTTTAAAGGTACTTCTTTTATTTCCATAGAATAATTTTAAAATCGTAATTTTTTTTTTTTAATTTTGATAACGTAAATTTTTCAATACAAAATGTTTAATATCGTAAATTTTTTATAAGAAATTGAATAACGTAAATTGTGTAATACAAACATTTAAATATCGTAAATATTTTTTATAAAAACTTTTACATTGAAATATCGTAAATATTTTTTATAAAATTTTTTAGATTGAAATATCATAAATATTTTTAATAAAAATTTTACATTGAAATATCGTAAATATTTTTTATAAAAATTTTTAGATTGAAATATCGTAAATATTTTTAATAAAAATTTTACATTGACATATCGTAAATATTTTTTATGAAAAAATTTTACCATAATAAGTATTGTGGTTATTTTATTGAACTGTTTATGTTTTTTTTTATCCAAATTTTAATATTTTTCCCAGTTCAGTTAAGAATGATGTTTTCGACCCGAAAAAAATGATATTCGAGAATCCTTTCCGAACTATTAGGGGGGAGTCCCCTGAGTCAAATTGGCTCCAGTTTTTGAGAAATCGGTATATATCCATTTTTCATGGATATATGTAGCTAAGTCTGCGCAAAGTTTCAAATCTAATGTCTATGTTTGTCCTTCTTATATGTTGTTTTAACAACATATACTCTTAAAAATAACCGTTACGTATCATGCTAAACTTAATCATCCAACTTGGATTGCAAATTCCAGCAAAGGTCTGCTAAAAGAGAATTTAATCTTTTTAATGGCTAAAATACCTGAAAAAATTGTCAAAAATCGTTAGTTTTGGTCGACTTAATGGTTTAAAAGTCAAAACATTCCGTAAAAGAAAGTTAAGAAAGCAAAAAAAAACTAATAGAGTCGAATAAAATGTTTTTTTAAAAGCGTATATATCCATGAAAAAAGGATATATACCGATTTCTCAAAAACTGGAGCCAATCTGACACTTCCGAATGTACTTTCGCGCTTAGGGGACTCCCCCCTAATAGTTCGAAAAGGATTCATCAAAGTTCATTTTTTCGACTATCACAGTGTTATCAATAACTTTTAATTTCATGTTGTAAAATTCCTTTCGTGATAAAAATAATTTAATGAACTTAATAGCCTGGTTTAAAATATTTATACAGTAGAATCCCGATAATTCGTAATCGCAAGGGACCGGCCATTTCTTACGAGTTATAGGGGTTTTCGATTTAGCGGGGTTTCGATTTAACGGGGTTAAAATAAAATAAATACGAATAAACGGGGTTTTTCAATTTATTTACTAAAACGATAAAAAAAACATAAAAAACAATTGTTAAAAATAAAATATATAAAAATTATAAATAAAAATTATGCATGTAACAAACTGATCTTAAAAAAATTAATCCACACACAAGCAAAAACCCACGCAAAAATAAAAAAATGGTAAGCAAAAAAGCATTCTTTCCATGTTTTTGTTGTTTTTATTACGAATTATAAGTGGTAGTTAGCAAACAATTACGATTTATAAGAGGTAAAGAAGATTTTATTTGAAAAAAATTACGAATTATCGAGGGGACCAAAATGTATGAAAATTTTACGAATTAACGAGATTTTTTCAAGGGACCGACAGTTTATTACGAATTATCGGGAATTACGATTTATCGGGGTACGAATTATCGGGATTTGACTGTATTTGGATTAAAAAAAGCTGCTATTTTAGTGCTGACAACGAAGAAGGTTGCAAACCGAAGAAAAATAGAAATATGCGAAAATGATTGGAAAAATGCTTTTAAACAAAAGTAAAAGCAAAACATTAATGAATATGTTAATTTAGTAAGCCCCTAAAAAGCACTTTAGGAGTGCTTTGTTTGCATGTTAAAAGAAGCACTTATTGTCAGCAGAAAAAAGTCCTCCAAACCGGGAACACCCCATACAAAAATCAGGCATCCCATCAACAGGTTTGAAGCGATTTGTGATATGAATTCATACACAAAACCTGCTCCTTTTGGAGCACATTTTTTACTGGGTATCTTCTGTAGGCCGCATATAAAACCCACTCCCGAAAAACACTTCAGAAAGCCTTAAAATGTATCGAATCACGCTATCCGGTCATGTTCTGCAAATCGAAATCGAGTTTATCAAATAAGTACGATGAAAATTTTCCGTTCTAGTTTTTTTTTTTAATTTACAGCAGTTTTTCAGATTTTAAGAGTGGTTCAGGTGAATATAGATCATGTGAGGTAAGTTTTTGTCCATTTGCCCATTTGCCCACTTCCGAAATATTCTTACTTTCGAAGGTGGGTGTTTAAGATTCGGCACAACCAAATATTGCACTTTAACTTGCTTTTATTTGTAATTTATATAATTTACGATTTTGTGATTTATCTTTAAACAAATTTACGATATTGTTTTTCAATAGATACAAATTTAAGATATTATCATAAATTGCACTTTTACTTGTTTTTATTGAAAAAACATTTGTGATTTTTTCTTTAGAAAACTTTACGATATTATTTTTTAATAGAAAAAAATTTAGGATATTAATTTTCTTTAAAAAAGTTTTCTTTATATTTATTTATTTATTTTTTTTTTTTTTTTGTAAAACTTACGATATTTAAAATTTTCTCTAGACAAAATTTACGATATTGCAAATTTTCTGCAAAAATTTTAACGATAATTATTATTTCTTTGGATTTTTCCTGAAGGAAAAGTTAATTTTGTTATTATTTTTGAACTGAAACTTTACGATAATGTTATGACTTCGAAAAATTACGATATTGCTGTTTTTCTAAAGAATAATTAAGAATTATAATTTTGTTTACACTTCATTGAAATAAACTACGGTTTTCCAATTTTTCTAAAGAATATTTAAGAATTTTAATAAATTTTATTTAACTTGTTCTTCCTAATGAGTCATCCTTTAGATTTTTTTTGAGTTTTACTAAAGGATTAAGAGAATTGTTACAGTTATTCTTTAAATTTTTTTCCCAAGTGGTTTAAGTACCCTTCAAGAAATGAATGAGCGTGTAGTCACATTTTTCATTTTGGTGTTAAGAAAATGATAGAAAGAAATGACCGAATGTGACCGAAAACTTTATTTCGGTAATTTCTTTCTATCATTTTCTTAACACCAAAATTAAAAATGTTACTTCTCGCTCATTCATTTCTTGTAGGGTAGTTTGTTTAATTTTTTTGACACTAACATGCAAATTGCATGACTAAAAACATTAAAATCAAAAATTTGTTTAGTTGTTGTTGTTTTTTTTTTTTTAATAGCGATAGTTTTAGACGGCAGTTTTGTTGATCTTAGAAGTCAGATGAGTTTGAAAACAAAATACACCGAACAAGATGTGTTTAAGAAAGGATGAAAGAAAAAAGAAAAACTTATTTATGGCTTTCTAGTTAGTGGCAAAAATAAAAAGTTACTACAACTTAAAAAAATCATACAAAACACTCAATTTATGACAAAAAAAAAAAAAAAAAAAAAAAAAACTACATTTCTACTAAGACAACAAAAATTTATTTTTGATTTTCACAAAAAAAATAAAAACCAAATTCCAAAATGAAATGTCGATTTTGGAATATTGATTATTCTATTTTATCCGAACGTGGTGGTTTTGATGGGCCGCAACTATTGAATGATGGAAACTGATATTTTTTTTTTGGCTATTTAATAAAAAAAAATATATTTTTTCCTAAAAAAAATATATTTTCAAACGAGATTAATGATTTAAAACTTATAAAAACCAATAAATGGGAGTTAATTTATACTAAAACTAAGTTTTAATGAAAAAGTATCTAAAAACAGAAAAATAAAAAAAAAAAAAAATTATAAAATTTAAACATATGAAATGAAGTTTATGAGATGATTGTTAAAAAATATTCAATTTAAGGGTTTCATAAAACTTATCTAACACCAAGGACAAAACTTACCTTTTTTTTTTGGGTAAAAACTATTAAATACACATTTTATAAAACCCTTAAAGATTTTTTTTAGTTATATACAAAACTAAAATTGTTAAACTCGTAAAAACTTTTTTAAATAGTTTTGCTGATTAATATTTCATTAAATAGAAAGGTGAAAAGCTTATAATAGATTTAAGTTAAAGTGGGTTTTTTTTATATCAGAAAAAGTATTGTATATATATTTTTTAAAATAAACAAAGACAAAATTTTAAATAAACAGGGTTAGTATGTATAAAAAGTTTAAGTTTAAATAAATTGGAAAACTGAAAAATGTTTTACAAGTTAATCACAATAAAAGTGTGGCAACAAAATTAAATCAATCAAATCAATTCAAGATATTCAAACTTTTTCAACAAGTTTTTGTTAGTAGAAACTTTTCAAATGCTTAAGAAGAAATAAATTGTGAATAAAAGCTTTAAAAGCTGTTAAAAAAAATAAGTAAAGTTGGAAAAGAATATTTAGTAAAAGATTTTGAAACAAACTCAAAACTAACTAACTACGGCTTGTAAATCTTGAAAGTTAAAAGAGGCGGCAGTATGTCGGAATTTTAAAGTTAATCTTATACCCTTTTCACACTTGTCGACATCTACCATCAAATTGCAAGGTTTCTAAAATTATCCCATTAGAAATACAAAGAGCTGAACAAGATGTTCCCAACTCATTGCATACCATTCTACATCTTTAGATTATTTTAGTGTTATCACTACAGAGAAAGAAAAACCCTCAGTGTAAATTAAGTTTTTAAAATATACACTTTAAGTACAAGTCGTACTTAAAAATTTAAGTGCAAGTAACACTAAAACGTACTTAAGACAATTCTAAATGAAATTACTTTCGAAAATGAATCCCGGAATTTCTTAAAATTAAAGTATAAAATACTTTTATAGTGCAACTGTGAGAGTAAAATTACAAAGTGAGCGTTTTAAGCGTAATTGCAGAGACTACAACAACACCACACAAGTAGGTAAAAAACGATTAGCTTGTTTTGTGTAGAAACAACAAAAACAACAGAACAAGAAAAAAACATACATTATTATCATGTTTGAAAAGTAAAATAAAAAGCACAAGTTTTATCTATATATATAAAAATAAGTTGCATTGTGTTAGTAATTGATGTTCTCTGAAATGCGTGAACCGATTTTGTTTCTGTAAAGTTCACGTGGAAGGTGACGTCAATACCAAGGTTTTTATGTATCAACGGTCCTCAAATGTGTAATTCCGAAACAGGTATTTATATTCCCATACAAATATCAACAAAATCGGCTTGACCGATTTTAATGAAATATTGTATGTGTATTTGTTAGGTATGAGCATAGGTCGTAGAGTATATTTTATATCGCTAGAGGGCGGAAAAAATAGTGCAATAGGGGTAAAGGCTCCCACTTTCTTAAATTTGGCATACAGACAATGTAACATCTGAATGATAATAGGGAATAGGGTGTGAAATAGGGTAAGAGGGCAAAAAGCTCCCCCTCCCTATATCTTCATAGCTAATCAACCGATTTTTTTGAAATTTCGCAGGCAAATAGTGTTATAGTTGGAAAGAACTATAGCCTATAGTTTTTATTACTTAGGGCGTGAAATAAAGCAAGAGGGGCAAAAGCTTCCCCTCCCTCTATCTTTTTAACTAATCAACCGGTTTACTTAAAATTTGGCATGCATACACTGTAACATCGGAAAGAGGACAAGGCATCAATTAATTTTCTTGAAATTGGGCAGGCAAATAGTGTAACATCTGGAAAGAACTATAGCCTATAATTTTTTCTTAAAATTTGGCTAGCAGACACTGTTACAGCTAGTTTAGTTTATATTTTTAGTTTAATATGTACATCAAATTTGTTAAAGTAGAAAACATGACGGGCATGATGCTGGTGTTTAATAATTGAAATTCTGTAAGGTGTAAAATGGGTAAGTAGTTGAAACAAAAAAATATCTTCCCTTCTGTCCCTGAATTAAGTGTTTTAGGTAAGAATCAATCTAATTTCACTTTTGGATTATTTCAAGTTCAGGATTAAATATGGATAAGTAAATTATTTCGCACTTGAATAATCCGTACTTGAATCAATATTTCTGTACTTGATTCAAGAAAATCCGTACTTAGCCTACTTTTGATGCGGATGGATTGATTTTTCTTATCAGTGTATATGGGCATTTCCATCATGTCGAACGTGACCATCGTACACATTTGGTATATGTTGATTAGACCAGGTCGACCTCCATGCAAAAAAAAAGTTGTGCCAGTCACCACCTGGAATGAAAGATTGGTTAAATTGTAAGGGCCGATGTTGAATGTGAACCACACCTAAACGCCAAGTTTTTTTCCGAATTTTATTTGACATTTCTCTATTTCAGACTTACTCAATTTGAACCATGGAGAGATACACAATCCAACAACGTGTTAAAGTTATTCAGACTTATTATGAAAATGGGCGTTCAAATCAAAATGCATATCGTGCACTTCGTGATTTTTTTGGTCCATTTGATGGTCCAAATGTGCGTACAATCGCAAAAATCGTGGAAAAATTCGAGCAAACCGGGTCTGTAGAAGATGTGAGAACACCAGTGCATGCTCGTACAGCTCGTACTGCTGTTGATGAACATTATGCATAAAGACTTGCATTTACACGCTAACAAGGTGCAATTGGCTCAAGAACTAAAGCCTCTTGACCATTCCAAACGTCGTGAATGGGCAGAATGGTGGCAAGAAATGGCAACAGTGGATGATCAATTTTCGAAGAAAATCATCTTCAGTGATGAGGCACATTTTCACCTCAGTGGATTCGTCAATAAACAGAATTGCCGCATTTGGGCGAATGAGAATCCAAGACTGATTGTCAAAAAACCAATGCACCCACAAAGAGTGACTGTTTGGTGCGGTTTATGGGCTGGCGGCATCATCGTGCCGTATTTTTTCCAAAATGAGGCCGGTCAGGCAGTTACTGTGAATGGTGTTCGCTATCGTGAGATGATAACGAACTTTTTATGGCCCGAATTGGAAGATATGGATGTGGACGATATGTGGTTTCAGCAGGACGGTGCCACTTGCCACACAGCTAACGAAACAATGGCTCTTTTGCGCAACAAATTCAATGGCCGTGTTATCTCACGTAATGGCGATGTCAATTGGCCGCCAAGATCATGTGATTTGACACCGTTGGACTTTTTTCTTTGGGGTTATTTGAAAGAAAAGGTGTACGTCGATAAGCCAGCAACAATTCAAGAGCTAAAGAATGAGATAATTCGGCACATTAACGGCATAGAACCTCCATTATACCTCAGGGTCATCGAAAATTTGGACCATCGGATGCAGGTGTGCCGCCGTGGTCGCGGCGCCCATTTGGCCGATATTTTGTTCCATACATAATTGAGTAATACCAATATATCATAATAAAATAAAATTACAATAATTTCCTAAATAGTTTGTGTTTTATTCAAAATCAACATCGGCCCTTGAAATTTAACCACCCTTTATGTCAATGAAGTTTTTAAAACAGGAAAGATTTTTTTTGCCACGCCCCAAAATACAGCCCTTTTGGTTTTTTATATTTAGCGCTGCCATTTAAAGTCCGATCTCATCATATTGCATATCGTTTTTAATGGCTTGATAATGGCTTCATTTTTGTCTTTAGTGACTTTTTAATCCGACCTCAAATTCTGGGCGCCACTTATGCCATCTCGGATCCTTCCCCCAAATGTCCAATTTTTTTTACGTGCCAAGTAAGTCCTTCTAAAACCACGTATGTATAGATTTTAATATGCCCACTTTTATTACACAACTACAAATTAAGCCCCTTTTTTCTTTTTCACACACATACTACATTAAATCAGGTAGAAGCCAATACAAGCAATAATATTTTCATCTGTCACGCCCTTAAATAAAAGGTATATTTATTAAGTTTGAAAAACTTTAAAAAAATTGTTTTTGCCACGCCCTAAATCACAGCCCTTTTTGTTTTATATACATATATATCTTTTAAAGTCTAATCTCATCGTATCGTATATCATTGTTAATGGCTAGAATATGGCTTTATTTTTTAATTTAGTGCTTTTTTTTGCTCATCTAGATTTAAATGATTGAAATGTATATATTAACATAAATAAATCATTTACATGTATAAAAAATTATTTTCAAATTATTAATTTTCACACTTACGATGTCGCACGTGAACAACTTTATATAAGTACCAAGATCACAAATCTTGCTATTTTACAGAAATTTTTTTTCTATTTTAATATTATAAAAAATCTCTGTTTGGCCTGGTAATTTGATGAGCTTTCTACTTTTACTTTCGACGCATTTGATAGAAAATGATGTTTTTCAATGTCGCACATGACATCGAAATATGAGATAATACAAAGAAAATAATTACAGTTATTTGTAATCGCATAGTTTCTTGTGCATTCTATTTTGACTATCTGTACCTTTCGAAAGGTTTTAGAGAGAAAAAGTCAATGCATAATGTCTCCCTTAAAGAACTGTTATCATAGCAAAACGTACAATAGAAATATCCAAATAAGAAAAGTTGCACTTGTTCCACTTTGCATTCATAAATCTTGAAATGGGTTATAAATAAATATAAAATTTTTTTACTTTTATTAAATTTGATTGTTTTCCTGTTCAAATATGATAAAACAAAGTATTTTCAAGAACTTAAAATTTTTTTGTTACGGTGGACCTTTCGGTGGAAATGCCCATATGTATATTGTGGCATCACTGACAAAATGACATTTCTTTTGAAAGCAGCGTTACCTTTGTCAAGTTTTTCCTTTTTTGTAATTCGTTTTTTTACATTATTAAATAAAATGGATTCCAAATAAATTTTTTCTATTTTCTTTTAAAATGTTGGTATTTTTGTAGAAAAAAAGTGGTGACATTTTTGATTGATAGTATTTGCTACAAGTGTGAATGAATGTTTGAACGCATTCGACATTTTCCATGCGTTCCTCGGAAATGTATGCAAATGTACAAACAGTATTAAATGTGTTGATAATAATATCGTTTAATATGGTTAGGGAAATGTTTAGTAAAAAAATATGTTTTTCCAACAGGGCGGCGCAACATGCCATACATCGTGTCAACCAATCAATCCACAATAGTTCAGTCAATGGCTCACTTAGGATTTGCGATTTAATGCGTTTGTTGCATTTGTTGCATTTGTTATGACATTAAAATGACGGTCGAATATAGAACCCGATAATTTATTGATATTTTATATTTAAAATCAAATCCTTCAAATGATTTAATGTCTTCATAACATAGAAGTAGCATTAAATATTAATTTGTTTTTCTCAATTTAAACTCCCGACATACTGCTTTAAAAAAAAAAAAAACATAAAAATCTTCCAAAATCGTTATTAACTCAGAATCAATTATAATTGAAAATTTCAAAACAATAACTCGCTCATAAACAAATCATCTGGTTTCGACTTTATAAACATTTTCAAACTGTGTTTTTAATTGTTTTGTTTTCTGTTTTCAGTTCATTGAAAAAACGTTTCTTTCTTTTAATAACATTAGCAAAAATACCAAAATTTCCTCATTAACCAAGTTGTGGGGCCCATACCTAAGGTACCTCGATTTGTCATCTTCTTCACCAGCAGCAGCGGCATTTGCTATACCAGCAGCTGCAGCAGCAGCAGCAGCCTCACCTTCGGCTCCAGGTTCACCTTCAGCGCCTTTACGCAATCCTGGAATGTTGGGTATTGAAGGCATAGCTGGCATCGATGGCATAGAGGGCATTGAAGGCATGGCCGGCATTGAAGGTATTGAAGCACTACCCAACCAACCTTTGGCACTGCCTAACCAACCACTGTAAGAAAAAGAAAAATTTATTAGTTTTTCTCTCTATTATTTTTTTAAATTTTTTTTATAAAATTAAATTTTAATTTTAATTTAATCTTTTGTGGGCATTATTACAACTATTGTTCGTTAATTTATAAAATGAAATTGCATTGTTCCACAAAACGTTTTAGGAAAAAAAACGAAGAATCTAAATAAAAATAAAAAACAAATTTAAAAGATATTGTGAATTTACTTTTTCCAGTATTGTTCTATTATATATAAAAATTTGATGGTATTATTGACATTGCAGATAGCATACAAATGTCATCTGCTGTCCTATTGATGTGTTGTTCTCTTTTTCTTTGTATTTTATAGAAACTCAAATGTTTGTATTGTATAGATACATACTGTTCACTTGTATAAATATTTGGGTAGAATTCATCACACAAAATGCTGTTGCAAAAGCAAATAGCAACTGCTGCAATATTTAGGTTAAATATGTTTTAACACAAAAAAAAAATGTGGTATCTTTTAGTATAAAGAAAGCTTTATGATTGATGATTGATTTTCATTCGCCAGTGTATAGATAGAAATTGTACATTCAAATCGTACAAGCTTTTAAAGTACACAATATTTAACTGAATGCGAGTACAATCAATATTATTTGAAAATTGCAAATATTTCAAAACAATTTTTCTTTATTTTTTGGTCAAATTAATGTATACAAATGACCAGATAGTACAATATTTTTTTTTTTTTTTTTTATCTTAAAGAATGATTTAAAAAGCAGATATTGAGGAAATAAATAGTTAAAAACGAAAAAATCTTATACAAAAAATAGTTGATAAATTGAAAAAAGTACATCTTTCATGAATTTTTCTATATAAAATATTTTTTAGAATATTAAAATATTAATAATATTTTGCGATTTTTTTCAATGTGTTGCAATGTAGCGTGTCTTTTATATTAACATTGCTTGCACACATAATTTCAGTTACATGCAATGAACCCGGCGCATGTAATACGAATAAGCCACTTGAGTGTTGTGCGCTGTGTGTGTGTGTGTATGAGTACAATACTAGCAGTACACACAGTCGTCAATAGTAATACTATCACCACTCTTACTATTGGACAAGTGTCTGCGAGATTGTAAGTAAATGCTGAGCAAACCGCTATACCTTCCACTGTAATGAAAATGCTTAATAAGCATTTATTATGTATAAAAGTCGAGCTAATTAGCAATTAAAATCAATTCTTATACCAAGTACAAACAGTGCGTACTAGCCGCACTAAATAAAGAATTCAATAATTAAAAGAAATAAAAAGGCTTTTAATTACATGGCGATCCTGCCAGTTCTTTGGAGTGCTTCCTTGTAGAGCACCCAAAGTAAACAAAAAAAAAAAAATAAATAATAAATAATAAATAAGAAAAAAAAAATTACACTTGCTCGAGCAACATCACGGGTTGCTCGCAAGAATAAAAAAAACATTTTTCTATTAATAATAATTTTGTCCTGACGGATCAGCCGAAAAATATCCGTCAGCTGCGTCAAAGAAGAACCGCCTGGCCAAAAGGCAATTTGGACATAAGGAATTTTAGTTATCTTCAATGAAAGAGGGACCACAGCCCATAACCCTGGAGGAATACAGGGCACGCCAGAACAAAAATAAGGAAACCCTTACGTCATCAACACCACCTAAAACCAAAAAGCCTAGAAGAAGAGGAGGCTACACTCAAAAACTAAAGAGGGAGAAAGCTATCCTATTGAGGGAACTAAACCAACAACCACCACCACCTTGGGAACGAGCAACCAAAATTTGGGAACGAATTTCCAAATTAGAATTTCTAATGGAAAGTAGAAAAACAATAAATTAAATTTTTTTTTTACTATAAAACAGATGTGCGGGCCTTATTATCTGCACTCTTAGGGCCTATAAGCGAACAAATCGCTCGAGGCAAAACCTGAGGAAAAATATTTTAATAATAATAATATACAAAATCATTTTTCTTGAAAGACATTTTTAAACCTATACACTTTTAATTAATTTTCTTTAGAAAAATAAGACATTTAGATAATTTTACTCTTACATAATTTTACTCTTACATTTTATTAAAATATATTTGATGTAAATTTCAAACTTAAAATCTATTTTTTTTTAATTTTTAATTTCAGAAGGGATTTTTTTTAATTAATTTTTAATTTCATAAGGGATTCTTACGTTAATTTTTCTATGTGTAAATCAGAAACAAAATTTGACAGGCCCAAGGCCAATGTCATCAATGAAGTAGAAGTAGTTGAGGGAAAAACAAATTTGTTAACTATAGAAATCTATCTATTAATAATAACAGTAATCATAATAATAAATTTTATAATTCGTATTTACCAAATGCACAATAGAAGACTCAAGAAAAAATATGTTAGCAGAGCAGATAATCTAGATAAAATATAATAGAACCAATGATTTAGAAAAGTTTAGATGGAATGGAAAGATATATTGAATAAGGTTAGGCTAATTAAAGAGCACTTCGATCGTTCTTATAAGTGCCTGAATGTTGAAAGACCAACTAAGGAAGAGACCATTCAACATCACTTCCAAATCCTACTTAATAGACTTGAGGAAATAAGAATTATATTTAATGTAAACTATAATCGGTTGACACTTAGTCACAAGATTGCAGCAGAGGGATTCTTTTTGGATTTAAAAACCAAAGTCTTAAAGATAGCCGCTTTAAAAAATATACAGATTAAACTACCTGAGACTCTACACGAAACAGTAAATTTAACAACAGACAATAAAACAGATACTAAAATGACACAAACATTGGTAGAATTCCTAAATACAGCTTCAAAGCTGATTACGGAATTTGATGGAAAATCAGAAAATTTGCAGTCATTCATAGACTCCTTACAATTAGTTAATTTAATAAAGGGTATACACGAATCTTCTGCAATATCGCTAATTAAAACAAAGCTTAAGGGAAATGCTAGAAATCTCATAGGTGATGAATCTACAATAGAAGAAATTATCACTAAGCTCAAAGTAACCGTTAAAGGTGAATCAGTGCATGTTTTGTCAGCTAAACTGATGAGCATAAAACAAAACAATAAAACACCAACTGCATACTGTACTGAAATAGAAAATCTCACAAAGTCACTTGAAACGGCATATATATCTGATGGTTTATCTTGTGAACTAGCTAACAAATACTCTACACAAGTTGCAGTAAAAGCTATTACAAAAAACTGCTCTAATGAAAAAGTAAAACTTATCATGGAAGCAGGCCAATTCAATGATATGAATGAAGCCGTGAGTAAATTTGTAAGCAGTTGCACTGAAGCAACAGGGCAACAGAACTCCGTATTATATTTCAGTCAAAGACCCACTTATTATCGTGGAAATAACAGAAGATTTCGTGGGAGAAACAATTATCCCCGAAATAATAACAATATTAATAATAACAACGGAAATAACAACAATAACAATTACAATAATAGAAACAGACAAAGACCTGACAATAATCGTGGTAATAGACACTACGTACGAGCAATGCACTCAAATGAAAATGGTTCGGAAAACTCCGACCATCCCCTAAGATCAGAACAGTAAATAATAAAGTGTATAACTTGAACCTCAACTTATGTAATTTCATTCAGATTAATATAAATAATAGTAACACAGCAGTAACACTACTAGTTGATACAGGTGCCGACATTTCACTCATAAAATCCAAACATTTTGATCTAAAGAAAATAAATACTAACAAAATCACAACATTAAGTGGAATAGGACAAGGTGAAATTAAATCTAAAGGTAGTATATTTTTTGATTTAAAATTTAAAAATTATCTAATACCACACAATTTTCAAGTAGTAGACAATAATTTCCCAATACCAAGCGATGGAATCATTGGTATGGATTTTATTAAGAAATATAATTGTATATTAGATTTTAATCAGGATTATGACTACCTAGTCCTACGACCATTCAATATACCACAACCTATAGAAATACCAATTTCTAACAACAGCGATAATCTTATATTGCCGCCAAGATCAGAAGTAATACGTAAAGTAAATTTTATTGATTGCGATAATGAAATACTAATACCAAATCAAGAACTTGAACCAGGAGTCTTTATCGCGAACACATTGGTAAAATCTAATAAAGCATACATTCGTATTCTAAATACAAATAACACTATCACATCAGTTAATAAAAGTAAAATAAAAACCGAAAATCTTTCTGAATATGAAATAGTCGAACAAAATCCGACCAAAAATACACATAGAAAATCAGAAATATTAAAACTTTTACAGAAAAATTTTCCAGAACAATTTAAAAATACATTAACGGAACTTTGCACATCATACAGCGATATTTTCGGTTTAGAATCAGAAACAATAACAATTAATAATTTCTATGAACAAAAGTTGAGAGTAAGAGATTCACAACCGGTGTACATTAAGAATTACCGAATACCACATACACACAAAGAAGAGATAGATAGACAGGTGAAAAAATTAATAGACGACAGAATAGTGGAACCATCAAATTCTGAGTACAACAGTCCAATTCTGCTGGTACCGAAGAAATCACTTCCAAGTTCAGAAACAAAAAGATGGAGACTCGTAGTGGATTATAGACAACTAAATAAGAAATTGATAGCAGACAAATTTCCATTACCTAGAATAGATGACATTTTAGACCAACTCGGTAGAGCCAAATATTTTTCATGTCTAGATTTAATGTCCGGTTTTCACCAAATTGGACTAGAAAAAAACTCTAGAGATCTAACTTCATTTTCAACAGCAAATGGATCTTATAGATTTACTAGATTGCCCTATGGTTTAAAAATAGCGCCCAATTCTTTTCAAAGAATGATGACACTCGCTTTTACTGGTTTGCGACCAGAACAAGCATTTCTTTATATGGATGACTTAGTTGTTTTAGGATGTTCGGAAAAGCATATGCTTTCTAATTTAACAAATGTGTTTGAATTATGTCGAAAACGCAATCTTAAGTTACATCCCGAAAAATGTTCATTTTTCATGAGGGAAGTTACATACCTAGGACATAAATGCACTGATAAAGGAATACTGCCTGACGATAGTAAATATTCGGTAATCGAAAATTATCCACAACCAAAAGATGCGGATAGTGCAAGAAGATTTGTAGCATTTTGCAACTACTATCGCAGATTTATCAAAAATTTTTCAGAGTATTCTAGACATCTTACAAGATTGTCCAAAAAGGGTGTGCAGTTCGAATGGACTAAAGATTGTGATTCAGCATTTAAATATCTTAAAAAAGCATTAATGAGTCCAACATTACTTCAATATCCAGATTTCACAAAAGAGTTTTGTATAACAACAGATGCAAGCAAACATGCTTGTGGAGCTATACTAACTCAAGAACATGAGGGAAAACATCTACCAATAGCATACGCATCCAAAATATTTACAAAAGGCGAGAGTAACAAATCAACAATTGAACAAGAATTAACCGCTATACACTGGGCCATCACACATTTTAGACCATATATTTATGGTAAACATTTTCTTGCCCGCACTGATCACAGACCTCTGTCATACCTCTTTTCCATGAAAAATCCAAGCTCAAAACTAACTAGAATGAGACTGGACTTGGAAGAATATGATTTCACTGTAGAATATCTTAGGGGAAAAGATAATTATGTGGCCGACGCTTTGTCGCGCATTACAATAAATGATTTAAAAGAAATAAATAATAAAAACAGCAATGTATACAAAGTAACAACTCGAGCAATGACAAACAATGCACTTAAAAAGAAATATCCAATTACACCAAATAAACGGCATTTAAATAATGAAAATGAGAAGCCCAATGTATTTGAACCAATTATTAATTCTGACGTCAGAAAATTTTATAAGCTAAAGATTACCCCACAAAAAGTTTATATTAAACGTGGCAAATCTATAATAGCATGTATAAATATAGATCAATTGTTTACTAATGGGAAATTTGACTTAGGACAATTTTTCCCTAGGCTCGAAGAAGTGGCCGGTAAATTAAATATTCATAAAGTACAAGTGGCACCCAGTGAGAAAATTTTCGAATTTATCTCTATTAATGAATTTAAAGAAATGGGCAATAAATTATTAAAATTATTAAAAGTAGCGCTACTTAATGAGGTGATCCACGTAACAAATGCCAAATTAATAACAGAGATAATGAAACGATACCACGATGACCCCGCAGAGGGAGGACATTCCGGTGTTTCAAGAACTCTAAATAAAATAAAAAGATACTACTATTGGAAAAATATGACTCGAGATATAACAAAATACGTTAAAATATGCCAAAAATGTCAAACAGCTAAAATAACAAAACATACAAAAATACCACTGACATTGACAAATACACCAAATAAACCTTTTGATACGGTAATTGTGGATACTATAGGTCCACTACCAAAATCATATTTCGGAAATGAATATGCCGTCACCATAATATGTGACATGACAAAATATCTTGTAACGGTACCTATACAAGATAAAAGCGCAAAATCCATTGCGAAAGCAATATTTGAAAATTTTATTCTTACCTATGGTCCAATGAAGACGTTCATTTCGGACATGGGTACAGAATATAAAAACTCAATACTTACTGAATTGTGTAACCTTTTGAATATTGAAAAAATAACATCAACAGCTTACCATCACCAGACTCTAGGAACTGTGGAAAGAAGTCACAGAACTTTTAACGAATATGTAAGATCATACATATCCATTGACAAAACCGATTGGGATGAATGGCTTAAATATTTCACGTACTGTTTTAACACTACGCCATCTTCCGTTCATGACTATTGTCCTTATGAGTTAGTTTTTGGTAGACTTCCAAATGGGTTTCAACAGTTCAATAGTATTCAAGAAATAACACCATTATATAATATAGAAAATTATGCTAAGGAAGTTAAATTTAGGTTAGAAATAGCACATAAGAGAGCGCGCGCTATGATAGATAGGTCTAAACTTAAACAAAAATCAAATTATGATAGGTCATTATTAGAAGTAGATTTCAGAGTAGGAGACTTAGTTTTAATGAAAAATGAAGTAGGACACAAATTAGATAATAGGTATAAAGGTCCTTATGAAATTAAAAATATAGATTTAAAAAATAATGTAACCATAGTTGATAAGAAAAATAATAAAGAACATATAGTACATAAGAATAGACTTAAATCTTACCATAATGAATAAAATATTAAATTCACCTAATTATAATAAATGTTATTGGTATTCAAGTAACAAAATTGTTTCCACAAAATTAAGTATAATACATAATTGTTAAAGAATGTCCATAAAACTTTCAGTTATATGAACATTCTTCCGTAAAAGGGAGGTGTAGCGTGTCTTTTATATTAACATTGCTTGCACACATAATTTCAGTTACATGCAATGAACCCGGCGCATGTAATACGAATAAGCCACTTGAGTGTTGTGCGCTGTGTGTGTGTGTGTATGAGTACAATACTAGCAGTACACACAGTCGTCAATAGTAATACTATCACCACTCTTACTATTGGACAAGTGTCTGCGAGATTGTAAGTAAATGCTGAGCAAACCGCTATACCTTCCACTGTAATGAAAATGCTTAATAAGCATTTATTATGTATAAAAGTCGAGCTAATTAGCAATTAAAATCAATTCTTATACCAAGTACAAACAGTGCGTACTAGCCGCACTAAATAAAGAATTCAATAATTAAAAGAAATAAAAAGGCTTTTAATTACAGCAAATATCTTCATTACAAAAAAAAAAACAATATCGTATATTAATTATTTTTAATTATTTAAGCTTGAGGTCGGTTTTATTTATAAAATACTAGCTGGGCCGGCAAACGTTGTTTTGCCACATAACTTATTTCTTTCAGATGTAACAGTGTCTGCTAGCCAAATTTTAAGAAAAAATTATAGACTATTGTTCTTTCCAGATGTTACACTATTTGCCTACCCAATTTTTTTGAAAATTAATTGGTATGTAAGTTAAGATATAGGGAGGCGGAGCTTTTACCCCTCTTGCCCTATTAAATGCCCTGCCCTCTTTCCGATGTTACAGTGTATGCATGACAAATTTTAAGAAAACCTGTTGATTAGTTACGAAGATGGAAAGAGGGGGAGCTTTTACCCATCTTGCTCTATTTCACGCCCTAAATAATTAAAGCTTAAGGCTATAGTTCTTTCCAACTGTAACACTATTTGCCTGCGAAATTTAAAAAAAGTCAGTTGATTAGTTACGAAGATATAGGCAGGGGGAGCTTTTAGCCCTCTTACCCTATTTCACAACCTATTCCCTATTCTCTTTCAGCTGTTACATTGTCTGCATGCCAAATTTAAGAAAGTGGGAGCAATTACCCCTATTGCAATATTTTGCGCCCTCTAACGATATAAAATATACTCTACAACATATGCTCATACCTAACAAATACACAAACAAAATTTCAACAAATAGAAACTGGGAATTATTTCCTTCCGAAGGTTACTTTATATTATATTCAAAATTTGTTATTTTTCGAATTTATTCTATGAGCTAAATTTCAGTTATGTATTTTATAAAGCTCATAGAATAAATTCGAAAAATAAAAAATTTTGCAAAGAAAATTTCATAAAAATTAGTCAAGCCATTTCGGAGGAGTTCAAAATGGAGGGCATTTTGTTGATAATTGTATGGGAATATAAATAAATTTTTCGGAATTACACATTTGAAGACCGTTGATACATAAAAACCTTGGTATTGACGTCACCATCCGAGTGAACTTTACAGAAACAAAATCGGTTCACGCATTTCAGCGAACATCAATTACTAACACAATGCAACTTATTTTTATATATATAGATTATAAATAAAAAGTAATTTCTTGGGAATACAAAATTTTAATTTCAAAGATTTTGTTATTCGTACTTAATTCCCAGTTATACAAACAAAATCTTTTGCAATTAAAATTTTGTATTCCCAAAGAAATTACTTTTTGATAATAAACAGGCAAGTGCACGGCCTAAAAAAACACTTAATTGACAACATGCTTTTGTAAGTTGTTGTTGTTTTCATTTTGTTTTTCTTAACCTACTTACAACTACAATTAATGTTGAGAGAATTTTAACTAATTGTAGTGGGGAATGTAAGATGAGATAAACTTACTGTTTATTGTTGATGTTTTTGTTTAAACTTTGATATTGTGACAAGTAGAACTGTTGGTCTAAATTTACACGTTTCATCTTTTGATGCTCAACTTCTTTTCAATTCCCTTTTAAAGATGCCAACATAATCACACGCAGCAATCGGTTTCAACTTTTTTCGGTTCAAAACAACAACAATTTCATTAACAGCGAATCAAAGAGAAAAAGAAAAGAAAAATATTACATGCAGCCATCGCTGGCATATACCAACGAATAAAAACACAAAGCGTACTGACCGAGTACAGGCATCTCCGTACTAACCTTCTTTCTTCTTTCTTCTCTCACCTAAAAACAAAAGAGTTGAGCATCAAAAGATGAAACGTGTGAAAGCAGACTTGCTTATAATTCCTTTACGATTAACATTTTTATTTGGTTTAATATCTTTAGTTTTTCTACAATCTTTTTGGATGAAGTTTCCTGATGATCTGGTCTAAGCAACCAGTGAAATGCGCATAGGAATAGCTTATCCCATCAACAATAAATTTCAGTGTTTTTATCAAGAATAAAAATTGGGAATTAAGCACGAATAACAAAATCTTTTAAATTAATATTGAACATTTTTAAAAGAAAATTAACAATATCGTAATTATTTTATATACAGTGAACTCGCGATAACGTGAACTAATTTTTACCATGGCGTTTCACGTTTTCGAGTTTGTTCACGTTATCGAATGCCAAAATTTTAAAAAAATAATACCCCTATTTTAAAATAAATAGATTAACGAATATTTTATTAATTTTTAATAACAAAAAATATATGTATGTGCAATAATTCATTTGATACATAAAAAATATATTTCTTATGAATATCATAAAAAAATACACATAAAAGTAACTGCCTGTTTGTAGAACGCGGGCGCAAATGTGACTCGTTCAACTTACATTTAAAACAAAAACAAATTTTGAAATTTTGTTTTTGTTTTAAATGTAAGTTAAGCGAGTCACTTTTGTGCTCGCGTCATCTTTTTTTTATAAGTTTTTTGTTGGATCATCTTTAACAAAGCTTTTTCTTTAAGTTTTCTCAACACACTGATTTCAATTTGGTCGGCCATCTCATTTTCAGCCCATATTAAAGCCTTATAAGAGCTTCTATATCCTATTTTTTGTATTTTGGAACAAACTGTTGATTTTGCAACACCATATTTTCTAACCAAGCCACTGACACTATAACCCTTTTGCAATAATTCAAGAATATTTACTTTATTTTTCAAAGATAGCACTTTCGGGGTTTTTAATGACATTTTTCACTTTCACGAATAACGAATGTCGTAGCGATGTTAAAAAACAGCTAACATGCCAGCGTATACATACATGGATGCAATTAAGAAAAAAGAACAATGTAACATCAACCAATAAGTGAACTCAATTCGTGGATTTCCCAATTCAAGAAACATTTTAAAAAGTAAACAAAAATGTGTTCACGTTTTAGAGCTTCCAGGTTTTGTTCACGTTTTAGAATAGCCTGTGTAAAAATAAATTGGTTCACGTTTCTGAGTCGTTCACCCTTTTGAGTGTTCACGTTTTCGCGAGTTCACTGTATATACTTATAATATATTAGAAAATAAACATTTTTATAAATTGATTTATTTAAAAAAAAAAAACAATGTCGTAAATTTTTCTACAGAAAAATAACAATTTTGAAAATCTTTAAAAGAAAATAAACAATATTGTAATTATTTTATATTTTTTTTTAATAAATAATATTTTGCGAGTTTTTTTTAATGGAAAATAAACATTTTTGTAAATATCTTCATTAAAAAAATAATATCGTAAATTTTTTTTATTGAAAAATAACAATATCGAAAATTTTTATAAAGGAAATAACTTTTTTAAAAAATAAATAAAATTTAACAATTTTTTTATTTATTTATTTATTTAATATATATAATTAGGTCTATGGATAAATCCTTACAGCCTGATACAAATGAGTATTTAACTAAAGTATAATATTACGTTTAACAATATTTAAATCCAGAGAAAAATCAATAAATTCAAACATTTCATTGAAGCAACAACACAGTTTTCTAAATGGGTCTGCCATAGCATAGTTAGTTCGGAAAGTTTTTATAAATAAGGGATTATAGTACCGTACCGTACGTCGTGGAATGTTAAATGATAAACTACTTAATAAAAAATTCGAGCATACTTTTCCATTTATTAAGTTAATTACAAATGAGACATTTAGCATAACTCTGCGACTTTTCAGTGTTGGCAAACGTATTAAAGATAATCTTGTAGAATATGAGGGGAGATTATCATATCCTCGATATGTATCTTTCAGGCAAAAGAGCAAGAATTGTTTTTGAATGGATTCAATATGATCACTATGAACCATATAATGTGGATCCCATACAATCGAACCGTATTCCAAGATTGGTCTAACGAGAGATGTGTAAAGTTGTTAAGTGACGAAAGGATCATTGAATTCTTTCGCCCAACGTTTAATAAAAGCCAGAGTACAACGAGCCCTGTTGACAGTCATTGTTATGTGTTGAATAAAATCCAATTTTACATCCAGTAAGATGCCAAGATCCATAATTGTGTCAACTATCTCGATTTTATAGTCACCGAGTTTATAGTTATTTAAAATACTACGTTTTCTAGAAAAGCGCATATGTTTACATTTCATTAGGTTTAAATCCATTAGGTTATATTTACACCAATTATAAAAGGTATCCAAGACTTCTTGAAGATAAATATGGTCTCAAGAGTTCGTGAAGTTTAAAAAAATTTTTACATTATGTGAATGTTTAATAATATCAGGCATGTCGTTGATAAAGAGCAGAAACAAAAGAGGGCCAAGGTGACTACCTTGCGGAACACCGGATTTTACCAAATAGGTTTAGAAGTTGAAAACCCAAATTTTACGATTTGTATTCTGCCGAGAAGATATGACCTTAGCCAGCTTAAATAAGTTTTGTCGAAACCCATAATATCAATTTTTCTCAAAAGAAGGTTGTGATTTACCTTATCAAATGCCTTACTGAAGTCGGTATATATAACGTCGGTCCCTCATTTACCAAAGTTGTCAGCTCTAAAATATTTGTCATAGTTGATGATTCTTTACGAAATCCGTGTTGAAAAGGTGTTAATAACGGTGAAACTTGATGAACCAATGAATCTAAAATGCATTTTTCAAAAAGTTTTGGAATTGCGCTAAGTTTGACTATACCTCTGTAATTAATTATATTTGATTTATTTCCAGATTTGAACAAAGGAATTAAATATGACTCTTTCCATATTTTTGGAAAATAGCAATTTTTCAAAGAAATATTAAAAATAATTGACAACGGCATTGCTAAAGCTTCCATACATTTGATTAAAATACTGCTTGGTATACCATCAGGACCCATTGAGTTTGAATATTTAAAAGATTTTAAGCAATTGATAATAATATTAAGTGTGGTTATTGGTGAAAATGAAATAGTTTGACCAGTAACTATATTAAATGGATAATTGACATTTTCAGCACAATGTGCATCAGAATATGTGGACGAAAAAAAGTCGGCGAATACATCACTGATTTCCTTTTCATCGTGAGTTTCAGTACCCATATATTTCATGACCTTCGGTGCGCCAGAGATCTTTCTTTTCGAATTTACAAATTTATATAGAAAATTAACTTTTTTGTAAATATCTTCACTAAAAAAAAACAATATCGAAAATTTTTCTGTAGAAAAATGATAATATCAATAACTTAAGCCTAATTAAAAAAAATATTAAAAATTTGGATTAAAAACCATAAATAGTTCAACAAAAAAACCACAATACTAATTATTGTTAAGGCTAGGGCACGAGCTCTATGTGTACATTTGTCCTTCAAGTTGTGCTGAAAAAGGTCAACAGAAAAGAAAAAGACAAAATGAAAAAACAAAAAATGTACTTGGACTTCAAGAAAAATTCTTGACAAAAGTACGAAAAAACAGAAGTAAGGAAAAAACATGTAAAATCAATTAAAATTGATAATCATTCAGGAAAGCAAATTTCGATCTACCAAATGTTTAAATACAATTTTGGTTTAAGGATTGATGTTTGACTATTGACGTCAGCAGTCGTCGATGGCTGGGAGTGTAAGACGGCAAATCCATCTGAGGAGATTGAGTGGTTGCAATCGAAACATGTCATGGTAACCTGCCGGCCGGGGTTCGAGCCCCAGCCACGTCAAGAATAAAAGATTGTCAATAACAATTTTAATTAATTTTCATGTAGTAAAATTCCTTTCCTCATAAAAATAATTTAATGAAAAATTAAATTTCATGAACTTAAGCCTAATTAAAAAAATATTAACAATTTGGATTAAAAACCATAAATAGTTCAACAAAATAACCACAATACTAATTAATATCAATAACAATAAAATTTGTATAAAGAAATAAATAAAAAGAAATAAAAAAAAGCCAAGAATAAAAATGATCAATAAATTTTAATTAATTTCATGTTGTAAAATTCCTTCCTTCAGTAAAAATAATTAAAATTTGATGAGCATTAGCCTAACTAAATATTAAAATTTAAAATTGAAAATTAACAATATAGTAAATTTTCAATGGAAAGTTTAATATTATTGGTTATTTCTCTACAGAAAAATCTCAATAAAAACAATATTGTAAATTTTTTTGAAAAAAAGTTGAAATCAGAAGTATTTCTTTTTTCGAAATTTTTTTTGCAAAAATATTAATTTAGGCAAAATTTTTTTTTAGGGAAATTTCAACATCGTAAATTTTTCTTAAAAAAGTTCAATATCGAAAAATTTTAATTTATGTATATCATAACTTTTTATCTTGTTTTAGAAAAATTTTAATAAACAAAATTTTTCTTCAGAAAAATATTTATATATCGTAATTATTCGGTAAAAGACATTCAATATTGTTATTATTTTTAACAGATTTTTAATAAATTGAAACATTTTTTTAGAGAAATTTTTAAGATAAACGTTGAGATCTTAAATTTTTATATAGAAAAATATTATTTCGTAATCTTTTTTTTTTTTTTTTTTTTTTTTGAAAAAATTACAATTTCGTAAATATTCATAGAGAAATTTCAATATCGTAAATTTTTCTTAAAAATATTTCAATATCAAAAAAAATTTTTAGACAATTTTAAATATGTATCATTAATTTTTTTGTTTTAGAAAAACTAATAAATTAAATTTTTTCTTAAAAAAATATTAATATCGTAAATTTTTCGGTTAAAAAACTTTTAATATCGTAGATTTTGCTTTAAAAATTTTATTATTATCATAAATTTGTGAATTATTTCTTAAAAAAGTTTTAACACTCTAAATTATTTTTAACAAATTTTTAATAAATTTATACATTTTTCTTTAGATAAAGTCCAATATCGTAAGTTGTTCTTTAGTTAAAATTTATTACTATAAATTTTTCTCCAGCAATATTTTTAAATCGTAAAATTGTGTTTTAAAATATTAAAAACTGGGAATTATTTCCTTCCGAAGGTAACTTTATATTATATTCAACATTTTTTCATTTTTCGAATTTATTCTATGAGCTAAATTTCAGCTATGTATTTTATAAAGCTTTTTTGTAATAGTTCTATTGAAGGAAAAGCTTTATAAAATAATTAACTGAAATTTAGCTCATAGAATAAATTCGAAAAATGAAAAAATGTTTTAAAATATTTTAATTTTTTTCTATGTCGTTAATTTCTCTTCAGAAATTTTTTAATATCGTAATAAATTTTTTAGAAAAAATTTAATATGTATTTGGAAAAATAAAAAAAAATATCTTAAAATAGCAAATTCTTCTTTTGAAGTATATATTTCAATTTTAGAAGTTTTTCTATTCTATAATTTTTAAGTCACTTATTTTCATACAGAAAATTTTTATTTGTTTTTTTTTTTTATTGATTTTAAATATTTAACAACCACAAATCTTTTTTAAACAATCTTCAGTCTTCAGATTACGCATGGAAAACGTCACCATGCACCAAATTAAATTTAAATTTTAAAATTTATTTAGAAATTTCTTTTCATTTTTTAAAAGTCTGCGGTCCTTTCTACTCATGAAAAAAAACAGCAAAAAAGCTATTAAATCAAAATGTCAGTGTTAAAGAAATACTAAAAAGAATTAGGGGAATGAGGGCATTGAGATCAAACAGCCTAGAATTAAAAAAAAAAAAAAACATTGGGTAATTGCTGTTAGTGTTGTTTAGCGGTTACATTTATATTGTTGTACTTGCTGTTTTTAAATGACATAAAAGAAAAAACAACAAATAAATCATGATTGTATCCTGCTGAGAGTGGTTTACGACCAAATGAGAGCTATATGTAAATTGGGTAAACGCTTGTTTGCCATTTTATGCAGGAGTGTGTCGGCCATTTCTGTTATTTATTTCTTTTGCTTAAATTTTTACGTAGGCAACAAATTAATAAAAATAAGAAATTTTCCAAAAAAAAAATTAAGCAAAAAAATAAGAAAATTAAAGGAAAAATAACTGTCGATTAGTTTAAGATAAAAATAGAAAAATTAATGTTGTTAATTTTTCTTTTAGAAAAATTACGATATTGTAACTTTCTCTATAGCAAAATAACGATATCATAACTTTGTCTATATAAAATATTGTTAATAAGTCTATAGAAAAATAAAGATATCGTGAGTTAAAAATATAACAATATCACAGTTTGTTTTTATTAAAAATAACCATAAATTAAATTTTGCTACACAAAAAAAAAAAAAAAAAAAAAATATTTTGATAAATATCGTAAATTTTTATTTAAATACATAATTACAAAATCCTTATTTTTGTTGAAAAAATTTAAATATTGTTAATTCCAAAGTGTTGAACGTGACAGTCGTACGCATCAAAAATGCAATAACATTTAAAGCAAAAAATATTTTAACGTTTTCTTAAACCTTAAATTATATCACTAAGAAATCACTGTTATCTCTGCTAAAGTTTATGGAGGGCACGATTCTAGGTCAAAGATAACGGCAAAAGAAGTAGCGGTTCGAACGTGAAAAAAACAGAAGTAGTTTTTTTGGCCATGTATAAAAAGGCGTAATTCAGCGAAACTTGGCACAATTTTTTAGTCAAACTACTTTCAGAATTTTACGTAGCAATGTAACATTAAAATGTCTTGGTTTGATTCCAAAATCTTCTGTGTTTTCTTTTTTTTTTAACCAAAATCTGGGTCGGTACGTGACATTTCGAACGTGAAATTTTTTCCGTAGTAATTTAACTGAATAATGATCAAAATAAAATAAAAATTTACCGTTAATTCAAATAACATATTTCTCTTTGATCTCTTCCTTAGATTACAGACCATGTCAGAAAATTTTTTTGGAATAATTTTTATTAAATATCACCTCTTTAAAGAAAGATAAATATTAAAGAAAACATACAATTAAACATTCCCACATATAAGAAATTACGTTTGCACAACTTTGCAGTCTGACTGTTCATCTAAGTGAACAAATTTATGAGTAAATTTATAAAATTAGTAAAATCCAAAAATTTCTCTATAACAATATTGTAAAATAATCAGCTTTTAATAACTTTTAAATTTTCGGTCACGGTGGACCTTTTGACGGAAATGTCCATATTGTAAATTATTTAATAGAAAAAGTAACAATATCGTAAATTTGTATAGAACATAATAACAGTATTGTTGATTTTTAATTTAAATAAAAAGTGCTGCAATGTTTTCTATCCAACAACAACAATATCGTAATTTATCCAAAGAAAAATATCAATATCGTGAATTTGGCAAAATAAAAATGACAATATGATAAATATTTTAATTGAATAATATCAACATTTTAAAATTTTTTTAATAGAAAAATATCAGTATCGTTTGTTTTTGTATAGAAAAAGAAGGCTCCTTTTTTATTTTTTTTTTTTTTTTACAGAAATATATTATATATTTTCATTGGAAAATACCTTTTCTTGTAAATTTTTTTTCGAAAGCTTTTTATAGGAAATTTTCCTATAAATGTTTTCTAGAGCAAATATTTTAATAGAAAAATATAAAGTTGTTAAATTTTTTCTCTAGAAAGATATCTATATCGTGATTTTTATTAACATCAGTATCGTTAGTTTTGCCTTAAAAAATTTTATATCGTAATTTTTTCTTTCCATAAACTTTAATATCGTAAAAAAATTTTCTATACAAATTCATATAAAACGAAAAGTTTTTGTTTTGCAAAATCGTAATAACGAAAAGTTTTCTTTAAAAGAATAGATGTCCTAAATTGTATTCAACATAATTTTTATATCGTTAATACTTTGGCAAATCACCCTGCAAAGACTTACACCGGAACAAAAATCGTGGAAATTAATTTCCAAAATTCGCGCTCTGTTTATTAAGGTTCGGTTAGGTTAAGAAGGATTATGCGCCCAATTTTACTCCTCCACTTGGAGACAAATACGGTCCATTGTGAATTCCTTTAATATAGAGGAAGAAGAAAGTGAGAAGTAAAGAAGAAAAGAATTGAGTGAACTGTTCGCCAAACATATAAAGCTACTTGTCAAGTTAACGCTGCGCATATTTGTTCATCTGAGCAGGTTATACGCAATAATACGGATCGATTCATGACCACATTTACTCTATTAAATTATTTTGATCCACAGCGATAGACCGTGTGAGAAAGCACTAGAAGTAATCGATCCGACGCCGTTCTCAGCAACTCAGTCTCTGTCCGTCCACAACTTGAAAAATGGTGAGGAAAGATTTTGGCCTGCATCCATATAAGATTCAACTGGTGAGAAAATAAAGTCAGCGGAGCTTCAATTGCGCCCGGTGTTCGGTGAATGGGTTGAGAATTTACTAGAAGTTGAACCAGGTTTTTATCTTCAAATCATCTTCAGCGATAATGCTCATTTCTGGCTTAATAGGTATGAAATCAAGCGGAGTTGTCGATTTTGGAGAGAGCAAAATCTTCATTAGACTCTTGAGACTTCATTACATCCCGAAAAGATCACTGTTTATTGCGGTTAACATGCCGGAGACGTCTTTTAATCTGAAAACTGTGCCAACATTACCGTGAATGGCGAACGCTACAGGCAAATGATTCGTGATTCTTTTACTCCTCATGTCATCGCAAATCATTTGGAGGAGAAATGGTTCCAACAAAAGGGCACAACATACCAAACACGTCGTGAAACCATCACTTTGTTGCGCTAAACGTTTGGTAACCGATTTATTTCAAGAAATGGACCTGAGAATTGGTCACCTTGTTCGTGTGGTTAGACAGCTTTCGACTATTTCTTGAAGGTGCAAGCCAAACCTCTATGCCGATTAACCAGCAACCATTGATCATTTACAAACCAGTATTCGACGCACTATTAAAGAAATAAACAGGACCAGGTATACTCGAAAAAGAGGTGTAAAATTTGACGGACAGGACGAAGTTCATAAGGCGCAGTCGCTCGGGATACAGGCCAGAAATTATTTTTTAACATTAAATGCCACGAAATTTTTGAGCTCATAAAGCCAACATTTTGGTTACTCCATTGAATTTGTTAAAAAATATTTATTTAACTACTTGTGTACTAGTAGTGTTAGAAAGGTTTTTTAAACCTTATTTTTCGTATAAGCTCAGCTCGGATTTATAATTTTACTATAAGAGTACATTGAATTTATTTAAAACAAATTATAAGCATATATAATTTAACTATTTATGTATATATGTACATACAATTGCAATTGCAATACATAAAAAAGATATGCACAACAGGCAGGTTACATTTATTTTTCAAACGGTGGTAAACCATAAAACTCCGGTTGAAATTCTTCCAATGTTTTTAAACGTGAGAGGCCAATGCAGACATTTCCAGCGGAACACGTTCATCAGGAACCATCACCACCTGCATGCCAGCAGAATTACCAGCTTTTCTACCATTTGGCGCATCTTCAAAAACCAAACATTTAGAAGGATCAGGTTTATCAGGGAAACGTGAAGCAGCAATTAAGAAAATATATGAGGAGCAGGTTTGCCATGCTTAACTTCGGGATCGCTAGAGCCACATACACGATGATGGAATAGATAAAAAACTTCTCGATGATTTGTTATTTTAATTTCAACCATTTCTTCGCCTGAGCTGGTAGCCAAACAAATTGGAATATTGTGTGTGTGCAAGTGACGCAAAAGACGTTCAGCCCCTGGCTTCATTAGACAATTGGCCAATAGCGGTCGGCATAGCTTATGGAATTTTTCCAAAAACTCTTGCGGACTTATGGGTAAGCCCATATCGGCAACCGCAATTTCAGCAGTGCGTGGTTCTGTAGTGCCCAGAAGTTTAAGGCGTACCTCAATTGGATACGTTTTATTATACGTTTGTGCTATTTGCCTTATGACTTCTTCGTACACAGGTTCAGTATCTAACAATAAACCATCCATGTCAAAAATACAATGGGTTACGTTTTTAAAATTTTGAGACATTTTGAATAAGAAAAGAAATCAAGGTCATAAATGTTTGTAATTTTCTTATCAGAAAATTAGAAAACATATGAATGATGTAATTAAGAAAATTATTTCAAGACTGGAATGTTTTACGGTAATACTTTTCAAATGTACATAGATATTCTATTAAAACTTTCAAATTTTTTTTTTTTTTTTTTTTTTTTTGAGGAATAGTTTTATGTACAACCCTTTATTACACAAATTAAAATGTTTACTTTAAAAGAAAACTTAAAATGATTTGAACAGTTCAAGGCCACGATTATATTAATTGTGAATTTAAAAAAGAGTCGATTTCATGAATTCTTGTATAGAAAATCGTCAATATTCGTAAATAATGTAAAACGGTATTTTTATCAAAATTTCGAAATTTTTGTTTTTTAAAAATTCATAAAAAAATTGGAAAATGCAGGTAGGCTTCTAATTTTTTGCAGACATATAAAAAACGAAACAAAACAAGCCATAAATGATTAAAATCTTTTTGCAACTTTTGATTTTATTCACAAAAGTCGACAAATTTTAATTAATTTAAGAATTTCATAAAACGCAATATTTGTATGGGAGCCTCCCTAAGAAGTGGAGATAAGGGGAAAGTATGTCTCGAGAAAATGTTAAAGACAAACAAGTAAATGAGGTCGGTCATACATTTTATCCCACTAGGGGCAACTCCTGGGCATTTATGGGACTTTTTTTTCAATATATCTCTAGTCTGCATTAAACATTTTGCATGGGAGCCCCCTTAAGTAATGGAGATAGCGCGTAGGTATGTTCGAAATAAATGATTGAGATGAAAAATAAAGTGTGGTTGGTCATACATTTGACCCATGTAGGGGCATCCTAGGCGCTGCAGGTGCCAAATTTAAGAATTTCATTACACCGCCATATTTGTATGGTTGAAATTCTTAAATTTGGCTGCTGTAGTGCCTAGGATCCTGCTAGATGGGTCAAATGTATGATCAACCCCACTTTATTTTTCATCTCAATCATTTATTTTTATGTTTCAAAAACGACTGTTCATTTTGAAAAAGTTTGACTTTTCTTAAAGGAATTTCGGAATTTCGGTTTTTTTAGTAATTTCAATAAACTAAACCGTTTTTGAGTTACGCGAATATATGTTGTGCAGCCTCCACCATTTTCGAAATAACGGTATATCTCGAAAACAAGAGCTAACCTAAAAAAAAACGGTGGGCACCATTGGATTCAGCGTACCCGAATTATGCTAAAACACCATGTGCCCGGCTTGTCTAGTTTTGCAACTAGCACAGTGTAATTGTTTTAAGAAATGTCATCGTACTAAAACATTCGCTGCCGTATTCATTTAAAACTTAATTAGATTTGAATCTTTTTTAAGAAAAAAAATTTTTTTTATTTTTTAATTTTAAAATACGTTTGAAATCGAAATTACAGCAGTCGATATTTATATGTTTGTTTATTGGGCCATCATGCGTATTAGTAATATAAAAGGGAAACATTAATATTCCACATACGGCTCCAAAAACTTTATTGAAACATTGTGGTTTGCTGACTGTTTATTAGTTGGTCTACATTAAAAATGAAAAGAAATTAAGTGTACATGTATTAAAAAAAAAACAGATAAATTTAAAAACTTCCATTAACTGAAACAAAAGAAAAATAAAAGCCAGTAGGAAATAAACCGCACAAAAACACTCAACTATACACAAAGAAAAAAAAAACTATGAGAACAAATGAGAAAACAAGTGATAAAACTTGCTTCTGAAAACCATCTACAGCAAACTAACCACCATTGGTGCTTCAGTCTCTGCGGTCCTATATAATTAAATTCACTGACAATGCACAATCGCATTACATTGCAATAACAAAACACCAAACGTCCTACTCCACTGACTGACATTGCATTCCATACCATCACCGCCTTGTTTCACTGTGGGTGTCTAAAGCTGCCGGTGGAGTAGAATGATTTGTGTTTGTAGATTGTGTTATGGATCAGCGTTGATATAAGCGAATATCGGAAGGGAATCCATAAGCTTCCCTAGTTGCTTTGGGTCTTAGTGAACGTTGGGTATTCTAAAAGGATAATTATTCCAAACATGCAGCTCGTTTAGTTAGGGAGAGGTTGTTTTAGTATGCCCCAATGCAATTATAATAACTCTGCAATCACCTGACCTGCTCCATATCAAGCACTATTGGGATCTGATGAAATTAAGAGTTGTAATTAAAAATGTAATCAAATGAATTAAACATTTAATCAAGTGCAATAAACGTTTAATCAAGGGAATTTGTGAATTTGCTTACTCGTGCAAATTAAAAGTATCAATTAAACGTTTAATTCACCTGATTAAATGTTTCAATAAAAACTGTTTTTATTTTTGATTAATGCTTTAATTGGTAAAAATTGTTTTCTGTGAACAGGAATGAACTCAAAAATTGAACAAGCAGAGGTACTTCTAAGAACTGCTTTTAAAAAAATAAGAATATATAAAATGTTTAAATGCTTTTGTCCCTATTAACTACAGGGAGTAATTTTTTGTTTAATAACTGCCTTTAATTTTTACTTTTTTAATTTTCATATTTTTTTAAGAATATATTCGATGTACGAATAGTTATGTCCTTAACTGTATACAATTTATGTTGCATCTAGAGCGAAACTTTAATTTATAGCGACAAAAAAAAAACATTTTAACTGAGTAAAAACGGAACTGAAAAAAAGATCAAGAATAATGCTACGCAAAATGGTTGTTGAACATAAAACTTTATAGAGACGCCAAACATCATCATCAGCATTTACACTTACACAGTCACACACACAGACAATACATTTTGCCTGTTACTCTTTCCTTCTTTGGCACATTACAAACCATTGAACTCATAGTAAAAAAGAGCAAGTGAGAAGGCTTTATTCGCCCGTACCGAGTCTAAGATAAATTTGTATATGGACTGAATTGGTCCATATTTGCTACCGAGCATTTCTTGTAAAAAAACAAGTATTTGTTACTTAAGCTCATTCTTTATGGTTGCTATAAGGGCAAGTCTTATTCTGGGAGGGACTGCTCTGAGCGAGCTACTTAAAATAATGAACCTTTTTGGTCCAGTTTTAAAACTAACCGAATCTGTTGTCTAAAAGTAAGTTCTAACCAATTTTTCCTTTAACTACGACCTCTACGTGTTTTAAACAGACGAATGCTTAAGAATTTCACAAGGATCCATAATATTATATATCGCACTGGTTCCTCTTAAGAGGGTCAACTCAAAATTAACAAATTTTCAGTAGGGGGAAAAATAGACATATAACGAAATATAACACAATATAGCACAATAGACTTACCTTTAACAACTAGAAAAGACAACACAAAATAGAACATCATCAAAGTAAACCGTTGTGGCATTAACACTAGCACAACTCAAGATATTTCTCTTTAGTTTAAATGAAACTGATATGAATTCAACTTACATTTGAGGATAACTCAAAATATTTCTCGTTAGTTGACTCTGGACAAGCTACTTTCATATCAAGAAGAGGGCTGCAGCTGTATTTTTTGGCGTAGAGTAGAGAAAATGATGTAAGATTTTTCTTAAAAAAAGTGAAAATTGAAAAATTTTGAGTTGAATCTCTTTAGAGGAACCAGTGCGATATATTTTAAAGGATCTCCAATGATTATTACGATGTGTTACAAACGGAATGACAAAATCAATATACCTCCGTTTAACCCATTTCTTTGGTTGTGGGCATAAAAACAGATAAAGTCTATTTTACATTTTATCAACAACTACAACCAGATCTTTTTTAACCAGCAAATTGCTTGAAGTTTGTTGTTATTTTTGCCATCACACACACATATGCATCCATGTAACTCATATTCAAACAAATTACTGTTAAACTATCACAACGACCAAAAGTTTTACAGATATTTGAACTCATACTTCTTTTTCTTGTTAAGACCTCTCGCTACCCCCTCATTGAAGGGAGCTGAAAGAAGGCAAGAGGGCAATTTTTATAAAAATCTGTCTCTGTTCTAGGAAATGCATGTTGGTGTACATTGATTGTTTTTTTGGTTTAACCTGTGGTTGGATGTTGGGCTACATGGCTGTTATCTCCTGTCTTTTGTTTGGTTTTTTTTTTAAAGTTTGAATTGATTATGGGTTAAAATGAGTATGAACATTTTGAAGAAGATAAAAAAAAAAATTTATGTAATATAACACATGTCGGTTTGGGTCATTTGCTTATGCACTGTGTTGCAGATTATCCACAGTGAAAGGGGAATTTTTAAATAAATAAATAATTTTTTTTATGAATTCACAGAATTTTAATTATGGTTATGGTTATACCATTATTCTAAACGCATTTTTAACATAAAGGAACATACCCAGCAAAAACTTGGTAATGACTTGCCATTACTGAACAACTTACTTTTCAATGACTACTTCATACCATCTGCATTACATAGAAGTAGTTAAATAATGGCTGACATATAATCTGATACGTAAGTACTTGTGTATTAGTTGATTAACGAAATTTATAATTCATTCATAATAAAATGCATCTACGGTTTAATTTTTTTTAAATCTAATACAAATTGGTTTTAAATATTTATTCTTACAATTTGTTTTTTTTATTACACTGAAAGAAAAATGCTTCATATATTTAATGAATCATTCTCATAAAAAAATTTTCCTTGGGTAAATGAAAATTTTCATTGTCTAAATGGAATTTCATAGTTATAATGAAGTATTTTCGTTAAAATCGCTTCATTGGATTTCGTAATTACGTTAAAAATTTTCATTGGATATATGAAAACTTAAGTTTGTCCAAGTTAAACAAAAAATTTTAATTGGTAACATAAAAAAACAATATACAAACATAAATATATTCATAAATTAATACACAATTATAGTATCCTTAAAAAAATGTTTAATTGTTAATTAAAAAATGTAAGATTTAATAATTTCATACATCTAATGTTACATGTATGCCATTAATTTTATGAAATCAAAAAATTTTTTTATAAAAGCAACATATTTCAATAATTGCCTTCATAAATTTAAAATTTCATTATGACAATAAAAATGTCATTATAGTAATGAAACAAAAACTTTCAATCCACTTTCAATCAACGTTTTTATTGTTATTATGGACAATATAATCTCATATTTACGCTCTTAATTGAGTAAAAAACATAGTTTTTTTATGCAAAAACTACACTGCCCCAGTAGACAAGCTGGTAGTGAGCTAGTCTATCAGCACCGAGGTTGCGCGATCGAATCCCGCCAGAGACAGGAAAAAAAATAAAAATAAAATAAGAAAAAATAGAAAAAAAATAAAATAAAATAAAATAAAGTAAAATAAAATAAGAAAAAATAGAAAAAAAAATAAAAAAATTTTTTTTAAAGTCATTAAATGTTAGTTGTAATTTTGGTGACATCGGAGTAATAAGTTATTTAAGTCCCTATTTGTAAGCGAATGTGGTAATGACTTATTTAACTCCCTATTTGTAAGCGAGGGTGGGAAGTACTTGCCTCCAATGACATCACCGTGTTAAAATAATGAGTTAAAATGCCAATGTATACGTAGTGAAGAGTCGTTATATTAGCTTTTTAACTCATTACTTTGCAATGTAAGTTTTTGCTGGGTACATACATATATGTATATACAGTATATCTGTAAAGACAATATAATATAGGTGAGTCAAGTAATCATAGCATCATATTTGATTAATGTATGTAAGGAAAAAAAAGGAAAAATAAGGATAATATTATCCTTATCATCATATAATGGGGAAAATTGCATATGAACATAATGTCACTTCACATTACGATAGTTTATGTTATACTGCGGGACAGCTTTATGTTATGTTCTGCAGTTGAGTTGAATACACTCACTAACAGTAGACAACATTGGTGTTAATAATTACATGATAAGTTTTACAAAAGTTATCGAAAGTTTTTTTTTTGCCGTCTCTGGGACGACGTGGTACAAAATGACCTTTGTACTTGCCTTTTTAATCTAGTCTTCATCGTGACAAAATCTCATCGGAGATAAAGCTTTGATTAATTTCCAATTGATAACTATAACTATAACTATAGCTATATAAAACAAGCAAAAGACATTGTAAAGTTTTTTTTTTTAAATAAATTGATACAATTGATTAAAAAAAGTAATAGTTAATCTGATGTAAATTATAAACTACAGAAGAGATCGACACAACGGTAATTGCCATAATTCAATTTTACATTTTCTATTAGGGTAATTCCATGTCAAAACGACCAAGAGTGGGACACAACCCCTTCCGATTTTAGTGAAATTTGGTGAGAAGGTTGCTTTTTTCTTATAAGGAACATATATGAACGAAAAAAAAATTTTAAAATTTGTTTTTCGAAAGTTATGTCATATTAAAAATGTCATAATTTCGCAGATTTAGCCGAATGTGTTGAGCTTATTTCTTCAATATCTCGAAAACTACTTGACACACGAAGATGATTTTAATGTCATTTTAAAGAGAATACTTGGGGCTATAAACCATATATTAAAAAAAACTATTTTTTGAAAAATGTAATATCTGCAAAATTTTAAATTTTAAAAACGGATGCTCCCAGATGGGTCAAATGTATGACCAACCCCAATTGATTATTTATTGCCGAATTTCGGTTTTTTTTAGTTATTTCAATAAACTAAACCGTTTTTGAGCTACGCGAATATATGCTGTGCAACCTTTTACATTTTCGAAATAACGGTATATCTTGAAAACAAGAGCTAACCTAAAAAAACGGTTAGCGCCACTGGATTCAGCGTGCCCCAATTAGGGTAAAATGAAAGGTGCGCGGCTGGTCTGTTGTTTGCAACTAGCACAGTGTACTTATTGCTCAAAATTACAATATTAAAATTCTATTTTAATATTATTTTTTTAAAGGTTGCGAAAGGAAAAAAATAACCTTCTTTAATTCGTATAATGATGCCACCAAAAATCGGGGTTTTGCGACCTTTTAGCATAATTTGAAAGAAAATATATACATAAGAAACCTTTAAGAACATTTTTTATTTTGATAATTTCTGGCATTCAAGTTGAATTTTGAGTAGAATTTTCTGGCAAATATTTTTATGGTACATTCGAACCCATTTTATCCGAAGTAAAGGGTACTTTTGGCTCTTTTACAAAAAGGGGTCAAAAAAGACCCATACGTCGTTGAATAAGAGGGTTAACACATTTCATAGAAATGTGCCACGTAGGATTTTACTTAAATCTTCTGAAGACATCATATATCTAAAATGTAACGATAACATTGTTTTCTAATGCTGTGCCCATGTTCTGTAACTCTCGCGTCGAGAAGGTTTTCGATTGAAATGTGTGAAATGAAACAAAAAAGCCATAAATTGAAACAAACAGCTGTTTTTCTCACTTAACTGTGTCTGTAACTTTTTTGGCGAGTACAAGCTGTCACGTAAGGAAATTATTCGCCAGTTTACAGAAAAAGTGTGTCTGTAACATTTTGGTGAGAAAAGTTCCCGCTTTGAACTGTCAAATAAACTCACGAATAAAAATGGGGCGAGAAAAAATTTGAACACTAAAAAACAATTAAAAATGCAAAGAATAATAATAATAATATTTTATTCTTGGCACATTTTTCATTGTTTTATTATTTTGATTTTAACATTTTAATAAAATATACGAATGTCTTCAAAGATCATTTGCAAACAACAAACATTAAAGTCGCTCTTTACACAATTTGGTGTAGCCGACGGTTGTATTTTCGCCGCAGTCGTTGAAAAATTTTAAATTTTTGGTAAATTTTGGTCGCTGTCAACGATATGTGCTACTGGCGTTCTGAACGTCTGCAATGTCACATCGGCTTCGAGTGCAATATTATGACATTTATAACGTAACGACGTAATCTCTTTTGATAGTTTTCGACATGAGTTACAGAAACACATTTCTCTCACTTATCGAGAAACGATGGAATATTTTGTTTCACATCTTTTCGATGCAAGAAGTTCTCACTAAAGTTACAGAACATGGGTACTGTTTCGTCATAAGAATGTGGCGAAACGGGGAACTTTAAATCTCTCTAAAATGACCTTCTGACCTAAACTTTCATAATCTCGATAATAAACGTATATTTTTTATTATACAGTGTAATCAATTAAATAATTTAAGTAAAAATGGTGTTGACAGTGTGTACCCAACCTTTTTGATAATTTAAAACCTTTGGGATACAAAAAGTCACAAAACCTTTGCTCTTTAAGAGTAAAGCTGTTAAAAATTTTCACAGAGCTAAATACATATAATATTTTCTCTTGGAAACGATAAAGCAAACATTTTTCATTGGCCCCAAACATTTGGTTATGATAATCCATTGTAAATGGAAATATTTTCGTGCAAACAATACCGCTCGTAACACTGATAGCACTATCTTAAATACATTACACACACCCAAACGTACACACACACACACATAAATTTTGCGGAAAATGGTCCAGAGAGACACATTCATAAGTACATTTATAATGAATTTTTTATTTATTTTTTTTTTTTTTTTTTTGATAAATAAATCTAATGAATACGTTTGCATAGGTATGTGTTTCACAGAATGCGATGTGATGATGTTTGATAAGTTTAAGGATAAAGTTGAGGTTTTCTGATGCTAACGATGATGTGCTAAAATGCTGTGTCATGTTTTCTATCATAATGTTGAATGTTGAAAAGCCACAAACTCACACAGAACATTTAGAAACGTTTTCGAAATTTTAAATCAACATGTTTTACTAAGCAGATGGATTTTAAATCATACATATCGCACATGATCATAGAGATGGTATTAGCTTAAAATTTTAACATTTTCAGTAGAAGCAAAACAATTTTAAATTGAATGTTAAAGGCATATGAAAGAGGATGTTTAAGGCATATGAAAGAGGATGTTTAATCCATACGTTTCATTACCAAAAAGTAGACAAAATAGAACAAGACTTTTGCAAAAAGCGAAAAAATAAAAATTTTAAATCAAAGTTATTTTCGGGAATTTATTGTTAGGGGAAAATCTAGTTCTAGTTGAACCTCATCAATGACAGTAGAATATCCAGCTTTATTGACTGATTGGAGCATAGAAGGAATGTTGGTTGTGAGTCATTGTTATATCGATATTACCACGGTAAGTGTTCAGCTGAGATGGGCGAACTCATCCCTGAGAAGCGGGTGCATGCTGTAGTACTCGCCTTTCCAGCAGATCCCATCCGTTTGTTGTCAACTGTTCAATGTATCGCACAACGCATTACAGAGAAAATTCGTTTCTTCACGCAGAGTAAAAACATGTTTAAATATGGTCACCTCCAACTAAACTATTTTAAACGAAAATTTTTAACATATTATGGTTTATATAGCCATGTTATTGTCACCTACAACCGTATTATGGTTGAATTAGTCCTCCTGAGAAGCGGGTGCATGCTGTAGTACTCGCCTTTCCAGCAGATCCCATCCGTTTGTTGTCAACTGTTCAATGTATCGCACAACGCATTACAGAGAAAATTCGTTTCTTCACGCAGAGTAAAAACATGTTTAAATATGGTCACCTCCAACTAAACTATTTTAAAATTGGTTGAATTAGTCCTCCTTCAAGAAGCCACAACCATATTATGGTTGCCTCTAAACTTGTTATGGTTAAATATGACAATAATTTGTTTTTAAATTAACATTAGTATTTCCACCATGCTATTATAAGTGTTAAACATGTTTTAGTTATTTTTGACCATAACATGTTCAGATAATATAACATGGTTGTCGGTGACAATAATATTGTTAAATGAATCATAATATGTTTAAAATTTTCTTTAAAAATAGTTTTGTTGGAGGTGGCCATATTTTAACATATTTTTTCCTCTGGGTGTTGGTCGAACAAGCAGTATGTGGAATAGACTCCCGGCAAAAGCCTTCCCAGTCGGCAACAATGTGGTAAAATTTAATTAAATGTCCACAAACACTACTCCCTCTTTCCTCTACCTCATAACCTATTTTCATAACACCAACACAATGCATTGCATAAGTAAGGGGCATCCCCAGAGTGCCATTACTTCCGTATACATTTTGGTATTGACATACAATTTTACGAAAATAACTTTTGCGATAGCTACTATGTCATGGCATAATATTGTGCCGATAGGTCCTGAATGGACTCTAGGTCGAATATAAATCCTCTCCCTAAAATCACCTAAAGTCGGATAAATTTCGCTTTAGCATGACTCTTAACCGGAAATAGGGTACACTATCCAAAATTAGTCTCTCAATACAATGCTTGACCCATTATACTATCCCAGTTGTTTCAATTAAAGATGTAAATCAAAATTTTCTGCAACTGATGCTAAAATTTAATAAAATTCAACATATGAAAGCTTAAAAAAAAATTTGTTGTTTACACTTTTTCGTTCAGAGTCTAATGCCCAATTGTCAGGATAATATTTAAGCCTATATTAAGTTAATTTTTACATAAACTTTAATCGTATTTAGGTACAGATTGATTTTTTGAGTTTTATTTGAAAAGTCTTATTTAACTAAGATAAAAGTATGGTAGCACTACTAATTACAAAAAAAAAATCATAAAAAGGTGTATTTATTTACAAGGTGGTCTCAAAAAACAGCTGTCTGTTATTGCTTTGCCTGTTATTGTTGTATGTTGTGAAATTTAGGCCACCTTGCTAAGTTAATACAATTAAGTAACTTAAGATGCATTTTAAGTGCTTAGTGAAGAACAGAATTTTGTATTTAAAACGATTTTAAATATAAATGTGATATAATATCAAACCTAAAAATAGGCCGTAAGTGAGAATAAATAACAGTGGCTGACGAAAATTCCATAAAAATTATTAAAAAATTCTATTATTAAGCTATTTGTTAACAATTCTAGATCTCAGATCAGTTTATGTCAGGGGTTTAGAAGCCACACCAAATTTTTTTATTATCTTTAATTTAGGCCGGGTTTTTGAGATGTGGATTAAGTTTACAATTTATTCAACGTAGTCTGAAACCAGGATTTTTCCGGCGAAATTTGATTTATTTTATTATTCCATTAAAGACCAACATTTTAAGCGAAACTAAGCTGCTCCGTCAAAATTTTGTGTACAAACTTGGCAATGGCGGAACAAATCTGTTGTCAGATTAACTAAACCTAATTTAACTGAGACTTTAAAAACCCAGCCAAAAGCACATGTAGCTGCGTTGATATTTTTTCAAATGCTGTGCATAAAATAAATCATGGAATTAGGAAAAAATGTTATGATTTACCATGCCTTTGGTAATGTTCAATGGCTTTTATGGTCATCAAACATTTTATTAAGGCCATTTTTTTTTAATTTTTATAAATCACTGAAATTTTAAATTCTCTCACCAATACAACTGCAAAACATTTTTGGGCACTACCCAACAAACACGGAGGTTTGATTTCAAATTGAGAATGATTTGAAATCAAACGTTTTCTCAAACGACAAACGTTTGAAAATCATAGCGTTCTCAACAAAAAGGGGAAATTATTTTCAAATTGAAAAAATGCCTTTATTTTCAACTTGCTTTCAAACGTAATTCTCAAATGTTTTTCAAATGTAGATTATAATACAATGTGGAACATAAATAAAAATATTGTATTTTTTTAATTTAAATTCATTATTTATTTAAATAAAATGTGAGATAAACATTCGGCACCATAGCTTAAATATGAAATAATGTTCTTTCCGTCCTCTAATTCTTGCAAAGACGAAATAATTGGCACCTTTTTATTTTGAGGATTGTAGCACCGTGATCATTCAATGAACTTATAATTTCTTCACTTTCCCGTTTTATTTTTTTTAGTTCGTATTTTTAATCATTTTTATGACAAATAATTTTTATTTTTCACAAAAAATAAATCGTTCACTTGTAAAACACATTTAACCACGAAGTAAAAATTTTACTTTAATCGCCATTTTTAATGTTTACATTTATTTTTCGCTTAAGTATTGCCAAGTTTAGTTTTGATTTGAATTTAACATTTGATACCAATTTGACATCAAATTGATAAAACATTTGAAGTCAAATGTTTATTTTCAAATCATTATCAATTTGAATTTAAATGTTAAATCAAACAATTGAAAAACGTTTGAGAATTGTGTTTGATGTCAAATGATAAAGTCATTTCATATCAAAGGTTTGACTTCGTGTTTGTTGGGTACTTGTTTAAACTTTTAATGGAATTTTACAACATCCTTTTCTTTTTCCTCCCACATCTGCTAAAAAATTATCCATTTTATTAGGCTAAATAGCTTCATAAATTCTTAGAACTTTTTGTTAATTGATTCCTTTCTTATCACAAAATTTCATGCACCCCCATTACGAACGTATGTAACGTATGTATGCAAAATATCCACGTTATGAATATGAACATTTTTATATGTATGTATGTATGAATGAGTTTTACGTAATATTATTCATAAGCTGTTAAATATCAACTGTGTCAGTACATTTAATTACAGACATGTTCTCTTTTTTCCAAAGCCATTTGTTTCGCACTACCATTTTCACTTGCCAAATGTTAATTAAAGCCTTTAATTGTAATTTATAGTTTCATACATTTAAGTGTTTAAAATTTCCGTCTGGTGAGAATGTCCTTTTTATGACAAAAACTAGTTGTTATATACTTTTGTATGCAAATTGATGGGTATTACAGGAAATTATATCCAAACTAAATTTATGACAAAAATATGTTGAGAACAAAAAGTTATGATTTACTTTAAGCTAAAAACAAGATTTGTTTTATAACTTTTTTAAACAGATTTGTAAAAATCTTTTTTTTTTTCAAATTTTGAGAATTATTTTAAAAATTTTCGTTTGAGTGCGTTTAACTAGGTAAAATAATAATTTTAATACATAACAAAATGGATATAATTAAAGAGGTTTTCGTTAGGAACTTCCTCACTTTAAACTAAAAAAGTAATCGCAATCGAAATTTTTGTTCGCTTTAAATGGGTTTATGTTTACAATATAACACCGTGCAAAGGTCTGCCACGACTTCGTTGAGTTGTGCGAATTATAAATGTTGCTGAATTTTACCGATGACAATTCGTTTGTTAAGTTCGAAGGCCGCTGTGGTTTGTGGCTTATTCGCATTGACATGCGACTTAAAAAAACGCTATTAGAAAAAAATTAAATGATCTCGGTGGTTAGTTTACATCACCTTCACTTGAGATGACCATGCCCTCAGAACGTTCGTGAAAAATGTGCCATGTGGCACGAGCTATGTTGCACGTAGCGCCATCCTTGTCATTTCTGTCTGCGACTCCAATTCGACTGCTTTGGATTCTCTTGCACATTTCGACGTACAGCGGCGCTGTTTTTATCATATCTTGAGTTTCATCGACCTACGAATTTTGGCTGATTGTTTACTAAACCACAGAACTTAAATAAATTTACCACATTCTAAATAGTCCGCTCGATAGAAAGATTTCGGCGACCGGAAAAAGTGCAAAGCGCGCGGAACGTTAACCGATCAGAACACGTATTTAATTAAATAATTTTACCATTTTAACGTGTTGTTGAACGCTTCATTCGTCCATGATGACTTGGCAATACAGATTAAATGAATGAAAGTCAATTCAACAGATGTTGCTTCAACACTTTGGCCAATATCAGCTTTCAAAGTTCGGCAGTCCCTATTGGAACCTCTTTCCATGGTTTTTTTTAACTATTTATCTTAAAAAATTAACAAGATTTTGTTTGTCGTGCTTAATTTCCAATTTTTATTCTTGATAAAAAACACTAAAATTTATTGTTGGTGGGATAAACTATTCCTAAGCGCATTTCACTGGTTGCTTAGGCCAGATGGTCAGGAAACTTCATCTAAAGATTTTAGAAAAACTAAAGATATAAAACCAAATAAAACTGTTTAGTGAATAAGAATTATAAACACCAGTTTTTCTAGTAACAATATGAAAGCTTAAACAAAAACAACAACAATAAGCAGTGAGTTTATTTTTTCTTGCAGTCCCTCCCGACTCAGAAATAAATATAATTTTTTAAGTTTATGTGTAGTTTCTAGAACACGAGCACCTTACTCGTCCGTTCAAATTACATTTAAAACAAAAACAAATTTCGAAATTTTGTTTTTGTTTTAAATGTAAGTTGAACGGACTAGTAAGGCGCTCGTGTTCTATAAACACCACATTAATTTTTTGCCAAGAAAATAAATATCATTTTTGAGTTTTATTTATTCCTCAGAAAATAAACATTTTTTTTTAAGTTTTATATTTTCCTGAGAAATAAAAGTTATTATTTTAATTATATTTTTTGGCTTGGAAAATAATCATTTAAAACTTGAAGAAAATATAAAAATATCAATTAAATCTAACAATTAACAGTTTTATGATGGACTCTGGGGGTTAATTCACCCTGCAAAAATCGTAATTAAAATTTTAAAAAGTCAGCATTCAACAAGTTTAATATGGTTTTTGTTAGCGATGTTTAAAAAGTTTTATTAAATGTCACGTTTTCACATTCAAGATAAAAGAATTCTCTCACCTGCATCAAATAACTATGGACGTGTCAAACACAATGATATAAAATGAACAAAATAAATTCAATTGTAGGAATAGAAACTATTTAAAATAAGCCAATAACCAAATAGTTTTAAAAAAAGTTAATAACTAAAAAAACACAAGTATGGCCCTCTATATTCGGCTTTGCAGAATCTATTATTCCATTCGGCAAAAATTTAAAATCCTTAAATACCCACTACAACTAGTTTTGAAGAGGGGGAAATTCGAACGAAGATTTCGTTCTCTAAACTTACACGTGAAACGAAAACAATATTTTATAAGCTGCCAAGTTTGTCACAGCGAGTAAAACTTTCTTTAATATTCATCTAAGACCCCATGAAGTAAAAAGTGTTCCAACCATTAGTTCAAGTCAAGTTTTTTGCCCAACTTTCATACATAATTGTCATAGATCCTTCTATAATAATAAAAAAATATTAAGATAATTCTCTGAAAACTTTTTGTTTTATTTGCAAGTAACATCGTGCGTTTGGTTTGGACCACCCTTTATATGCATATTTTCTGGGTCCTTGCGTCATGTTTGTCTGTTAAAATCAAGCTCACTTTCGAACGCCTCAACAGCTAAGATTTGTTTCTTACGGGTGATTTTTTAAGAGCTATAGGAAAGTTTAAAAAAACACATAACACTCAGAAATATGCATGAAATATTTATTTGAATCGATAGTACGGTCCATATAATTTAATGTTTGAAGATTATTTCATGCAAATGTTGACCGTGACTGCGCCTCAAATGGTCCAACCGCTTAGTCCAATTTTGGCATACTCTTTCCAACATTTCGGCCGGTATCTCATGAATAAATGGCGCTATGGCAGAACGCCCAAGGGCGTAACGCCCAAAACCAAAAATGTCATAACGCCCAAATCTTGTTGTATTGCCCAAAACCCAAAACAAATAATGACAAAGTGCCCAAATGCTATGTCATATCGCCCAAATAACAAAGTTTGGGCGTTGTGACATTTTTTTGAAAAGTAAGCAGATTTATTTGGGTGTCTTAAATATACCATAGAGGAGGTACTCCTTGTACAAGGCGTGCTTAAACTTGTGACATTTTCTTAAATATACCATAGAGGAGGTACTCCTTGTACAAGGCGTGCTTAAACTGCAGGCAGTTGCCATTGCAGGAGGTCAGGATATAATAAAATGCCCCATTTGTTGTCAAAATTTCGAGGACTCAATGTTAGTTTTTTTTTTACTTTTTGGGCCTTACGACAGTTTTTCTTTTGGGCGTTATGACCTAGACTATAATTTGAAAAGACATATCGCCCAAATTCAATGTCATATAGCCCAAACGGCAAAACGGTAAAACTTTTGGGTGTTATGATATTTTTGGTTTTGGGCGTTACGCCCTTGGGCGTTCTGCCATAGCGCATGAATAAATGCTTAAATATTGTCTTCCAATGCGTCAATTAAAGCGGGCATGTGTGTATAAACATGAGCTTTTACATAGCCCCACAACAAATAGTCTAAAGGCGTTAGATCGCACAATCTAGGCGGAAAATTGAATAAAAGTGCAATAAAATGCTCACCGAACTCGCCTCTTAATAAGTCCATTGTTAAGCGTGCTGTGTGGCATGTGGCACCGTCTTGTTGAAACCACATGTCATGCAAGTCAAGGTCTTGCATTTTGGGCAAAAAAAAAGTTGGATATCATCTCACGTTGTTGAGTAACAGAGGCCCAATCGCTGCGAACGGCGACAAATATATAATTGATGGTCATCATTAACACTGGCCGATACAGCTGCGATATTTTTTTCACTTCGCACTATACGTAAGCGTGTTGGTGGTTTAAGGTCTAACAATGTTAATTTGGTGTGAAATTTATGGTGTTTTCTTTTCTGACAATAATAATATATGCTACCATTATTGTGGGTTTTTGTTCCATTCTAAAAATATATGCAAAAATGTGAGAAGTTGTCGTTTTCCTTTCTAAACATGTTGCAACAATAAATGGCAAATTACCCGCAGTTATAACTGAGTGTGAGATAATACCCTTTTTTGCATCTGCGTAAAGTACTTTTTTATGAAAGCAAGTATTTTTTTTTCTTGTGTTTGCGGACAATTTGCGTTATATTGTAATTTTTAGTTATATTGTGATGGATATAAAAACTTTTTGTTTTTCGTTTGTTTTACTTTTATTGCATTTTTTTTGTCGCAAAATTTTTAACAACAGCTGACATTAATTATTGAAAATAAGTGCTGTTAACGCTTATTGGAATTGTAAGAAAATTTAATGTTGAAAATTGCTACAAGCGTGGTGAATAACGCTTTTAGTACAAACTTTGCATTCAATATTTATTTTACACATTAGTGTTGAGTGTAAAACATAGCTATTATTTTGTTCCATTGTAATTTAGAAAAATGTATCACTTTGTAAGGGTTCGTGTAACCTAATAAATATATTACACAACTATAATGCATCATTATTTTTTAGAAAAGAAACCACCATTAAACTGATTAAACTGACCAAAAAATGGAATAAGCGTGCGATGAACTTTCTTAACAGAGCACGCATTTTGATAATAAAATTCAATAATTTGAATGCGTTTTTCGTTTGTAAGACGATTCATGGTTAAATTATAGACCAAACTGAAGATGTTTGACAGTGAAACAAAACGTGCGTCAGCTGTTTAAACCAGTGTTACCAAAAAGATAATAGCTAAAAAATCACCCGATAGTTCTCCTCAACACCTTGGGATTAAAATTAAACAAAATCGGTTCAGTAGGAAAAAAAGGTGTGTCTCTTACAAAAATTAACATAAACTAGTGGCTCAATAAACCGATTGTTATTTGGTTTTGCCCTCACTCGTTGTATACGAAAAGAAATCATATTACTAAATTTCACGTAGACCGGTTTATAGTTCACCATAGGCCCCATATAAAGCCCAATCTCGTAAAACACTTTCATATGCCTACAACTATAGCAAATAGTACTATTGTAGTAAATTTTGGTCTGTCATAGTTAACATTTACACTTACGCAAAATCTAGTACTTACGAGATTTCGAGCCACATCTAGTTGTTTTTGACTATATTTCCCATACAAAACAAAATCTACTTCGTGACTAGATTTCGACGAAATCTACTCAAAATCTAGTAGTACTTAATGATGCACGTATGGTTTTTTCAATTTAGCACTAAAAAATACTTCCCTGCACAAGAAAAAAATGACATTAAAAAAAAACGAAACCAAAATTGTTAAAAAAAATTAAAAAGTTTTATAAAAATTGGAAAAAAAATAAAAAAGACGAATAATATTGATAAAATAAATATCGTAGATTATTAATAAAAGGTAATGCAAATTTTTTAATGTATATTTCTTTTTGTGTTTGTATGTGTAACGAAAAACTTGTAGTCAGTTGTTTTGTTACAAAAACAAAATCTCGCTAATGTCAAAAAAGTATAATGTAAAAGCACTAGATTTCGAAGAAGATTTTAAATCAAATCTACAAGATTTCGGCCTAATGTAAATCTAGTATAAGACTGGAAATCACATTGCAAAATTTTGGGGAGATCGGTCCATTATTTACCATAGATCCCTTATAATCTCAAAAACACTTTAGAACGGCTCAAACTGTAATAAAAAATACTATTGTGGTAAAATGTTTTATGTTTTAGTTAATTACAATACCAAGTTTCAAGAAGATCGAAAGCCTATGGTAAATTACTGACCAATCTTCACGAGGTTTTGTGGCTTATTTTCTAGTCCTATGGAACAATTTCTAATTCAAATATAGATTTTCATATACATAATTTTATTTGACATTTGAATAAAATTGGTAATATTTAAAACTTAACGTTGTCAAAAAGAAAAAAAAATATATTACGTTGTTGCCCAATAAAAAGAAAATATTGTCAAATCGACAACGCAAAAATTTAAAAAATATCATACATTGTCAAATCCAAAACGACCTGTTGCAAAACCAAGAGCACTTTGTCGTCACATCAAAAACCTTATGTTGTTGTTATGAATATAATATTTATAAATCGCCGGCTTAGAGTGTAAACCTGCTAACTCCCTTTTAACAAATTTTACAGGAGAGACAAACAACTTTTTATTTTTCCTATTTGCTGCTTGAGAGGAAAACCAAAAATATTGTTCATTTGACACACTTCAGAACTCAAATTGAAGAAAAACTACATGCTGGTCGACGAGGCATATCTTTCTCTACCACACGGCATAAAAATCTCAATTTACTTAAAAAGTGGATTTAGCAGGTTTACACTCTAAGCCGACGAAATGTGTTGTGTTTATATTTTTAGGCTTGATGTCTATTTATTTATATATATTTAAAATAAAGAAACAAATAATTACAAAATGAGTTTAAAATTAAGGCCGTAATTTTGTAACGCAAACGCAACGCCAAAAATTTTATTGAAAGCAAAAACAAAATCGAAAATGAATCATAATTTTGTCGGTATTTTCTATAGAAATGTATATTGAATTTTTAAATTTTAAACGCTGCATATCTTGTGGCGTTGATCATTTTAAAACGCAATATGTATTTCTGTAGAAAGCAACAACAAAAGTTTGAAAAATTTTTGACATTGCTTTTGCTTTCAATGCTATTTTTGGCATTGCGTTGCGTTTTACACAATTAGGGCCTAAGTTTTTGTAAAAAATTCAATCTTCCCATTAAGTTGTTCGGCAAGAAATTAATCTTGAACAAAATTCGTAATAAAAAAAGAATAGAAAGAAGAAGACTTCAGATTTCCTAATTGAATTTTTAAGTATTTTATTTTGATATTTTTAAATTAGGCTTCAGTTCATCAAACTTAATTTTCATTAAATTATTTTATTGAAGGAAGGATTTTTACAACATGAAAATAATAAAAACTTTTTTGGTAATTTTTAATCGTGACTGAACTCGGGTCGAATTTACATGTTTTAAGAATAACCGCATTTCCATCATCGGATTCCTTTGCAATTCTACGAACTATGAAAAAATTAATCCGCCAGTGAAAATAATTTAATGAAAATTAAATTTGATGAACTCAAGCCTAATTAAAGAATATCAAAAATTAAAAATTAACAGTACAACTAAAATCAAAACAGTACAAATCAATCAAAATATCTATGGCACAAGCTCTAATGTTTACATTTGTACTTTAATTTGTACAAATAAAAGTTGTCAACGAAAGTGGACAAAAAAACATAATAAACAAATGTATTTAGGTTTTCAAGACAAAGTCTTGACAGAAAGAATACGGAAAAAATAGAGGAAAGGAGGAAACATTTAGTTTGAAATTTAAGTGATAATAACAGCAAATTTCGAACCACCAGCACTACTGGTTAAAGATTGATTTTTTGCTAACGGGCACCGCAGTGGTGCAGTAGGTAGAACTCAAAGATCTTCCGACGATAGAATGTGGTGATTCTTGAAACATGTTAAGATCAACCCGGATTCAAATCCCAGCTCAGCCAAGAAAAATTATCAATAAATTTTAATAAAAATTCCAAGTTCACTCAGTGAAAATAATTTAATGAAATTAAATTTGATGAACTCAAGCTTAATTAAAGAATATCAAAAATTAAAAATTAACAGTTCAACTAAAATCAAAATTGTTCTTAAATTATTTAAATTATTTTACATAGTGGGATGTTAAATATTAAAATGCTTTATTATATGTATGCAAGCTGTTAAGCCAGTCCCTGCCAGGCAGGAAGAAAAACTACTTTAAGGTAAGCCCCAACGTCAGTACCATATGGTTGGCAATTCCTAACTTGACTGGTCTTAAGGGGGCTTCATTAGCTGAAATATGAAATAAAAATATTTTGACAATGAAATATGAAATAAAAATATTTGCCTCTTAATTCTCCACCCGTAGTCCGAAAATCTTGGGACCGACTACTTCAGGCTATGCTTCATTGTTAGGACTATTTGATAAGCAATTTTCATATGTCATTAGGGGGCTTTAATATAAGATAAAATGTAAAAAAACATTGAATTTTGCCCTGCTTCTTTTTCCTCTTACTTCTCTGCCCGCAGGTCATATGTATAGGAATTGGCCTATACATAGGCCAATTTTTAGCTTTCTAGCCCATTAGTGGGCTTCTCAAGTTGTGGATAGACAAAAAGGGGAAAAATAATCAATATTATGACTCATTTTCACTCTGTACGTCACATTCGTTTGATAAGGACCATCATATGCAGAACTCGATATTGATGAAACTTTAAGCAAAGTGATTTACTTTTAATGGTGGAACGTTTTTTTTTTTTTTTATTTCTTCTCCATTGTGCGTTCATAAAAGCATTATTTTGTTAAAATTAGAAGCAAAACTTCTATAAACAAAAGAAAAAACAAACGCCTGCGGCCTTATTTAAATTTTCTAAATATAATTTATTTTCATCACACATGTCTAAAAATTGTCACAAACAAATACAAATAAGTAGAAAACTGTCAATGTACCAGAGATTCTATTCGCACACATTTGCAAGACTAAATGCTAGTTGTAAGGATTTGTTTAACAAAAGCCACGCACACATTTAGTGTCGTGAACCAGCATTAAAAGAAAATACATAAAATGAGAGAGGAGAAAGAACAGCAGGCAACAACGCAGCCAGTTAAAAATATTAATACAAATACATATCCTGTTGTCAGGACCTCCCGAGAAGAACAAAATGTTACTGGTATTATTTTTGGTAGAAGGCAATTTTTTTTTTTTTTTTGGATTTGAATAAAACAAAGTAAGAAAATAGCCATATGTTCTTTTTAGTAAAGTTAATATTTATATGGTATTTGTGTATTTAATATGCATAATAATTTATATACTTTAATAAATGTGAGTCCATACCCTGCAGGAAAACTTTAATCTAGTGTATCCAAGTCGTCATTTTTGTTGATTATTTTCTTGATTATTTGGTGGCACTGCTAACAAGCATCTACATACTTTTATCACCATTTACGAAAAAAGAGAAATTTTTTGACAGCTCTATAGCTAGAATTGCTAAACAGTGTCCTTGTTTTGAAACTTTTCGATTGAAACGAGAAAAATTAAACAAAAATGCCATAAATTAAAAGAAACAACTGTTTTCCCCACTTATCTGCGTCTATAACATTTTTTGGCGAGTAGTATTAGCTGTCACGTAAGGAAAATATTCGCCAATGTACGGAAAAAGTATGTCTGTAAAATTTCCCGCTTTGAACTGTCAAACAAACTCACGAATGAAAATGGGGTGAGAAAAAATTTTTACACAAAAATATATATTAAAAATAATCAGTATTGTGGTTATTTTGTTGAACTATTTATGGTTTTTAATCCAAATTTTTAATATTTTTATAATTAGGCTTAAGTTCATCAAATTTAATTTTCATTAAATTTTTTTTTTATGAAGAAAGGAATTTTACAACATGAAAATTAGTTAAAATTGTTATTGATAATCTTTCATTCGTGACGTGGCTGGGGCTCGAACCCTGGCCGGCAGGTTACCATGACATGTTTCGATCGCAACCACTCGATCTCCTCAGATGGATTTGCCGTCTTACACTCGCAGCCATCGACGACTGCTGACGTCAATAGTCAAACATCAATCCTTAAACCAAATGGTATTTTAACCTTTGGTAGATCGAAATTTGCTTTTCTGAATGATTATCCATTTTAATTGATTTTACTTGTTTTCCTTACATCTGTTTTCTCGTACTTTTGTCAAGAATTCTTCTTGAAGTCGAAAGTACTTTATTTTTTTGTGTTTTTTCATTTTTTGTCGATCTTTTTTCTGTTGACCTTTTTCAGCACAACTTGAAGGACAAATGTACACATAGAGCTCGTGTGTAAGCTGTAACAATAATCAGTATTGTGGTTATTTTGTTGAACTATTTATGGTTTTTAATCCATTAAAAATGCAAAATACAATGAATAATAACACAAGTATTTGCTCCATGGTTGATTTGATCATTAATAAACTATTTTGCTTTTAAAATTTTTAAAAAATATACGAATGTTTTCAAAGCCATTTTGTCGCACTTTACGTTTTTTGGTTAATCTACTGCTGCATTTTCGCCGCCGTCATAGAACATTTTTTAATTTTAGTAATATAAAATCTTGAATTTGTATTTACATTTCCATTTCTAATTTAAATGTGGTTTTAAACAATATACACAGTACAATTAAACACACAAATAAAGCAAAATTATAAATAAATAATTAATAAAAAATATCACAGTTTAAACTTTTCTTAATGCTAGTACAGTTGAAAATGAACCAAACCGGACTTTTTGGTTGGGCTCCACAAGGGTTTGAGTGGGACCATACACCGAAAAACGCAAAAGTACCGTTATCTAAAAAACAGTACTTAGGAAAAAGAAATTACAGCGATTTTTGTGTTCAGGAGGTCCCAATTAACTTATCTAGGCATGTGGTGTTCTTGGTATTTTTTGGCTGTAAGCCAGTGTTATTAACTCGATTTTTTTGAAAAAGTGACTTATGCCACTTTCAAAATAAACGGCTCATTTATTACTGAAGCGAAAAAATCGTCAAAGTTTGCTGGTAAAAATATTAAAATTTTGACCATTGTTGTTCAGTTCTAATTTTTTTGATTGCAAAAAAAGGAAAATGGAAAATTGTACTCATGTTGAATGTCTTTATTATAATTTAAAAGTGTGATTTTCGTCGTGTCAAATGAAGTAAAACAGCCTGTCTGTCATCTTATTATATTACAAATATAAAAAAAATGTTAAATGGAAAAAAACTGCAATGTTGCAACTTTTAAACCTGATTGTTTACACTTGAGTTGAGGCTGTTTAAATTGCAGCTTTTAGTGTAAATACTTTTCGTTGTGTGCTTTTTCCATTTTTTCAATCAAATAAAATCTGAGCTGAATACCGTTATTGTGAAAAATATTCTGCAACTTAAATTTTAAATGCCAAACAGGGTGCAAGAAATGAGAGGTGCTTTTGACTTATACATTCTTCTGCTATCTACGTTTTCTTGACTAATTAGTTTGTATGCATACTTTAATACATATTTGGGATGCATCACATTCGCCAAATAATGAGTTGGAGTAAGTAAGCGTATCAACAAAATTCCGTTTTGACAGTAGTATATCATTGTTCAACAAATTACATCAATGGCAGTTGCAATTGTAGCGGAGTCACTTTGTACAGCATTTGGATCTTTTTGAACTTTGAGTAACATTTGTTGGAGATTCAAAGCTTCTTTATAAAACTGAACGTTATATAAAATTCTTTGAATGTCATTGTCAAATTCTTTTATATGTTCCGATCTTATTTGGGCATAAAAGTTCAAAAAAGTAATCACTTGGCAGTTGAGGCATATATGTAAGGACTTATTTAAGCCTAGCTTTTCTTTTAACCATCCATGCATTTGATGATGATGCCATAAAAAAATATTGAAGATTTTCTTGCTAAATCTATACCGAAAAGAGCTGTGTTGGCAACATTGCTTAGACCAATAATTATACAATTACACGAAAAACAATAAAACCCAAAAAAACCCATGAAAAACCCCACTGGGTTGTGTTTTTTTTAAACTCGCGTTTTGCCAGCCCTGCTATCTATAGTATCGATAGTTTCCCAGCACTAATACCCACACCACAATACCTATCGACCGTAGCCAATAAACCTTGTGCCAAATATGGCCTTTTTATCAAAATTTAGAAAAACAAATCTCATGGAGATGAAGGTATCTAAATAATATTTGGCGCAAACTTCTACATGAATCTCAACCTCATAACATAACTTTGTTCCGGCGGATTCGTGATTGCCCATCGGTTCCAAATAGGGTAATCTATCAAAAATTTGTTTTTAAATATCTTTGTGTAGGGTATAATAGGGTCGGGCTTGATCGACTACACTCATAGAAAAATGCATCTTCATATTGTTGATGCCTTTACATCGGAATTGTAACAAAAATGCTATTATATGTAAAATGGCATCAATTAGGCAAAACTTGACATCAATCCAACGACGAACGTCATCATAAAATTTAATCATAATTTATGCGTTATCTATGCTATGTAGGGTATTCATTTAATCGACCTTTTGCTTTAATCGGTTAATCGCTCGATTAATTAACCGAGGTTTTGGTTTAATCGGTTAATAATCGGTTAATTTTGTTTTTGATCGGTTAACCGATTAATAAAGTTTTTTTGTAAATTAAGTAATTTCAATATATAAAAATGCATTAATTGCTTATTATTTGGAGTGTATAAGTAGAAAAAAAGCAATAACATACCAAACATAACAATTCTTGAACTACATAAATATGCAATATGCATTTTTCAATTAATGTACAAACAAGGTGTGGTATCAAGTCATATTGTCATAACATCCTAAAACATATTTAAAATTGTTTAAAATAAATATTGTTGTGTTTCAAACAAAATAAAAATGTAATGCTGTGTTCATTGATTCGTCATAACTGTATAGTAGAAATCTAAATTATGAGCGTTAGCTTACAAAAGTCATATCGTTGGCTTAATATGCAAACCTGCAGCCGTATTCCGTAATTCGCTAAAGCTAAATCTCTATCGCTAAAAATCTATAAAGTTGATTTAGCAATTTTTGGCTACAAATGTAATTTAATAACATGCATTGCTAAATTTGGCAATGCAATACAAATCTAATTTGCCGCAATTTTAGCTTTTAGTGTCATCACTAAAAATTTTAAATTTGGCTTTCTTTAAGGAATTTTAGCGATCGAGATTTAGCTTTAGCTAAGCGAATTACAGAATACGGCAGCTGCTAACTCACTTTCAGCACAATTAACAGGAGAGACAAAAAACTTTTTATTTTTCCTATTTGAAGCTTGATAGAAAATTAAAGTTACAGTCAGTTGGCAACACTGTTTTCGTTAAGACGTAAAATTTGCATTGTCTCAAGCAGAAAAAGTTAAAATTAATAACAAATATACTTAAACAAAGTTTTAAATAAAAACAATAATTGGTTAAATAAAATAAATTATTAGGAGTACGAGCATTGTGAAGTACAATGAATAAAGGCCGTAGAAGCATTAAAAAAAATCAAATTCTTTGCGGTCAGTGCAAAATGGTTGTAAAAGAGAGTGAAGAAGAAATTATTGAGTGCGACAAGTGCGCTAAAATTTATCATGTACAATGTACAATGCTAGATAAACGTAAATACGAACATCTTGTTAAACATGAAGATGAAGATTATGTTTGCCATTTATGTGATAATAGTAGTGGTACGTTTAAAACTGAGTTGGTGGAGATTAAAACAGAATTGAAAAAGCTCGATCAGCTGGCAGTAATGCATGAAACAATAACATTTATGTCTAAGCAGTATGATGACATTTTGAGAGGTGTTGCTGAGAATAAAAAGAAAATCGAAAATATACAAAAGGAAAATAAACAATTAAAAAATGAAGTGGAATCTTTGAGAAATTCAATAAAATTTCTAAGTGATCATAGAGTTAAAAATGATTGCTTAATTACTGGAGTTGAAGTGCCTTCTGGAACAACAGCAGCGGATGCAGTCTTAAAGCTGACTAAAGAAGTCGGAGTGGTTTTACAGCCAGAAAGTATTGATGAGGCCTACGGTTGTTAAAAAGAAACGTTACCAAAATGATAAAAACAAAACAAATCAAAGTGAAAAGCAGACGGTAGTGGTAAAATTTGCAACAAAAACATCCAAAGATAAAATGATGTCTGTTAAGCCAATATTAAAAGGAAATGAGTCGTTCAAAAATATTTCTGTTAACGACTATTTAAGCAAAGAGTCAATAAATTTACTCAACTATGCCAGAACATTAAAAACAGTGGGTTATCGTTCAGCTTATGCAGTAAGAGGAAGCATTTTTGTGAAGCGTAGTGAACTTTCAAAGCCAAAATTTATTCCAAATAAAGAAGAGGTTGATAGGCTACTGCTAGAAGCAACAACAAACAGAATTCGAGGTAGGAGATCACATGAAGCAGCAGAGAACAATGGGCAAGTTGATGTTGATGATGATATTTATGTATCCCCGTAACTTAAGTAAATATTAATCTATATGTATGTATTTTTATGTTTATTAAGAAATTAAAGTAAATTAATTATGGATTATTACACAAAAAATAAATACTTTTCAAATGTAACAGAATATGAAAATTATAGGAAAACATGTTCATCTTTTAAAATTTGTTCTATTAACGTCAGAAGTATTTCATCAATCGACAAATTTAATAAGTTTAAAACTTTTATAGCAAAACTACCATGGTTACCTAATATTATAGCCATTCAAGAAACATGGATAAGTTTAGATCTTGTTCAACTTTATAATATACCTGGCTACAAAAGCATTCATTGTTGCAGAGCGGATGGTTACGGTGGAGTTTCTATTTTTATTCGGGAAAACCTGCAATTTTCAGTTGATTACTGTGAGAGCAATAATTTTATAGACACAATTGTTGTAACAATAAATGATTTAAAAATAAAAGGTAAACCAGTAAAATTTATGGCATTTTACAGATCTCAAAAGTGTAAAAAGGAAACTTTTGTGTTATCCTTGGAAAGTTTTTTAAATTCTTATGGTCGATACCCGTGTATTTTTGCTGGTGATTCAAATATTGATGTTTTACATGGAAACTTATCAGAAGAATTGCTTAATGTGATCACCAACTACAGCTTTGAAAATTGCCATACAATGATTACGCGCCCAGTTAGTGGAACATCAATTGACCATGTATACAGCAACATTTTTCATTGTTTGAGCATAGCATCAGTGGAACATAACATTTCGGATCACAATATTATTTTCTGTCAAGTTGAAGTTGAAATAAAAATAATGAATGAAAGAGAAGAAATTGTTATTGTTCAAGATTACAATCGTTTAAAATCAATGATAAGCAACAATTTGCCGGTAATGACTCAAACTGGGGACCCAGCAGTCGATACAGAAAACTTAATATCGTACGTAAATTATGCTTTGGAAAACTCAACGTATGAAAAGAGACGAAATAGGGTATTAAAAAAGGAAATAGCACCATGGATAAATATCAATCTATATAATTTGATAAAATACAAACAAAGTCTTTTAAAAAAGCGAAAAAAAAATAGAGAAAATCTGGAAATAAATGAAAATCTAAAAAGGATTAGCAAAAATATTAAGAAAGCCTCCAAAGATTCAATGAATAATTTTTACACAAATAGAATAAATTTAATTCAACACGATCCAAAAAAATGTTGGAAATTTTTAAACGAAACCTTAGGCAAAAATAAAACTACAAAAATTCATTTAAAAGATCAAAATGGAAATGAAATTGAAAATGATTTGCAAAAAGCAAATATGCTCAACCAATACTTTTTAAAATCAGTTAAAGATTTGAAGTCGAAAATTGAACAACATTCTGATGATAACTGCAATACATTAAGAACATTAATTCAGTACAATGATAGATGTTATTTTCGAAACACAACACACGATGAGATCGGTGTAATTTTAAATAATATAAAATCAAATAAAAGTGGTGGCCACGATAATATATTGCCAAAAGTACTGCTAAATAATAAAAATGAATTTACACCATTTTTAGTAAATATCTTTAATAATATGATTAGCACAACATTTTATCCAGACATATTAAAAATTCATAAAGTAGTACCCATTCCAAAGTTTAAGCTATCTTATACAATGGAGATGTATAGACCAATTTCTGTTTTGTCGGTCATCGATAATGTGTTTGAAAGAGTTTTATACCAGCAGATTTCAATGTATATGACAAATAATAATTTAATCAATGATTTTCAGTATGGATTTAGAAGCGGATGTGGCACAGAAGAAGCGGTTGTAAATGTTGTCAATTGTATTTGTAAAGGATTAGACGAAGGTTATAGTGGTGTTGTCGGTGTATTCTTTGATTTATCCAAAGCATTTGATCTAATAGATCATGAAATTATGATAAAGAAATTGCGGTACTATGGGATTTGTGGGAAAGAGATGCTACTATTAAAAAGTTATCTAACTAATCGGAAACAGTACGTCCAAATTAATTCACATAAAAGTGCATTTGGTGATGTAGAATATGGTGTACCCCAAGGCAGTGTATTGGGTCCACTTTTATTCTCCATATACTTAAATGACATAAAAAATATAGATACTTTTGGAAAAATTTTTATATATGCAGATGATATTTGTTTGTTATACCCTTACAAATATGAAACAGTTGCTAAAGTATATGTTGAACGCGATGTAGCATTGATCTCTGAGTTTGTGAGAATCAATAAACTGTTTTTAAACGCAAATAAAACACGTTTAATAAGATTTAGACCACACAGTCCGCCGAACGTTTTCAGTATACTTGTGAATGGGGAAGAAATTTTTGAAAGCTGTTCAATTAAATATCTGGGTATACATCTTCAGAGCAATCTTGTGTGGAATCAACATATACAAAATTTAAAACAAAAAGCTAGTCAAGCAATTGGGTTTTTGTATAAATTTAAAAACAAGTTTGATACAAACACCAAGATGTTAATCTACAATTCATTAATTCAAAGCCATTTTGACTATTTAGCCATTATTTATGGATATAAAAACAGCACAGAACTAAAATCATTACAACGCATACAAAATAAGGCATTAAGGATTGTTTCCAACCTTCCGAATACTTATCCAACGCTGTCACTTTTTAAAGATATATTCAAAACGATTCTTCCAATACGTGCCATATACAAAATGAAGCTGATAATGTATGTTTTTAAATGTATTAACAACATTGGTCATCACACAATATATTTTTCAAGAAATCAACATTTGATAAATACAAGAAATAATAACAGTCTTTTTGTAGCCAGGTGCAGATTTGAAATAACCAAGCAACGTATAGAGTACATTGGTAGTCATGAGTTTAACAATTTGCCGATATTTTTAAAAAATGAAAACAGAATTTCCAATTTTAAAAGATATTTAAAAAATTTTTTATTGCAACACGTTGAAGAATTTGTAACACGATGAAATCTACTTTATAAAATTATCAATATTTTTATTCTTTTTCTTTATTATTAATTAATTTTTTTTGAACTAAATAATTGTACGTATTACTTTACAATGTTATAATGCTAATTTTTATGCAATTACGTTTGTTTATTTAATTACTCACTCAAAAATTTTTTTTGCCAACTTGCTTCAACAATGCCTTTTAGGCGCTGAAGCTCAAAATTGTAAAATTGTTAGGAGTTATGAGTATATAAATAAAAAAATAAAAAAAAAAAAAAAAAAAAAAAAGTTTTACACACTTCAAGACACACTTCAAAAATTTCAATTTACATAAAAAGTGGATTTAGCCGGTTTGCATATTAAGCCGACGATATATATTACCTGTTATTATTTTAAGACATACGACTTTATGACTACCTTGTGAATCCACACAATATTTACATATACATCAAAAATAAACTGAGATCATTTTATTAGTTATTTCAATAGTTAAAGGACAACTTATAAAATAATCTTTTAGAAAAGTAATTTGGTTTAAATGTTAAGGATTAAAGCGATTCTTTTCTTTAGTTTTGACAAAAATTATTGCACTTATCGTAGATGAATATCTAATTTCTCAGTACTTTTCCAGGATTCCATTATGCCATTAGAATTTTTAAAAATGTTTAACACTTCTAATTGTTTCGGTTAATTTTGTTAAAAGACTGATATTAGAAGATATGATAAGAAACAAATAACTAAACCCAAACATATAAAAAGTACGTGAAACAAAAAAAAAGGTGTTGGCAATCAAATATTTAACCCATTTTTCGCCACATTCCTGTTGATCGATGATGAAGATAAAAAACATTGAAAAACAATGTAATTTTAGTCATCGGTCGGCGGAAAATGGGTTAAAATGAAGGTCACTGAAAACCTTCTTTGTTTGTATGAAAAAATATTTTCGAAACAAATACTTTCTGTATATGAGACGAAACAAATAATTAAAAACACAAAAAAATATGTTATAATACTACAAAATATTGAAAATTTTGTTACTTCGGTTAATCGGTCAATCGACTGAAATTAACCGGTTTAATCTTTAATCGAAAAAAGCCAATTTTAAATTAACCGATCAGTTAATCGGGTAATTAATCGGTTAACCGGTTGACGGTTAACCGAATGAATACCCTAATGCTATCAGTACAGTGACATCAATTCGATGCCACATTTTGTGTATTATTAGCATTATTTTCATGTTTAGAAAGTAAAATAAGAAGCAAAAATTTCCATATTCTATTTGTTTAAATTATTTAGTTAAAAGCTGGGATCACACGATTTCAAATTTTTAATTTTTATTTCGTTTTTTTACTACGTTATAATAAATATCTGGAATGTTTTATTTCTTAACCAAATAGTATATTTAATTACCAACATTTTAAGCGTAAGTTGAAAAAAATCGGATGAAAAATAAAGTTTTTATTAAGGATTTTGTGGAACGACAATATTTTCATCTCATATAAAATTCCGTGTTTTTTAAATCCATCAGTTTTAACGTATTTAAAAAACAAGGAATTTTATATGAGATGAAAATATTGTTCAAATTACGCTTAAAATGTTGGTAATTAAACATACTATTTGGTTAAGAAATAAAACATTCCAGATATTTAATAAAACGTAGTAAAAAAACGAAATAAAAATGAAAAATTTTGAAAAAAACTTAAAAAATAGACATTTTTGAACTTTGAGGTGCCATTACTCAGCCATTTCTTATCAGATAGAAATTTGTAGCATATCGATGGAAAAGGCATTCGATTACCTTTCTAACGAAATGCCATTTATTTCGACCGGGCGTTTTGGTTGGGCTCCACAAGGGTTTGAGTGGGACCATACACCGAAAAACGCAAAAGTACCGTTATGTAAAAAACGGTACTAGGGAAAAAAAATTACAGCGATTTTCGTGTTCAGGAGGTCCCAATTAACTTATCTAGGCATGTGATGTTCTTGGTATTTTTCCAAATTAAAAATTTGTAAAGCAGTGTTATGGACTTACCCATGTAATATTTTGTAGATCGGCTTTGACTCTTATAATAGTAATTTTTGTCGATATTGGATCTCGTTACGATCGTTTTCTGAGATAATCGACGGTAAGAGTAACTTTTGATGGTTTTTGTATACAATTAAATAGTGGAGGTCTATAGAGGACGCCTTACGTTTGCGTTTAAGGCAAATTATAAACGAATATTGTGTTTAGAACATACTCGACTTTTGCAAGAACTTTTGATTTACCTCAATGACTTAAAGAAATTTAAAAAAAGAGTAGGTGTCTTCAATGGCATTCTAGTGGACCACAAGCCAAAACTGTACGAAGACGTGGCAATATTGTAGAAAGATAACAGAAATATTGTATAAAATTTACATTTTTAAATTTCCATATTCAATAATAGAAAGTCAATTTCTTATATAGGGCTAATTTGTACACCCTCCATTGACTACGAATTCTTCGAGGAATCAATACAAATCATGAATTCAAAAAAGGTTTCAAGAAATGTGAAACTTTTCATAAGTCTACATAAATAAATTTATTTATGTAAATACATATGTATGAACTTTTGTGCCTTAGAATAAAATCCCAGCAAACACACTGATAATATCTTAAAAATTTATTTTTTTCGAAATGCTAAACTTTTGAAAATAATTTGACTTTAAATTTAACTATCTCCCCATAAAGAGAAACTCTACGCAATTAACTTTTCTTAAACTTTGTAAATTTGTAAATGTATTAAAAATGGAAACTGCATAAAAGCTATTGCAGATTTGAAAAGAGCTTGAGAATATATTTGGGGTTAACAATGATTTCGAAATAAATCCGTCTTTATTAAACCTAACCTCACAGCATTAAAATTCGTTACGGTTTTAGGCATCTCGGTGATAATAAATTTGTTAAGGTTGCGTTATTTTTTACGGTTTTAGGCGTACTAAACTGTTTTCCGGTAGTAGGGTTTATATGGGGCCTAAGGTAAATTATGTACCGATCGTCACGAAATTTCAGTGTTATTTCTAGTCCTAAAAACTTTTACGTACCAAATTTTATTACGCTAGCGTTATTTTTTACGGTTTTAGGCGTACTAAACTGTTTTCCGGGAGTAGGGTTTATTTGGGGCTTAGGGTAAATTATGGACGGATCTTCACGAAATTTAACAGCGTGATTTCCAGTCAAATAAAACACATTGTTGCAAAATCTTATCTCATTCCGTGCCTTGTTCCAGCATTTATGTTATTTTTTGTAACAAAATTATCAATTTTTTTAAGTGGTGGTTCCACATTTTGATTCATAGCTCTGGTCCTACTGAACCGATTTTGCTGGATTTCAATCCCAAACTGTTTAGGATAACTACAAGCAATTTGACACCCAGTTTGTTTAGTTCTTTTGAGTTTTTCGAAAGTGAGCGTGTTTTCAACAGACGGACAGACAGACAGACATGGCTAAATCGACTTAGAATTACTCAAGCACCCAGAATATATATACTTTATGGGGTCTGAGATGAATAATAAAAAAGTTTCACACGGAACGACAAACTTAATATACCCTCTTCACAACTAATTGTGGTGGAGGGTATAAAAAATTAAATGTTACGAAAACTGAACAAGATTTACGTTTGACGATTTTTGACATCTGGTTTGGCAATGGAGCTCAAAAAATCTGGCAACCTTGGTGGCTGTCAATGAAACCTAACCTAGAATTTATTTTAAACCATTATAATTTAAACTTAAATTTGTTTTATTATCCATTAACAAGAATTTGTTGTGTGCATAATTACCAATTTTAATTCTTGATAAACGCACTGAAATTTATTGTTGGGGGATAAGCTAGTTCCAATGCGCAATTTTACTGGCTGCTTAGGCCAGATCATAAGAAAACCTTTTACCAAAAAACTCTAGACAAGCTTAAGATATTAGATATGAAAATAAAACTGTGTTATTTTTAACCATAAAAAAGAATAGACAAAACACCAACAACAAACAGTAAGTTTATATTTTCTTAGTGCATTTATAAAGAAAAAAAATGGGAATTTAGCACGCAAAAAAATCCTGTTAATGAATAAAAAATTTTGTTTTTCCGAAAATAATTTTGTTTTGTTTTCTGGGTTATGCCACAACTTTGTGGCATACAACAGGCAGCGTGTGCAGTAGTGAGTGGCAGCTTGTTTTGGCATGTCTTTATTCTAGATACAAGTATGAAAAAATTTCTTTGCTGTTTTTCATATACTCAATGAAAGTTTATGTGAATATTATTACAAGTTCAGAGAAGAGATTGTTATACATTTCGTTTAAACTAAGAATCAAACGAACAAACATCAAAAAGACTATTGGAAAGAAATGAAATGAGAAAAAGTAGTTAAAAAGGCGGAGTAAGGAAGTGGTCCTGTTTTTTTTTTAATCTTAAATATAAGGCGTATAATACACGTGCATGAGTACGATTTTTCTTCAGTTCAAGACAGGGTTGAAAAAATTGGTGCGATTTTACTTAAATTGATCATAACAGTATTATGATTTACCAATGTATTATTTCGTATATTTGCAAAAACTTTTATTTTACTACAATGTGAGATTTTAGACGTCATTTCGGATGTCGAAATTGTCGTTTGTACAAATTTGGTGAATATCACAAAATGTTATGGAAAAAAGTGTACCAATTTAGCACAAAAACAGTACAGTTTAGTTTGTACAATTTTAATACTCATTTTGCCATCCCTGAGTTAAAATAAAAAAATGAAAATTTGTAAATTTGTTATTTAATGAACATATTCTTAGATACGATTTAAATGTTTATTTATAAACTAGCTGACCCGATCCGCGTTGCTGGCCCTAAGCAAACATTAGTGTTGTATTACCAGACGATTTAAATTGAGCTTTAAACGAAATTTACGGCCTTTAAAATTTTCCTTTCGTAAAAACCTAAGTTGGACCATGGCGATGATTTAAAAAAAAAAATCGTCCAAGTCGGTCAAGCCGTTCTCAAGTTATGCGCTTAATAGAAAAAGTGGGCGTAAAAGTAGGCGTGATACATTTTTCTTTCGATGAAAACGTAAAATGGATTAATACGAACATTTTAAAGAAAAATTTGTCAAATCGATGGAACCGTTTTTTGATTTTAGGTAAATCGAAAAAAGTGGGCGGGGCAAAATTTTCTTTCCGTAAAAACCTATCATTTTAAAGAAAAAATCGTTTAAATCGGTCAAGCCGTTCTCAACTTATGCGCTTAATAGAAAAAGTGGGCGTAAAAGTAGGCGTGGTAAATTTTTCTTTCAATGAAAACTTAAAATGGATTAATACGAACATTTGAAAGAAAAATTTGTCAAATCGATGGAGCCGTTTTCTGATTTTAGGTAATTCGAAAAAGTGGACGTAAAAGTGGGCGGGCCAAAATTTTATTTTCTTTTAAATCTAAGTTGGACCATGGCGAGCATTTTAAAGAAAAAATCTTCCAAATTATTTAGAAGGCATTGGTGGTGCAATATGAAAATTGGATTTTGCCACGCCCCTCTGCCCGCAGACCGAAAATCAAAAATCAGGCTTCACAGTGTCACCCGCCTGAATATTCTGAAGATTCCCTGAAAATTTCATCAAAATCGGACCAGCCGTTTTGGAGTCCATACGCTACATACACACATACATTAATACATACATCCATTTTATATATATAGACGAAAAATATATATATATTTATATATTTGTAACAACCATATTGAAATATTTTCCAAATGAATGCTATCACCTCATCACAAGAGAACATCAATAGAAACGATTTTCACTGCTAAAAACTAAAAACAATTTTAACTTTTTTGTTTTTGACGATGAACAAACAAATTTTGTAGATATCAGCAATTTTGTCACACAATTGGTTTAATTTATCAACAGGAAGTTTTATATTTCCCCTGGATTTTTGCTAAGCAACTTCCTTTTGCTTTAGAGCACATTGCTGTGGCTGTTAGGGAATGAAATGTTCAGCTGTAACACATCAATGCTTCTTTGTCTTTGCATTGAGATAAAGGAAATTAGATCATTGACATCAATACCATCATCGTCATCAATATCGTTATGGTTATAATTTGGAAGATTGGAAGATTGCATATGAAGTCTTAATTTTATAATGGAAGGAAGTATTTTGGAAATAATGCACCACCTGTTTCACTAAAAATGGTGTTTACAGCTGATTACCAGATAATTAAAATTAATTGAAAAATAAATTATTTTATCCTGTGCTTCTTTTAAAAACAAAATAATAAAACTATTTTCAAATATAAAACAACAAATACAAAATTTTTTTATCTTGAGTCTTTTCGAAAAGTTATAGAGGGAGTTTACACGATGTCTATTCAGACATGTCTAACAAACACGTTTATTTTGTTTGTAGGCGATCGGGGTAGAGAAGAAAGAGGGGTTGCCAAACAGACATGAAATGAGTTTTCATGTTTTTGTATATGAATTTCCATGTTTTTAATTTGTATGTATATGTATGTATATAAGACTATTATACATGAAAACAGACATGTTTGGAAGGACATCGTGAAAAGACAATAGGTTTTTGGAAGCATGTTCAAAAGAGAATGTCAAAAACAGGCATGTCTGAAAAGACTCCGTGATATAAAACCTAGAAAGTATTGTGCACGTAAATTTTGAAAAATATTTCTTTTTACCTTTTGTAATATTAACCCTATACAGAAAAAAATAATTTTCATATTTGAATAAGAAAATCGCTTATTTGATAAAAACAAAATTGTAATTTTCTGCGATGACGATTTTTGCGGTATTGATAAAAAAGTTTGTAGGTATAGTTTTTGAATTTTTACTCAACAACCAGATTTATTGAGTCAAAAAGCCCAAAAAAATGTTTTCAATAAAATGTTTACGTGATTTGTTAAAAAATTTTTTGAAAATGTTGAATAAATCAAACAAAATGTTTATTGAATATTTATTTATTTATTATACCCACACCACAATAGTGGAGAGGATATTATGCATTTGTGCTGATGTGTGTAACGCCTTAAAATATTGGTCCTAGACCCACCTTAAAGTTTACCGATCGACTCAGAATCACTTTCTGAGTCAAACTAACGATGTCCGGCTGGCTGGCAGGCAGGCTGGTCCATGTAACCTTGTGCGCAAAGTACAGGTCGCAATTTTGGAGATAATTTGATAAAATTTGGCACAAGCACCAAATCGTAGGACCACGAGGGAGGATAGGGGGAAATTTCTTCCTCTCAGAAACTATCAAACCGATTGTATTGACATTTAAAACATAGATAGAACCATATCTAAATGGGCACAAAAGCTATGCATTTTTTTAAAAATAGGACCACAAGGGGAGGCAGGGTAAATTTCTGCCTCTTTAACCGATTTTAATGAAATTTAAACCATAGATAGATCCATATCTATATGGACACATAAGCTATACAGTTTTTTAAAAAAGGACAAGGGCAGGTAGGGGGCAATTTCTGCCTCTCACAAACTTTCAAGCCGATTTTAATGAAGTTTATAAACATAGATAAATCCATATTTATGTGGACATATAAGCATGATGTGTTTTTTTAATACTGTGGTGTAGGGTATCATATGGTCGGGCTTGACCGACTATACTTTTTTACTTGTTTATTAATGATGATGTGCTAAATTCCCAATTATTATTATTAGATAAATACACTAAAATTGATTATGGAGGGATAAGCTAGTTCCAATGCGCATTTCGCTGGTTGCTTAGGCCAGATCATCAGGAAACCTTCTTACAAAGACTTTGGCAAAACTAAATATTTTATACAAATAAAACTGTAAAGCGAATGAGAATTACAAATGGAAAATAGTTGTAAAAATACTTTGTTAGTTTGATTAAAATATTCTTTTAATTGAATATGAAGAAATATTTAATTATTTTATTATTAAATATTTTTTTAGAGCTTTTTTGCAAAGTGTAAATTTGATAAATTTTTTAATTGAATCAAACAAAAAGTTTGTTGACCTAAAATTTTATTTTTAACAAACTGTTTTGGTAAAAATTTTCTCGAGATATTTTTTTCTGTGTACGTATAAGAAACGAAAATCAAAGAAATGTAAAAAAAAATACAAAAAATTTTGTGAGTGGCTACTAAAGGTCTGCATGACTACATTTAAAAGGCATATGAATACATTCATTTGTTTTTTAAGTAGGTAAAGTAAAGTACAACAAACGATTTAAGTACGCAGTGCTTTACATTTTATGTTAAAAAAACAAATGAATAAACACACAAGGCGAAAGAGAAAAGAAAACAACTGTATGTAAACAGAAAAAAATACTACCACATTCAAACAAAACAGACATAATAAAATGTGTATAAGTTTCGAATATAATATTATTTGAATGTTTTACTCATAACATGAATACATTAATATTATTACTAGCAACTTTTGTTATGGAAATCGAAAACGTAAAACGCAAGAATTTTAAATTCCTTTTTAATAAACTCTTAATCCAATTTTTATAATTTTTGTTGCAAAATTCTGTTTAATAGAGATATATTTGTAATGAGAATAAACATAAGTACTAATTTTACTATGTAGTATTTCTTGCACATAGTCTAACTGTTACCATATACTTGTGTGTGTTTGCATTTGCAAATTGAGTAAATAAATATTCAAAGAAAAAGAGTGAATAGAATGTGTGCCTTTGTTATGATAAAGTAAAACACAGACTACACTCTCTTTTATATTTTAACTCTTAAACTCTGTAAACCAGTATTTAACTATTTAAATATTTGAATGAATATTGGAATGCTTGTGTGTAATAAACAAATGAATGTATTCTTGCAGCCCTTTAGTGGCTACACAGCACAGTGCGAGTTCATTTTTGAAATATCGTCCACAAGTAAACTTCTAGCAAAACTTCAGTTTCTCAATCAGCTAGAAACATAATTTTTATATAAACAAGTACTAGTAAATTGATACAAAACTCATTTACGGTTACACTGTTTCTTCATTAGTCATTTCACTTGCTGCAAGTGTCAAAAATTTACTTGCAGGCAAATTCTTTTGCAAGTTGAGCTGCAAGTACGAAAAATATGATGGTGTTAGTGAAAAAGTGGGAGTGTATGCACTTGCATGTGGCAGCGGGGAGTAACACTAAAATCGTGTAAGTTTTAAGTGTGAACTGCCTATGTTAGTTTCTTAAAAAGGCTTCTGTCCTCGTCGATATTATAAAACATTTACTGCAAAAACTTTCTTTAATTCAGCGTGTCCATACGATGAAACTTTTGTTTTGCAGCATTTAAAATCTTTTAAATGCCTTCCTTTAAAAATTAGCTCAAAAAAACTGCTTTCGCTTTTTTAATTCGTCTTTCCCATTTGATCATCAAACTCAAAAGTATCGCAACAAATGCTTTAAAATATGAAGGAGGACTTTATAATATAATTTCTTAACAAATAGAAACTGGGAATTATTTTCTTCCGAAGGTTACTTTATATTATATTCAACATTTTTTTTATTTTTCGAATCTATTCTATGAAATTTAGCTCATAGAATAAATTCGAAAAATAAAAAAAATGTTGAATATAATAATTTCTTAACATTATTTTTTGGCTCGTCCGCAAAAAACGATTGAAGCCCCTGCTTTATTTTACTAAAATTGTTTGCCAGATATTTTATACATATGTACATATCAACGAATTTAGGACAGCAAAATATTGTTGTTTTAGCTTTGTTCACAATGGCAGCAATATTTTCAGTTCACATATTCTTTGTTCGTTCCCTAAATAAGCAGTCTGATAAATAACTCTCTGGTAATTTCTGGGTGTTTAGTAGCAGTAGTCATTTGATTTTATGCCATACCTTGTCAAAAGCCTGAGCAACATCTCTAAAAACTTGTTGAACAATATTTTTTAGTTCAAAGAATTTTCTTAACTCTCCAGTAAATCGAGTTACCTGTTTTATACAAAGAAAATAAAATTTGAGGTCAACAAACTTTTTGTTTGATTCAATGAAAAATTGTATAAAATTTACACTTTGCAAATTAGCACTCAATAAAACATATTTAATAACGAAATAATTATATATTTCTTCATATTCAATAAAAAAAAATATTTGAATCAAAGTAACACAGTATTTTTACAACTATTTTCCATTTGTAATTCTCATTTGGTTTATAGTTTTATTTGTACAGTGAAACTTCGATATAACGATTCTGGAGGAGATCGAAAAATACTTCGTTATAGCTATTGATTCGTTATACATATGCATTGTGAAACCTTGGTATAACGAAATTTAAAGAAATACGAAAAAATTCGTTATAACTAGAGTTTTTTTTGTTTTTGTCCAAATTCTATTTTACACGAAAATACTATGTACATAATAAAAATTCACTATTTTAAAGGTAAATAAAAAATTATGTTTTTATTATTTTTTTTATTTTATTGCATTTTAGTAAAATATTGTGTAATTTTTGTTTGTTTACGCAAGTTAAGAATGCAACCATCAATATTTTTTTCGACAGATGCTAAGCTGTCGAATGTATTTTGCGGTGTAGAATCCTGTGCCTCAAAAAATGTTTGCAGTTTTCCGACAATTATTTTAGCCTCTCTAGCGGTTACAACATTTTCGATTTCTTTAGTTAATTCATCCTCCTGCTCACCATTATTTTTGTAAGTAACCAAGCCATATATCGCTGGTCATCCAACCTTTTTTGTACGCAGTTTAGTCCACTGGTAAGCTTTTTATGTTTTTAAAACATCTTGGGTTAGTCGATTTTCCTATTATGAGCAATTTTCTCTTCTCAGAGCCTGTATTTTTAACAGTAAATAAAAAAGATAATCTTTCTTTACTATGTTTTCCATCGTGGCATTTTTCGCCATTGTTCGGTCTGGTGCGCATTTAAAAAATAGTACAGTTTCGTCTGCATTAAAAATGTTGTGCGGTTTATATTCTGCCAACAAACTTGGTAACAATGCTTTCCATTCAGAACAAACTTTATCAGTTACACTGGCACTTTCTCCACTCACTTTTCGAAATCCGATATCATGGCGCTTTTTAAAATTATAAAGACAACCGTTACTAGCTTTAAAATCGTTGTGTCCCAGACGTGCTGCGAACTGTTCAGCTTTGGTTTTTACCATCGGCCCTCCTAAAGGAATGTTTTGTTTTCAACATTGTGTAAACCATTTACATAAACATTTGCACTTTAAAGCTTTAGTGTTGCAAATAATCTCCTGATTTAGAAAGAGTACTCGGGTATATTAAATTGTTTAGCAATTTCTTGCTTAGATTTGTCACCACGATCAACAGCATCAGTTATAGAAATTTTTTCTCGTATAGAAATTGATTTTCGCTTTAATACACTCTTTTGGCAAAGAGCCAAAACAGAACTGACTACATTTGTGGCGCTTTACATATGCAAAGACATTTATGTACCTTTCGTTGTTTTTAAAAAGGACTTCCACGTTTTGCTTAAAATTTAATTTGCTTTATTCTAACTTCGTTGCATGGAGGCTATAGTTCAAGACTTCGTTATGTAGAGGCTTTTAATAACGGGATTTTAATGACTTACATATTTAAAATGTTATACATATGTATGTATTTCTCAATTATAATTTCGTTGTATAGAGGCTTTTGAAAAATACTTCGCTATATAGAGGCTTTATAGCTTAAAATTTCTTCTATATAGCTATAGAGCATTTTTGTATGAAAAACTTTGCAAATAAAAGGTTTTTTCAAGGGACTCAGCTAAAAATTCGTTATATTGAGTTTTTCGTAATAACGAAGTTCGTAATATCGAAGTTTCACTGTATAATATATTTAGTTTTGCCAAAGTCTTTGGAAAAAGGTTTCCTGATGATCTGGCCTAAGCAACCAGCGAAATTCTCATAGCTTATCCCCTCATAATAAATGTTAGTGTATTTATCTCAAAATAAAAATTGGAAATTTAGCAGATCATCATAAATTAATAATAATATTCAACATTTCCAACAATTTATTTTAACAAATCACGTCAACATTTTATTAAAAAAAAAAAATTTGGGGCAACAACTTTTTTTATTGACTCAATAAACTTTGTTGTTAACTAAAAAATCAATAACTATACCTACAAACTTTTTTAACAATACCGCAAAAATCGTCATCGCAGAAAATTCAAAATTTTTTTTATCAAATATGCGATTTTCGTATTCAAATATGAAAATAATTTTTTCCAGTGTAGTTCACGGACACCAAATTGATGACCTGGAATAATATTCCTGTCATTTAAACAAGGGATAAGTTTTTTTTAATAGCTTTTCGAATATCTTCGATAGACAAGGAAGTAAGCTAATAAGATGATACCAAATAAATGATGAAATTCGAAATATGCACAGAAAAAAATATCCCAAGAAAATTTTTAACAACACAGTTTGTTGAAAATAAAATTTTAGGTAAATAAACTTTTTGTTTGATTCTAAAAAAATTTATCGAATTTACACTTTGCAAAAAAGCATTCAATAAAACATATTTAATAATGAAATAATTCGATATTTCTACATATTCAATAAAAAAATATTTGAATCAAAGTAAAGACAGTATTTTTACAACTCTTTTCCATTTGTAAAGTCTCATTCGCTTTACAATTTTATTTGCATAATATATTTAGTTTTGCCAATGTCTTTGGAAAAAGGTTTCCTGATGATCTGGCCTAAGCAACCAGAGAAATGCACATAGGAAATAGCTTATGCCCCCATAATAAATTTTAGTGTATTTATTTAAAAAGAAAAAAAAAATTGGGAATTAAGCACATCATCATTAATAAATAAACAAATAAAGATTCGATAAACATTTTGTTTGATTTATTCAACATTTTCAACAATTTATTTTAACAAATCACGTAAACATTTTGTTGAAAAAAATTATTTTGATCAACAACTTTTTTTATTGACTCAATAAACTTGGTTGTTGACTAAAAATTCAATAAATATACCTACAAATTTTTTTATCAATACCGCAAAAATCGTCATCGCAGAAAATTTAAAAATTTTTTTTATCAAATATGCGATTTTCGTATTCAAATATGAAAATTATTCTTTTCTGTGTGTAAAACAACTGCCACCCTAATAAAATTTAATTTTAAATTAATTTCTTGAAAAAAAAGCGAAACGGAAAAAGAGAAAGATGGCAGTAAAATAAGGATTTAATGCGATTAAGTGGAAGTGATAACGGTGTTTATTTATATTGCATTTCCGCATGATACCAGCTGGTGGTGGATGAAATGGTAAAGTTTGGTTTAAAATTCTATTGTTATTTGCATGAAAGGAGATTTTATTTCTAATTCATTTCGCTCTCGTAACAATTGCACTTGTTGTTTATTTTACAATTTAAAGTCAAATAATGTTAGGTCGAGGTAAATTGTTTATCTTGGGGAGGTTAAACAAAGGATTTCTACATTTTTGTAGAGAATTAGAAAACAATGTGTGTGTATATGTTGTTTTTTTTTTAAATTTTTATTAGTCACTGTTTATTGTTTGTTTTAAGCTCGTTTTAAAAATGAAATGTGATATAGAAGTTTGTTTTTGTTGTCTACTAAAAACAACACCCTGACGGATTTTATATTAATAAAGAACTGTGTAGAAGAGAGAAAAGGGTGCGATGTAGAAAGTGTTCCAGAGTTAACATAATACGCGAATTATTGCACTGTAATTTTAATGACTACAATTTTTTAGAAGAAAAAAAAATTAACAATTTTTGCAGGTCGTATTTAGTACAAAATGTTGTGAATGTTGGGTTCAGAACCATTTCCGAATTTAAAAAAAAAAAAAAAATTGTGGTTAGGCAATTTTGCCCATATCAGTGTCAACAGCCAACTTTGAGAGGATATTTTTTCAAATTAATATATATAAAACCAAAACAACCAATAACTTAGATATTCGTAAGGTATGTTTACACTTAACAAACAATTGACGAAAAAATCCGACCAAACGTGAACACGAATTTGATACACTTTTAACTTTTAAGCATTTTTGTTGATTTACTGAGCTTTTTTCTGAAAAATTCGTTTAAGAATGTGATTAATACATTGTTTCTTTTGTATAACATTTCGCTATTTTTTTCAGAAATTGATTCGGTTACCATTATTTCATCTGATCCAAATTTTAAGTTAAAAAATATACTGTAAATTAGAAATGTTAGTTTACCAATAGTTGTAGTTTTAGTTAATGAATAACACTGTGCAACAAAAAAAAAACCAGCCTCAACACTTTCAACGCGAAAATAAAGTAGTAGTAGCGAAATGAAAGTAATAGAGCAAATCTGCCAAAGGGTTTTAAAAAGTAAGCTTTTCAAAGTTTTTTGAAGTTTTTGAAAAGGCATTTGGTATAAGTCAAAACAAAATATACTAAATGTATTTCTGAGGTAAAAAATAATTTCAGATGTCTTCAGTAGAATCGTATGGCGATTCTTTTCTTAGAATTTATTAACCCTCTAACTCTCATTTGAAGGGGTAATTTTTGTCCCTTTTCCCAACTCTTACACAAAAATATACTAAAACGTCACTTTTAAGGGTTAAAATGTTTAAAGAATATTTTCTGCATCAGATTTCACTAGGGGTCTTCTAAGACCAAAAGTTCGTGTGATGTATTTAAAATGGATTTTCGAAATTTCGGGCATTGAAATTTTTGAATTTCTTAAAAAGCGGTGTAGTGTACAAGTCAAAAAAATAATCTAAATGTACTTCTGAGCTAAAAGACTATTTCAGATGTATTCAGTATAATTGTATGTCGATTCACTTCATAAAATATATAATCCCTCTAACACTCATTTAAAGGGGTAATTTTTGTCCCTTTTCCCAACTCTTACACAAAAATATACTAAAACGTTGGAAGTGCTGAGGCTGGCGGCGATGACCCGAATTTTGTTGCGCAGTGTAATTAATACATGACAAATTGGGCCTTAAAAGTTTATATTATTAAAACGTCAAATGTATATTATTTTAGAGGATATAATTAAATTGAACAAATAAATATTTTTTTGGCTAATGAATTAAAAAAAACACTTAGCAACAATCTGAAATAAATAATAATATTTAAAAGATACTCACGTTGTTTCTTTAACAATGGAATCTACCATGGAAACTGATCTAAGTAATAAAAAAATAAGAAAAAAAAACACAAAAGTGAAAATAAAATAGAAAATAATAATAAAAATAAAATAAGAGTACAAACTAAAAAAAACTAAATTCAAATATGTATAAATAACAAAACAAAAATGAATAAATTTACTAAAATAAAATATGCGGAAAATAAAAAAAAATCCCCATGTTACGTTTTCTATGACAGGTATGTCCTTGTCATATCCTTTTTTTTTTTTTTTTTGCCATAATGCGCAAGATATACATTCATACATACATATAATAATTCCTCACTATCCCCATTTATTTCTAGTAAGACTTACGAATATTCACCGAAAATACAAGAGAAAAATTTTTTACCTGAAAGAGAAAAGAAAGTGAGGGAAAAATTATTAACATAATAAGAATATTAAATTAATTTATAGAAATTTTGACGTTTTAAAGATTAAAATAAGAAAAATAATGTATAATATAATGCAACGGTTTCTGCCAAGGTGATCAACTCAAAATTTACTAAGGTTTTCTTTTTGCAGTTGTATCCCTAAAAGAGTACATATTGAAAAAAAAACTATTTAATGCCTCTAGTAAATATTAATAAATTTTTAGTTAAGCCCCAACCCTGGCGATATGTATACCATTTTCACAAAGCAATTTTTTTTGCCAAAAGGGTACTTTACAGTATCACACAAGTGTTTACGTATTTTGAGGAAAATACAACCCTGCCTTGATAAGTTGCTATTGTTTTTTTTTAATTTTCAAATAATAATTAGATCAGGGAAGTATTGTCGTCAAAATACTTAAGACTAGTGTGATAGTGTAAAACGGCTTTACTAGCATTTTGTTCCAACTAAGGACCGTTTTCGCAACTTACCGATAGCTAAAGGTAGGATTTTATCGGCCGCATGAAAAGTGTTCCATTATTACAACCCTACTTTTACCTACCAGGTAGGATCAACCTTAATTTACTTTATCTCTCACTTCAGGTTAAAGTAATGTTTTAATTATGGAACACATTTTATAAGGCCGATTAAAGTCTACTTTTAGCTTTCGGTAAGTTGTGAAAACGGGTCTAAAAGACAAAAGGTACCTTTTAGACCACATTGGTACCATCGTTAAACCTTTTTTAAGCCTCTTAAATTCTTTGACTTCCAAAGTTCATTTGTTAAGGATTTATAGTATCAAGGATCTAGAAAGAGCGTATTTTGTACGTTCGCTCGCAAGGATGAGAGATAGTTTTTTTGACGTGTGTGAAGATAAATATGAAAAGTTAAATATGTTTTAAAAAAATATCGCATGCGATAAAAAATATTTTTAAAAAATATCGCATGCGTATTATAAAGAAAATACGACTATTTATACGAAATTTTACAGTTTTTATGAAAAATTAATAATTTTTATTTAATATTTAAAACTAATTAGATATTTAGTTAGTCTTTTTATATTAAAATTTATGATTTTTGAAAAAATACGACTTAGAGTGAAATTCACATGAAAGTGCTGTGTGAGGGATATGGCCACTGTGTCCAAACCCTTCGATCTCAGGGAATCAAACCTAATGGAAAATTAAGACTATGGACAGGGCTACAATAACCTATAAGCACTTTATCCAAATTGTATTTGTGAACATTTTAATACATTTTTGAAAATTTGACTTAGAGTGAAATTCTCTTGAAACCCTGTCCCTGTCCATAGTCTTCATTTTCCATTCCATTCCATTCCCTGAGATCGAAGGGCTTGGACACAGTGGCCATATCCCTCACACAGCACTTTCAAGAGAATTTCACTCTAAGTCAAATTTCCAAAAATATGTATTTCACTCTAAGTCGTATTTTTTCAAAAATCATAAATTTTAATATAAAAAGACTAACTAAATATCTAAATAGTTTTAAATATTAAATAAAAATTATTAATTTTTCATAAAAACTGTAAAATTTCGTATAAATAGTCGTATTTTCTTTATAATACGCATGCGATATTTTTTTAAAATCTTTTTTATCGCATGCGATATTTTTTAAAAACATATTTAACTTTTCATATTTATCTTCACACACGTGTTTTTTTGCACATATACTGAAACAAAACTTATTATACCTTAGAAAAATTTAACTATTCGTACGTTTTCAATTCTGTTACATCAGGCAGGATCTTTTGATACAATTTAAGCATTTTTTAAGCTTCAGGCTCATACCACGCCTTTAATGCGTTTGATACTGGATCTTTTTCAAGATGCAGGCGAAACTTTCAAATGTAGAAAGCAATCCTACTTAATGCGTTAGATGCGTATATGCATTCTACGCGTGTGCTGTGTAGCTTGTCAATACAATTTAACAATGATGGTACTTCTCTGACAGAAGCATAAACGCATTGAACGCTTGGTATGGACCTTCTGCTTAAATCCATATGTGAAATATATACATATATATCCCTTGGCATTGACTAGTTCCTATTGAATCTTAAATTCCACATTTTGTTAATATTGATTTCTAAGAAGATTTTTATCACGGAATGCGTTTTTTAACCCATAGACAGTTTTTTTTTAATTTCAAATATGCACACTAGTATTGGGCAAAATCTTTCAATTATGTGAATCTTTCATTCTCTTTCAGACAAGTTAAGTGAATTAATTCATTATTTTCTTTCACATTTCTAAATCACAAACAGTACCCATGTTCTGTAACTTTAGTGAGAACTTATTGCATCGAAAAGATGTGAAACAAAATATTCCGTCGTTTCTCGAAAAGTGAGAAAAATGTGTGTCTGTAACTCATGTCGAAAACTATGAAAAGAGATTACGTCGTTACGTTATAAATGTCATAATATTGCACTCGAAGCCGATGTGACATTGAAGACGTTCAGAGCGCCAGTAACAAATATCGTTGACGGCGACCAAAATTTACTAAAATTTAAAATTGTTCAACGACGGCGGCGAAAATACAACCGTCGGCTATACCAAATTGTGCAAAGAGCGACTTTAATGTTTGTTGTTTGCAAACGAGCTTTGAAGACATACGTATATTTTATTAAAATGTTAAAATTAAAATAATAAAACAATGAAAAATGTGCCAAGAATAAAATATTATTATTATTCTTTGCATTTTTAATGGTTTTTAGTGTTAAAATTTTTTCTCGCCCCATTTTTATTCGTGAGTTTATTTGACAGTTCAAAGCGGGAACTTTTCTCACCAAAACGTTACAGACACACTTTTTCTGTAAATTGGCGAGTAATTTCCTTACGTGACAGCTTGTACTCGCCAAAAAAAGTTACAGACACAGTTAAGTGAGAAAAACAGCTGTTTGTTTGAATTTATGGCATTTTTGTTTCATTTCACACATTTCAATCTAAAACTTTCTCGACGCGAGAGTTACAGAACATGGGCACAGCTTTCGGAATGAAGTGTCAAGTTCGTTTGAGGAATGATTAAATTATATTTTTAAAACAAAAACGTATTTTTATAGTTAATGGAAATTAGATTTAAAGTTAAAGAGTTGTTTTACAAAAATGTATAAAATAAGAACACATTTAGTATGTTTATTTATGTATGTAAAAGTTCAGATTGCTGTTATTGTCATTCGCTAAAAAAAACGTTAAAAAAAAACTTAATTTCAATAAAAGTTCAATAGAAGGGAAAAAGCATAACAAACAGAAACCGAAAGATGAAAGAAATGGAAAGAAAATACGGAAATATTTAATTCTTTCACTTAAGTGAATCATTCAGTTGAAGTTATTCATTCAAGAACGACACAAGCCTAATGCACACCGTAACTATGTGGGAGTAGTTAAGGTGAGCATTAGGGGTATAACCAAAATAAGAACCTATCATTACGGTATGGGCAATGTTATACTGATATTACAAATCGATATCAGGGGTCATTGCGGTCCAAAAACCTTCGGCACCGAATGCAATTTCTAAAACACCAAACATTTTTTTTTTTTTTTAATGGTGGGTATCCTTCCCTTGTACCGTTTTTTTGGTTTCTTTTTTCGGAATGCAAGGAATCGCTATTTCTTAAAAAAAAACACGAAATGCAAAGACCAGCATAGCTTTCGACGTTAGAATTATGGATTTCCTGTTAAACTGAAAAGAATTATAAGCTAAAACTTCATCGCGATCGGTGCCGAACCTTTGTGAACGCTCGCGAAAAAAGGAAGGCACATTTCTTCATATTTTTTTATGCACTATCTCACTATGATAGGTCCTTTTTGATATTTGCAAAAAAATGCAAATGGTTATATCCCTAGTGAGCATATTTTTGCAATTAAAATAATGTGTGTGAAGTTAAATTTTAAAATTTATAACCCTAGACACATTTTGTTATGTTTACAGAACAATGTTAACCACTTAACAGGCCTAATGTTAATGCTGTAATAATGGACAAGTCCAGATTTCTGGAAAAGGAGTCAACGTGGGCGAAAAAAATGATTAGGATTTGTGGACAATACTATTCTCCATCGTTTTCCATCCCCAGAATTTTTAACAGAGCGAGTTGGACCGACTTATGGCCAATTTACTCTTTTGAATTCTCTAGGGGATGAATCCAGATTTCTGGAAAAGGAGTCAACGTGGGCGAAAACAAATGATTAGGATTTGTGGACAATACTATTCTCCATCGTTTTCCATCCCCAGAATTTTTAACAGAGCGAGTTGGACCGACTTATGGCCAATTTACTCTTTTGAATTCTCTAGGGGATGAATCCCGATTTCTGGAAAAGGAGTCAACGTTAGCGAAAACAAATGATTAGGACTTCTTTTCCAGAAATCTGGACTTATCCATTATTACAGCATTAACATTAGGTGTGTTAAGTGGTTAACATTGTCCTGTAAACATAACAGAATGTGTCTAGGGTGATAAATTTTAAAATTTAACTTCACACACATATTAAAATATAGACAAGATTTTAATATCTGTTGTGATCAAAGATCATTCAGCAGTAAAATGAACCCTGAAAAAGCAAGTAAGAGTGCTATAATCGGCTTTTTATACCCCCTTCACCATGGTGCGATAAGAACAGAAAGCTTTATATAAACCTGTTTCGTGTCACGCCCATTTCTCCAATGCGGTCCACTTTTAGTCGGCTATTGTGTATTAATAATAAAGATGTTTGTATATAATTTGGAAACTTTGGCTCTTGCCGTTCTCTAGATAAGCAGAAAGCTATAGTGTCTTTGTTCGGATGGTTCCACACCCACTTATCCATTACCGCCTACGTTTTGTCAGATAATATGTATTGATAACTTGGCTATGTGTACCAAATTTGGAAATATTTTTCTTCTACCGTTCTTTAGAAATAAATGAATCTATTTTGTACCACGTCTACTTCTCCACTCCACCCCGACATTTTTCCCGATGTTGTGTGTTACTAGCCAAGATACTTGTACTTTAGCTGGAAGCGTTGGCTTTTGCCGTTCTCCAGATATACAGAAAAAATAAAACAAGAAAACAACAACAAGGGATTTGTGAGGAAGTCGTGGTTTTTTACTCTTATCTCAGCGATTTGTGTTCGGATCATTATTTTATAAATAACGAGTAGAAAATATTAAAGGAATTTATTGGATGTAAATTAAACTGTGGTTTTACTAAGCACGGCACACATTGGTTGAAGTTCATATAACGAGCGGCTAAAAATAGAAGAAGTTGTCGAAGGACAATGAAACTTGCCACACATGCATTTTTTGTTTGAATCAAGAAAAGATGAAAAATCAAAATGATCCGCCCACTTTTACTCCCACCTCCCATACAACTTGTATTGAAAAAGTGGCATAACTCCCTTGATTTTGATTGTTTCAACTCAATTTTCACTAAAAATAAATATTATAATTGTAGAATGGGCTCCTGAAAATATATACCTGATCCGCCCACTTTTACGCCCACCTCCCACAGACAAAACAAATAGAAAAAACATGAATAAGATATAAGAAACTGTTAAATTTTCCATAATTAATAAAATAAAATGTTGATATCACTTAATAATACACCACTTATCACTGCACTTGCCAATTTAATGTAAATTAGTAAGCAACAATTCAAATTCAATTGAAACTTATGCTTTTTTCAAGAATGAAATGTATAATTAACACTATTGACTAGTATGTAAATTACATTTTGTAATAATTTTAAACAGTTAAGAATTATGGCAACAACAACAAGCATGAACGAAAATTCATTACTTTATCACTTTATCGCTTTATAGTTTTTACTGTTTTTTTTTTTTTTTTGGAAAAGTGCAAATATGTGCAGCTGAAATTTGTTTTAACTTTTAGCTGAGACTTCAAGCTGTAATTTGACATCATTCGTTAAACAGCGCTCCACAGCGCTAAAAAGATACAGCCTATTGAAGTTGATGAACATTGAAATTTTGATGTTGTTTATATTTTGTTCTACGAAATTTTTTTATATGGCACTTTTTCCAACTTTTTTTAATGCAAATCTCATCTTAGACAATTGAAGCACAGCCGCGAATAACGTTTTAAGTTACAAAATAATAATTTTTCAGGAGAGCATAAAAACGTTTTTTGATAGGCAGCATTATTTGTTTTAAAAATTTTTTTTTTTTCTATTATTAAAAATAATGATAATAAAACCTTTAATGCAAAAGGCTTTTAAAACATTATTCCGCACTGCAAAGCCATTTCGGTTTCATCATTTTGTTAGTAACTTGCAATGTTCTTCCACTGGCTGACACTTTGTACGCCATTTTGAAGGCGTTAAGGTGCATAGTTTTTGTTGATTTGATGTTTAAACTGTGTAAGAAGTGAATGTAAAAAGTCATCTGCAAAAAGACAGTTTTTGCAAAATGTGGCGTTTACAACGTTATTCGCGGCTGTGCTTCAATTGTCATTTACGAAAATATACAACAAAGTCAAATGATAAGTTTACTGTGATTGTACAAAAAGATTGAATATACAGTAAATTTGCATGCCATTTTAAACAAGCGAACATATATGAACTTCGAGCGTGTCTATCCAAACCAGTGTTCGAAAATAAACAGTACATTGTTTAGTGTTCGGCTCACACACCGAAGAACGATATCTATTTTTTTAGTGTTTGTGTAAACATACACAAACCTTAATACCGTTCGTAACTATTTTCAAGAAAGAACCGAACATTATATAATGTTCGGTTCTTCGTTAAAAAACAGAACAATTGTAGTGATACTGTAGAAAAACATTATATTTTAATGTTCTATAATGTTTTTTTCGTGTGTGTATTTTGTTTTTGTAAAAAATGTTTGGTTTTTTTTTATCAGCAAAAAGCGACGAACATTAACGAGCCGAACCGAACACATTGAAGTTCGTGGATTTTCAAAAAACCGAACGGAATTTAATGTTCTCATCATTTGTTGAGTATGATGAAAACAGCATTATTTTTGTGTTCGAAAGATGACAAACAGGGAAACGTTATTTTTTTTAATGAATTTCTACACAAACACTATTAGCGTTTGTGTTTTCCACAAATCTACCGAACCGAACATTAAAGAACGATATTTAGTGTTTATTTTCGAACAGTGATCCAAACAAATAATAAATATATCTGCCTAATATTACGGAATCATAATATTCAGATATCTGCCAACAAAATACCAAAAAATATCCAAATCGGCGAACATGATAAAAATGAATTTTGGCCACTCTTCAACCAATGTGCGGCAGTATAGGCAAGAGATTTTACTGGTTTAAAAGGTTTAAAGCCCAGTAAAAACTTCGCCTACAAAATAATGTGTTGAGTAATCAGAAAAATATAAGAGAACTACTTACAATTCTATTGAAAGAAGCAATGAATTTTACAAGGGATGTCCCAAAATGAACGCATTTAAAAGTAAGTCATTATTTTTTACATACATACATCCAGGACAAAGTAGTTATAGAAGTTGTTATATATGTAGTAATAGGAGAAAGCTACTAAATAACGAGATAAATAAGCTATTAATTTTGAAAAAGTAAGCGAAGTTTTTAGTGGGAAAGTAAACTGTCTGGAGTGTAATCATTTAATTTATTGTGTCCTCTCAACACTATTTAAATTGTGCGATGAACAGTACTGCTGCATAGAATTTTTCATTGTGGTTGTAAAAAATCGTTTTTGTACACACATATGATTTTTGTTTTTGATTTTGTTTGATTTTCAAATTCATTTATGCGGAGGCCTTTTGTGTAAAGCTGATCGTTACACTCACCAGTTTAAATATGTGTTGAATAAAGATATTTTTGTGTCAAAAATGTATTCCTTTAAAATTAATGTCTTCCGTAAACAAGATGTTAAGCGAAACTTTTGCTTTTCTTCTTCATAAACCTGCTACTTTTTAAACTAAATTTTTTATTGATTTAGAAAAAATACGTGCTTGGGATCATTAAATTTTTTATGGTGCGCTACTTTCCTTCCTAAAAGAACCATTTTACATTTCTTATATTCTTAGAAAATTATTAATTTTTTTAGTTTATATTGAAACAATATTGAACAAAATTATGTTAAGAGATAAAACGAAAGATATTCACAAACTATGACGTGTACTTTCTTTCTAAAGTTTATACAAAAAAAAAAAAAAAAACATCAAAATAAACAATGAACGTAAATTAAATAAATAGGTAACATATTGAAGAACAACATGAACACAAGATAAAGAAAACTAAACTAAATTAACATTTTACCATCCTGGCCATAAACAAGGACACAACAGCTACAACTGCGTGCAATTCAAGTTGGAAACAGGAAAAACTAGGAAAAAAACAACAGGCAGAAAAACAACAAGATTTGTTTTCCAACAACCTTATAAATTGTTTATGTAGGCGTTTTTCATTATCCTTAACGTTTTTTTTTATTGATACATAAAGTAAACACTTAGACATTTCAACTTGTTTCTGTAAATATTTATAGAAGAAGAGAACTCACTCAGGCAAACTTTATGTACATTTACGTATGAATACTATATAAAATAGTTTACCAAGGATGTATAATATACATCCTTTGTATATGCACGTATTAACACACATACACACGTATATGCATACCCAATAAACACGGAGGTTTAATTTGATAATAATTTCAATTATTTTCAAATTGAGAAACCCTCTATTTTTAACTTGCTTTCAAAGTTATTCTCAAATATGGATTGGAATGCAATATGGAACATAAATTAAACAAATTGTTTTTTTTTTTAATTTAAATTCATTATCTATATAATAAAAATAAATGCTGTCTGTTGCTGATCGCATAACTTGAGAACGGCTTGACCGATTTGGACGATTTTTTCTTTAAAATAATCGCCATGGTCCAACTTAGGTTTTTACGGAAAGAAAATTTTGCCCTGTGCACTTTTACGCCCCCTTTTTTAGATTAAACTAAAATCAGAAAACGGCTCCATCGATTTGACTAATTTTTTTTCAAATGTTCGTATTAATCCATTTTAAGTTTTCATCGAAAGAAAAATTTACCACGTCTACTTTTACGCCCACTTTTTCTATTTATTTCACCGATTTGGACGATGTTTTCTTTAAAACGATCGCCATGGTCCAACTTAGGTTTTTACGGAAAGAAAATATTGCCCCGCCCACTTTTGCGCCCACTTTTTTCGATTTACCTAAAATCAGAAAACGGCTCCATCGATCATAAGTAATCAGCTACCGAGCGAAGCCGGGGCGGCTAGCTAGTATATGTATATATATAAAAAGGTCAAATAAAAACAACTTGAATTAAATTCATTATTTTAATGGAGTGCCCCGATAGGCTAGCTGGTAGTGAGTTTGACTGTCAGTGCCGGGGTTGCGGGTTCAATTCCCGCCAAAGACTCTGGTCCGCGGCAGACAAGCGTAGAGCTTCGCTGGATTAGAGTAGAGAGAACAAAATAAATGTGAGCTAAATACTTGGCATCATATCTACTGGTCAAATACTCGTCGCTTTGGCATTGACCTTAAGGGCGAATTCACTTCACTTATTACGTATCGCACTTGATTACAGCCAGATTTTTTAACTCAAAATTTAAAATTTTTCAGTAGAAGCAAAACAATTTTTAATTTAATTCAATTAAAGGCATATTAAAAAGGATTTTTAAACAATCGTTTCAGTAACAAAAAGTTTTCAAAATTGTACGATGTTTTTACAGCGGGTACATATCAATACTACGAGTCGATTTAAAAATATAAAAATTTTACGTTAAGACGCTCTTTATGATCAAGTGGGATCAGTGATGCCAGAAGTGCAGATTTATCTTCATTTTGCTGATTGTATAACCTAAAATTGCCAAAATACAGATTTGAAGATTTTTGGTTTAAAACGCAGATTTTTTAGCTCGGTGGAAACTTCTCTACATTGTCACTTATTTTTGTTCTATTTCTACTTCTTGTATTGATTAACGAAATATATAAACAATTCATGGATGAACCGTTTGGAAATAGCTTCATTAGCAGCAATTTTATTCACAAATATGACACATTAATATCGCCGGACTTATGGTTTTACACGAAATAATATGCATATGTACTTATTTATAAATATCTTTAATAGTTACAATATTGGATCACTTGTAAATTTTCAAAAAGGCCCTTCTTTGATAGTTTAAATATCATGTCAAGCAATTAACTTATAATTTGTTTTTAAAAATAACAAAGATCCGAACTCAGACTGAGTAATTAAATTTGGATAGATGTTTTTAATGTAAAAATGTCCAAAAATTGTCAGCCATGTTCTGATAATAGCATTCGAGTGAAATTAAAATCGAACAAATTTTTAAAACGTATCTGTGTTGAATGTTGCCAACTTTTTTTTGAACATTTCCCGCCAAATTGGACTTCAAAGCCGCTAAATATTTAAATATAAAACCTAGAATTTTTAAAAGTTTTATATAAATTTAGATAAATCTGTATCAGGTATGTGATGAAAATCGATCGATTTCAAAACGAACGTTTTTAAAAGGTGTGATGAATTTCGAAGGATTTTAAAATCCATTTCTGAATTAAAGTCTACAATTTTCGTTCAGAATACACTTCAGTTAACGTATATAATATAAAATTTGAATGAATAAAGACTGCAAATAAAAGGAATATGCATTGAAAATCCATTTTATAAGATACTGAAAACGATATTTTCGGTTTCAAATCGTATCGTTTTTAAAATCGATTCCCATCACATACCTGAATGGCTGCTTTTTCAAAGGTATATGACTCTCAAATTACGTTACATACTTAGATTTCCAACTTTCCTAGGTATTTTATTTCCAAAAAAAAAAAAAAATAAGTTTGAGTTATGAATTCAGCTGTGCCGAATCTTTGTTTCCCTTCACCTATAGTTAGAATATTTCCGGAGGGGTCTTTATATGGGACTTATGGTAAATTATGGGCTGATCTTCATGAAATTTTAACAAGTAATTTATTGTCTTATAAAACTATGACTGACCAAATGTTTTTAGAATAAAACACAGATTGAGAGAATAACGGTTTTAAGCGTACTAAAACTTTTTGCGAGAGTAGGTTTTATATGAGGCCAATGGTAAGTTATGAACCGATCTGCACGAGAGTTTACAGCGTAATTTCTAGTCATAAAAAACTGTGACAGACTAAAATTCATTAAAATAGCAATATTGGGGTTTTAGGCGTACTTATCTATTTTCTGAGAGTAGGCTTTACATGGGGTCTACCGTAAATTATGCACCGATAATGACACAGAAAAAAATTACGGCAAATCAATTGTCATATTGAAAGGCACCAACAACCGAATTTGTAAATATAAAAAAAAAATTTGTTAATTCAAATTGTTGATATTTAACAAATATTTTTAACAACGCAGTTGTAATATTGAATAAAATATTTGTTAACAATTATATATAAATTTTAATTACGAGTTTCTCATGTTAACAAAATATTTTGTGAATAATTAGTTTTATGCCTTTTGCAAGAATGAAATGCATTTTAAATATTTGTTTAATTCATTTCAATTGAAATTTGTTTAAAACTGCATCACAAACACTATAAATATTTATTTTAGCATGCACAATATGCTTTAACATCTGCGTAAATGCGAATCTTGATATCATAGTATTAAAAACTTAAATAAACAAAAGACCCATTGAATTCTCTTTACTTTTAAACAACAACTTAACTTACCATAAAGATTGCTTTAGTTTTTCAATAATCTGCCTGTAGTTTGGCATTTTAATTATTTAAACCAATGTAATTAAAAAAATTTTCATATTGGATTAAAAATTTTTTCGACATTAATAAATTTTTTATGTTTTGATTTTTTAACTGAAACAAATTGTCAATACCAAAGTATATTTATACCAGGGATGTCAGCGCCATACACAATTGTGGAAATTAATTCACATGTACGCTTACGCTCTTTTATTTTGCGAGCGTAAAATATAATTGTTTACTGAGAAACACTCTCATTCAGCGGGAAATATCGCAAGGCCTATTTTGAGGCCTCTATACATAAATAATATATTAATAGTTGTGCAAGGCGAATTTATTACAGGTGGTCTTAAAAGCCCTGCTGATAACTTTTTTTTGTTAGCTTTATCATTGTTGGATGTCAAAATTTTGTTTATTATCTTGTTTCTGTTTTGTTTTATTTCTGTTTTCTTTAGAAAAGATCAGTAATTAGGCCTCACAATAGGCCTCGCAACCGCACATTTCACCCGCTGGGAATGTAAGAGACAAAAGTAATCTCGCCAACACAATCATAATTGACACCACTGATTTATACCAAGTACATGCAAGTCTACAACAAATCAACAATAAACAAAACAACATTCATTTTGTTTGTGTAAAACCATTTGATACTGTCAAACAGCCAAACATAAAAAAAACAAAAAAAAATCATGGCGCACTAAAATGTAATCAAATTTTGACACTATGCAAAATAAAACAACTGAACAGCTGATTACTTGCAATAAATATACTTTGGTCAATACGACAATTTACAAATATGTTAATTAAGAAAATTGTTAAATAAATTCGAAAAATTTTAAAAAATTTTCTTTAATTACTTAATAACTATTGTTATTTTTTTCTGTATTATGTTTTATAAACTGTAGCGGACCAAATTTATTACAATAACATTATTTGCTACAGTTTTGGGCATACTAAAAGTTTTTTTCGAGAGTGAGCTTTATATGAGGCTTTAACAGTATGAATTACTACTCAAGGAGCCAGAATATATATACTAAATGGAGTCTTAGATAAATATTAAAACATTTTCACTCGGAATGACAAACTTAGTACGTAAGAACGTAAACGCAAAACGTTTATAACATTTACGTTATTTTTGGTAATTATTTGCCGTTTTAAGCAATTAGATAAAATTAGTTAAAAGAAAGTTAGTGAATTATATTGCTTGGGATCTATCGAGACAATTTTAGCAAGCTTAAAGTTGTGAATTGTCCCACGCAGTTCTAAGAAAATACTAACTGAAAATCGAAAAAAAAAATTTCATATACAATCTTCAGTTCACTAAAACTACAAAATTAATTAAAACCGTGAACATGAACACGTAGTTTTTAGCCATAAAAACAAAAAGAAAAAGTAAAAATGTGTAAATTTTAAATTTGAGAAAGGTTTTGGCAGCGAAAATCAGCCGCTGAGAGTTGTTTCAAAATCGCAAGATTTCCCGCTAACCGCTAAAACGTATTTTTCCCACGATTGACATTTCAAAAACGCTAGATTTAGCGGGAAAATCTCTAAAATGGCAACAGTGACCTCATACTTCAAGGACCATAACTACTTTGAAAACTACCATCGATTTCAAATTCCAGAACATGGCTGTATATTTTAAAATGAATTGTTATATCTATTTCTTAATAAACTGGCGCTGCGAAATATGGCCCCAGGAAATGAAAATGGACCCCAAATTTGGGGTTTAGTTTTCATTATGCAATATGACCCCATTTTTAATGAAAAACAAGTAAGAAAGTATAGTCGGTAAAGCCCGACCATATGATACCCTACACCACAGTATTTAAAAACACATCATGCTTATGTGTCCATGAAAATATGGATTTATCTATGTTTATAAACTTCATGAAAATCGGCTTGCAAGTTTGTGAGAGGCAGAAATTGCCCCCTGCCTCCCCTTGTGGTCCTATTTTTAAAAACTGTATAGCTAATGTGTCCCTATAGATATGGAAATTGGTCCTTGTGCCAATAAGAACTTATGACCCAAATTTCATCAAATTATCTCCATAATTGCGACCTTTACTTTGCGCACAAGGTTACATGGACAACCAGCCAGCCAGCCGGACGGACATCGTTAGTTCGACTCAGAAAGTGATTCTGAGTAGATCGGTATACTTTAAGGTGGGTCTAGTACCACTATTTTAAGGCGTTACACACATCAGCACAAATGCATAATACCCTCTCCACTATTGTGGTGTGGGTATAATTACCCCAAAAAAATGAACAATAGCCCTAAAAATAAAATGAAATATCATTCAAAATTTGGGGTAATTTTTCGTTATGAAAAGTTACCTCAAAATATTTAATTAATTTTAACCCCAAAAAAACAGAAAGAAAGTTATATATTGGTTGGCTAGCTGGTAGTGAGATACTCTATAAATGGGGGTGGGGGGGTTGCGGATTCGATTCCCGCCAGAGACCGGTCTCCCGCAGACAAGCGAAGAGCTTCGCGGGATTAGCTTAAGCAAAAAAAATATTTTGGGTTTATATGCCCGAAACTTAAAATCCCAAATTCCTATTTCAAAATCCGAATAATTATACAGTTTGGGTTTTAAAAATCGCTTCGACCGTGCGCAAGGATTTTTTTCTCTATGGTATAACGAACACTGGCTTCGTAAACTAAAGCTTCTCTACCTAGACATCCTTCGGCCGGGCGCAAGGATTTTTCCCTCTATGGCATAAGAAACACCAGCTTCACCAACTAAAGCAACTCTGCATAGCCGGCAAGGATTTTTTATGTAAAAATATCTAAGGAGAAAGTGGAAAGTGGAAGCACTTTCTCCTTAGATATTTTTACATAAAATTGTGTAACATTTATTGGGGTAATTTTTCATTTGCATTTTATATATGTAAATGAAAAATAGCCCCAAACATAAAATTTTGATTTTATTTAGGGCCATTTTTCATTCCTTGGTATTGGGGTATTTTTTCACTCCACGCCCCAAAATTGCGTGTTGTTGTGTTTCATGTAAAATTTTGGGACCATTCTTCGTTTTCTTTTTGGGGCTATATTTCCTGGGGTCATTTTGCGCACCGCCAAATAAACTACAAAAAAATTGTTTTTAAAGACTTATTGAAGATTTTTTAAATCTTGACGCAGATTTTGCAGATTTTACCTCTAAAAGCTCTAGCAATACTGAGTGCGATTGGTGTTTTTTTTTCTTTAATTGTAAAACAAATTAATCTTTAATTGCCATTATTTAGTCACCCTTATCGTGGCTAGCGAATTTAAAATACGCCTGCGATTGTTTAGTAATATATATAAGAGAAGGTAAACTTGTTTCCTTAAATCTATTACCAATAAGTGGCAGGCGTATTTTAAATTTGCCCATAAGGGCGAATGTTTACATTTATTTACTGCTTTAGTGTTGCCAAGTTTATTTTATATAATTAGAGAATAACAATTGATTACAATTTGATATGAAACTGATAAAAAATTGTATGTCAAATGTTTATATTCAAATCATTATCGAATTGCATTCAAATGTTTAAATCAAACCATTGAAAATAGTTTGAGAATTGTGTTTGATGTCAAATGGTAAAGTCATTTAATAGTTATCAAAGTTCTGACTTCGTGTTCGTTGGGTAAACGCACTCATACAATCAAAAAGAATGACATAAAATCGAACAACCTTGACCCACAGAAGAATATTAAAAAAGCGCCTGCAGCAAAAGATGCAGAAATTGTTATTGTGTGCTGGATCGAATTGTAGCAAAAATAACAGCAAAAAATGCAAAATTTTAATAAAATGAACATACAAACCTACCGAGTAACAAAGGGAAGCAATTATTTGTGTGTATGTAAGAGCTTATCCACAGACATATGCCCATATGAGATATAAATGAATTGTTTATATTGTAGTCTTAATTTAAATCAGAGAAACACAGCCATGGCTCTCAGCAGCCGAACTCGGTAAGAGCTTTTCGCACACACACACACACACACACAATCACGCTTCATGAACGTAAATACAGTTGAACTTCGGTTTTGCGGCCCTCTATTAACATTATTATATTAACGTCTTTTGACGGGCATGCTGCTCGCTTCGTTTGACATCCTCTAAATTCCTTGATCATACCTCTTTTATCTGTGTTTCGTTTTATATACATCTGTAAACATGAATAAAGATATTATCTGTGCAGCAAAACATTAATTTGTTTTCTCTTCCAATCTTGAAGGGCGACTTTCAAAACACCAGAATACATTTCAGTAGTGCGGTTTTAATACTGTTTCGATACACAGTAACGTACTGTTTTCTTTACTTTGTAAAAAATGTCAGCAAAGCATCAACAAAACAATAACTGTAATTATACATAAAGGGACGTATGACTTTGACAATGTTAAATTGGTTACGTTTAGGAATGCATGACTTTGTTCGATTGCATTGCAAATGACGTTTTGGAATTCACCCATACACCTAAAAAAGTATAATTCAAGCTCGGTGATTCCCATTTTTTGTTACGTACTCATAAGTGTGTCCAAAAAAACAATTTTAGGGCTCAAGCAGAATTTAATAGCTTTTAGGTTAAAGTATTTTTGAGATTTTTTTCAGATTTTTCGGAAGAGAATTCGAGGTCGCTCAAGTCGAATTTTTTCCAAAATTCGGGTTAACCGATCTTTTTTAAGCTTTCTTTATAACTCTGTCAAAAACCACGATTTTCTTTACTTTTAAGGAAATAACTTAAAAGAAAAATATACTTTAAGTTTATTTCAAGTACGAATTAGGGATTGAATCAACTTAGTAATACTTGAATCAAGCGCATTTTGAGATTGATTCAGTCTAAGTTTTACTAAAATCAATCTCATTTGCAGATTATTTCAAGTTCGAATTCGGGATTGAATATGGATAATTTAAGTATTAAAAGATTGAAAATCCGTACTTGAATCAATCTTTCTGTACTTGATTCAAGAAAATCCGTACTCACCGTACTATTAATACCGCTTCGGATTGATTTGAGTACTGATGGATTGATTTCTCTTTTGATTGCGTTATACATTAAGACTTAAGACAGTCAAAATAATCTAGTGACCCATATTTTCATCTAAGCCCGATCTATATTAATAACAAATACCTTAAAAAGCTTAATTTAGATAACATTCGGAATTAATTCTTAATTAAATCCATTTAAAGATCTAACAAAAAAAAAACCATTCCCAAGCAAACAAACATACAATCAACTGAAATCAAAACATATAATTCAACAGTATAAACACGTATTTAGTAACTCTGCAAACATGAAATGTACATACAAATCTAGTATTTTCATAAATATTTGCAAAAAGGATCAATTTTACCAGTCAGCAAACAAAATGTCATTTAAGGTGAAAAGAAGAATGATAAGGGAAATCGACAACAACAAGGTTAGCAAAGTTTCATCTAAATGTCCTTTTGCAAAGGACACTAAGCCAACCCCACAGCAATCGACAACAAAAATGAATGATTACATTTAGGTATCAACCACAAAAAAAAAGGACATACATTTTCATGAGATTTACAAAATCTTAAAACAGAAAACATGAATAACATGTTTATATCAAATTTACACAGCCCTTAAACTCATCAGGATTATAAGCAACTTTAAATATGATAAAGTAGTATTGAATTGAGAGTTCAGCATTGTTTAGCACATATTTGAAAAATATATATTGATGGGAATTTAATTAAAAAAATGAAAGGATATTGAATTGTTTTTAAATGTTAAAAAAGATATGTTTAGAATTTTTCTTTTTCCAATTCAATTTATTCGCTTTTTCATAAAATTTACATTTCACTTAACTTATTTACATTTTAAATAGTTCAAGATTTTTATCTTTTTCTGCTTAATTTATAAATTTTAACAATATTTCATAAATTTATGTGTATATACATTAGACTGGTCGCATCTTGTATGGGATTTTTTTTTTAATTTAATTGTTTGCGCTGCTTAAAATATGAGGTTTGGTGTAAGAAATCATGATCTAATTTTTCAGGTCAATCCGACGGTGCCTAGCCGTGCCGGGTGGGGCCCAAAGTTCCCCATATTATAAAAAAAAAACATATTTTCCATCAGATCTTTATAGTTATACTAGTTGAAAAGCCGAAAATCAAAAATATGGCTTCGTTACGATCTTCCACAGAGAAAGTTCTTCAAGTGTGCCAAATTTCAGCTTCCTATGTCATCAGATGGCTTCAGAAAGTTGCGGAAGGAATAGGACATACATGCAAACATCCTGACATACTAAGAAATTATATATTGTATAGATAGATTAACATATGTTCGCGCTACTCAAAAACGCTTTAGCTTATTGAAAAACTAAAAAAATCGAAATTTACTTTAAGAAAGGTAAAACGTTTTTCTTATATGCGCAGTCGTTTTAGAAACATAATTTTTTTTCTGGAAAAAAAAATAATTTTTTTATTAAAATTTCGGAATTTTTGTTTTTAAAAATTCATAAAAAATTGAAAAATGCAGCTATGCTTCTAATTTTATGCAGATATATAAAAAACAACATTGCAAACAAAACAAGCTATAAATGATTAAAATCTGTAAACAACTTTTGATTTTATGTATTCACAAAAGATGTGGCGGTTTAATAAAATTCTTAAATTAATTAAAATTTTTCGTCTTTTGTGAATACATAAAATCAAAAGTTGTTAACAGATTTTAATCATTTATAGCTTGTTTTGTTTGCAATGTTGTTTTTTATATGTCTGCATAAAATTAGAAGCATAGCTGCATTTTTCATTTTTAAAAACAAAAATTCCGAAATTTTAATAAAAAAATTATTTTTTTTTTCCAGAAAAAAAAATTATGTTTCTAAAACGACTGCGCATATAAGAAAAACGTTTTACCTTTCTTAAAGTAAATTTTATTGCGGAATTTCGGTTTTTTTAGTTTTTCAATAAACTAAAGCGTTTTTGAGTTACGCGAACATATGTTGTGCAACCACCTTAATTTTAGAAATAACGGTGTATCTCGAAAACCAAAGCCAAATAAAGAAAAAAGTTTTAACTTTCTTAAAGTTAATTTTATTGCGGAATTTCGGTTTTATTTAGTTTTTCAACAAACTAAAGCGTTTTTGAGTTACGCGAACATATGTTGTGCAACCTCCTTAATTTTCGAAATAACGGTATATCTCGAAAACCAAAGCCAATATAAAAAAAAAAGTTTTAACTTTCTTAAAGTTAATTTTATTGCGGAATTTCGGTTTTTTTTAGTTTTTCAATAAACTAAAGCGTTTTTGAGTTACGCGAACATGTGTTGTGCAACCTCCTTAATTTTCGAAATAACGGTATATCTCGAAAACCAAAGCCAACATAAAGAAAAAAGTTTTAACTTTCTTAAAGTAAATTTTATTGCGGAATTTCGTTTTTTTTTAGTTTTTCATTAAGCTAAAGCGTTTTTGAGTTGCGCGAACATATGTTAATCTATCTATACAATATATAATTTCTTAGGATGTCAGGATGTTTGCATGTATGTCCTATTCTTTTCGCAACTTTCTGAAGCCATCTGATGACATAGGAAGCTGTAATTTGGCACACTTGAAGTACTATCACTGCGGAAAATCGTAACGAAGCCATATTTTTGATTTTCGGCTTTTCAACAAGTATAACTTTAAAGATCTGATAGAAAATATGTTTTTTTTTATAATATGGGGAACTTTGGGCCCCACCCGGCACGGCTAGGCACCGTCGCATTGACCTGAAAAATTAGATCATGATTTCTTACACCAAACCTCATATTTTAAGCAGCGCAAACAATTAAATTTAAAAAAAAAAAAATTGCGACCAGTCTAATATACATTGTATATACAAGAGAAATTTTATTGGAGGTAAAAATTAAGCAAAAACCTCAATTGACTATTTGTGTTTTTTAATAAAATAACTTAAACTAAACCACTTACACTCCTAACTAAGATGAGCTAACTCATTAATATGTTCATAACCAGAGCTCAAGCATCTGATATTAAAATTTTCTGTGAGTCTTATTATCCTTTCTTAAACTAATTCAATGCCGGGAACCATGGAAGATTATAAATTAACTTCAGAAACTTGTTTTGCGCTATTTGCAATTTCTGTCAATGACAGTTTGCACTTGTGGACCAAAAATTAAAAATTTTATATGAATTTTGTATTACTAATGTTCCGTCTTGAATTCCTATTTATAAAGGGATATAATATTCTAGTTCGAGTATGTGGTCTTTGAATTTCATCTTAGGGTCAACAACTCTGTGTTAGAAAACAATCTTTGCGTTTTCTAGTGAAATATATTGCCTGAGTTTTATCAGTATTAAGCATAATTTTTAATTTATTGAAATACAAATGTAATTCAGTCAAGGACCTTTAAATATTAGTTATTACGTCTGTAGCTAATATTTCGGAGCTGAGAATCGCTATGTCATCAGCAAAGATTGACAGGGCACAGTAGTACAATTGGGGAAAATCGGCTGTATATAGGTTGTAAAGAAGAGGAGACAGACAAGAACCTTGCGGCCAACCTGCTGTAAGAGAAACACATTCAGAAGAATATGAGCCGATATGATCTTGAAAAGTTGGAAGATGGAGAAAACTGTGAATGATCTTTGTAAGCTGTTTGGGAAAGTTAAAATTGATTATTTTAAAAACAAGACCGTCACGCCATACCGAGTCATCGAACCATGCCTGTTGATTTCTGGAGATTAAAGTTTTCGTTAACTAGGTTTCTTATTCTTATTAGGGCTAAAAAATCAGAGCAAGTTAAACTCTCTTTTTGGTTTAAAATGTGTTTAAACCAACAAATCTATAAATCACTAAACATATAAACCCTCTTTAAACGCATAAAGTTGGACGTTTAAACTACCAATACGGACCATATGAATTAGATAAGATTTATCGTAGTGCTGCCACATGTTATTTTTTTTGATAACATATATAACATGGGATACTGATTTATAGTTGTTGAGTTTAAACTACATATAAGTTCAAGTTAAGTTCAACTAAACCAGCGTTTAAACTATAAGTGATTTATTAGCCATTAGTGGATGAGCAGTATTATGTTCCGTGCGAAAACCAAACTGTTGGGGCGGTATAATGTTATTGGTTTCCATAAAATCTACTAATCTAATTTAAATAATTTTTTCAACCTGGAGGTTTTTTAATTGGAATGACTTTGGATTCCTTAAATTCTTGTGGAAAATAAAAAAACTTTAGGCAATAGTTCATAATGATTGTTAAGAATTTAATTCCCTTTTGGGGAAGTGCCTTTAAACATATATTGTTTACACCATCAATTCCTGGTGATTTCTTATTCTTAAACGACTTGATTATGGCAGAGATTTCTGACGTAGTTGTTGGAAAATCTTCCGAACGATTAACATTAATCGATCGAAATGATTGTAGAGTTGTTAACTAATGAATTTGTAAGGTGGTTACCAATATTTGCTGAAATGGAATGGTTCATAGCAAACGTTTGAGCCAAAATTTCACCTTTTTCTAGGTTTGTAGTGTAACGGTAACCGTTTTGTTTCAGAATGGGAATACTTTTGGACTTCTTCCTTAGTATTTTGGTTAAATTCCAAAATGGTGGAGAGCCTTTATCTAGAGTGAATAGCAAATGATGCCATGATTTTTTTCTAAATTTTTCAATCTCCTCAACTGGTCGTTTATATTCCTATATCGTTGCCAATCCCGCAATTTCTTTGTTGAATCCTATTTCTTACGAAATACGGTAGGGGTTTCCTTACATGGGAGGTATAATTCCTGGGAACACTTAATTCAATTGCACCGTTTAACCTGTTTAAAGTTTAAGATAAGACTGTCAATATGTTCACAGTTTTTGATACTGTAAGTATTTGGTAATTTAAGGTGACGATTAAAGAATCTAGCAAATCTATTCCAGTTATTGTACGAGCTATTTAAAATTACCTTTTAAATAGCTAGAGGAGTAAAGGCTTGTCTATTAGCACTTGCAGGCACGTAAGTGTGATCACTGGGATATATCATTTCAAAGAATTTTTCTTAAATATTAATTAAGTTTCCTTTTTTAAATCTTTACAGACGTATTCATAAAAAATTAAAATTGATTTGAATGTATTTTAAGAAAAATTTGTATGAAAATTTTGCCTTAAAACACATTTCAAACATGTTTTATTTTTTATGAATACGACAGTTAAGCTTTAAAGTTTAAAGCTTCAACTTTAAGGAAATGAAATTATATTGCCTTAAGCTTTGTTTACAATCACAGAAAAAATAATTCAAGAAATTTATCAAAATTACACTTTGCAAAAAAACACTCAATAAAACATATTTAATAATGAAATATTTCTTCATGTTCAATAAAAATAAAAAAAAGATTGAAATCATAGTAAAGACAGTATTTTTACAACTTTTGCCCATTTTTTAGCTCATAATTCTCATTCGCTTTGCAGTTTTAGTTGAATAATATCTTTAGTTTTTCCAAAGTAATCAGCGAAATGCGAATAGGTACTAGCTTCTTCCCCTACAATAAATTTTAATGTATTGAATATTTTATTTGTATAATGTATAAACATTTTATTTGATTTATTTAACATTTTCAACAAATTATTTTATGAAATCACGGAAACATTTTGTTGAACAAAAATTATTTTGGGCAACAACTTTTTGTATTGACTCAAAAAACTTGGTTATTGACTTAAAATTCAATAATTATACCTACAAACTTTTTTATCAATACCGCAAAAATCGTTACCGCAGAAAATTCAAAAATGTTTGCAATCAAATATGCGATTTTCGTATTCAAATATGAAAATTATTTTTTTCTGTGATGGCAGCAAAAATTTAGTTTTCTCTTCTATCTTTATTTCTTCCCAAGGTATTTCACATATTTTTCTATCATTTTTCGAACAAAACTGTAAATAAAGTTTTTTTTACAGTTGAGTCTACTTCAACTATTTAGCAACAATTAGCATAATATTTTAAATGACGTTTATTATAATTATACCCACACCACAATAGTGGAGAGGGTATTATGCATTTGTGCTGATGTGTGTAACGCCTTTAAGTATACCGATCGTCTTAGAATCACTTTCTGAGTCGAACTAACGATGTCCGTCCGGCTGGCAGGCTGGCTGTCCATGTAACCTTGTGCGCAAAGTACAGGTCGCAATTTTGGAGATAATTTGGGTCATAGGTTCTTATTGGCACAAGGACCAAGCCTATTGAAAATGGGCCGAATCGTAGGACCACGAGGGAAGATAGGGGGAAATTTCTTCCTCTTAGAAACTATCAAGCCGATTTCAATGAATTTTAAAACATAGATAGAACCATATCTTTATGGACACAAAATCTATGCATTTTTAAAAAAATAGGACCACGAGGGGCGTTAGGGGCAATTTCTGCCTCTCAAACCGATTTTAATGAAATTTTAAACAGATAGATCCATATCAGTAGGGACATATTAGCTATACAGTTTTTCAAAAATAGCACCACAACGGGAGGTAGGGGGCAATTTCTGCCTCTCACACAATTTCAAACCGATTTTCATGAAGTTTATAAACATAGATAAATCTATATTAACATGGACACATAAGCATGATGTGTTTTTAAATACTGTGGTGTAGGGTATCATATGGTCGGGCTTGACCGACTATACTTTCTTACTTGTTTTATTTAGTTTTGAATAAAAATTTTAACAAAATATCTTAAAAAATAATAATAAATTAGTAAATAAGGTACATTTACACAACGTAGACTCATTTAGGAGTGTAGACATACATGCTGCTCTATAAAAATACCCGACTTGTCGAAATTGTATTCATATCCCAGCTAGCATTTTGTAAAATTTTTAATCATAATCGAGTCCTTTTTGACTCTTCAACGCGATTAAAAAACAAGTAAGAGTGCTATATTCGGCTGTGCCGAATCTTATGTACCCTTCACCATTGTGCGAGCAGAATGCAGAGCAACTAGACAAACACTAAATAATTTTTACATATACATACATATTTACAATACTTAAAACTTCATTATAAATAAAATTTAAAAAGCGAAAACTGGTAAATATTTTTTTTAAATCATTTTTAGAACATAAAAAAAATAAAAATATTAAAGAAAAAATTTTCTTTTTAAAAAACCAAGATTCGAACCAGGGAACTCTCAGCTTCTAACTTAACACACCCCCTAGACAACTGAACCATGAAGGAACGTTAATCGAATATGATTAAAATGAAATATGGCACGTTAACTGTTCACAAAATTCAACACAGTTGAGTTGTAATTACTTTTGATGTTTTTGTTCACAACATGAAAATTTATTAAAATTGTTATTGATAATCTTTCATTCTTGACGTGGCTCGGGCTCGAACCCTGGCCGGCAGGTTACCATGACATGTTTCGATCGCAACCACTCGATCTCCTCAGATGGATTTGCCGTCTTACACTCGCAGCCATCGACGACTGCTGACGTCAATAGTCAAACATCAATCCTTAAACCAAATTGTATTTTAACATTTGGTAGATCGAAATTTGCTTTCCTGAATGATTATCCATTTTAATTGATTTTACATGTTCTTTCCTTACTTCTGTTTTTTCGTACTTTTGTCAAGAATTTTTCTTGAAGTCCAAGTACCTTTTTTTTTTTTTTTTTTTTTTGTTTTTTCATTTTGTCTTTCTCTTTTCTGTTGACCTTTTTCAGCACAACTTGAAGGACAAATGTACACATAGAGCTCGTGCCTTAGCTTTAACAATAATTAGTATTGTGGTTATTTTGTTGAACTATTTATGGTTTTTAATCCAAATTTTTAATATTTTTAATTAGGCTTAAGTTCATGAAATTTAATTTTCATTAAATTATTTTTATGAAGAAAGGAATTTTACAACATGAAAATTTATTAAAATTGTTATTGAACTATTTATGGTTTAATAGTTCAACAAAATAACCACAATACTAATTATGGCTAAATCAAGTTATCTCCTCATAAGGACCCAGAATATATATACTTTATAGGGTTTTAGAACAAATATTGTAGAAATTACAAACGGAATGACAAACGTATATATACCCTTTTCCACCTGAGATGAAGGTTATAAAAAGAATAATTTTTGGGATTTCAGTATTTTGATTATAACTCAGCCATTTTTAACCGATTTGACAGATTTATATACCGACGTGTTTAAGAAGAAATTTGCCAGTTAGTTGGGTTATAAATCTTGGACTCGGGAAGATCTAGGTACCACGCCCACTTCTCCAACCCCGCCCACATTTTGTGGGTTGGTGTGTATTTATAACTTGAATCTTTGCACCTAATTTGGAAGCTTTGGCTCTTGCCGTTCTCCAGATATACAGAAAAAAGCAATAAAAATACAACAACAACAAGTGATTTTTGGAAAAAATTAGAGGCAGTCGTGGTTTTTTGCTCATATCTCAGCCATTTGTGGACCGATCTTTCTGAATTTCAATAGCAAACAATTCCGGATATATGGTGTCTTCGGAAAATCCATTTCAACGGACAGACGGACATGGCTAAATCAAGTTCTCTCCTCATACGGACCCAGAATATATGAGGGGTATAGATGCAAAGACTGCAAAATCCACATTTATGGTTTTCGTAATAAATAGTAAAAACCTCTAGCTCAAAGTATATTCATATTTAATTATTGTATATCATGCTATTCAGTAATTAAGAACATCATGAAGATATGATGCAAGTTTTAACCAAATCGATATAGCGGTTTGGTGGCAATTATAATAATAAAATTGGAGATTGCTGTGTTTGCTCTAATCAAAAGGACATTGCTGCTTTTTTACATGGCCAAGTACTGAAAAAAATCAGTAGTTATAAAATTCTTAAACAAGGCTTAGTTTTTTCTTAATTGATTTGGAGGAACTTCATAACAACTTAGCTCCATAATTACGACTAAAGACAAAGTTATAAAATGAACAATAAAACAAACTGCTTCATATAAAAAAAAATTTGTTATATTTTTAATTTCTTTTTAGTTTTGTTTTGCAAAAAGGAAAAAAATAGCCTGCATTTTCGAAAATAGTTGAGAGAAAAAGAGCTTAACAAACTGTGATCATTGCAAAAACGACAATGTCCAATGAACATTAATTTGCATTAATTCTTAATTTTTGAACATACTTTTTTATGGGATAAAAGTGTTTCTGGTAATGTAATATTCACTAACTGGAAGCATTCAATAAATACAACTAAGAGGTATTATTAGTTACGTTTGTGAAAAAAGTGGACTTTGCAGTCTTTGCATCTATACCCCTCATATATACTTTATAGGGTCTTAGATCAATATTGTAGAAATTACAAACGGAATGTCAAACTTATATATACCCTTTTCCACCTGAGGTGAAGGGTATAATAAGAATATGCGCTCATTTTCTGATCATAAATGATACTTTTGTCGGGAGAAAATGGTACCCTACTTTATATAAAACAAAAACAATTTAACACACACATGTACACATTTTGGCTCATACATACGAATTTGACAATTAGGGTTTATGTCTGTCCGCTAAATCCTAAATAAAACCTTGTTTGTAATATTGTCACGGGCAAAATTTGTAAGCGTTTTCTTAATTGAAAATGTGAGTGGTTGCGAAACAAATTGTTGTTTTATTGTAAACACCACGTGCTATCATTGCGAACAAAGCTTTAAACGGTTTTTGTTATGCCGCTTAATGGTACCCAATTAAAAGCTCTGCTAAAGCATCGTGTTCAAAATAAATAAGTATTGACTTCGGTGAAGAGGGTGTCAGCCAAATAAGACCTTCTATTCGGCCTCTTCACTCATTATTTTTTACTACAGGGATGTTATGCTTGATTTATGTTTAAGACGTATTATTTTTGGAAGAGTGTTTTATATTCGATATTTGGCAATTTATGGTTCGGTCACAACATTTTTTAGTGATTTCTTGTTTTAAAAAACTAAAGTGGGCCAAATTTCAATACCAAAATGTAAAAAAGCACTTTAAAACAGTGTTCGAAAATAAACACTTAATATCGCTCCTTAGTGTTTGGTTCGGTACATTTGTGGAAAACACAAACGCTAAGAGTGCTTATGTAGAAAATAATTAAAAAAATAACGTTTTCCTGTTTGTCATCCATCGAACACAAAAACAATACTGTTCTTATCCAAATCAACAAAAAAATGAGAACATTTAATTCCGTTCGGTTATGTTTAAAAACCACAAACTTTATTGTGCTCGGTTTAGCTCATTTATGTTCGTTCGATTCTGTTGTGCGTAGCGCCCTTTTGGCTGTTAAAAAAAAAAGAAAATTTTGTACAAAAAAAAAAATACACATACGAAAAAAAATTAAAAAGCCAGCAAAGTAATTTTACACATACAAAACATATACACAATACACACACAAGCTAATCTTGCTGCGGTCGTTGCTAAAATTTTTGTTCATTTCTTTATCAATGTAAAAAAAAGAAACATTATAGAACATTAAAATTTGTATAATGTTTGTCTACAGTATCACTACACAGAGAAAACAGATTTGTGATCACAACCGAATTTGGCGCCAATCGAATTTCGTCGGTTGCATGTACTATCACACAATTCGGTTCCAATTACTGAAAATTTCGTTGCTTAGCATAATAGTTTTGATAGCAACATTTGAATTTTAGTACACTATCAGTCATAACAACAGTTTTTGTTGTTTCTAATAATTATTCTAATTATTAGAAACAAAATTGTGCTTATACCCGAATAAATGATAGCTGCAACTGAATTAACACATAATTGGTGTTCATAACAAGAGATTTGGTTGTCGTTATCAATATATTTTTTTTTAACCGGTCAAATGTAGTCCATAAGGGGCAAGGACTTTTCCAAAGGCAATCCCAATAAATGGAAAAATGGCTTATTTTACAGTACGATGTCCTAGGGCAGGACCATATAACCCAGCTTGCATTACAAAGGAGAAGTCTTAAAACTACTCCATGGTATACTCCAGAGGATTAGCTTTGAAATCGTTTCAAAACGAAAACATGTCGTTAAAAAACGAAGACATGTCGTTTCACTGCAAACTCTTTTTAATAATGACATGGTCCATACTTGCACTACATTGGACCAGTCCAGGATAAAAATGGATCAAGAAGTCCAATATAATTTGCAGGATATAAAAAAATAATACATAAATTCATACATACATATGTATGTACGTGTATATGTTCATACCTATAAGAATACGTAAATTACTTACCCCTATTTATTAAGTTTTTCACATTTTCCATTTTTGACCGCAAAGATATTTTTTAAATAAAATATTAAAATTTAATTTAATGTATCAAATGTTTTGACAGAAAATTTAGTAAGCAATAGGGGCTTTTAACTATTTTTTGGTTGTGAATTCCGAATAATTATATTTTCATTTGTTATACTCGAATTGAATCTATTCCAACAATCAATAATTAGCTGCAATAAATGAATAAACATTTATATCACAAAATTTATTGATGAAAGCAAATTATTGATTGCAATGACCAATATTCAGTATTGTCCTATATTAAATTCGGTTGTGATTCTAACCATTTGTACTAATTTTTAGAACTTAATTAAATTAGTTATCATAACTTATAAAGAATTGAAGGAATCATATTTCAGTTAGAACATCATTTTTATAATCAAGAGAATTCAAAATCAGTTAGAACTATACATTTTTAATAGTTGCAATAATAAATCATGTTACTTGATCAATATTTTATTACTGCAACCGTTTCCCAACCAATTTGTTTTCTGTGTATACAATTGTTCTGTTTTTTTTTAACGAAGAACAGAACACTATATAATGTTTGTTACGAGCGGTATTAAGGGTTGTGTTCGTCTACACAAACACTGAAAAAATAGAACGCTAAATAATGTTCTGTTAATTTTGGAACACTGCTTTTAAACGCCGAAATAGCTACTAAAGTGCTTTTAGGAAGTCGGCTTTATATGTGATCATATTTTAAATTATTGACCGATCATCGCAAAAGTTGTTTGATCTCGCGAAACTAGGCTTGACCAAATTTTACCACAATTACATTATTTTTCACAGTTTTAGACGTGTTTAAGTATAAGTGGGCTTTATATGGAATCTAGTGTTATTTCTAGCCATGAAAATTGAAATTTCAATTTCAATTATACATTTTAGTTCATTTCATAACAATTTTTATTAAATCTAAGAAATAACTTGAATAATAAAATATACATAGATTTTTTTGTAATATTTTTTTTTTGTTGTATCGATTAAGACATTGTTTAAAATTGCAAATTTCTTAGTAATTTTTTTAATCACAATTGAAAATATTTGAAAGCAGAGATTTCATAATTTTGGGAATAAACAAATCGTTCGGATTCTAAAAAAAACCCACAACCGAATCGATCGGAATTGCAAATACGGAATAAAAACCATTCCGATCAAAATATGTGTCATGCCTGATAGATTTTTTTAGTAATCAATGTAATGATTTTGGTAATAGGTGCCAAATTAACAAATTGTTTGCTTTATTCTACGAATTTGCTAATTGAAAAGAAATTTTAATTTTTTTTTTGTGTAGAATAATGATTTTAGATTATTTATTTAAACTGGATCCTTGTGAGCAGCTGAGTAAATTTGACGATTTCCGTCCTTCGAGTTCTCTGTCTGTTTGTTGGTGGAAATGAGTTTGCCGAAGACCCAGATATAATGGGGACTAGGTTGATATACATATGTATGTCTATATCACATATGGGCACTTCAAAGATTGTAAACGGGACATTCGCACACGTTTAAATTGACAAAACTGTAAAAAATAACCTGATTTTCATTTTTTAAATTAATGATTCTTTTACCTCTCAATTAGCTCTTTAATTTCCGCAAATGAAATTTTTCGCTTACTGTCGTGGTTTACGAGATAATTGCAAAAAACCAGTGCTTGTAAACGGGACAAAAAACGGAAGTGGGTTTTAAGGGGTAACCGTTTAAACAGTGATTTCTGCGAAACCTGACACAATATTTTATTGGGATTAATTTTAAAATGTTGCGTACTAATGTGCCCTAAAAATGGGTTCGATTTCAAAATAAGATATGAATTACATTTTTTTAAATAAATTGTTAAAGAAAATGTAAACGGGACATTGTAAACGGGACAATTTTTCCACCATGATTTAAAATTTTTTTATGTTGCTATTTATAATCCTTTATATAAGAAACTTAATAAAAAATGTTTTTCAGATCATAAATATGCCTTAGATTAGAGTATTGTTGTTCCAAATGCATATTTTCTAATATACACAAGTATGTGCTAAAAGTTGTAGTACTTCGTTTACCATTTATCTTTTTTTTCGAATCAATTAATTTATAGGCATATATTAAAAAAATATAAGCAATTCTCTAAATTAATCTTGAAAAGAAAAATTTTTTTTTCCATTTTTTGTGGTTGACGTTTTTTTGGAAATAGCCATATAGTTCAAAAAAGTTTGCAATTGAAATTAGCAAAATGTTGAAGACATCTTTGAATTTATAAACTTTCTTTTTTTTCACTCCCACCTCAAATTAGCACTTAGAATAAATGTAAAATTTAATAAATTTAATAAAAATGAATTGAATTGAAAAAAAAAATAAACTTAGTAGATTGTTATCTTTGAAGCCTCAATATGACTTAAGCCTAGTTCGCTTTTCAAATTTGTTTAATATGTTTAGCAAAAATTCGCGATCTTAGGACAACAAGGTTCAACCTTAAATGAAGCTTGGGTGCAAATAGAACCTTGTTGTCCTTAGGTTGCGAATTACTATTCCATACGAAAAATTTGACATTTATCCATATTACCTATCTCACGAGTTTGCACAATTTGACGTTTTTATTTCTTCAAAGTATGCGACATTGTTTTGCGTTTGTAAACAAAACCCAAATGTATACAAAAAAGTATTTATTTAATAAAAATTTAATAATAACAAGTAAGAAAGTATAGTCGGTCAAGCCCGACCTTATGATACCCTACACCACAGTATTTAAAAACACATCATGCTTATGTGTCCATGTAAATATGGATTTATCTATGTTTATAAACTTCATGAAAATCGGTTTGAAAGTTTGTGAGAGGCAGAAATTGCCCCCTGCTACCCCTTGTAGTCCTTTTTTTTTAAACTGTATAGCTAATGTGTCCCTATAGATATGGATCTATCTTTGTTTTAAATTTCATTCAAATGGGTTTGAGAGGCAGAAATTGCCCCTATCTCCCTCGTGGTCCGATTTTTTTAAAAATTTATACATTTTGTGTCCATATAGATATGGTTCTATCTAGGATTTATATTTCATTAAAATCGGTTTGATAGTTTCTGAGAGGAAGAAATTTCCCCCTATCTTTTATCTCCAAAATTGACAGCCAGCCAGCCAGCCGGACGGACATCGTTCGTTCGACTCAGAAAGTGATTCTGAGTAGATCGGTATACTTTAAGGTGGGTCCAGGACCACTATTTTAAGGCGTTACACACATCAGCACAAATGCATAATACCCTCTCCACTATTGTGGTGTGGGTATAAAAATAAAAAGTAAATATGGATGAAAAACTGTTATCGATTTGTGTTATTTAAATTTTTTATACTTTTTTCCTTTTGCTTAACGTGAAATAACCGCAGCTTATATTATTTCGCAGTTGTAAAAAATGTTGCCAGAAACATTTCGCAACTTTTTTATAAAATGAACAGAGAACAACTCTATCAACACTATTTGATAGAAATTACGCACAAGTTTTTTCATATGAGTTTTGAAAGTATTTCACGTGAAATGTTGAACAGAGTATCAGGCTTTACATAACATTTTAGCGGTTCGATTTAAAAGGAAACATTTTGAAAAATGTCCATTTTAAAAAACACAGATCTTTTAGAACCCCAGACAATTAGCGGATAAAAAGTAAGAGCACAAAGAATACTTCTTGAAAGAGTGGCGTCAGTCAGTTATTTAACAACCGATCCTCTTCTTAGGTCGAGCTAAACTACTATTTCAAGTATAAAAGAAAATTTTTTAAATCAGTTTAAAAAAAAAGTCATGATTTAAAGAGTATCGCAAAAACGAAGTGGTCTAGAAACAATTTAAGTTGTTTCGTAATACGTCCAAAGCAACACCTGAAAACCCCCCACTTTTTCTAATAAAAAAATTTTAATTTCCATAAAATATATTAATTAAAGATTTGTTATAAAAGTTAAAATCGCCTTCTTTTAAAATCCCTTAATCCGAGTAAATAAATAGAAAATGAAGGTAATGGGTTTAATTGCCTTCTTTGTTCTAACTTGAAGTATACAAACATATTTGATTAAGAAAAAAACTATGTATGTATTTATTTATGTATGTACATACATATGTATATGTATTCCATATGAAATACTTATAACGACCAACTTCTGGCGCCTTAATTGGCTGTTGATATTAAAACCGAACACAAACAAGAACAGCAACGAACACAAACAAAAAGTTAAACTAATAAAAGAAAAATACATTTGGAATAATTCAAGACATCTTGTGTGTGTTTGCGAGCCAACTTTTTGCCTTCAAGCCAATGCCATTTGTTTAAAAAGAAGTATAAACAGAAAAATAACTAACAACGAAGGACTTAAAGTCAAAAAGGACAACATAATTATAGTTAAAAAAGAACAACAATTGACAGTAAATGAAAGTTTAAAAAAACAAGTAAGAGTATACAGCCCAATTATGAAGAAAAATAAATAAATAAATGTATTTTTTGCCACGCCCACTTCTGCAATCCCGCTTACATTTTTTCAAACGTTGCGTATTAATAACCAAGATTCTTGTACCTAATTTGGAAACTTTAGCTCTTGTCGTTCTCCAGATATACAGCCCAATTATGAAGAAAAATAAATAAATAAATGTATTTTTTGCCACGCCCACTTCTGCAATCCCGCTTACACTTTTTCAAACGTTGCGTATTAATAACCAAGATTCTTGTACCTAATTTGGAAACTTTAGCTCTTGTCGTTCTCCAGATATACAGCCCAATTATGAAGAAAAATAAATAAATAAATGTATTTTTTGCCACGCCCACTTCTGCAATCCCGCTTACATTTTTTCAAACGTTGCGTATTAATAACCAAGATTCTTGTACCTAGTTTGGAAACTTTAGCTCTTGTCGTTCTCCAGATATACAGCCCAATTATGAAGAAAAATTCCCCAGGAGTTTTCGCCCTTTTCCCATTTTTTCCTATGTAGTTTCAATTGTAAAAATGGGAAAAGGGAAAAAACTCCCGGAGAATTTTTAGTCATAATTGGGCTGATACAGAAATCTTAATGTCTTTGTATGGAACTTGCCACACCCATTTGTCCAACCTCGCCCAAATTTTGTAGGATCTTGGGAATCGATAACCAAGATGCCTGTACCTAAATTGGAAAATTTGACTTTTGCAGTTCTCCAGATATACAGAAATCTTTAATGTCTTTGTATGAGAAGTGCCACGCCCACTTCTCCAATCCCGTCCACATTTTGTCGGATATTGTGTATTGATAACCAAGATGCTTGTAACTAATTTCGAAACTTTGGCTCTTGCCGTTCTCTAGATATACAGAAATCGTAATGTATTTGCATGTGAAGTGCCACGCCCACTTGTTCAATCTCGCCCATATTTTTAAGGATGTTGTGTGTTAATAACCCAGCTATGTGTACCAAATTTGGACAATATTTCTCTAACCGTTTTTAAGGTATAAAAAAAAATTTTTTGTTTTACGCCCACTTCTCAAATCCCGCCCACATTTTGTGGGATGTTGGCTAAAGTTAACCGAGATGTTCGTACCTACCTTGGAAACTTTGGCTCTTTCTGTTTTCCAGATAAAAAGAAATGTATGTGTTTGTATAGGACGTGCTAATTAGGCCCACTTGCCTAATCTCGCCATTTTTTAGAAAGGTTGTGTATCGATTACTAACATGTTTGCACGTAATTTTGAAACTTTGGCTCTTGCCGTTCTCCAGATATACAGAAAACAGAAATAAAAAACAACAACAAAAAGGGATTGATGGGTAAAATTTGAAGTTTTTGCTCATATCTCAGTCATTTAAGGACCGATCCGGCAGAATTTTAATAGCAAGCTTTAAAATTTCCTTTATTACACTGAACAACAAAATTCGAGTCATCGCCGCCAGCCTCAACACTTGCAACGCGAAATGAAAGTAGTCTACTAGTCTTTTCATAGAATATATTAACCCTCTAACACTAATTTAAAGGGGTCATTGTTGTCCTTTTATTTAATTGCTACCCTAAAACGGCACGTTAAAGGGTTAAAATGTTTTTTGCATCGAATTTCACTAGGGGTCTTTTAAGACCAAAAAATCGTGCAATGTATGTAAAACGGATTTTCGAAAAATTAAAAAAAATTCAAGGCCCGGAATTTCGAAACCCCGTTTTACATACATTGCACGATTTTTAGGGTAGAAAGTAAAAAAGGACAAAAATTACCCCTTAAAATTAGTGTTAGATAATATAGTCTATGAAAAGAATAGCCATACAATTCTACTGAAGACATCTAAAATAGTCTTTTAGGTCAGAAGTACATTTAGTATATTTGTTTGACTTGTGCCAAACGTCTTTTCAAGAAATTCAAATGTTAATTCCCGAAATTTCGAGAATTCGTTTTAGATACATTGCACGAACTTTTGGTCTTTGAAGACCCCTAGTGAAATGTTATGCATAAAATATTCGTAGAACATTTTAACCCTTAAAAGTGCCGTTTTAGTATACTTTTGTGAAAGAGTTAGGAAAAAGGACAAAAATTACCCCTTCAAATGAGAGTTAGAGGGTTAATAAATTCTAAGAAAAGAATCGCCATAAATTATTTTTTAGCTAAGAAGAACATTTAGTATATTTTTTTGACTTATACCAAACGCCTTTTTAAAACCCTTTGGCAGATTTGCGTTGCATGTGTTGAGGCTGGTTTTTTTTGTTGCACAGTGTTATTTCTGGGGTCGCATTTCTACATACACACTGACACTGGTTCGAAGCAAAAGCGTTTGCTGTGATAAATTTATTTCATGTTCTCAAATGTTAATACTTTTTAATACAAACAACATGTAAAATAAAATTGCATTACATAGCAGATGACACAGAAGATTTTGATTCTAAAGTTCTTGAAATGATAAACATTAACGCATAATTATTTTTCTTGTGCTTTTTTACGTTATTCTTTTTATATACATGTGTATGTTGAACTCAAAGTACACATAAAATTAGTTTTAATAATATGTATTACACAAATGAATTGCATTAAATACATAAATGTAGGCATATTATTTCTTTGACATAATATTATTTTATTTTTATGGATTTTCGGGGATAAGAAAATAGCTATTTCGGGAATTTTGGGGGATGTAAAATCGCAAATTGGGGATAATGTATAAAATATAACTAGGATCACTTTTGTTTCGAGATATTGTAAGAGATGAGTCTACATGGTGTGCTGTATTTATACCTTATTTTAGGTTTCTAGCAATTTCTTGATCCAAAACTAAGAAGACACAACCTTTTTTTTTTTTTTTTTTTTTTGTTCATTATTTATTTATTGAATCTTCATATATTAAATATGAACTAACAATAATTAATCAAATCTTAACCTAATGCTTTATTTTATGTCCTGCCAGTGCCAGACAAAAATTTTCTTCATCACGGGTTCTGTTCACATATGTAGGTGTTTATCGCTCATCTTAATGGGTAAGTGCAACTCTAGCCTTTTCAAATATTTTACCGCATACTTCGTAATAATAGTCCTTACCAGTGGCACATTGAGATCCTTGTGGATATTTGAGTTTTTAACATACCAAGGGGCAGCTGTAATTATTCGAAGAAGTTTATTTTGGCGCCTTTGAATTTTTTCGATATTTGAGGCCGAGGCAGTGCCCCATAGTTGAATACCGTAGCACCATATTGGCTTTAAAATAACGTTGTAAAGTAGTAGTTTGCAGTCGAGACTAAGAACAGAATTTCTTCCAATAAGCCAGTTAATTTGAATTGCTTTTAGTTTCATTTGGGTTAATTTTGCTTCTATATGGCATTTCCATGTTAAACGCCGATCTAGATGAATACCGAGATATTTGACATGCGATTGTTGAGGCACTAGTTGATTATTGATTTTAATAGGGGGACATGTTTCCCGACGCAAGGTAAATGTTATATGTACGCATTTTTGCTCATTGACCTTTATTCTCCATTGTTTAAACCACAGTTCTAGTTGAAATATATGATTCTGCAGGTATCGAGATGCTTCACGACTGTTCTCGTGTACGCTTAGAAAAGCTGTATCATCAGCAAAAGTTGAGGTTAGGGTGTGATTGTTTGTTGGCATGTCCGAGGTATATATAAGGTAAAAAAGTGGGCCCAGGATGCTTCCCTGAGGGACTCCAGCTTCAATTGGCTGAGGAGAACTTAAAAAATCGCCTTCTTTAATAATAAATTTTCGACCGACAAGGTAGCTTTCTAACAGCTTGTGTGTATTAACTGGTAGGTTTAGCTTCAACTTATGTAACAAACCTACATGCCAGACTTTGTCAAAAGCTTGAGAAACATCTATGAAAAGAGCGGAGCAATATTTTCTTTCTTCAAAGGCTTTTCTTATGGCGTTTACTATCCGATGGGTTTGTTCAATTGTGCTATGCTCTCTTCTGAAGCCGAATTGATGATGGGGTATACACCCATTGTCATTTAAAATTTGGGTTAATTTTGACGCTAAGAGCTTCTCAAACAGCTTTGATATATTAGATAATAAGCTAATAGGCCTATATGACTCAACTTTTGTGTGATCTTTTCCTGGCTTTGGTATCATCGTTATTAAGGAGACCTTCCATTCTTCAAGTCGTAAAATTGCATTAAAAATATAAAGAATAATTTTCTTTGCATTAAAAATATAAAGAATAATTTTCTTTGCTATGCGAGGTAGCTCCAAAAGCATTTTGTTACTGATTTTATCAATACCAGGTGCCTTCTTGGTGTTTAATTCACAAATAGCCCTTTCTAATTCCCTTATCTCAAATCTTAGGGGGATAGCTGCTCTAACATTAACAGGCGGCAACTCGTGCGCTGTATCGTCAGGTATATTTTGGGTAAATACGTTTTTCAAATGATTTACAAACAGGTTTCCTTTTTCATTATCATTTCTTGCCCAACTTCCATTCAAGTTTCTTAATGGTGGTTTCGAGATAACTGGTCTTTTGAGGTTTCTAACTGCCCGCCATAATGAGTAGCCTGATTGTGGAGTTGCATCCAAGTCCTTAAGATATTTTTCTACGGAAGCCGTTTTCTGAGTCTGCAGTAATTTTCTTAGCCTTTTTGTACACTCTTTTAATTCATTTTTAAGTTGAGGGGATCTTTGCAGTTGCCATTCTCTTCGCACTCTCTTTTTTTCATTCAAGAGGCGCTCGACATCTGCAAAATATATTTTGTTATAATTGGTTTTTTGAGGGTTTTGCTGGAATGTTGAACAGCTAGTTTAAGATAACTGTCAAAATTGACAATAGAGAGATCCACATTTTCCGGTGTGCTAAGCGGAATATTTTCTGTGCAATGGGTACTGAGATATTTTTTATATTTTAACCAGTTTATTTGTGTAGCTGTTGTCGCTATGTAACCAAAGGGAGATACGATTCTATTGGTGTTTGTTATAGTAACTATTGTAGGTGTGTGATCAGAGGATAATTCTAACGAAGGTTCAACTTGAATCGTTTCTGTGGGGATGTTTTTAACCACTCCGAAATCGATGACATCTGGAATTTTTTGCGGATCAGCAGGCCAATATGTTGGTTGTCCGCTCACGACGACATTTAAATTCATTTTAGAGATTGTATTATACAAAACACGACCCTTTGGTGTTATTAGTCGTGAACCCCAGAAGGTATGTTTAGCGTTATAATCGCCAGCAGCCAGGAAACAGGGCCCCAATGACTTATAATATTTATAATATTGGCTTTCTGATATTGCAAATCTAGGTGGTGAGTATAAGGATGAGATTACTATGTTTCGATTCAGCTCTTTAATACAAATGTTCGTTGCTTGGAGATAATCTTCACGATGATCACACATCAGGTAGTGTTTGATTCGGGTTTTTATCAAAATGGCAGAACCTCCACAAGCTCTATCTCGAGGGTCCTTGGTATCATATAGTGTATAACCATTGATTTTAAACGTATTTCTTGAGGTCAAATGAGTTTCAGAAACCATCATGACATCAATTTGTTTATTTTTAAGAAAGTATTCTAATTCATTTTTATGTTGGCGGATGCCGTTTGCGATCCAAAAACAAATTTTTAAACAGTTCATGGTTTGTTGAGTACAGCTTGCAATAACATCGATTGCATTCTAAGGATCTCCTGCATCATATTACCCATTGTGTTTGTAAAATTATTTACTGTTTGCACTAAAGTTTCCATGGTTTTTTCTAGACGACTTAAATTAGAAACTGGAGTTTCATCATTACTTGGCGAAGCACCTTGCATTGGCACATGGTTTGATTTTAGGACGTTAGCATAAGAGGTTCTGTTATTACGAGGCTGCGGAGCCTGAGTGTCATTAGTGTTTGCTTGATTTGGTACCTGCATTTGAGGGGGATTAGTTTTCGGTCCAGCCGACTGCTTGACGATAGTATATACAGGACATCCTCTATAATTGGCAGTGTGATTGCCGCCACAGTTGCTACATTTTTTTACATTGGGGTCATTTTTAGACTTATCGCACTGGACTGTACCATGTAATTCACCACATACTACGCAAACAGGGGGTAAATAGCAGTAGGCCTTAGTATGACCAAATTCTTGGCAGTTGAGACATTGAACGGGACCATTTCTTTTGTGCGGCTCCTCTATAGTTATTCTTGTAAATAGGGTGCGTTTCATTTTTTTTAAGCTTAACGTCGCCAGGTTCTAGCTCCACTCGAAATAGTGGTTGGGGATTTTTTCCCCTATTTTTGATATTTGTAACGTTTTTTATTTTAAAGCCTTTCTCTTCCAAAAAGGTTTTAATTTCTTCAGGGTCCACGCTCGAGTCTATGCCCTTGATCACTACCTGAAGGCCTTTGCTGCTCTTCAGCTGATATGTATAAAAGCTTTTTTTAAGGGATTCAAATTGGTTTGTTAGTTTGCGAAAATCATTCTCATGATTAACCTGTATTTTTGTCTCGTTTATATTACCACGCTTGATTGCCGCTACGTAAAAAGAATTTTCACCTATTACCGAGATCACGCTCTTTATTAACTCACTTGAGTTTTGCTCCCTAAGATATATTGGGGGTGGCTTAGAAGATTTTATGACGGTTGGTGCCTCTGGGGATTCGTCCTCAAGAATTGCAAAACGGTTTTGTGAATTTATTCTATCAAAAGATGTTACTTTTGAGGCCGAAGCAACTGCTGAAGAGGTAGGGCTGCGACCCCGTTTAAGCACTGTTATATACCTGTCCATACCAACTTGTATTTGAGGCTTTTGACAATTTTTCACTAAAGGGTTCTCCATTGCGTCTGTATTTGAGTTTATGGTATCATTTCTTACTAAGATTGTTTTTTCCGCCGCGGTAATACTTGCGGACGCTACAACACTTGTCCCCAAAGACAGATTAATATTTTTTAATGTATCACTATCCACCGTTTTTGTGAACACCGAGGGTGAAAGAGAACGTGTTCACACGCAGAGAAAAAATATGGTTGGGCATGGTTACGGCAACAACACTATGTTTAATGTAACAATATATTGTTGTCGTACACAAATAATTGTTATTTTTATTTTATATCAACAATATTATAGTTACTGTAAACATATCAATGTTTATCGCAATTATGAATTTGAGTATTGTTGACCGAAAAATAATTATTTTTCTAACAACTTAATTATAATAACTTTCTAAACATATTATATTTCTCACAACCATATCATGATATTTAATAGCCATAACATGATAACTTTCTATACAATTAACATATTATGTTAAAGATGCAATCAAACTATTTTTACTCTAATCATATTATGTTAGCGCCATTTGTAAAATAATTTTGAAGAAGTTGTGTCGTTTTTTTTATTTGTGAGCGGTTAAACAATTAAAAGATAAAATTCCATTAAAAAAATAAGTTTAAAGAAAGTTAAAAATTAAAATATAAGCGGAGTTCATTCAAGTTTTAGTGATGTAATAGTGCAAATGCAAAATATCATAGTTTTTTTGTCAAATCCAACAACAATACATACAGAGATTTCGTTATATTTTATAAAAGTGCTACGATATTTCTGTGGTTTTCATGGGCAACCGCGTATGTCTTAAAACAAATTGTTCAGGAAAGCCGAAAAACCATTCCAGATCAAACTATGGGCTAGGTATTGCACATTTTAAACTTTGTTATTACGTTAAAAAATAGGAATTGATCCATCTTTTTTCAAAAAAATGTAAAGAGCGTTCAAAATTAAGCAATATGGCATCAACATCTTAAAATCGAAAAAATAGAGACACGCGGTTGCCCATGAAAACCACAGATTTTTCATTTGCTCTTCTTATATTGAACTCCGCTATTTGATTAACATTAAGACAAATTGTAAAAAGCCACAAAATAAAAAATCGATTCAAAAATATTTAAATTTATGTTGTATTTTTATGACAGCTATGAAAGGTGCTGTATCATAATATGATTACTTTTAAATTTATTATGATTAACATGATGATAATATGATTACTTCTTAGCTTATTATAAGTAACATGACAATAATATGATTAATTTCTTAGCTTATTATGATTAACATGACAATAATTTGATTACTTCTTAACTTAGTATGATTAACAGAATAATAATATGATTAAGGGAAAAATATTATGATGTAATAGTTCGTGTATATTTAGTCATAATATGATTCAGTAATAATCTTAATATGTTGACTACAATCATAATTCTTCTCATAATATGTTGCTCTTAGAATATGATTACCACAACCATGTTTTTTCTTTGCGTGCAAATAATAGGCTTAGCCGTTAGATAGTTAATATTGTTTTGTTTTATTTATTTCAGCATTATTTTCGTTTGCCTGAACGGTCACATAAACATTTCTTTCATTTTGCCTTAGCGTTGTTTCACTGTTCTTACACTTATAAAATTATTACAGTAACTGATTGTAGGTTATTAAATTCGTTTTCGGTACTGTTAAAATTGAATAAAAATATAGTTATTTTACGAATAAATTTATTTTTCAACATTTATGTTTGTTATTAAAAAAACAAACTACCAAAAAATAATGTTTTCCGTATTTTTTTTTTGTTAATTTGTTTGATTTTTATCGGTTAAAATATATTTTTTAAAAGTAAAAACTATTCAATTTTAACGAATATGATGTTCAATAAATAAAAAACTTAGAAATTACTGAAAAAATCATTTGTTTTAAATGAAATGTAAATGATCCGTTTTTTAAATGAATTTTAATTTGTTTCAAATGAATTTTCGTTTGAATTTAACTACATAATATTTTGAGTGTACTCATGCAAAGAGTTGTTTTTGTTTTTCACCGTTTGCTGTGCTTTAAATATTTGTATTATTTATTGTTTTTACAACAACACCAAAAAAAATGTTTTTGTTGAGAGTATGTATGCATACACATGTATGAACATTAATACGTATGTATATATTTTTACTATTTTTCTTTATTTAATTTTATCGTTTGAATTGTTCACTATTATGTTAAATAATTTAAATAACAAAATATATAATTTATTTTTAAGCGTCCATTCGCTGCGTATATTACAAAATCAAATATGATTAATTAATAGTTCAAAACGTATGCGGGGTTAAAAATACACGTCTGTATCACAACAAAGCACAAACCGAACAATCGAAAGCGGTGAGTTTAACCGAAGACACAACCTAAAGTAACTTTAGAAACAATGGCCCATATTCATTGTCAAAAATAAAGTCGACTTTAAGTTAAAACCGGCTTTAAATGGATGTCAACAACATTGTTTTAAAGTATACTTTAGAAAAACTCGACTTTATATGAATATGGGCCAATGTGTTAAATCGAATTTAAAGTGCACATATTGTTTCCAAAATAAATTTAGCTAAGAATATTATTTTGTTTGGTATCTTCTTAGTTTTGGATGTTTTTGTAAGGCAATTATGTACGCTACTAGCAGACTCGGCTAACGTTGTTTGCCATATAACTTATTTATATCAGATGTTACAGTGTCTGCATGCCAAATTTTAAGAAAACCGGTTGATTAGTTAAGAAGATATTGGAAGGGGGAGCTTTTACTCCTCTTGTCCTATTTCACGCCCTAAAAAAATGCAAATTATAGACTATAGTTCCTTCCAGATGTTATACTATTTGCCTGCCAAATTTCAAGAAAATCGGTTGATTAGTTAAGAAGTTATAGGGAGGGGGAGCTTTTACCCTTCTTGTCCTATTTCACGATCTGTTCCCTATTTTCTTTCAGATGGTTCAACGTCTGCATGCCAAATTTTAAGAAAACAGGTTGATTAGTTAAGAAGATAAAGGGAGGGGGAGCTTCTACCTCTTTTGCCCTGTTTACGCCCAATAGCGATATGAAATATACGATATATTCTCATACCTAACAAGTACACATAATAATTTTATATACAATATAGATTGTAGTACAGGTTACCAGGTAGTAAAAAACGTAAGAAGATTGTGAATTGCAGGCATTATGGGGAGGGAACACACGAGTTGAAACACCGAGAGATGTTAGAAGGACAATTTTAAATTTCCGAAATGCTTTTTGAATTCAATGAAGAAAGTCACTTTTGCATTAAATTATTACTGGCGATGATAAGCGGATTTATCACGACAACCCTTAGTGCCAGAAATCGTATGTGAAGCCCGATCTACCCGCCGAATCAACGGCGAAGTCGAATTGCCATGGTGCTAAGGTAATACTCTGGGTTTGACAGGACAATAATGTTTCCATCTTTGGGGCCATACGATCACACGGAAACTGTACCGAATACAATTGAACCGTTAAGAGTGGAATATGTGACCAAACATAAAGCCATATTATCAGGCCTGTTCGGAAAATTGCTTAAACTCAAATCACGTGATCTTAAAACACATGTGCCTTTTAAAATACGACGTGTGATATATTGGTGGTCCGTTTTTTTGTGTTTCGGTGTGATATTCAATTGCCAAAAGCCCACCGAGAACCACAAAAACGGTATGACTTTTAGAACGCCAAAAAATCACAAGTGTGATTTTAAAAGCACGTGATTTGAAATAAAGTGATTTTCAAAACACGCCCGTATCCCATCATTGAAACTTTCGGCCACATAATTCTAGACCAGTTAAAAAGAGATAAAAAAAAGTGGTTAAGAAGTTTTATTTCTATCGATGCAGAACGCTTTCACTGTTATAAGCTCTACTTCAGAATGGCGTATAAGAAATCAACAATACTTGTTCTTGGCCTCAAAAAATATTTAAATTTTTTTTTGCGCTTATACCATATGTTGGCAAGTAACACATGAGGGAAACGTTACACAATAAACGCTAAACAACCAATATTGTAAGAAAGTAGAGAAATATTTTTTCACAAACATAACCTAAATTTAAACATTTCCTTTTGAATTATTTTTATATTATTTGCCATAAACTAAATTATCTTAATGTAAAATGTCAACATTAGATAAGTAGCATTTGTGTTAAAACACCCACAATATCTTAATACGTGTCAGTTTTTTTCTTCAAATCGTCTGAGTACAATATCCTCTTGACATTTGCCCCCTAAGAAAAAAATAAGAAAAGAACTTTACGTTCACCACCACTTTTAATATAGCAATTAAAGTTACAGCATCAAAAGCATATGGTGTTAATGTCCATTATATCATTGTAAAAAGAAAATAATAATCATAATAAAAAGTACCAGTTGGGTATGCCATGTCATAATAGAAGAAAATAATAATAATAAAAAACATCATTTAGAAATAACTCAAATACCAAACTAAATCCAAAGTTAATACCTCTTTATACGTCCGTATGTACATACTTGTAACGTTTCTAGTTGGTTGAAAAGCGAAATCAACATTATAAAAAAGTAGTAATAGCAACAATTATATAAAAAGAGGCAAAAGGGCAGAGATTTATCTAACAATGGGTTTTAAAGGGTGGTTCGAGGGGGGAGAGACAGAAATTATGCTCTCTTCCCCTCTCACCTATAAACTCAAGACTTTTTGCAAGAAAACTTTCACAGTCTGAACCAAGACCAAGTGCCAGTTTACCAATGGCGAATAATGTGGTAGAATAAAAGTTTTAAAACTAAAGCAAATGTCATGGCATTTTAGCGAAATTTATGTAGTTAAACTTCGAATTCGATTGCCAAGACAGATTCACAGTTTTCCAAATCATTTAAAACAAGTAAAACTGACCGATTCAGATGTGCCGATTCTTATATACCCTTCACCATAGTATTGAAAAGTCATATGTTCTCTAGCTAAAAAATATATGGGCAACTATTTATATGGGGATCAAGAGAAAATTGGACCGATTTGGCTAATTTTCGATATTCAATTATCAATATTTTTAAGAAATATCGAAGCCAAATTTGATCCTACCAATTCATATGTTAAAGGTGGTATTGCGCCAAAACCTTTATTTCATAAACTGATTTGTTAATTTTAAAATTAAAAATAAAGTTTATACATCGTATAAAAAAACTTGAAAAAGTTAAGGTTTATGTGTAAACTGTAGAGATTTAAGAGTCATATCTTAGTCATTGGTGGACCGATCTTGCTAAATTTCATTAGCAAATTATTTAGACTACAAGCACCATAGTATTAGGGATGTTCAGAAACTCCATTTCAACGCACACACAGTCCGACAGACATCGTTCATTTCACTACTACTCTTCCACTAACTAGGAACCATTAAATATATTCTTTACAATGTATAAGATCATTATTGTGGAAATTATAAGCAGAATGATAAATTTATGAATGTATACCCTTTTCACCTTTGGTAAAGGGTAATACAATATTCAAAGTTGACGAATATTTTCTTCTAAAAACAAAAATGTCAAATCTTCTGATTTTAACCCTAGAACCCTACATAGGGTGCTCACTACAAGTTATTTAAAGTCGTGTTATGCTGTGTGTGTGTTGTTAGGGTTTCATCCCTGCAAATTAAATTGGACCCCCTGATCCATTTTGATAAAATAGACTACTCCATGGACTGGTCCGATGTAATTCAAGTATGGACCATGTCATTGTTAAAAAGTGTTTGCAGTGCGACATGTCTTCGTTTTTTAATGACATGCTTTCGTTTTTAAACGATTTCAAAACTAGTCCTCTTGAGTATACCATGGAGTAGTTTTAAAACTACTCCTTAGTGGTCCTAGGACATCGTAATGTTAAATAGACCAGGTTTTTTCCATACGTTTGGGTTAGTTTTGGAATAGTCCTGGTCCCTTGTGGACTACTCTTTACACGCGTGTTTGGACTGGTCCTATTGTTTGCAGGGATGTATTCCCTTACTATAATATTTCATCAGTTGTCAAACACTTTCTTAATGGACAAGTAGTTTAAATAATTAGTTCTGGGCAGGGACCGTAAAATTTTTTCCTTTTTTCTAAAAAGTCAGAGCATAACAGTTATTTTTTTTTTTTTTTTTTGAGCAAAAATAACAACAAAAGTTATTTTTTGATTTTTATTTTTTCGAGTTATTTTTAGGAGTTATATTTTTATTTTTAAAATAAAGCTTCAATCTCTTTAAAGATTGCTTTTCATGAATTGCAAATATAAGTCAAATGTCGACTAAAAGTACTTTTGTCTAAATAAAAAAAGTTATGTAAGTATTGTTTTAATTAACTAAATTTTTAGTTAAAAAAAAAAAAACATAAATAAATCCCAGAAATCCCGCATTAAATTCCCTGGAAAGCGAATGTTAAAAATAAATGAAATCCCGGAAAGAAAAACTCTATTTGTATTAAAGAAACAATTATTAAACAAGAAAATAAAAAACAAACTAACAACAGTGTTGGCTAGAATAATGAAAATTATATTAAATAAATTTCAAATAAGCAAAACGTAGTAACTGAATGGCGCCAGCAAGGATTATAACCATGTTAATGTTATTGAGATTAAATGGCTGTAATTTTAAATTATACCAAATGAAAACAAAAAAACAACAAAAATAAAAATAAAAATGACAATTTTCTATGGGTGGTAACAATTGGGATGATATATTACAAGTACGATGAAAACAAATTAATAAAATTCAAAGGTTAGAGGATGCAGGGAGCAATACTTCGAGGGAACAGTATTTCCTTAGCAATTTTTGAACCTTTGTCAAAGAAGTAAAAATCTATTTCTTAAATCTAAATATATATATGATAATATATTATAACTGAATTTTTTTGTCTAATTAGTAGCTTTTATTAACCATAAAAGGCTCTAAGGGCCCAGTTATGTGATTAAAGAAAATAAAATTAAATAAATATACCCTTACAACACCCAGCGAAAAAACATTTTTCAACATGGTCGCCTCCAAAGAAACAATTTTGTAGCGAAAAATATTTTGCTTAATTTAATGATATGATTGTCACCGGCGACAATACTTTGGTTAAATTAGTCCTCCATCAAGAAGCCACAACCATATAATGGTTGCCTGCGAACAAACTAGCCCCTTAAGGCCAGTTCACACGGTAATACAATGTGTTGCGACTTTGTAGAATCAAAATATTATGAAATTCTCTCCGTGTTTAAAAGAAAAAAAGAAAAATCTGTTGTAAGTATAATTCATGTTTACACGGATGGTATAAGTTAAATCAAAAATAATAACAACAAAACAGATGGTTGCAGTTTTAAATTTTTACAAAAACAACATAAAAATTTCCTGAGTTGATTTTAGTTGTTTTTGTAATTGTATAAAAATGCTACCACCTTCAATATACTCCGTTAAAATACACCTCTGGTGTGATGAAAACACATAAGTTTCTAAAATGGTTTAGAAAAAAAAACGATTTACCGACCGCTTGTCAGATTTTGTATTCGTATTCTCTCTTACTCAATGCATTTTGCTTTTACATGATATGATTTCTCTCATTATACATTATGTCGTAATACAATGTATTACCGTGTAAACTGACCTTTATCACCATCAATTAGGGGTGCTCCCATACAAATAAGGCGTTTTATGAAATATGAGTAAAAAATAAAGCTGTATTTTCTAATATTTCATGCAGTTTTCAAAAACCAAAATTTCGAAATTTTGCTTAAGGTCATTTTATAACGGAATTTTAAGTTTATTCAACAAACGAACCCGTTTTTGAGTTACGGAAATATATGTTGTTTAAGCTTCTTTATTTTCGAAAGACGGTATAACTCGAAAACTTGACAGAAAAAAGTTTTAAATTCTATATCAACCCATATTTGGCACTAAGATCCTTTAGGGCCATTATTACAACCTACTGATAAAGTTCCTGTTAGTTAACGCCAATAATAGATATCGTGAACGATAAATTGACCATTTAGTTTTCTCCCTTATTACAACTGTCCGATTATATTAAAAATTTAATTTATATACACAGAAAAAAATAAAAAAGGATTTCAATTAAAAATTTTGTGATATCAATTAAATTTGCACCAGAAAACAAACTATTAGTATTAATTAAACTTTTAATTCACTTGATTAAACGTTTAATTCACTTGATTAAAATTTTAAATAAAACTGATTTTATTTTTGATTAATGTTTTAATTAGTAAAAAATTTGGGGAAAAAATGTCTGTGTAGTGTGGCAAGACTACAGTAGATACCGACTACTTTTGATTGTTTAAAATACGTAGTGGCAACTACTTACTTGTATTTTTTTTAAGAAGCCAATTTTTTTGTTATTTATTTTGTTTTGCTTGTTGGCCTAAATTTGTTTTTTTTAAAGTTTAAGTAACATTGGGTCTTCACATGACAATTTTTTGTCATAATAAACGTCAAACCTCATATAAAAAAAAACGCTGACAAAATTTTTAAAGTTTTTTTTATATGGACTTGGTATGACAAAAAATTGTCAGGTGAAGACATCATGTAAATTAATATGACATAAAACCGTCATTGAAGTTACCATATCTATAGCAGAAAATATGAGAGCTTCAAATTCTTATGGTGTTTTCTTTTCTACAAAAACATGTGACATTAATGAAAAAAATTAAATTTGGTGTTCGTTTTTTAATAATACTTTGCTCTCTAAAAGGTGGGATTGTTTTATTCTAAACAATTCACCCATACTAACGGCATACGGTATTGATTGCACTTTACGCCCCGTATAAATCAACAGTGTTGAAAATGCCCTGTAAAACAGTTGACTTCTGTTTATTGTATATAGAGCAACCAGACGAAGTTGGGAAAAATTGCCTCTTATCATTAAAAATTATAAATTTTAATAGTTATTTTTTCTATTATTTTATAGTAAAATACATAAGAGAGCATTACATTTTTGACAGAACAGGGATACAGGGTTGGCAAGACATTTTATGCACTTTTTTTATTTTTTGTTTTTAAAGTTCACTTTTAAAGCTACCATGAGAATAAACCTGCTGTTAGCTTATCAGTACCTTTTTAGGTTAATGTTAACTTGTAATAGACAAAAACATTTTATCTGTCAATAGCATCATAAAAATAACTATTTGTTAGTTGTAATAATGGCCCTCATAAGACATTTCTTCATTTTTATATGCAAAAAACATGTTAAAATATTTAATAATTTCTTTGTTTAACTTACGAATATTCATCAACAAATGCATAACAAATTTCAATTACCTGAAAGAAAAAAGAAAGAAAATTAATTTTATTAACATAAAAACTATTTTATAAAAAAAAAAATTAATATAAAAGATTTTAAGGTACAAGGTGGAGCAAAATATATCAGCCAATGTTCTTTAGGTGTAATGTTTTTTATAAATGAAAAGCATTATTTTTCACTTTTGGATTATGCTTATTTGAGAAATGATTTGCTGTTCCGGCATTCATGACAGGCGTTCCCTTTAAGAACTTCAAGAGTCTGTCGATTGTTGACATAGACTCTTGACTTCAGAAAACCCTACCAAAAGAAGTCGAGAACGGTAAAATATGCCAATCTTGCTTGCCAGTGCAAATCACCAAGACAAGAGATTAGACGTGCCTAAAATGCAGCCCTAAGAAAAGCGAACAATTATTAAAAATAAGGAAGAAACTCACTCAACTAGAGAAGGAAATTTTCAACATGAAATGAACTAAAATTTTGTTGATAATAATATTCTTGACTGAACACGGTTTAAACTCGGTTCGAATTTACATGTTTCGAGATTAACCGCATTCCCCTCATCAGAATTCCTTACCGTTCTACCGTTTTGCGCCACTGTGGCGCTAGCCAGTCTAAAGCCAAACATCAATATTTTACCAATATAGTATTGGTGGATCGAAATTTGCTGTAAGTATCAATTTTAAATTTTAATATATCGCTCCTTTATTGCAATAAAGTCATATCTCAAAAAATTAAAAATTTAAGATAACTAAAGCAAAAGTGTTCCTCCATAGCTTCTTTATTTGCAATAAAAAAAAAATCAGAATTATATCTGAAACTAATGGTGTTTTCTTTTCTACAAAAAAGTGTGACATTTTATTTAAAAAAATGCAATTTGGTGTCTGTTTCATAAAAATTTTGCTTCCAAAAAAGAGTGAGTTTTTTAGAATAAAACAACCCACCTTTTTCGGGAGCAAAATGTTTAAGAAACAGACTCCAAATTGGATTTTTTTAAATAAAATGTCACATTTTTTGTAGAAAAGAAAACACCATAAATCGATCCACTATAGGAAATTTTCCCCTTTTTTTGGCCAAAAGTAAAAATTTTAATTTTTGCAAAGTTTATTTTTTTTTTTTGCTTTAATATAATAAAAAATATAACAAAGTTAACATAGCTTTTTAAATTTTTCCAAAAATTTTATATCTGTTACTTTAACAGGTGTTTTGATTACGATTTCTGAGCCAGTTATCAGAAAACCTTTAGTTCAGTGAATTTTGTGAAATCTTCTAATAAAAGTTTTCGTAACAAAAACTTATATTTTTGAAAAATTAAAAAATGGGAAATAATGCCGAAGGTAAGTTCTTTTACATTCTATAGGAATGTTGGTAAACTCGATTAAATTGCAAAAATTAAAGTGACCTTAAAACGAACTAATGGAATTATGAATTAGAATTTTATATAGACTTACAAAAAAAAATGATAACACATGTTAGACATAATATCATAATAGTTCTATAGAACAATTAATTATCTTCCAAATTTAAAATATTTTATCTGCGAATTTTCTGCGAGTTTAAAAAAAATACATTTTTCAGGTTACTTACTACTTCGTGCCAAATTCAGAATTATTCAATATATGGCTAGAGAAACACAAAGAAATTGACAAAAGAGCCGCTATTTAAGCTTATTTCTTGCCCCATATTTTTCAGACTGGTTGTTCTCAAAACGATTATTTTGTTCAAATATGAATATAAAATTTGCGTAATAGTTCCAGAAATTTGAAAGTTTTTGAAAAACATCATGCTGTTTGGCTTAAATCCAGAACTTCGATCAGAAAACGTGAAACGCAGTGTGCCTCCATTAAATCGAAAACTAAACGACCGCAAATACCTTTTTGCCAAAAATCTAAAAGAACAAAACGACGAGTTGCAGCAGAAATCTCTAAAGATCATAATAATGAAGTGGAATCCATAATTATTGCTGCAACTGCGTCTTCTCGTAAATGTTACCAATTAGATTTAGCAGTGGTTTTAAAAGAGGCTGTCAGTTCCCCAACTAGAGCTTCGAAAATACGGAAAATAATTTCAAAAGCAACAACAACTAAGCTACCTGCTGATGAAGGACTAGCCTTTCTTTTAGAGAACAACTTTTCAACAGAGCAATATTGCAACATACTATATGAAAATAAAATCAAAAATTGCGATATATATCCTCTAAATAAAGATATTACATGTAGTAAATTTAAATGCAGACCAGAAAATCCCGAAAGCGAAGATGAAGAAATAGAGAGTAGTGGCATTTTGAACCCATGTATATTACATTTAGTTGAAGGTTTGGAACTCGAAAATCAAATTGTTGAATGAAATCCTTTTAAAACATTACTTTGTTTGTTACTTCATTAAATTGGTAAAATTTATTTCTACTGTTATATTCGAAAGTTAAGTGTAAACTCGAAAAAATTTAAAAAAAGCAGTTTAGAAAATTAGTTTATCTATCATAGATCTAAAAAAACTCTTGGATGCGGGAACCTATTGCCCGTAACCCCTTCTTAGAACTAATTATTTGCTTATTTTTTTAGTTAAATTTACTTATGTTTTTTTCTGAGTGTATGAACATTTTTTTTCGCCAAAAGTCAAATCCAAAAAATCGTTCAAATCGGTCCACACGTCTGGCTGTAATTAATTTTGGCCAAAAAAAGGGGGTAAATTTCCTATAGTGCGATGTAATAGCAAAATATAATTTATAAAATCTACATTTTGAAAACTTTAATAGGATTTTGTCAAGTTTTATTTTTTTTTAATGGGGCATTCCACGCCAAATCCGATGGTTTAAACACAATTTCTTTATTTTATATTTCTAGCAATTTTCGGGAGTGGTATACAGAAAAAATTATTTTTCCAATTCAAACAAAAAATTTGTAAAACCAAAAAATTTTTTGTCTGAAATCGGTCCTATAAACAAATTCGCATATTCAAACAATTTATTTGCATTTTGTTTATTGAAAAAAAAACACCGACTTTTTCAAACAAAATATTTAACTGAATCAAACAAAAAGTTTACTGAAATTCATATAAATTTCAAACAAATAATTTTGCCGAATCAAACAAAAAAGTTTTTGCACAAGCAAGCACAGTTGGAGAAGATGAAGCAGAGCCGGCTGGCTTTGAGACACTTTTTTGTTGGAATAATTTTTGAACGAAGTCTTATTTATACACACAATGTTTTTCTTCATCACTCACTGTTTGCTGCACCTTTACTTTGCTAATGAAGAAGAAATGTAACCAAAAACGGCGGCAGACCGACTCGATATGTTTTTCGTCATCATTCTATTTTCGTATTTGATGTATTTAAGCAAACAGTTTGAAAAAACTGAATACGGGACTTTGTTTTTATACCAACTAAAAATTTATTTTGTTTCTTATAATGTTCTTGTTGTTTCTGTTGTTTAAAAAGAGTGAAACGTTTTTTTACCTGCTGTTGTTTTTGTTGTTTTTTTACTACAAACCTCGTTATGCTATTTTATCAATTTTCTTATTGCTGTACTTTTTTAAAGCGTCCAAAAATAGACTGCGTGTGTTTTTTGTTGTTGTTCTTATATTTGACATAAAGAAGTGCTGCTTACGATCAAATAAAAAATTGCAAAAAGACGACAACATTAAAAAGCGTTAAATATTTCATACAAAATTATGAAAACTTGAAACCAATAACGCGTATATTATATTTTTGAATGTTTGTCAACATTTTTGTTGTTTCAATAAAAATCAAACAAAAATATTAATTGAATCAGTAAAAAAATTTGGAGAAATCCAAAAAATTTTCAAACAAGCGGTTGTTTGAAAATAATTCGGCAATAATTTTTTCTGTGTATTTGTATATGGGAAATTCCAAAGTGTTGAACGTGACAGTCGTACGCCTCAAAAATGCAATAACATTTTAAACAAAAAATATTTTTATGTTTTCTTAACCCTTAAATTATAACATTAAGAAAGCACTGTTATCTATGCTAAAGTTTATGGAGGGCGCGATTCTAGGTCAAAGATAATGACAAAAGAAGTAGCGGTTCGAACGTGAAAAAAACAGAAGTAGTTTTTGTGGCCATGTATAAAAAGACGTAATTCAACGAAACCTGGCACAATTTTTTAGTCAAACTAATTTCAGAATTTTACGTAGCTATGTAGCATTAAAATGTATTTGGTTTGATTCCAAAATCGTCTGTATTTTCTTTTTTTTAAGCCAAAATCTGGGTCGATACGTGACATTTCGAACGTGAATTTTTTTCCGTAAAAATTCAACTGAATAATGATTAAAATAAAATAAAAATTTACCGTTTACCCGAATAACTTATTTCTCTTTCAACTCTTCCTTAGATTACAGACCATGTTAGAAAAGTTTTTTGGAATAATTTATATCAAATATCACCTCTTTTAAGAAAGATAAATATTAAAGAAAACATACCATAAAACATTCTCACAAATAAGAAATTACGTTTGCACAACTTTGCAGTCTGATTGCTCATCTAAGTGAACAAATTTATGAGTAAATTTATAAAATTAGTAAAATCTAAATATTTCTTTATAACAATATCGTAAAATAATCAGCTTTTAATAACTTTTAAATTTTTGGTCACGGTGGACCTTTTGACGGAAATGCCCATATTCAGATGTGGACCGATTTATGCAAAAAAATTAGTAAGATGATTTAAGGCTGCAATGAGACAATTTATTAATCAAGTTTAATCGAAATATTTACAAAATAAAATGGTTTATGGCCAATTGGGCATTTCCAGAACAACATTGCAGGGAATTTTAAAATTGGAACTTAAAATTCATCTAAATAAAATTCAAATTTTAAAATCACTGCTGCAGCAAGATAACCAACAACGACATTGGTAGGTCTTATTTAGGATAGGAGCAGAAAAATTACCCACAATAGCGAACTGGTGCAAAACAAAAAAGCTATCGCAAGCAAAAAATTTTCAATAATCCTGAATGCAAAGTTATTAATTGTTTTTCGAGTTTTTCGTGGGGCAGACAGTTTTTAGAGAAGGGTCCAGCCTAATAACAAAAAATCGACTAATGAAACCTTTGTTTTTCGCATTTTGATATAACGGGACAATTTAGCGTTGAAAATTAAAAGGAACTATAATCACTCTATTTGTAATAGAAGAAAAATATTCAGAAGAATTTCAGAATATGAAATTCTTTCATAATGTATAAAAAAGTTCCAAGATTATGAAAACAAATTTTATAATAAACTGCAACAGACCTTGGATTGGAGAAATATTTCAATCAGATTTAAATTTAAAAAGAAAAAATTTAAAGAAAAAGAAAAGACGTTGTTGTAAAAAAATTATATACGGCCATGTGCTGGTAATCGAAATCTCGTGTAATTAAAATCGATTAAGATTTTCAATCGAATTTTTAGTGATTTAGGTAGAGGAAAGCTATAGGAATGGATAGTATACACCCAGCTTTTCTTAAAATTATTCTTCCGTCACTACTACCATTTATCACTCATATTTTCAATAAAATAATTATGGCAGGCACTTATCCACTAAGATGGAAACAGGCAAAAATTATTCCAATACCAAAATCATCCACTGAATATCGGCCCATAGCTATTTTACCTTATCTCTCAAAAAATTTTCAATAATCCTGAATGCAAAGTTATTAATTGTTTTTCGAGTTTTTCGTGGGACAGACAGTTTTTAGAGAAGGGTCCAGCCTAATAACAAAAAATCGACTAATGAAACCTTTGTTTTTCGCATTTTGATATAACGGGACAATTTAGCGTTGAAAATTAAAAGGAACTATAATCACTCTATTTGTAATAGAAGAAAAATATTCAGAAGAATTTCAGAATATGAAATTCTTTCATAATGTATAAAAAAGTTCCAAGATTATGAAAACAAATTTTATAATAAACTGCAACAGACCTTGGATTGGAGAAATATTTCAATCAGATTTAAATTTAAAAAGAAAAAATTTAAAGAAAAAGAAAAGACGTTGTTGTAAAAAAATTATATACGGCCATGTGCTGGTAATCGAAATCTCGTGTAATTAAAATCGATTAAGATTTTCAATCGAATTTTTAGTGATTTAGGTAGAGGAAAGCTATAGGAATGGATAGTATACACCCAGCTTTTCTTAAAATTATTCTTCCGTCACTACTACCATTTATCACTCATATTTTCAATAAAATAATTATGGCAGGCACTTATCCACTAAGATGGAAACAGGCAAAAATTATTCCAATACCAAAATCATCCACTGAATATCGGCCCATAGCTATTTTACCTTATCTCTCAAAGGCTTTCGAGAAACTTTTACATGAACAGATAACCAATTATATAAATGATAGTAAATTATTGACCGATCAACAATCTGGCTTTCGGGCCAAACATAGCTGTATTACTGCTCTAACTGATGTAGCAGAAGATCTTAGAAAGGAAATTGACGATGGGTGCGTTGCATATTTAGTACTGTTGGATCATTCAAAGGCTTTTGATACCGTTGACCACACAATACTTATTCAAAAACTGGAGAAAATGATGAATTTTTCATCAACATCCATTAGATTGATTGATTCATATCTTAAAGATCGTGTCCAGTGTGTTGAAACTAGTCCTTCAACTATCTCAAATTTTCTTCCTGTTGTCAGGGGTGTTCCTCAGGGATCCATTCTAGGTCCTCTCCTCTTCTCCATTTACGCAAACGATCTTCCTGAACAGTTGCTCCATTGCAACATTAGAATGTATGCCGATGACGTACAATTGTACATAAGTAACAAGAAAGGGAACTTAGATGAATGTACTGCAAGACTTAATCAGGACTTACAACGGGTTTCACGTTGGGCTGATGTTAGTTAAGTTTAAATCCTACCAAATCGAAATGCATTGTAATACGTAAAAGAACACAGAAAATTATTGATTATCCCAACATTTTTATTAAAAACCAACGGATTGAAATCGTAGATAAAGCAAAAAATCTTGGTGTAATTTTTAATAACACTTTAACCTGGTCTGATCACGTTACAGCTGCCTGTGGTAAAACATATTCGATGCTAAGAACCCTATGGCCTACTCAATATTGCACCCCATTGAAAATACGCTTATTACTTGCTAAGACATATTTGATACCAATTTTAACCTACGGATGTGAGATTTTTGCAAGTTGTGATGAAACCAGTAAATCTAAATTGACCGTCACATATAACAACATTGCAAGGTACGTTTACGGGATCAGAAATTATAACATAAATGATACTTACATTAGTATAACACCTTACTCTAAAAAAATATTCGGGGTACTTTTTGAAGATTTACTGAAAATAAGAACTTTAGTATTTCTTCACAAAATTATAACCACCCGTGAGCCAGGTCATCTTTTTAATCGTTTAAAATTTAGTCGACTCAGAAGAAATAAAAATTTAATTCAAATCAGACATCACACATTAATATCTGAATGGCAATTTTTCATATTTGCTATACGTCTTTGGAATAATATTACTAATCCAACAATAAAAGAAATCAGCAATGTGTTACAATTTAAGAAAGAAATATTTAAATATTATTCGTAGTCAACAAGTTTGTTTATAGTTCGGTATAGTTCTTTACTTCAATATTTTTTGATTTTTTATAAATGTATTTATGATATTTTAATATGTAGTTTTTCGTTATTTATTTGTTTGGTTTAGTTACAATAATTTTATATATATCGATTTTGTAATAACTATACCTAGACTTAAGTTTATTATTTTTCATTTTCCAAAATAACATCATAAGATTTCTACTGTTTAAGACTGATGTTTTGTTGTAGAAGTTACAATTTTTTCTTAAATAAATAAAATAAAATAAAGTGGTATTCAAAGTATGAGGTTTATAAAAGGAAATAATTTTCTGAATTTTGAATACGAGAGAGTTTTCGAAATTTGATCGATTTCACGTGATTTCTTTTTCTAGAACATGCCCGATAAACATTTTTTGACTAAAATATTTTTTCTTTTCTTTTTTTTATTTTTTACAGAAATAAGGTGCTAATTAGGCGGACGGAGAATTGTTGTTATTATTGAGAACGATCGATCCCGAATATGTGCACCAAATCAAGAAGGAGAATGAAGCTACTTTTGTATAATTTATATTGCTAAAGCTTTCTTTTATCTGATAATACTTCTTTTATTGAATAAAGTAAATGATTCCAGATCGAAGAACGACACTAGGAAATAACTTAATATAGGTGACGATTCTTCAGTGCCTTAATAAATACTTCAACTTTAGATTAATCTCTTAAATTAAATAGTAAATAACACATTCTTAAGTTATCGTTCATCCCCTTCTTTACTACCTTCTCATGCAAAAGTACCATTTACATGAAACATTTTCCAAAAAAAAAATAATGTCTTCAAACAAGCCAAATGACAAAGTAAATAAAACATTTAACAAAAGTAAAGAAAGTACTTTAAAATTTACAACGAACTACAAATAAAAATTCCTTCATGACTGGCTTCTGATACTAAATTTGAGTTTTTTTTTTATTTATTTCAAGAGAATTTCCAGTTGATGCTGCTGATGTTAGTTGTGGAATATTTGATGAATGCGGTCCTAGAAGGTTGAATGGGCGTTTATATGTTTTATTTTTTTTTTTTTGTTCTAACGAAAAACATAAAAATAAATAAAAATGATTGTTTACTTAAAAGTTGTTTACATGAAAAACTTTTGTACCTAAACCTAACACTTGACAGTAATTAGTAAAACGGAGAAACTTTTAAGCTGAATTTAAATAGAAATAATAAAATTAAGAAAATTTAACAAAAATTAAAATAAACTGTAAAAGAAATAACATAAATAAAACAAACAATTTTTAGGAAGTTAAATTTTGTATAGAACATAAAACTTTGAAAAAAATTCAAAAAAATAATAAATTCTAAAAAAGCCAAAAAAAATTGTCTTAAAAGGTCTTATTCCCCTAAATATAATTTCATTAGTCTTGGTTCACACTATGAAAATTTTCTTGCAGAAATTCTGAAATTCTAGGTGAGAGGGAAAGAGAGCATAATATCTGTCTCTCCCCTCTCACAGATAAACTTATGGCGATTTCTTTTCTGAGAAATATGTTGCATTAATGTTGTAACATCCTACATTTTTGTGTTCGTTTGTACAAAAAATACAACTGTGGGAAACATTTTCAAGTTCTTTTGTGAATATGTTAATAAAAAACATGCAAAACATGTTGCATGTTTTACCCTTACTTTTACTTAAGGTGTTCATACTGTCCTGTCTTACAACTTTGGTACTTACTGCTTTGTTTGTACAACCAATGTTTTATTTTGTTTGTCATAATTCATACCGCTCATAATTTTGTAAAAAAATTATTTTAAAACAAAATATAAATATATTTACACATTTAAATCAAAAAAAAGTCTATTTATATTATAATCGTTTAAATTTTCCTAAGCCATTAGTGATGTCAATATTTGTTTCCAAGCCATGATTGCGTGCAGAAACCGCTCAAATAGCTTTAAAAATCGCTCATGAAGTACATTTATGATGAAAGTGTAATAGTTGTTAATAAAAGCAGCTAATTGTGTTCTATTGAAATTGCACATCCTGTAACACTTCCAGTGATTGTAGGTAACATTAGAAAATGTTACATGTATATACTGTAACATAATTTTTTCCGAAAAGAAATCGCCATTACATTTTCTGAAAGAAAGTTTCCATAGAGTGAACCTAGACTTATTAAAAGATGGTGCCACATATTAAATAATTAAAAAATGTATTCTGTAATTTTAAGAATAAGTAAATAAAATATAATTTTTCACTAAAATATTTGTACTTTGCGAATGCTGTTTTGCCGTCGAATAAATTTTGCAACTTTGACAACCCTAATATGGTTTTGGCTTCTTTATGTGGAATGAATTAACCCTAATATGGTTGGCGGAAACAAGAATATGGTTAAATAAAACATAATCACCCCTATCGTGAATAACAAGTGGAATTTTTGTTCCCATGAAATTTTCATTCCCCTCGAAGGGAAAAAAGCAATCGTGAATCTCATGTGAAAAATTTTCCACGCTATCAGTTTCAGTGAGTGTAAAAAAAGAAGAAAAATTAAAAAAATTAAAAATCGATAAAATTTGGTTCAAAAATATACAAGTATATATTTTAAAGAAAAGTTAAAATAATAAAGCAAAATATATAGTACTGGAGGGATAGTTTAATTACAACGTTAGTTTTTTGCACTTTTTAAATTTAATGTAGTAAAATATTTTCCAAAATTCTGCCACCAAGTCAATCAAAAGCTTCACAAATCCGCAGGCAATCGGCCTGTTGTTTTGCATTTTGTTGAGCAATATATCGGTTTGTGCCTTATTAACTTTATTAACCCTTTATATTCGATTTATAGGAGGAGCTACTTACATACATGTTCTGTTCCCTAGCAAAAATAAGGTGAGAAAATCTAAGGGAATTGTGAACAAATTACGAGGGAAAAAATTTTTCACGATAAGGGGAATTTTTTCCCGTGAACATTTTTTCACGTTAGCATTCTCCTTTGAATTACATTTTTTCATGGGAGTTATTCATGATCGCAAATATGTGAAAAGGGGAAAAATTACGAGGGAAAAATTATTCACGATAGGGGTGAATATATTTAAAATTGTTTTGTTGGAGGTGACCATATTAAAACATGTCTTTTCTCTGGATGAAGGTGTGAGATCAAAAGAGAAAAAAGAATGGTGTAATAGTTTTGTCGATATTTGTTCTAAAGCATCTTTTAGTATATAGGTTGACTCAGAATCACTTTAAATCGGAAAATTATGTCCGTCCGTCCGGATGGCTGTGTTTATTGGTCCAGAATTGACCGAAGGTCACTTTAGGGCGGAACATTGTTTAAAGCTATTGATATCTAGTAAATATTTGGCACATGTACCTTGAAAGGATAAAATGCACTTATCAAATACTTGTCCAGCGGGCACATTCACTCGTGTACGTGTGCTTGACGTTATATTCGCCGTCATATCTAAATTTTTTGATTTTCCATCCAGCATCGTCGGTGTGATACATACAAACAAATTTTCAATAATACTACCACAATGCTTGATGAGTATTTTAATAAGTGTATTTCGGCCTTAATATGTTACATAAACTGATAACCCAAATTTTAATATTTTAATTAGGCTAAAGTTCATCAAATTTAATTTTTACTAAATTATTTTTATGAAGAAAGGAATTTTACAACATGAAAATTAATTAAAATTGTTATTGATAATTTTTCATTCTTGACTGTAGCTGGGGCTCGAATCTAAACTTTAATTCTTGTTTATTTAGTGCAAATAACAATAAATTGTAAAAAGTTTTGGTTTCATCACATAAGCCATTTTTGTTTTTAGGACATATTTTTTACTATATTTTAAAGAATATTAAAAGCATATTTAAGCGTATTTTCCGGTTTCCCTGTTAAGATCTGCCGAAAGCCACTTCAAGACTTAGTGGATTTTAGTAATGGTTTGTTAGGCTAGGTTATTGAGATCTTAGTTAAACTAGGTTTAGTTAATCTGAAAACAGATATTTGCCACCATTGCCAAGTTTGTATACAAAATTTTGACGGAACAGCTTAGTTTTACTTAAAATGTTGGTCTTAAATGAAATAATAAAAAAAATCCCATTTCTCCGGAAAATTCCGAGTTTAAGCCCACGTTAAACTAAGTTTAAACTTAAGCCACATCACAAAAACCAGGCCTTAGAAAAAAAATCTAAAGAAAAATTTAACAACTTCCCAGGGGTAAAAGCAACCAAACAAAGTTTTTGCAGCAGCCTTTGACTGCTACATTTTTTTAAATTTTGTTTAATTTTTCTTTATGTTACGCCCTGCCTCTTTTGCTGAGGCTTTCAACAATTTCCATAATGTATAACAAAATTTTATTTTAAAACTTTTTACTAATTAGATGTTCATAACTGGTATGTCAAAGTGTTAAAATTTTTAAATTTCTTGCAGAAACTTTGTTAAATTTCTTAATTTTTTGAGTTTCATTTTATTTATGTCCTAAGTTTGTTCTATTATCGTAAATTTTTAGTTTTACTTTGCGACATAAAATGTCGCAAATCTTGCCAGAATACATGCGCAAATATTTATAGTTTATATAGTAAGTGTACAGTGGAGCAAATTAAAAACAAAAGTAATTAAAAAAGTTTTTCTACGAAACTTTTTAACACAAAAAAAAAACGTTGTCCAAAAATCTTGGCTAAAGAAGTCGATTTTTTTTCCAAGTTTGCTTGCAAAGAAGCCAATGTGAAGCAGAGGAAAGTACAAAAACTAAGCAAATCGTAAGTTTCGTAAGTCTAGACAGCAATTCGTTACCCAGTAAAAACTTCTACAGCCCATTAAAAACTTCACCTACAAAATAATGTGTTGAGTAATCAGAAAAACATAAAAGCACTTCTTACAATTCTACTGAAAGAACCAATGAATTTTACAAGGGATGTCCCAAAATGAGGGCATTCAAAAGTAAGTCATTACTTCTTTACTTAAATACATCCAGAAATATAAATGTATAATATAAATATAAAAAGAAACTCTTAAACCATTTAAGAGTCATTCTTAAAGTATATTGTATTCTATTTAAGCCGGCGACTATTTAATACTGACTACTAAGAAATTTTACTTAGACATTGTTAATATTTTCTAAATTCTTAAGACCTGTTTTCCCACTGTTCATTGGCAAACATTGTACTGGAATTGTTATTCAAGAATGTAAGAATAATAGAGAACCCATAAAAACTATTTTAAGACTAAGAAAAACCTCATAAATGTTTCCCTTTTTTTTGGGTTACACCAACTAAAACGTGCAAAAGTAGTTGTGGAAGTAAAACATGAAGAAAATACAAAAAAAAAAAATACTTGTGTGTGTCAGTAGTAGACACCTTAAGAAGGATCAAACTTTAAGTAAATACAGTGAGTATCATAAATTTTTGTATTAAAATTCAAGTCAAAAATTAAAAATTAGTTCGTTAAGGTTTAATTACACTGGGCAACACATTAAATATGCAGGGAAAATTCTTATTTTGTAAATATGTTCTGTTGCAGTCCACAGTTTGCGATAGTACACTTCATTTGCGTTACAAATACTAAATACAAAATTTTTAGAATCTTTTTTTATTCGAAATATTTAATTTGTTGCCTTTGAGAAAAGTGAATAAAATTAGTTGGAAAATAAATATTATATCTTAAATAGCTAGTACATCTATATATATAAAAATAAGTTGCATTGTGTTAGTAATTGATGCAAAGTGGAAGGTGGCGTCAATACCAAAGTTTTAATGTATCAACGGTCTTTAAATGTGTATTGGTTCATGAGTTATAGCCATTTTAGTGAACACTGCATTCATTCCGAAACATGTATTTTTCGAATTTAATTTAATATTTTGAAAAACTGAAATTCAATTAGTTTTTAAATTCATTACAATTCGATTTTAGTCAAACCATTACTTTAATTTAGCTACTTAGGTATTGTAAATCACATCTTCATAAGTTATATCCATTTTAGTGAACACTGCTTTCATTTCGAAACATATATTTTTTCGTGCATGAAAATTTTGCAAATTTAAGTTAACGTTTCAAAAACATCTGCAACGGCAAAATTATTGAAACGTTGCGGTATCATTATTTGTTATGAATGCGAATAAGAAATCTGTTGAAGCATTGGAAAGAACAATGAATGACCTTCGAGGTAATTAAGAGTTGTTTGATGGTGCCTTGATTTTATAGATCGACAGCTGCCGATGAAATTAACGTTTGCTTAAAGTCTTCATGCTTATGGAGATTTGTAAAAACATTGAAACTCACTAACGTTCGTGTTCGGTGCCAGAATGATCCATCTGTTAAAAAGTTCCCTAAGCAATTGCTGAAAATGGGGAATGGTGCAATGCCTGTTAATGACACTGGATTGATAACATTGCCACATGATTTTTTCTATTTCGTACAGTCAAAAGAGGAATTGATTGAACGTGTGTTCCCTAACATAGCACAAAAATATACATGTCATACATGGTTGAGTGCCAGAGCAATTTTAGCGGCAAAGAACAAAGATGTTAGTGAATTAAATATGACTATACAATCAAAGATTCCTGACGAATTGGTTTCGTACAAGTATGTGGATACTGTTACCAATGTAGAAGATGTTGTGAATTATCCAACAGAGTTTTCGAATTCGTTGGATTTACCAGGATTGCCTCCGCATAATCTCCAATTGAAAGTTGGAGTCACTATTATTTTACTTCGTTATATGAATCAACCCCGTTTGTGTAATCGCACAAGACTTGCTATTAAAAGGTTGATGGCTTATGTAATTGAAGCTACTATTTCAACTGGAAAATTCAAAGGCGAAGATGTATTCATTCCCCGCATCCCAATGACTCCGTCTGATATGCCATTTGAATTCAAACGACTTCAGTTCCCTGTTCGGCTTGGGTTGCGGTTACTATTAATAAGGCGCAAAGTCAATCATTAGGAATTTGTGGAGTGAATTTAGAGTATCCAGTTTTCTCACATGGACAGTTGTATGTAGCCTGTTCGCGCGTTGGCAAAGCATCGGTTTTGTATATTTACACCGAAAATGGAAAAACAAGAAATGTTGTGTACCACAGAGCATTACAATAAAAACATTTTATCACTAATTTAAATGTATTCGAATAGATTTCTTATTTTCTTTTTTGAACTACGAAGTGTGCATGGGTTCGCTAGTATTATATAAAAAAACTGTACATATTATATAAGAAAAGGAAAAATTTAAGATTAAAGTATAAAATAACTTATTTTTAATGCCAATATGATCAGAGAAAGCAATTTCCTTTTAAAAGTTGTTAAACTCAGAGCTTAATTAGAAAAAATTAATTAGACCGAACGAATAAAAGTCTTAGGGTAATATAATTTCTGGAAGGGCGAATAGGAATTCTGAAACCATTTCGCCGTTTAACAAATTCAGCATGAGGGAGAAATTCAATTTACCGTATTTAAAAACATATTTTTAACAGTTTTATACCCATGATGAGCAACAAAAACAAACAAAAAAAAAAATAATTTAAATAACATTATGTGCAAGATTAACAAATTTAAGTTTTGTGGTCGCCACAGACAGGTATACCGCACTTGACACATACCATTATGGACATAAGTTTAATTTCTGATGGACAGAAGCCACCGTATTATCTCTTTTTTGATTCACGCTGTTCTCCACTACAACCGCAATCATTGCTTACTGCATCTGGTAAAATTTGTTCAATGTTGTCGGTTAAAGTTTTCGATTAATTAGGAATTTCTAGCCTTAAAATTGAAAAATTTATGGAAATTTCGGTACTGGTCGATTGAATTTCCGAAATTATTTCGGTTGTAAAAAATATCGAAGCATGAAATTGGGTCGTACAGTGATTTGCATTCCCGATTTCGTCCTCTTGCCGTATGAACTATATTCATTGAAGAAACTCGGCCATCACTTTGACCCTTCGATGTAGCCCACTTACTTTTACTTCTTAAAGTGGGTCGAGATATCGTAATTACGCAGCTATCGGAAGAAGTAGTAAAATTCTCAGGTTCTTAAGGATTTTCCTGAATCGGTGGTATATTCTCGTTAGGCTCAAGGATGTCAAAAGCTCATCTTCTACATCACTTTGAAGGCAATCCTTCAATAATTCATCTTCCGATTCGCTTACATTTTCCAGTGAAACTGAGTCCTCCAACACGCTTTGCAAAATATTGAACGTGAGAAAGTTGTATGTTAACAAATGTGAAAGTAAGAGCACAAAATTGAAAAATCGTACGTCTCGCAGACGTACCTTATCTTTCTAGGGTTAAACGTGAATAGAACTATAAATCAGCATATAATTTGCTGGTATGTTTTATTACCCAGTATAAACTTCGCTTACTTTTTCAAAATGAATAGCTTCCTTCACTTATTATTTAGAAGCTTTCTTCTTTAACTACTTTTATAGCTACTTCTATAACTACTTCTTTCTGGATGTCTGTAGGTAAAAAAATAACGACTTACATTTGAATGCGTTCATTTTGGGACATCCCTTGTAAACTTCATCAGAACTTTCAGTAGAATTGTAAGTAGTGCTTTTAGTTTTTTCTGATTACTTAACACATTATTTCGAGGCGAAGTTTTTACTGGGTATGTCAGGTGAAACTAAAAAGGAAGGTGCGAAAGCAAGAATTATAAACCTTCTGTTTTTGTTAATTTTGACAAACATGTGCAATTACATATGGATTTCACTGCTGACAAAGCCACTGAAAAATACATATCGTGCTAAAGTGCCCTTACACTTTAAAAGATGATTCTCTTTCCCTGTTTGCAGATGCACACAACAATTTGTTTTTAAGAATTTTACAGACACTTAGCGTCTGCATCTGTCTTGTTAAACTTCCCACTGCTAAAAACTTGTGTACATACATATCGAGTGTTACCTACCATTTCTTCTTAAAAGTCAGACGTAAAGTTATCTGAAAAAATTTCAATTAGATCGTGTCCTAGCTTTTCTGACAAAGCATAACACATCAGCTATTTTTATTATAAAAAAATATTTCTTCAGAAATCTATGTCAGGAAGAAACAGGCAGAAATATATGTTTGTTATTTTAACCATTATGCAATTATGTCAGAAGCAATTAAGATGTGCGTTTATTGCTGAATATTATACTACCTCTGTAAAACAATAATTTTGATAGATATGCAGAATTAAATGAAAGTTAAAAGGTTGACAAGTCAGATATAAAAAAAACATGTCGTGTATGGCAGGCTTTATGACTGTGACAGTTACAAGCGGCATATTCAAGTTTAAAATATTTATAGTATTTTCTTGAGGACCAACATTTTACAATTTATACTGATCATTAACTTCTGATTTTTGCGTTTTCTTAACGTTCGAATTTAGCTTGATTTAGAGAACTACTGCAACGAACAATCAGAAGGACTTCATTTGGTCAAATCAGAAATAGATTTTTTTAAGTGTTTTTTAAAGCATAGAAGCCCATAACATAGCTCTTAAATTTGCTAGTTGAAATGTTACTTTTCTTTAAGTGCCAATTCACTCTTGCTTACCCAAATACATATTTAGTCAAAGATATTAAATGTTTTACAGTTAAGAGTCATATACAAAAGAAATTAAGAACTTTTTTATGACGAACACTTTAAAGAACACTTAATATAGCACTGCAACAATTTTGACTAATTCTCTATAGATGGCATCTACTTTGTAAAACAACCATTAACATTTGCCAGGACTGCAGTTTTTGTAGCAAAAACACAAAATGCTTTTGTTATTTGTTTAATTTCATAAACAATTTGACAAAAAGCCAAATTGTTCTTACTTCATGCATTAAACCGAAAACATTCTTTGGGTATTAAATTATGGAAATAACACAATTTAAGATGAGAAAAAAAAGAAAAGAAAAGAAATAAATAAAACCCTGTTTTTCTGCACATTTCAGTTGCTTCAAAACGCAATCACAATTTAATGGTGTCATTTGGTTAAGAAAAATTTAGTAGTTGGCTTCTTTATTTTCTTCATCTTCAGTTTTCTAAGTAAAAAGAAGAGAAGGAATTTTCAAGTTATATAATAAAAAAAAAAACATTATTCTCATCTTCCCTGCTCTTGCAATACAGCTTAAGTTCTTGTCTTCCACTTCAGCATCTCCTTAAGGTTTTTTTAAACTTATTTCCGTTTTTTTTTCTTAAGCATAAAATTTATCTTTAAAACTTTCTTTCTTTGTGCAACTGTAGATGCAACATTAAAAAAAATATATATAAATTAAATTACTGACTTATAACACTTTACAGGATGATGCTGCAAATCTTTAGAATTTCGTTTTTAAACGAGTGAATGAATACGGAATAGTTGGATGGATTTTTATTTTAAATTATTTTTTATAATTTATTTTCTTCGATTTTTTTTTTTTTTTTAGCTTTTTGCTGGAAAAAGTTTGAGGAAACTTTTAGATGATTTTCAAGGAAAGACAATGAAGAAAAAAGGGTTGTGAAATATAAGAAATTGTTCGTTTAAGTTTATTTTTCATTTAATTTTGTGGTTTTAGATTACACAACTCTGTGATTCTGCTAAAATTTAATAAGCATTTTTTTTTTTTTTTTTGATGACTTGCACAATAAATTTATTTTAAGTTTTCAAATACTAATTAGTTGTAAGAAAATGTAAGATTGTATTTAGATTAGCATTTGCATATGTGACGCGAAACATAGAAAGGGACCTAAGGGTTTTGCCATTTTAAAGATTTAAATACGTGTATTGCTAGAAACTAGTGCTGGGATACTATCGATATTTTCTACTATCGATATTTATCGATAGTTCAGATTTCACTATCGATATATCGATATTATTATCGACTGAACGTTTGTACTTGTGCAGGAAAACTTTCATTTTTTTTTTTTTAAGGCTACATTCCGTTGTTTTTATCACTTTATTGAATGTATGAGACGTATATATATACGCACTTGATTTTAGATGGCAGTTTTTTAAAAATTGATAAGTACCTTTTTGAAGGAACCGAAGTAACAGGGACTTTAAGCTATTCCATTGCAACTTTAAAAAAATTTCTAAATTCTAAACCCAAAAAAGTTATCTATCTAGCGGACTAATCCTCTGATGGTCGTTTATTGTTTTGTCTTATGCCTGCAATTGCTATTGCAATTGCATTTGGATTTGCATTTATTTTTTACAACATTACAAAAATATTTGAAATTTCAGTCCTATCAATATTTTCGATATTTTAAGACTATCGATAATATCGATAGTCTATCGATAGTTTCCCAGCACTAGTTTATATACCAATATAAAAAACTTTTACATATCGCTCATTTGCTGCAAGACCGGCATAACTCGTGCTCATTTGCTGCAAGACCGGCATAACTCAAAAAATGAAATTTTGGAGTTAAAGATGCAGAATTGTTCGTTTTGCCTTTCTTTATATTGTGTATTAAATTCATATTTATATCTTTTATGGGTCTTCTTTTTTTCTAAGTAGTTAGAGCAAATCAAAAACTTTAAATGCGTTTATCTCGAAATTGATTTTTTTGAGTTATGCCGGATGCCGGTCTTGCAGCAAATGAGCGATATGTATTAATAAATCTGTGGTCGTATGGAAAAACTAGTTAACTCCACTTTTTGTGAAAATTAAAATAACACCAAAAGTAGAAAACGTGTTTCATTTACTATCACTCTGTCAGATCGAAATTTTGATATAGTTTCTCATTTATTAGTTATTCGAAAATCAAAAATCAGAAAAATATCAATTTTTATGTAAAAACTAGATAACTCCATGCATTTTTTGAAAAAACTAGTTAACTCCCTCGTCTCTTAGAAAACAGAAAAATTAGAAGTTTAAAACGGTGTTGTCTCGAAAACTATGAGACTAAGAGCGATGTAGAACAAATTCGGGTCAAAATGTTGAGCCTAAAAATTGCAACTATATATATTTATGCTATCTTTATATGCATATTTTCTGCAGTTTTTGATTCATAGAATACGACTGCCAAACACCCAAAATCTTTCCGAGTAATAGTTTTTAGCCCATACGTACACTCACAATATTATTACAGTAACGGACTGTAGTTTATTTAAGAAATATTCCGTTTAGTCATTTTTAAATAAATAAACATTTAAAATTCCAAGCAAATTTATTTTTAACTGATTCTTACAGTTATTCAAAAAACTTATAAGTACATATTAATACTGATTTTCAGTTGCAGTTAATATTTTCCGTTGATTGAGTTAAATTCTTCTTTATGTTAAATTAAATAAAAATGTTATTTAAAGCAACGAAAAGTTCATTTAATTTTTACTGTCAAAAATTCAACCACGAATTCCGTAAAACCAAAGAATTTTCAGTTATCTTATACTATGTTCACACTTGGGTTCTTAAACGCGTTTAAGCAGCTCGAACGTGATTAAGTTCTAATCACTTCAAAGTCGAGATGATTACCCATACATTGAAGTGATTTGTTAATCACTTCAAATTGACATGATTACAACTAAATCACTTCATAAACCACATAGAATCCACTGAACATACCTCAAATGTAGAATCGCCAACAACCGTGTACAACCGGCCAAGATTTCGGCTGTAGGAAATATCGCCCAAAGAAAAATGGCCCAAAAAAATAAATGAAAAATCGCCCAAAAAAATTCCATGTAAAATTGGGCCTGAATTCATATGAAAAGTGACCCAAAATTGTTGGGCTATTTTTCGTTACAATTGGGTGATTTTTCGTTTTTAAAAATATTTTATGAAAAATAGCCCATTTTTTCGGGCATACTATTTGTCTAAATCATTCATTATTACTATACGACGAATTCCTAAATGTTATTTATAAAAATAACGGGACATATTGCAAAAAGGTGGCATGTCATAACGTCCAGTGACATAGTGTCCGTGGACAAACTCGAAAGCATAGCTTACAAACTTGAAAGCATAGCCGGCCTATGGCCGGGCGCAAGGATTTTCTCCTCTTTGATAAAAAAAAGTACCGGCTTCGCTTACTAAAGCTCCTCTGCAAAGCCGGCCTTCGGCCGGGTGCAAGGATTTTCTCCTCTATGGTATAACAAAAACCGGCTTCGCTAACTAAAGCTTCTATGCCCAGCCGGCCTTCGGCCAGGCGCAAGGATTTTCTCCTCTATGGTATAACAAATACTGGCTTCGATAACTAAAGCTTATCTGCGAAGTCGGCCTTCGTTCGGAAACAAGGCAGATTTTCGAAGCTTTACTTAGCGAAACCGGTACTTGTTATACCATAAAGGAAAAATCCTTGCGCCCGCCCAAAGGCCGTCTGCGCAGAGAAGCTTTAGCTAGCGAAGCCGGTCATTGTTATACCATAGAGTAGAAAATCTTTGCTCCCGGCCGAAGGCCGGCTATGCCGAGAAGCTTTAGTAAGCGCTGCCGGTATTTGTTACAACATAGGGGAGATAATCATTGCGCCCAAAAATTTTTTCGTTATAAGTTTAATATATGCACCCAGAGAAAAACAATAAAACCATTTTTAAAAAAATGTTGACCATATTATGTTTAATTTAACCAAATCATTGTCACCGACAGCCACATTATGGTAAAATAAATTTCTTTAAAAATAGTTTTGTTGGTTGTGACCATAATAAAACATGTTTTTCTCTTACATTTGTAAGTTACTAAATTTATATGAATAATAAACACTGTTTTGCAAAATGGGTAATTTTTAATTTCTTTTTTGGGAAAAAATTCGTTTTTTCTTTTTGGGTCATTTTTCATTTTCAATTTGGGCTCTTTTTCGTTTCTTTTGGGCAAAATTTCATATTTAACTTTTTGGGTTATTTTTCATGTTCTTTTGGGCGATTCTTCATTTGGGCGATTTTTCATTATTTTTTTTTGGGCCATTTTTCTTTGGGCGATATTTCCTACAGCCAAGATTTCTGCTTAATGTTTTTATTTTTTTTTTTTTTTTCTTAAATAATTCAAGAAGAAGAGACACTGCAGCACTTACCCAATTAGATGAGCGATAAACACCTATAAAAGTGAACATAACCCGTGATGAAGAAAATTTTGTCTGGCACTGGCAGGAGATAAAATAACGTATTAGGTTAAGATTTGATTAATTATTGTTAGTTCATATTTAATATATGAAGATTCAATAAAAAAAAAATAATGACAAAAAAAAAAATAAAAATAATTCATAAATTTTCACAATTACATCATTAAAATTATTAAAATAATCTTCTGATAATTTTATAAAAGTGTTTTTATCCATTTTTTATACTTTAAAGAAATTTAAATTTGTTTGTTGTTTTTTTGTGTGTTTGTGTGTGTGTTTTTTCTTAATCATCTGTCATCTTAATCATCTCAAATGTAATGTGAACGGCTTTGATTAGCTAAATCAACATTTTGCTTAAACGCGTTTAAAAACCCAAATGTGAACATAGTAAATTAATTGCCAAAAAATTAGCTACATATTCCGTAAATTCAAATAAATATGCAGTTAAGGGCATAATAAACCATACAAAATGCTTGGCAAACACACACATTGTTTCCGTTTGGGGTTTGCCAATAAACAACACAAATATTGTCCGTACAAACATTAATTTTCATTTTTATTTTGTTTTTAATGAATGCAGACGCCAATAGTGCTGCGGCAATTTTGTTGATTTTTGCTTAAAACGGAGAAGAAATTATAAAATAAAGGCAAAACATTTAAAGTAAAAAGTGATTTAAACAACGAGCTGTTTTGTGGCCAGCAATACCACTAAAAAAAATTTAATTTTAGATTAAAAATTAATTGAATTGAATACATTTAGCATTAGACGCCACAAAAAGTTTGACAAATATCCAACATGTCTGCCAAATATCAAAAATTTTTAATATTTCTGCAAACATTGCTTCAAATGTTTGTCCAAACAGCAAACACCCCAATTAACAACACAAAATGTTTGTACAAACGTAAAATTTTGACATGTTTGCCAAGCCATTTGTGAGGTTTATTATGCCCTTTATTTTATAAAATTTTACTGTCAAAAATTCAAAACCATATTCAGTAAAAACAATTAAATATTCAGTTATTTTATATAATTGTACTACCAAAAATTAATTTTTACTTATTTATAAAAAATGAATTGCTTGTTTTGTGTAAGCAATACCCATTTTCTGTTTGTTAATATAATTTAGTTAAATACATCAAATTTTAAAAGTAAAATAATTGCGAAGCCATATCAGTCATGCTACTGGTGTTGAGAGTTCTTCTGTAAACAACGTGGTCAGTACAACAAAAGTAAAACAAACGTGTGTAGCAGGGTAAGTAAATAATAATATTTTCCCTCTCTCGCTTAAAAGAAAAACAAGCGGACAGGTGTCTGTCTGGTATTTTTTAGAAATTCGGCTCTTTTGTGGAGTAAACGAACATTTAATGAAATAACTGAATATTTTATTGTTGTTACTGAATATGGTGTTGAATTTTTGACAGTAAAATTTTACAAAATAACTGAATATTTATTTGATTTTACGGAATATGGTGTTGAATTTTTGACAGTAAAAATTAAATGAACTTTTTGCTAAAAATAAATGAAAAATGAGTAACCGGTTTTTAATTGAAGTTTCATTTATTTTATATTACAATTTCAGTTAATTTTACGTACAGAATATTGTGAGTGTACCCTATGTGGTACAGTAACTTTGAAAAAGGGTTTAACTTACTTATTTTTTTTTTTTTTTGTTTCTGTTGCAAAGATAATAGTAAGGTGTTTTTACGTACAAAAATAATAAAAACCATTTGTATCGAGTTTTTTTTCTAAGAATAAATAAATTTGAACCTGGAAGACAAACAAACTTTATTAAAAAATGTAGTTATCTACACTGAAAGAAAAATGCTTCATATATTTAATGAATCATTTTCATAAAAAAACTTTCCTTAGGTAAATGAAAGTGTTCATTGTCTAAATGGAATTTCATAGTTATAATGAAGTATTTTCGTTAAAATCGCTTCATTGGATTTCGTAATTACGTTAAAAATTTTCATTGGATATATGAAAACTTAAGTTTGTCCAAGTTAAAAAAAAAAATTTTAATTGGGAACATAAAAAAACAATATACAAACATAACTATATTCATAAATTAATACAAAATTATAATTTCCTTAAAAAAATGTTTAATTGTTAATTAAAAAATGTAAGATTAAATAATTTCATACATCGAATGTTACATGTATGCCATTAAATTTATGAAATCAAAAAATTTTTTTATAAAAGCAACATATTTCAATAATTGCCTTCATAAATTTAAATTTTCATTGTGTCAATAAAAATGTCATTATAGTAATGAAACTAAAACTTTCAGTCCACTTTCAATCAACGTTGTTATTGTTATTATGGACAATTTAATCTCATATTTACGCTCTTAATTGAGTAAAAAACATAGTTTTTTAATACGAAAAATACACTGCCCCGGTAGACTAGCTGGTAGCAAGGTAGTCTAACAGCACCGAGGTTGACTGATCGAATCCCGCCAGAGACAGAAAAAAAATTAAAAATAAAATAAAAAATAGAAAAGATAAAAAAAAATAATTAAAAAAAATAAAAAAAAAATAATTAAAAAAAATAAAAAAAAAAATTTTTTACTTTATTTAAAGTATTCATCCAATGAATAATATTCATAGATCTAATGTAATGTTTCATTAAATCCTTTTAATGAAACAGGTTTCATCGATCCAACGAAGCGCTGCATAGGTTCCTTTTTAATGCAATTTTTCATGGGATTAATGTCAAAATTCATTGGTATTGCGAAGAAAATTCTTTCAGTGTAGTTTTTATATACGGCCACAGATTTCTTAAAATAAAAACAAATTAACTGCCTGGCCCATGATGTCGACAAGAACATTTCTTTCGTATATTTATATTGAAAACAAAAAGAATTTTAGTTTTTTATAAATATGCGAAAGAAATGTTTTTGTCGAATATGTGAGCCTGTTGTAAATTTCTTTTGTTTTAAATTAATCTAAGAACATATTCATATTTTTAACACTATACGATATTTAATACTAATAAAATTTTTATATTATAAAATTATTTTTTTCTGCAACCTTGACGATCTTTTCAATGTTAAATGTTCATCAATAAAACTTCTCTTGAGCTTTTTCCGGCTTGATTTCAGTTTGTTTTCTGAAGTATTTATTTCTAAATTTACGAGTTCTTCGTTAAATTTCTCGATCACGTTTTGCTTCCTGATTGTTGATTTTCTTGAGTTGATTTTTACATTTTTTTGCACGCACGTGTAACTATTACGTTTATTTTTATGACAAACATAAAAAACAAAATAGAAGCCTAATGTCCATTTTCTCATTAGGCAATTATCTTTTTTCCTAACGAAAAACTGCACATTACAGAAATTTGGTTTTCTCAATGTCTCATTTGCTTCGATTTTATCGCAAAGCTAACCGGCACTCATCTGCCAATTATTTATTTTCCTTTTATTTGCCGTACAGATAAATTCAATAAGCTGACTCCCAACTTTTACATGTATTTTGAGTGGCGTTGCCAGCTGAAAACAATGTTTTTTGTCGGTATATTGAGAAACCCAAAATCGTTAACGGACAGTTTATCGTTCCAATAAATTTAAGTTGACATTAAGTAACAGACAGTTTGTCGATACATTGAGAAAATGGCCATAAGACATTGTTTTTGGTCAGCTAAACTTAAAAGCAAAAAACGATCTTATTACCAAGTTTAGTATAAAAATTTAACGGAACACCTTTTATTTAAAATTTTAATATTTATTAAAATAAAATTAACCATAAAGTCAATAGCTGTTTTTCAGGTTCAACCTATGTTAAACCGAGTATAACGTTAATCCACGTCCCAAAAACTGGCCAATTAAAGTCATAAAATCAAGAAGGGTAAACCTTTAAATTATGTTTATGCATAAAAACAGACAAAAACTCGGCTTATTTTTTGATACACAAGCGTAAAGGGGAAACAATATTTTTTTGAAAAAACTGGATAACTCCATTTTTTCGTAGAAAAAACGTTTTAATTAACGTGCTGAGTCAAAAAATTAATGTTTTTACACCAATCATTACTTACCCAGCAAAAACTTGGTAATGACTTGCCATTACTGAACAACTTACTTTTCAATGACTACTTCATACCATCTGCATTACATAGAAGTAGTTTGGTAATGGCTGACATATAATCTGATACCTAAGTACTTGTGTATGAGTTGATTAACGAAATTTATAATTCATTCGTAATAAAATGCATCTACGGTTGAAGTTTTTTCAAATCTAATACAAATTGATTTAAAATATTTGTTCTTACAATTTGTTTTTTTTTTATTATAAATAAAAAACAATTTGTAATAAATTTGAATATGAAAAATTATGCTGTACACTCAAAATATTATGTAGTTAAATTCAAACGAAAATTCATTTTAAACAAATTAAAATTCATTTAAAAAACGGATCATTTACATTTCATTTAAAACAAATGATTTTTACAGTCATTTTAAAATTTTTTATTTATTAAACAGCATATTCATTAAAATTGAATAGTTTTTACTTTAAAAAAATACATTTCAACCGACAAAAATCAAACTACATAAAAAAATAAAAACGAAAAAACATTTTTTTTTTTTGGTAGTTTGTTTTTTGAATAACAAACAAAAATGTTAAAAAATAAAATTATTCGTAAAATAACTATATTTTTATTCAAATTTAACAGTACGGAAAACGAATTTAATAACTCACAAACAGTTACTGTAATAATTTTATAAGTGTACTGAAATTTTATAGTCATGACATGTTAGTTGTAATTTTGGTGACATCGGAGTAATAAGTTATTTAAGTCCCTATTTGTAAGCCAATGTGGTAATGACTTATTTAACTCCCTATTTGTAAGCGAATGTGGTAATGACTTATTTAACTCCCTATTTGTAAGCGAGGGTGGTAAGTAGTTGCCTCCAATAATTTAATCTCATATTTACGCTCTTAATTGAGTAAAAAACATCGTTTTTTTATACAAAAACTACACTGCCCCGGTAGACTAGCTGGTAGTGAGCTAGTCTATCAGCACCGAGGTTACGCGATCGAATCCCGCCAGAGACAGAAAAAAAAATAAAACAAAGTAAAATAAAATAAGAAAAAATAGAAAAAAAATAATTTAAAAAAAATAATAAAAAAAAAATTTTTTTAAAGTCATGACATGTTAGTTGTAATTTTGGTGACATCGGAGTAATAACTTATTTAACTCCCTATTTGTAAGCGAATGTGGTAAGTACTTACCTCCAATGACATCACCGTGTTAAAATAATGAGTTAAAATGCCAATGTATACGTAATGAGGAGTCGTTATATTAGCTTTTTAACTCATTACTTTGCAATGTAAGTTTTTGCTGGGTAAGTTGCCTTAATTCCGAAAAATATCAATATAATTTAAGAAAAAAAAATTTTTTCTGAAAAACTAGATAACTCCATTTTTCGAAAAACCAAGATAAGTGACATTGATTTTCGGTTTTAATGTCCAAAAATTAGTTTAATGGAACCAGAGATGTTAAACATTATATAAAATTATGTTTTGTTAAACGCGCATGCATAGTAACATAAATTCAAATTAAATAATTAGCGAAATATGTTTAAAACTTTAAGTGTGTTTTTCTCGTGTTTTCAAAAAATATAGTTATCTAGTTTTTCCATACGGCCACAGAAATAAATAATAAATAAAAACGCAGAAATTTTGTTTAATTTGCATTGAAATTACTTTTTTCCCAAAAGAAATTGCTAAAGTTTCTTTTCTTTTTTGTAAGTATTTTGTAAAGCAAATTATTTGCGTATTTGTGAAATCGATTTTTGTATGTACACGTACACAAACACATTCATATAATATAAATAAAGGACATTTTATGTACATACAAAATTTGCCTAAATCCTTTTACATAATTTACAATTTCGTAGCAACAACTTGACTTGATAAACCTAAAAACCCATTTAAATTCAATACTTCGAAATATAAGTAGGTATTTGTATTGTAATCATAAAACACATTTCATTTTAAAGCATTTACACTTCCAACAAAAAAACAAAGGTTTTTTTTTTTAATACAGTCAATTCTCGATAATTTGAACTTCAAAGAATTAGAGTAAAACGTTAGCGAGCAATAAAACACTTCCATACGTTTGTGAACTCAAACTACATACATATATTTATAACCCTAGAAACATTTTGTTTTGCTTACAAAATAGTTTTAACTATTTCACAGAAATTATGTTAACGCTTTTATGAGGGATGAGTCCAGATTTCTGGAATTGGAATCAACGTTGGCGAAAAAGAAATCAATAGGATTTGTGACCAAAGATTTCAACCATCGTTTTCCATTATATCAGAAAGAAGTCTTAACAGAGCGAATTGAAGCGACTTATAGCTGATTTGCCATTTAAAATTTTTCTGAGGGATAGGCAATACATGAATTTTGCTGACCATCTGCCGTGATTTGGTTTTGAACCTCAAAGAGATCTAAATAAAAATTGTTTCGGGAATTTTTAGTTTGACATATGAATACATTTTTTATACCAAGAGATCAGAAATTTTCCGCAAAAAATTATTCGTGAAAAAGTCGAAGAAATCTATTTTTTTTGGGCCGATAGAACTTGTAATTGAGGCCGTCAGCGCAAAAGTGGTGTAAGCTTTAATTTTTCATATCCTAACTTTTCTAGGCCAAATTAATTAAAACTTCCTAAAATTTAATCCAGAACTAGTTTACCTCTTCTTTCACTAATCGTTAACAGAGAGCGTTGAAAAAGTTTGTCTTTCACTTTTTTATTTTTGCTCTGCTTTAATTTAAATTTAATTTAAGTTGTACAAATATTAAATAAATGTAATGTGGCTTGCACCACTTTTGCGCTGACGGCCTCAATTATAAAATATAGCACAAACAATTTAATTTTTAAAATAAAAAAAAACAATTTTTATTCGAAAGATAAATTCAACTCACTAACACTTGAAAATGATTTCGGTCATATGGGCACCGCAGCTGTTATTTATAAATCGCATTCTGGGCGTCTAATTTGGCGGTGCGCAAAATGACCCCAGGAAATATGGCCCCAAAAGTAAAATGAAAAACGGCCCCAAAATTTTACATGAGACCCAACAACACGCAATTTTGGCGCAATTTTTTTGTTTTTTGGGGTTATTTTTCATTTTTTCGTAAGGGTGTTTTTGCATTTTAAGTGGAATGACAAATGACCCCAATATCAAGGAATGATAAATGGCCCCAAATAAAACCACAATTTTTACTTTGGGGCTATTTTTCGTCTACTAATAAAAAATGCAAATTTTAAGAAATGAAAAATCACCCCAAACAATTTTACACAAATTTTTTAAAATTCTATGTAACAGTTTGTAGGGATAGTTAAAACCCGAATTCTTATACCCAAGTAGAGAAAATACTTGCCGGTTATGCAGAGATGCTTTAGTTAGCGAAGCCGGTGTTTGTGATACCAAAGAGGAAGAAGTCATTGAGCCCGGCCGAAGGCCGGCTATTAAGAGAAGCTTTACTGAGCGAAGCCAGAGTTCGTTACACCATAGAAAAGAAAATCCTTGCGCCCGGCCGAAGGCCGGCTTTGTAGTGAGGCTTCAGTGAGCGAAGCCAGTGTTCGTTATACCAAATAGAAGAAAATCCTTTCACCTGGCCGAAGGCCGGCTATATAGAGAAGCTTTAGTTAGCGAAGCCAGTATTCGTTATACCATAGAAAATAAAATCCTTGCGCCAGGCCGCAGGCCGTCTATAACGTGAAGCTTTAGCAAGCAAAGGCAGTTTTCGTTATACCATAGAGAAAAAAATCCTTGCGCATGGCCGAAAGCCCAACCATGCTATCAATCGTACGATTTTTGAAACCAAACTGTATAATTATCCGGATTTTGAAATCGGGATTCTAAATTTGTGATTTTTAGTTTCGGGCATATGAACTCCACCGAAAATGTTTAATGTAACTTTCTTTGTGTTCTTTTTTGGGGTTCAAATTCATTATAAATTTTGAGGTGATTTTTCATAATGAAGAATAACCCAAAATTTAGGGTCATATTTCATTTTATTTTTAGGGTTATTTTTCATTTTTTTGGGGTAATTTTTCATTAAAAATATGGGGCCATATTGCATTATGAAAAATAGCCCCAAATTTGGGGTCAATTTTCATTTATTTTTTGGGGCCATATTTCGCAGCGCCGTCTAATTTGGATTAAATCTTATGACTATTTCTAGCTGTATGCCACCAATAACACGAACATTGTAGTTCCTCCGAGGAACGAGTCAAGATTTCTGAAATAAGAGTCAATGAAAAGGATTTGTAAACAAAACGTTCTTTCATCGTTTCCCATTATCAGAAGTCAGTGGACTCGCTCTGTTAAGACTTATTGATTTTAAAATTCTCTGAGGGACGAGTTCATGAAAATTATTTTTCTAGGAACCTGTGAAACTTTTAAATTCATCGAGCTAATCAAAATAACGAGTTTCAAATAATCGAGAGTCGGCACGGTTGGAAACAGACAAATGGTGATACTAAGGCGAGTATTATGGGCCCAGATTTCCAAAGGGGCTTGCCTGCGATACTTCGTCGAAGATCTACGCTATCCCCATATGCGCTGGGGAATGTCTGAGGAGGAGGGCAAAGGGCTTGAGATTATTTTTAATGTCGGATAGCCAGACTGCTCTTAGAGTATTATCTTCTTTAGAGGTGAAGTCCTGGACTGTTTTATATCTCTGAGCATCCTGAGAAAAAACAATAATTTGTATTTGTGGTTGCTACCTGGCCATGAGGGCCATATTGGCAGCAAAAGGGCTTACTGCTTGGCAAACAGGGGCTCTCGCCATCAATTTAAAGGCCCTGAGCCTTTTTTGGCGTCCGCACCGGTTACATTAAGGGGACGATGCAAGCATCTTCTAAACGTTAATTCCTTCACACATGGACATCCACTTCTGTGTTGCGATAGTCCAGGAGATTTGTGACCCAGTCTCGTGGCACTTCCAGGGGGACAATTTTAGGCGGGCAAAGGATAACTCCACTGAAATTTATGATATTACATCAGACAGGGTAATTGGCCTTATACGAAGCTTGAAATGGTGAGATACACAGGCTGCACAAAATAACCTCTCGGTCATCTACATGGCCTTTTACATATCTATCTTATCAAGAGTCGATTGTAGTTGCATAGCTCTAAACATGTTTCCTAATGAATAATATTTTTCTCTCTTTTTTCATACTTTTACAAAGCAAGTACGTATTTTTTAATATTTAAATTAAATGTTTAAAACTAATTATCGATTAATTAATGCAAAACAAAATATTTATGTTCTTATATGAACATAAAACTAATTAAGGAACTAAATAGTGAAGACCTCTTTTAATCTTCTTATAACAAGTGGGTCAATTACTGCACAAATCTTTAGAGGTTTAAATGCAGTGAACCTGCAGCTCTCTTATTATTAATTAAGAAAATGTCTTAAATCAAAATTTATTGGATAATTCGTTCGACTAAGAAGCCTTAATAAACACAAATACAAAATCAAATTAGAAAAGCTAATAAGATTCAATTAAATGTAACGTAGTGACATTTATACATTTTGATTTTACGTTACTAAAAACTTGAGAAAAATTATATACAGAGCTAGAACAAAAAAAGAACTGGACTGGGACTGAATGAGAACTGAACTGGAATTGAGCTAGAACGAAGTTAGAACTTAGAAATAGAACAGCACTAGAATAGAACTAGAACTAGTACTGAAATTGAATTGAACTTAACAGAACTAAAACTATACACGAATTGAACATAACTGAAACTGATCTAAAATAAAACTTAAACTAAGCTAGAACTAAACTTAATGTAACTTAAACTAAATTAGAACTGAACTAGAATTGAAGTGGAACTTAACTAGAACTGAATTAACATAAATTCGAAAAAGATATTTCACAAAATTTTTATATTCGAAAATAATTACAACGGTGGCAAAGTTTTATGGGGAACTAAAATTGTCAAGAATTTCTACGCTAATGTCAAAATTTATACTAGCCCCCAGGGCGGGTGAAATTTTATTCACCTCAACAGTGTCAAAATTTTACTTCCATGAGTACTTTGATGCTATTTCACACACACCTTTTATAGAAATTTTTTGAAAAGTACATTTATAGAAAAAAATTAAAGTTCTCACTCAAAGACTCTTAAGACAACAAAATGGATGTTTTTTGAAGGGCTGTGGAGTCGGAGTTGAGGATTCAAAAATAAAAAAATTGATATAACAATTGATTTTGACAGATCTTTTAGCACTTTATGAGAATAAATATATATCTATATATATAAAACAGGATGAGTGTATGTATGTATATATGTAACGTATAGACTCCAAAACGGCTGGGTCGATTTTGAAGAAATTTTCAGGGAATCTTCAGAATATTCAGGCGGGTGGCAGCGAGATTTTTGATTTTCGGTCTGCTGGCGGAAAGACGTGGCAAAATACAATTTTCATATTGCACCACCAATGACATCTATATAATTTGGACTTTTTTTTCTTTAAAATGATCGCCATGGTCCAACTTAGATTTATACGAAAAGACAATTTTGGCCCGCCCACTTTTACTCCCACTTTTTTCGAATTACCTAAAATCAGAAAACGGCTCCATCGATTTGACAAATTTTTCTTTCAAATGTTCGTATTAATCCATTTTAAGTTTTCATCGAAAGAAAAATTTACCACGCCTACTTTTACGCCCACTTTTTCTATTAAGCGCATAACTTGAGAACGGCTTGACCTTTACAATTATTGCCATGGTCCAACTTAGGTTTTAACGGAAAGATTTTGCCCCGCCCATTTGTTTCGGCTCCATCGATTTGACAATTTTTTTTTTAAATGTTCGTATTAATCTATTTTACGTTGTCATGTACCACGCCTACTTTTACGCCCACTTTTTCTATTAAGCGCATAACTTGAGAACTGCTTGACCTTTAAAATGATTGCCATGGTCCAACTTAGGTTTTAACGGAAAGATTTTGCCCCGCCCACTTTTTTCGGCTCCATCGATTTGACTAAATTTTTTTTTTAAATGTTCGTATTCATCTATTTTACGTTTTCATGTACCACGCCTACTTTTACGCCCACTTTTTCTTTTAAGCGCATAACTTGAGAACGGCTTGACCGATTTGGACGATCATTGCCATGGTCCAACTTAGGTTTTTACGGAAAGCAAATTTTGCCCCGCCTACTTTAACGCCCACTTTTTAAATTTACTTAAAATCAGAAAAGGCTCCATAGATTTAACTAATTTTTCTTTCAAATGTTCGTATCTATTTAACGGATTTTAAAAATCAACATTTTTCCTAACTTGGACAGGACAACGTCTGTCGGGTCAGCTAGTAGATTATATGGAAGCATGTCCTTTTCCTGTTGAGTTTTTAATCAAGAATGGCATAACACTTCAGAATCAAAAAAGTTCAAATAATTTCGTCCATTTAATCGGGCGCTATATGTTTTTTGCATTTTCACAAAATTCGAATAAAGTGTAACGAACGTATTTGGCGTCTCACCTACTCATATGTAAATAACTATATTAAAGTTCAATGCGGCACGTGTTAAAATTTAAACATCGATTTACAACTTTTACAGAATCATTTTCTTGTTATATTTAACCATTTAAAATGAACTGCATTAAAAAAAGAGAGTTTAAAGTCAAATAAGAACAAGTCTCATTATAAATTAAGCATCAAGTTTAGAGTGAGAGTCGCTGAAAAAATTTCAGCGTAAGGAGTCGAAGTTAGAACTATTTCTTGAAGACTCCACTGCCCTGATTTTTTACCAAAAATAAATATTTTCAGACAAAAAAAAATTAAAGATGGTTATTCAAAATAATTATTAAGACATTTTTTTTTATTATCAAAGTAATTTTTTGGATATACAAAATTTTAAATTAACAAGATTTTGTTTGTCGTGCTTAATTCCCCATTTGTATTCTTGTTAAAAACACTGAAATTTATTGTTGAAAGGATAAGCATTTCCAATGAGAATTTCATTGGCTGCTTGGGCCAGATCACCAAGAAACTTCATTAAAAGATTTTAGAAAAACTAAAGATATTAAGCAAAATAAAACTGTTAAGCGAATAAGAATTATAAGCAACAGTTTTACTTGTAACAACATCAAATCTTAAACAAAAACAACATCAATAAATAGTGAGTTTAACTTTTCTTACATTCCTTACTTTCAGAATCCGAAAATTGGTCAAAATCTTATATGAAGAGATAAATGCTGGCCTTATCTTATTAGATCAAAATCCTTATTTTGGAAACAGTCCTATTTTTAATTTAGGGGTTTTGAAATCAGCTAAGTGTAACCACTCTTAAACGAACAAATACCATTTATTTGTGCAAATTAAACAAATATTTAACAAAAATAACGTTAAATAAATAATAAATATGTGTATAACAATTCAGATTTATTTATACTTAAAAAATTTGGCAAGATGACAATTTGATTCCAAGGAAGTAAAAACGAAAATTGACCTAAAAAGACTAACAAAAACAGTAACAAATAAAAAAGATTTTAATGTTTTACTTGCCTAAATGTATACCACACTAAATATAGAAATTAAAATAATAGAAAACTATTTTCTTAATGTCTCAAAATAAGTTCCTTAATCGTTTATTTTTGTAAATTAATGTATGTTTTTATATTAAAAAAAAACGTTTTCAAGAAATATGAGTTTTGAAACAATGTGGGTTCCTTAACAAATGATTTATTACCTATTTTTATGAGGTTTTTATAACAATTTAAAAATACTTTTGCAATTTATTATATGTGTAGTAGACATTATGTTAAAATAAAAATTGAATAAAAGAACTACTTGATGAATTACAAAAAAGAATCTGAAAAACAAAGAAGAAAAAAACGCCTACAAAGTTCAAATTTAAACTGTAAGTTGTATTTCTAAAGATGTATGTGTATATTGCACTTGAAAGCTTTCGTTTTAAAAGGCCTAAAGAAAAGCTCAATACATAAACGCACATACTTTTTATGTAAGAAAAAAAAATCGTAAAAAAGAAACGAAATAAAACACGAACATCGAGACATAGAGATATGAAGATAAGCAACAGCAAAAAAGAGCTTAAAAGACAAAGAGGAAAGGAAGGTTCTTTTATTTAAACGTAGAAAATGATTAGTGGGTTTGAAATGACTTTCGCTTAACTGCCTCTAAGGACTTTTGTCAATATTCGGAAACGAATAGGACAGGACAACTACGCAACTTAAATAAAATTCTGTTTTTTAAGCCAAGGTTAAATAATTTTGTATAACTTTTTAATTTTCAGATAATTAAACACAAACTTTTTAGTTCATTTTAACTGAAGCCGGATAAATCTAAAATAATTTCGGGAATTTAGAAACTATAATGCATGTAAAACAAAAACAATATTTTATAATTTGTTTGTCTTAAATGTAATTTAAGCGAACGAAGTCTTCATTCGTTATCGACGAACAGGCCATAAAATCTATAAAAAAAAATTTAAGTTAGATTTTAACTGCCGTATTCATAAAAAATAAAACAAGTTTTAAATTTTCTTAAAATACATATCAAAACTATTTTAATTTTCTATGAATACGGCAGTAAATCTATAACTTGATGAAAGTACATTTCTTTTCAATTTCCTTGGCACAGTTACCTTTTTTCAAATCCATCATTGTCTCCTAAAGCACAACCCCAATAGCAACCATCAACAACAACTATTTAAAAACCTACCACCCTAAAGGCGAGACAAGACTTTTGAGGCTTAATTTATGGAAAAAAAGGAAAAATAAAATGAAAAGAAAAAGAGTATACCCTCGAAAGAAAGCAGTAAAATGTAAAGCAGCAAAAGTAAAAAAATGAACAATCGTGTGTCTACATCTTATAGCAGCATAACAAGGACTAAGTCAAAGAACGGCAAAAATTATCTTTATCTTATGTAGCACAAAATAACAGTTAAACAAATATATGAGAAAAAAGAAAATAAAATCGTCACGGCCTCGTGTAAAGAAAAGTTTCAATAAACTTTACTAGAAAATATGATAAAACCAAAAACAAAATCGTTACCATGAGTCGCGTACGTGTATAAAACGACGTATAGTCATTAGTTTACTATCGTTGATGAACGACAATAATACAAAGTCACACATAAAATCCTCTAAAATACGTGTACAAATTTAAAATGACTTAGCATGTTTGTTATACAAGATTTTGGGAGTAAGAGCACAACATCTTGTAGCACAAGATTAACTTACAACCTAACATCTAAACATAAAAATGAATAGACGAGTGTGCGAAATAGAGAACATGGAAAACCTGCTTAAAGCGGCTTAAAGGATTTTATTTTAGAAATTTCCGTTTCTATCGGTGCTTTGTAGGCAATTGGTGTCTTTTAATTGTGGGAATAATTAAAAAACTAGGGATACTTACAGTTTGGAAGGGATACTTTTTGTAGTAAGCATTTTTATATGTGTTTAAAACTTTCGTTGAGGCAGGCAAATTGTTAGTCTGATCTGATGTTTCCTCTATCAATATATTGGGAGTTTCTATTATTATTGATATCTTGTTTATAAAAGAAACTCCCATTAGATTCGAACTTTCAATTTGGAAATGTTAACAAGAAAATATGGAAAAACTGAGCTGGATACTTATGACTTGTAACTAGGGATGCAAACGATACATCGATGTTTAGAAATGTTGAAACAAGAATGTATCCTGCTTTTACCGATGTTTTTTAACCTCGTTGCTTATCGTGGAAACATCGATGATTTTAAACATCGATGTTTTTTAGAACGATGTTGCAAACCTACTTGTAACGTAATACAGATTAATCTTGAAATCCAAAAAGAGGTACAAAAACTAAACAGACTGATAAGCTTATTTATCTTTTTTTGTAACGCAGTCTTATTAACTCTTATCTAGTACCACCAAAATCAGATCTTAAAATCGAGTTCAGACAATGAATCAGCCATCGCCCCGCGTATATCGACCCCTTTGCGCGAAATTATCGCATGTTACAAAAACCAAATTGTACAGAACAGCCATTTTTCTACTTTTCTCTGCTTTCGCTTGCAATATCAAAATGAAAATATACATTCAATTTTTGGAGCAACGAAGTGGAATTCGCCTACAATATTTTGTCAGGTGACGGCTCTTTGAATGTAGAACAAGACTGCATCAAAAACTCAATTTCGAAAAAATTTGCATATACGATAATTTCGCGCAAAGGGGTCGATATGGAAGCTTTGGAATATTTAATATATCGACCTCTTTGCGCGAAATTAACGTATATGCCCATTTTTTGGAAATTGAGTTTTTCATGCAATCTTGTTCTACATTCAAAGAGACGTCAACTGACAAAATATTGTAGGTGAATTCCACTTCGTTACTCCAAAAAGCGCGCGCATATTTTCGTTTTGATATTGCAAGCAAAAGCTGAGAAAAGTAGAAAAATGGCTGTCATGGAAAATTTGGTTTTTGTAACATACGATAATTTCGCGCAAAGGGGTCGATATGTTGCATTGATATGCTCCTTCCCTTTTGCTTAACAGCTCAAACTACCAAACCTTCTCTGCGAATGAATTTTTTTAATAGCAACAGCACATAAGAATATCCGTTAGCATTAACAACTCCATTCTAGATAACGAGTAAAAGTGCGATCCTCCTCCGGGGTTTTAAGATCTCTCTTCACGCGATTTAATTAAAGGCCCCAAGTGATTCTTACCAACAAATAAATCGTATTCTGTCTTAACCCACACTGTTTTTTAATTATTTTAATAACTCCATTTTTCATTTCATTCATTAACTGAGACACATGGGTCTGCAATCACAACCCCAATACTGATTTTTGTAGCCAGCCACGTTTCCATTGCAGATCTGCCAAGTCTAAGCACCAAATAAGTTTAAGGTGTTGTCTGAATGCTTGTCAACCGAAAGAGTAACACCAAGAAGTACGTGCTCCTAAGCAGATAAGAACAGCTATTAAGGAACTTGTAAATGTTAAGCAAAGAGTCGCAAGTTGCGATCTACCAAAGGTTAAATATAATTTGGTTAACAGTTTGATGTTTGACTATTGACTACCCAACAAACACGGAGGTTTGATTTCAAATTGAAAATGATTTTAAATCAAACGTTTTCTCAAACGACAAACGTTTGATAATGATTTGAAAATCATAGCGTACGTTTGATAATGATTTGAAAATCATAGCGTTCTCAACAAAAAGGGGAAATTATTTTCAAATTGAAAAATGCCTTTATTTTCAACTTGCTTTCAAACGTAATACTCAAATGTTTTTCAAATGTGGATTATAATACAATGTGGAATATAAATAAAAATATTTTATTTTTTTTTTTTTTAATTTAAATTTATTATTTATTTAAATAAACTGTGAGATAAACATTCGGCACCATAGCTAAAAGATGAAATAATGTTCTTTCCGTCCTCTAATTCTTGGAAAGACAAACTATTTGGCTCCCTTTTATTTTGAGGATTGTAGCGCCGCGATCGTTCAACAAACTTTCTCCACTTTTCCGTTTTATTTTCCTTTTTTTCGTATTTTTAATCATTGTAATTCCTCACAAATAATTTTTATTTTTCACAAGAAATAAGCTGTTCACTTTATTAAAATTAATAAATATTAAAATTTATTTTTAATAGTAAAACACATGTAACCACAAAGTAAAAAATTTAACTTTAATCGCTATTTTTAATGATTACATTTATTTTTCGCATTAGTATTGCCAATTTATTTTTGATTTGAATTTAACATTTGACAAACATTTGACATCAAATTGATAAAACATTTGATATCAAATGTTTATTTTCAAATCATTATCAATTTGAATTTAAATGTTAAATCAAACAATTGAAAAACGTTTGAGAATTGTGTTTGATATCAAATGATAAAGTCATTTCATATCAAAGGTTTGACTTCGTGTTTGTTGGGTATTGACTGCCAGTAGTCGTCGATTGCTGGCAAAACCCTCTGAAGAGATTGAGTGGTTACAATTGATACATGTAAGTTTAACCTGTCCGTAAAAGCCTGGGTTGGAGCCCCACGGCAGTCAAGAATGAAAAATTATCAATACATTTTAATTAATTTCACGTTGTAAAATTCTTTTATGCATAAACATAATTTAATGAAAATTAAATTTGATGAACTTAAGCCTAATTAAAAATATCAAAATTTTCAATTTCTTGTGATTTGTTTGATGTGTTAGTGGGCTTGTGCGCGTACACTTTCAAATAAATTATCAAAAGTGCAATTGCAATATCCGCTGCAAAATTCATGGTTTCTTTTTGACGTTTAAGTTTATTATGATTTGTTCGTCGTGTGTGGAGAAATGGTACGCGAATATATCATAAGCACAAATCACTCGTATATGGGCAGCTTGTCGTTATATTGACAGCAAAAAATCTTAAGTACCAGTCGTACCGGAAGAAAATATAGAGCAGGAGCTTTTAGACTTTGCGCCACAAAGTAACAAAAAAAGTATTAAAAATAAAAAAAGAATAAACTAATTTCATATAAAGCATTTGTGCTTGACTGCAGCTTAAAAAGGCGGATATAAAGTGAAAAGAGATTTTACGTTTTGTTGTTTTATTTATTTTATTTCTTTGTTAATGTATTATATACTTTTATAAACAAAATGGTCGTACCATTTACCTATGTTTGTTGCTATTAAATTGTATTAAGTACTTAAAGCATTGCTCACGCACATTTTATAATATGGGCACTTGCAGCGCTTGTATAAAAAAAAGAAGTAGTTGTTGTAGGTTAACGAGACTTATGGTGTTTCTTTTCTACAAAAAATGTGACATTTTATTTAAAAAAAATGCAATTTGGAGTCTAGTTCTTACACATTTTGCTCCCGAAAAGGGTGGCTTGTTTTAATCTAAAAAAACTCACCCTATTTTGGAAGCAAAATTTTTATGAAGCAGACACCAAATTGCATTTTTTTAAATAAAATGTCACACTTTTTTGTAGAAAAGAAAACACCATTAAAATGGTATTAAAAATTATATTCAAAAATCTCCCCAAGAAACCATATATCTTTTTTACGATCGATAATTTATTAATCGATAATAATCGTTTGGTTTAATTCTTATTAAGTGTTAAGTGGAAATGATAATATTGATCTATATTTCATATTTTTGTTTAAAATATTTTTTAAAAATCTGACCTTAAACCAAAACTATTTTATGTTATTTAAAATATTTAAATTATTAAAAAGTACGATAAATGACAACACGTACAAAGATGATATTTCTAGTTATTTAACGATGGCTAAAGGGACGTATCGTTTTTGATAAATGTTGTCACGGGGCACTGTCTTATAGGTACGCATATACAGCGCACAGTGGACTATTAACTTCTGATTAGATTGGAAATTTGGCGTGTAGTTATAACCACACCACAATAGTGGAGAGGGTATTATGCATTTGTGCTGCATAATACCCTAAACCCACCTTAAAGTATACCGTTCTACTCAGAATCACTTTCTGAGTCGAACTAACGATGTCCGTCCGGCTGGCTGGCTGGCTGGCTGTCCATGTAACCTTGTGCGCAAGGTACAGGTCGCAATTTTGGATATAATTTGATAAAATCGTAGGACCACGAGGGAAGATAGGGGGAAATTTCTTCCTCTCAGAAACTATCAAACCGATTTTAATGAAATTTAAAACATAGATAGATCCATATCTATAGGGACACATTAGCTATACAGTTTTTTAAAAAAATAGGACCACAAGGGGAGGCAGGGGGCAATTTCTGCTTCTAACAAACTTTCAAACTGATTTTCATGAAGTTTATAAACATAGATAAATCCATATTTACATGGGCACATAAGCATGATGTGTTTTTAAATACTGTGGTGTAGGGTATCATATGATCGGGCTTGACCGACTATACTTGTTTTTTAATGGACTTTAATTTTTGCTATTAAACGTAAGAATCGATTCGTGAAAAAAAAAGTTATGGAGGGTTTGAAACAGTCTTCGAAAATAAACACTTAATATCGCCCCTTAGTATTTGCTTCGATAGATTTGTGGAAAACACAAACACAAACGCTAAGTGTTTGTGTATAAAATCATTAAAAAAAATAAAGATTCCCTGTTTGTCATCTTTCGAACACAAAAATAATACTGTTTTTATCCAACTCAACAAAAGATGAAAACATTTAATTCCGTTCCACAAACTTCATTGTGTTCGTTCGTTTCTGATGTGCGTAGCGCCCTTTAGGCTGGTAAAAAACCAAACCTTTTTCACAAAACCAAAATCCCACATACGAAAAAAAACAAAAAGCCAGGCAAATAATTTTACACAAACAAAACATGTACACAATACACACACAAGCAGTTCGTGCTGCTTTATCAATGTAAAAAAAGAAACATTATAGAACATTAAAATTTGTATAATGTTTGTCTACAGTATCACTACAATTGTTCTGTTTTTAACGAAGAACCGAACACTATATAATGTTAGGTTATTTCTTATAAATAGTTACGAACGGTATTAAGGGTTGTGTTCGTCTACACAAACAATAAAAAAAATAGATATCGTTTCGAGGTGTGTGGGCCAAACGCTTAATAATGTACTGGGAGTTGAAATATGATTTAAGCGAAACCTTTATTTATTTATTTTATTTCATCAATACAGCACAACAAGAACAAGTAGCGAACGTAATAAGTTATCTGATATTGGTTGAAGAACTTATTTAGATTCTTCGAGTCTTCTTTGGTTAGACCTAGGAGGGATAATCACACGTCTTTGCCGGATTGTATGATATCTCTGGCGTTATCGTGAAGTGTATTTTGTACTTCGTCCGGTTTAGTTCTACGGTGGGAGTTATGTTTAGTGAAAATTCACGGTTTTAATGGATCATTGAAGCTAAGTGTGTCAAATTAGTTCTGACTACCATTTCTACCTAACATAACCTACTTATTCAAGAGACAATAAAAAACAAAATATTGTTCAAAGAGAACTTTCATTTTAACCATACATTTGCCAGTTTTATAGAAAATTAAAAAACTTGTAAAAATCCTTTTTCTCTTCTTTCCTTAACATTATTTACAGTTTAGGTTTTTTTAAAAGTTGAATTACGATTAAATTACCTTTTTGTACGTTTTTTTTTGCCACAAAAAAATCTAATATGTCCTTAGGGAAACATTTATTGTGTGATTTAGAATTAGACCTTTTATCTTTGGTAATTTTCTTTTTTTTCCAAAATAAGTGCAAGCCAGACAAGACTTCTATACAACATTCTATAGAACATACAACAAGAAATCTCAAAAGAGTTTAAAATATAAGTGACTCTATTACCTTAACAAAAAAAAAAAACAAAAAATAATTCAAAAAGTATTTATAATAAAAAAAATAATAAAAAAGCATGTGTGACCCGGTAGGTCTTGGTTGTCTATTATTGTGAGGATTGCAGGTCCGATTCCCGCCAGAGGCTCTGATACTTTTTAGTACTGCGAGCTAAAAGTCTACGTTACTATTGTTTGGTAAATTAAGTAAGGACATAAAAAAAGAGAGGTGGGCTCTCATTATTACTTAATGAGAGCCCAACTACGTAACTAAACAAAGAAACAACGAAGCAATAATGAACGAATTAATTTTTTTTACCAGAATCACTCATTCTAAAACACATTCGTAAGAACTTTTATACAACAGTAAAATTTGTTCATTCGTGTTTTTCGTTTAGTACGTGCTAATTTTAGTTATATTTTTATTATTTTTTAATTTATTTATTTTTATTTTTTTTAATTTTTTTTTCAGCAGGTGAAAAAGGTCAAATGGTTATAAAAATAAAATGAAGCCAAGGTCAATAAGGCACGTAAAAACGGATTTACAAAAAAAATATTGTACATAATGTGTTCATGGGCAGTTATCAAAATGAATTGAAACTTTTTTATTAAAAGATTTTTACATTTTTTTTGTTAACTCTTGCTACGAAAGATTTATTGAGTCTTGACATCACTGAGTTTTTACAGGTGCCATCTGACGGTTATAATTCAAAGTTGGGCTATTTTATTGTTTAAGGCTAGTTTACACTATCTCACAAGTCTTACGTATTCCATAATACTTTGTGAGATAGAAACCTAATGAGTTTTAGTGCGACTGTCAAAAAATCTTATTTGACATGACAGTTTGTGTACACACCATCACACAAAGTATAAACACTCACACATGAAATAAAATGCAACCCTGATCCAATGAAAAGTATTATTGTTTAGACATTTTTCAAAAAACGATGACATCGCATGGGATGTCAAACTTTTTTTCATAGTACTTGTCATTTTCATCACACATGCATTCACACTATCAGACTTTTACATATTACTTGAGTTTTTCACATGTATTAATACTAAGTATAATAGTGTAAACTAGCCTTTAGAAAGAACGTTTTGGCATTTAAGCACTCAAGAAAAATTACGTGCGATGATCTTTTTACGCCTCGTTCACAGGAGTGCATTGATTAATTGACTTTGAGTTTTGGCATTTAATAGGGCCCATACACAATACCATCATGATTGTACAATCAAGTGATTGTGCAATTAAGCTTGAAGCACACAACACACCAGCATGCTGGTACAAAATTCATTTTTTACCAAAAATTGTGTGGAAAAGGTTGTAATGAATGACGACAACATTTTCTATCATTTTATTGTAGCATTGGTTTTTTAATCCACATTTGCAGTATTCCGTACTTTTAACTTTCCATAGGCAAGGCATTGTTTAATAAAGTTCGAGAATTTCTCTCCAAAACATTTTTTTTAGCATTCATATTTAAAATTTTGTATTTTTTGATGACTATTTCTGATAAAGCACCAGCAGCTGGTGCAATCACACCACAAGCTCAAACACAGTCAATCAGCTGGCACAATCACTTGATTGCACAGTCATGATGGTGTTGTGTATGGGCCCTATAAGGCCCATTCTTGACCACTGTAAAAAGCTGGCATAACGAGTTAAATTGTAGCTGCAATTTTTTTGCTAGAAAACATTGATGTTGGGTGCAAACTGATAAAGCAAGATCGGTATATTATTGGAACATTAATGGACATGAGTATAACGAGCATTAATACGATATCGTATTTACATATGGGGTGCTAAACACACTATGGCAATATCGATTTGGTTTGTATTAAAAAAAAATTCTGCAGCATCGTTCAAAAGGATATTTAGAAGACCCATTTCTACAATTGAAGCACAGCCGCGAAAAACGTTGTAAACGCCACATTTTGCAAAAACTGTTTTTTTGCAGATAAACGTTGACTTTACTCTCTTACACAGTTTAAACATCAAATCAACCAAAACTATGCACCTTAACGCCTTCAAAATGGCGTACAAAGTGTCAGCCAGTGGAAGAACATTGCAAGTTACTAACATAATGATGAAACCGAAATGGTTTTGCAGTGCGGAATAATGTTTTAAAAGCCTTTTGCATTAAAGTTTTTATTATCACTATTTTAAATAATAGAAAAAAAAAATTTTTAAAACAAATAATGCTGCTTGTCAAAAAACGTTTTTTTGCTCTCCTGAAAAATTATTATTTTGTAACTTAAAACGTTATTCGCGGCTGTGCTTCAATTGTTAAACTTATTTGGAGCCATACTGTGGACAGACTAACGCGACTATGCTTAAATTCACACTGACAGAGCTGGAAAGCAGTAGGTTCGTAAGAAAAATTTAAAACTTCTAAATTGGACTCCATATTCTCTGGATTTTAATAAAATGGAAAGTGTCTGGTGGTGGATAAAATGAGCCTTAACAGGATGCAATACAAAATGCTCGGATCTTAATATCACTAGGTTATGTGAGATCGCTTTGCCGCTAAACGCCCAATGAAATTTTCAAGAACAAGCACAAATGTGTAAAAAATTTACTTCCCTAGTTGAGTTTTGAACTGGAGTCTTTCTTTTTCGATGATTACTGTGTGAATTACAAGAAAGAACTTTAAAAATAGCTGTAACGTAATGCTGCGAGTAGCGATCAAGTAGAAAAGATAATGCGATTAGGATGTTGTTACACAGTAAAGTGTTGGAAAAAGCCAAATTTTTACTGTGAAGGTATATTTTAAGAGGTGTAATAATATCACTTTATTGCACTCCATACAAAGTACTTCCTTATAAATATGTTTTTCATTAAAGGCAACAAAAAAAATATTTGTTACATATACTCTTCCTAGTTGGACTTAATAAATTTTCTTCCATTTGTTCTTTTTACAATATGTATTGTCAATACACATATGCCTAAAAATTTTGAATGATTTATGAATAAACTCTTTAAAAATTCTGTCTATTTATATAATTCTTTGTAAATTGTATGCATGTATGTGGTAAGAAAGAAAAAATGCAAATAGATTTTAAAAAAAACTTAAACGAGTTTCTTTGTAAAACAAATTGTAAACAAAAAAATGAATGCAAATGACAAAAAGAAAAAGAAATCAACCTTAACATGCAAGATTCTATATATTTAATATATTTAGGATTGAAATTCGTTTTGAAATATATAATTTACTATTTATTACTGTTTATGTACATAAATAAAACTACAACCAGCCCTTTTCTTATTATACCCTTCATCACCGGGGGATAGGGTATATATAAGTTTGTCATGCCGTTTGTAATTTCTTAAAGACCATACAAATTTTGAGTTCTTATGAGAAGCAAAGTTTATTTAACTATGCCCGTCAGACCTTGTATCTGTGTGGATGTTGAAATGGGTTTTCCGAAGACCTGAGATATGATTTGAACTACGTTGTTATACATTTATAACACACTTACTTCGGAATAGGTTGCTAATAAAAATCAGCCAGATCGGTCTACAAATGGCTGAGATATGAGCAAAACACCACAACTACCTCTTAATTTTACCCATAAACTTTTGCTTTTTTAAGTCTTTATATCATTTATAATCTCTTTTCGATTTCATATAGAAAAATAACTTATTTATTCTTCCCACAATAATGATTTTGGTACAATATTGCTCATACATATAAATTTCACTCATACATGAAAATGAGCCAACGCGGTCCATTATTTCACCTGACCCCCCTATAAAGTGTGGTTAAATTTTAAGAGCCGATGTGGACTTTGAATAAAACACAATTTATTTAGGAAATTATTGTCATTTATTTTTATTATGATAATATTGGTATGGTTCTACTTTGTATGGAACAAAACATCGGCCAAATGGCCGCCGGAATCTCGGCGGCACACCTCCATTCGATGGTCCAAATTTTCGATGACGCTGAGGCATAATTGAGGTTCTATGCCGTTAATGTGCCGAATTATCTCATCCTTTAGCTCTTGAATTGTTGCTGGCTTGTCGACGGGTCTCGTGCAATAAAGCCATAGGAAATAAAGCCATATGGCCTTATTTCTCAATGAATTGAGAAATAAATAAAGGAGAAAATCCTTGCGTCCGGCCGAAGGCCGGCTATGCAATGAAGCTTTAGTTAGCGAAGCCGGTTTTTGTTGTACCATAGAGGAGAAAATCCTTGCGCCCAAAAGTGTTTTTGAGTTAAATTTTTAATATATACACTAGGGTGTCCCAAAATTTTTTTTGTAAGAGGCTCAAGCATAATTTGAAAGCTTATAGGGTAAAGTATTTCTTATTTTTTTTTTTAGAATTTTCGGAATAGGTTTAGAGGTCGCGCAAATGGAGTTTTCATAAAAAACGGTGTTTTCGGCCATTTATTTAACTTTACTCATAACTTGGTTAATACCACGAGTTTCTTCACTTTTGAGGAAACAGTTTTAAAGAAAAGTATCCAAGCTTTATTCCTGTGTGAAAAAATTATAAGTTTTGGTGATGAGTGTACTCATTTAGACACCCTTATTTAAAATTTTTCGTAATTTTTTAATAAATTCTGTAAATAACGGTTTATTACTTTTCAAATTTATATGAAAGGTATTAAAACAAGGGACGCGATTTTGAAAACCGATAAGTTCTAAACAATTAAGAAAAACAAAAATGGAATTTTGTCCTACAGTTTCCGAGTTACACTATTTTTATAGTTTGTACCTTAAAAATGGTGATACTTTTTTCGTTATAATTATTGTATATTTCCATAAATTTGTATAGTTAGGTTTTAACTGTCATTAACTTCTGACATTTATTGATCTGAATCGTTACACGCTGTATTTTCACTTTCTATTTTATGTGTGCTCCAGGGGCTATCAATTGGGCTCGCTGAATGATGAAAATTATCTATTCTTTGAAAATATGCATTTTCCGAAACCAGTTGCAATGTAATGTATTTATTACATATCACTAATCATTTATTACACATCTGTAATCATTTATCGTTAAATCAGCTGTTTTATATATTTTTAGAATCAGCTGTGTTGTTTATATTTTTAATAGTAAATAAACAATATTTTATGTACGTATGTGTAAGCATATAATTGCATGTAAATATATAGAATAAGGATTAGATTTAAGTACCGTTATTTTAGTTTATAAGGAAACAAATTTTGTAATAAAGCAAGATTCAAATACGAAACTTAGCCGAGTAAATTGGCTCTCTGTTTTCTTTTTTTATTAAAACCACCAGCACTCCAAGTAGTGCTTTGCCTTGGCGCTAGTTAGTGCCGGCATAAGATATTAGTGCCAGTGGCGTTTCAAACGCCGGCCAAACAAAAATCTTATACCCCATCGAAGTAGGGACTTCTTTTCTATTTAAATGACATCCAGTCATTACAGCAATCTTATATAGACAAATCAACAGTTGATGCCTTGCTTGATTTAAGTTCATTTATTTTAAGAATATGTATCAAATATTGGTACCGTATCAAGGGCCAGTGCCTCCTCTCAATCTCAATCAGATCTGAGCCTATTAAAGGAATTGGATAGTTATAAAATTATTAATAAAGCCGTTGAAAAAACCTCGCTTAAAACTATTCTAGGTCATCAGTGGTACTTAACTCCGAAATTGGCTGCCTAAGCGTTTTTTTATGAACGTATCGACACCAAAACTTTGCACTTAATGACAAAAAAAACTTGCAGATACTCCATGGAGCGATTACGAAGTAGCAAATGTAACTTTAACAGAAGAAAAATCTAGAAATAAAGAAACTCAACAATTTATTTCAAAAGCCAGTCTAACTTTTTTTGAAGTTTGCAATATTTCAATCGATTTTTTAAAAATAGATCCAGAGAATTGGAAAGCTAACAAGTAATTTCAAGAGGCAAAGAAAAAAGTTCAACAATTACAAGTGGTAAATGATGTGGTAGAACGAGGTGTAGCTTTGGCTAATACTTATATTAATGTCACAACTTCTGAAACTGATTACCAGAACTTGTTGCAAGGTATAGAACTACATCGCAAGAACCTCAATAAATGATTTTTCACAGAGCTGGCAAACAGCTTATAATAACATATACTGGGTATAAAGATAAAAACGGGTATAACTCAGGAATGGTAGGAACAGATTTAAAAATTGTTTATTCGTAATAATTAGAATTAATTTGTCTTTCAAACTGCATCATTAGTTTTAATACCTTTCATATAAATTTGAAAAGTAATAAACCGTTATTTACAGAATTTGTTAAAAAATTACGAAAAATTGTAATTAAGGGTATCTAAATGAGAACACTCATCACCAAAACTTATAATTTTTTCACACAGGAATAAAGCTTGGATACTTTTCTTTAAAACTGTTTCCTCAAAAGTGAAGAAACTCGTGGTATTAACCAAGTTATGAGTAAAGTTAAATAAATGGCCGAAAACTCCGTTTTTTTTATGAAAACTCCATTTGCGCGACCTCTAAACCTATTCCGAAAATTCTAAAAAAAAATCAAAAATACTTCACCCTATAAGCTTTTAAATTTTAGTTGAGCACCTATGAAAATCACAAAAAAAAAGTTTGGAACACCCTAATATACACCCAGAGAAAAAACAACAAAACAATTTTTAAATAAATTAGAATTATATTAAAAGAAAAAAAATTTAATGGGAAATAAGGCCATGTATGGCTTTATTTCCATGTAAGGAGTGAAATAAAGCCATACAAGGCCTTATTTCCTATGGCTTTATTGCACGGCACCTTATCGACGTACACCTTTTGTTTCAAATAACCCCAAAGAAAGAAGTCCAACGGTGTCAAATCACATGATCTTGGCGGCCAATTGATATCGCCAACACGTGAGAAACACGGCCATTGAATTTGTCGCGCAAAAGAGACATTGTTTCGTGAGCTGTGTGGCACCGCTCTATTAAAACAAAATATGACCGACCTCATTTTGGAAAAAAATACGGCCCGAGAAGCCACCAGCCCATAAACCGCATCAAACAGTCGCTCGTTGTGGGTGCATTGGTTTTTCGACAATCACTCTTGGATTATCATTGCCCAAATGCGGCAATTCTGCTTATTGACGAATCCACTGAGGTGAAGATGTGCCTCATCACTCAGGAAGATTTTCTTCAATATGCATTTTGATTTGAACGACCATTTTCATAATAAGCCTGAATAAGTTTAAGGCGTTGCCCGATTGTGTATCTTTTCATGGTTAAAATTTTCTGAGTCTGAAATTGAGAAATGTTAAATGAAATGCAGAAAAAACTTGACGTTTAGGTGTAGTTCACATTCAACATCGGCCCTTAAAATTTAACCAAATTGAGTGCCCCGGTAGGCTAGCTGGTAGTGAGCTAGTCTATCAGCGCCGGGGTTGCGGGTTCGATTCCCGCCAGAGACTCTGGTTTTTTCCTGCAGACAAGCAGAGAGCTTCGCGGGATTAGCGTAGGAAATTAAAAATAAAAAAAAAATAATAAATAAAAAAAATAAAAGTATATTCACGAAAGTGTCCATACAAAATAAGCTAAGTTGATAAAATTGTGCTCAAATGGTTTTAAAATATTAGCGAATACAACCTTATATTTCACCTAGCGTCTATACAAATATGCTCCCAGTATAAAGTTTCGACAAGATAGCCGCCACCATATTATATAAGCTACGGAACTATTGGATTTTTAATACTATGGCGAAGGGTATATAAGATTCGGCACAGTCATATATGGCATTTTAACTTCTTTTTAAATAAAAAAAATGGAATAATAGAACAATTTGTGTCAATCATAATAGGTTTGTGCAATAATAGAAAATTATCGCTTATTTTCAAAAAATTACTACTGGAATGTGTTCACGTACTCGAAAAACTTTCAACGAGAATGTTCACAAAGAGCATACAAATTTGAAAAACAAAAGTTTTTTTTTGAAAACTTCTGCTAAGAAAAAAAATTTTACTAGCAAAAATTATTCACCAACTGTTTCGTGATTTTGTGTACAAAACAAAATTTTGAAAATGTGTAAAAAATAATTCTCATAAATTTTAAATTAAAAATTGTTTAAGAACATAAAATATATATTTTTCTTAAATTTAGGTCGATTATTCTACGAACAAATTTACTCTCTCGTCGTAGTTTCTGCTAGTAAAGTAAATGAACACACCTAATGTCTGTTTGTTTTCATTTTGAAAGTGGCTTAAAAATGCAACAACGTAATTAGTTTTCCAATTTTTATTATCATATTTATTCTGCTCCAATACATACATAAAAATTTGTATTTTTATTTTTCCTTTTCTTTTTATTTCCTTTTCAAAAGACAACTAGTAGAATTTCTACACATAGAGGTCAAATATTATAAAACATGGTCTTAATGCTGCCAAAATGAATTTTTTTCCTTTGGTACATTTTTATTTTTTTTATTTATTGCTTTTTTTGTTCAAATATTTCATATCTTTTTTTTAACTTTTCTCACTAACAAGAGCCAAATTCATGTTTCCTTATTTTATATTTGCTGTGAGTTTGCGTGGTACATGCTCAAAAATTGATAAATTTTTGTCTTTTTTGGATTTTATTTTTTGCTATAACAGTTAATACGCAAAATGCGCTATTTGTATTCACAATTTAGTAATAGGTGATGAACCACATTTTCCATTAAAAGCGAAACTGCAGGACTTGGGCTAAGGAGAATCAATGAGCAGTGTATCGCCCAAAAGGATAATTGACCCATTTTTTTAAACGACATATGTGTCTTAATTTCTGTCAACGGAGGTTCCAATTAGACGATGTTTGCACATTTTGTTTGGCTTGCTGTTGAAGAGCTTACCAACTTTGTGGGGTCAACAAGATGGACCCACCTTAATTCGGCGAATATTGTTATTTTGCGTCCAAGCAATATTAACTGGCTGGCCTCCACGTTTACCAATGTTAACAGCTCTTGCAAGTTTTCTTTTGGGAGATTTAAAAGAAAGCGTGTATTTAAACAATCCAAGAACCATCCTCAACTAAAAAGCAACATTTAAAATGAAATCATGGTCATTACATCAGAAATTTACCGAAAAGAATCGTATAAATAAAATAGTCATAAGCAATTTAAGCCATATATGTAGCTCATTCTGGACCTCCCTGTTTTTACATGCAAAATTCGATTAAAATTAGTAGGAATAAATAATAGTATTTTTTTTTTAAGGGGTACATAAGTACACCAAACACTTAAATTTAAAGAATACTAACATGAATTCTGCTACTTCGTGCCGTCTCCCTTTCTTTCGTGAACATATGTATTTATATGCCAAAGTTTATGTTTCTAGATTTAAAAACGACAAGTTGTAAAACAAAAAAGTACCAAACAATTATTCCCATCCGCTCAGGAAATTGCATGTTTAATTTTATGTTTATAGGTGCAATATTAACGAAAATTTAAAATAGTAACAGTTAAAGAACGAAAAAGTAACAAAAAGATCCCACTTATAAATTCTCATTCACTTAAGATCTTGCATGTTTAATTTTATGTTTATAGGTGCAATAATAACGAAAAATTTAAAAAAATACTAGTTAAAGAAAAAAAAGTACCAATAAATGCACTCACAAGTTCTTAACCACTCAGGACGTTGCATTTTGAATTTTATGTTTATAGGTAAAAGATTAACTATAGCTAAAGAAAGTATCAGTTGTAAAACAAAAGCTAAAGAAGAAATTTAATTTCCCCCCTTTTGGTACTTTTTCCCCTCCCATTAAAGTATCAAGAATTTTACTATATGAGCACCCCATAATTTAATACGTATATGTCAATGAACGCAGAAAAATGTTTTGTAAAAAAAGTACCAAAAATAGTTAAGACTTTCGCCTCTTAAACGTTCAAATTTCGAAAGAGTACCGAATTCTTACTTGTACCTTTTAGATAAGTTTCGTATGTGATATAAACTTTATTTCTATGATTATTGGTTTAAAATACACATTAAAAAGAAAAATCAATCCATCCGTACTCAAATCAATCCGAAGCGGTATTAATAGTACGGTGAGTACGGATTTTCTTGAATCAAGTACAGAAAGATTGATTCAAGAACGGATTTCCAATCGCAAAATACTTTAATTATCCATATTCAATCCCGATTTCGTGCTTGAATTATTAATTATTAATTTAATTTAATTTACCCAAAAATATAAACTAAATGAGAAGCAAGAGTTGAAATTTACTTTTTTACCCTTTGTGGTACACATGGGTCCGGCCAGACCTTCTTCAATGTGTATAGAAAATCAAAACATAAGTATGCCGGAGGATTAAACACAACGAAAAGTTTAATCTTTTTTTTTACTTGATTTAAGAATTTTGCACTTATATCAAGAATTTCCGGGATTGATTTTCGAAAATAATCCCATTTAGCATTGTTTTGAGTACGTATTAGTGTTATTCGTACTTGAATTTTTGAGTACGACTCGTACTTAAAGTAATCATAAGAAACTTGATTTATCCCGAGTGTTTTTGTTTCTGTGTAGATGGGTTGACAAAAAAATTCCAAAACACAGATTTCACCCGTCTACTCCCTAAAAGGGCCGAAATTCAAAAAAGTATCAGACTCCCGTCCGCTTATTTTTCTAAAGAAAAACGATAAGTATTCCATTTTTTTGTATCTCTTTTAGTTCTGGAGACATAAGGTTACCGAAATAACCCGTTGATACCCTTTTTCTCCGCTAAACATTCGAATTTTAAAAATTGCCGTCTTAGTGGATCGATTTAGAGAAAGACCAACCTCCTCTTCAAATTTAAAGTTCTTAGCTTCAGGCGTTTAGGCTGTGCGATGATGAATCAGTGAGTAATGTTACAATTTTATATAAAGCTGTAAAAAAAACCCAACTCTATGATTGTGTTAGTAAGAAATGTGATTTTGTTTTGAAAGAGTTTTGATTCTATTCAATCTGCAATGCTTAATTTAATAATATTTGTTAAAAGGACCTTTAAGCTTATAATGAGAAAAAAATTAAATAAAAATAAAAGATATAGTAATGCAATTTTTAAGTATTTAGATATTTGATTTTCTTTTCGTAACGAGTTTTTCACTTGTCATTTACAGTATTTATCGGATATAAGAAACTTAAAAAATCCACGAAAAAAGATTCTTATAAGCGTTTCTTTCTTATATACAACTATTTTATATAAGAAACTTATTTCTTATATAAGTAGCCGATGTTAAGAGTTAATTATTCATTTGTTTACGAGGCAAAAAACACAAAGCTTCTCATGAGTACCAGCTCGCTCATCTAACTGCCCGTCTATACCAGAGATAACTATTGCGACATATATTGCAGTAAATGTCAAAATTATGCTACCTTTAATGTAGACAGCAATTTTTTGTATTTTTGTGTTGCAATAATTGTTAGTCCATTTTAGTTGACAATTATTGTAACATAAAACGTCAAATTTGGTTGTCAATTGAAAAAAGGAGCAAAAAAGAAAAAAAAAGGAGCAAAAAAGAAAAAAAAATGCAAGCAAATTGTGGGAGAAAGAAATTAAATTTGTGAAATGTTATCAAATTATAATTGTAGTAAAACATGACATGTTTCGATCTTAACCAAATGTTAAAATACAATTTGGTTTAAGGATTGATGTTTGACTAGTGACGTCAGCAGTCGTCGATGGCTGCGAGTGTAAGACGGCAAATCCATCTAAGGAGATCGAGTGGTTGCGATCGAAACATGTCATGGTAACCTGCCGGCCAGGGTTCGAGCCCGAGCCACGTCAAGAATGAAAGATTATCAATAACAATTTTAATTAATTTTCATGTTGTAAAATTCCTTTCTTCACAAAAATAATTTAATAAAAATTAAATTTCATGAACTTAAGCCTAATTAAAAATATTAAAAATTTGGATTAAAAACCATAAATAGTTCAACAAAATAACCACAATACTAATTAAAAAAAAAAATTTAATAAAATTAATATTTTATTATAAATAAAAGACCTAAAGCTTAAACAAATTAATATAGATTTAAATAATACAGTCGAATAAGAAAGAATTTATATTAATAAAAATAATTTTTGCAATATAGCGCCAGTTTTTACACTGCACCTTCTTCCTTGATTTTTTTCAAACTATGAGTTAAAATAAATACATACGTTTTCCTATGCCTTTAACATAAGCTGAGCAATACGAAATATCGCTCGTGTTATTCTGCCGACGTTATTGCCAACTTGCTGATATATTTATCTTTAATGTAGGCTTGGGGTAAAACTAAAAGTAAAAAAAAAACTTTGTTCTTGTTGTAAAACTGTCAGAAAACAGAGTTGTCCATGCAAACTACATAAATTCTATGTTGCCGTTGGAAGTTTCTTATATAAATTCTTTTTCTATACATTTTGTGGTTTTGGTGTTTAAGAAAAATGTTCTTTTATCAGTTTTTTTCTTATAAGCGTTTTTCTTATATGTAACCTTTTTTGTTAGAAAAATCACTAAAAAGACATGGTGTTTTTGAAAATGTTTCTTATAAGCGTTTTGTTCTTATATGAGATGTTCTTATATCCGATAAATACTGTATAAAGAAATTACTAGGGAACATTTTATATGCAATAAAAACTTCTTATATCCCTACCACTAGTGGTGAAAGAGGGTATACCAAATTCCTTGTGAAACTTTTTCAATAATCATCTTAGACCACATAAGGTATATCGTCATCTTAAATGCAAGCGGTCGTAACTACACAACATTTCAATATCGAGTTTTTAATTGATTCTGGCTCGTTTTATCAAACAACATGCTGGCGCAAATTTTTAGACCACTGCGATTAAAAAACTGGCGATTTTATAACAGAAATTCAAACTCCAAAATCATTTAACTACTATTATTTTTTATTGTTTTTTGATTCTTAGTTACGTTCGTTTGCATTTAAGGTCACGATATATATTTTGGTTCTTGAGTATTTCTAAGTCTATTTAGCCACGCTCAAGGCGAAGTCAACTACAGGTGTTGTTGGAACTACAACAATTCAAAAACAGCAGAAACAACATAGGATTTTTTGCATTGCATTATTATGGCTTATGGCTCGAAATGTCAACCATTCCTAGCAAAACACCAACAAATCAAAACAAATAAGCTCGAACTGTCAAAATCAGATGCCGTTTCGACACCACCTGTAGTTAATTCGCCTTGGCCACGCTCATCTGTTTATTTAAAACTCACTTTCGAACGACACAAAATATAAGAATAATATTGGTGTCAAATTGTTTCTCGTTCTCCTTAGCAGTTTGGGATTGAAATCCAGCAAATCCAAAAAAATTTATCATTTCTTTTCAAAAACAAACATAAATAGTAGCGAAATGCACGGACTGATATAAGATTTTGCAAAAAATATGACTAAAAATCATTCTACTAAATTTCGTAAACAACAGTCCATAATTTACCATAGGCCTGCACTCACAAACACGCCTTAAGCCCTAACAAATTATGGCATTGTAGTAAAATTTGGTGTCATAGTTTTATAAGAAAAGAAATCACATTATCAAAATTCGTGAAGATACGTCCTTAATTTACCATACGCCCCATATAAGCACACTCTCGGAAAACACTTTGTACGCCTTACACCGTAACGAATAATGATGCTATTGTAATAATATTTAGTATGTCTCAGTTTAATAAGCCTTTTAATCACTCCGCTGAATTTCGTGAAGATCAGCATATAATTTACCATACGTCCCATATACAGCACACTCTGGAAAATCATTTAAATAAGCCTAAACTGTAGCAAATAAAACACATTATATATTTTCATGTTAAAAAAGTAAAATTGAGAACTCATTACGCTTCTCATTTAGTTTATATTTTCAGTTATATATGAACATTAAGTTTTTAAAGAATGATGCTGGTATTTTATAATTGAACTTCTGTAAGGTGTAAAACGTGTAAGTCAATCAATCATAATAAAATTCCCCTTCTAATTTCACTTTTGGTTATTTTCAAGTACGATTCCGGAATTGAATCAACTTTATAATACTTGAATCAAGCGCATTGGTTCCAACTTAGTTTTACTTAAATCAATCTCATTTTCGAAATATTTCAAATTAGGGATTGATTACGGATAAGTTAGGTATTTCGCGATTAAAAATCCGGGGTCTAATCACCGCATTCGATACTATCGTATCGAATAAACTATCGAAATTTTTTGCATACGATAGACACTGACGTATCGAATGAAAACTCGATAAATGTATTGTCGAGTTACTCGATATCAAATGCTATTATTTCAAATTCAATACATTTCATTCGATATCGAGTTTCATGATATCAACATAAATAATTTCGATCAATTTTACTCGATATCGAATGCGGTGATTAGACCCCCGAACTTGAGTGCGCAAATTTTTAAATCCCTGCGATAAACAAATTTCAACTTTATTACAGAAATTCGAACTCCAAGAATTTTGTTATATTTTTACTTCTCCTGTATAAAAAAAATTGAAATGTAGTTACGTCCGTTTTTATTAGATAAATTCCAGGAAAAGGATAGAAATTCATGGACCAACGGGATTTGTATGAAAATTGATAGTCAGAACTTTAAAGCTGTTGCTGTTGATATGAATCTTTAAATTTGTCCAAATTTTAAAATTTGGAAATTCTCGGTAAGTTTAATTCCAGGAAAAGGGTGGGAGATGAAAAAATACATGTTGATAGAATTGATGGACGACAAACTTGTTTTCTATGAAAATTAATAGTCAGAACCTTCAAGCAGTTGTGTCCTGTTAAAAAAACAAGTTTGTCCATAATTCTATCAAATTTTTCCCGCTCATCTTTTACCTTTCAGATTAATATTCTAAAGATATTGTTAATAATCTCTAAAACAGTAGTTATGATATTCGAGTATTAAGTTGGAAGTGTGGTAAGTCTTTAATTTTTTCGGATCCTTTACTCCAAGAAAGAAATCTTATAACAACTATCTTATAAGATGAGCTGTCAAAAATACACACACATACACACATATAAAACAATAAAAAGACGCATTCATTAAAATGTTTGATTTTTTTGTGCAAATAGTAAAAATCTTGTGTTTTTTAACTAAAAAAACAAGAAAAAACTAAAAAAAGAGTAAAAACGACACAAGTTTACTGCACGAGAATCATTCGAATATGAAATCTTACAAGATACGTGTTCCCCTTGTTTAAGATTAAGATTAACATGATGAAATTTGTTCTCTCATTCTGCCGACGTTCTCTCATATATTATATCAGATATTATCTTAGGTAAAGACCCATATAAACAAAACTAGAAAACAATTTGTTCCATTCTTTTTATTTTTAATAAAAACAGGTTTTTTTTAATAAATAAAAATGTTAATGAGTAAGTTATAGTCCTTGTATATTTTCAAAGGTTTTGCGGTAAAAATTTAAAATCTTATTTAGGAATATATAATAGTCCACAAGCATTAAAATAAGTATATAACGTACGTTCGTACAAATACTATAGAAAACAAAACTTTTCCTAGCATTTTTTTTTTTCGATTCGATAGCAGTTGGGTAGCTCCATGTTTAGTGCAAATGATGGATTTCATCGAGTTTAAGTTTTCATAATAAGAGTTATAAACGTGTGGTCACGAACGTACGCAAAATAGAAGTCAACTTTGGCTGACAGTAGTGAAATGTAAAAATCTGCGCAATGGAACGGAATATTCAATAGTGATTAATTTATTTTAAAAGTGTATTAATAGAGGTCTCCATCCAGTATTTACAAAATAAAACATCTCTCATAGTTTTAGTTTACTTGGCTTATTTACCGGTCGCGAACGTACGATTTTTCCATATGTTTTTTTGTTATTATCACCACGCATTTTCCCATAAATATCTTCAAATTTCCTTAATAAAAATACTTAATACTCCTTTTACAATTGATTCTTGCATGAAAAATAAGTATATAAAAATGTCTTGACCTAAGTTTAAGTCGGCTTAAGCCGGCTTTGAGCCGCCGCCGCCAATATTTTTGCAAGCCGCCGCCGCCGACAAAACTTGACGGCGCAGTTCTCTGACTCACACCCTCAAAATGTGTTGCATTTTTAAATATCACGAATAAACAATATTCATTGCCATTTATGTAATTTTCTTTTATGTTGGTTTGAAGCAATCCCATTTTAATATTTTTAATTTAAAAATACAAAGAACACTAACCAAATTTAAAAAAAACCTGTTTTAATATGTTGTATTCCTAACCCTTTAAAAAAGTGAGGAAAAACATGTAACATATTTATAATATATAATTTTACACAAAGAAGCCAAAAGTCAGAATAAAGGCAACATTTATGCCAGAAAATGCCATTAATACATACTTGTTTATTCCAGAACAGTTTATTTTATCTATTTATTAAATAGTTTGTTAAAAAATGTTATTAAAAACTTTATCTTAAAAGACACTTAAGTAAATAATTGAAGTTTTTTAATTGAAAAGTTTGCATAACATAGATAGAGACTTGACCCAAATTTTTAACTTAAAATTAAAATTTCGAATATACAAGTTGAAGTTGAACGAATAAAAACCGTAAAATTCTACAAATAAAAAAATGTCTAAAAAATGTGTATTAAGGTGATTTTAACAATGAACTTCTTGTTGTTTTAAAGGCGCTGTAAAATAAAAATGAAAAATAATTTTTGTTTTTTTATTTATTTAATTCTGTTAAAAACACGGGTTTTATTTATTCTTTTTTTTTTGTAACAACTCGAAAGAAGTTCCAAAAAAACTAACAAGTAGAAAAAATTGGTCTACTTTTTTAATTTAACTTGAAAAAAAGTAAAATTAACCAATTTGAATAAATCACGTGTAGATTATAAAAAAAAAAAGTTCTAGGTTATATATACACACATAGTATCCTTGAAGAGAGGTGTTAGGGCCCGAGAGCTGGAAATAATGCTTTATTTAATAGGTTTGCTCTCACAAAAAATCTCCTTGCAAATAGGGAGAGAAAGAGTTTTAAAGAGAAAATGAGAGTTAAAATATATATATATTATAGATATCAATGGAATTTATTGACTAAAACTATAATGGAAGGAAATACAAATAGTATCACGTGTGCCACGAAAAAAACGAAAATTTTACGAAGTCTAATCTAAAAGTTACAACTACATTTGTACATACATATATCTAAAAAAGAGAAGTGTTAAACGAAAAAACTCTTACCTTTTAGCACCCTCTTCACCTTCAGGCAACTCACCACCAGCTGTTGATGCTGCTGTAGCATCGTGATGTTCTGAAGGGGCTGCTGTGGTTGCAGTTTCTTGTGTATTGGCAGCGGGTACTTCTTCATCACCTTGTCCACCTTTAACAGCACCCACCAACGAAGTAAATTGATTTGTAATATTTGAAAACATATTGTTGTTTTATTTTTTGTTGTTGTTTTTAAATTTAGTTTTTTAAATAATTTATTGATAAACACTGTGTTTTCTTTTAATTTTAAATACAAATTTGTTTCTCTTTTTTATATATTTTTAAAGTTTTTTATACAACACTGCTGCTACAGGCTTTAGCACATTAACACATACAACGGGTTCTTTATTGTTGTTGTTATTTTCAATATCGTTACTTTTAAAAAAAAATTTGAATGCTTTAAGGTTACGTAGAATTTTTTCAATATGCAAGTAATTTATGGAAATGGAGGAAAAGGAAAAGAAAGTTAGAGAGAAAATTATTAGTAAAATAGAGCATAAAATACGATTGATACTTTTTTCTTAGAACAAAACGAGAGCAAAGAGAGATAAAGAGTGTTTAAAAAAATTAATATTACGATAACGATTGTAAAGAAAAACGAAAGCTCCCGATTTGTATAGATACAACTTTTTTCTTGGTTTTTTTTTTTTTTTTTTTTTTTTTTAAAAAGGGGTTGGTTACGTTGATTTCCAATTATATTTTACAACTTTCTGTATTTATCAATTTTTAAACAAACATAAAATTATAATTTTAAAATCATAAAAAATTACATAATTATAAAGAAAAAAAAAACTTTAAACTGAAAACTTGTTTCCAAAAAAAAATTTTATACTAAATAAAAAATTCTGTATTGAAAATATGTTGGTTAAAAAATCAATAAATTACAATATTTTATCAATTGCACAGAAAAAAGAACAAAATTACATGATTTGTATTATATTTTTGGAATTTTTTATTATTATATTACTTTAAATTTTCAACTTTAACGTTTTTTATAAAACAAACTTTTACTATAAAGATTTTCAACTTTTTTTTATATATTTTTTGTTAAAATTCAAACAGTAAGGTATTATAATTTCTGTAATTAAACTTTTTTCTAAATATCTAGTACTTTTTTCTTTCTTTTAAACTGTGTCTTCCTGCTGTGAATGTCCTCGGAGAACTGTTTCTAGTCGCTTAGAAAACTCTTCAAATAGCTTTACAAAAGCAAATTGATTATTTTTCTTCTTCGTTTCGTATTTTTTAAGTGTTGGATTTTTTCTCATCAAACCATAGTTTTCCACCACCGCCCACCAAGAAAGTCACCCACTGGAATGTTTATCGATTCCTTAGAACTTCGTAATGCACAACATTTGGCACGCATTTGCGCGCAGGGCATTTAGAAAATTTAACGCAAGAGGTTTAAGAAAAATTGCGAATTAAAAGATAATGGGTAGGGTGAAGTTTAATTTGGAAGAGGACATTTAAAGGCAAAACACGATTAGAAAATAAGTTATATGGTCATGTTCTGGAAATTGAATTCGAGTGAAATTAAAATCGAACAAGTTTTGAAAACTGTCCAGTGTTTATAGTTCATTAAAATATTTCGTTTAATTATACTTCATAATAGCTCTGTTTCTTTACTTTTTAGGTAAAGTTCGTGAAAATGAGAGCAAGCATAAATTTCTCTCATAAAGAGACAAAATTACACAAAAGTACGGGAACAGAAAAAACCAAATTTTAAGCACGAAATAAAAAGTCAATGTTTTGATAGTTTTTATAAAACAATAAAAGATTATGCCACTTTTGAAAAATTATATATTGTCTGCAGAAATAAACTCATTTTATAAAAAATTTAACCAAGCAAACACTTTTACAATAACTAACATTATGTTTTTCTAATATTTCAGCATAAAACTTTATATTTAAGTACATTATTTGACTCCACAACACTTTTTTCAAAATTTGGTTCAAAATTTGTTTGCTTTGCATTTCATTGTTTTGTTTATGTTTTACAGCTGTTTGACAATTTACACAATTTGCACGAAGAAAAATTCTGGGCTGTTTCGTGCAAGAAGAAGACTTTTATTCTCTCAAATCCGCTCTCATTTCCACAAATTAAAAGTACGGGAACGCTTTTCGTGCAAATTGGGATCCCGAGGGATCCCAAAGTAGAGTAAAGAAACAGAGCTAATATTAGTACAGCTTATTTTCTTCAAAACTAGCTTAAAAAATAAAGAAAAACTACAGTAATTTTTACTATTATTAAGTGGAAGTTTGTAAGCCGATTATCGCCAATAGGAAAAGTTAATGAAATTTAATAAATCTATATATCGTCATATTAAATGCAAACGGACGTAACTACACTTTTTATTTTTTTACAGGAGAAGCAAAAAATTTTACAAAATCAATAACAACAAGATGTAATTGGCGTTTGAATTTCGTTAATAAAATCGCCATTTTTGATCGTAGGAATCTAAAATTTTGCACGAACATCTCTTTTGATAAAACGAACCATAATCGATTAAAAACTCAATTTCTAAATTTTGTGTAGTTACGTCCGTTTGCATTTAATATGACGATATGTATATAAAAATGAAAAATGTTTGTATGTTTGTTTGTTTGTTTGTTGGCTTATAGACTTCTAAACTGCTGAACCGATTTTCCTGAAATTTTTACAGTCACATCATGTGAGCCCTAAAAATAAAATAGGCAACTTATTTTTTCGATAGGTGCAGGGAAATTGGTACTCCCCCATTGGATGCCAATATTAAATATCGCATATCTTAAGAGTTGCTTCACGCATTTTGTTGAACTTTTGGTAGTAGGATCTTCTGAGCCCCAAAATTGAAATAAAGTAGCAGCGGGGGAAGTGTTTTCCCCCATAGGATGCCAATGTTTAATATCGCATATCTTAAGAACTGTTATATTGAGAATGTTCAAACTTTGTGGAAGTAACTCTTATGGTATAAAAATAAAGCGGGTAGGCGCAGGGGGAAAGACCTCACATAGGATGCATATATTAAATATCGCTCAACTTGAAGAACTATTAAAGCAAGAGTCTTGAAACATGGTTAAAGCTACTATTATGGCAAACTATAAATTTCAATATAAAAATGGGCGGGGTTGACAGAGGGGGAGCATTACCCCTCATAGATCGAAATATTAAAAGAGCCGCTGCACGCATTTTGTTGAACTTTTCGTAGTAGGATCTTCCGAGCCCCAAAATTTAAATGAAATAGATACGGGGAAAGTGGTACCCACCATAGGACGCCAATGTTTAATATCGCATATCTTAAGCTGGAGGTCCACACCACGCGTAACTCGCTTTTTCGCAGCATACGCAGCTGTCAAAAAAGTAGAATCTGTGTAGTTATACGTAGTAAGTTACATGCACAAAAGCGTAGATGCCTTGAGGCGAAAAGTAGGTAGGACAAATTAAATTTTATTTTTATTTGTGCTGCTGCTGCATAAAAAGCATTGCATGTAACTTGAAACGTAGAACGCAAGTAAGGTTATAAAAGCATGCGCTACGTGGAGGCGAAAACGCGTGGTATGGACCTCCAGCTTAAGAACTGTTATAGTGAGAATGTGCAAACTTTGTAAGTCACTCTTATGGTATTTATTTATTTATTTTATTATCTCTCAACTGAAGAGGTGGTTAAAGCAGTGTAGCGAAGCGCACCGGGTTAAGCTAGTAAATAAATATAAAATAAAAAATAAAAATTTACTGGAAATTTTTTTTTAAAAGCACAAGTTATTAAATAATTTATTTTAGATACCAAAATCGTAATTCTTTAAATTCTCATTCAAAATATGGCAGAAGTAAGTTCCACTTCATTAAAATGTTTCAACTATTGACTTAATATGTTTTTAATCTTAAATCTTGCAAGGTAATATGTAGTTCTATTTTTTGCATTGTACAATTAGGTATATCGGCAATTTTTTGATATCAATCAAAAGATTTTTGATTTTAACGTACAACGAAAAGAAGTGCAATATATTGTAAAATATGTTGGCAATATTGTACAATGTTGCTGAAGAAAGATAAATTAAATCTTTGTACTGTCAATAAAGCCACATTTCTTGTTATTATAAGGTATGAATGTAATCTGGTTAAAAGTCACCAATTACTCAATTCTAATATTATGTTATTATCCCTGTGATGTGGTGAAAACCTATATTCCGGAAGAAAATCTTAAATATATATACCTAAGTAGCTGAAGTATGCATATTTAAGCGACCTCTCGTTCGATTTCTTTCAAACCAAAGACTAGATGAGGAAAAGAATTTGTTTCCATGACCCTTAACTCAAAAATCCGAATTATATTACTCGAATTTAATCTTATTAACCTTTAAAACTTTTCCTATTATTCCCATATTATCAAAAATGGAAAGACACCAAGAGTTTTAACTCTAAAAATGTAAGCCGAGTTATTGAAATACAAAAGGTTCATAGGTATTTGTGTTGTCACAAGTCATAACAGTTTTACTGCCAATTTACAATGTCGAAAGAACGATTACTTTTCGCAATTAGTTACATAGTTAGAAAGCTTTTAGTACCATCGTGCTCAGCGTGCCAAAATCTATTTGCTATGAATGTTTTATGTTTGTATCTTTTCTAGACGGGCAGTTAACACTCAAAAACCTAATTTATTTTCAGTTAAGATTCAAAACAGAACATAAACAGAAGTGGAAAAATTAAAAATCAACTGATTTGGCATAACTCGATTTAGGCCGTTATGGTTTGTAACCACTGATTTATAATTAACATCAGCGGCCATATGATTTTTTTGCTAGTACATACCTTTCATGAGACATTGTACGTACCTATTGCTAATACATAAATATATTGGCCAGTACTTACTTCACCCAACAAGGTTTTTTATTGGAATTTTTAACACTTTGGTGCCAGATACGCATGAGCACCAAAAGTAAAGCAAAGTTTTTCCTTTAACATGGAATGAATAAAATGTAAACTAATAAAAAGAACAAAGTAATTTTTGATAAAAAATTAAAAGCGTGGCAATTTTGATTCATATGTGGACATAAAACTGTTAAAATAGACCAAACATTTGTTCAGAACTTGTTAATTTTATGAAAGCAAAAACTACAAATACAATTTAAAAAAATACGGAAAATTTCTAGAAATACAATCTGTTTGTTTTTAATAATTTATTAAATATTCACTAGGGATAGTGAAAAAATTTGTCGTTAATTTGTTTAAATGAAAACATGTTTTCATATTTTTGTTACTACTTTTCACTGTTTTAAAGATTTTATTTGTTTTTTTATTTTAAACTGTAAAAATTTATATCAAGTTCTTTATTACTTTTTACTGAATTGCATAGAAATTTTTCCGAAATATCTTAAATTTATTTTTTTTACTTTTTTTTTGTTTACCAACTTCCAACTGGATTAAAAATTCTGACACTTGTTCGTGTCATTTTTTGTGCTGACCAGAGCTGCCAGGAACAAAGAATTATTACAACCAACATTTTTGATAAAGTTACCAGATGTGAAAAATATAATCAAAAATAAAACGCATTTTGTTAAATGTTATTTACACTTTAAGCTTCGTTCACAATAGGCAGCAACAATTTCACTAGTGTTCATAATGGAGCAACTTTTTTTTTCGCATCGACACATATTTTCAATTAAGAAAACGTTTGCAAATTTTTTCCACAACAATAATGTATATTTATTTAATTTTTTAAAACATTTCATTAAAAACTAAAAAAATATTTTTTAAACGTTTTGGCTTAAGTCCAGTTTACCAACGCAGCTCCAAATAAAAAAAAAGTACATAGGGTTATAGAAAATTGAAAAATAAGAAGAAAAATAATAATAACGAAATTCTCGGAAACGCATAGTTTCAGAGTTATGGACCTTTGAAGTTTTCATATAAATCTGTGATTTCCCACTACATTTTTGAACGTATATAGCCAATATTGGTATCATTTAAAAGCTTTTGAATAAATTTTTCTAGATATAAACATTTTAGAAACTGGGAATTATTTCCTTGTGAAGGTTACTTTATATTATATTAAACATTTTTTCATTTTTCGAATTTATTCTATGAGTTAAATTTCAGGTCTGTATTTTATAAAGCTTTTTTGTAATAGTTCTATTCCTTTAATTTTTCAGAAATGACTTTATACACTATCAGACAAAAGAAAATACAATATAATAGTCTGATAGTGTATAAAGTCATTTCTGAAAAATTAAAGGAATAGAACTATTACAAAAAAGCTTTATAAAATACAGACCTGAAATTTAACTCATAGAATAAATTCGAAAAATGAAAAAATGTTTAATATAATATAAACATTTTATTTAAAAATTTTTAATCCATTAAGGAGCCGGCTATGCGGAGAAGCTTTATTTAGCGAAGCCGGTGTTTGTTATACCATAGAGGAGATAATCCCTGCGCCCGGCCGAAGGGCGGCTATGCAGAGAAGCTTTAGTTAGCGAAGCCGGTATTTGTCATACCATAGAGGAGAAAATCCTTGTGCCCGGCCGAAGGCCGGCTATGCAGAGAAGCTTTATTTAGAGAAGCTGGGGTTTATTTAATTACATTTTTATTACCTAGTGCACTTCCGTAACATTTTGATATAAATTTTGTAAAAACTGTATTAGGAGCTAAAGAGTTAAAAAGTTTTTAATAAATTTTGCATTTCCAGAAAGATCTGTTCAAATGCTTTCAAATAATACCATATACGTTCAGAAATGTAGAGGGAAATCGCAAGTTTATATGAAAACTTCAGAGGTCCATAACTCGGAAACTATGCGTTTCCGAGAATTTTGCCATTTGATTTTTTCTTCTTATTTTTCGATTTTCTATTACCCTATGTACTTTTTTTTTTATTTGGAGCTGCGTTGGTAAACTGGACTTGTTCCTTATATTTTCATACAAATTGTGAACTCAACTTTTTGAAAAAAACTTAAGTTAAGTTTTGGTTTGAAAAATCAAAGGAAAACATATGAAATACTTTGGGAATCAACAACATAGAAGAAAGAACGAAATTTTTACTCCCTTTGTGAACGAAGCTTTAAGTTGAATAACAATTTCAAATTATGAAAACAAAACAAAAATAATTATCAGGCCAGCTCTGAAAATCATTTGATTTTAAAACATGTACTTTTAAGATCGCATGATTTCGAATCACAGGTGCTTTTAAAATCACAAGTGTGATTTTGGGGTGTTCTGTAAATCACACCGTTTTTGTGATTTTCAATTGTCGAAAGCACAAGCAAGCACAAGAGAATGCCATTAACACCTAAAAAAAAGTTTGATCTACAAAATTATAGCTTAGTTTTTATGTTATTCGACAATTTGTTTTTTAACTAATTTAGCGGTCTCAAATTAGTTTTAGGGTTTAATTAAAATTTTGCAATTTTTCGCGAATTTTAGCCATGTTCGTGATAGAAGGAATTTGCTTATATAAGTTTTCCGATTCTTTACAGCTTTAACGATTTACATATAATAAATAGTAGACTCTGCTTTCATGCCGCAGCTAGCAAATTTTCGCAATTTTCACCGAATCTTTGCCATTCCTTATATTTTAAGGGACTTTTAATCAATTTCATGGCTTGTTTTATATATTAAAAATGTTTGTGAATTTTCGCTATTTTTACAAACTTTTTTTGTTATTTTCCGATATTTTGTTTTTTAAACCCATTTAGCGATTTCAAATCTATTTTAGGATTTGTTAACAAGCTTGCAATTTTTCGTGTATTGTGATTCTTTATAGCTTTAATGATTTTTAATAAATATTAATCTGGGATCACACGATTTTCGCAAACGCACCAATATGACACAATTTTGATTATTCTTTATGCTAGGAACACAACTGGGACGAACGACGAATTTCGCCTTACGCGACGAATTTTTTAGTAAAATTTCGCTGAGTAAATTCGTCGTATGAAACACAATAACGGCGAAAAAAAAGAAAACAGCTGATAAAATTGTTGACTATATTTGTGACGTGGGCCAAGATAGCGTCGCCGAAATAGCGTCGAATTTGGGAATTTAAAAACCGGGAAAACAAAATACTCAAATTATGGTGTTTTTCAGAATAAGAACAAAAAGTTAGCGTCGAATTTAGGAATTTATGGGGATTTCCAAAGTAAAAAAAAGTTAGCGTCGAATTTAGGAATTTAAAAAGGGGAAGTAAAAATAACAAATATTTTTAATAAAAATACAAAAAATAGTTAACACAAATTAAAAAATACACATTTAGGAACAAAATAAGCGATGCGTGCAAAAAATCGTACGGTCTGTTCCCGAGATATTTGGGTGCATCCAAAATGGTCAGTAAAAAGCGTTGCTGATTTATCCCGTGGAACACAGGCTTTTGCACGCTATAAACTGTATATATTCTGAAAGTAAATCGTTTTCCGGACAAAATGAGCGATGCGTGCAAAAAATCGTTCGGTTAGTTCCCGTGATATTTGGGTGCATCCAAAATGGTCAGTAAAAAGCGTTGCTGATTTATCCCATGGAACACAGGCTTTTGCACGCTATAAACTGTATATATTCTGAAAGTAAATCGTTTTCCGCACAAAATGAGCGATGCGTGCAAAAAATCGTTCGGTTAGTTCCCGAGATATGTGGGTGCATCCAAAATGGTCAGTGAAAAGCGTTGCTGATTTATCCCATGGAACACAGGCTTTTGCACGCTATAAACTGTATATATTCTGAAAGTAAATCGTTTTCCGCACAAAATGAGCGATGCGTGCAAAAAATCGTTCGTTTAGTTCCAGAGATATTTGGGTGCATCCAAAATGGTCAGTAAAAAGCGTTGCTGATTTATCCCATGGAACACAGGCTTTTGCACGCTATAAACTGTATATAGTCTGAAAGTAAATCGTTTTCCGCACAAAATGAGCGATGCGTGCAAAAAATCGTTCGGTTAGTTCCCGTGATATTTGGGTGCATCCAAAATGGTCAGTAAAAAGCGTTGCTGATTTATCCCATGGAACACAGGCTTTTGCACGCTATAAACTGTATATATTCTGAAAGTAAATCGTTTTCCGCACAAAATGAGCGATGCGTGCAAAAAATCGTTCGGTTAGTTCCCGAGATATGTGGGTGCATCCAAAATGGTCAGTAAAAAGCGTTGCTGATTTATCCCATGGAACACAGGCTTTTGCACGCTATAAACTGTATATATTCTGAAAGTAAATCGTTTTCCGCACAAAATGAGCGATGCGTGCAAAAAATCGTTCGGTTAGTTCCAGAGATATTTGGGTGCATCCAAAATGGTCAGTAAAAAGCGTTGCTGATTTATCCCGTGGAACACAGGCTTTTGCACGCTATAAACTGTATATATTCTGAAAGTAAATCGTTTTCCGCACAAAATGAGCGATGCGTGCAAAAAATCGTTCGTTTAGTTCCAGAGATATTTGGGTGCATCCAAAATGGTCAGTAAAAAGCGTTGCTGATTTATCCCATGGAACACAGGCTTTTGCACGCTATAAACTGTATATATTCTGAAAGTAAATCGTTTTCCGCACAAAATGAGCGATGCGTGCAAAAAATCGTTCGTTTAGTTCCAGAGATATTTGGGTGCATCCAAAATGGTCAGTAAAAAGCGTTGCTGATTTATCCCATTGAACACAGGCTTTTGCACGCTATAAACTGTATATATTCTGAAAGTAAATCGTTTTCCGCACAAAATGAGCGATGCGTGCAAAAAATCGTTCGGTTAGTTCCCGAGATATGTGGGTGCATCCAAAATGGTCAGTAAAAAGCGTTGCTGATTTATCCCATGGAACACAGGCTTTTGCACGCTATAAACTGTATATATTCTGAAAGTAAATCGTTTTCCGCACAAAATGAGCGATGCGTGCAAAAAATCGTTCGGTTAGTTCCAGAGATATTTGGGTGCATCCAAAATGGTCAGTAAAAAGCGTTGCTGATTTATCCCATGGAACACAGGCTTTTGCACGCTATAAACTGTATATATTCTGAAAGTAAATCGTTTTCCGCACAAAATGAGCGATGCGTGCAAAAAATCGTTCGGTTAGTTCCAGAGATATTTGGGTGCATCCAAAATGGTCAGTAAAAAGCGTTGCTGATTTATCCCATGGAACACAGGCTTTTGCACGCTATAAACTGTATATATTCTGAAAGTAAATCGTTTTCCGCACAAAATGAGCGATGCGTGCAAAAAATCGTTCGGTTAGTTCCCGAGATATGTGGGTGCATCCAAAATGGTCAGTAAAAAGCGTTGCTGATTTATCCCATGGAACACAGGCTTTTGCACGCTATAAACTGTATATATTCTGAAAGTAAATCGTTTTCCGCACAAAATGAGCGATGCGTGCAAAAAATCGTTCGGTTAGTTCCCGAGATATGTGGGTGCATCCAAAATGGTCAGTAAAAAGCGTTGCTGATTTATCCCATGGAACACAGGCTTTTGCACGCTATAAACTGTATATATTCTGAAAGTAAATCGTTTTCCGCACAAAATGAGCGATGCGTGCAAAAAATCGTTCGGTTAGTTCCAGAGATATTTGGGTGCATCCAAAATGGTCAGTAAAAAGCGTTGCTGATTTATCCCATGGAACACAGGCTTTTGCACGCTATAAACTGTATATATTCTGAAAGTAAATCGTTTTCCGCACAAAATGAGCGATGCGTGCAAAAAATCGTTCGGTTAGTTCCAGAGATATTTGGGTGCATCCAAAATGGTCAGTAAAAAGCGTTGCTGATTTATCCCATGGAACACAGGCTTTTGCACGCTATAAACTGTATATATTCTGAAAGTAAATCGTTTTCCGCACAAAATGAGCGATGCGTGCAAAAAATCGTTCGGTTAGTTCCAGAGATATTTGGGTGCATCCAAAATGGTCAGTAAAAAGCGTTGCTGATTTATCCCATGGAACACAGGCTTTTGCACGCTATAAACTGTATATATTCTGAAAGTTAATCGTTTTCCGCACAAAATGAGCGATGCGTGCAAAAAATCGTTCGTTTAGTTCCAGAGATATTTGGGTGCATCCAAAATGGTCAGTAAAAAGCGTTGCTGATTTATCCCATGGAACACAGGCTTTTGCACGCTATAAACTGTATATATTCTGAAAGTAAATCGTTTTCCGCACAAAATGAGCGATGCGTGCAAAAAATCGTTCGGTTAGTTCCAGAGATATTTGGGTGCATCCAAAATGGTCAGTAAAAAGCGTTGCTGATTTATCCCATGGAACACAGGCTTTTGCACGCTATAAACTGTATATATTCTGAAAGTAAATCGTTTTCCGCACAAAATGAGCGATGCGTGCAAAAAATCGTTCGGTTAGTTCCAGAGATATTTGGGTGCATCCAAAATGGTCAGTAAAAAGCGTTGCTGATTTATCCCATGGAACACAGGCTTTTGCACGCTATAAACTGTATATATTCTGAAAGTAAATCGTTTTCCGCACAAAATGAGCGATGCGTGCAAAAAATCGTTCGTTTAGTTCCAGAGATATTTGGGTGCATCCAAAATGGTCAGTAAAAAGCGTTGCTGATTTATCCCATGGAACACAGGCTTTTGCACGCTATAAACTGTATATATTCTGAAAGTAAATCGTTTTCCGCACAAAATGAGCGATGCGTGCAAAAAATCGTTCGGTTAGTTCCAGAGATATTTGGGTGCATCCAAAATGGTCAGTAAAAAGCGTTGCTGATTTATCCCATGGAACACAGGCTTTTGCACGCTATAAACTGTATATATTCTGAAAGTAAATCGTTTTCCGCACAAAATGAGCGATGCGTGCAAAAAATCGTTCGGTTAGTTCCCGAGATATTTGGGTGCATCCAAAATGGTCAGTAAAAAGCGTTGCTGATTTATCCCGTGGAACACAGGCTTTTGCACGCTATAAACTGTATATATTCTGAAAGTAAATTGTTTTCCGCACAAAATGAGCGATGCGTGCAAAAAATCGTTCGGTTAGTTCCCGAGATATTTGGGTGCATCCAAAATGGTCAGTTTAAAAGCGTTGCTGATAATCCTGTATAGTGGAACAGAATTCGACAGTTTCTAAAGAAACTCTTATTGCTCGTGTGGTTGGGGGATTACTCAAATTTTTTTTTTTTTTTTTACAAATGTCAAAATAAACAAATTCGCCTTTATTTGCTTACTGTCAAAACAGCCAATTTGCTGAAAAATTTTATAAAAATGTCCAAGAACATCAAATGGCTTTGAGAACTGGGGTATTGGGTTTAATTTTGCATTCCACGTATAACCATGAGGTAATGGAAGAATTATGTCGACACCAGCAACAACAATTGGCTGCAGCTCAGCATCAAAAACAAATATTTATTTATTTTAATAAATTCAGTGCCGTGCAGTCGATTTTAAAATCGTTTAAAGTTTTTGATTTGTTCTAACTACATCGAAAAAAGAAGACACATTCTCTTCAAACTGGGTAAGTATTAAATATATAAAGACGTTTACAGGAACAAGTGCAATATTTCGCATATAAAAATTTGTGTTCTTGTGTAGTGTGTCAAGCCTGCCACAGATATCAATTCCGATCGAGAGTGGAAGTGATTTCGTATCTTGCTTCTTATTAAACGAAATCACTTTCGATCGGAATTGATTCCTGTTACAGGCCTGAGTGTATGGATAGTATTTCAAATGATTATGACAAAAGTTCTTGTTCGGTGGCGACTGTTTCTTTGGTAAGTTACTATTAAGTAAGTTTTAGAAAACAAACGCTTGCATGTCGGAAAGATGCAGATTTATTTCCTCATAATTTTGTATTTGTTAGGGTAAATTACATACTTTTTGTTTTTTCACTCTGCTAATAACTAGATTTTAATATCGCTTACAAACTGGCCTGTTTGAATATTAGCGTATTTGCACAGGAATGATATGGTTTAATTCACCTTTTGTGTTTCTATAATATTTTGATCTCACAAAGCTTACTTTCAGCGTTTGGTTTGGTGCGATAAGTTTAGTATTGTTTTGTTCAATGTCCATTGATGACTTCAATTTCTGAAGAACAAGACGACCTATATTAAAGTTGAAAGTATACCAAGGTAAATACGTAAAACTTCATTTTTATAACCGTACATTAACCGTGTAACCATGAGGTAATGGAAGAATTATGTCGACAACAGCAACAACAATTGGCAGCAGCTCAGCATCAAAAACAATTAATGGAAATGTAATAATAAAATGACTTGTGACTATTGAAATAAAACTTTTGACCAATAAAAACAGTAATTTAAAATTTAAGGAAAAATATTTATTATACCCACACCACAATAGAGGAGAAGGTATTATGCATTTGTGCTGATGTTTGAAACGCCTTAAAATAGTGATCCTAGAAAGTATACCGATCTACTCGGAATCACTTTCTGAGTCGAACTAACGATGCCCGTCGGGCTGGCTGGCTGTCCATGTTACCTTGTGCGCAAAGTACAGGTCGCAATTTTGGAGATAATTTGATAAAATTTGGGTCATAGGTTCTTACAAGGACCAAGCCTATTAAAAATGGGCCGAATCGTTAGGAGCACGAGGGAAGATAGGGGGAAATTTCTTCCTCTCAGAAACTATCAAACCGATTTTAATGAAATTTAAAGCATAGATAGAACCATATCTATATGGACACAAAATGTATAAATTTTTAAAAAAAATCGGACCACGAGGGGAGATAGCAATTTCTGTCTCTCAAACCGATTTTAATGAAATTTAAAACATAGATAGAACCATATCTATAGGGACACATTAGCTATACAGTTTTTAAAAAAAAGGACCACAAGGGGAGGCAGGGGGCAATTTCTGCCTCTCACAAACTTTCAAACATGAAGTTTATAAACATATCGAGCCCTAACTGCGAAAATAATGTAAGCGCCAAAAATCAAATTTTACAGGAGAGAGCTTTTTTGTTTTATTACATATTAAATTTTGTATGAAATTTGTCGCTTACACTAAAATTGTTTTGGCTATAAAATTGCAACGGTACATTATATGACCTTGATATTTTAGGAGATGATGCAAGTGTTGCCAATAGAGTAATTTATCAAAAAAAAACGAAAATTGAAAATCATGTCGCTTACACTATTTTCGCTGTTAGGGCTCGATATATTAATTTATATTTACATGGACACTAAGTCCATCATATCATATGGTCGGGCTTGACCGACTATACTTTCTTACTTGTTTTTTATCGCAGTTTTTAAAGTTTTGTAAGAAACCAATTTTAAACTTAAAGGGCTTTTTTGAAATATATATTTGTTCTACTAAGCTTGTCATTCCGTGTGAACCTTTTTATTATACATCTAAGACCCCATTAAGTATATAAGTATATTCTGCCGCCTTAAGTCGATTACGGATCACGCTTTTCACAAAAATGTTCAAATATTACTATAAAAATTGTCCTTAATAAACGTTTGTTTGATTTAATAATCGTTTGGGAAAAATAAAAGTGTAGATTTCCACACAACCACTGAGGTACTACACATTGTGCGTTGTCATTTGTTTTTAATGGCTGACTTCCCCTGTAGGCATACACCATTTGAATCAGTTTAACTGATAAACGAATTAGAATAAATGTTTAAAATGTTACTAAATTGTTTAATCTTCACATAATTTACATATAAAGTAATTTAAAGCTTCCTTATTACTTCTGCTAATACCATAATGTTTTTTACAGTATGTACAAACATACCTTAAACATATTTTACAACAAAATTTTATAATAGTTTTTATTGTATCATGCCCACAATGAAGACATATATATGTTAAGGAGTCCCCATACTTGTCAAGCAAGTTTTTTAAAACCAACCTATATTGAAGTTGGTCCTCAAGGCTTGTATAACTCCTAGATTGTAGAAAACGTTCTGCGAATTGTATAATAAATACTCCGCAGTTCCAGGCATCATTTTGAATATCTTGTTCGACATTTTTAATAATCCATTTAGTTTTTGGAAAATTTTTTGTCAGGATATTTAAATAATAATCACAAAATTTCAAACTATTGTGTTTATTACCTTTTGGATCCATCCATTTCGAGATAAACGCATTTAAAGTTTTTGATTTGTTGTAACTACTTAGAAAAAAAGACACATTCTCTTCAAACTTGGAAAGTATAAAAGATATAAAGATGAATTTAATACACAATATAAAGAAAAACAAAGCGAACAATTCCACATTTCTAACTCCAAAATTTTATTTTTTGGGTTATGCCGGTCTTGCAGCAAATGAGCGATATATGTAAATTGAAACAAGTCTAGTTTACCAACGCAGCTCCAAATAAAAAAAAGTACATAGGGTGATAGAAAATTGAAAAATAAGAAGAAAAAATAAAATGGCAAAATTCTCGGAAACGCATAGTTTCCGAGTTATGGATCTCGGAAGTTTTCATATAAACTTGCGATTTTCCTCTACATTTCTGAACGTATATGGCCAATATTGGTATTATTTGAAAGCATTTGAACAGATCTTTCTGGAAATGCAAAATTTATTTAAAACTTTTTAAATCTTTAGCTCCTAATACTGTTTTTACAAAATTTATATCAAAATGTTACGGAAGTGCACTAGGTAATAAAAATGTAATCAAGGATTTTCTCCTCAATGGTATAAAAAACACCGGCTTCGCTAAATAAAGCTTCTCCGCATAGCCGGCTCCTTAAACCTTAATGGATTAATAATATTTCAATAAAATGTTTATATCTAGAAAAATTTATTCAAAAGCTTTTAAATGATACCAATATTGGCTATATACGTTCAAAAATGTAGTGGGAAATCGCGAATTTATATGAAAACTTCAAAAGGTCCATAACTCTGAAACTATGCGTTTCCGAGAATTTTGTCATTTAATTTTTTCTTCTTATTTTTCAATTTTCTATCACCCTATGTATTTTTTTTTTTTAATTTGGAGCTGCGTTGGTAAACTAGACTTAAGCCGTAAATTATTCTACACAATCATTCACCTGGCAACAGCACATACATTTTACGTTTTTATTCTTTTTGATCATTTTTACGTTATTTTCCATTTCAGGAAGTGGACAGATTTATAATCCCAATAACTTTTAAAATTAAAATGGAAATGGAAAATAGCTGGAAGAGGAAAACCGCACAAAAAAAGAAAAAGGTGCGGAAAATGTATACAAATATACCTAAAAAAAAACCACAAGACCCTCAACACCAAGCAGCAACGCAAAATCGACCCCAGATAGAAAAACGGGAAAATTCACCCCAGCAAGAACCAAATCAGCAAAAGCCGATCAAACACAAATCGCAACAGCGACACCAGAAGCAATCGCTCCAACAATCGATTCCTACGACAATCGATTCTACCCAGCAGAACGACTCGGAGTCCAACGAACACCGTCAAAAGATTGCCAACTCAGCAATACCCGGTCCACAGGTATCGCTACCACAACAAAAACAACAACAAAATTGAGACCAAAAAAAAAACAGTTTTTAAAAATGTGCAAAAATTTATTGAATAGTATTTTGCTTTTTTAAGTTTATTTTGTTTTATATTCAACATTTTTCATATAATATAATATAAAAAAGTTACCTTCGGAAGGAAATAATTTCCAGTTTCTGTTTATTTTGTAAGTTATTTTGTTTACATATGTACCTACATATGAATTTTTGTATTAAATTTTGTGTTAAAATAAAAAAAACTAGTTTTGTTTTTAATTAATATAATATATCGATACCTTCCCATAAGAATGTATTAAGCGACATTTCTAAAATTGTGTAGGAAACGAAAAAAACGTGTCATTTAGTTATTTATTTGTGTATTTTATTGTAGGGGACATATTTGGAAATCGATTTTCAGAATACAAAACATTTAAAAATGTGGCTTAGCATAATTTCTTTGGCGGATAATACAAATTACAGGGTGCAACATTATTCCAGTGAGAAAACTTGACGGTTGATACAATTTTATGTTCTCTCTAGTTTCCTTTGCATCCATGATAGGGCAGCGAAACCCAGGCCAAAATGTGGCGCTTTACTTCTAGTATAGTTCCACATCAAAAAGTAATTTTTGAAAAAAGTGTCGCTTAATACATTCTTATGGGAAGGTATCGATATTTTATATAACATTCAAATGGTGTATGCCTACAGGGGAAGTCAGCCATTAAAAACAAATGACAACGCACAATGTGTAGTACCTCAGTGGTTGTGTGGAAATCTACACCTTAAAAGTTTAAGCTGACAAATGTTGATGTCAGAAAGATGCAGAGATATTCCTTTGTAATTTCGTTTTTGATAGGATAAATTAGGTACATACTTTTTGATTTTTCACTCTACTTATAACCAGATTTATATATCGCTCACACACTGGTCTGTTTGAATATTAGCATATTTCCAAAGGAATGCCATGGCTTAATTCACCTGTTGTGTTTCTATTATATGTTGTTTTTCACGAAGCTGACTTTCAGTGTTTGGTTCGGTACGATATGTTTAGAACTGTTTTGTTCACTGTCCATTGATGACTTTAATTTTTGAATACCAAGGGCACTAATAGATAAATACGTAAAACTACAACTTTACCTTGGAAAACTGCATAAGCATACCTACAGACGTAGTAAGTACGCACAAAAGTTAAAGTTTTATTGTGTATGCTCATAATTTATCGACTTAATTAAGATTAAAATTTGCCAAAATTTTAATAAAAATAAAAAAAAATCGATTTTAAAAGCCCAATAATCGATTTCAGTATAAAATCGCATACGTAAATTCGATTGCAAAAAGTCGATTTTTTTTACCACAAAATCGATTTTCGATTGGAATCCAAAATCGATTTTCGATTTTTCGATCGACTTTTTTTATTTCGGTTTTTGAAATCGATTAATCGAACCTCAAAATTAAAGTTAATTTAGAAAGCAAACGTTTGCATGTCCATTGACTACTTTAATAACTGAAGAGCCCTATATTAAAGTTGAAAGTATACCAAGTGCACTATTAGGTAAATACGTAAAATTTCAATTTGAAATTCGGAAAACTGCATAAACATACCACCTACACACGTATGTGCACACAAAAAAATCTCAAGTTTTATTGTGCATGCCCATAATTTATTGATTTAATTAAGATTTAAATTAAAAATTGCCAAAATTTTGATAAAAATTAAAAAATCGATTTTAAAAGCCCAATAATCAATCGATTTCAGTATAAAATCGCATACGTAAATTCGATTGCAAAAAATCGATTTTTTTACCACAAAATTGTGTAAAACGCAACGGAAAACGAAACGATTTAAAAGCGATATGGTTCTCAGTATCTTTAAAAAATGATTTATAAAACATATTCTTCTTATTTTCTAAATGTATTCTTCAACACTTTATATGTACAAATTAAATGAATAAACAAAAACATCTAAAAATTAACACATTTTTACTTTTTGCAGGAAAATTATTAACAGAAGTCATATCTCTGTGGTTTTCATGGGCAACCGCGTATGTCTATTTTTTCGATTTTGAAATGTTGATGCTATATTGCTTAATTTAAAGCGCTCTTTACATTTTTTAAAACATTTTTAAAAACAGATAGACCCATTTCGAAGTTTTAACTCAATTACAAAGTTGAAAAGGTGCAATATCTAACCCATAGTTTGATCTAGAATGTTTAGGCTCTCCTGAAAAATTTTATTTTAAGACATACGCGGTTGCCCATGAAAACCACAGATCTATCTATCCACTGTAAAAATCTTAATTCAATTTCTGTGGTATTTTGCCAAACCCCTCTGTGAGATAAGGTTGCAAATTTATCTTAAACGATTTTAAAATCGACTGCACGGCACTGAATTTATTAAAATAAATAAATATTTGTTTTTGATGCTGAGCTGCAGCCAATTGTTGTTGCTGGTGTCGACATAATTCTTCCATTACCTCATGGTTATACGTGGAATGCAAAATTAAACCCAATACCCCAGTTCTCAAAGCCATTTGATGTTCTTGGACATTTTTATAAAATTTTTCAGCAAATTGGCTGTTTTGACAGTAAGCAAATAAAGGCGAATTTGTTTATTTTGACATTTGTAAAAAAAAAAAAAAAAATTTGAGTAATCCCCCAACCACACGAGCAATAAGAGTTTCTTTAGAAACTGTCGAATTCTGTTCCACTATACAGGATTATCAGCAACGCTTTTAAACTGACCATTTTGGATGCACCCACATATCTCGGGAACTAACCGAACGATTTTTTGCACGCATCGCTCATTTTGTGCGGAAAACGATTTACTTTCAGAATATATACAGTTTATAGCGTGCAAAAGCCTGTGTTCCATGGGATAAATCAGCAACGCTTTTTACTGACCATTTTGGATGCACCCAAATATCTCTGGAACTAACCGAACGATTTTTTGCACGCATCGCTCATTTTGTGCGGAAAACGATTTACTTTCAGAATATATACAGTTTATAGCGTGCAAAAGCCTGTGTTCCATGGGATAAATCAGCAACGCTTTTTACTGACCATTTTGGATGCACCCACATATCTCTGGAACTAACCGAACGATTTTTTGCACGCATCGCTCATTTTGTGCGGAAAACGATTTACTTTCAGAATATATACAGTTTATAGCGTGCAAAAGCCTGTGTTCCATGGGATAAATCAGCAACGCTTTTTACTGACCATTTTGGATGCACCCACATATCTCGGGAACTAACCGAACGATTTTTTGCACGCATCGCTCATTTTGTGCGGAAAACGATTTACTTTCAGAATATATACAGTTTATAGCGTGCAAAAGCCTGTGTTCAATGGGATAAATCAGCAACGCTTTTTACTGACCATTTTGGATGCACCCAAATATCTCTGGAACTAAACGAACGATTTTTTGCACGCATCGCTCATTTTGTGCGGAAAACGATTTACTTTCAGAATATATACAGTTTATAGCGTGCAAAAGCCTGTGTTCCATGGGATAAATCAGCAACGCTTTTTACTGACCATTTTGGATGCACCCAAATATCTCTGGAACTAAACGAACGATTTTTTGCACGCATCGCTCATTTTGTGCGGAAAACGATTTACTTTCAGAATATATACAGTTTATAGCGTGCAAAAGCCTGTGTTCCACGGGATAAATCAGCAACGCTTTTTACTGACCATTTTGGATGCACCCAAATATCTCTGGAACTAACCGAACGATTTTTTGCACGCATCGCTCATTTTGTGCGGAAAACGATTTACTTTCAGAATATATACAGTTTATAGCGTGCAAAAGCCTGTGTTCCATGGGATAAATCAGCAACGCTTTTTACTGACCATTTTGGATGCACCCACATATCTCGGGAACTAACCGAACGATTTTTTGCACGCATCGCTCATTTTGTGCGGAAAACGATTTACTTTCAGAATATATACAGTTTATAGCGTGCAAAAGCCTGTGTTCCATGGGATAAATCAGCAACGCTTTTTACTGACCATTTTGGATGCACCCAAATATCACGGGAACTAACCGAACGATTTTTTGCACGCATCGCTCATTTTGTGCGGAAAACGATTTACTTTCAGACTATATACAGTTTATAGCGTGCAAAAGCCTGTGTTCCATGGGATAAATCAGCAACGCTTTTTACTGACCATTTTGGATGCACCCAAATATCTCTGGAACTAAACGAACGATTTTTTGCACGCATCGCTCATTTTGTGCGGAAAACGATTTACTTTCAGAATATATACAGTTTATAGCGTGCAAAAGCCTGTGTTCCATGGGATAAATCAGCAACGCTTTTCACTGACCATTTTGGATGCACCCACATATCTCGGGAACTAACCGAACGATTTTTTGCACGCATCGCTCATTTTGTGCGGAAAACGATTTACTTTCAGAATATATACAGTTTATAGCGTGCAAAAGCCTGTGTTCCATGGGATAAATCAGCAACGCTTTTTACTGACCATTTTGGATGCACCCAAATATCACGGGAACTAACCGAACGATTTTTTGCACGCATCGCTCATTTTGTCCGGAAAACGATTTACTTTCAGAATATATACAGTTTATAGCGTGCAAAAGCCTGTGTTCCACGGGATAAATCAGCAACGCTTTTTACTGACCATTTTGGATGCACCCAAATATCTCGGGAACAGACCGTACGATTTTTTGCACGCATCGCTTATTTTGTTCCTAAATGTGTATTTTTTAATTTGTGTTAACTATTTTTTGTATTTTTATTAAAAATATTTGTTATTTTTACTTCCCCTTTTTAAATTCCTAAATTCGACGCTAACTTTTTTTTACTTTGGAAATCCCCATAAATTCCTAAATTCGACGCTAACTTTTTGTTCTTATTCTGAAAAACACCATAATTTGAGTATTTTGTTTTCCCGGGTTTTAAATTCCCAAATTCGACGCTATTTCGGCGACGCTATCTTGGCCCACGTATATTTGTGGAAAGAAAGGAAAAAAAAATGAACCAAAGAAATTGTATAAAAGCTCACTCTGTTTCACATTTTCAATAGTTATTTCACTTATATCCATTTTTTATAGTATTTTTGTGTTAAAAAAGTTAAATTGTACTTTGTGGTTGAAATGTAAATAAAATATTTTGTATAAACAAGAAATAGTGTTACCATATGAACAAAAAATATTTCACAAAAAAAAACATTTACATCTTAACTAAAATACTTATTAATGGTTAATTTTTTTTCAATTTGTAATTTAAATGATATTAAGTTAAAATTTTACAATTTCTAAAGTTAAAAGTAACTTTATTTACTAAAACACTTATCATTTTGAAACAATATGGCTACCCGGTACTGATTTGTTCGTCGTTCGCCGGCGAATGAAATAGAAATAAATCTATTTCAAAGTCGCCGCGTCTGACGAATTTCGTCCGACGCTTTGATTGTGTGTATTTTCATATACACAAATATGTTTTATTTTTGTTGACGAATATTCGCGGCCAAAAATTCGTCGTTCGTCCCAGTTGTGTTCCTAGCATTATTGACGCACAATATTGAAATTACACCAATTAAATATTCTGAAATCGCACGATTGCCCGGTTTTATACAAATTTAATTGCCGCTAGTTGGTACAAAGAGAAATGGGTACAACAACTACCGCAGCATAGTCACACGATTGTTCTTACTTGACAACTGCGAAAACAGCTGTTGTCGTAGCTTTTTTTTATTTTTTTTGGAGGTTCTAGTCAGGGTTGTCAGATTGATTTTGACCTTTTTCGCCAAATTCAATGTCAAAAATCGCCAAAATCGCCAAAGCCTTTATTTTCAAGTTTTTGGCAGTAAAATACATATTTTTTAATTTATTAAAAATATTCTTTATAAATTCTAAAAAAATTAATTTGTTCCGTATCGCTAAAATACGCCAAAAATTCAAAAAAGTCGCCATGGTATATATTTTGCTTAATTTTTATTTAGAAAAAAGTAAAAATAGCTAGTGAACACAAAAATGGTACGATGTTTACTACAAAAAAGGTTTTTTGGCGGCTAGTATTAAACAAATATTGGATATATTTACATTTTTATATACATATGTATGTAGTTGCAGTTTTATTATATATCTAAAACGCTTCACCGGCAAAGCTACCTATTTGTCTTCTTTTTTGGAATACATTGTAAGGGTTTTTCATTTATTTAACGATGGTACAAAAGAAGTGCAACTTATAACTCGTAACAACGCGTCTAGAAGTTCGTATTGCATTATACTTCAAAGGCGAGTTGTAGTGGATTTCATAGCTTAAACACAGGCATTACTTATAATAATATAAAGAACATATAAAGAACAGTCAAAGTTAGTTCCTTGAAATTGTACGTACCTGCCGTTTCGTTACAGCTTGAAAGTTTTGGCATAAACTTATTTTTCTTTGCAATTAACCAACCCTAATTTTTTCATTGGGTTTCAAAAATGTCCAAAGGTATGTAAGAGCTCATAAAAATCTTTAAAATATCACTGACAACAACGTATTGTATCTGGGATAAAAAATTGCCACATAGATATAATGAAAAAATGTTCATAGACTATAAATATATTTATGTTAATTTCTATTTATTGATTCTTTCAAGAGCACTTTTAAATATGAAAAACAATTTTCTCGAAGATATTCATTATCTTCATCAGCCATTTGAACTTTCAAATAGTGACCATACATATGAATGCCTCAAACTTCATACATAAAAATAATATAAGTATAATAAAATTAATATTATTTCTCAGTATTGAATTTAACGATTTTCAAAACAAATGCATAGCTCATCAAAAGTAGCCAACAAAATCGCCAACTTTTTTGTTAAGTCGCCAAAAAATCGCCATGTCGCCAAATCAAAAATTAGGTCGCCAAACAAGTTTGAAAATCGCCACGTTTGGCGAGAAATCGCCACATCTGACAACCCTGGTTCTAGTTGGTGTGTGCAGCGTTGCCAGAAGAATTGGAAGGAAAATCTTAATTTGGCGAAAAAAAAAATCTTATTTTGAAGAGAAAAATCTTAAAATTTTTGATAACAAGAACAAAAAAGTAAAAATTATTAATTTTTTAAAAGAAAATACTTCTTATTATGGAAACTGTTTAAATTGAAATACGTACCTAGGTAATTGCCGTATTTATACAAAATTAGATTGTAGGTTTAAATTGTGTTTTTAGTTATATTTTCCATAATATTTGTTCTAAAAATACATTTTAAATCCATTTAATCTATATATATAAAATAGGATGCGTGTATGTATGTATGTATGTAACGTATGGACTCCAAAACGGCTTGGCCGATTTTGATGAAATTTTCAGGGAATCTCAGAATATTCAGGCGAGTGACACTATTAAGTCTGATTTTTGACGATTTTTTCTTTAAAATTATCGCCATAGTCCAACTTAGATTTATACGGAAAAAAATTTTGCCCTGCTCACTTTAACGCCCACTTTTCCGATTTACCTTAAATCAGAAAACGGCTCCATCGCTTCGACTAACTTTCCTTTCTAATGTTCGTATCTTTTGAACGGGTTTTAAAAATCGAACGCAAACATATTTCTAATTTGGACAGGACAACGCCTGTCGGGTCAGCTTTTTAATAAATAAGAACGTAAAAAAGTCCATCTAAATAAAGAACTTTCATCGAAAGTAAATTAATTCTAATATTAGAGATGTATAAATTTTGGACAAAAAATTTTAGCTAGGGAGCTATGAAGCTCATACATCATAAGGGTTCTCAATTTATTATTATATTTTTATATTATATATTTTGAGAAAATTGCATTTAAAAAAAGTTCATTGAAAAAATATGGATTTTCCTTACTATATTTCTAATGGAATTGTTATTAAAAAAAATCTTGGTAAACCTTTTAAAAGATATTCTTAAGCACTTATGTATATATACTTTGTTTAAAAATAATCATAAACATGGATTGCGGAATTTTCAAACCAAAAGCTTCTTAATTCTAGTATTCTCGGCAACTTTTCACCATTAATTTCTCCTCTTGGTATGAGCAGACCACAAATAGAACACCTAAAAAACCCAATGAAATAAAAAGTAAATAACTATAATTTTTTATTAAACGTATGCTTATTATGCTATAATGTAGAATTTATTATATAATTTTAATATTTCATTATTTTATTTTACATGCAAGTCATCGAATATGTAGTCGTTAATTTGGCACATTGTTTTTTTCGCATCTACCACACATTTCATTTAAACTTGATTCATTCAATACAGAACATATCAGTTATAGAATTCATGTTTTTGTTTTTTTTTTATATTTTGTCCAATTTGAAAGATATTGCAAGAAAACAAGAATTTGGTCTGGCCAAGAGGGTAATTTCATAGACTTTTACATATAAATAGAATTTTGTCCCACATGTTTGTCTCAATAGAATCCAAATTAGTTTCATTCGATTCCATACATATCTTTTATAGAATTCACGCCCCGGTTTTTTTGTTATAGTATTCGAAAAATATTGCAAGGAAAACCAAAATTTGGTTTGGCCAGACCAAGACGGTAATCCTAGGATTAATAAATTAATCTTTATAAAAATAGGTTTTTCTTTACACAAATTTTTTTCATCAATATTACCAAAATGAACATGATGCTATTTTAACATTTTGTGTACGCAGAAAAGTGTGCAAAACCAATAGACAACAAGCTGATATAAAACCTCATTGTGTTAAAAATTTACTGTTTAAAAACTGTAAAAAAAATTATGTATGTTGTACAAACTTTAAGTTAAAAATTTTTATTTCTTAAAATAAAAATCTTAATTTGAGAAAAAAATCTTCAAATCTTATTTTGTTCAAAAAATCTTAAAAAAATAAGATAAAATCTTAATTCTGGCAACGCTGGGTTTGTGCATTTCTTAATATTAAAATATCCTACTTTATAATCTAAATTTAGAACATCTTTCTTATAGGGTAAGTGCTCCAGTAGTCGGCAGTTTAAGGCTTTACTTTTTTTTTAACTCTCACCTTGCCTTGTGTACAGTAGCAATTGGATATATGAGTACTGATTATATTTCATTAATTTGTTTTCTTTTAGATTATTCAACTCAAATTTTAGTATTTTATGTTTAAATTGACAAATTTTGAGCTTCTGTAAAAAATGAGCACGTTTGCCTATATTCGGCACAAATTTTCCACTTTTCGGCATATTTTGTTCCTATTGTCGGCATATCATATTAAATAGTAAAAAACAATACATGAAAATGTAATTAAAGCTTTTATTTGTTACAAATTAAATTTTTTACTTATCTTAACATTTAACATTTCCCACTGGAACTTAAATACTTTTTTCTGTGCATGCTTTGCATACAAAATCTTGTTAAATAACGTCACTGTATTTTAGATTTTTGAATTCAGTGCACTTAAGATGATACCACAGAGGGCACGTATCACACCCAACGTTTTTCAGAGCATCATCTTCAGAAAGAAAAACCAATTTGTTTACGAATTCAATTGATAATTTATTGAAAATTTAAGCTTTATACTTTCTAAAATGCTTAAAATGTACATTTGTACGTTTAAGTAGGCATTACACGCAAAGAAAAAACATGTTTTAATATGGTCACCTCCAAGAAAACCATTTTGAAAGATAATTTTGAACATATTATGTTTAGTTTACCCATATAATTGTCTCCGACAACCATATTATGGTTAAATTAGTCCTCCATCAAGACGCCATACCCATATTATGGTTGGTTAAATATGACAATAATTTGTTTTCAAATTAACAATAGTATTTTCCTCTTTTGCAAGAGCAACATGCTATGGTTGAAAAACAGCCATGCTAATAAAAGTGTTAAACATATTTCAATTATTATTAACCATAACATGGTCGAAGCAACCATAATATGGTTGTAGCTTCTTGATGGACGACTCATTTAACCATAAAATGATTGTCGGAGACAACAATATGGTTAAATTAAACATAATAAGTTCAAAATTTTCTTTAAAAATAGTTTTGTTGGACGTGACCATTTTTAAACATGTTTTTATCTGGGTGTACACACGTAGAAAAAAAGTTTCACCTCCAACAAAACTATTTTTAACGAGAAATTTAATACATATTATGATTAGTTTAACCATATCGTTGTAGTCACTACCATATTTTGATGTTATGGCTAAATATGACAATAATTTGTTTACCACTAATAGTTCTATTTAACAATAGTATTTTCCTCTTTTCCAAGAGCAACATGCTATGGGTAACCATGCTTTTATAAGTGTTAAATATATTTTTGTTATTATCCCAAACATGTTTGAAGGCAACAATAATGTGGTTGTTTCTTCTTGATGAAGGACTATTTTAACCAAAATCACCGGTGACAAAATTATTGTTAAATTTACCAAATGATTAAGATTTTTCTTTTAAATAAGTTTTGTTGGATGCAGAGCTATAAAAATCTGAAATCAAAATGATTTCAACCAAACTGATTTCGAAATGATTTTAAATTTGTAAGGAGATTCATTTGAAGGAAACGAAGATTTTGATTCTCATTTCACTTTTATTGCAATAAGTGAATTTGAATGTAATATTTTATTGGAATCAATTAAAATATAAATTGAATAAAAAAATGTTCACTTTCAACATCGGAAAATTGATTGTTTGATTTCAAATTCAAATCTTACATAAGGAAATTCAACCGTTAGGACTTATGTTATCGCCATTACATATTCAACAACATTTTGTTCGATGAGATGGCTTTTCTTCAGGGACTTTAGCTCGTCCTTTACTTATTGCCTCTGCTTTCTTAACAGCTTAGCTTAAATGCCGATTCAAGGACGATCATTTTTAAATAGTATGGTGCTTCCATCTTCCTTTAAAATCGCTTGCACTGTGTTCAGAATATAATCAATTTTTACCGGAAGTTTGCATTTGGAGAGGACGAGTCACTATTTTACTAACTTATCCTTTTAAGCATTTGACTAAACTTGTATTCTGTCCTGTAAAGTGGAGCTTGGAAAGCTTAATTTCTGGCTGGCACCTAGTATAGATATCAAACCTTTTATTTGTAGGGCCACTTCAGTAAATTAAAACATTAACATTGTTTTCTTACTTTTCATATTTAACTTTACTGAAATAAGTATATAAATGAAATGCAAATATCTAATAGTCCTTACAAATTTTAAAAAATATACTGTTTTGGGACCCCATATACAGTTAAACTAGAAATAAAATTGCTGCCGACTTTAGGACAACACTTATCCTATAGTCGGCAGGTCATGAGATACTCAAAAGAAATCATGCCGACTACTGGGTAAACTCGTTTTAAACTCATTTTTTGTTATCTCAGAGGCAAGAGGCACGATCGATGAACAATTTACTAAAATTTGAGTGTAATCAGAGAAAAATACTGATTTGCCAGTAGTCGGCACCCAATGCCGAACAAAGGAAATTTTAAAAATTTTTGGTCCTAATGTCGGCACCCAATAAAATTAATAAAATATTAACTTTTTGTACATTTTTTTACTTTTACGACAAAATTTAATAGACTTTTTACCTTTTTAAACTTTATTGGTAACATTCTTTCCATAAATAATATGCCTATTTGCCTTTTTAAGTTAGCTCTACCACTAATTTTTTTTTTGAAAAACAAGGGTCACCGCAAAAGTTCAAGAGCTTGTCACTCAAGACTTCAAAATTTGGCAAAAATACTCATCTTCCTCCAATTTAATTATTACTAATGGAAAGATGAGTAAATTTTCTTGACAAACTTGATGCTATTTATGAATAAAAACACTACATTTCTTATTTATTAACGTTTAAATGCAAAAAATGCCGACTACTGGTACATGCCGAACTTAGGTGCATTTACCCTATACAGTATAATAAACACTAAAATTACTTTTGTGTACCTTTTCAGTCATGTTTTGAAATCGATTCAAAGTTATTCCAATCGAACAAAATTTAAAAAGATCATATTTGAAAGTTCATAAATATAAGCGCATTTATAGATACAATACTTCTTTTTAAAGTAGGAAAAACTACGCTCATTAAAAAAATTAATTGAAAATCTTAACCGATTTAAATTTCAATTTATTTCGATTTCCAGAATAGGGCCGTTTCTAATATAAAAATTAGATTGATTGATTTTGTCCGAACCAAAAACTTAAGAAAATTTTATTGTGCGATTTTCGGAGAGTTACGCAACAAATGAAATGAAAACAGGTAAATAAAAATGTTCAAAATTTTTTTTAGAGGACAATCATCTATTTTAACTGCCTGTCATCTACAAAATTTGTTTCCTCTTTTCTCAACTTTTTCATAATCTGTCATCTTTGTCCTATTTTTTTTAAAAAGCATGTCCAATATTTGCTTTTATTTTTATAAATTAAAATAAATTTAGTTTTTTTAAAATCTTGGGACGAAGTTTCCTGACGATCTGGCCTAAGCAACCAGTGAAATGCGCATAGGAGTGAATAGCTTATCCCATCAACAATAAACTTCAGTTTATCAATAGTATGAAATGGGAATTTAGCACATTATAACGAAACCTTGATAATTAATTTTTGAATCCCAGGAAAAAGGCGACCACCGGTTTTTTCTGCCAAATCGTATGGAAAATGTCGTGCCATGCTTGTTCTGTTCATATTTCTACTGAACTTTCATATACTTGCAGTATAAAGTTTTGAATAAGTTATTTTATTTAACTAATTTTACTTAAGTTATTAATGTTAATTTGTACATATCGTAAAACAGCAAAAACTTTTTATTTTTCCTATTTGCTGCTTGAGATGAAAACCAAAAATATAGTTGATTTGACACACTTCAAGACTCAAATTAAAAAAAAAAAAAACACACATGCTGGTCGACGAGGCATATCTTTCTCTACCACACGGCATCAAAATCTCAATTTACTTAAAAAGTGGATTTAGCAGGTTTGCAAAAATTTAAATACCTACCTTTTTTAAAAGATGAATTAAATTTTGTGAAACATAAAACCTTAATTCAATAATTACTTAACATTTTTTTAACAAATAGAAACTGGAAGTTTTTTCCTTCCGAAGGTTACTTTATATTATATTCAACATTTTTCATTTTTCGAATTTATTCTATGAGCTTAATTTCAGTTATGTATTTTATAAAGCTTTTTTGTAATAGTTCTATTCCTTCAATTTTTCAGAAATTGAAAGAAGGAAGCACAAAGAATGCTGATGAAGGCCGTAGCGGGCCAGAAAATGCATTGCATTCTGCTGGTGTCTAATAATTGTAATTTTTCTATACATACAATATACCTCAATGCTTTCCAAAGGAAGGCTAAGGTAAAATGTAAAAAGAAAATACAATATAATAGTCTGGTAGTGTATAAAGTCATTTCTGAAAAATTGGAGGAATAGAACTATTACAAAAAAGCTTTATAAAATACATAACTGAAATTTAGCTCATAGAATAAATTCGAAAAATGAAAAAATGTTGAATTAAAATTTTTTTCAGTACGTTAAGCAATAAAGAGGAGTCAATGAGAACAGTTTAAATTCAACTCATTGCAGACATGAATATAAAAGTATCACCAAGTTTTATTATCCAATAATTTAGTGTAAGCAAGAACCCATTATTGAAATAACTAAAACATCTGCCTCTCTTTAACCTGGTCACACTTTTCAAAACATATGTTTGTCTAGGCAATTTGACATTTCTTTTTAGGTTAGAAACAATTAAATAATAATAAATTTCTTCATTTTTGAGCAAAATTATTTAAAAAATTAATATAAAATAAAGTGTTTGAAATTCCATAATAAAAATATAGAATATCCTTAATTATGGCGAAATATTTAGCGCAGATAATAGTTTTAGGTGGCCAAGCTATTGGCAGAGCATTTGCTAAAGCCTTAAGACAAGAAATTGCGGCATCCCAAGAAGCAGCACGTCGTAGCGGCGGAGGTCGTCAGGGAGAAAAAAGATCAGAAGCTAATGCTAGAACAGGTTAAATTCATTAAAGCAAATTTGATAAAAAAATGCTTACATATTTTTTTCAACTTTCAGGCATGTCTCTTGATGAGGCCAAACAAATTCTTAACATTGACGACTTGAACAATTTCGAACAAATAACTAAGAACTATGAACATTTATTTGCTGTCAATGATAAGGTTAAGGGTGGTTCTTTCTATTTACAATCTAAAGTTTATCGTGCTAAGGAACGTATCGATCAAGAACTAGAAGAGGATCTTAAGGAACAACAAGCAAAACAACAAAAAATGGATGACAAAGCAGCGGGGACAGATGATAAACAACGATGAGTGTTAGTTGTATGTTTAGACTGTTCTTTTAGTTAGTTTTTGTTCTATTTTTAAAAATTAATTAATTTAATATCCTATTACAATTCTATTGTAAAAAGTAAACGTTACAAATTCATAATTTTAAGCAAAAAAAACTTAAACACAGGCTTTCGACACAAATGTATGATTGAAAAAGATTTAGCGCAAAAGAGATTAATAATCAGGGAATCTACTTATCCTTGCTTAAAATCTAGACTGTTTTGTAATTAAACAAACAATTTTTTTTTACATAAGTTTTTCTTTATAAAATAAGTTTGATTTTAAATGTTATTAGCAAACAAAAGATTGTTATCGAAAGAAAATAAAGATAAAGGTACCTATGTAAATATTTCTCGTAACAAGAATTGTTTGGTTTGTGATGGAAACTTGTTTTATTTGTGTAGAAAATTTATTTTTCATGTTTGAGAAATTTTCATATGAAACGATGCAAGAAAAAGGAGTTATTTGGTACTTTTGAATAATTAAAATTGAGAACAGTTTTAAATTATTACCCCTATTATGAAAGTCGAGGCAACGGAACAATTTTTCTTCTCGTTATTGACATTAATCGATTACTATTGACAGTCAGTTGAAATTTTCGAATCTTTTTCTATGATCAAGTGCGATATGAACTATACAAACTATACTATATAATGGGGAACTATCGACAGTACTATCGATAGTCTTAAACTATCGAAAATATCGATAGTAAAGATATCAATATTATTATTATTTAAAATACAGCTATGAAGACATGTTACAGCAGCTATACACACACAGTTTTTTGCCGCAAGTTTTAACTTGCTATTATTAATTCGCGCAGAATTACAGCCATGAGTACAAACAACAAGAATGGCAGGTGGTATGGATTGCTTAGCTGTGCTTTTTTACTAATAACTTAAGGCATTTATGCCGAAATTTTTATATGTCTACAAAGGGACTGAAATGTCAGATAGTTTTATGATATAAAAAAATCAAAAAAAAAATGCAATTGCAATTGCGAGCATAGGATAAAACAATGAACGACCATTAGAGGAAAAGTCCGCTAGATTGATTACCTTTTGGGTTGAGAATCAAGTCCAATTTAGAACATTATCTAAAGTTGCAATAAAATATCTTAAAGTCCCTGTTACTTTGGTTCCTTTAGAAAGGTGCATATCAGCATCACAATTTTTAAAAACTGTCATCTAAAATAACGTGCGTACATAGATACGTCTCATACGCTCAATAAAGTGATTAAAACTGTGTTCTGTGATAAAAACAACGAACTTTAGCCTGATAAAAAACTAGGCCCCTATTACGGTTTACAACTCAACTTAGTTAAGTTGTAATTTCTTAATTTTTGTATTAAGGTTTACAACTTTGCTAAACTGCGGTCAACAAAAACATAACAAAAATTACAACTGATCAAAATGGGTCTTCCTGAGGAACAATAGGTCTTATATCAATACATAGCATTCCACAAATGCTTGCAGAAGTGGGCGTGGTACCTCCCGTACAGAAAACATGAAAAATTGTATAAACACTTGAATTTTTGGGATATCATATGACCTATGGATACGCCTTATATACCAAAAGATCGGAAATCTATAAATATTCTGAAAAACTCGGAAAAATCGGTTCAGATACAAAAAAGTTATGACCGAAACATATTTTTTTTAAATACTCATTTTCGGGAACAATAGGTCTTCCTGAGTCCAAGTTTTATAACACCAGGTAATGGAAATTTTTTTCCATAACACGTTGGTACTTAAATAAGTGAATCGGTCACCCGAGTTACGACTAATATACTGAAATCACTCTCCAAAGATAAGTCTACGGTATGACAACATACCGTTGCTTACTTAAAGAAAGCAAACAAACACACATACATGTTACAAACCATTTTGAGTTGTGAACCGTAATAGGGGCCTAAATGTTTCCTACTTGAGTACAAGTATTCAGTCGATAGTAATATCAATATATCGATAGTGAAATCTGAACTATCGATAAATATCGATAGTATCCCAGCACTAATACAAACTACAGTGGGTAGATATGAATATTGCGTGTAGATTTTTGCCAAAAAGCAAAAAAAAATATTTTGAGTCAATACACTATTGTTGAACAAGTGCGATATTTAAAAAAAGAAAATAAAAATTGCTAATGCTTTATAAGCCGTTACGTTCAGTCGTTATTATACCCTTCACCACAGGTGGAAAAGGGAATAAATAAGTTTGTCATTCCGTTTGTAATTTATACAATATTGATCTTAGACCCTATAAAGTACATATATTCTGGGTCCTTATGAGGAGAGAAGTTGATTTAACGATGTCCGTATGTCTGTCTTACGTTTGATATGTGTTTTCCGGAGACTTTAGACATGATAGGGGCTAGGTTATTTTACATATATGTCACATATAGTCCAGCATTGCTTGCTATTGAAATTCAGCAAGATCGGCTCACAAATGGCTGAGATGTGACCAAAAAACCAACTGCCTCTAATTTTTCCCAAAAATCCGTTGTTGTTGTTTTTTTCTTTATTTTTTCTGTATATCTGTAGAACGGCAAGAGCCAAAGTTTTCAAATTAGGTACAAACCTTAAGGTTATCAATACATAGCATTCCACAAATGCTTGAAGAAGTGGGCGTGGTACCTCCCGTATAGAAAACATGAAAAATTGTATAAACACTTGAATTTTTGGGCTATCATATGACCTATGGATACGCCTTATATACCAAAAGATCGGAAATCTATAAATATTCTGAAAAACTCGGAAAAATCGGTTCAGATACAAAAAAGTTATGACCGAAACATATTTTTTTTAAATACTCATTTTCGGGAACAATAGGTCTTCCTGAGTCCAAGTTTTATAACACCAGGTAATGGAAATTTTTTTCCATAACACGTTGGTACTTAAATCAGTGAATCGGTAACCCGAGTTACGACTAATATACTGAAATCACTCTATAAAAATAAATCTACGTTATGACAACACTGCCTATCAGTGTGACCCTTTTAGCATTTTCACTGCTAAATTTAGCATTATTTATTTTGATTTAGCAGCGAATTTTTCAAATAGGATTTAGCATTATTTTCAGCATTTTTGGAATATTTTTTTAGCATTATTTAGCAATTTTCAATCTTAAAAATTGTATATATTGCTATTTCACAATATAACTTATCACTTCTGTCAATCTCTATAATTGTATTTTGTTTACGTTTATACAAATGTATAATAATAGCAACCCTGTACACACCAAAACAAATTAAAAAATTACAGAAGAAGTAACGGTTTTGGAACAGCAATGGCAAAAGCTGAATGCATACGAATTGATGAACCAAAGTTCAACTATCGAATTCTGGATAGTTGTTTAGAGTATAATGAAAACAGATCATATTCTAATGGTATTTTGACAAACACTTTGGAAATTAAGAAAAACTATTCATATACATAAAAGTGTGTTTAATGTGTAATTAAATTTAATGATAATTTTTGTTTTTACTTATATTTTGTATTTAATAATATATATCTGTGGCAATAATGGCTTAAGTTGACTTAAGTGCTTTTTAATTTGATTACATATTCTTATTATCTTCTTCATGATCTATGACGCAGCTAAATTTCAAGTATAAAATGTCATTATTAATAAGACTATACGCATTTACCCCCGTATTCATTAACGATTGTTAAATTAAACAAACGTTTTTTTAGGAAAAATTTTATACAAAATTAGTTTTGTAAACCTTTATTAAATTAAAGATATTTTTATGAATACGGCAGTTATATTTTAACTTTCACAATACAACACACAATTCATTTGAGACAAAACCCTTAATATCTCAAAACACGAAATTTTGACTTAAGCCATTATTATTTTGAAAATTTTACAAAAAACTATTTAAAATGATAAATTTATTAATCGCCTTAAACTGTTTATAATTTCTACTTTTCTTGTAAAACCTAAAGGTCCAACAATAATATGCATAGCCTTGCTTAACCTACTGTCAAAAATTAACAAAAAGTATCTCAAATGTATTTAAAAAACAAAAAACATTTGATTCCGTACGGAATGTGCGATCAGCTACGCACTTTGCTTAAGCGAATGACAGTTTCATAAAACTTAACAATAATGTTCTTTAAGTTCAGAATGGTTTGCCTCATATGATTTACATCTATTCGAACATTTGCTTAAGCCAACTTAAGCACATTATGGTTGCAAACGGTAGGTTAGGGCTTTAAGCGTTTATCATGTAATATTTTGTAGATAGGGCCTTTTGTTGTTTTGGTTAAAAAATCGCTAACTTTTGTCAAACTACTGAATTGTTTTTATTAAATAAATCTATGTATATAATTTTTTTTATATAAACTTGCATTTTATTTTAAAGAAATATAATATTTTCAGGTAAATTAATGTATAATTCCTTCATTAAAAGGAACAATTATTAGAGAAAATTTAGCATTTTTTTAGCATTTTCAAATTTTATTTTTAGCATTTTTAGCATTGTTTTTAGCCCCATTTAGCATCCAATTTTTTTTAGTTGTGGTCACACTGCTGCCTATACTTAAAGAAAGCAAACAAACACACATACATGTTACAAACCATTTTAGTGAATATAGGCCTCTATTACGGTTCACAACTCAAATAAGTTGATTTGTTGGGCCATATTTCATTTTAATGAAAACAATTTTGCGAAAGTTATAGAAAGTACAAAGTTGGCATTTAGCTTTCGCATCGCAACCTTTTTCTTTAAAATGTTCGGTTTTGAAAGTTTGGAAAATTCTAGTTAACATATTTTAAATGTCCGGGGCCAAATTACGGCTTTCGTAGTTCGTAAAAATAACTTACATGTATTCGCACATTTGCTTAATCAAAGTTAAGCATATTATGGTTAGGCCTTTACTCAAACTTAAAATATTTTCGAATTTTCTTTTTTTGACTTGGTTCGCTTCCGCTCTGACCCTCCAAATAAACTGAAAAATACTCCTTTGGAGTTTTCTTATAAAATTTTGAAATATAATAAACAAATTTAATACAATTTTATTAATAAAAATGCTTTAAAAAAGCTTTATGATTTTTATTGAAAAAAAAAAATAATAATTTATTTATAAAGAAAACAAAACAAATGCCAGGCCTAATACATACAAAATTACTAATTACATTAAACTAAAATTAAAAAATTCTTTAAAAAATAAATATGCAATACTTGTTTTTTTGTTTTTAAATAAAAGTAATAGATAGAGTTAATAAAGTGATTTTTCTTTTAAATTACAATTGAATTAAATTTGTTAAAAATTTTCTTTAAAGTGTTTTAAATAGTTTACAAAAAATTTTAACTAAAAATTATAATTTCCAAAGCATTTTATACTTTAAAAACTAATAAAGAATTTTAATAATTTTGTATAAATTTTCTTAAACTATATAATAATAATATCGTTACTTTATTTACGAAAAGGCGTATCTAACCTATAAAATTTGTATGAAACTTGACATAAAACTTGATAAAAAAAAGAATATTTAAAAAAGCTTATAGATAGTTTTAGAACTATAAGTAAGGTACGACCTTTCCTTTATTTCTTATAGATCTGAAACCATACAAACATAAGCGTTTTTATATAATTTTGTTTATCAAGTTTTATAACCCAAACTTAAAACAATTTTATCTGTTAGGGACGCTTTTTTTAAATAAAAGTAACGATATTTGCATATACATATAATTGTTTCATTATATATTTGTTTCATTAAATATATAAACTAAGTACATATGTACAATTAGAGATAAACGCCGGTAAATAAACATTTTTAAATAACAATTTTCATGAAAATATTGTCAGGTTTCTTTTCATTTCGTAGTTGTCATTAAGCTTAGAAAACGGATGTTTAGGTTAGGATAAAAGAAGGAGAGTAATTTGTTTAACAAAATCCCGGATTTGTATGTTCTATAATACATCTTTTACAATATTTCTTAACCGCTCTATAGCCTTCAATGGATATCTGACAATCTTGTATATTCAGTTGCTGCAAACCGCGACAATAGTAGGCAATACATTGAACACCACGATCAGTAATCATATCACAATTTCGTAAACTTAATTTCTTTAAATTCGGACAACTTTCGGCCAAAGCTCTGAGCCCAGCATCACTAACATCACATTTGCCAATATCCAAAGCTCTCAAACGTGGACAGGAACGTGCCAAAACTGTTATGGAATCATCACTGACAGCCTCACAACCTCGGGCATTTAGGTAACGTAATTTATAACAACGTCGAGCTATAACTTTTAGACCTGCATCCGAAACACGATCACATTTGGCAACGGAGAGATAGCGCAAAGCGGCGCCGAGTTTTGCCAATTCATAGAGACCAAAATCGGTGATATTAAGGCAATCGGAAACGCTGAGTTCTTTTAGGGCTATACAAAAACTTGGCACAAATTTTAGGCCTGCATCTGTAAGGAGAGTGAGAGAGAAAGAGAAAGGGAAGAATTAGTAATATATGTGCAGGGTTGTTAGATTTGACGATTTTTTTTGAGAAAATACAGTAAAATGACGGTTGACGATTTTTATACCCACGCCACAACAGTGGAAATTTCCCTGCAAATAGAATTGGACCACCTGATCCATTTTGATAAAATGGACTACTCCATGGACTGGTCCGATGTAATGCAAGCATCAATGTTGCCAATTTAGCCATTTAGTGGCTAGATTTAGCCATTTTTCACCCTGTTTAGCCATTAAAAAATTAGTTTAGCCATTTTTCACCCTGTTTAGCCATACAATTTTTTTGTCGTTTTTCTTTTAAAGGAATAATTTTTATTTTATTATAAAAATTTATAAAAGTAAAATAAACATTTTGAACAATTAAAACGCCTTTAATTTAAATCACAACTTTTACAAATGTTGAAAATCGCTATAAACTATGACGCTGAAACATCTTTCAAAATAAAGAAACAGTATTCCACTATTAAATTTATAAAATCGATCAACACTAACATCGCTGTTTCTTTCTGCTTGCAAGTATTTCAATAAAAGGATGCAGGCGGTAACAAAATTGTTTTAGAAATTTCAGAATTGCCTATAAAGTTGCTCTCACTTCCATGGTCTAATGCTGAAGAAGAGAGGGTGTTTAGCCAAGTAAACATCGTTAAGAGTAATTTGAGAAATATGTTACATTAAGCAACCGTTAATTCGATTTTATCAATAAGGCAAATATAACATAACAATACAATATTTATACCACCACCACAATAGTGGAGAGGGTACTATGCGTTTGTGCTGATGTCTGTAACACTTTAAAATATTGGTCCTTAGTCCACCTTTACGTATACCCATTGACTCAGAATCACTTTCTGAGTCGAATTAACGATGTTTGTCCGGCTGACTGGCTGACTGGTCGCAATTTAGAGATTATTTGATAAAATTTGGTACAAAGGTTCTAATGTGGTGTAGGGTATCATAAAGTCGGGTTTAACCGACTATTGTTTCTTATTAGTTGTTTAATGTAGATCTGGACTCAAAAGGTTGGGTAAATGTTGTCGTGATTATGATTTATCTTCAAATTATTTAAAGCTTATGATTATTTGAAACTAATGAGTGATTCCTATGAGATGAACAATAACGAGATCGAATTTTTCGATGATTTAATTTTTTAATATTAATTTATTTTAATATTAAATTACGTTTATTCTTATTTAACAAATTGATCTTAACTCACAATTTCATCGTAAACTTTAAATTAATTATTTCTGTTTTGTTATTGAATTTTAAAGTGTTTTTATTTAAAAAAGCTTTTAGCCATTTTTTAGCAATTTTTTTCCGTAAATTTAGCCATTTTTGGTCACCAAGTCTTGGCAACACTGGCAAGCATGGACCAAGTGTTTGTAGTGAGACTATATCATGGAGTAGTTTTAAAACTACTTCTTAGTGGTCCAAAGGTGAGTTATATAGTCCTGCCCTAGGACATCGTAATGTTAAATTTACCATGTTTTTTCCATACGTTTGGGTTACTTTTGGACTATTCCTGGTCCCTTGTGGGCTACTCTTTACACGCGTGTTTGGACTGGTCCTAATATTTGCAGGGTTCTTCCTCTCAGATACTATCAAACCGATTTTAATAAAATTTAAAACTTAGATAGATCCATATCTATATGGACACATAAGCTATACAGTTTTGCAAAAATAGGACCAAAAGGGGAGGTAGGGGGCAATTTCTGCCTCTCACAAACTTTCAAACAAATTTTAATGAAGTTTATAAACATAGATAAATCCATAATTATATGGACACATAAGCAAGTATAGTCGGGCTTGACCGACTATACTTTCTTACTTGTTTTACTAAAAGTAGTATACTAACTTACAAAAAATATTTACAATTATATTGGGAACAGTCCAAAATGTAAAAATCAATTTATCGAAATACAAAAAATTATTGGAAATTAAACAAAAAAAAAAAAAAAAAAGTAAGAGTGCTATATTCGGCTGTGCCGAATCTTATATACCCTTCACCATTGTGCGAGCAGAATACAGAGCAACTAGACAAAAACTAAATAATTGTTACATATATATCACAAGGTTAAATCAAGTTCTCTCCTCATAAGGACCCAGAATAGAAATTACAAACGGAATGACAAACTTATATATACCCTTTTCCACCTGAGGTGAAGTGTATAAAAAGAGTAATTTTTGGGATTTCAGTATTTTGATTATAACTCAGCCATTTTTTAACCGATTTGACAGATTTATATACCGAAGTGCTTAAGAAGAAATTTGCCAGTTAGTTGGGTTATAAAACTTAGACTCGGCAAGATCTATGGTTCCCGAAAATGGGTATTTATCAAAAAAAAAAATTAATATTTTGGTCATAACTTTTTTGTATCTGAACCGATTTTCTCGAGTTTTTCTGAAAATATTTTCTACTAAAAATTTCCGATCTTTTGATATATAAGGCGTTACCATAGGTCATATTACAGTCAAACAATTCAGGTTATTATACAATTTTTGAAATTGTTTGTATGGGGGGTACCACGCCCACTTCTCCAACCCCGCCCACATTTTGTGTGTTGGTGTGTATTTATAACTTGAATGTTTGCACCTTATTTGGAAACTTTGGCACTCGCCGTTCTCCAGATATACAGAAAAAAGCAATAAAATACAACAACAAGGGATTTTTGGAAAAAATTAGAGGCAGTCGTGGTTTTTAGTCATATCTCAGCCATTTGTGGACCGATCTTGCTGAATTTCAATAGCGCGAAATGGTGGACTATATGTGACATAAATGTAAAACAACCTAGCCGCTATCATGTCTGGAGTCTCCGGAAAACACATATCAAACGTAAGACGGACAGACGGACGGACGGACGGACGGACGGACATACGGACAGACGGACAGACGGACGGACCTCGTTAAATCAAGTTCTCTCCTCATAAGGACCCAGAATATTTATACTTTATAGGGTCTTAGATCAATATTGTAGAAATTAAAAACGGAATGACAAACTTATATATACCCTTTTCCACCTGAGGTGAAGGGTATACAAATATATAAGAAGTTGTGTGGAAAAATGAGTGCAAAGAGAAGAAAATGCATTAGATTGAAACACAAATTGGACGTAATAAAACGTTTCAAGTCGGGTGAAAAGGCTGTTGATATAGACAAAACCCTTGGTTTAGCACCTTCAACAGTAAAAACAATTTGCAATAGTGATAGCGCTAAAAATGTATCATTGAAAGATAGCATGAGTTAATAGCAAATAATAGTCTATTTTTTGTTTAATGTTTTTGTGAATATGGATAAATGAAATAAATAAATTTTTGTTGTGTTTTTATAAAAATATATTTTTTCTTATGTATTTCTCTTCAAATGATAAAAACATTTATTTCAGCCCACTTGCTGACTTAAATAGAATAAAACTTAACCATATCACTTTCTTTATCTTAAATATAATTTCTTGCTAAAATTTTTTATTTTTGAACCCATCAATGCAATAAATTGTCTCTGATTTGTAAAATTTAAATATTTGACGTTTTGTTGACAATTTTGTTATATGTTTGTGACGATTTTGACGAATTTTGTTAAAACTTTTGACGATTTTTTAAGAAAAAAGCCTAACAACCCTGTATATGTGTATCTGTAAGTGCTGCCAGATTTGGAGTTATAACACCTAAAAAGGGCATATTTAGTTGTTGAATGGGTAAACAATTTTGGGCAACATGAAATAAGAAAAAATATTAGAAACCCCCCAATGTGATTCTGAGTCGATCGGAATATTAAAGGTTGGTCTAGAACCAATTTTTTTAAGTGCTACACACATCAGCACAAACGCATAATACCCCTGCAAATAAAATTGGACCACCTGATCCACTTTGATAAAATGGACTACTCCATGGACTGGTCCGATGTAATGCAAGCATGGACCATGCCATTGTTAAAAAGTGTTTGTAGTGAGACGACATGTCTTCGTTTTTTAGCGACATGCTTTCGTTTTTAAACGACTTCAAAACTAATTCTCTTGAGTATACAATGGTGTAGTTTTAAAACTACTCCTTAGTGGTCCAAAGGTGGGCTATATGGTCCTCTCATAGGACATCGTAATGTTAAATAGACCAGGTTTTTTTCATACGTTTGGGTTACTTTTGGACTAGTCCTAGTCCCTTGTGGACTACTCTTTACACGCGTGTTTGGACCGGTCCTATTATTTGCAGGGACCCTATCCACTATTGTGGTGTGGGTATAAATAGTGTAGTTGTTTTCTATTTTCAAATGAAAAATTCGGAAACATTTTTAAATAGTTCTGAACTATTCATATATAAAAAAAAATATTTTTTCATACGTTTGAAAAAAAGAACAAACCTGTAATTTGTATGCAGCGTCTTAAATATAGATAAACCAATTGAGGACAATTTTTTACCACAATTTTTAGACCCACATCATCTAAAGCTGTACAGTCGGTTAAGTCTAAATATTGTAATAAAAGTCTTCTAGGTGGCTCCAAATTCGGATTCGGTGTTATCGTATTAATTTGTGTGCAACCTTAAAAAATAAACAGGAAAAATAAAATTAAAATATCTTTAAAATACACATATTTAATGAAATTTCCCAACATACCCGTTACATCCAAATGCTGGACATTAGTACATTTCGTCAAAACATCCACCAAAGCTTGATTTGAGACATTAATACATGTTTGCAGTTGTAAATGTGTTAATTCCGGACATCTACGGGTGAGTAACTGTAATCCCTTGTCTGATATACGACAACCATCGGCCAACATAACTCTTTCCACTTCGGGACATGAACCATTACGTGTTTGACCACATAACTGGCGAAAAATCATTTTCAAAGCTTTATCACCGTTTAAATGTTCACCCTTTAATGCTATTACTTTCCATAGAACTGGGCGCCAAGCTAATTGTTCAAATCTTCGACATACCCGGGCCAAACTACACAATTCACAACTATCAAACCATTGAAATATTTTTAAAATGGCCTCGTCCGGCAAGCGATCAAAAAATGGACCCGAACGAAAAGGCCCTTTTTTCGACCATGGTGGAGGCCCGGTTTCCACATGTCTTCGGGCTATGGCCGCCGCAGCCGACATGGCGGCCGGTGGCGGGTGATGAACTATACTATGTGTGGTTATGGTATTCGGATGATGGCCAGTGGGCGAGGGTGATACCAAAGTGGCATAGCCCTGATCTAGACTAGGGGAAAATCTGCCTAAATTACACAAACCATCGGATAAACTTTTCACTTTGCTGTGATGGTAACGTTGATCCAAGGCCAAATTCGACGATGAGGAGGTGTTGTTATTTGAACTGGAAAAGTTGTCTATGTGATTGGTAGAACTAAACGCATTGGCAGGTGAATTCGTTCGATTTAGGAGGTAACGATCGGAGCCACTTGTTTCACTAGGACTCGAAGCGCGATGGTGTAAATGATGGGGATCTGAAAATTATATAAGAAAGAATCATTAGAAAATCTGAAGAAGGCTTTTTGTTATTTGGTTTACAATGTTTTCTTTTTATTATCAACTAATTTATTTCTTAAACTCACCTTGTAATCTCTCATTGCCATCACTAAAATCACACATACTTCTCAGACCATCCTCCAGATAATAGCGTTCACTTTGATAATTACTAGCTTCTGAACCCAACGGCAAACCTCGTATGGCACTTCCCAAATATAAAGCATCCATTTTCTTTTCCAAATAATATTGAGCATTTCGACCATTACCATTTGAGTTGGCCGCCGGCACTGTACCGCGACCATTTTGATGGCGTGTCAAACGATTCGTGGTGGTGCCGGGTGCAGCATCACTTGAATCCTCGGTATCGGCACTATTGCTATGCAGCACATAAGCACTGGGACCCCGTTCATGCCTGCCATATTGTATTAAATGCTCTAAGGCTAAGAAATTACGCTGCTGTTGATTGGTACTAACACCAACACATAAATTCGATCTCTGCTGCTGTTGGGCAGTACGGCCCACCGAGGCAGAGGTGGGCAATACCGATGAACCATTAAGGGGGTGCTGGCGTCCTCTTAGCTCAAAAGTGGCGGCTTTATGCAGTATAGGCTGGGGTTGATCTAACGAACTTTGTGACGATGAACGTGACAGATCGTAGAGCTGAGCTGCCACCTGTCTTTCTTGTGTGGAATTTTTGGCACTTTGTTGTGTATCATCTAAGTCCCCTCTCAGGCCATCGACTGTATCTCCCTGTTGCGATACCGAGGTAGTATGGTATATTATATCCGTATCAGTATCTATACTCAGGTCGGGAGATTTACGAGACATTTGATAAACTTGGGGATCTAAAGGACTTGAACTTAACGGATGATGAAAAGTGGGCTGATGAAGGCCATTTAAAGAGTCCATTACCGCATTGCTAGTACGTCCCAAGGAGGCCAATGGACATTCTAAACTTGTAGGCGCTGCAGCGCGTCTAGCTGTTTGATGGGACATTTTTTTTAAGTTGCTTTACAAGATTACGCCATTAAATCTGTAAATAAAGTAATACACAAATGGAAAAGAGTTATAAAATGGCATAACAGAAAAACAAAAATGATGGCAGTGATTTCAATAATTTGTTTAACAAATTGTATTACAGATGTTAAGCTGTTTATTCTCAAAAGAATTTACTAAATTAAAAACTCATTACAAACCGTACGAGGCACAATACTAAAGCAAAAAAAAAAAAGTTGTGTGCAATACTACGGAAAGTTGTAAAAATCCTCAAGGAGTTTATACGTGTTTAAAAACGCATAAATGTATGTATGTATGTTTGTGTGTGTATCTGGGCTGTAGAAAATCATTTAAATCTGTTTTCGAATAAGTGTGTGTGTGTGTATGGCTGTGAGTTGCTTTTCAGAAATGTCTTCTTAAGATGCCAACTCATAAATATTAAACTCTATGCATATGCACACCACACTTCCTAGTAATGCATCAGGCAATAAGGAAACAATATATTGTATCGATATCACTTTTGACACTTTTCAACGACAGCTTACTAAAAACAAGATCCAAAAACCCATGTTTGTATATATGTTAGTTTGTACGTAAGAGGTGCTTTTTCGTATTGGTAGTATGTACCTAAACTGCTGCTGCTGCTGCAGCAGTTGATGATGATGACGGCAATGATTCTTATTGCTGCTGCTTAAGAGAAGAAAAAAAAAATAAGCGAAAATATGGTGGTTGGCGGATTTTATACCCAGCACTATGGGTTGAGATAATTAGATTGAGGCCAATTTTGTAAAATTTTTTTAGCCAGACGAAATTCCTTTAGGAAGTGAGTTTTCGAAAAAGTTCCATTGAACTAGTGAATTTCTGCTAAAAGTGGACTTTTGTAAAGTTTTCTACGAAAATCCAATTTAGGAAAACTATCCTGCAAGTGAATTTTTTAAAAAATCTAATCTTTGTGAAATTTCCTTTAAGAAGTAAAAAGTTTGTTTGAAAAAGTGAACTTTCGGAAAATTTCCCTTAAAGTTTTTAAAAAAATATCTTTCAGGTGATCTTTTGTCAAATTTCTTTTGAAAGTTAGGGGGTAATTTTGTTGTTCACTTCACCTTGCGTTGAGAAAATTTTCAAAATTTTTTCAAAATTCAAAAAATTTTATATGAAAATTTTCTCAACGCAAGGTGAAGTGAACAACAAAATTACCCCCTTAATTTAAATTCTATGACAAAGTGAACTTTCTAAATTGTCCCGTATCGTATCGTAAAATTTTTTTAAAAAAGTTTAATCTAAAATTTTTAAATTTCCGAAAAATTTCCCTTGAAAAGTGAACTCCGAAAAATTCGCTGGGATTTGAATTTTTTTAAATCTGTTTCGAAAAGTGAATTTATGAAAAAGGTGCTCTGAAAAGGGACATTTTTCGAAAATCTTTTTGAAAAAATCTATTCTTTTTTTCAAAAAATTCATTTAGAATCTAATTTTTTAAAACGTTAACCTTTTTAAAAACTTTCTTAAGTAAATTTCAAAAATGTTTCTATTGTAAATAAAGTAAATTTTCGAAAAAATGTTTGAAAAAGTGAACTTTCGGAAAATTTCCCTAAAAGTTTTAAAAAAACTATGTTTCAGGTGATCTTTTGTAAAATTTCTTTTGAAAGTAAATTTTATTTCTATAACAGAGTGAACTTTCTAAAATGTCTCTTAAGCAAATTATCAAAAAATTATCTTTGATAAGCTAATTTCCGAAAAATTTCCGTTGAAAAGTGAACTCCGAAAAATTCGCTAAAATTTTAATTTTTTTTTTAAATCTGCTTCGAATAGTGAATTTATGAAAAAGGTGCTTTGAAAAAGGAAATTTTTCGCAAATCTTTTCATAAATATTATATTTTCGTAATAAATTTGCTTAAAAATCTATCCTTTTTTTTAAATCTTTAATTTTTGTAAAATTTATAAGCATATGTATTTAGAAAAATTGAATTTGCGATTAATTCCGATTGAAAAAAAGTTTTTCGAAAAATTAGATTTTAAAAATTTTACTTTCAAAAAACTCCATAAAAATTATTTGTTCCTTAACTTTTCTTTTGAAATTGATTAAAAACAAACTGAATTTTCAAAAATTTCTTTAGCAAGAATTAGTATTGTGGTTATTTTGTTGAACTATTTTATGATTTATTATTTAAATTTTGATATTTTCTTTAGGCTGGTAAATTTTTAAAAACATTTTAGTAGCCTTGCAGCCACACGTTCAAGTTGTTCTTGATAGTCTTTTACATACAATGTTTGTCAAAATTTACATAAATTGAAAGCTGTGACGTAGGCTGCACTCAATTTGTAAGCAATTTGCAATCAAGATGTCATCAAAACAGCAATTTATAAAGAAAAACATGTTATCAGCTGTTTAATTGACAGTAAAATTGCCAAACAAATGGAAAAGTGAAATTGAAAGCCATTTAAAAAGTGTGAGTGTGTAAGTAAAAAGTGAGAGTGTATTGCAAATTGAAAGAAATTAAAAGGCAAAACTTGATCGTGTGGCCTCCAAGTAAGTGAATATTCGTAAGGTTTTCATAAAAATGGGAATTTTCTGAAAATGTCATTTAAAAAAGTTAATAGAAAACAATTTTTTCCTATTTAAAGTGAATTAAAAAAGTGTTTTGGGTAAAATTTTCTTAAAAAATCCCTATCAAAAGTAAAATTTCAAAAAATTTTATTAAAAATTAATTTTCGAAAACTTTTCTGAAGATAGCAAATTTTTGGAAAATTTATTTTAAAAGGAGGATTTTTGAAAAATGTTATGTAGAAAGTAAGTTTTCGAAAAGTTTACTTTAGAAACTGAATTTTCGAAAAACTGAGCTTTTTAAAGAAATTGCTTTTGGTTTTTGTACGAGTTGTACTTGTTGTAGAACCGAGAATACCTGTAACGAATTCGCCTTATTAGATGAATATTAAACAATTTTCAAATAAAAATTTGTTTCTTGCTTTCAACAGGGACCGTAACGGTTATAAGTGTGGTAGCGATCGAAACATGTCAGGGTAACCAGCCGCCTGGGTTCGAATCTCAGGTCAGTCAAGAATGAATGATTATCAATAACAATTTTAATTAATTTTCATGTTGTAAAATTCCTTTCTTCATAAAAATAATTTAATGAAAATTAAATTTGATGAACTTAAGCCTGATTAAAAATATTTAAAATTTGGATTAAAAACCATAAATAGTTCAACAAAATTACCACAATACTAATTATTGTTATAAGTTTTATTTTAAAAATTACTTAATTTTGATATTTTTAATTAGGCTAAAGTTCATCAAATTTCATTTTAATTAAGTTTTTTTTCGAGTGGTAACAATTGAAACACGTAAGCGTAACCTGTCCGTGAAAGCCTGGGTTGGAGCACCGCGGCAGTCAATAATGAAAAAAAATTATCAATAAATTTTAATTAATTTCATGTTGTAAAATTCCTTTCTTCATAAAAAAATTACTTTTTAATCATTATTTCTTGAATTTTATTTTTCGCTTAGAAAAGAAAAGTTTATTCCTCAGAAAACAAAAATTATTTTTGAACTTTATTTCTTTGCGCAAAAATTAATATTTACCGATTTAAGGCCGAATTTATCCCAAGAGTCCGAGCAAAAACTTTAATTTGTTAATATTTTGTTCAACTAAAAAACTAACTTTTTCTGAGCAAAAAATTAAATTTCAAATAAAACTAAAACTTAAAAATAATTTTTTATTTCTGAGGAATAAATGAGGCTATCAGCGCAGAAGTAGTGTAAAGGCCTAACCATAATGTTCTTAAAGGTGCTATCAGACTGGATGTATTTTACATATGTACTGTCAAATTTTACATCTGTAAAAGTTGTACACATCATGTGATACGATGGGGTGCAATAACGCCTTACGAAATAATGGAAAGTGAAATAAGGCCTTTATTTCCAAAAAGGTTTTATTGCACTTTGAAAGTGAAATAAAGCCGTAAAGGTGTTATTTCACTAAATGTACATGTCTGGAAAAAGCATACACAAATATTAATTAACCTGCAACAATATTGAAAATCTTTGCTTTATAAAGTTTTTTCTGCGTGGCGGCCTGCGGCCGCTCTTAGGGGTTTTCTCCTCCATGGGACGCGGCAGGTGGCTTCGCTGAATAAAGTTTCCCTGCGCGCGTCACACTACGGAAGATAATGAGACGCGCGCAGGAAAACTGAAAACTTTATTGCACCATTGGCTAAATTTTAATAAAGGCCTTATGTCACTTTCAAAGTGCAATAAAGCCCTTTTCGCAATAAAGGCCTTATTTCTCAATTGGAAGTGAAATAAAGCCTTAAAGGCCTTATTTCGTAAGGCGTTATTGCACCCCACCTGTGATACATATGAAACTTTGCATGTGTAAAATACATGTGGAAATTCATATGTAAATTTTTCGATTAGAACACGCTCTATTTTCCTGTGGCAAACATAAACAAAACAGCTGGTTTGTTTTGAAACGTAAACAAAAGTCAGCTTTTGTTTACATTTATAGGTTATGTCATAAGAAAAACATAAGCAGGTGTGATAGCAAAAATTATGAATCGTATGTAAAATGGAAATTTTGACATACATACGGAATTACATATGGGAAAGAAAAGTGACAGTACATATGTAAAATACATCCCGTCTGATAGGTGCTATCAGTTGGATTAAGCAAATGTGCGAATACATGTAAATCATATGAAGTTAACCATATTGAACTTACGGAAACTTTTTGTTTACTTTTATGAAACTGTCATTTGCTTAAGCAAAGCGCGAAACTGATCGCACATTCCGTACGGAATCAAATGTTTTCTGATTTTGTTATTGTTTTTTTAAATACATTTGAGAGACTTTTTGGTAATTTTTGACAGTAGGTTAAGCACGGTTATGCATATTATGGTTGGGCCTTAACCCATTTATTTTGGTTACGGTTCTGGTGTAAGATATATTCTTTGCTCTGTTCTTTACAGTGCAATAGTTGAGTAAGCCAACTGTTTTTATCCAAAACAGATGGCGCAAGAAACATAGTTTATGTACGGGCCGTTACAACCAAGTACTATAGTGCAAGAATAGTGTTAACTCCTCATTATCTTATAATAAGTAGTCTGGGGTTACACCACTTCTGCGCTGATAGCCTCAAATAAAACATAAAAAATAACTTTTATTTTCTAAGCGAAAAATAAAATTAAAAATAATTTTAATAAATCGTAATTTGCATGAATTTCTAAACGAAAATTTTTAATTTAATTAAAACAAGGCGCAGTTAGTATACCCTAATTCACCACTAGTGGTGGAGATTCTAATAAATTCCAAAAAATTCTCCATTAAAAGGGAATTGCCCAAAAATCCTTAAAAATTTAATTTTAAAAACAAATTTTCAAAAAAATTTTGCAAACACTCGCTAGAAAGTTTTAAGCAATTTTAACCCATTGTGCATATATGTATGTCTTTAAGCGATCTACAAAAAAAGTAAAATTAAAATAATAAAAGAAAAAAAAAATCGTTAAGCCGTTTTTCAAAAGCACACCATTTGTGGCTAGATATGTTTGTATGTATGTATGTTGTATACTCGTAGTATGTTTGGGCTAGGCTTTAGAAATTACTTTATTAAGTTTGGAGTTTTAAGCTGTTCTTAGTAGAGTATTGTTGTTGGACTTGTAAAGTTTTGAAAAATGAACGCATTTCCGTTTCCCTCTACACTGCTATTAAACAAAGTTTTTTTTTTAGTTTTTCGTATGCATTTGGATGATATTTTTTTTTTTTCAGCTGAAGGAACGTTTTGCAGTGTGTTGACATTCCTATTGTGAATGCAACACTTTAAATGAGAATTTATATGCCATTAGTTTTATAGATCTAGTGTGAAATTCTTTGTTTGTTTATAAACGTGTTATTAACAACACAACACTCATCTCACAAACAAATATACAAACATATAAACAAATTAATATATAAGTATATATTTTTTTATTTCTTTCAAGGCTTAAGAATATTTTTTAAAATTGTCACACAAGTCTCTATGAACGGTCCATACATTAAGAAAGTATAGAAGATGCGTAGGCGTAGGTGTTTTGTGGCGGTGGTACTGGTTGAGCTTAAATACAAAAAAAAGAAGTTGAAAATCATCAAACTATGGATGAATGCTATAAGAGTGGCTGGCTGGCTGGTTGGAACCATGTGTATATTGGTTTGTTTTCGTTGGTGATGTGTGGTGTTGGTGGTGTAAATATGGCGGACCATTCTGGTCTGGTGTCCATACAACAAATGACTTAAGATTGTAAGATTAACGTGTGCAGTGGTCTGTTAACAGTTCGAAAAAAGACATTAAGAGTGTACTTAAGCTAAAAGCGTATAGGTTTAAAATTTATGGTTAAATGTTTTGAAGCTAAAATTGATTTCAGTTTTTTTTTAAATTTTTTTTCTTTATAGAAATGTTATGATTTTAACACTTTTGGTACCAATTCAAATAAAAGATTTTTTCTAAGAACTCATTTACAATTGCAGATACGCAAAAGATTTGATTAAGAAATATTACATTTATACAATAATTGAAAATATATTCGCCAATTTACACTGATCAAGTTTTGTTGCGCTAGTATGTATAAAAGAATGATAAAAGAAAATGGTTCCCAGTTTTCTTACTTTATGTTTAATTAATTCAATGCATGTGTAAGTCCTCTTCCATACTATAAAACATTTGCTGCGAAACATTTATGTTTGAGGGTGAATTTACACGATTCATCTTTTGATGCTCAACTTCTTCTAAATTCCCTATTAAAGATGCCAATATAATCACACGCAGCAATCGGTTTCAACTTTTTACGGTTCAAAACAACAACAATTTTATTAACAGCGAATCAAAGAGAAAAAGAAAAAAATTACATGCAGCCATTGTTATGCATATACCAACGAATATAAACACAAAGCGTACTGACCAAGTACAGGCACCTCAGTACCAACCCCTTTCTTCTTTCTTCTCTCACTTAAAAACATAAGAGTTGAGCATCAAAAGATGAAACGTGTGAAAGCAGACTAAATTTGCTATTGAGAGGATGAAGAAGACAGAGAGAATGCAACAAAATACTTGAATGTTGCAAAACGATAAAATTCATTGTATTAACATGCAGTTTGAAAAGATAATCAAAGAATGTTTCTGCAGCAAATGCTTTATAATATGGACGAGGGCTAAGAAAACTTTCGCACAAGTATTAATGCCAAATCAAAACTTTCTTAGTCTTAGTTCACATTATGAAAGTTTTCTTTCTCAAATTATCTGTAAACATTATTTCGTGTCTACTCATCAGAATTTTTTTTAAATTATTTCTAAATATACATATACATACCATCAAAGATAACGACTAGAATCTTCATGAATCGAATTAACGATTCAATAAAGACAAATCTACGTAATCAACAAGCAGGATTTCAGGCCAAAAGTTCATGTCTGATCATCATAACACATTAAGAATTATTGCTGAACAGATAATAGAATGGCAAAGTAGCCTATACCTTACTTTTGTAGATTACATAACGGCGTTCGATAGTTTTTTTCACAGCAAAATATGGCAACTCCTCGAAACAACAGGTATCCCGCCGAAACTAAACAACTTGATAAAAACCCTATACGATGGTTTCAATGTAGAGTCCTACACAACATTCCCCTAAATATTTTTTTTTTTTTTTATTTTTATTATTGAATCTTTCTTATCGAAATTTACAATATGTATTCAAATCTTAATTCTACTTGTTGTTTATTAGTTGTTACCAGTGTAACCGCTAACTGCTGTATTCAAATTTTAAAAATGTCTTCTAGTTAGGCTCAAAGTATCGGTTCTTTTTAGCCTCTGGTGACCTTCGAACTGAAGCAGACCCCGAGCGAGGTAGTTAGGGTGGGCCACTAGGTTATCGATGTAACTTATTGAATATTTTTTAATTTCCTCCTGGATAGTGGGGACGTTGAGATCTCTGTGGATAATATCATTACGTATATACCATGGGGCGCAGACAATTTGTCGTAATATTCTAGACTGTCTTCTTTGAAGCTTTTGGATATTAGAAGCGCATGCAGTACCCCATAATTGGATGCCATATGTCCATATTGGTTTTATGATGGACTTGTATAAGAGAATTTTGTTGTCTAAGAACAAGTTTGAGTTTCGACCGAGAAGCCAATGTAGTTGAGCTGCTTTAAGTTTCATAGCCGTTATTTTCGCTTCAATATGACGCGACCAGGTCAAGCGTCTATCTATATGAATTCCCAAGTACTTAACATGGTTTTCTACCGGAACAGTGATGTTATTTATTTTTACAGCTGGGCACGTTTGTCTTCTGAGCGTGAAAGTTAAGTGAGCACATTTAGCCGGGTTAACCTTTATTCTCCATTTTTCTAGCCAGGCCTCTAGTTCATTGATGTGGGACTGCAGATTTTGCGATGCGACTTTTGGGTCATGGTTAACGCTAATAAATGCGTACTCAGGTTTGTTGGCAAATCCGCTGTGTATATTATATATAGAAGCGGTCCTAATATGCTGCCTTGGGGGACACCAGCAGTAATTTTCTTGAGGGGGGAGTATTTATCTTGCGACCTTACTATGAATGTTCTGCCTGTTAGATAGCTCTCCAGAAGCTTGTGAGTGTTTTGAGGAAGCATTCGTGTTATTTTGATGAGTAGCCCATCATGCCAAACTTTGTCAAATGCTTGGGAAATGTCTATAAACAGTGCTGAGCAGTATTGCTTTTTCTCAAACGCCGATCTAATAAGGGTGATAATTCTATGCACTTGTTCTATTGTACCATGTTTCGCTCTGAATCCGAACTGGTGATCCGGGATGATGTCGTGTTCATTTAGATGAGGAGTTATACTTAAAACGAATATTTTTTCGAAAAGATTCGAAGAGATTTTCTAATATTCACTTTTTCTATTGCAGATTTTACTTGAGTTATGTTAAATTTTAATGGATGGTTTACCTCATCAGGAATGATTGGACGACAGGAACAAGTATGTGCATCATGTGGCGTGAAAACTTTCTCAAGGTTGCCCGCGAAAGCGTTTAATTTTTCATGTGTGTTTTTGGCCCAAGTGCGGTTTTTCAGTCTTAATGGAGATTCTTGGGTTATAGGGCATTTCATATGCCGTACAGCCTTCCATAAGCTATAATTGGAGTTTTTTGTGGCGTCTAGGCTGTTTAGATAGCCTTCTATTGCAGACTCGTGGTTCTGTCTCAATTTGTTGCGAAGAGTGGTCAGGCATAATTGTAGTTGGGCCTTAGTGGTTGGGGAACGACTGTTTTGCCATTGTCTTCTTAACTTCCTTTTTTCTCTGATAAGGGTCTCTATATCCGTCGATGTATTGTAAGCAGCACGTTTAATTGTCCGCTTGATTGGGGTTGCATTTCTTGCTGCAGTATCCAAGACTTCTGTAAATCGGTCGACAGCTATTTGGATGTCAAATGAATTTTTTAGGGGAATGCACTGTGATAGGTGAGAGAGGATTGAAGGTGAATGATCAGACGAAAGATCATAGGAGGAACTAACTAGTACCTGATCGCGCTTGATTTTCTTAATTACAGCAAAGTCAATAAGGTCTGGGAGCTTATTGAAGTCGGTTGGCCAATAGGTAGGCTCACCACTCGATACCACATCAAAATTATTTGCAGTTACGGTATTGTATAGCTGATTACCTCTAGGACTAATAAGTCTGGAGCCCCAATATGTATGTTTAGCGTTGTAGTCGCCAGCAGCAATGAATTTCTGGCCCAATGTGGAGAAGAAGTTGAGAAATTTATCGTTTACAATTTTGTGCCTCGGGGGACAATAAACGGATGTTAACGTTAGATTGAAATCAGTAAGATTTATAGATGTGGCCTGGATACAATCTTCTTCGAACTCTGGCAATGGTAAGTGTCTGATGTGTTTGTGCACAATTATGGCTGTGCCACCACAAGCTCGTCCGCTGGGATGTTTTGTGTCATACGTAAGGTATCCATTTACCCTAAAGCAGTTGTTATGAGTAAAGTGTGTTTCAGAGACAAGAAGTACGTCGATTTCATGCCTATGAAGAAAGTTTGCAACTTCTTCATAGGCATGAGAGGCATGTCTATTATAGCCCTTACTTTTCCTTCTATTGACTGACACGTTTGCAGATACAAATCGTGAACTCCAATGAACGTTAAATAGCCACATCGAGGATTTACATTATGCTAATGATATCTGTTTACTATCTACAAAATATTCAGATATGCAATCAAAACTACACTCAAAATATTATGTAGTTAAATTCAAACGAAAATTCATTTGAAACAAATTAAAATTCATTTAAAAAACGGATCATTTACATTTCATTTAAAACAAATGATTTTTTCAGTAATTTCTAAGTTTTTTATTTATTGAACATCATATTCGTTAAAATTGAATAGTTTTTACTTTTAAAAAATATATTTTAACCGATAAAAATCAAACAATTTAACAAAAAAAAAAACGGAAAACATTATTTTTTGGTAGTTTGTTTTTTTAATAACAAACATAAATGTTGAAAAATAAATTTATTCGTAAAATAACTATATTTTTATTCAATTTTAACAGTACCGAAAACGAATTTAATAACCTACAATCAGTTACTGTAATAATTTTATGAGTGTAGATGAATTGGTAACCTACTCAGCGACCAAAATAAAAGCGTTAAGGGTGCGAGCGACGAATAATAACCCGTTCTCTATTGGACAGGAACAAGTGGAATTCGTCGACAAATTCTGTTACCTTGCAAGTATGGTTGCGTCAGAATATGGTGCAAAAGTAAAAAATTTTATCTAAAATCGGTAAGCCAAATAGCGCATTATTCCAGTTACGAAACTTATGGAAATTTGCAATATTATCAACGGAAATGAAAGTCAATATTTTTAAATCAAAGTACTGCTTTATATAGGTGTGAGACATGACTGGCAACAGATGCTCTCATCTCTAGGCTTCAAAGCTTCACAAACCGTTGATTACGGTATATATTGAGAATATGGTGGCCCAATGTGATAAGTAGGGATGAGATTCTCATGCACTAAAAAATCGAAAATATGCGCATAAAATATGCACTAAAAACTCCAAAATATGCAGTAAAAAAATAAAAAATATGCATTTAAAACTTGCCCATTTTCAATAAAAAAGCGTTTGTTTTTTAATTTTATTTAAAAAAATATAAAAAATTCTATTGTTGTTTTTCTCTTGTTATTCAAAGGTATAAAATATTATTTAAAACTTAATTTAAATAACTAAATAATTTAAATTTTTGTTTGCAAAAACAAAAAAAAAAAAAAACTCTTTATATTATCAAAAGTAAACCTTTATCTGTTGAAAAGCTTTGGTACATGGAAAATGATCTCTCAACGTCAACCGAAGTTGAGGCATACTTGAAGGATGCCAATTCATTTGGTGAATATTAATTTTCTAATTCAGATCCCACATTTGATTCCAGGTCCAAAATAGTTCAAATTTGTTTTATTTTTGAAAATTCTATATTTTTTGCAACACGTTTTGTATTTTTTTAATTTGTCGGGCTATTTCCTTTCACATTGCTAATTTTACTTTCTGCCATATCAATTAATATGAGTTGACTATTAAGTGAACTCAGGGTTGATAAAGTTGGTACAATTGTAATTTTTTTTTGTACTGACTGCGGCGGTAAGGGAACCAAAAGATACATTTCATTAAAAATTGCAACTCGTGAAGGAGCCTTTAAAAATGTTTTTTCCCGTATGAAACCAATAAATCGATATTATCGAATTGACTTCTAATTTCCTCTGCAACTCGGTGTAACTCATGTGCCAAGCAAGTGACATGTAACAGTTTTGGATAAATGGTTTTAGGAAAGTTGGCAGCCTTTATAATGCAGCACCTTGCATTGGTTAAAAATTTAAGAATCTTTTGTCGAAATCTTGTATTTTAAGCAGAGCTCCAAAAATATTTATTTATTGATTTTAAACATTTTTTTTTGTATACAATTTGGAATTTTTTTGAGAACTTTTTTTTATTTTTATATTTAAAAAAATTTAATACTAAAAAATGTTAAAATATGCAAAAGTGTGCATTAGAACCAGAATATGCAAAAATATGAATTTCCTCCAAAATATGCAAAAACAAATCGATGCCATTTTAACGCAAATTTAATGAGTCGGAAAGATGATTGGTCGACAAAAAACATACATTTGCATGGAAATCGCATTCCTAGTGATAAGCAATGACATTTTAAAAAGGAATTGTAAAATTCAACCAACTTTCACAATTATGAAGGAAAGGAAATGGTAGTGGATCGGACATACCCTAAGAAAGGATACAGAGGAAATATGCCTACAAGCGCTCGAATGGAAATCACAAAAAGATATAAAGAAGTGCGGATTTTTGCGGAACGAGTTTTTAGCGAAGTCATACGACAGAATGAAATGGAGAAACTTTGTAGAGGCCCTATGCTCCGATAGGAGTTAAGCGAGTGGAAGAAAAAAAGACCTAGAAAAAAAGTTGAGTGGGCTAGCCAAAAATTGAATAAATAAACAAAAATAAAAACAAGTAAGAGCTCATGAAAACAACAATAAATAGCACTGGGGAACAGTAATTTTGCGACTGGAACTTTGCACCAGGAAATTAGCAACTACATATAATGTCATTCTGAGATATGTCTTCAACTCAGGACGTTTCTCTCATGTTACACCCTATAAAACTAAACCTTATGGAGTACGTTTTTCTGACATGTTAAATATTTGATGTCTAAGTTTTTTGCATAAAATGATCTATACTGGCGAGCCGACGTATCTATTTGAACGTGTTTCTTTTACGCATTCAAGAAGAAATAAAAATCTGATCCCGATAAGATTAAAGAAGTTATCTAAATGAGAGAATATTCATACAAAATTCATACAAAATTTGTTTTGTAAACCTTTTTAAATTTAAACATTTTTTATAAATACTTTAAGTCCTGTTGTATAGGAATACCAATAAATAAATAATAAATAAGGTCGATGATTTCAAATCAAAATCTCCATTTCTCTACTGTACCTAGTATAATAACTTTACATATAAATACCAGGGAGGTTATAGCATTAATTGCCACCAAATTTCATTAAAATTGTGACCTGCACTTTGCCTAAAAGGTTAGCGTGGACAGACAACCACCCAGCCAGCCGAACAGACGGACAATGTGAGACCGACTCAGAAAGTGAAACTAAATTAATCGGTATCGTTAAAGGTGGATCTAAAACCAATTTTTGTATGTGTTACACATATCAGCACGAGCGCATAATACCCTCTCTACTATGGTGGTGTGGGTATAATTTTTGTGCTGATTGGTCCAGGATTGCCAATAGTTCCCATATAAACCCCCTCTGTAAAATCATTTTAGAACATTCAAAATCTCATATACAGCCATGTCACAGAGTACAATTCCGTTCGAAATGATTCCGTTCGGAATTGAAGAAAACATATTTGTTTATTGATAGAATGTGTATTTTGATAGTTTTTTGGCCTTTCAGATACAGAAAAATCCCATTCCGGGCATGAAAACAAAAATGGTTTCATTCCGAAATTTTTTTTCATCATTTTCTGAAGCACCAAAATACGGAATGAGTTCCGTTTCCGAACGGAATTGTACTCTGTGACATGGCTGATAGATGAAGAAATCTAGTTAATATTCGGCACAAAGAACTCTTATATAAATCTTAATCTTATAATAAAATTTTTTATTTCCGGGTCCATGATTGGCCATGAGTCTCATCGAAAATCGTAAACAGCAAAAAAATAATTTTTTTCACATAATTAAATAAAGCTAAATTAATTTTTTTACATTACATTATTAAAAAAAAAACTTTCTTTGTTAATTGCTTATAATAAAAAAGCTCAATAAGTTTATTAAAATGGATAACATAAGCTGCGTTCGTTTGCCCCAAAATATGTACAAATTTGTACTGGATTTTACTGAAATGCGTTCGCGTACACATAAATTTACAAAAGAGAGCATCTACTGAGAGAGTAAAGTGACAGCTGTCACCAAAGAGCCTGCAAATTTTTACTGAACAAATTTTTTCCTGTTAAATCCAGTAGAAAAGAAAAACATAGAATTCAATATAGTAAACAAGCAAAAAACATACAGTTTGCAAACAAAAAGTCTACAATTTGTAAAAAAAAAAAACATTTAAGAGAACAAAAGCTGAATTAAAAGTTCAGCATAAACTAAAAACTAGTTTTCTAATAGGTATTTTTTATAAAGTAAATTAAATTTAATATAAACAACATTGCATTAATATTTCTGTGGTCATAAGCGATAACCGCCTAAGTCGACTTTATAAACAATTGAGTTTATATTTGTTTTTATTAAATGTTTCTGAAATAAATACAACTGTTCGTTATAGTTTTTTTTTATCTTAGCATTGTGGGGGTAGTAATAATTTTTTTTTGTAGTACAATTAATTTTTTCAGAAACGTAATGATAAATATAAAGTGAATTTTATAAAAAACTATTTCGACTTAGGTGGTTATTGCTTGTGACCACAGATTTCGACTTAGGTGGTTATTGCTTGTGACCACAGATCTTAGAGATGTAAACCTAATACAAATATATGAATACTTCTTACAGCATATTATTCAGGGTACCGAATATCAAAAATAAAGTATTCATGTATTTTCGTATGTTTTTACCTAGAAACAAAATTAAGAGTCATGTACAAACTAAGCAAGTCTAAAAGCTTCCACAGAAGTTCATTTAATACATTTGCCACGAATTTATAATTTTTAAAATGCAATGCATCAAGTACCAATATATACTGGGTAGTCTAAATAACACTAAAATTACAACACTAAGTTTTTAAGCGGTCATATGTTTGAATTAACCTGTAAGATTTTGCAATTTTTAACAAAAACTATTTTTCGTTATTTTTTGTTACACTAAGCAGGGGCTTCAATAAACGAATTTAAAAATGTACGGTTCTCCCTCTTAAACAAGAACCATTTAACTTCATAACCATTATCAACGGTATCGGCAAATGCTGTTAAACTCCGCTTGAAATTTCTTTAAAAACTTTCAACGATTATAAACCAATTCTTCCGATTTCATTTTGTCTCTCCTTTTTGGTGTACGCAAAAACGATTGTCAATGATTTGACAATTATCTGATTTTTAATCACTACCATGAATCTTATATTCTATCTTTTTCTTCTAATCTGTTATTATGAATCAAATGAAATTGCATCCCCCTTTCGTACATGCAAACACTTTGAACACGTTTGTATGAAAATACTTCCTAAAAGCTTAAAGTGCGAGTAAAATTTATGTTTGTATGTAAAAGTATTTTATTGGCAAAAAAAAAAAAAAAAAGTCACTGCCAAGTTTTCATTCATACACAAATCTTTATCTTATTAACTAAAAAAAACCACCTTAAACATTAAAAGTTACAAAATGAAACAAGAGCCTTATGACACAACAAAACCCTCTTCAAAAGATTTAAAGCTTCTTTTTTTTCTGCTGCTGTTGCTCTTTGGTTTGTTCCTTTTGGGTTGTCGTTTTGGCAGTGATGGAAAATAAACTTGGTGTTTGACTGAAAAATACCAATCGAAAAATCGGTTAAAAAAAAAAAATTTAGAGCTACTAACAACAGCAACAGTATCAGAACCATCAATGTAGTCAAGAATAGATGTGTATTGTAGATTTTAAGATACAGAGTGACAAGGAATAAAATAAACAAGTACATTTACTGCCAAATTCACTATGTCGAAAGATCGCTTTCTTTCGCATAAATAAAGCTGAAACAAAAACAAAGTTATACAAGAATTATGTCGAATTTAGTGAAATAGGCAGTGAATATGATAATACAGAACTTGACAAAAACTTTAAAATAAAAAAATTATTTGAGTTGTTTTACACTCTAACACTTGTGGTAAGTGAGGGCATACTAAGTTCGTCATTCCGTGTAAAACTTTTATAATATTCATCTAAGAGCCCTAATACCAAAAATGATGTAACCAACGACATTTTAGATTTTCGTTTTTTGATAAAAATCGAACATTTTTGATCATTTGCATCATCTCTAAAAATCTTATATCTCTGGGAAGTATCGTTACGAAATAAGAGCAAAAGCAATTTCAAACGAAACCCTAGACTTGAAGCAAAAATATTTAAAAAAAACCTTCTCCTGTAAAATTTTATTTTTGTTGGTTACATCTTTTTTGCTATAAGGGCTCGATACATTATGGTTGCTTGAGTAATTCTAAGTCGATTTAGCAATGCTTGTCTGTATGTCCGTCTGTTGAGAAAACGCTTACTTTCGATAAAACTCAAAAGAAAAGAATAATATTGGTGTCAAACTGTTTCTAGTCATCCTAAGCTGTTTGGGATTAAAAGTGATAAAAAACAGATATACAGAAATCTATATTTTCTGTGTACAGGAAGTTCCACACCCACTTTTCTAATCCCGCCCATATTTTAAAAGAGGTTGTGTATTGAAATCTCTAGCTATGTGTACCAAATTTGGAAAATTTTTCTCTTACCGTTTTTAAGATATAAAAAACTATTATATGCCACGCCCACATCTTCTTCTCTATATGCCACTCAGATTTTATAGGAGATGTTTGTATATAGAACAGAATTTTATAACAGAACAGAATTTTATAATTGGGGGATTCACAAGGTGTGCTATTAAGTCATATCGTAAAAAAATACTGTTGTGTTTCAAACAAAATAAACATTTTAATGCTGTGAGTCCCCCAAATGTGTTTGTATGTGAAATGCTACGCCTACTTCTCCAAACCCGCACACTTTCTTTAAAGTTGTGTTTTGACACTCATAAGGACCCAAAATAAATATACATTATAGGCTTAAAATCAATATTGTAGATAATATAAACGGATTGACACATTTTTTGTTATATACCCGATTACACACTGTCAAATTTCGTTCTATAATTTAACATAGGCCCCAAATAAAGCCAACTCTAGATGCCTTAAGCCGTAACGAAAAAAAATGTTGTAGTAAATTTTGGTCTGCTATTGTTTTATAAGACTAAAAATCCCACTGTCAAATTCCGGCCCATTATTTACCATATGTCCCATATAAAGCGGTCTTTTCAAAAGGCTTTAAAACGCTTAAACAAATTTCACTATTTTATTTTTAATCCCAGAAATCACTTTACAGAAATTAATCATGACAGATTCATGAGTCCAATTTAATTTTGCCTCCCGAAAGTAATTTAAGCATGGCTTAAACTATTACGAATCATAATATTTCATGCAAATTAAGTCAAATAAAGTTTTATATGACTGGAAATAAAAGCCTACAACTTATCTGCTGATGATCTGCCCATAATTTAGCTTCTGACTAAACTGCAACCGATTACAATATCTACGTCAGTTTTTATAAAGATTGGTGATAATTTATAAAACCACATAGAGACCACTTCTGAAATATTATAATTGTCGGTGGTGAGGGTATTAAAACTTCGCCACAGCCGAATACTCAAATTTGTTTTCTTATATTAATTTGTCTTGAAATTGTGCTTTGGATAAAATAAAACTTGAGTCTAAAATAATAGCACAGAAAAAAATATCTCAAGAAAGTTTTTAACAATACAGTTTGTTGAAAATAAGTCAATAAACTTTTTGTTTGATTCAATGAAAAAATTTATCAAATTTACACTTTGCAAAATAGCATTCAATAAAACATATTTAATAATGAAATAATTAAATATTTCTACATATTCAATAAAAAAAATATTTGAATCAAAGTAAATACAGTATTTTTACAACTCTTTTCCATTTGTAAAGTCTCATTCGCTTTACAGTTTTATTTATATAGTATAATTATATTCTAATTTCTTCGACCTTTTTTAAATATACATAATTCTTCTTTATTAACAAATAAACGAACTATTTGAAATAAAAGTGACCTTAAGCTCAATAATTAATAAAGAAGAATTGTATATAATATATGTATTTAGTTTTGCCAATGTCTTTGGAAAAAGGTTTCCTGATGATCTGGCCTAAGCAACCAGAGAAATGCACATAGGAAATTATCCCCCCATAATAAATTTTAGTGTATTTATTTGAAAAGAAAAAAATTGGGAATTAAGCACATCATCATTAATAAGTAAATAAATAAAGATTCAATAAACATTTTGTTTGGTTTATTCATCATTTTTAACAATTTATTTTAACAAATCACGTAAACATTTTGTTGAAAAAAATTATTTTGGACAACAACTTTTTTTATTGACTCAATAAACTTGGTTGTTGAATAAAAATACCTACAAACTTTTTTATTAATACCGCAAAATTCGTCATCGCAGAAAATTTAAATTTTTTTTTTGAAAATTATTTTTTTCTGTGAGCCTGGCCCTCGATGTCGACAAGAACATTTCATTCTTATATTTATATTGAAAACAATAATAAAAAACAAAAATTTGTTTTTGTTTTCAATGTAAATATGCGAAAGAAATTTTCGTTTCGATATTATGGGCCAGACTGCAAATCTTAAATGTGAATAAACTCAATGTTTACACTGTTGTGTTAAAAATTAGATTTTTGTATAAAACATTGAAGTGTAAACTAAATAGGGTTTTGTGTGACTTTTTCGGAATAAAGCTTAAGTTTTTGTGTAAAAAGAGTGATTTTTTCTGAATTTAGCGTAAGTTTTTGTGTAAAAAGCGTCACTCTTTCAGTAAAAAGGTAACTTTGTATAAAAAGTGTGACATCCCTAGAGGGAAGCGAACTGACACCAAAGTAGTCCTGTGATAGGTCTTTGGTGGTAGAGACCGGTTCTAGTTCTAACACTTTCTATGAATAAGACCTATCACTTTTACATGGGGTTGTCATTGGAGGGGGTCAATTGACACCATTTGACCAGTCACAAATCTATTCTCAATGGACGTGTTTAGTGACAGTTACTACAATGTATCATTATTTCAATACAATGTAGTATTATTTCAATAAAACAAGTCCTAGAATTAAATTCAGGAGCCAAATTTTAGAAAGTCCCAAGAAAATGTATCACACCACCGGTGAAGACTATACTGTAATTCATTACTTTTTCTACCTTTTTGTTCTTCATAAACTAGTTACATGATTGGTTCTCCTTTCACTGGTCGTGAGTTCTTTCTTTTTATACCTGTTCTATTTTCACAACTCCCAGGACCAGTCTGTGGGACCAATTGACACAAATTTCCCGCAGGGATATCGTGTAAAAAGCGAGACTTTTTGTGTTACTTTTCGTCTAAAAATGTTACTATTGGCTTAAAAAGTGTGACTTATTGTGTAAAAATGTAACTATTTTTTTAAAAGTGTGACTTTTTAGGAAAAATGCGCAAATAACGTGTGGTTGACTTTTTTTTTTAAATAGGTCCTTTTTTGTGAGAAATGAGATTTTATAAATATTTTGGCAGTTTTTTTTTTGTATTTGGAGAAAAATTTCAACTTAACACTATTTGTTAATAAAAGAATTATTGGATAAAAATTTCCTGTTTACTGCATCACACGCCCCACTGTGCATCCACAATATGCATACAAACATATGTTTATATGTATAACATCAATGATAAAAAAACTACAAACTTTGCAAGAATTTCCATAGCTTTGGGGAAATTTTTCGTAAAAGGCCATAATGTTTAGTGAGTGTATAGCTGTATCAGTTATTCGATGGCACATCCACCATGAAACTCTCTATCGATCGAAAAGACCATCGACAACGATGTTCCAACAAAAATAATGACAATAATAACATCTTCGTCATCATCGATGTACTTTATTTTACTCTCTACATACAAAATTGTTTTTAGATGTACGCTGTTGAAAGCATTTTGTTAGTGCATTTTCGCTATTGCTGCAACAGTACCAGCAGCAAAACAAATGCAACAGCAGAAAAAAAAAAAATATATATATATTTTCAAGATGATGATGGTGGCTGTATAGTATATGGAGCTCATTTGCGTATCAGCAAAGAAATTTACATACTGGCCGTATGGGGACGTTTTGGAGTATTATTTTTGCTGTAAGTTGCTCATCATAATCACAGTCATAAAGTATGTTGTTATTGTTGCTGCTGAGCCATACTTTGGAGCTTATCAGCATCGCCAACAACAAATGCAACCCAAACAAATAAACAAAAACCACCAGCTAGCCAGCCAACTATGCAAACCAACCAGCCAACCAACCTTCCAAACAACCCGATTGGGGCTGTGAGAACACAGCCATGCATCATTTATGCTTAAATGTATGGACATGTGTAAGCAATGCCGGAAAGCCGTTGCCAATGCAGTAAAGACGCCTATTTGTGGCATTTAATGCCTCTGGAGTTTAATACTAAACAGAAGACGATGGTGGTGGCGATGGCCATGAAGACGATGATAGAGAATAAAAAAATAAAAATATAAGAAGAAAAAATATGATCGTAAAGGAATAAAAAACTAATAACCAAAAACAAAAAATTTAACTAAAGTATATAAATATGCAGCACAATTTTATAAGCGTGTTATACTATAAACTATAAGAGGAGGAGAACATCCATAACAACAGCATTAAATAAATTCCAAAAAATATGCTCTATGCCAAATATTTTGCAAGTAAAGGCAATGAAAAAAAAAGAAAAATGACTAGTAGAATTCTTCTACGATATAATCTAATAGGCATAGCTATGAAAGAAATTGAGACCTTAGTATAACGAACTACTTTCTCAAACTCCGAGATGTGCTACCTACTTGCCGTAATATCTAAAAATTACAAGAATTTAGAAAACAAGACGATAAAAGAGAATTTTTTGTGTAACTAGAGTATTTTTGACACATTTTGTGTGTTAGGAGTATGATTTCTATGTAAAAAGTGTGATTTTTTGAGTTAAACTGTGTCTTAAAAAAAAAAAAAAAAAAAATGTAGTTGTACTGTTTAACAAGTGTGACTTTTTTTGTGTCAAAGGTAGGATTTCTTGTATAATAAGTGAGGCTTTATATGCAAAAGTTGTGATTTTTTGTGTAAAAAGTGTGACCTTTTTTCTAAAAATGTGGCTATTTAATCTAAAAATTTGACATTTTTTTCTAAAAAAGTTGCATTTTCTTTCTAAACATATGACATTTTTGTGTAAGAAGTCAAAGTTTGAATATGCGAATTTGTTTATAGGACCGATTTCAGACAAAAAATTTTTTAATTCTACAAATTTTTTGTTTGAATTGGAAAAATAATTTTATCTGTGTTGTGTGAAAAGTGTAAGAGAAGTGACTTTTGTGTAAAAATTATGTTGTTGTGTGAAAATATACGTTTTGTCTGCAATATTTACTTTTTTTTTTGTAAAAAACTGGTATTTTTTGTGTTAAAAATGTGGTGTTTTTGTATAAAATATTTTAATTTATCAAATAGAATCTGACTTAGAATCCTCAAAAGTTTTTATACTTTAATAGTCTTATTCCTTCAATATTTTCGAATAATATGAAAATTTATATAAAAAATGTTACTCACCATGAGAAATAAATTTTCAGATTCTATTTTAATTTATGTAAAAAAAAAAATTTGCTGAATTTGGCTGTTGTTACTCTTCACCGACTGTAAGAATATTTTCCAAAAATTTAAATGAGCAAAAAGTGCGCTGAGTTCTGCTGTTCCTTATATGTACATATATACATTATGGGGCCTTCGAAGAATATTAAAAAGGTTTCAAACGATGTCGGAGTTTTTGTGTGATTTTTTTGATTTTGCAAAAAGGAACTTTTGTGGAAAAATTACTTTTTTTTTGTTAAAATGTGAGTTTTATGCGGTCAAGGTTTAATTTTTTGTATAAAAAATTGTTTACAAATTAACACAAAAATAATTCTTTGTGTTAATTTGTAAACCTGAACTTTTTCAAAACAATTCTTTTATTATTGATTCCTTCAGATGTCAATAAAATAGAAAACAGGTGGTTAAAATAAAAATTTCCTTTAATAAATTTTGTTTAAATTTGTTTATTAAAAAAAAAAATCAACAATTATAGTTTAGAATCTCTTAGAAATTGCAAATTAAAATCTCAAGAACATGACTAAAATAAACAGAGTAAATTCAATAAGTGAAAGTTTTCCTGAACGCCAATCACAGTCATATTTAGAAGAGCTTTCCGACTTAAAAGCTATTTTAAAACATTTGCGTCAAAGCCTAAAGATTCACAAAAAATCATACAAATTTTCCAAACGTAAACTTTATAAATTTAAAAGCAACCTAAAACATATTTTGGCAATTCAAAGCAAATTAGAAAATAAACTAATTGAGCTGAGTGAGCTTTTAAAAAAATTGCGCGAAGCTTTAAGAGATAAGCGACGTATTAAATGTTTAAAGCAAAAAAAGCGTTTACAGTATTTGAAGCAATTGGCAGAGGCGAGAAAATCTGTTCAAAAAATCTATAAAAGAGAACGCAAAGCTATGAGAAGAAGAAACTTTAAAGCTAAAAGAGTTCAAAAAAGAGATCGTTTGCTTATAAGAAAGGTCAAACATCAAATCTTGGAGACAAAAGAAAAACTTTCTTATTTGGAAAAAGATATAGTTAAGGTAAATACGAACATAAAGTATTACAAAGCCAGCAGCCGAGCAATGAATCCCCAGTTAGTGAGAAAGAATATTAAACGAATAAAGAGAAAGTTGATGCTTTTAAGCAGAGCTAAGACATCACAGAAACAACCTGACGATATATTACTTACTTTAGAAAGCAAAAAACTGAAATTGATTAAACCGCCTTTGGCACATTTTAAAAAATCTAGCAGTGATGTTAAAGAATCTGCTAGTGAAGCTCCGAGGAAGCTTGCAAAAACGAAATTGTTAAGTAAATTAAGGAAACCATCAAAAGCTTTGGATGTTATGGACAGAAGTTATAGAAAATCAGAATTAAGCACTTCGCCTTCAGTTCAATCTAAAAAGTTGCTTAGGAAACTTAGGAAATCTAAAGAACATATAATTTCAAAAATATCCAACCCGTCTCTAAGAGATCTGGCACAAAGAGCCAGTGCTAAATATTCTGTACATCAATCCCGCGAAAGTTTAAAGAAAGTTCCTAAAAAGAAAGTTAGAAAAATAAGATCGAACTATAAAGAACCTCTACCGATAGGTGATAAAAGGACTGATAGTGATACGATAAGTCTTTCAAAAAGATTCTCTAAGCGATATCTTAGGCGCAAGATTTTAAAAGGCCCCACGAGTTATGGTGATTTTAAGCTACCTACCTCTACTACAAGTAATGAAAGCGAGGCCCCAGGTTTGGATTTACAAAAATCTTTAGCTGAGAATAAAATTAGAAAAAAACAAAAAAGAATCTCAAAGGTAAAAAGTTTAGAAAAAACTTCAGAGCAAACTTTTCCCGATACAGAAGTTCTGGAGGAAAGTTTAGAATCTAAAGTCCCTGTTGAAGCTGTTCATAATGTAGGAGCTTTTACACAGCGCAGTAACAGTAAAACAAAGGGATTTAAGGGTCCACCTTTATCTCGGAAGAAGTATAAATTTCATTATCATAAAAAGCCCAAAAATAAAAAAGATGGAATGCTTCTTACGCAAGGGAATATAAAAAGAAAAAGTTTAAGAAAACTTTCACTAGAAACCGAAAAAGAAGAACAAGACTCGCTTAAAGATAAAAAACGTTCCTTAGCATATGATGAGAAATTTTTTAAAAATGTATTAAATACTGAAAAAGATGCCGATACGGAAGCTCTTCAGGAAAGTTTAAAATTTAAAGTCCCAGTTAAAGCTGTTTATAAAGTAGGAGCTTTTATAAGGCCGATTGATAGCCAAACAAAGAGATTTAAGAACCCATCATTGTTTCAGAAGAAGTTCAAATCGCGTTTTTATAAAAAACTCTTCGACAAAACAACTATGCATTCAGTATCCGTGCCCAAAATGAATAAAGAAGGTATGATACTTCCGCAAGGAAATATGAAAAGAAAGAGTTTGCGTCGAGCTACAAGTGAAGGCGATTTCGAAGGAAAATTTTCACTGCAAACCGATGAAGAAATACTCTCTCGAATTTCCGCTACTAAAAGATTTTCCTCAAAACTTAAAGATAAAAAACTTTCCTCAGCATATTATGAGAAATTTTTTAAAAATTTATTAAAAACTCAAAAAGATGCAATTAGAGAGAAACTGCAAAAAGAGAGAAGAATTAAGCAGGAGTTGGAGCAACAAATGGAAGCTAAAGCAAAAGAGCAAGAGAAAGAATTACAGAGAAAATCAAAAGCTGCTCTGTTAAAAAGTCGTAATAGCGTTCTAACGGAAAGTTCTAAGATCGACAATATCATGGTAATGGCTATGAAAAGTACTTTCAATCTTGCCGAAATTATACCGAAAGATGTTGCCATAATTGACGAGAATATATTAACAATTTCTCAGGGAAGACGTAAAACAAATGTCAGGGATATACTGTCTACGAGAAAGTTTGAACCGGAGAAAATAACAGACAAGGAAAATTTTTCCGAACACACTAGTTCAACGACAAGTTTAGAAATCGTTTTGAAGAAGGTAGATATTAAAGAAAAAGTTGATACTAAAACTCACATAAGACCGGAACAGGAACTTGAGAATGAACCATCAATTATTAGCGATAACTCTTACGAAATAATGGGGTTAGAGATAAAAATTGAGGAATTAATTAAATATGCTTTAGCTCAACAAGCGGCAGAAGAAAAGAGAATGCGGAAAGAAATTAAACAAGTTAGAAGATTAAAAAAGAAAAGAGCTAAAAGAAAATCATCTGAACAACGAAGTCTCAAATTTAAGGTGGTAGAAAAAGATGTTCCTAAGATTATTTGTAGTTGTTGTGGCATGACAGACTTGCAACCTGGAGGTCCCTGTTGTCCTTTAACACCAAATATAAAATAATCAGGGTCTTTTATAAGCAGCGTTTAAAAAACTGCAGTCAAAATAGAAAAACTGCCGTTTCTTCCAATTTTTCATTTGTCATTGGCCAAAAAAAAAACTGTTGCTTTTACTTCTGATTTATCAAATGTAAACAGTCGCTGTCAAATCAACTCAAAAAGCGAAAAGTTCGCCGCACATTTTCGTTTTTTGCTCGACAGTTTTTGGTTTTGACTGCAGTTTTTTAAACCCTGATTATGAGCATCGTTGTCGTAGTCGAAAAGTCGTCGTTTTTTTATAATTTGGTATTGGTGTGTTTCACATTGTCGTTGTCGTGAATTGGATATCATACGACTACGATTTCGACTTCGACAACGACTCTAGTGAAAAGGATAAGTATTTGTAATTTTTTGTTTTTTGGTAATAAAAATCGATTTTTGTAACTTTAAATTAAATAATTTTATAATTTATTAGAGATGAAGGCGCTATATCTTTGTAAAATAAGATTCTAGGTTTTACTACAATAGAATAGAACTGAGGCATATAAGGCCTTATATGGGACGGCTTTATATAACAGATGGCGTATCTTTTACAAATGGTTTTTGTCTTGAATAATTTATATGGCATTTTTTTTAAAAACTTTGCCTTTTTAGCAAAGTTATTTTTGCTTTATTAATAAGATTTTTGTATGACGTGCCAATTTTTGATAAATACACTGAAATTGATTGCTGAGTGAAAGCTAGATTATATGCGCAGATCATCAGGAAACCTTTTTCCAAAGATTTTAGAAAAGCTTAAAATATTATACAAATAAAACCTTTAAGCGAATAATATTTATAAAGTCTTACTTGTAACAATATCAAAGGTTAAACAAAACACCAACAATAAACAGTGAGTTTATCTTTTCTTATATTCCCCTTCAATTGTTGGCTTTTTTCCGACTCGAATTATACCAAATTATAAAAAAAATTTCAGGTTAAAAAAAGTGCAGCTTAAGCGCACCGTTAGCTTTCAGACGCTTATTCTGGATAAGTCTAATCGATTTTAATGAGTGAAAAATGGTTTGTGCGATTCTGAAAAGTTAATTTGAACACGGATGGCAAAGGCCAACAAGATCATCCGAAAAAGTTCGAAGATGATGAATCAGAGGCAATATTTCATGAAGATTGTTGTCAATTGCAAGAATCATTGTGATCAACATAAGCAACAATTTTAAAATGATTGCAAGCAGGAGGATTCATTTAAAAGCAACATGTCCGAAAAGCTGCTTGAACAGCGTCCAAAGAAATTATTTTTGTATTTTGTATTTTGGCGATAACAAACCGAATCCATTACAAAAATCCGAAAGGCAAAAAATCATATGAAAAGTCTGGTCAGCTAGTCAAATATCCATGGTGGTGTCAAATTGGCGGCAATGCCAAATATCCATGGTGCTGAGGTAATGCTTTGTATTTAAAGGGACCAGAAGGGTCACATCTATTATCAGCTGCTGAAAACGGACCAAATAAATGCAGAGACCGACAACAATTTTTGTTTACTCTGAGCCAACACTGAGGGTATGCCCCCTACTAATGCAATGCATTGTGTTGGTATTAGGAAAATAGGTTATGAGGGGAAGGCAGGAGGGAGTAGTGTTTGTGGACATTTAACTTGAATATTACCAAATTGTAGCCGACTGGGAAGACTTCTGCCGGGAGTCTTTTCCACATACGGCTTGTTCGACCAACACCCAGAGAAAAAACATGTTTAAATATGGTCACCTCCAACAAAACTATTTTTAAAGAAAATTTTAAACATATTATGATTCAATTAACAATATTATTGTCACCGTCAACCAGATTATAGTTGAATTAGTCCTCCATCAAGAAGCCACAACCATATTATGGTTGCCTCCGAACACGTTATGGTCAAAAATAACTAAAACATGTTTAACACTTATAATAGCATGGTTGGTTTTCAACCATAGCATGTTGCTCATAATATGTTTAAAATTTTCTTTAAACATAGTTTTATTGGAGGTGACGATATTTAAACATGTTTTTTCCCTGCGTGAAGGAACGAATTTTCTCTGTAATGCGTTTTGGGGTACATTGGACAGTCGACCACGAACGGATGTGATCTGCTGGAAAGACGAGTACTACGGGCATGTTCTTGCGTTTCAGGGATGATTTCACCCATCTGAACACTTACCGTGGTAATATCGATAGAATAACGACACACAACCCACATCACGACGATGCTCCAATGAGTCAATAGAGCTGGTTAACCTACTGTCATCGATGAGCTTCAACGCGTTCCTTTGCAACCGATCCAGAAGCTTCAAGACATACCTTGAAGCACCTGCCCAGATATAGGAGTTGTATTCCATTTTCGTCGGATGTAGGCGGTATAAATACTGAGGAGATCAGATGGAGTCAAGTAATTCTTGCTCCGTTTTAAAACCCCAAAACACTCGAAAATGCTTCTTTCGACACTTGAAAAACATGTTGATTCCAACGATCATCAGATAGGACGTCCTTTGGACTCCAAAGAACTCTGCTATTTGGATGTTTGCACATACCAGGTTGCATGCACCCATTTATTTATTTTTACCCCAGTGAGTGTAACATTAAGAGGTCTGACTCCTCAAGATGCTTTTAGTATGCCACTTGCGAGGCGCAGCACATACACATTACACATTGATTAATTTAAAGTGAGCATTGGCTGCAAAACGTCATCGCGACACTCAAAAGCTAATAAAAATAGTCCAGGCCTTGTCAAGTCCGATTACCAAATGTTTTGATCGATTGAGAACGCTTTTACTGAAATTCGTTTTGCTTTTAAACGAGATATTCGAAATTAATCGTTCTTGGCTTCAAAAAATGAGCAGTTCTTTTCGTCGGAATCCATATGTTGCAACTTTAAGGCAATTTTTAATTGTACCAATGCTTTTAACCTTAAAAATTTAAAAAAAAAAAAAAAAGTTTGCACAGCAAATAATAATTTTTATGACAATAGCAATATTCATCTACCGAGTTTGTGCGAATTTTTGTATTTGTCGTTAAAAATATGCTCACATCTTATCGGGAGTAGTTTATTAAGGCGCTTCATAATGTTCCGTTATAAAAAATTAGGCTCAAATTAATATTCATGAGATCTTCATCCATATTTCAGTTTATAACTATTTTCCTATTGAACCTGTTTCTGGTCATAGAAGCTTCTAAATTATTTAACACGACTATGTCTGATTTTGAATTATTTAAGGACTTAAAATATATACAACTAATTGTGTCTTAAGTTAATATTTTTAATGTTACTTATCGAAAGACAAACGTAACGTACCCTTATTTATCACTTTGTAGTAGGGGTTATAACAAAAGTTAGTGATTAATTTTCAAAACTATAGTATGTATGTCAAAAACAAATAAACCCAATAAAATGAAATATTAGTGGTATTCACACCGAGCTTGTTAGTTTGTTAGTCGTTAATCGTTACTTTTTTACACGCATTTTGTTTTTGTATATTTAACGCGCTACCGGATTAACACTTAACAAATTAACGACACGGCACCCCTGATAAAATAGTTGTTAGTTGGTAACTCACAATCAGCTGTTGCAGTTTCTAAAAATATAATAAAAAAGTCATTTGTGATACATTTCTAAAAAAATATTTTTGTTTTGGCAACATTCGTGTACATTGAGAGTAAGTATGTTAATTAAATGATTTTTTTATTTTAAAGTTACCAGACTAACAAAGTTTTAAAAAGGGGGTCGTTCACAGTTGGTAACTTTAACTAATTAAGAAACTACCGATTAACAAATTAACAAGTTTGGTGTGAATACCACTATTATTCTTTTCCTTTAACCGCTAAAAAGACTCAAGTGTTTAAATAACATACAATCTTTCGAGGAAGATGAACTAAGAACGGAAGAGGAATTTTTTTTTCCGTTTTTACATCACTATACACAATTTTGGTTATCTTTTATTCTAAAAAAAAACTCAATTTTTTTCCAAAACCACACTGAAAGAAAAATGCTTCATATATTTAATGAATCATTTTCATAAAAAAGTTTTCCTTGGGTAAATGAAAATTATCATTGTCTAAATGGAATTTCATAGGTTTGATGAAGTATTTTCGTTAAAATCGCTTCATTAGATTTCGTAATTACGTTAAAAATTATCATTTAATATATGAAAACTTAAGTTTGTCCAAGTAAAACAAAAAATTTTAATTGGGAACACAAAAAAACAATAAACAAACATAACTATATTCATAACTTAATACAAAATTATAGTTTCATTAAAAAAATGTTTAATTGTTATTTAAAAAATGTAAGATTTAATAATTTCATACATCTAATGTTACATGTATGCCATTAAATTTATAAAATCAAAAAATTTTTTTATAAAAGCAACATATTTCAATAATTGCCTTCATAAATTTAAATTTTCATTATGACAATAAAAATGTCATTATAGTAATGAAACAAAAACTTTCAATCCACTTTCAATCAACGTTGTTATTGTTATTATGGACAATTTAATCTCATATTTACGCCCTTAATTGAGAAAAAAACATAGTTTTTTTATACAAAAACTACACTGCCCCGGTAGACTAGCTGGTAGTGAGCTAGTCTATCAGCACCGAGGTTGCATGTTCGAATCCCGCCAGAGACAGAAAAAAAATAAAAAATAAAATAAAGTAAAATAAAATAAGAAAAAATAAAAAATAATTAAAAAAAATATATAAAAAAAAAAAAAATTTTACTTTATTGAAAGTATTAATCCAATGAATAATATTCATGGATCTAATGTAATGTTTCATTAAGTCCTTTTAATGAAACAGGTTTCATTGATCCAACGAAGCGCTGCATAGGTTCCTTTATAATGCAATTTTTCATGGGATTAATGTCAAAATTCGTTAGTATTGCGAAGAAAATTCTTTCAGTGCACAAGTTTCATTCATTTTTATAGAATATAAATAAATTTATTACAAAATTATGTTAATTATGATGCTTTATAAGTAGCTTTTTGAAAGTGAGAAATGACTGACACCTTGTGTGGTTTTAGAAATTCCCAAAATCTTTTGTTCTCAAATGGTGATTTGTTATTTTTTCTCGTGTTGTTTTTTTTTTTTGTTTTTTCAACAATAAATTTCTAATGTGATAAAAGAAATTCAAGTTAAACTTTACCAACGCAGTTACTTTTAGATAATTATTGTTTTCGATTCGCCTCGGCTTGTTTTTTATATGTGAAGAATTTTAAAAGTTTTTAAAATTTTTTCTTTTCAAAAACGCATAAAACAGTTTTTCGTTTGTATTGCATTCTGCAGTGAAATGAGGTGTGAAGTTATTAATATTTTTTAGTTCAGTTAACGAAGAAGTTGTTTAATTTTGAAGATATTTATTGAGTCTTTATAAGCTAAAAGTGAAAACATTTTTTGTAATTTTATAATTTTGTAATTTTATAATATAGTTGGGGGATTCACAAGGTAGTTGTAAAGTTGTAAAGTCATATGTCTTAAAATAATTACCCCTGCGGCCACACGTTCAAGTTGTTCTTGATAGTCTTTTACATATACTGCTTGTCAAAATTGACATTAATTAAAAGCTGTGACGTAGGCTGCACTCAATTTGTAAGCAATTTACTTCCAAGATGTCAACAACAACAGAGACAACCTTGTACTCAGCTGTTAAATTGAAAGTAAATTGCCAAACTAATGGAAAGGTGAAATTGAAAGCCATCTCGTGGTCAATTTAAAAAGTGTGAGTGTGTTAGTAAAAAACTGAGAGTGTATTGCAAATTGAAAGGAATTGAAAGGCAAAACTTGATCGTGTGGCCACCAAGTAAAAGAAATTTATATGACTGCTGTGGGTAACCAGTTATAAGTTAGATTTCTACTGTACAGTTACGACGAATCAATGAACACAGCACAAACGTTTTTATTTTGTTCAAAACACAACAGTATTTTATTTAAACAATTTTAAAATATTATTTAGGACATTATGACAATATGACTTGATAGCACACCTTGTGAATCCCCCAAATTTTTATACAATTTTATGCCAGATGAAATAACTCTGTGTGTGACTGAAAGAGCAAAAATTGTGCGGCTTAAAGAACGTTCTCGTCTGTGATTGCTGAATGAAAAATGTTACTTAATCAATGAAAACAAAATAAAGTTCTCTAACTACAAAATACTTATAACTAGAAAACAATTTCATCCTTTAACTGTTGTAAAAACATATTCTTAATTCATTGTTTGGCACATTTTTGAAATAAATATATAAAATAACAATTTTCACATTCTTTTTTCTTTATTGTTAATTTAAGTAAGATGGAAAAAAACGTTGATAAAGGTCGCCGAAGGTTGAAAAATAAATTAAATACAAATAACTTAAGGTTATTTTGAGAAAGAAGAACATTTCATGATAGCGTAGTTCATCATCATGTTGCAATTTAATATAAGCCTAATACTGAACTCTGCTGATATAACAGAAATATAAAAACGAAATAAAATTAATATATTGAGCCCTTATAGCAAAAATTATGTAACCAACAAAAATAACATTTTACAGGAGAAGGTTTTTTTTTAAATATATTTGCTTCAAGTCTAGGCTTTCGTTTGAAATTGCTTTTGCTCTTATTTCGTAACGGTAGGTACTTCCCAGAGATATGAGATTTTAGAATTGATGCAAATGATCAAAAATGATCGATTTTCATCAAAAAACAAATATCAAAAATGTTGTTGGTTACATAATTTTTGCTATTAGGGCTCGATTTGTATCTTGATTATTTAACAACTCAAAACGTACATTGAAAAAAGGAAATTTTATTGAAATACAAAAACCTTTTCACTAAAATAATCAAAATAATTCTTAAAACGTTTTACACTTCATCATTATCATAATGAAATATTTTATTTGTGTGGTGACAAATAGTCACAGTCTTAATAAAATTACTTGCACTCAATTAATGCAAAATTTTCTTCGATTTTATGAAACATATCTTTAACTGGGGGCTAATGAAACATTCCTCATTAATCCAATGAAGCGTTACATAGGATGACTTTTAGAGCCACTTTTTGGGTTAGCGATTAAATTAACATTAATCTCCGTATTTACTTTTTGAGTTGTATCTTTTTAACTTTCTTTGTTAGTTTACACAGAAAAAATTATTGCCGAATTTTTTTCAAACAAACGTTTGTTTGAAAATTTTTTTAATTTCTACAAATTTTTTTACTGATTCAATTAATATTTTTGTTTGATTTTTATTTAACCAACAAAAATGTGGACAACTATTCAAAAATATAATATACGCGTTATTGGTTTCAAGTTTTCATAATTTTGTATTAAATATTTAACGCTTTTTTATGTTGCCGTCTCTTTGCTTTTTTTTATTTGATCGTAAGCAACACTTTTTTATGTGAAACTAGCTTAACACTGCTTTAACCACTTTATCGGTTGAGAGATATTTAATATTTGCATCCTATGGAAGGTATTTCCCCCCCGCGCCTACCCGCTACTTCCACCGCTGCTATTTTATTTCAATTTTAGGTCTCAGAAGATCCTACTACCAAAAGTTCAACATATTGCTTGCAGCGGCTCTAACTATCTATGAAGGGTACTGCTCCTCCTCTGGCTACCCCGCCCATTTCTATATTGAAATTTAAAGTTTACCATAATAGTAGCTTTAACCACGTTTGATGACTCTCCCTTTAATAGTTCTTCAGTTGAGCGATATTTAATATATGCATCCTATGAGAGGTATTCCCCCCCCCCCAGCGCCTACCCGTTTTATTTTTATTTTCAATAGTGTAGTGTACCATAAGAGTGACTTCTACAAAGTTTGATCATTCTCACTATAACAGTTCTTAAGATATGCGATATTAAACATTATCGTCCTATGGGGGAAACCACTTCCCCCGCTGCTACTTTATTTCAATTTTGGGGCTCAGAAGATCGTACTACCAAAAGTTCAACAAAATGCGTGAAGCAACTCTTAAGATATGCGATATTTAATATTGGCATCCAATGGGGGGTACCAACTCCCCTGCTCCTATCGAAAAAATAAGTAGCCTATTTTATTTTTAGGGCTCACGTGATGTTACTGTAAAAATTTCAGGAAAATCGGTTCAGTAGTTTGGGAGTCTATAAGCCAACATACAAACAAACAAACAAACAAACAAACAAACAAACAAACAAACAAACAAACAAACAAACAAACAAACAAACAAACAAACAAACAAACAAACAAACAAACAAACAAACCAACATACAAACATTTTTAATTTTTATATATATAGATATAGATATAAGAACTACAACAAAAAACACATACAGTCTCTTTTTGGACACTTTCAAAAAGTATAACAATAAGAAAGACGAGGTTAGTAGTAAAAAAGCAACAAAAACAACAACAGGTAAAAAAACGTTTCACTCTTTTTAAACAACAACAACATTATAAGAAACAAAATAAATTTTTGGTTGGTTTCAAAGTTGGTAAAAAAACAAAATCCCGTATTCAATTTTTTCAAACTGTTTAGTTAAACTACACACAAATAAAGTTAAGCAAATCCATAGAAATTGTTAAAAATAAAGCTGAAGTTTAATCAATTAATTGGTCAAGCTTTTTTTTTGGATTTTTTTCGTTTATTTATATAATTATTCTCAGCTTTAATAACATAAGCAATACTTAATCTATGAAAAATATCGAAATAATTGAAAGTTGCTACAAGAAGCTATAAAAAAATTAAAAATTAATTTTCCTGCTTTAACTTTTTTTTAGCTCTATTTCAAAAATGATTTAGCTTTATGTTTTTAAAAAATCTGGTGTATAAATAATATATAAGTAAGACTTCGTTCAAAAATTATTCAAACAAAAAACTGTGTCTCAAAGCCAGCCGGCCGCTCTGCTCTGCCTTCATCTTCTCCTACAGTGCTTACTTGTGTGCGCGTATGAATTTCAGTAAACTTTTTGTTTGATTCAGGTAAATTATTTGTTTGAAAAAATCAGTGTTTTTTTTCAATAAACAAAATGCAAATAAATTTGTTTGAATATGCGAATTTGTTTATAGGACCAATTTCAGACAAAAAATTGTTTGATTCTACAAATTTTTTGTTTGAATTGGTAAAATAATTTTTTCTGTGTAAGCGGCCAACGGTGGTGGTTTAAGCCTAAACTTTAACTGTAAACCTAAACTTTTTATAGATTTTTTCTTTAAACACAAAAAATTTCTACTTTGTAAACAATATTAAATTCGCGCATTTTCTTCTTCTTCTTCGAAAACATCCATATTGCTTTGATAAAAAGTTTACATTTGCAAAAAAATGTTGCCATTTATTTGTGCTCAAATTATCCAATTTAATTGATACTCAGATAAGCGTATTATAGAATAAAATTAACAATTAGAAACTGGGAATTATTTCCTTGTGAAGGTTACTTTATATTATATTAAACATTTTTTTCATTTTTCGAATTTATTCTATGAGTTAAATTTCAGGTCTGTATTTTATAAAGCTTTTTTGTAATAGTTCTATTCTTTTAATTTTTCAGAAATGACTTTATACACTATCAGACTATTATATTGTATTTTCTTTTTACATTTTACCTTAGCCTTCCTTTGGAAAGCAATGAAGTATATTGAATGTACAGAAAAATTTACAATTATTAGACACCAGCAGAATGTAATGCATTTTCTGGCCCGCTACGGCCTTCGTCAGCATTCTTTGTGTCTCACTGACGAAGGCCGTAGCGGGCCAGAAAATGCATTACATTCTGCTGGTGTCTAATAATTGTAAATTTTTCTGTACATTCAATATACTTCATTGCTTTCCAAAGGAAGGCTAAGGTAAAATGTAAAAAGAAAATACAATATAATAGTCTGATAGTGTATAAAGTCATTTCTGAAAAATTAAAAGAATAGAACTATTACAAAAAAGCTTTATAAAATACAGACCTGAAATTTAACTCATAGAATAAATTCGAAAAATGAAAAAAATGAATAAAATTAACTTTAATCTCAAACCAAAAAAGTGGCTCTTAATGTTATGTGTCATTGGACTAATTTCAATTGGATCCTTAAAAAAAAAATTCTTTCAGTGTACAGATCTTTAATATTTATAATAGAATTTTAACATTCTAGTGCGGTTTTCGAGCAAAATTTCATTAATTGTAAGAATTGTCCAAAGTTTTACTACTGATGTGTTAAAAGGTAAAATATTAAAACTGTCATGTTATTTTAATATGTCCCTGTTGAGGAACAAAGTTCTTGTTAAAAAACCCGTTAAATAAAAAATTGTCTTCAACCGTTAATTTTAAAAATTTTTATTACTTTAAACATAATTTTTCACTAAATCTCATTTTAAGTGGGTGTGGGGGCTTTGGCTCTTTTTACCACCTTTTTGTTTTCTGTTGGAGATTTTTCATAAAGACATTTTGATATTGTCTCCAGATTAAGTTATTATCTTCTACACATATCCATATCCACACACTTACTAACATATCCGAACTCATTTACTACGGTTTGTACAACATATTTGACGCTCCCACACTTGAGTAGCTTCTTATTGAATGGTGCTTGGCTGACTAGTGTTAGTTGTTGGTTACCGTTGTTGCTCTTATTGTTTTTGTAATATTTTGTTGTTTCTGGTTCAATGTTTTCTTAGAATTTATTGATTATCTTTTATTTTTTTTTAATTTTGATTTGGTTTGGTTAATCTTGCTTCATACATGATTTAATGTTGTGTAGCATAGAAATTCACACATACTAAAGCATAATTGGAAATGTTGTATATGCGTGTAATTTAAGATTCATGGTTAATTTGAAAGTAACCCAATTCTTTTAAGCATGTGCTATAAATACAGGTTCATGTTGATTTTTTAAACATTAATTTTTATATTTTATCAGTCAATTCATAAAACTGGGACTTTGACATTTAAATGTTTTTTTTTTTTTTTTATAAAAACTGACTGACCATATTTTCTGTCTTGATGTTGTTTTTTTGTGCTGGATTATAAAGCGATACACATGACAGAAAAGAATATTGTAGGTATTATTTTCTAAGTATTTTCTCTCAAAATTTCGTACGTAAGAAGTTGCAACAACAAAATAAACACATTTCTTACTAACACAATCATAGATTTACTTTTTTGACAGATTGTTTTTCTCTGTCTCTCTCTTTCTTTCAATTCTAGTTACCCAGCGGCGAACTTTGCATGCCACATCACATCTCTTCAATGAAGTGTGTATCACTTCGTGTTGAATGAATTCTAGCTTACAAAGTGTATGACGGAAGTATATTGAATTTACAAAAATGAATTTCGTTCATCTTTTACTTCTACTTGCCCACGAAGTAATCGAGATTGTGTATAGACCGTCTACTGCCTGCTTACAATGTGTGCGAAGTTGTGTGCAGGACGCCTACCCACGAAGTAAGCAAGATTGTGTATAAACTGTCTACTGCCTGCTTACAATGTGTGCGAAGCAGTACTGAGTTTATATTTATTGAATGAACACTTCACTATCCCGCTTACTTTGTGTGCAAGTGGTAGGCGTTCACTCCACAAACGCGGCAATGCATTCGAAAAAGTATACTTGGTTGTAATTCAGATGGTGTGCATTACTGTCTTACTCGTGTCTATCACATCATCGCTTTTTGTGGGATTTGAGAGGTATCCAATGTTTAAGGCAGAGTTAGCCGAACGTTGACGGAACGTCTCGATCTGTATAAAACAGATTCGTATGCCGTTGTTACGTGACAGTTGTAAAGCAGTGATGGGCTGCTTGTATGTTAAATTAAATGTGGGTATTTTTGCTCTTTTTTTTGGTACTTTTTTCAGTAAAGCTATGGAATTGTAACAAAACAACCGAAAATATAACATATTTCTATATAAACAAATTTATTTATGTTTAGATGTAGAAAATAAACAAATGCATAGGTATACGCATAAAATGGAAATGTGAAACAAATCAAAGGCTTTAAATTGTAACGTGACGTTACAACTTACACTACCTTTAATTACAATATACCCTTTTCTTTCCTAACATCATAAAGTATAATTAACCAACACCGTGAATACCCTTACTATTTTTCTTACCACTGTGAATACCCTTACTGTTTACTAAAATAACCGTTTACCACTCATAATTCTCATTTAGTTTATTTTATTTTTGTATAAATAGAGTAAGTTTGTACAGAACAAACAGAGTAGAAACTGGTACTAACCACAGTATTTTACTCTTAGTAGCTAGTTATTAATCGTAGATTGCCGACTGACTTCGCCTCCCGAATTGCGCTGGTGTCAGCATTATTACCAACCGTATTTAATCGTAGATTGCCGACTGCCTTCGCCTCCCGAATTGCGCTGGTGTCAGCATTATTACCAACCGTAGATAATCGTAGATTGCCGACTGCCTTCGCCTCCCGAATTGCGCTGGTGTCAGCATTATTACCAAACGTATTTAATCGTAGATTGCCGACTGCCTTCGCCTCCCGAATTGCGCTGGTGTCAGCATTATTACCAACCGTAGTTAATCGTAGATTGCCGACTGCCTTCGCCTCCCGAATTGCGCTGGTGTCAGCATTATTACCAACCGTAGTTAATCGTAGATTGCCGACTGCCTTCGCCTCCCGAATTGCGCTGGTGTCAGCATTAGTATAAACCGTAGTTAATCGTAGACCGCCTTTCCTGAATCACCCCCCCCCCCCCCCCCCGTGTCACCGTGCCGGCTCCTTCGCCTTCACAGAGTAACGTTCTAACCAGCAACCACCTGCCGTTTCCGTTCCCGCCTGCAGCTGCGCCAACTCACCAGAAAGCTGTCATAGATCTAAGTATTTAGCGTAGATTAAGATTTCATAAATAAAAGCTTTGTTCATTTATTATTACCACCTACAAACGTATACCGTGTTTTCATTTCAAAGGAAGCAGACCTTCGAATTGAATCTGGACAGGCTGAGTCATACCTCAGCTGGAAAAATAAACTGCGTTACAAAATGGTATCAAAAACTTGTTTGGTGCATACACCACAATACAATATATGTATGCTAAAAATATACATGCTAAAATACAAATTTGTTTATTGTAAACCTATAACATCAATATTAAATTATTAACGTTTTTTACATACACAAAATACAGTTTTAATACCGTTTAAAGCCCTTGGTACTTTTTCTGCACATCGGTCACCATTTAATCATTTTTGATTCCCATCACTGTGTGTATGGTTTTATGTTTACTATTGATTTTTGTTTATTTTTTTTATTTATTTTTTTATTTTATTAATTTATTTATTAAGTTTGCAATTTCGGATACAACAAGATATAATATCTTATAATTTACAGTATCAGAATCCGAAAGTTATATCAATAAAAAATTTCACAGGTTTAAACATTATGTTGGTAAAAAATTATAAAAATATGAAATTGAATAATTTAAGATAGAGGGAAAAAAAGAAACATAAACAAATAAAAGTAGGTAAAAGAGAAATATAAGAAAAAATACTGTGAGATGTTCATATAAGTTACTACTGTTTTGAAGCAGATTTAGTTCGGTAAAAATGTTGAAAAAATTTGTTGGATTTATTTGCGTTGCCAATAGTACGAAAGTTTGGGGGAAGTTGGTTCCAGAGACGGATAGTTAATATAAAAAAGTGTCCCTCAGATGCCGTGTCCCGATGTCGAATTTGCATGATATCATTTCCCCTTGCAGACCTCATAAATATTAAGCGATCATGAAGATATTTCGGTTGTTCCGATGTTACAATTTTATGTAGGAAAACAAGGTTTTTCATCTTTAATTAGTTCATAAAGGTGACATTAAATATACGACTGGAGTATTGAGAGACATGATCAAATCTCCTCAAGGAGAATATGTAACGTACAATGTTGTTGAACGTTGTGTTTAGTTTAGAAGTGTATTTTGAGTTACAGCCGCAGAAAATTTCTGATGAATACATCAAAGCTGGTAGTAGTTATGTTTTAGCCAGTACCCATGTTCTGTAACTTTAGTGAGAACTTCTTGCATCGAAAAGATGTGAAACAAAATATTCCATCGTTTCTCGAAAAGTGAGAAAAATCTGTGTCTTTAACTCATGTCGAAAACTATCAAAAGAGATTACGTCGTTACGTTATAAATTTCACAATATTACACTCGAAGCCGATGTGACATTGTAGACGTTCAGAACGCCAGTAACACATATCGTTGACGGCGGCGAAAATACAACCGTCGGCTATACCAAATTGTGTAAAGCGCGACTTTAATGTTTGTTGTTTGCAAACGAGCTTTGAAGACATTCGTATATTTTATTAAAATGTTAAAAGCAAAATAATAAAACAATGAAAAATGTGCCAAGAACAAAATATTATTATTATTATTCTTTGCACTTTGCATTTTTAATTGTTTTTTAGTGTTAAAATTTTATCTCGCCCCATTTTTATTCGAGAGTTCATTTGACAGTTCAAAGCGGGAACTTTTCTCACCAAAATGTTACAGACACACTTTTTCTGTAAATTGACGAGTAATTTCCTTACGTGACAGCTTGTACTCGCCAAAAAAGTTACAGACACAGTTAAGCGAGCAATACAGCCGTTTGTTTCAATTTATGGCATTTTTGTTTCATTTCACACATTTCAATCGAAAACTTTCTCGACGCGATAGTTGATAGTTACAGAACATGGGCACAGGAGTAGTCTTATTGTTAGTGGTGTGCAATACTGTGTTGCCCATAAACACCTTAACATACCATACACTCTTCCACATGATTGGTTAATGTGATCTGACCAAGTGAGTGTACTGTTAAAAATCGAACCAAGATTTCTTGCAGGCTTAACAATATCAATTTTGCTACCATTTAGGAAAACATCAATTCTTGACTCGATTTTGACTGAGTTTTTACAAATTATAATACATTTTGACTTTTCCGGGTTAATTCGTAAACCATTTGCAGTCGCCTAGAGGAAAATATTATTTATATCAGTGTTAAGACCTTTAACTCTTGTGAAGATGGATGCTTTGCAGCTATCAAGGTAGAGCTGTATATCATCAGCATATGGGATATGTTTATGTGTGGGAAAAACTTATGACACATTTTTAAATGTTCTATAAGTGCACCAACGTGCTAACAGTACGGTGCGGTAAATTACGGGTACAGCAACGTTTGCCTTACTGGGCCTTTAAGATTTGCAAACATTTTTTAAATAACTTTGAGATAAGGCGATAAATAATGTAATCATTTACAATAAAATAATTTGTATTTTGGCAGAAGAAGTAGAACGATTTGAATTTTAGATAATTTTGCACACTGGTCAATTCCGGCCAAAGATTTAATAAAATTTTGATGACAGATTATTAGCGAACATTTCAAAACATACAACTCATTGGTTAATTTGGCTCTTGGATAACTATTTACTGTTAATACTTGAGCAAACACACAGAAAAAAATCAAGTTAAAAACGTAGAAAACAAGGTTGATTTAAACTTTTTCGGTGGTGATTTTGCTTCATACGTTTTTCATGTTAATTCAACCTGATTTTACAATAACTGCGAACAACATTTTTTTCTTTTGAAATAACTATAATTCATGTTGATTTAACATTGCAGTAAAGTTAGAGCAAAATGTAATTTATATTGAAATAACAATCGGAATCACGTTGAATGAAAGTTATTTCAAGTTGAAACAACGTGAATTTCATGTAGAATCAAATTGGTTTGAGTGTGTTTTAACAGTGTGAAGAAGACAACATATGCATTTATTAAGGAATAATTCAAAACACTTACCCCTGTAACACATGTTTCACTTATTTTGTATTCTCCTTTGTTAACAGAAGCATCAGCAGAATCGCCCGTTATGGTTTTCGTCATCATTCTACTTTGAAAACTTGATGTACTATTTAACTTAATAATTTTAATTAAAAGAATATAGGAATTGTCTTCTTTTAATAACATATTAATAATATAAAAATAAAAAAATGTACATACTTAAGTATGTATGCATGTTAATTTAACAAGATAAACTTTTGATTTTAATATAAAACAGGTTTTTATGGATTCAATATTGAATCCAGATTTATTTATATTTTAATATATTTTTTTTTATTTTTTTAACAGAAAATAATATTAAATAAACATAATTTAAGGTTATTTTAATATTTTTCATTTAAAATTAATATGAAATAATGATAAATTTAAGTAAAGGGCATACTTTTGCTGAAATTTACTATGATTCTCAATCAACATTTTTCCATGTTAATTTTACATTGGTATTTTTTTCTGTGTGAAGTAGACAATTTTTTTCTTACAAATTTAAAGATGTATATGTTGGTAAGGAAACAGATTCTTAAATTAACAAAACATGCGAAAATATATCCTTTTTCAAACTGGTCCAGCTCACGAGAGGACAAAGCTGGAGCCGAAATATTTAAAATTTCATCTTAAAAAAGTCCAAGGTTAATTTTTAGGAGGGTACATCGAGCACTTTTTTGATGAGTCGGTCTAATATACATATCTTTATGTATATAATCACATAAGTTTCAAATAATATTGTAACTCAGGTAGACAACAAAATGGGGACAGGAGATGAGTATATATAGATATATAAAAAACTATTAATATAATCAGGGACCGCAAATAACAGTTATATTGGAATTTTAAAACAAAAAAAGCACATAGAAGTAAATGTCGAAAAACTTATTCAAGTATACCATATTGTTCCTTATGCACTTGTCAATGATAAAATATATTGATTTTTATAATTTTGATTTTTATATAAAAATCAAAAAATAACAGTTATTTTTTGATTTTTATTTTTTTGAACAAAAATAACTGTTATTTTTTGATTTTTATTTTTCCGATCAAAAATAACAGTTATTTTTTTATTTTTATTTTTTTGAGCAAAAATAACAGTTATTTTTTTATTTTTATTTTTTCGAGCAAAAATAAAAGTTATTCTCTAAATAAATGTACGTGATTTAATAATTTAGTTGACTTGAAATTTTTATTTTAGTGTTTAATTATCATTGGAATTCCTTATGCACATTAAAATAATTATTAAAGTCATCTAAATTATTAAAACACGTAAATTTATTAAAAGAATAACTTTTATTTTTGCTCGAAAAAATAAAAATCTAAAAATAACTGTTAAATTTGTTCAAAAAAATAAAAGTCAAAAAATAACTGTTAGTTTTGATCGAAAAAATAAAAATCAAAAAATAACTGTTATTTTTGTTCAAAAAAATAAAAATCAAAAAATAACTGTTATTTTTGCTCAAAAAAATAAAAATCAAAAAATAACTGTTTTCATCTGACTTTTATGAAAAAAGGCATAACTGTTACGGTCCCTGAATATAATCGCTACAAATTATCATATTTTATTAAACCTCCAAAGCCTGTTTTATTGTTGTTCGATACTTTTGGGTCGTCAACACCTGTATGTGCGGGTTCAAAATTTTAGCTATTCAAAATTTGAGGCATTTACGTAAAGAAATAAAGAAGCTATGGATTTTGACCACTGTGCTACAGACCTTAAAAATCCACAAAGCTCTTTTTTCAAGTAGATCAATAAGTGAGCATTATTTTGTGCTTAAGTAATTAAGACTGTTCTCTATACTCTTGCGCACAGTTCTATATTATTAAATTTAATTAGAGCAAGAATTATCTCTCATGTTAAAATTTAAAATCTGCTTATTTATAGTGAAATTACGTTAAAAATTTTGTGCATTTTTTATGCACGCAAAATACCGTGAGTCGGAGTCGCGATTTTTTGTAGGTACTTCGATTCTGGTCGAAACACCTGAACTTCAACTCCTCACCTTCGATCCGACTCCACAGCCCTGGTTATTCGAGATATACCAGTGATACTAAATATAACGATTTTGTGATTTACAAAGCCCTTTAACCCGCAAATCGCATTTTTATTTCAAACTACAATTCTATTTCCAACCAAATTATGCCTTAAAGATCTGCTAAGAAGTCATCACAAATAAATGTGCAAGTATTTTAATACTCGAGCACATTTTATTGTATCATATTAATGGGCGAGGCAAAACAATCGCACCTTAGTTTTACTTTTTTTGTCTTTACTTTGTAGCCATATTTGTGTATTAAAAATTATCTTTTTTCCGACTTCAAGTATTTGTATATCTTACAGAAATCAAGGAAAAAAATCAAGTGTCATTCATATTGTATCGACAAATGAATATGTAAATATGTTGTTTTACTAGCCAGTCATACATAAACTCTGAATGCTTGTGCAGAACTGAAAGTGTTAGAGATCTCAAAAAAAAAAAAGATATTTTTTCTTCGTATTTCATTGCTATTGTTATTATTGCTTTTAACTCCCCAGAAAGAATGCGGTAATCAATTGTTCATTACGTAGCTGAAGACTTTATCTGTAGTACTGTATAAAAGTACAATTTTTTTCAAACATTTATGTTTGTTTTATAAATTAAAGTAAACACTCTTTTTATTTATACTTTAAAGATTAATAAAAAAAAGTGATTACAGTTAAAAAGGTAACAAAAAAATAAGCTGAGAAGGATTTATATTTCAAGTGACTTTAAAAATTGGAACATTTCAAGTTGGTTTTATTTAATTAAGAAAAATTAATTATAAAAACATATAAAGTTAAAGTTTTTTTTTTTATGTTAAAACTAAGGCTAAGGGAGATTATTTTATTTTGGGCATAAAATAGTTAAATCGAATCGAATTCACATGTTTGTTATTTCAAAACAACATGAATTTTTTGCACATATAAGAAATAGTTTGTGTACTAAGTCTTTTGTTTTTAAATGTTACAGACCGACTTAAACAAAAACGGCAGGCGATTTTTATTTGAACATAGCAAATCAAAACGCCGTTTCGGCATAGCTTTACAAATAAAAAAAATCCGATTTTGACAGTGCGTAATAAAATTTTTAACAATGTCAAACAATTTTCTACGTATCTTGTGTATGTTGAAATGGGTATTCCGAAAACCCCATAAATGATGGTTGTTATAAAGGGTGGTTAAATTTTAAGGGCCGCTTTTGATTTTGAATAAAACACAAATTATTTTGGAAATTATTGTCATTTCTTTTAATTTTGATAATTTTGGTATGGTTCAATTATGTATGGAACAAAATATCGGCCAAATGGCCGCCGCGACTTCGGCGGCACACCTCCATTCGAAGGTCCAAATTTTCGATGACGGTGAGGCATAATTGAGGACGTCCATAACAAAACGCAATAATTACACCATAACATTTTTTTGGATAAACGACAAAATGTAATTTAAGTAAGAAGCACTTAATATTTTTAAAAAACAATTATCGAGGTATTATTGTCTACAAAAAAAAAATATTAATCACAAATTAATTATTTTATCTGACCGTTTGTTTTAAAGTTATTTACAAAGCAAATTTGGAATTATTGCGTTTTGGTCCGAATCATAGTTACTTATTCATTTTGGTTTGAACTGTATGAAAATATTGCGTTTTATTAAACAAAAGGTATTAACTAATCGAAATTCCTTATGTTTTACAGTTACACAGAAAAAATTATTGCCGAATTATTTTCAAACAAACGCTTGTTTGAAAATTTTTTTAATTTCTATAAATTTTTTTTACTGATTCAAACAATATTTTTGTTTGATTTTTATTTAACCAACAAAAATGTGGACAACTCTTCAAAAATATAATAAACGCGTTATTGGTGTCAAGTTTTCATAATTTTGTATGAAATATTTAACGTTCTTTAATGTTGTCGTCTTTTTGCATTTTTTTATTTGATCGTAAGCAACACTTCTTTATGTGAAATATAAGAACAACAACAAAAAACACACACAGTCTATTTTTGGACGCTTGAAAAAAGTGCAACTATAAGAAAAACAATAGCAGAAACAACATTACAAGAAACAAAATCCCGTATTCAATTTTTTAAAACTGTTTGGTTAAATACATCAAATACAAAAATAGAATGATGACAAAAAACATATCGAGTCGGTCTGCTGCCGTTTTTGGTTACATTTCTTCTTTAACAAAGGAAAGGATACAGCAACAGAGATTGATAAAGAAAAAACATTGTGTTGTGTGTATAAATAAGACTTCGTTCAAAAATTATTCCAACAAAAAAATGTGTCTCAAAGCCAGCTGGCGGCTCTGCTCTGCCGTCATCTTCTCATACAGTGCTTCTTGTGTGCGCGTCATTGCTTGTGCAAAAACTTTTTTTTTTATTTTGAAATTAAGTATATGAATTTCAGTAAACTTTTTGTTTGATTCAGTTAAAATATTTGTTTGAAAAATCAGTGTTTTTTTCAATAAACAAAATGCAAATAAATTGTTTGAATATGCGAATTTGTTTATAGGACCGATTTCAGACAAAAAATTGTTTGATTCTACAAATTTTTTGTTTGAATTGGAAAAATAATTTTTTCTGTGTTATCTAAATGTTACCACCAGAGCATAATTTATCTATAAAGTTGACTTTTTTTAAATTTCTTGTAGAGATTTATTGCAAAGATGTGTTATTATTGCATTTTGCTCTGAACCATTATATTTGATATTGAATTGCAGTGTAGCTATTAAGTTTTGGAATGCTTTATAATAAAGGTAATATAGATTTCAATGTGTAGAATAGGATTCAATAAAAAAATAAAAAATTTAATTATTGCGTTTTGTTATGGACCTCCTCAATTGAGGTTCTATTCCGTTATGTACCGAATTATCTCATCATTTTACTCTTGAATTGTTGCTGGCTTATCGACGTACACCTTTTCTTTCAAATAGCCCCAAAGAAAGACGACCAACTGTGTCAAATCACATGATCTTGGCGGTGAATTGACATCGCCACCACGTGAGATAACATGGCAATTGATTTTTTTGGCGCGCAAAAGAGTCATTGTTTCGTTAGTTGTGTGGCAAGTGGCACCGTCCTGTTGAAACCACACATCGTCCGCATCCATATCTTCCAATTCGGGCCATAAAAAGTTCGTTATCATCTCACGATAGCGAACACCATTCACAGTAACTGCCTGACCGGCCTCATTTTGGAAAAAATACGGCCCGATGACGCAGCCAGCCCATAAAGCGCACCAAACAGTCACTCTTTGTAGGTGCATTGGTTTTTCGACAATCACTCTTGGATTATCATTCGCCCAAATGCAGCAATTCCGCTTATTGGCGAATCCATTGAGGTGAAAATATGCCTCATCACTGAAGATGATTTTCTGACGACGATTGAAATGGTCAAGAGGCTTTAGTTCTTGAGTCAATTGCACCTTGTAATCGTGTAAATGCAAGCCTTATGCATAATGTTCATCAACGACGAGCGTGAGAGGAGCAATTGTTGGGCACGACGACGAGTTGAGGTGGACGGTTCTTCAGCCACACTATCGCGAACAGCAGCAATTATTTCTGCAGAACGAGCTGTACGAGCATGCACTGGTGTTTTCACATCTCCTATAGACCCGGTTTGCTCAAAGTTTCGCACGATTTTTCCGATTGTACGCACATTTGGACGATTAAATTGACCGGGAAAAATCACGAAGTGCACGATATGCATTTCGATTTGTACGCCCATTTCGAGGAAAATTTCCACGATAGGGATATATAAAAAAAATCAAAGTTGCCTTGTTTCTAAAGATGTCTGTTTTTCTATGGTTCCTAATATTCAAACATATAAAAATATTTAAAACTTTCTTTTTTTGAAGACTGAATAAAAACGTAAATTTTCAGGATATCGGCACCATTAAAATTTGGGAACAAAAAATCGTCGAAAAGAAGAAAGTATTTGACAAATAACAAATCAGTTTTCTTTATTGTTTGTGTGAAGATAAAGAAAAAGAGTATGTACTTACTCGAAAGAAAAAATTAAGCTTCTGATGTCCAACAAAAATTTTTTCAAAGCATACCTCTAATCTACATGATTCTCTTTGCTTTTACCTGTTTGTTGCATCAGAATTACTTAACATATAAAAGCTCTTTTTCTAAGTCTTTTGTTTTTTTTTTATGAAAATTCAATTCATATGATTTAAATAACAAAATAAATACATATGTATGTATATTTTATATAAATAATTAAAAACTGTATCTTTTCATTTAGTTTAACTTAAGCCTACTTCAAAATTCATTAACTATTATGTAGTATATCTAGAAAGTTATTTAGCTTTCAGCTAAAAGTATTTAAAAACAACATTTACCAAATATTTTAAAAAAATGCTTTTTAAACAAACTTTTTTCTCTTTTTTTTCACTTAAACCTTTAAAAAAATCAATAAAAATACTTCATGGTGGCTACAAAATAAAAGAAGACAGGCAACAGACAAAATGTAAACTAATAAGAAGAAAAAAACGAATAAGAAGCAAGTAAAACTTATATAAAATGTCAATACATGCAGGTTTAACGCCGAAAAGTCCTAAAGGAATGCAAAGTGGTCAAAATGACAAATGTTTTTGCGCAACTGTGTGTTAAAGACTGGAGAAGAGAAAAAAAAGTGAATTGTACAAAACAAGCAGAGAAACATTAATAAAAATACCAAACTGAACCAAAAAAAAAAAAAAAAAAAAATTTAAATGGAAAAACTGATAAAGTTTAAGTATAAAACGTTTTCACATAAAACAAAATCTTATATGTTTCATTCCCAAAATTGTTTTTTTTTGACACAAAACATTTCAAGCACTTTAAAAGCTTTAAGCAATTTTTTTTTAACATTAAAGTTTAAGGAATAAATCATCTGGTTTTTAAACTTTGTTTTGTTTTTTTTTTTATCCAAAATGTATGGGAATTTTTGGGATGGTTCAATTACCATCCCAAAAATTCTAATTTTTAAATAGTTAAATTTATTTTAATAAAAACTTTTTCTTTGCTTTAGCAGTTGAATTGTAATATTTCGGCAAAACATTAATTTCAATTTCGTAAATGCATTCTGTTAGGTAACGAAGTTAAAAAGGGTTTTAACAGAAAATTTTATAAGAAAAAAATTAAATTAAAGACCATTTTTATTATCGAAATGGTTAATGACATTTTTTTTATCAGTTTTCTATTATGTATTAACATTTTTTTTCTAAAATGTAGTTGATTAAAAAAAAAAAAAATTAAAAGACTTAAGAAACATACTTTACGATTTGCCAATATTAAATATCAAGTTTGCCGCTTAAGTCTTTCGATTTGCTTATTTGTTACACAACTATAATATAACTACTACCACTATAACCAAATGTTTAATGCCATTTGTAACGGTTTTGATTTATCATCAAAATTTATACTAATAAATTATGTACATAAAAAAAAAGTTTTAAAATCTTTTTTGTATACATCATAAGCCAAAAAAGTTTATTTTACTTCAAACAAATATTGAATTAAGTAAAAAATTTTTATTAATATTATTTAGTAAAATCATTAAACGATTAAAGGGTTAATAACTTTTAACAAATTTTAAATTATAAGAGTTCGGGATATTTTGAAATGGCACTGCTGTTCACTCTCAGAAGACAAACGTGCCCAGCAGTCAAAATAAATAAATAAATAACGTCAGTGTTCCGGTAGAAAACCATGTTAAGTACTTGGGAATTCATATAGATAGACGCTTGACCTGGTCGCGTCATATTGAAGCGAAAATAACGGCTATGAAACTTAAAGCAGCTCAACTACATTGGCTTCTCGGTCGAAACTCAAACTTGTCCTTAGACAACAAAATTCTCTTATACAAGTCCATCATAAAACCAATATGGACATATGACATCCAATTATGGGGTACTGCATGCGCTTCTAACATCCAAAAGCTTCAAAGAAGACAGTCTAGAATATTACGACAAATTGTCTGCGCCCCATGGTATATACGTAATGATATTATCCACAGAGATCTCAACGTCCCCACTATCCAGGAGGAAATTAACAAATATTCAATTAGCTACAAAGATAAACCAATGGCCCACCCTAACTACCTCGCTCGGGGTCTGCTTCAGTTCGATGGTAACCAGAGCCTAAAAAGAACCGATACTTTGAGCCTAACTAGAAGACATTTAAAAAATTTGGATACAGCAGTTAGTGGTTACACTGGTAACAACTAATAAACAACAAGTAGAATTAAGATTTGAATACATATTGTAAATTTCGATAAGAAAGATTCAATAAAAAAAATAAATTTCAAAAAAAAAAAACTGCTGTTAGCAATAATGATCTTTTCCCATATTGGTTTGATTTGGTAGTGAGATAGGGCTAGGGCTGTTATAGTCCAGCCCGGGTGAGGAAAATATTTTAAATTAGTCTCGCAACATAATGGAATATAAGGGCTTCTTGTATAGTCGTATATTTCAAGCAAATTCCAGCCAATGCGCGCTTTAAATTAATCAAGCTGTAAACGAGTAATAATAAAGGGTGGTTCAATCATAATGCACAATGTTACACACCTTTACGTCAAGTGTTTTGCCCAACTTAATTTGACATTTCTATATTTCAGTATTTGACAAATTTAACCATAGAGAAGTACATAATTTAGCAGCGAAGATTGTTAAAGCCTCTAAAGAAAATGAGGGTTCAAATCAAAACGCGTTTCGTACACTTTATGATTTCTTTGGTCAGCATAATCTACCAAATATGTCCACAATCGGGAGAATTGTACGCAAATTTCAAAAAAGCGGGTCTGTGGGAAATTTAAAAACACCTGCACAGAAAAAATTATTTTTCCAATTCAAACTAAAAACTTTGTAGAATCAAACAAGTTTTTGTCTGAAATCGGTCCTATAAACAAATTTGCATATTCAAACAATTTATTTGCATTTTGTTTATTGAAAAAAACACTGATTTTTTCAAACAAATAATTTAACTGAATCAAACAAAAAGTTTACTGAAATTCATATACTAAATTTTAAAACAAAAAAAAAAAAAAAAAAAGTTTTTGCACAAGCAATGACGCGCACACAAGTAAGCACTGTATGAGAAGATGACGGCAGAGCAGAGCCGCCGGCTGGCTTTGAGATCAGAGATCAGCAATGAGTAGTGAAAAAGTGAGTAGAGCTAAATCATGACTCATAAATTCTTGTACTTATACGCACTCATACTTATTCCAATGTTTTTCAAACTCATATTCACTCAAAAGTTTCATTTTATTCATCGTACTCATACTTAGCAACATTTGAAGTGTTGGATTTAGAATCTACTCAACTCAATGTATATGGGCGAAGCAAAATGCAAGGCTGCCAGATTTGTCCCCGAAATAGCAAAGTGACGATTTGGCAATCACAGTTTACTAAAGTTACATGTATGAAGTGGACGATTTTTCGTCAAATTTATCTGGCAGCGCTGATTATTAACTTGTGTGTTTTATCTGTTGTTATAAAACGGTAAATGGATGAGCTAAATGATTTGAATCATTGTGAGTATTGTAAGTATTTTCTTGAAATTATAAATCAAGCTGACGCCATTTATGAGTATGCGTATAATGTCGGCGTCGCACTCATAAATATTTCTCTTGTGAGTATTAGTGAATCAGAGTAGTTTAGTTTAAATGATTTCTACGCACTTATACTTACAATTGCATGAGTCAGTATGAGTAGCGAAAAAACGATTCATTGCTGATCTCTGTTTGAGATACATTTTATTTGTTGGAACAAATTTTGAACGAAGTCTTATTTATACACACAACAAACACAATGTTTTTCTTTATCACTCTCCTCTGTTGCTGTATCCTTTCCTTTGCTAAAGAAGAAATGTAACCAAAAACGGCAGCAGACCGACTCGATATGTTTTTCGTCATCATTCTATTATTGTATTTGATGTATTTAACCAAACAAATTTAAAAAATTGAATACGGGATTTTATTTCTTGTAATGTTGTTTCTGCTATTGTTTTTCTTATAGTTGCACTTTTTTCAAGCGTCCAAAAATAGACTGTGTATGTTTTTTGTTGTTGTTCTTATGTTTCACATAGAGAAGTGTTGCTTACGATCAAATAAAAAAATGCAAAAAGACGACAACATTAAAGAGCGTTAAATATTTCATACAAAATTATGAAAACTTGACACCAATAACGCGTTTATTATATTTTTGAAGAGTTGTCCACATTTTTGTTGGTTAAATAAAAATCAAACAAAAATATTGTTTGAATCAGTAAAAAAATTTATAGAAATTAAAAAAATTTTCAAACAAACGTTTGTTTGAAAATAATTCGGCAATAATTTTTTCTGTGTGTGCGTGCATGCTGTTTGACTGTTTGGTGGGATTTATGGGCCGCACTTCTTCGAAAATGTGGTCTGCCAAGCAGTTACCGTGAATGGTGTTCGCTATCGCAAGATCTTAACGGACTGCTTGTGGCCAGAAATTTAGGATATGGGCTTGGACGATGTGTGGTTCCAACAGGATGGTGCCACTTGCCACATAGCCAACGAAACAATGGCTCTTTTGCGCGAGAAATTTAATGGCCGTGTTACCTTACGTCGTGGCGATGTTAAGTGGCCGCCTGTGATTTGAAACTGTTGTACTTCTTTCTTTGGGGATATTTTAAAGAAAAAGTGTACGTCAGTAAGCCTAGAACAATTCAAGAGCTAAAGGATAAGATAACTCGTCACTTTAACGACATCAAACCTCAATTATGTCTCAGAAACGGAATTAAATGTTCTCGTTTTTTTGTTGAGTTGATAGAACAGTAATATTTTTGTGTTCGAAAGATGACAAACAGGGAAGCATTATTTTTTTAATGATTTACTACACAAACACTTTTAGCATTGGTGTTTTCAACAAATCTACCAAACCGAACACTTAGGAGCGATATTAAATGTTTATTTTCGAACACTTCTTTTTATAGAAAATAGGCGTGGAAAGAGAAAAGTATTTAAATTAAAATTTCATACAGCTTTTAGTTTCAGTCTCAAGAAAGTTTAAAATAGCTTATAGAATAAAAAAAAAGTTATTTATATAGTCCCAAGCAGCCCCGGGACTAAACTGATAGTTTTATATAAATTAATCGTATAAAAATAAAGAAATCATGCAAAATCTTGTCACCAAATATTTTCATATAACTCAAATTTAAGCTGTAAAGTTTAACAAAATTCATGCAAAAATTGGCCATAGTTTCGATTCCAGAAAACATATTATTGTTTTTCTTCGTGCAGGTTATTAACGACTCAGCAAATATTTTTTTTTTTAATTTTCGGCAAATATTTTATTTATTAAGTTTGTTTTATTTATTAATTCCCTTATCTGTTTTTTCTGCTTAACAGAAACATAAAAATCATTACTTTTTGATTAATTAACATTATTTTTTATCTTTTACAGGCGAAGTCCTCAATTGATTAATAAACTTTTTATAAATATAAGATCTAATTTAAATAACATTTTTCTTTTTCAAGCCTTTCCTCTATTAATAAACCTGATAAATTAATAAGATTAAACAAAAAAACTTTTTTAAGATTAAGATAATTTATACAAATTAGGAAAACAAATTTAAAAAAAAAATATATGAATAAAATAAAAACAAAAAATTAATTAAAATTAAACCAAAAGTAGACACGACACGATAAATACGAATAAAAAATAGTTTACATTAAAATCAAATAACTCTCACACTTATTAATATTTGAAATACAAATTTGGTTGGCTGGTGTTTCTTTTTTTTTCTCTAAAAGTGGGAATTGTTGATGAAACTAGACATTAACTCTTTGAATGGACAGTAAAAATAAATGGTCATTAATTCACAGAGAGGCAATAAACAAAAACTATTAACATTTTTAAATTTTTTTTATTTCTATTTTTTAAAAATATTTCTTTTTATCTATGGACAAAAAGTTTGAAGCTTAGAAAGAATGAGAAAGAAAAAGAGACAATCATAAATCATTTTAAAGCAAATGATTCGAATTTTCTATTCATGGAATGATTTTAATATCGAGTTTCTTTTTGGATGGGGGAAAATATATGAACGTACCAGTGTAAATTCATGAATGTGCAAATGTTTTAGTTTTTATTAAATTTATTTTTTTAACTTAAGCAAATATGTAGTAAAATTAGTTTTGAGAAATAAAGAAACAAATAAAATAAAGATATTAAAAATATACAGGGTGACCCAAAAAAGAAGTCTAAAAAGTCTATAACGTTATTAATAAATTGAGGGGCCGAAAAACAAATGGGTACAAGTTCAAAACGAAAAACTCTATGTCAGTGAGTTTGTTTTTGGTTATATTTAATTATATCAATAGACTAGCTGACCCGACAGACAATTGTCCTGTCCAAATTAGGAAAAATGTTTGCGTTCGATTTTTAAAATCTGTTAAAAAGATACGAACATTTGAAAGAAAAATTAGTCAAATCGATGGAGCCGTTTTCTGATTTTAGGTAAATCGAAAACAGTGGGCGTTAAAGTGGGCGGGGCAAAATGTTCTTTCCGTAAAAACCTAAGTTGGACCATGGCGATGATTTTAAAGAAAAAATCGTCTAAATCGGTCAAGCCGTTCTCAAGTTATGCGCTTAATAGAAAAAGTAGGCGTGGTAAATTTTTCTTTTGATGAAAACTTAAAATGGATTAATACGAATATTTAAAAGAAAAATTAGTCAAATCGATGGAGCCGTTTTCTGATTTTAGGTAAATCAAAAAAAGTGGGCGTTAAAGTGGGCGGGGCTAAATTTTCTTTCCGTAAAAACCTAAGTTGGACCATGGCGATGATTTTCAAGAAAAAATCGTCCAAATCGGTCAAGCCGTTCTCAAGTTATGGGCTTAATAGAAAAAGTGGGCGTAAAAGTAGGCGTGGTAAATTTTTCTTTCGATGAAAACTTAAAATGGATTAATACGAACATTTAAAAGAAAAATTAGTCAAAGCGATGGAGCCGTTTTTGATTTTAGGTAATCGAAAAAAGTGGGCGGGGCAAAATTTTCTTTCCGTAAAAACCTAAGTTGGACCATGGCAATCATTTTAAAGAAAGAATCTTTCAAATCGGACAAGCCGTTCTCAAGTTATGCGCTTAATAGAAGAAGTGGGCGTAAAAGTAGGCGTGGTAAATTTTTATTTCGATTAAAACTTAAAATGGATTAATACGAACATTTGGAAGAAAAATTTGACAAATCGATGGAGCCGTTTTCTGATTTTAGGAAGTTCGAAAAAAGTGGGCGGGGCAAAATTTTTTTTTCGTATAAATCTTAGTTGGACCATGGCAATCATTTTAAAGAAAAAATCGTCCAAATTATTTAGATGTCATTGGTGGAGCAATATGAACATTGGATTTTGCCACGCCCCTCCGCCCGCAGACCGAAAATCAGACTTCACAGTGTCACCTGCCTGAATATTATGAAGATTCCCTGAAAATTTCATCCAAATCGGCCCAGCCGTTTTGGAGTCCATACGTTACATACATACATGCACACATCCTGTTTTATATATATATAGATGGCTCTTCGCTATCGCTATTAAATTTAAATTAGCTAATTTTTTTTTAATGAAGCAAAGCGTATTAAATTAAGATACATTTACTGTTATCCTTTTATACATATTTAAATACATATTTCGATTGTCCTTGTATGGGTGAATCCATGCTCACTTTTCAATTTCAGCTCGGTTTTTGAAAAATGTTTTTTTTTTTGTTAGGAACGTGGAAACTGTAAACGTTCTTTAGACATACTGTAATTTATATTGTATGTGTATATGAGTTCTGTAGAAAACAAACACACAAACGAACGCATTTTTATCTATATTAAAGTTTTTGTATTCAGTGGTTGAAAAATTAGACAAGAATCCCAAAGAATAATCTGTCCAGAATCAAATTCCTAAGGGCTACTAGTTCCCCTTGTGCATATAAGTATCTCTGGTCAGTCTCCATCATCCTTGAAGAAAAATAAAACCTGTCATTTTTTCTTCTGTCGAAATGGGGGTATTGACTGTAGCTGTATCAGTGGAGGATATAACATCGAGTGCTAAAATATATACGCAATAAATATTCCCCTTATACCCCCGGGGCACAGTGTATGGAGCAAGGCAGAAAATAAAGCCAATACGGGACATTTTCGGTAAACACACTATTTCAAAAGGCAAGGGATTCTGATTTTTTCCTTTTGGGGAAGTTAAAAGAACGCGTGAATAAGCTAAAGAGCCTACCTCCAAGCCCGTCCGTACTATACCTTACACTACAGTTGATATGAAAAAGGCCAGACCCAAACGAACCAGAAAATTTTTTGTGCAGCCTATGTATATAACCGTGTCAGGTTCATGCTGAAGCCTATCACTCTGCCTGGTGAAGGATCAACGATTTCAGAAAAATTTCCACCTGGACGTCCCCAAGGCAGGACAGCAGCAGAGGAGATGTTTCCATGTTTCGCCATCAACCTCACAAAATCTGCATGTCTTGGGACAAATATAACCCAATATAAACTGCTTGTATCTGACACCACAGTGCCCCGTAAATAGGCCCACAAGTAGCCCAAGTTTCCCCTTCTCAAGAATTAGTAGCTTACCTGCACTGCCACGGGACAGAGTCACGAATCTTTGGACTGTCTTACTACAGAGATAAACGTCCATGTGTGAAGAAATCGACGTTCGGACCATGTTTGCAACGGCCCCTTAGTTTGACCGGCAGGGACGTTAACGAAAGGCTCAAGGGATATAAAGGGGCGCCTCTGTTTGTCAAACAGTCAGCCCTTTCGTTGCTCACATGGCACTCATGGCCGGTTCCCAACACAATTTTAACTTTGTGTGTTCCCCCAGATCAATCAGAGATGCAAAACAATCCATGCACCTGGACTTCACCTGAAAAGACAAAAGTGCTATAAGAGCACTATCCAAAGACGATATTTACCAAAGAGCACTATCGCCTTTCAAGCCCTTTGCCCTCCTCCTCAGACATTCCCCAGCGCATATGAGGATAGCGTAGATCTCTGCCTGGAAATCTTTTTTGAATGTTTTTATGATTTTTTACGATTATTTGTAAAATTTATTTTTAGATAATTCGACAAATCGAACATTTTTTTTAAAAATGAGATATTAGATATGGTATACATTTTTTTTTTTGTAAACTTAAAGCATATTTTGCAGAGTTTTATATTAATTTTGTAGTGCCATTTAAAGTCTTTTTTACCGCTAAAAATTTTTTGTTTGATATTTTTTTTTCTCTACATACCAAAGGTTGTGTGGCGTAAGCATTTCTTAATAAGGTAAATGAAATTAATATTTGTTTACGACTATTTTTACAATTCGTTTTATTCATTTAAATAAATCTACAGTTTTTTGGTCATTGTATGAAATTGGTGAGTTCATTGTTATGTAGACAAATGAGATAAAAAACAAGACTAAAGGCAGAAGTACTTAACACGCGTTAATTCGTCGACGTGTGTCGTGCGTTTAAAAATTTTAGCGCATGGAAAATTGCAAGTTACACAACGCGCGTTATAAAAGCCATTCCTGTCAGCTGTTTTTTTTTACTTGTTTACTTATTTGTACATTAAAAACGGATTCGAAAATAGATCAAGATTAATTTTTTTTTTATTAAATTTGTATTTGTATATATTGTATGTTTTTAACCTCTTCAATAAGTTTTTCTTTCATGATTCACAAATTTCTGAAATTATGCTTTTTATTATCAGCTGATTACTTGTCAAAAATATACAACGCGTTAAAAAATTCAAAATTAACGCTTTCTTTGCGCCAGAAAGTTGGTTAACTTTGAACTTTTTAACGCGTTGTGTATTTTTGACAAGTAATCAGCTGACAATAAAAAGAATAATTTAACAAATTTGTGAATCATGAAAGAAAAATTTATTGAAGAGCTTAAAAAACATACAATATTTATATAAAAAGAATAAATTCAATAAAATAACAAAATCTTGATATACTTTCGAGCCCGTTTTTAATGCACAAATAAGTAAACAAATAAAAACCAGCTGACAGGAATGGCTTTTGTAACGCGTGTTGTGTAACTTGCAATTTTTGACGCGCTGAAGTTTTTAAACGCACGGTACTTGTCGACGAACTAACGCTTGCTATGTACTTCCACCTTAACAGCCTGGCCTACGATGTCGACCGCTATCGTTTGTTTGTATTTTTTACGACAATTAGTTGATTTGCGCCACACTTTAAATTTTCAGCACGACAAATCGATCGACAATGCAAGCGAGCGATAATGTAATAGTTTTCATACAAATTCGCGTCCCACTTTTAAATACAAGGCGACCACAAATGTTAAAGTTTTTTTTTGGGATTCAAAACACTAGTTAACAAGGTTTCGTTTGAATGTGCTTAATTCTCATTTTATAATATTGATAAACGGAAATTTATGGTTGATGGGATAAGCTATTCCTATGCGCATTTCACTGGTTGCTTAAGCCAGAACGTCAGGACACTTCATCATATTAAAAAAATTAAAACTGTTAAGCGAATAAGAATTATAAGCCCCAGTTTTACTTGTAACAATATCAAAGATTAAATAAAAACAACAACAATAAGCAGTGAGTTTATCTATTCTTACAGCCTGACTACAATTGGTTGATTTTTTGTCAGCTCTAAATGTAGTTGTAAGTGGGTAAAGAAAAAACATATAAAACCAAATTACTTCATTTTATTTTTCCAGTTCAGTTTTATTTACACTGCCACATGCTTATTAGTTATCAAAATTTTGTCTTGGGATTCAAAAAATTAATTAACAAGGTTTCGTTAAAATGTGCTAAATTCCCATTTCATAGTCAATTATGTTGCAGTTGAAATTACGTCTTTTACATATGGGCATTTCCAGCGAAAAGTCTAACTACCCAGTAAAAACTTCGCTTACTTTTTCAAAATGAAAAGCTTCTCTCACTCATTATTTAGTAGCTTTCCTCTATATCTGCTTTTATAACAACTTCTGTAACTTCTTATTTATGAATGTACATATGTAGGTAAAAAAAATAATGACTTACTTTTTAATGCGTTCATTTTGGGACATCCCTTGTAAAATTCATTGGTTCTTTCAGTAGAATTGTAAGTAGTGCTTTTAAGTTTTTCTGATTACTTAACACATTATTTTGTAGGCCAAGTTTTTACTAGGTAATTAAACAATTTTAATTTTATATGTATAATTTTACTTTTTTATTTTGGTGTAAAGCGCAACTAGATTTACATTTTGTTACAAAAGGGATAACATTTGAACAACAATGTCCCAAAATACAAGCAAAATACAAGCTGGCGTTTGTTACAAAAAGTAAACTTTTCGCTGGAAATGCCCATATATTACTTGAAACACCGCTCATAAAATTTTATTGTTTTAAAAAATATTTTTCACAAAATTATATTGTTGAAAACAGATGTTTTTTGTTTACTACTTTTTTGTCATTTGTGGCAAATCAGGTAGCATAGAGCTGTATTTTTATTGCTTAATTAAGATGTTTTGTCGATTTTTGAAATAGTTGGTGTTGCAATATAGTCTTTTGACAATGAATAAATGTATAACGTTAAAAACGTAACACCTGATCCGACCGAGTCGATAATAGGGGTGCTTATGAGCTCGATAATGCTTGACTTGTTGTCGCTCGCTTAAGTTGTTGACCGATATCATGGGCCAGGCTCTATGAAAGCAAAATTATAGGGTCTAGGAGAGACTGCAAAATAAATAATATTGCGATAAGACAAGGATAACTACCCTTCACGACAGGTGGAAAATGTTGATAAAAGCCTGTCATTCCGTTTGAATTTTCAACAATATTGATGTTAGAAACTTAAAACTATATCTTAAGTCAAATTTAAAAAGTTGAAAAAAATATTGTTAATCATACGAATTTTCATTCAAAAAACATTTTTGTTTACGTTTTAAAATTTTGTCTTGTATTATAAACTAAAATTTTCTTTAATTTTGGTTTTTTTTTATTAATTTGATAAATATTATTTTTTAACCGAGCTTTTTTTTAAAAACTTTTTTGCTTTCTTATCTCCACATAAGATGATTTGTCGAAGTGTCACAGATATACATTTCGGGTTCTTATAAGTAGTGAAGTTGATTTAGCGATGTCTGTCTGTCCGTCCGACTGACTATCTGTCTGTGTGACTGTTGAAATTGGTTTTCTATAGACTCCAGATATCAGTGTTGCAAAATTGAAATTTTGAAATGGTACTGAGCTTCAACTAAAAGAGTACTTTTCCCACCAAATGGTACTTTTTGTAAAAAAATAAAACAATCATTTATAAGAATAACAGGAACAAAAAATTATTTTATTAGAATTCATATATTTATGTATTTAAAAACATAAATTATTTATATATATGGTACATACATATGTAAATAATATTTTGCATAAGCGGAAGGTACATTTTTTCAGTATTTTCGATTAAAATAGAATAAGTAAATAAATTAAAAATTGTATTTTTGTACATATAAATTTACACTGGAAGGATATTTATATTTTTACTTTTGCAAAGTTACATTATTCAGACTTTTAACTTAAATTCTTAGAACTGAGATTTAAAAAATAAAGCTAAAAACATTAGTGTTTAAAAAATAAAGCTTTTAATTCAGTGTTATAAATTATGTAAATTTACTTTAAGAGATCATTAGAAATATTAAAACTATAACAGCAACTATCATTTGATTTTATAAGATCTCTAGTTTTTATCAAACTTGAAACAGTTTTTACGTGCAAACGATTTCTTTCTTTGGTTTTTATAGCATTTTGCATTGAAAAGGTGCGTTCCACTGATGCTGAGGAATGTGGTATAGATAAAATTCCAAAAGCAATTCGTGAAATGTCAGAAAACATCAGTTCATTCATTTCGTTCTTAATTTTTGATATATTTTGCCAAAAAATGGAAATACTTTCCATTCTAAATTGCTTTATTTCTGGAAGATCCGCTAGTGCTCGGAATTGCGAATTAATATTTTCATAGTTTTCTTTTTCGTTTGGAAATAACAGTAATAACAATGGTATTATGCTATTGGTTTCACCGGAAACAATATTTTCTGGACTGAAGCTGCTTATCATTTTTAAAGTTTTGTTTTCAAAACAAAATTTAGTTGCTTTTGCAATTTCTTTTATTTTATAAACAATTTCCTTGTTAACTTTGCATGTTTCTATAAATATATCAAATTGAGTTCCACAAAATATTTCATTTAAGGGTAAATTGTTTCATTTAAATTTAAATTTTCCACTGACATATTATTCAATGAATCTCTTTTTATAAAATTTCTTGCCACTTGTACGAACAAATATTCCATTCTGGATAGCAAAATATGAATCCTGGCATCCTCGCTTTGCATTTCAATATTAACGTCGTTAATTATTTTTAATATACATATATGACAAAAACAGGAAATACATTTTTGTTTCAGGTTTTAAAATTTCTGTTCCAATGAATTTAAGGCGTTCACTTTTATGGCCACTTTCAAAATTATTTAAATTGAAATAATAGGTCAACGGCTCCCATTGTTCTAAATATCGTTCGACAACAGCCTGTCTCGAAAGCCATCTGGTTTGTGAATACCTTAAAATTGTGTGAACATCTGCACCAAAGTATTCTTGATATGTGTTAAATTCCTCTTTTCGGCTTGAACTATTGCAGAAATAGTAACTTATTTCTTTCATCAATTTTTCTACATCTTTCGGAAGACATAAATAGGCTGATGAAGAGCATAAATTTAAAATATGACATATACATCCATTTACAAACAAATTTGGAACTAGTTTTTTCAACCTTGCCTGAACACCGTTAATTTGTCCCATCATTACGTTACAGTTATCAGCTGTAAACCCTATCAGATTTTTCAAAGGGATTTTGTTTGTTTCCAAAACTTCTAATATTTTTTTTACAATTCCGCTTGCTGAAGGGTCGCTTATAGATTCTAATGATAGAAATCGATCTCTACATTTTCCATCAAAAGTTCTAACAACGATTGATAAATTTTTTAAAACAGTGCAGTCATTACTCTCATCAATGATAATTGAAAAATAGTTATTATTACAAAACGTTGACACCATTTTTGTATTTTCTGGGCCAAGTATGGACGTTATAATGTTTTGGGCCTTTTGGCGATTAATTAAGAACTTTTTTATTACCAGCGAGTCGGTGATTGCACATTTTATGATGTTGTTTAGGTGGTCCAAAATTGAAAATGATAAATTGTGCTCCGCCACAAATAGACACAACATTATTTCCAATTTTTTTGCCACATCACTACTTACACAGCGTGTGTTTTCAAAAAATGATTTAATTTTTGGGGTGTTCTTTGCCAGTTGAAACTTTTTAATGTGACTTTCTCGACTTGCGTGGCGTTGTTTATGGCTTAAGCCACCGACGATTCCAATGTTACATATGGTACATTTTTTCCCATTTGATTTGTCTCTTACTAGCCATGGAAACTTTTCTCTCCATTCTTCTCGGAATCCAGCACAATATGTTTTAATTTTGCTAAAATTTGGTATATATGTACGGAAATTCTATTTAAATGAATATCAAATCATTAATCTACCTGTTAGATGAAGAATCCATTTTTCATTTGCAGCTTTTTATTTTGTTTTTTAATTAAATTTGTTTATTTTCTATTTTTTTGCAAAACTTTCAACATATGCATTTGCATGTTATAAAAATTACCTTCGGTGTAACAAAAACTGTTAATAAAATTTTAGCACACACACACACACATAGTACAAGGTAGTGGTGGTATTTCTATTAACAACAACTTAAACTTTGCAACAAACACATGATTACCAAAGACTGTTATCGAAATGATCACATCACACAGTTTAAGTTTAGCGCTGAGTTGAGAATGTTGCTAACATATTAAATGTTAAAAAGCCGAAATAATAAAAAAGTACTTAAAACAACGCGGGGGTACTGCGGTATTTTTAAAATGAAAAAGTACTGAAAAAAGTACCAAAGTACTGAATTTTTCAACGTTGCCAGATATGATGGGGACAAGGTTGTTATATATTTATATCACATATGGTCATTTCCATGTCATCGTACGTGACATTTGTACGCCTTCAGAGAGATAGAAATTTTGCAAAAATAGTATTAACTGGAAAATTTTTGGTATCATTATGTTTCATTTAGAGGGAACTATATATGAAAAAAAAATTTTCAAATTCGGAACCTTGTTGTCCAAAATATCGGGCAAAATAAGTGCATATCGTACGTGACATAAAACGGAAGTGATATTTGGGTGAATGTAAAAAATATGAAAATCTGCGAATTTTGGGAGGTTTTTCTCCTTTTTTTAATTTCATACATTAAACCACATATTTTTTCTCTATAATCCGTAATTGAAAAAAAAAATATTTTTTTGGATGGTTTTATAATGAACAGACAGATTTTTCTCTTATAGTATTTACATGGCATGAAATATATTTTTTGTAAATATATGTATATAAAAACTTAAAACCAACAAGTAAGAAAGAATAGTCGGTCAAGCCCGTATATATGATACTCTATACTATAATATTTAAAAAAATTTTTTTTGAGAGTGTACCCTACTTGGGGCCCGTGGGTAATCAAGATCGCCAGAAAAGAATAATGCTATGAGGTTAAGAATTATATAAAAGTTATTTGTGCCGAATATTGTTTAGTTATCTCCATCAATATGAGATTTGTTTGCCCCTAGCCGATTTAAGGAAGGGGGTTTTTATGGGACCTATGGTTAATTTTGGACCTACCAGCACAACATTTTGTCATAACATAGTACTATCGTAAAAGTCATTGTCGGAAATTTTTATGTAAATACCAACATTTATAAGGAAGTTATGGCACTAAAAGCTATTTTTGGGAGTAGCACTTGTATGGGAGCTATGGTCAAATATGGACCGATTCCAAAAAAATTTTGTAAGATGATTTTGATTGTAATAAAATAAGGTTTGACCAAATTTAAACTAAATACCAACATAATAAGATGATGCATTTAGTTGCATTTTAGTACTTCAAAAATATCGTACTTGACGAGCTTTAAAAGCTTATCAAATTTTTACTATACCAATTTAAAAAAAAATTCCGATCAATATTTTTTTGCAGCAAATATCTTGCTTTGAACTTTTATTTTGAAATACCTAAGACTGACCAATTTCAAATGACAAAGATAAATGATGTTTTCGCAACACGTACGTTACATTAGAATAACATCCAAAACAAACACAAAAATAAACCGCTAATCAAACTATAAATTTGTTCTTTCGTCATGGATCTTATTTATTGTTGTTGTAACATTAATTTTAAAGTACAATTGCAATATTACCGGTATCTGTATTTAATCGGCAGAAAATTAAAAATTGCCAATTGCAGTTACTAACAAGTAAGAAAGTATAGTCGGTCAAGCCCGACCATATGATACCCTACACCACAGTATTTAAAAACACATCATGCTTATGTGTCCATATTAATTAAATTTATCTATGCTTATAAACTTCATTAAAATTGATTTGAAAGTTTGTGAGAGCCAGAAATTGCCCCCTACCTTCCCTCGAGGTCCTACGATTTGGCCCATTTTCAATAGGCTTGGTCCTTGTGCCAATAAGAACCTATGTCCAAATTGTTATCATTATCTTCAAAATTGCGACCTGTACTTTGCGCACAAGGTTACATGGACAGCCAGCCAGCCAGCCTGCCAGCCGGACGGACATCGTTAGTTCGACTCAGAAAGTGTTTCTAAGTCGATCGGTATACTTTAAGGTGGGTCAAGGACCAATATTTTAAGGCGTTACACACATCAGCATAAATGCATACTACCCTCTACACTATTGTGGTGTGGGTATAAAAATGAATCAATGAGAAAGTGAGTTAAAACTATTATTTTTTGCTTTTTAAAAATTGTAATAAGCTATAAGTACCCCGGCATAGAAGCTTGGCTGTTTTCTTTTCCTTTCTACCATATTTGAAAAAAAGTTTCAAGCGTTTTAATTTTTTGAGTCTCATGGAAATGCCCATATAGTCCGAAGTTTTTCAGTATTGAAATTCATCCAGATGGGTCCACAAAAGGCTGAGATAGCAAAAACCACGACTGTCTCTATTTTTACCAATAAAATCCCTTGATGCTATTTTTTTAAATTCTGTTCGATAATATGTGTTTTTGGATGGTAGGTGAAGGGTATTAAAGATTCTGCACAGCCGATTATACCACTGTTATTCGTTTTTTTTCTAGTGCTGGTAATGCCGGCGATTCACTATCCCATTTAGTCGTATGACTTGTCAGAACATCGTGTGTGCTCAGAAAGAATGATAGTGTGACCTAAAAATGAAATTGAGTGACAGACTTTTTTGACAAGTCTGTCCGAGTTGCAAATGGTTATCAAAACTTGCATAAAATTATAGACTCTATCAGACTTGCATATTATTGTAAAGTAGCTGTGTCATATGATTTTGCATCCTTTTTGTGTGGTAGCGTGGCATTGACAACAGAGTTTGCATTTTTGATGGAAAATGTACTATTTGTCAGATTATTGTGTATATAACGATTCTGAAGGTTAGTGAATCCCGGCCTTTAGAGCAAAAGAATTCAAAAAACAAATACAAGACTCGATTAACACCCATTTCACTCCACTTAATTACCAAATTTATTTCCTCTTGTTTGAACTAGTTATTTCCAAAAAACCAGCGGTTTTTTTTTTTTAATAAATGGAGATAAACTTTTAACATATTTCATAACACCCTCAACTGTCGTTTAGTGTTAAGTATAATAAAAACAAATGTTATTTTATGTTAAAAAAAAAAGAAATTTAATTTTATCATTTAATCTTGAGAAACACTCAAAAAGCCCACAAGATCCCCAGAAAACTATAAAAAAAGTTTGAAAAAAATCCGAATCATATTAACACTTTACAAAACCCACGCAACTTCGTTGAGGTCTTGTAAATTTTGTGTATTTAAATTTGAACTAATTTTATTTGTTTTCGATTGAATTTTGTTTTATAACATTCAACTTAAATAAAAGAAAAAACAAAAAAAAATGTTTCCACTGTCAATGTTAATTAACGAGTGTTTGAGTTCTGTGGTGTTATTTATATAAATTATTTAACAAGTTTAAGCAGATAAAGTGGATTTTTGTATAAATTAACAATTTGTTTTTTATGAAGTATTTTTGATTGAAAAGAAAATTTTGGTTTTTAATTCTGGATGGAGTCTTAAGTTAAAAATCTTCTTTTAAGAGTAAATATTGGTTTATTGCAAATACAAAAAAAAAAAATTTAAAACAATTTGTAAAGAATTGTAAAATTTCCTTGATTTTTTTCAAAAAATATTTTACACTTAACATTTTAAAAAACCAAAAGAAAAAACCTTTGGTTATTAACAGGGAAACCAGAAATATGCAATTGCATGTTTTTTTCTTGTGCGACTAATGAAGGCAGAAACAATATATTTATCCGTTTTAGAGCTTTTTATGAATTTTGTCATCGATTTGTTAGTGCATATTTTTGCATATTTTACTATTTGCAGCATATTTTAGTTAAAAGAGCCTTTTTGCAGCATTTTAAAGGTTTATAGCGCATATTTTGCTTTTTATTGCATATTTTGATACATATTCAATTTTATTAGATACCTACAATAGCTTTCGCAGCAAATAAAAAAAATTTTTTTTTTCGATAATCTGTTACTTTAATTTCGACATCAACATTTAATTTTTACTCTTAAATTGTAAGACAAAGCAGGTTGTCATTATCTTTTAGTATTCCGAATCAGAATCACTTTTTAAAGTGATCTAACGATGTCCATCCATCCGCCTGGCTGGTTGTCTGTAAGCCTTGTGCGCAGAGTACAAGTTCCAGTTTTGTAGATAATTTGATCAAATATGGACGAAGTCTATGCAAATGGTGAGAATCGGTCTATAATTTCAGATCCAAATTAGACTCTTTGTGTATGCAAGCTATCTAATTATGATGGTGTTCAAATTTAATTCGCGCCAAAAATATTTTACTTCAAATTAAATTATTTTCGAATCGGTTCACATTTGCTCAAAGCTCCCGTCCTTAACTAGCTTTAAATTCCTTTTAAATGTTAACATTTGTTAACAATTTAGCGACCGTACCTAAAATCCCTTTAAGACAAAAACCCATATGGATGTTAATATCTAGATAATATTCGGCGCAAACATCTCTTATATGAATTTTAACCTTTCTTAGGTTTTTTTTTTAAATTTTGTAATTAAATTGTTGAATATTGTGTCTTCAAATCAGCAATTTTAAGGGCATATTTTTAACATTTTTCAGGGCATATTTTCCAGTTTTTACTGCATATTTAATGGGCATAAAACGTGTTTTTAGAGCATATTTCTGGTTTCCCTGGTTATTATAAACAACATGATAGTTCGTATAAAATACTACTTTGGGGGTTACAAAAATTCGGAGCCCATTTTTAAATTAAAATAGCGACTAACAAATGGCGATCACATCTATAATTCTTGCAGTCTCATAAAATAATTTCAATATATTTTTTTAGTCCAGTATCACTTTAGGTTTTAGTTCAGATTTTGGTTCCTGATAAGCCCCGGCATTAATGTATTTGAAAACGAAACACACAACCAAAAACTAAATGTGTGTACAAAATGTTTATGTACAACCACAATGACAAATGCTATGCGATACTGTTTGCCGCGCAATTTAAATAGTGTTCTGAGGATACAAGAATTTAAAGAAATACTCTTCAGACAGTTTATGTTTCTTTCAAAACCCTTCAATACAGTAGAAAATGTTTGCGAAGTACTTTATTTTCAATACTATCAAAGAAATTAACATACAAGATGTTTTGTACACCCATATCCCAAACCCAAATTAAAAATAAACAAGTGAGAGTGCTATATTCGGCTGTGCCGAATCTTATATACCCTTCACCATTGTGCGAGCAGAATACAGAGCAACTAGACAAAAACTAAATAATTTTTACATATACATACATATTTACAATACTTAAAACTTCATTATAAATAAAATTTAAAAAGCGAAAACTGGTAAATATTTTTTTAAATCGTTTTTAGAACACAAAAAAAAATAAAATATTGAAAAAAATGTTCTTTTTAAAAAACCAAGATTCGAACCAGGGAACTCTCAGCTTCTAACTTAACACACCCCCTAGACAACTGAACCATGAAGGAACGTTAGTCGAATATCATTAAAATTAAATATGGCACGTTTACTGTTCACAAAATTCAACGCAGTTGAGTTGTAATTACTTTTGATGTTTTTGTTCACCGCAATAGCAAAGTTGGGAAATATATTCACCAAAATAGTTTGTGCCATGTATGTGTGTTTTCTTTTATCTTTTTTGGCGAGTTTTTAAGTAGCAAAAAACACAAAAATTCCTAGTTTCTATTTGTAAAAATTATTTCGTTAAATAGATAAAATAATAAATAAGGGTGATAACGGAAATCATATAGGGGGGATTATGCTAGTATATGTAAACAATTGAAAGGGGGGGGGGGTAGAGGGACATCACATGGCTAAATCAAGTTCTCTCCTCATAAGGACCCAGAATATATATATACTTTATAGGGTCTTAGATCAATATTGTAGAAATTACAAACGGAATGACAAACTTATATATACCCTTTTCCACCTGAGGTGAAGGGTATAAATATAAAGAATATGCAGCACTAGTTCCTCTAAGTTAACCCCCTAAATTTATAAATTTTCAGAAGAGGCAAAAAAAAACTGTTTTAATGAACTCTTATATTACAAAAAAGTATATAAATGTATTTTTTTTGCGAAGGAGTAGAGAAAAAAATGGGAGATTTTTTCAGCGGGCATATATGAGCACTCTATACTAATCATTTTCCTGCGAAAAGTGGAAATATGTAATTTGTACATACTCGCTTCTCATTTGACTTCCAGTGTAATGAAACGTTTGTTTTTTGCCTCTACACGTTAACACAGTATTTTTTGTGACAGCGACACAGTGATGCCAAATGTAGGGAATTTTCCCTTTTTGTAGGGACAGATTTTATATTTTTTTTATTTTATTTGCTTTCCAAAACAACAAGATTAAAAATCTTATAATTAAAGTAATGGATTTTTGTAACGTAAAATATAACAAAGTTTTAATAATCTGTTTGGTACAAATTACAAAAAATAAAAATTATTATACAATTATTGAATTAGTTCAAACATTATTGTCTAACACAAGTTTTGCTAGTATAAAACAATATATAAATAATTTTAATATGAAACATAAAAAATAAATGAAAATCAAAAATAGAATGAAAATACAATGAAAATCAAAAATTCAATTTGTAGCATACAATTTAAAAATTTCGTTTTTAAATTGCCGAGCGTTGCTTATAAATTTAATATTCGTGGGTAGCGAATTCCAAAGACGGACTGAATGAATATAAAATTGCAATTTTGATACAGAGTTTATATAACGAACATGTACGATATTATTTGTTCTTTCAGAAAGTGTAAACAATAATCTCTCAAACAAGTAAGTTGGATGTCGGGAGTATATGATTTTATGTAAAAAAATCAATGTTCTGATATTTAGAAGATCTACAAAAGTAACTCCATATAGTTTTGTTGTGTAATGGGAAATATGGTCATACTTCCCCAGACTAAATACATATCTCAATATTGAGTTAAAGGTAGATGTAAGCTTTCTACGACTTGCAGAATCACAATTTGCGTATATCTCGCATCCATATAGCAAAGTTGGCATGAGGTATGTTTTCGCTAGAAGAATTCGAATTTTGAGTGGGGTAAAATACTGGGTATGCCATAACGCTCGTAACATTGAGTATGTTTTCCCTGTTGCGACGTTAATATGATCTGACCATGTAAGAAAACGATTAAATGTAATTCCAAGATTTTTTGCCGTTGGTACTATCTCGATTTTCTTATTATTAAGCAATATTGCCGGTTCTTCGTTTAAAATAGTTGTCTTCTTTGTAATAACTAAGCACTTGGATTTTTTAGGGTTAAGGCACAAACCATTAGCACTTGCCCATTCATATATTCGGCCAAGATCCATATTTAAGTTCCCAATGCATCGGCTCATATCATCAAGGCTACTACTAATATATAGTTGTACATCATCAGCATACATATGAACACTGCAATACTTTAGATGTTGGGGAAGGTCATTGGTATATATAGTAAAGAGTAATGGACCTAATATTGATCCCTGTGGCACTCCTTTCAGGACTGGTAGAGATTTTGAAGTATTGTTGTTGGCAAAGACGGACTGACGGCGTCCTGTTAAATACGATAACATTAATGTTGTTGATGACGTAGAGAAATTGAACATTTTTAGCAACTTAAAACAAAGTACATCATGATCTACCGTATCAAAGGCTTTAGAATGATCGAGAAGTACAAGGAAAGAAACATCACCAACATCAATACGCTGTCGCAGTTCTTCAGAAACATCTATTAAGGCCGTTATACAACTATGTTGCGGTCGAAACCCAGATTGTTTTCTAGTTAATAAACCCTTATTATTTACGTATTTGCTTATTTGGTGATGAAGTAAACGTTCAAATACTTTTGATAAATATGGTAAAATGGCAATAGGGCGATATTCATTTTTAGATTTTGGTATTGGTATTATTTTTGCAAATTTCCAGTTTTCTGGGTAAACACTTTTTGTAATTATAGTGTTAAATATATGTGTGATATAAGGCAGCATACGCAAAATGATTATTTTTAAAAACTTTGGATAAATCTCATCAAACCCAACAGCATTTGATTTAATTGCAAGGCAACTAGATAGTACATCTGATTCGCATACACAATCAAAGTAGAATGGATTATCCATAATATGTGAAGTTTGTTCATAAAAACCAAGATTTGATTGAACAGCAGGGAGATTTGTAAAAGACTTATTAGTTTCATCAACATCTATATCAATAACATCAGCAGAGGGTCTACCAACGCCTATCTCACGAATGGCTTTCCAAGTTTTCTTAGATCCCAATGCAGATGTAAAACGATTCGAATAAAACTGTGATTTTGCGGCTTTTATCAATCTATTTACAACTTTCCGTGCATCACGATATTCTGTTTGTAGATCGACAGTCTTAAAGAGCTTCCAACGTTTGTAAGCAAAGTCTCTACGGACAATTGCCGATTTAATTTCAGGAGTAAACCATGGTTTCTTCTTAAAATTTAGCTTGACAGTTTTTAGTGGAACAGTTTTTCTAAAAATATTTAAAAGGTTTTTTTCCAGAAAGTTAAGCTGATTATCTACCGAAGGCATATAATAAATTGTTGTCCAATCGATGCTATCCAGCTCGTAGGATAAAATATCATAATTTATATTTTTATAATCAAAAAAAGTAATATCCTCAGTTATGTGTTGTAATTGAAAATCATAGGTTAAAAATAATAAATCGTGTTTGGAAAAACATGGTGCCGATAACTGACTATATAGCAGGACTTTTTTCATGTTGCTGACAAAAAATATATCTAATAATGTACTATTCGTAGCAGTAAAATGAGTTGGAGTTGTGGTGTTTGTTGGATATAATCCAATAGATTTCATTTCATTGGTTAAATGACTTTCTATAAGAATATTTGAATTAAAATCACCACATAATATTACATCATCGTATTTGCAAGAGATAGTGTTCAGTGTTTTTAGGAAGTTGCTTGTGTCTACTCTGCAGTGAGGCCTGTAAACAGAACCTACGAGTAGCTTTTTACCAGATGCTACAATCTCGACGAACATGTACTCTATTTTATTAACAGAATTATTTGTTGAATTTATTTCCGAATAGTCATTTTCAACTGCGTTCGAATCGATTCACATTCTACTAATTATATTCTTTCTTACGTACATAGCCACACCACCGCAAGGAGTTTTCCTGTCACAACGGTATATCTTAAAATTGGTTAAGTTAACAATTTCATCATGGATAGAATTTTTAAACCACGTTTCAGAAACACAAATAATATCAACGCCAGAACTTTCAAAGATGTAGCGAAACTCATCAATTTTAGGTTTTAAACTCTGAGCATTGATGTGGCATATCTTAAGACCAGATTTTTGTTTGCTTAGTATACGTAGCATGTTAGTTGTCACATCTTTGGAGCTAATTAATTGGCTATCCATGATCATGATTTGTTAACCTGTTTATATAAGCAACGCTAGCAAGGCAAACATTATGTCGAAAATTTAATATTTGAATTAATGAATCAAATAACATAAAAAGATTTAATGCAAAACAATCAAACATAAAAAAATTAAATTTTATAAAAAAATTAACATAAGAACAATTTTTATAAATAATATTCAAATAAATAAATATATGGGTATAAGAGGGCAGTGTATACATATTTGGGCAGTCAATTTTAAGAGGTATTACATAGATCCGGAAAAAAGTTATTTAATTGCTCCATGCCATCTATCCGAATAGGCTGCTCATCAGGTTTAAATTTAATGTAAACCAGGCCACGCATCGTAAAAACAGACTTTAACCTTTTGGCATTTTTTAAACCAACCGCAGACTGTAGTATTTTAAAATTTGCGGTGGTCAAATTTTCGTTAACATAAAACGGACGATCAGAGTTTACACCAATATGATTTAACAATAATGGTGTTTTATTACGTTTGCGGAAATTAGCAATAGATTTCAGTAAAAAATTTTTGTCGTAGGGGGAAAATAACTTTACCATTATTACTGCATTTGGTGAAAAATCTCGTTCTTTATTGTTGTGGTTTTGTAGCCGGTAAATAGCTTTTACAGCTGGTGTATTAATGTTAAGAGTTTCACAAATGGTTTGAAACATACGAAACAGGTCTTCATTTTCATTATATGGGACACCATTAATTCGAAGATCTGACGCAATAATTGAATTTTCTTGTCGTTGCAGTTGTATTTTTAATTTACCAACTTCACTTTTAAGACTAGTAATGTCATCTGCAACCGTTTCTAATTTTGAAACTCGTTGGGTAATATTTAAAATATCAGATTTCATATCATTAAAACGTTTATCAAATTCTTCTAACATACGCGCCTCACTTTCTGCAATTACTGTCTTTATTATTTCTGTAAATTTTTCTGTAAATTTTTCAAATCTTTTATCTACGAGACCAAGCAATTTGAAGGGTGAATCAGTTGTCGATAATCGCGGCGTTTTTAAAACATTATCAAAGAAAGAGTTTTGCAAGGGCTCTCTTCCTCTCTTGGGTGCTTTAGATAAATCGTTGTTGTCGTTGTTATATTCATTATCGCTGCTCATTTTTAATTTTAAAACACTAGTCTCACTTGTCTTGTTATGTTGTATTTCACCAGTGTTTTGATATTTTAGGATTTTTTGGTTGTTATTTTTTTTTCCTCGCTTTGCTTTATGCATTAAAGGTTTAATGGATGTAATTGTTATTTGTTTTATTTAAAAGAGTATTAGGTTGTGGCTATTGTTTTTTTTTTTTTTTTTTTTTTTGTTTTTGTTGTTAATATTACGTTTTTTGTGTAGGTATATTATTTTAATATTTTATTTTTGAGTTTTTGATAATTGTTAAGAGATTTATATTTAAGAGTGTTGCTTGGAATTTTGTTTTGTTTATGTGTTTTGGAGTTCTTTTTTAATAATATTACTAAGATCCACAATTTAATATTTTATTTATTTATATTGGCGATATGTATTCAACGTAAAGAATATTTTTTTTCCAAATTATATCTCATTTTCAATATATTATCTAAAAATAAGTAAATATTCATCTAATTTTCATTTAAAAATGAAAATTTTTCATACACAATGAAATTTTTGGAGTGCCCCGGTAGGCTAGCTAGTAGTGAGCTACTCTATCAACCCCGGGGTTGCGGGTTCGATTCCCGCCAGATACTTTGGTTTCTTTCCTGCAGACAAGCGTCAAGCTTCGCGGGGATTAGCATAGGGAATTACAAAATTAAAAAAAAAAAAAATTAAAAAAGTACAAATGTAGTATTTTTTAAAATAAAACTTAATAGCCTAGCAATCCATATATTAAAACCATGTACCCGAATATTCTTCGAACCCCCTAATATAAAATTAAGTGGCAACGAATATTCGCGTTCGCATTGCGAACTATTCTCTTATTTGTGCTATTTGCATTCGCACTCACATTTTCTAAAATGTATGCGAATATCTAAAAAATGAAATTTCTGCATAGAAATTTATATGTTAGAAAACAATCACACCTTCTAACGCTGGGTCTCCACATAGCAATTTTTATTGCTAAGTACAAGCAATAACGTCGGCAGAACAATGACAGAACAATGGAGCAATGATTGCTGATTATATTGCTGGAGAACACTTGTTATTGCTTTGCCATAAATTTGCAATTTTCACCTCGAGTAGTTGTATAAAGTTTTGTGGCTGTATTTATAACAAATGTTTTATGTTGTGTTTTGAAGTGATTGTTAAATTTGCTTTTTTAAATTAATTAATAAAATAATTAATTGTAATTGTCGTAGCTGTGTTTTGTATTGCTTTTTTGTTTATTTGCATATGAAAAAAACCTAAAACTTGTATTGTTCTATTGAAAAAATAAACATATACAAAAAAAAAAAACAAATTCTTCGTTTGCTTTTGTTGATATTGACCCCAGCAAACACAGAAATACACCTTATGTATTGCCAGACGTATTTCCTTGATGAAAAATATTATTGCGGCAATAATCGATTTCGTATTGCGGAAGATACTTCCTTCGGGAAGAAACGTGTCTCGATGGCAATACTCCTAAGCAATACGAAAGCGATACCTCTAGATGATAAACTAGCAATATCGCCAGATAACCACTTATAAGAAAATAGGAAGATATCGCCAAAATTTTATTGGGATGACTAAAAGAAGATTTGGCATTTTGAAAAACTTTCATTTATATACAAATAAGTACAGCTTTCTATTAAAAATTAAATTGTTAGTTATATACATAAATCATACTTATAAATAATATAATTTATAATAAAAATAAAGTAAAATAATATATATATAATAAAAAGATGTACGTATGTAGTTTCCATCATATTTTTTAAAAAAAGATCCAACTACTTAAAAAATGCATTCAGGGTTGAGTAGGATCTTGATTAAATTGAAAAGGAATAATGACCTTGAAAGCCTGTATATAGGAAACTATATTAATTATTTAAAGGAAACTGATTAATATTTAACAGATTTATTTAATTTAAATATTTACCTTTTCCAGACTATTTTAAGAAATAATTTCTTAGATAAAAAATTTTTTTAATTTTTACATACATATATTTTTATTTATGACGTACATAAATATTTTTTATAATATAATTTTGAAGAAAATAAAAAACTACTATGACTATTTTCTTTTAGACGAAAATTTGGGGGTATTGCTAAAGTATTGCCTTAGGGGATATCTTCCATTTGTTTGCAGGGACGTTTATTTAAAAATGTAATATATAAAAACTTTTTCTGTATTTTGTTGAAGTATTTTTTCACTTGCTTTTTTAATAAATAAACACACTAATAAATAACCAAAAGTACAGAGAAATGAAATGTCAGATAAATTACAACTGATTTGACAGCAGATTGCTAAGCAATAATTGCTCAAGCAATAAGAAGAGCAATCATTGCGCAATGGATTGCCACTCATGGCAATATGCGGTCTATACGTCGTTTTTTATTCATTAATTGATATAGAATTGATAGAAAGAAACAGTAAATGCTAGAAAGAGCAAACTATAAAAAATGTAAACAAAGTTTTTTAGTTTTTTTGTCTCTTGTTATGGTTTTGTTTCAGGGATGGCGTTGAGAATTTTTAACATTGTACCAACAACCTTTAAAAATTGTACTTTTTTACCCTAATTGTACTAAAAGATTTTTTTAGTTGAAATTAATTTTATTTATGTTCTTGAAAAACACCACAAAAAGGTTTTATAAATCTTAGTTTAAAAATTATCAATAAAAAAGTACGATTGAAACAACTTAGCCATCCCTGTTCTGTTGATTTTATTAAATGTTGCCAACTTTTTTTTCTTGAGAAACCGAAAAACAATAAGAGGTAAATCGCTGAATTTGCCCATAAGCCGCTGATTTAGCAACACTTTTAATATTTCAAGCTTGAAATGTCAATTTTAAGTTGAACAATTTTACATTTTTTTGACATAACTTCATTTTTTATCGATAACTTTAGTAAAATTTTTGACAGTTTACCATTTATCTTAATACAGCTAAACCCTTCGCACTTGGTAAATTTTTCTATTACTTTATATTTGCACTGTTCACCAAAACTTGAACAATGCATTAAAAATATATTGTCAAAAGGGCTTAAGAGAAATAAAAATATACAATTTCTAATTTTTAAAAAATTTTAAATGAAAACTTTTAAGGATATGAAATGATTTACTTTTAAATGGAACTTTTTTTATATTTAAGTTCAGCGGAACTGAAGAAAATATTTTTTTTTACATTTTACAGAGCCCCCTTTTATTTGGTACCAAGTTTGCTTAAAACTATTAGATTCTTATGTTAAAAAAATTATTAAAAATAAGTATTCATGAAAACTATTAAGCTCTTTAAAAATGAACAAAAGATGAGGAAATGATAAATCAAATACGAAGTTTGACTCTGCTTTGTTCTAGATTAAAGGATTTATAAAAGGCGTTTCTGTCAAAAAGAAAAAAATTAAATTTGTCACAGTGTTATTTTTGAAATTAATTCTTTTTTTTAATAAATAAATTTTATTATAATTTATATGTACAAAATGTTAATAAAATAAATATGTATTTTTTTGCTTGTCGCTAAAAACAATAAATTTTTAACGTAGGGAAAAGTATAGGGAAATTTTTTTTGGTTGTAGGGAAAAAAGGCATTTTTTTGGACACACGTAGGGATTTTTTGAAATTTTCCCTGGCATCACTGCAGCGACATGACAGCAGTGAATGTGAAAAATTTTCAATGATTCGAGTGTGAGTTTAAATGAAATGTGCAGGCCTGTACTACCTGAAGTTCGAGATCAAGTTAAGTTCAAGTTTAATTCTAGTTCTGTTCTAGTTCAGTTCCAGTTCCGTTTTAGTTCAGTTCTATTTCATTGCTAGTTCATTTCTAGTTTATTTCTAGTTCAGGGGGCAAATTATGGCAGTCGTGATCGTATACTTTTTCGATTCGAAAGCAATTTTGTTTCTAATTCTTTCTGCCCATACCAAGGCGAATTTACACAAGGTGAACTTATCTTGCTTCGTAAGCAACAGCTGATTACTAACCTTGTGTCAAAATGGTATACCGTCCTGTTGGTTCTGGGGAATCTTAACTAAATTCTTTAATTTTCGATTAAAATTGTTAAATTTAAAACTTTTTTAAGTTATAAAATTTCAAACAAACACAATTTAATATAAAAACAAAATTAAATATTTCTTTGAATTTTTGACACAACGTTAAAATGTTTAACAGTGTTGTAAAACGTTTTCAAAATAAGACCACCTTGTATGAATTCGCCTTGGCCCATACTGAACGGATCGAAATTATTTTTTTAGTATTTTAAAGAATTTATTTGAATTTTCACAACACTGAAAAAATAATTACGATTCGTTCAGTTTCGATTGAAATAAAATTGCTTTCGAATCGAAAAAGTATTCGATCACGACTGCCATAATTTGCCCTCAGTTTTAGTACAGTTCAAGTTCAGTTCTATTTCAGTTCTAGTTCAGATCTAGTTCAGTTCTAGTGCAGTTCTAGCCCAGCTCTAGTTCAGATCTAGTTCAGTTCTAGTGCAGTTCTAGTTCAGTTCTATTTCAGTTCTATTTCATTTCTAGTTCATCTAGTTCAGTTCTAGTTCAGATCTAGTTCAGTTCTAGTGCAGTTCTAGTTCAGTTCTATTTCAGTTCTATTTCATTTCTAGTTCAGTTCTAGTTCAGTTCTAATTCAGTTCTAGTTCAGTTCTAGTTCAGTTCTAGTTCAGTTCTATTTCAGTTCTATTTCATTTCTAGTTCAGTTCTAGTTCAGTTCTAGTTCAGTTCTAGTTCAGTTCTAGTTCAGTTCTAGTTCAGTTCTAGTTCAGTTCTAGTTCAGTTCTAGTTTCAGTTCTAGTTCAGCTCTAGTTCAGTTCTAGTGCAGTTTTAGCCCAGTTCTAGTTCAGTTCTAGTTTAGTTCTACATCAGTTCTAATTTCTTTCTAGGTCAGTTCAAGTTCAGTTGTAAAAAGTCTTCTAGTTTACAACCAATATACTGGATGTTAACTAGTTCAAAATTAAACTCAAGTTTTAACTCAAGTTCAAAAGCAAGTTTTCTGTTCAGGTTCGTCTTTTCATTCAGGTATTTGTACCTACTTTAGTAAAAAGCAAAATCTTAGTTAAATTTATGTCTTTTAATTACATTTTATTACAAAAAAAAAAAAAAAAAATCTCACGACAATCAATCAAATGTTTTCACCCATGTTAAAAATTTTAATGGTCGAGAAAAACAATTAGCTAAACGAACGTAAGTTGATCATTAAAGATAAAAAAAGAAAATAAATTGATTTTTTATTGATGAATTTTTAATACTCCTAATAGCTTTTTTTTAATCTAATTTAGGTTCAACTCCTTCTAAAAGCCAGCATTTAGGACATGTTAAAGGTAAAACTTAACTTATACAAGTGAAACTTTTCTAAAACGTTTAATGCCGACCAATGACTATTTAAATATGTTAATTAGAGGTGGGCTTGGAAGAAATAATCTTTAATAGTTTTTTTTTTTAATTCGCCGACTTATGCTCTAAATCTAATTTATTGTTTTTAAACAAACTAAATAATTTGGTGACTTTGTTTTCTTTGGTACTTTGTTAAAATTTGTTTACAAACATTTCAATTTAATTAGCAATAAAAAAATATTTAATGGTTTTTAGTCGTCATTTCTAAAAAAAAATTGTTGTGGCTTACATTTTCGTTGAGAGTAGAATTTAATCCGCTTAATAACAGATTTCCAAATTTAAGTGATTTAATATTATAGAGCTTGAAAGATAAATGTCTTCGAGCTTCCTACGTTTACCTTAATTATATATTTAAATCCGGTTTTAATTGAAGATTCAGCTTAAAAAATACAAGTTATTTCTAAAGAATACAAAAAATTTCTTTTACTTTCTAGAGAAATTTTACAAATGAAAACTAATTTCATTTCTATTGTAATAATTTTGGTTTTTTAGTAATATTTGAGGGGTATAGATTCAAAGACTGCAAAGTCCACTTTTTTCACAAACGTAACTAATAATAATACCTCTTAGTTGTATTTATTGAATGCTTCCAATTAGTGAATATTACATTACCAGAAACATTTTTATCCCATAAAAAAGTATGTTCAAAAATTAAGAGTTGATGCAAAAGAGCTTAACAAACTCAACTATTTTCGAAAATGCAGGCTATTTTTTTTCCTTTTTGCAAAACAAAACTAAAAAGAAATTAAAAATATAACAAATTTTTTGTTCATTTTATAACTTTGTCTTTAGTCGTAATTATGGAGCTAAGTTGTTATGAAGTTCCTCCAAATCAATCAAGAAAAAACTAAGCCTTTGTTAAGTATAAGCATTTTATAACTACTGATTTTTTTTAAGTACTTGCCCATGCTAAAAAATCAGCAATTTTCATTTGATTAGATCAAACACAGCAATGTCCAATTTTATTATTATAATTGCCAGCAAACCGCTATATCGATTTTGTTGAAACTTGCGTCATATCTCCATCATATTCTTATTTACTGAATAACAGATATACAATACATAAATATGAATATACTTTGAGCTAGAGGTTTTTACTATTTATTACGAAAACTGTAAATGTGGACTTTGCAGTCTTTGAATCTATACCCCTCATTTGTTCTTGATGTTTCTGCTTAACAATGCTTAATACATGATTTGAGGTGTTACTTCGATTTCATTCTGTAGTAGTTTTAAATCTACTTGAGGTTTGTTTTCTTTACGAGTTTAGGTTCCAGTTTAGTTTCCACACGCAGAAAAAACACATTTTTCTATATGTTCGCCTCCGACAGAACGATTTTAAACGAAAAGTGTTAGGACTCAGTACCATTTTAAACTCAGAATTTACCATCCCTGATCAGCTATGTAAATGAAGTTTGTTTCTTGATTCTTTTGTTTTGTCAGTTCATGTTGACCTATAAAAATTTCATTTATAGTGTGTTTTGAATTTTGCTAAATAGCTGTTATAAATACTGATAGCCGCTAGTGTTGTTATGCTAAATTTCTGTCTAACAACAAATATTGCCCTACTATTTAATAAAATTCCTTTATAACTTGACTACAAATGTGTTAAAACCGTTTAAGAAATCCAACGAACAGTTTAACTTAAATTTAAATAATTTATGATTAATTTGTGTATAACAACATTAACACTGCAGGGCTCTAAATAAAACAGATGGAAACTATTATTATACCCACACCACAATAGTAGAGAGGGTATTATGCATTTGTGCTGATGTGTGTAACGCCTGAAAATATCGACTCAGAATCACTTTCGAGTCGAACTAACGATGTCCGTCCGTCCGTCCGGCTGGCTGGCTGACTGGGAGACTGGCTGTCCATGTAACCTTGTGCGCAAGCTACAGGTCGCAATTTTGAAGATAATTTGATAAAATTTGGGACATAGGTTCTTATTGGCACAAGGACCAAGCCTATTGAAAATGGGTCACGTATCGTAGGGAAAATTTCTTTCTCTCAGAAACTATCAAACCGATTTTAATGAAATTTTAAACATAGATAGAACCATATCTATATAGACACATAAGCTATATAGTTTTTCAAAAATAGGACCACAAGGGAAGTTAGGGGGCAATTTCTGCCCTCACAAACTTTCAAACCGATTTTAATGAATTTTATAAACATAGATAAATCCATATTTATATGGACACATAAGCATAATGTGTTTTTAAATACTGTGGTGTAGGGTATCATATGATCGGGTTTGACCGACTATACTTTTTACTTGTTTAAAATTAAAATTGTTATAATAAAATCATAAACTCATAAAGTTTTAAATGGTTACATTCATTACACGTAGCTGTTGTGCTGCCGTTACGTCCTATAAATGTGCCCATTAATAAATTTTTCTTTAATGAAAATTAAAAACACCCGCCAAATTTGTACGTGTCTAATGAAAGAGAAGAAAAAAAAGGTAAAGCCAGCAATAATTTTTCAGTTACCAAATATTTTTATTATTACTCACAATATTTTCAGTTTGAATAAAATATTTCGGTACAAAGAAAAGAAAATTAACATGGGGATTTTCTGTCGTTGATTAACAAACAAAATATTAGTCATAAAAACATATGCAGGCCATGTGCAAAGCAGTTGTATACAAACTGCCACATGGAAGTAGAACTGCTTGACCCAAAAAATAAAAAATTACTGATATTTAAAACAAAAAACAAAAACATATGGAAACACTTTCAATTGTCTTATGAAAGGCTTTCAATAAGACAGTTGTATAGAGGGTTTCAAGTGAGTTTTATTGAGCTTGCTAGTAAAAGGACTCTTGTTAGGAAAAGTAGGAAATTGAATGACAGTATCATACAATTGAAATCTGGGAACACCCCTTAATAATTTAAAGGTTTTTTAAGCCATTTTATAATGAGTGTTAAATGTTTAAGTTGGTCTAATATTTAAAAAATTTTTGATTTTATTAATAATTTCGTTAGCTAAAATGCAAAAAGGCGTAACTAACAAAAATATAATTTTACAGGAGAAGCAAAAAACTTTATAAAATGACAAATATAAACATGTCAGAAAACATGCACTGATAATTCGGCCATGGAATTCTTCAAACAATTTTAAAAGGAAACTATTAAAATATAATTATATTTTGTTAGAAAAATTTGCATTTATAAAATAAATAATTTTGTTGTTAAGTCCCTTTGTTTTTTGTTAATAAAAGCGTAATTTTTGATCGCAGAAGTATAATAACCAATCAAAAACACGATTTTGAATTTTTTGTTAGTTACGCCTTTTTGCATTTTAGCTAACGATGTGTAAGTCTGAGCTCACACGGCTCATGTCTTATTGACAAGATTCTTCTTTTTTCTTCTTTGAACATGAATTGGCGTTCAAATGATTCATGTCATGTTGACGACATGTTTTTTATTTTGTATAGTCGTGCGTATGCATGTGTGCTTTTTTGATATTGAAAACAACAACAAAATGAAACAAAGAATGAAAAAGCAAAACGTAAAGACAGTACATGCATCTGTGTACTCGTTTCTTTTCCCCTCGTCGCTTTCGCCTATAAAGTAGCACTCATGTCAATAAGACTTATGAACACAGACTAAGATCTTTTTAGTGAAATTTTTAAAAATTCTTATTTTATTTTAAAATTTTTAAGAAGTTTTCGAACCTTTTTAAAAAAATCTTAATATTTTTTTTTTCTTGAAGATTTTTGACTACAAAGGTTTTGAAAATTGTCGATTTTGTAGAGAAAATTTTGAAATTTCACGTTTTCAAATTTTACCATTTCTAAAGAGATTTTTTTTAATTCCGTTTTCTTTAGAAAAGCTTTTTAAGACTCTTTTTTCATATAAAATTATTTCCAGAATTCTGGTTTCTTTAAGAAAAATTTGTTTTGACCTTTTTTCTATAAAATATCTTTGGAAATAATTTGTTACTATAAGTTCTAGTTCGTAGAAACTCTTTGAAAATTAAAAGAAGAAGAACAACATTTTTTTTGAAATGTTTTCAATTCACGTTTTAATGAATAATTTATTTTTTCTAATAATTTTTCTAAAATTGTTTCTAGAAAACTTTTGGCTAGGAAATTCTTGTTTTAATAATAAGCGTTTTTTTGAAAATTTATAAGATTTTGTTTATTCCAATCAAGGCCCATTGAAAAGGTCTGCGCAAGAAGCTTTCTTGATCAATACACTGAGATTTATTGTAAGAGGAAAATATAGTTTCTGTGCGCATTTAACTGGCTGCTTAGGCCAGATCATCAGGAAACCTTTACCCAAAAAAAACCATTTCTTTTTTTTTCGTCTCAGCTAGGAACCAACCACCCCCCTCGCCCGTTCAATATGTTATCTTCCGCTGAAGTCCTTGAATGTCTAATTAAGTTTTGTAACTTCAATGATATAAAAAAAAAATCAAAAAGTACCAAAAGAAAATCAAAAAAGGACCAAAAAGTCTCCTCTTATAGTCTCTGGACACCGCATGTTGAATTTTATGTTTACTGGTTCCGTATTAATCAAATTTCAAAAAGTACCAGTTAAAGGATGAAAAAGTACCAAAAAAAGGTCCTCTACAGATTCTTATTTACTCAGGACCTAGTTTTATGTTTCTAAGTCTGTGTTCATACGGCTGATGCCTTATTGCGAAGATTGCTACTTTATAGGCGAGTGGGACGAGGGGAAAAGAAACGAGTACGCAGATGCATGTACTCTCTTTACGTTTTGCTTTCTAATTCGCTGTTTAATAATGTTTTTGTTTTCAATATCAAATAAAACAAAATAAAAAAAAATGTCTTCAACATGACATGAATGATTTGAACGCCAATTCATGTTCAAAGAAGAAAAAGGAAGAATCTTGTCAATAAGACATGAGCCGTATGAACTCAGACTAAGTCTAATATTGACGAAACTTGATTAAAGTACCAGATGTAGAACGAAAAAGTACCAAAAAGCTCAGCCTTACATATTCTTATTCACTCAGGACCATGCATGTTTAATTTTATCTTTATAAGCCCAATATTAACAAAATTTCAAAAAGTACCAGATGAGAAACAAAAAAGTACCAATAATTTTCATCTCTTATTTACTCAATACCCTGCACATATAGCTTTATGTTTCTAAGTTAAATATTATAGAAAATTGAAAAATTACCACATGCAGCACGGAAAAGTAAAAGAATGAATTTTAATTTCCCGTATTTCCCCTTTTTGATACTTTTTTCTCCCACTAAAGTAACAAAAATTACAATATTGTTAAGGAAACCCCTAATTTAATACATATGTCAATAAAGGGACAAAAATGTTTTGTAAAAAAGTACCAAAAATAGGTACGATTTTTACCCTGAATTTAGAATTTGGAAATTTATTTTCTAGATAAGTTACGAATTTGTTATTATCTTTATTTCTATGTTATTTAGCTAAAAAAAAATAGATGGGATGATAAAGAAGTTCCAAAAAACAGGTTAAACCACTTTACTCCACAAAATCATCACCGAATTTCAAAAAAGTACCAGACACCTGTCCGCTTATTATTCTAATAATCAACAATTAGTTCGAAATGTTTGTTTGTATCTCTTTAGTTTTAGAGATATGATGTTACCAAATTTACCCGGTTTTTATCCTTTTGTATCCCCTTGATTGAAATATTATATGGTGATTTCATGTCAAGTGACCAAATTTTTAAATCGATGTCTTCTGATTTGGATGAAATTTGGGTCAAGATTAGTCCTATTGGATAGTAGCTTAGACACAAATTTTAAACAAGATCGGTCAAAAAGTTTCTGAGTTAGAGGGGGCCAAAGTTTTACATTTTGGCCAAACAGGTGTTCTTTCTTTTCGATGTTACTTATTACCTATTGGTGTTAGCAAAACTTGTCCCAAGTAGCTTCGATAGTTATTTAATCAATCTCTTGAAAAAAAATTTTTGTTTTTCATCCAAATCGGAAGAAATTAATTTAAAAATTGGTTCACTTGACATGAAATCCCCCATATATATTGTTTACTTTTATAAATAAATACCTTTCAAATGGTGTGTTTTTGTTCAAATTGTTTGACAAACGGAAGAGGAAAGTGTTCCTTAATATTTTGCCTGTACCGATTTATATATAAAAAGATTTTATAGAGAATTATTATTTTTATTATAATGATTGTTTTTTAAAAAATCCTTATGACTTTTTAATCTTATCTCATCGTATAATTCTGTGGCTTTATAATAAATTCTAAATTATATGTTATAATGACATTTTAACATTTTCGTAAACCTCTTTTTGATTTTTAATTGATATTATTTAAGTTTATCTGTCTATTTTTTTTGTTTGAATAATTAAATAAAAAAAAAAATATATTAAAATAATTTTGCATAGCAATTCATCCATTCATATTAATACCATTCCTTATTTAACATTCAACGTGACACTCCCAGTTGTTGTGTTTAAATATATTTATAAACAATTCCACCTACAACAAACATCTTTTAAAAAATTAAATGAAAAAAAAGAATGTCATAATATTTTTTTTTATATTGTTTAAAATCACTAATTACATGTTGAAATTAAACATTAAAACAGAATTCTAAATTTAAAATAATGGTTCATTTAAAAGTCTTTAAAAGTTAAAATAAAATGCATTTTCAGTGCAAAAAAAAAAACACAATTAAATTGGCTTTTTAAATTAAAAACTTAAATAAATTCTAAAACATTTCAAAGCACATTTAAAATACACAACTAAATAAACCATTATAAACGATGGAATTAAACTTTTTTATTTTAATTTTAAAAGTGGAGTTCACATGTTCAGTAAAGAGATTTACAAGTCCCATAAAGACACACACATAAACATAAACATGCAAATCCACTTTATTGTAAAGATATACATATAAGAGGGGGATAGTGGGTTAACATTTTGCCATTAATTGTCTATAACTGTTGACAAGTACTTAAGATGTGTAATCAAATGGTTAGATTTTCAATTAACACAGCATAAGAAAAAACAAAACATAGAATTCAACAACTACAAGTTTAAGTAGAGTTGGTCAAGCCCGACGATATGATACTCTACACCACAGTATTTAGAGACAAATTTTCTAGAGGGTAGACAATTTGAGAACCGCTTTCATATAACAATTAAAGAAAGTTATTGCATTAAAACCTATTTTCTGGAGTAGTATTTGTATGGGAGCAATGGTCAAATATGGATATAAGATTCCAGTAGAAGAGGTGTCTACCAAATTTAAACCAGATACCAACATAATAATATTGTTTATAGGCTCAAAGATATTATCCCGGAAAGAAGCTTGCAAAGGATTATGCGAAGTTATGAGCCAATTCTCCCTACTTTCAATAGTCTTGTGAAAATTAGAGCCTTTGTACTAAATTTTATCAAATTTTCTCCCAACTTATTCAATAAATCTTGTCGTACGGCGGCAATGGTGGCTTGAATATTGTTTTCCAATGCTTCAAGAGTTGCTGGTTTTTCGGCATAAACTTCACATAACCCCATAAGAAGTAATCCAGAGGCGTAAAATCGCAAGAACGAAGCGGCCAGTGAACAGCGCAACTTCAGTCAGCATGGCTCGATAGTACTCGCCATTCACCTTACCGGCAGCTCCTTGCTCATTTCGAAAGAGTGTGTAAGCAGCATCAAACAATCAATTTTAATCGATGTAATGACGAACTTAGTTTCAACGGTGCTTTGCGTATTACACCGACTGCGGCACTGGATGTGATCCTGGACTTGCAACCGATACATCTAGAGCCAAAAGGAACTGCAAGGAAGTCTGCGATCCGCTTAAAGGCCACGGCAGTATTATAAGGGGAATATATTGTAGCAGTGACTACATCATTCTGAGACTGACATTTGGAAGGGAGCCGCGAGAACTTGGAGGAGAACGGCTGGTTAGCAGGACTCCTATCTGGACATAGGACCTACAGTTTTTAAACGGATGCGTCATGACGGCTCCAAGATGGAGGACGGAGTTGGAGCTGCAGTCTACTGCCGGGAACTGGGTATTCGGAAATAAGTATTGTAAGCTTCCCGATTACTGCAGCATATTCCAGGCTGAGATATTTGCGGCCAAGATGGCTGCTGACGTTGTTCCAGTACTAGGAACTCGCACGTAAACTTTTTCATCGACAGTCAGGCGGCGATCAGGGCGATATCCGCTGAATATACACACTATTCAATCGTTCAGGAGTGTAGGGACTCAATAGATAGACTCTGTGCCAACAGGGGAGTTCACATCTACTGGGTTCGCGGCCACCAGGGCATTGAGGGTAACGAGGAGGCGGACGAATTGGCGAAACGTGGGTTTCGTTTACCATACGATAGGGTGATGGCCATTCCAGCTCCAATTCGGAATATTAGGAGGGATACGGACTCTGCTATACGGAGGAGATCAGAGGCGGTCTAGCAAAACACCGGAACGTGCTGGGTTTCCAGGGTATTGTGGGAACCCTATGATCCGGAGTCGACGAAAACTTTTCTGTCGCTATCGAGGAGGGACTTCAGACTTCTGGTAGGTTTTATAACGGGTCTCTTTTGGACTGCGGTATACGCCCAGAGGGCGGAGCGGCTGAATAGTGACAATTGTAGATTCTGTGGGGTACCAGGGGGAAAAAGACAGTGGATCATATACTCTGCTACTGTGCGGCACTCAAGCGCTCCAGGGCGAACTGTCTGGGAGATCATTACTATTTCGCTACTCATAAGGATCTGGAACCTACACCACCCAGTAGTTGATAGGCTCTAAGATCAATATTGCAGAAATAGTACAAACGGAATGACATACTTATATACACCATTATCAACTGTAGGGGAGGTTATTTAAAAAATAAAATTAATTGAATAATTGTTGGTCATGGTCATTATTATGACTTTCTTGAAATATCCAAAATCTTGTTTAAGAAGTCTAAATTAGTTTTATGATTTTCTGTTTATAAGCGAATTAATAATATAAAAACAGAGGGTCTTGTTGTAAAACAAACACTTATGGCCATTTTCTCATTAGGCGATTATGTTTTTTCCCAACGAAAAACTGCACATTAAATAAATTTGGTTTTCTCAATGTCTCATTTGCTTCGATTTTATCGCAAAGCTAACCGGCACTCATCTGCCAATTATTTATTTTCCTTTTATTTGTCGTACAGATAAATTCAATCAGCTGACTCTCAAATTTTACATATATTTTGAGTGGCGTTGCCAGCTGAAAACTTTGTTTTTTGTCGGTATATTGAGAAACCCAAAATCGTTAACGGACAGTTTATCGGTCCAATAAATTTATGTTGACATTAAGTAACAGACAGTTTGTCGATACATTGAGAAAATGGCCATTAATATGACAAAAGAGTAATCTGATATAGTAAAAGTTTTAGAATTTTAAACAAATAACTTGATTTCCAATACACAACATCAGCCAAAAAGTAGGGGCGTGGCACCTACCATATAAAGACAATATGGTTTTCTGTATATCTGGATAGCGTTAATAGGAACAGTTTCCAAATTTGGTGCAAAACTCTTGTTTATCAATACAAAATATCTAAGAAAATCTGGATGGGATTGGAGTAGTGGGTGTGGGCACAAACAATATTTTTCTTTATATCTAAAGAACACGGTAGGAGAAAAATTGTCAAAAGTTGGTACACAAAGTCTCTTAAATTATAGGTCGGATTAAATAAGTGGTCGTGGCATCTCCCATACAATGACATTTTAGATTTCTGCATATCTGGAGAGTGGCCAGATCCAAAGATTCCAAATAAGGTACAAGCATCTTAGTTACCAATACACAATATCCGACAAAAGTGCGGAATTGGAGAAGGGAGAGTGACGACTTCCATACAAATTTAAATTAGAAATCTGCCTATGTGGGAAATTGTAGCAGTAAAAGTTTCCAAATTTGGAACAAATCGCTTCAATGTCAATGCATGAAATCTGGCAAAAAACTGAGCGAGATTGGAGATTTGATTAAAGCTGGGGAACGGGAGGATAAAAATTGTTCAAACTTTATACACATATCCTGGTTGTCACCACACAATAGATATCCTTTAAAAAGTTGGTGGGTGTTATTGGATAAGTGCACAGAAAACAAATTTGCACCAGTAAACGCATTAATCAAAAATAAAATCATTTTTATTAAAAATTTAATCAATTGAATTAAACGTTTAATTCTCTTGATTAGCAGATTAGTGAGTGGAGAATGGGAACAGCTACTGTTTAGAAATTTAGTACAAATATGTGGCTTGAATAAGACGAACAATTTTGGCTTCTAAGCCATCAAATGTTGCTGGTTTATCAGCATAAGCCCAACAAAAACGCACGAACTTGAAGGTCAACTGACAGGTCCATTTTACAAAGCTAACTTGTAGCCAAATTTTGATTTCAATTATCTTTACGCGAATCAATGTAAAAAATATTTGCAAGCAAAAAATTATTGACTATAGTGCTGTAATAATCTTCATTGATCGTAGAGCGTGTTTTTTCTGCCTCATTTGTAAAGAAATAAGTTCCGATGAAGTCACCAGCATGTAAACCGCATCAAATGGTTAATTTATTTGGATGTAGTGGATTCTGTAGGGTCTGTTGAGGATTGATCTCATTCCACATGCTATAATTTGGTTTAGTTCAAAACGCGTTAAACCAAAAATAAGCCTTGCGCCATAAAAATCACTAAGTTGTCCATAAAATGCACGAATTTATCGCTGCTTTTCAAAGTTTAATTTGATAGTTTTGTAGCATTATTCAAGCGTTAATCTTTTTAAGATGATTTGCCAGAGAATATTGATCATAAATGGCAAAAAGTTTATCGGGCTTAAAAGACCATATTTTCCTTCGTATATACCCAGCAGCAACAGTAAAATCATAATATCAATTTAAAAATGATACGAATTTAAATTATGTATTTTTAATTGCAAAATGTTACAAAAGGATTTTGTAATCTTTTGAAAATAAAAGAGTTCTGAACAATTATGGACACTTTGTTCTTATTTCTCAATAGTGTTCAAAAAATGGTTTAAAAAATCTGTTGATATAAAAGAAAATATACGCAATATTTTTAATGTTTATTGGGTCATACTTTTTCCCTTTTTAAGGATATAAGATAATTTTGATTTATATATAATTTATATAATATTGGTATTTCCACAGAAATGTCTACATTTTGTCACGTAACGTCACCAACTATTTTTAATTGTTTCTCAAAGAATAATGAAAATATTATTTACTTTTTTGCATTTAGGTGTAGAGCGCAACTAGGTTTTCATTTAGTGAAAGAGAGGAAATATTTGGACTAGGTGACGTGACGTGACAAAAAGATAGCTTTTCTGTGGAAGTACCCATATTAAAAGTCATCGCAATATTTTTAAATTTTCCCTTTCTTTAAGTAAATTCTTTGTAAACTTCTAGACAACCAAGTGTTTTAAATATTTTCTTAAAATTCTTTTTCAGAATTTTATTGCAAACATTTACATCTTAATACAATTCCCCCGTTTAAATCCTTAAATCGCTTGCGATCAAAGGACTTTTGCAAACAAATAAATTTTTATTTAAGAAGTTATTTTATGCGAATGAGAGAAGAAATACTTATTTGTATTCCAACTAAATAAAGTTGCAGTAAAACATTTTACCTTTTGGCGCCACATTCTATTAAACACTTTTGCAAAATAGTGAAAAACATGGCAAAATCACATGGAATCAAGATACTTGCACCCAAGTGCTAAATAAAGGTTACGTTTTTAGTCTTTTTCTCTATATTAAATAATAATAATAATAATAATAATAATTAAGTAAACTTGCAATACTAAAACAATTTCTATACATATTTATAAGAACAAAAATTATTTAAACTTAAAAAAAAACTAAAACTTTACTGTCATTTTAAACACGAGCTTAACAAAAAAGTTGAGGTATGCGAGAGTTAACTTTTATGTGTGAGTGTATAAACAACATAAATGTATTCGTTGACTGTGTTTGTTTAGGGTACTCGTATTAAAAAAAAAAAAATTGCTACTGTTTCAAATCCAGCCACAGCAACAACAAGAAAAGCAGCAGCCTTAAAAACTGAAAACAAAATTGCAATAACAACAACAAACAACTTAACAAATACTTAATTTCAACTCTTAACCTGACATATGTGGGTTGTTGTTGGTGACTGTTGTCTGCATATTTTTGCAAAAAAAAAAAAAAAATAACTAAAATAAAATAAATAAATAAATGTTTGCATGTCTATACCATAAGAATGGCATACAAAAATCAACAACAAAAGCAGCAATAGCAACAACGCCAATAACAACAACAGCAATACCACCAACTATTAAAACAACACAGCAGCAGCAGCAGTTCTCTGGCAACAATATGAATGTGTTGTTGTGAAACCTTTAAAGAGTGAATTCCTTTAAAGTTCAAAAATGACAATTTAACATTTGAGATTTTAAGAATAAATGTGATGAATTAGATTCCGTGTAAAAAGAACTTATAGAAGGGATTTTGTTTTGGAAATTCATTTTAAGGAATATATTTTTGTTAAAGACATTTAAAGAAAATTTTTAAAAATGGTAAGTAACTTTGAAAATTTGTTTTTTAAAGAAAATTTTTTGAAAACTCACTTTTTGAAAAATAGTGTAAATAAAATTCAACAATTAAGAAAGTATGGTCGGTCAAGCGAGACCATTCGATTCGCCACAGTTTATACGCAGAAAAAAATTCACTTCAATTAAAAAATTTGTATTAATTAATTAAAAAATTATTTTAATTTACAGCAGTAAATGAATTAATAGTATCAATTAAATATTTTTTGATATTCACAAAATTTTCTGTAGTAAATTTGTTTGATATAAGTAAACTTTTAGTTCACTTGATTAAATTTTTAATTAAAATGAATTTTATTTTTTATTAATGGTTTAATTCTTCCGAAGTGTATATTCTATTTGAGACCCATGGGCAATCATAAATCCTACAAATCAAAATTATGTTATGAGTTAAGGATTCATATAGGAGTTTTTTGTGCCGAAGAAAAACATCTATAAGAGATTTGTTTGTCTTATACCCACACCAGTTTTGCAGTGTGGGTATAAAAAACCCATATGAAGGAAGGTCAATTTTTCGAAAACTCCATCTAGAAAGTAAATTTTTAAAAGTTTTTTCTAGATGGAATTTTTGGAAAATTCCATTTTTTTATGTGAGAATTATTTAAAAATATATTTTTTTTTGGAAATTTTTTCAAAATTATAAAGAATTTCTTGGAATTTTTTAAAATTTAGTTTGGTTTTAATTGACTTTTATAGGGATTTTTTTAAAAATTTCAGTTAAGAAAATTCATTTTATAAAGAAAATTATTATTGAAAATTATTCCAAAATTCCATTTTACGTATACATTTTTGGAAACTTTAATTTTAGCAGAATACTTTTTTTAGATATTCTTTTAGCGGGAAATTATTTGAAATACAGTGGAATCTCTCATGGTTATAGTTATCTTGGACTATAAACTAATACCTGCCATTTACTTTGTAAATATTATTTAATTTAAATGTTCTCCGTCGGTATGACTTAGATGGTCGATCCGTGAGCCCTGATTTGGCATACTTTTTCCAGAATTTTCTCACAAATGGGGCTGGGATTGTGGCTGGCTTGTCCCTGAACATAAGAGGCTTCACGTATTCCTACAAACAATAGCCTAGTGGGGTCAACTCACATTGGTGTCTACTGGACTGCTCCAAAACGTGAGCGTCACTGCTCACCAAACTCGCCTCTCGATAGGTTCATGATATCGTCTGCCATGTGACATGCGGCACCGTCTTGTTGAAACCACATGTCATCCAAATTCTATTCTTCCATTTTTGGTAAAAGGGCGTCAATCATCATTTACCTTGCACCATTGACTGTAATGTGGTGAATTTCATCGTTCTTAAAGAAGTAGGGTTCAATGATTCTGACGGCCCACAAACGGCTCCAAACATTGCATCTTTCAGGGTAAAATGGCAGCATTTAAACTGCCTCTGGCTGCTCTGTGCACCAAATTCTGAAATTCTGTTTGTTAACGTACCCATTGAGCCAAAAATTAGCTTCTTCGTTGAAGGGAATTTTTCGATAGAAAAATGGATCTCTATCCAACTTTCCTACGGCCCATTCACCAAACAAATGGCTTTGTGGTACCTACCCTGACTTCAGTTCTTACATCAGCTGTATTTTGTATGATTTCATAAAGATGTCCTAGCAAAAAATCTGCCAGGTGGTCGAATATAACCAGCCCAATTGCGACAAATTGATATAGCGCGATCTTCATTGACATTGGCCGATACGGCAGCAATAGTGATAGAAGCAGCAATGTCCAACATAGTAAAACTGGTGCCATATTTGTTCACAACAATTTGAAAACACATTTCAATGGATCGATTATAGCGACCATAAACTGGACGTAATTTACGAAACGCATTTCATACACAGGAAACATTTTAATAATGAAATTCAATGATGTGCAAGGGTTGTTTGTTCCTCTGCTAAGCGTAGAGTACACAGGAATGTGAAAAGCCACATGCGCATGTGATACATGTCCAGTGTGTGTTGTGTGATGACGTCAAAATTTCACCAGAACCACATGCGCACCCAGCGTTTCACAGAAAAGAGTATATAAGAAAATATGCTAATCAGTAATAAGTATTCCGAGCTGTGATCGGCAAAATCAGGGCGCCACGTTTTCTCTTTTCTATATTATTCACTTTAATACTCTTTTATTAGGTACGTGTGCACACACATAGAAGAGAATTTTACAACATTAACAACAACATATGTAAAACTCATACAACGCATACAATCGCAAAATGTAATAGCATAGGTTGCCGATCGCAGATTAAGAGATACACAATTTTTTTTACAGGGAAACTCTTGTCGAAAATTTATTGTTTAAAATCTATTTTTCGGACGTTCTTTATTAATCTTAATGTTTGACTACATACAGCCAATTTCTTAGAAAATTGAAGAAGTAATTCTTTTAAATATTTCCTTCTAAAATCTTACACGTACTTGTTAGAATATCTAAGTATTTGTGTGAATGCCAATGTAAAGTTGTGCGGCATTTTATGGTTTTAACTTTGTAAAATGAAGTGTCAATTTCATTTAGCGCCCGTTTGAAATTTTTTCAAATGATTTTTTTCTCTTTATTTTTGCAGTTGTCTATTTTCTTGCTATATTAAAAAAAATTATAAAGAAATAATATTAAAATAATAAATATGGATTAAAAAGCAAAGTAAAGCTTTTTGAATATCCATTATCAAGGAATTCATTTAAGGTTTCGAATATTGGCGTCATCTGGCGTTAGCTAATTGCAAAATTATCTCAGTGGGCGTGTATGACGTGCTTTTGATTTTGAACAAACATGATTTCAATGAAAATTAAGCACTGAAAAGCAAAAGGCAAAAAAAAGAGAAAAAAAAAAAATAAGAAGCAGGACACCATAACCGCTGAAGCCGTCAACAATTCAATCAAGTACAAAAGTTGAAATTTGAACAATAAAATTGAAGTTTTTGTAGCGTAAACCAAATAAAATTTTACTTTCAATTTTTATTTTTAACAAAATGTTTACAAAGTCTTTATTGTTTTTCCTCTCGTGTATTAAAGTTTTCCTCAAAGATTTTTTCAGTTAGATAATCTTGTATGATTTTGTTTGAGCGTTATTTTTCTGTGTGGGTTGGCTACTGTTTTGTTCTACATTTTTTTTTTGTATTATTGTTAAGAGTTTTAAAGTTTTTTTTAAATATTTTTTTGTTGCATTTTTGTTGCCATTAATCATAAGTTGCTAACCTTAGTTTTAGCTCATATTTCAAAGTTAATTTTAACATCAATCTTAGTGGCATGATCAAATATTTATGTATACAAAATGAAATTTTTATTATTTTATATTTTTTGTTAAGTGTTCGTTCGTTGTGTTTGTTTATTGAAGTTTGTCTCATAATTTTTAATTTATTTGATTAAAAATTTATTATCTTGTTTATTTGTTGCAAAACTTTTATTGGATCTTTATGCAAAACAAAAGACTTAAGAGACATACATGAACATTGTGCAAGGTTTAAAAATAAAAAAATTGAAAGTGACATATTTTTTTGTTGTTAAATAAAAACATATCATGTTAATTAAAATGAATGTGGAATAAAAAAAACAAGCAATATAAAATGTCTTTAGTTGTTTAACAAGATTAGAAGTTCGTTGTAATACGAACTTCAATCAAAGTTAGTTAAGTTTTTTACAGATGCATTTGATTTGTCAAAGATTATACAATTGTAGTGTTTCTTTTTTGGCACTTAATAATATTTAATAATCTATATATACAGTTAGGGACAAAATTGTTCACGAAATTATAAAAAATGTATGTTTATCATGAAAACTATTAAAGTTTCAACTTGGAAACTTTCTAAAACTATTGTATGGCTTTCTACATTTTATAATAATACTATGTAAACTTATTTCCAAAAGTACCGTTAGTTTTTGTATTTATACTTAGTTAACATCAAGACCATATGTGTGAACAATATTGTCCCTGTGTGAATCTTTCATAAAAATTTCAAAATAAATTTCAAGTTTTATCTGTGGGATTTGCTTTTAAAGTGAGTTAATAAATTCATTAATATTAAATTTTTTTAAAATTTGGAAAAATTTTGTGCAATTAAATTTTGCCTAGTTTCTTCAAGAACGGTAAGTCAAAAGCTTCACTTTTGAAACAAAGCATTGTGAAAAATTTACAAAAAGGAGTCTCACATCGCAAGATCACAAAAAATACAACATTTTAGTGAGATTTGAATGTAAAATAAAAATAAAGTGTAGTTTGGATACCAAAAGCAATAAAGCTGGTCGCCAAAAAAAAAACATTCGCCAAAAGATTTTCGCGAATCAAAGCGCCTTATTACACAAATAATTGTTATTTTTATTTAATATCAACAATATTATAGTTACTGTAAACATATGAATGTTTATCGCAATTATGAATTTGAGTATTGTTGACCGAAAAATAATTATTTTTCTAACAACTTAATTATGATAACTTTCTAAACATATTATATTTCTCACAACCATATCATGATATTTAATAGCCATAACATGATAACTTTCTATACATTTATCATATTATGTTAAAGATGCAATCAAACTATTTTTACTCTAATCATATTATGTTAGCGCCATTTGTAAAATAATTTTGAAGCAGTTGCGTCGTTTTTTTTATTTGTGAGCGGTTAAACAATTAAAAGATAAAATTCCATAAAAAAATAAGTTTAAAGAAATTAAAAAATTAAAATACAGTGCACTCGCGGTAACTTGAACACCGTCTAACGTGAACACCGCCTAACTTGAACAAGATTTTTTTTACATTGACTACTCTGTAACGTGAACAAACTCAGAAAGCTCTATAACGTGAACAATTTTTTATACCTTTTGCCAAAGGTAAAAGCGTATTAATAACTTTTTCATTCCGTTAGTAATTTCTACAATATTGATCCTACCCCCTATAAAGTTTGCATTCCCGATGATCCTGTTAAAAAAATTGCTGCAAGTGAGGCAATTGAAATTTAAATGCATTGCAATGGGCAGGAGATGCAATGGTGGATCAAAGTGACATGAGTGTATTTAGACGCTTAAGGGAGAAAGCAGTATTTCAACTACCTATTAGAAAAGAAAAAGCAGCAGAAAAAGATAACCGATTTTTTAATGCCTAAATGCTATGAGTAATTTTGTTTGCAATGTAATTTTAATTCAATAGATATATTCTCGTGATCTTATTTTGGTTTGTAATGAATTCTAATTTATAATTTTATTTTTACTAGGATCGCCCGGTGTCCGAAATTCGACCACTCGACATTTACTTTCAAAAAAACCTGTGCGTTATACAACAAAAACGTACACATTTTAAGAAAACGACAAAAATCCTATATTGACCCAACACTTTTATTCAAAAAATTTAGATAAAAATATATTAAAAATCAACCACAAAAAAATTGTTCCCGTATTTATATATAAGATATTTTAGTAGTGGAAATAATAATAAAACACATAAATATATACATTTATATTTTAATAATGGAAATAATCAGTAAAAATTTCACGTTCAAGGGTGCAAATAGACATATTTTTTATGAAATTCGACAATCGCTAACGTGAACAATTTCGCTAACATGAACTCCCTAGGTTTTAATTAGTTCACGTTACCGCGAGCGCACTGTATTAGCGGAGTTCATTCAAGTATTAGTAATGTAATAGTGCAAATGCAAAATATCATAGTTTTTTTGTAAAATCCAACAACAAAACACACAGAGATTTCGTTATATTTTATAAAAGTGCTACGATATTTCATCAACATCTTAAAATCGAAAAAATGGACACACGCGGTTGCCCATGAAAACCACAGATTTTTCATTTGCTCTTTTGCAAGCCTTATATTGAACTCCACTATTTGATTAACATTAAGAAAAATTGTAAGAAGCCACAAAATAAAAAATCGATGCAAAAATATTTTAATTTATTTTGTATTTTTATGAAAGGTGATGTATCATAATATGATTGCTTCTAAATTTATTATGATTAACATGATGATAATATGATTACTTCTTAGCTTATTATGATTAACATGACAATAACATGATTAATTTCTTAGCTTATTATGATTAACATGACAATAATATGATTAGTTCTTAACTTAATATGATTAACAGAATAATAATATGATTAAGGGAAAAATATTATGATGTTATATTACGAGTATGTTAAGTCATAATATGATTTAATAATAATCTTAATATGGTGACTACAATCATGAATCTTATCATAATATGTTGCTCTTAGAATATGGTTTTTCTTTGCGTGTGAGAACCTTTGGTCCATTCCAAAACGCCAATTTTTTTTTTGCCCAGAGGAACCCGCCTAACACTGTATATAAGCTTTGGGAGCTTGCCGTTAAAGCTTGGAAAAAAAGCCGAAACTGATCAAAACTTTTGTAAAAGAATGGAAAAAAGGATAAAGGCAGGTTAAAATAGCAAAGGGACAAAATTATTACATAATTATAAATAAAACAAAAATTCATAGCCTATTTTGCCAATAACACTAATTTCGTGAACATTTTTGTCCCTAACTGTATATAAAGAAGTGTACACTTTGATGTCACCACTAACTGCGGAAACGGTTCGACCGATTTCAAAACAAATTTCAGGGTATGTTGCGGATAGTCTGTAGATGGTTTATGTTAAGTTTGCACGAGTAGATGGTTTATGTTAAGTTTGCCCAGGGGTTACGGAGATATGGCATTTAGATTTTCCTAATATTTCCATACAAATATCAATAAAATGCCCTCAATTTTGAACTCCAGTAGAAAGGCTTAACCGATTTTTATGAAATTGAAATAGTTTATGAAATAGTTCGTAAAGTTTATTTTATATCGCTAGAGGGTGCAAAATAGGGCATTAGCTCCCCCTCCCTATACATTCTTAACTAATCAACCGGTTTTCTTAAAATTTGACATGCAAGACACTTTTACATCGTAAAGGAAATAGGGAATAGGGCGTAAAATAGGGCAAGAGGGGTAAAAACTTCCCCACCCTATATATATACATATTAATCGATTTCTTGAAATTTAGCTGGCAAATAGTGTAACATCTGGAAAGAACTATAGCCTATAACTTTTATTATTTAGGGCGTGAAGTAGGCAAGAGGGGTAAAAGCTCCCCCTCTCCAAGATTCTAAACCAATCATCAGGCTTTCTTAAACTTTAGCATGCGGACACTGTAACATCTGAAAGGAAATATGGAATAGGGCATGAGATTAAAGCTCCCTTCCCTATATCTTCTTAACTATTCAACTGATTTTCTTGAAATTTGGCAGGCAAATAGTGTTACAGCTGGAAAGAACTTTAGCCCATAGTTTTTATAATTTAGGGCGTTAAATAGAGTAAGAGGGTTAAAAGCTCCCCCACTCTATATCTTCTTAACTAATCAACCGGGTTTCTTAAAATTTGGCATGCAGACACTGTAACATCTTAAAGAGAACAGAGTATGAAATAGGGCAACAGAGGTAAAAGCTCATCCTTGCTATATATTCTTAACTAATCAACGGATTTTCTTGAAATTTGGTAAGCAAATAGTATAACATCCGAAAAGAACTATAGCCTATAATTAAAATTATCTTCTTCTAATCAACCGGTTTTCTTAAAATATGGTATGCAGACACTGTAACATCTGAAAGATATAAGTTGTATGGCAAAACAACGTTTGCCGGGTCAGCTAGTAATTTATAAATTTCATAAAATGTGTACTAAGCAAACCCATAAAACGTGGTTTTATCACTGGGTGATTGGAAAATTAACTTAACTAGGGGAATTCTTTTTTAAAAAAATCCTTTATTATAATTTGGTGAAGATTCTTTTTAAGGAGAAAAGATTTTTAAAAATTAAATTTTTTGAGCAGAATTTTTTCTAAACAGGAATTTTTTTAGAAAATCAGTTTTTTAAAGTAGATTCCTTTTTTTAGTGGCTTGTTTTAAATTAAGACTGTGTTTTTCAGCTCGCCACAATTTAAAAAAATAATACAAAGATGTTTTATTCAAAAGATCAATACATGGCATAACGATTTGAAAAACAAAGCGCCTTCTGAACTTCTAATTTTGGGCCTTTGCCGACCTTTTGTCACCAAGAACACGAAGAATGTTGGCCTTCAAGGCATGAATTGTTGCTGGTTTACGTAATCCAAATGCTCAGCAAGGCCTTGGTGGCATACCTCTATCCGATGGTCCATGTTTTCAATGACTCCAAGACATAATTTAGGTTCAATGTCGTAAATGTGCCGAATTATCTCATACTTTAGCTCTTGAATTATTCTTGGCTTATTGACGCAAACTTTTTCTTTTAAATATCCCCAAAGAAAGTAGTCCAACAGTCTGAGGAATAATCGCTGAAGTTGATTTGCTTTGTAAAGTCACCATTCACTTCTGCCTGTTTAACCAACCATTCGGCGTATTGACGACGCTTGAAATGGTCAGATGGCTTTAGCTCTTTAGTTAATTGAAGCTAGTGAGCGTGAAAATTTAAATCTTTATTCAAAATTCGCATCAGTGATATTCGTGAGATGTTCAATTGTTTGGTACGACGATGCGTCGAAGTTGATGGCTCTTCTGCCACACTATCGCAAATAACAGCAATGTTTTCCGCAGAACAAACAGGTGTTTTTACATTTCCTACAGACCAGGCTGGGTACAATTTTCGCACAATTCTCCCGATTGTGGACACATTTGGTCGATTATGCTGACTACCAATAAAATCACGAAGTGCACGAAATGCATTTTAATTTGAACCCCCTATTTTTTGTAAAATACTTCAACAATCTTCACGCGCTGCTCAATTATTAACCTCTTCATGGTTGAATTTGTCAAACACTGTATTCCCAAAAATTACTTTGATAATAAACTGGCAAGTGCACGGCTTAAAAAACTTAACTGGCAACATGCTTTTGCAAGTTGTTTTTGTTTTCATTTTGTTTTTTTTTTTTTTAACCTACAACAATTTATGTTGGAAGAATTCCAACCAATTGTAGTGGGGAATGTAAGAAGAGATAAGCTCACTGTTAATCGTTGTTGTATTGATGTTTAAGCTGTGATACTGTTACAAGTAGAACAAGTAGAACTGTGTTTATAATTTTTATTCGCTTAACAGTTTTGTTTGTTAAATATCTTTAGTGTTTCTTAAATCTTTGGATAAAGTTTCCAGACGATTTGACCTAAGCAACCAGTGGAATGCGCATATCCTTTTAACAATAAATTTCAGTGTTTTTTTTAATCAAGAATGAAAATTGGGAATTCAGCACGACTAACAAAATCTTTTGAATTAAAATTTTGTATTCCCAAAAATAACTTTGATAATATCAAATTAAGTTGGGCAAAAAATTTGACGTGACACACTATTAACATCGTGCATTATTGACAGGTCCATTTCTCGAAATCAATTTATTGTCCAATATTAATTTCCATAAACCGATGGTTGCAGTCACTTCACGATACGTTGCGACATCCTGCTAAGCCCACGTCACTACAGGATCAATGTCATCCATATTTCCAAACAAAATATCTGATTATTAATGACAAAAAAGTTAGCGCAATATGACCGTTCGTTTGACAACTACACTGAACCAAAAATCCAATGAAAATGTACGTTAAGCAAACGAATTACGTTTATCAAAATATTTGCGTTGGCTCAACGAATTATTCGTTAATATAATGAAAATTTTATTTTTTATTAGCTATTGTTTTCATTATATTAACGAATAATTCGTTGAGCCAACGAAAATATTTTAATAAACGCAATTCGTTTGCTCAACGTACATTTTCATTGGATTTTTGGTTCAGTGTTATCTTTTCGTAAGTTCGATCGAGCTTGAAAATCACCCTTTATATTATGCTGTGAGGGGGGAATTTTTCGAAGATCGACTTTTACCTTTCAATTTTTAGTACCTAAAAATATTCAAAAATTCGTATTTAAGAAAGGAATTGCAAGAGGGAATCTTTTATATATTGCAATTTTAGAAACTTTAGTTTTCTGACGGAAATATTTAAAAGATTTATATTTTAATTAGTATTGTGGTTATTTTGTTGAACCATTTATCGGATTTAATCCAAATTTTTAATATTTTTAATTAGGCTTAAGTTCATCAAATTTAATTTTCATTAAATTATTTTTATGAAGAAAGGAATTTTACTACATGAAAATTAATTAAAATTGTTATTGATAATCTTTCATTATTGACCGTGGCCGGGGCTCGAACCCTGGCCGGCAGGTTACCATGACATGTTTCGATCGCAAAGACGGCAAATCCATCTGAGGAGATCGAGTGGTTGCGATCGAAACATGTCATGGCAACCTGCCGGCCAGGGTTCGAGCCCCGGCTACGGTCAATAATGAAAGATTATCAATAACAATTTTAATTAATTTTCATGTTGTAAAATTCCTTTTTTAATAAAAATAATTTAATAAAAATTAAATTTGATGAACTTAAGCCTAATTAAAAATATTAAGAATTTGGATTAAGATTTATATTTTATATTCTACATTTTTCATTTTTCGAATTTATTCTATGAGCTAAATTTCAGTTATGTATTTTATAAAGCTTTTTTGTCATTTCTGAAAAATTGAAGGAATAGAACTATTACAAAAAAGCTTTATAAAATACATAACTGAAATTTAGCTCATAGAATAAATTCGAAAAATGAAAAATGTTGAATATAATATAAAGTAACCTTCGGAAGGAAATAATTCCCAGTTTCGATTTATATTTTAGTTAAGTTTTAAAAAAAATTATGTATTGATAGCAACAAAATACGTTAAAAAAAACAAAATAAATGTTTTTGTTATTATAATATGGTTATGTACCATACAACCTGATAACCATGTTAATAACCCTACTATTTTACAAATTAGTTAACGTAAATTTTGGTTTTCAATGGAGTTTTAAGGAAATTTAATTTACTTCGAAAGGTTATCGATGCCATTATGTTTGGAATATATTTAATATAGAGCGTTTCTGAGTTGCGCTTAATCGAAACGTCCAACTTTCCATGACTCTGATGCATAAATACCTCGGAATTTGATCGACGGCACGGGTGAAATAATACTACATTGTATTGAAATAATGATACACTGTAGTGCTGGGAAACTATCGATATAGTCTTAATAGTGTTAACATATTGAAAATATCGAGAGGAAAAATTTAAATATCAATATTTTTATTATTTAAAATACAGCTATGAAGACATCTAACAGCAGCTATACACACACAGTTTTTTGCCGCAAATTTGTACTTGCTATTATTAATTCGAGCTGAATTACAGCAATGAATACAAACAACAAGAATGGCAAGTGGTATGGATTGCTTAGCAGTGCTGTTTACTTCTAATTAAAGGCCTTTAAGTCGAAATTTGTAGGGACTGAAATGGCAAATATTTTTGTAATGTTGTAAAAAATGCAAATCCAAATGTAATTTCAAGCACAGGACAAAACAATGAACGACCATTAGAGGATAAGTCCGCTTGATTGATTACCTAATTGGGTTTAGAATTTAGAAAATGTTCAAAGTTGCAATGGAATATCTTATAGTCCCTGTTACTTCGGTTCCTTCAGAAAGGTAGTTATCAATTTTTAAAAAACTGCCATCTTAAATAACGTGCGTATATACAAACGTCTCATACATTCTATAAAGTGATAAAAACAACGGACTGTAGCCTTATAAAAAAATAATTAAAGTTTTCCTGCACAAGTACAAACATTCAGTCGATAGTAATATCGATATATCGATAGTGAAATCTGAACTATCGATAAATATCGATAGTAGAAAATATCGATAGTATCCCAGCACTAATACACTGTAGTAACTGTCACTAAACACGTCCATTGAGAATAGATGTGTGACTGGTCAAATGGTGTCAATTGACCCCCTCCAATGACAACCCCATGTAAAGTAAAAAATAACCGGTCATAACCACCAAATACCTATCACGGGTCTACTTTGGTGTCAGTTCGCTTCACTCTAGGGTACTGATCGACCAATAGCAATGCAACCTGCATCAATGCAAAATTCGACAAATTGTGGTCTGTAAAAGGACGACTTTTTGTGGGAAGTTAAAAATCGAATGCCTCTGATTCGCTTGCATACTTTAACGGACATTGGCGATGTTTTCGACAAATCCTTTGAGTTTAGTCGACATATAAGCGTTCATTGATTGCAAGCTAAACACAAAATATATTTGGAATATTCTATATTTGTTTTCAGAAAACTTTTGTGTTTTTTTTTTAGAAAATATTTAAAGATTTAAAACTTTTTACTTACATTTACATAATGCAGCGTTTTGATGAGATAAATTTAATCCAGTTATTCTGATAGTTTTAACAATGTTAATGGGACTTTCACTAGAAACTTTTATTTCTTTTTTTTTTTGTCACACCAAATCACCAAATATTTGCTAAACTTAATTTGAATTAAAATTTCACTTTAAATCTAAAAAGAAAAGATGACAAATAAAACGAATTAGTTAAAGATAAAAACTAAATTATAATAAACAAAATTTTATTAAAACCATAAATAAACAAATAAATAATATTGTAAATTATTACATTAATAACTCTTACATAAAAATTAATTCTTTGGTATTTTTCATTGTGCCCCCTTCATTTTGGTTAAGCATTGAGTTCCAAGTGGAATCAATGTGCATTGAGTTGCAGTTTATTTCGATATTGTTATTAAAAATGTTGTTTTTGTTTTTATTACAATTGTTGTTGTTGGCTTATTTAAACAACTATAACAAGAGCGTTTTGTTATTTGCTTTTTTTGTTTTTGTAAATGTTGTTTTTTGTTCATTTATCTTCTTAACTGGTTTTTATTTATTTTAGTTGTTGTTGCTTTTTTCCTTTAACTCTTTGGCATGCTTTTGTAAACAAAAATACAAAAATTTCATAAAAAAGACAAAAAAAAAAAATGTTTATTTCTTTACGACAAAAGTTTTTTTTTTTTTTTGTTGTAAACGTAAAACTAAAATGCAGACAAATGCAACAGCAACAACAAAAACAATAACTACTCTTACCACATTCCAAAGGCCTTTTTATTGCAAGCAAGACTAAACTGCAAAAACTGACGACCAGGCCAACCAATAACAACAACAATTACTAAATGCACTCTATATAACAAAAACAACAACAACAATATTAAACCAAACAGCAACTGAAAAGTATAAAAATCCAGGCAACTAAAAGTTACGAAAACTGCACGTTCGGTGATTGTGTGTTTTTGTTTGCCACACGGTTTTAAGAAAAACTTAAATACACAAACAATCTGCAGCAAAAAAAATAAAAGACACTAAATGCAACAGCATGAGTATTTTGCACGTTTTTTTTATACTCTGTTTCTTCTTTCTTTCAAAATTCTCGCACTATATATAAATTTGTGGCACGCAATTTTTTGGGTTTTAAAGAAAATTAATGTAAAAAAAGAGAAAATAAAACCACAATATAAAAAGTTTGTAAAATTGGTACTTAAATCTGGTACGTTTTGGAAAAACATCTAACCACTGTTTTGTCTTTTATTTAAATGTATTAAACACATATAAAATTGCACAATAAATCTAATATCGACTAAATAATCTTTGTAAAAATGCGATTTTTTTTTTAATTTTATTTAATCCCGAAAATCCAGTGGATGTAATACGAACCGAACTCGTAATTAAAGTCTGTATTTTTTATATTTTTCTGAAGTAATCGAATGTGGCAGTGTTGAGCCATATTCAACAAGAAGTTAAAAACTTTCTCCACCCGTCTTAGAGATTCAGTCAACAGTCTAGCTTGATAAATTAAATATTGCCAAAATTAATCCCCTTTTAAGTGAGTCCGATGTCAATGATATTAAGGATATTAAGTAAAAATAAATTTAGTCATCTTCTGCTTCTTCAAGAAATTCAAAATCGTGCAAAATTTTAAGCAATCCGGGTCTGTGGGAGATGTGAAAACACCAGTGCACGCTCGTACAGTTCGTACAGCAGAAAATATTGCTGCTGTTCGCGTTAGTGTGGCTGAAGAGCCGTCCACCTCAACTTGTCGTCGTGCCCAACAATTGCACCTCTCACGCTCGTCGTTGATGAACATTATGCATAAAGACTTGCATTTAAACGCTTACAAGGTGCAATTGAATCAAGAACTAGATCCTCTTGACCATTCCAATAGTCATTAGTGGTCAGAATGGTGGCAACAGTGGATTTGGGTCTTTGGATTTTCACCTCAGTGGATTCGTCAATAAGCAGAATTGCCGCATTTGGGCAAATGGTAATCCAAAAGTGATTGTCGAAAAACCAATGCACCCACAAAGAGTGACTGTTTGGTGCGCTTTTATGGTCTGGCGGCATCATCGGGCCGTATTTTTTCCAAAATAATGCCGGTCAGGCAGTTAGTGTGAATGCTGTTCGCTATCGTGAGATGATAACGAACTTTTTATGGCCCGAATTAAAAGATATGAATGTGGACAATATGTGGTTTCAACAGGAAGGTGCCACTAGCCACACAGCTAACGAAACAGTGGCGCTTTTGCGCGACAAATTCAATGACAGTGTTGTCCCACGTGGTGGCAATGTCAATTGGCCGCCAAGATTTTGTGACTTGACACCGTTGGACTCCTTTCATTGGGGTTATTTGAAAGAAAAGGTGTTCGTCGATAAACCAGTCTATCAGTGCGGGGGTTGCGGTTGTTGTTTTACTACAACAGGCTGAGATTTCTAGGCTATTATTACTCGGTAAATTACGATAGAATATAATTTGTAATTGTATTTATAACTTATTAAATAAATAAAAAAATAAGTAAATAAAATTTAGAACTGGATTTCAGGTTTTTAAATACAATTTTGTTTCTAGGTACCCTAAAATTAAATTTTCAGAAAAAGTACCTTCTTTCCAAATTTTTCGCACCTACATATAATCTCCTTTCAACTTTTTCCTTTTACTTAGTGTGCCTATAAAAATAAGCCAATTTTTTATTTTTAAATATTTCTTTTTTAAAAGATTTTTTTCCACTATTAATTTCACTCCTTACTAGTGACATTCACGCACCTTGAAACCATATGTAAAATATTACAATTATTTAACTGACATCTTTAAAAAATATGATTGTCATTGTGTTTGACTTTGTACAAAAAAAAAATTTTAAAAAAGCAGAGAAAACAATAAATGAAATATTTTTTTTCCTCATTTCCAGCCTGCTGTGCTTTTTAGTGGTTAAATGGAAAACGATAACAAATCATGTCATTCATTTAGTCGACTTTGTACAATTAACTATTTTAGGTTTGTAACTAAACTGTTAAAGTAAATGACATAAGTTGGTTTGCTTTCAATTTATAACATCTATTAAAAATAAAAGCATAAACATAATTTGTTATTTAGGAACATGCAATAAACGTTCATTTAATCAACTGGTCCAAACAAAGAAAAAAAAAAACAAAATCATCTTAAGAAAAACGTTTATGATTTTTGTTAGAAAAAGAATAATCATTTAAACATTTCTTTAGTTATTGCAACAACATTCCAACATGTTGCTTAAGTTTTTCTTTTTTTTGTATTTTCAGTTTTGTACCATTTTGTAATGGATTTTTCTCTCTTTTTTTTAAAGTTTACTTTTTTATTTTGCTAACATTCTCTAATATTTCTGTATAAAGAATTTATTGTGGCTACTACATCAGCAGCAACAACAACAAACTGCGTGCAGTTTTGCCTGTCTATAAGTTCAGCAACTGCAATAATTTCTGTTACTACTGCAGAAATAGTGTTGCCTTTGCAACATTTTTGAGGTGATACTAATACAGTAACCAAAAGAGGAGAAGGAAATCTTAAGGGGTCACAAGTAAAAATTCAAAAATGTTCAGGAGAGGCAAAACATGGTCATTTAAAATAAAAACCTCGACGTTTTTTTGATGCCTGCATCGCTGTGATATTGATATTTCGCAAAATACACATCGATTGTTTTTTGCAGGGTTGCCGTGGTAAATTTCGAAAGTGTCGTTAAAAGAGTATTTAAGAAAAAAAAAGGTTAAAAAAGTTTACTTTAAAGTAAAATAGGGCCAAGTTTATTAGTATGTATTAATAAAATATATTAGACTTAAATAAAAGTAATTATACATACTTGAATTATAAATCAATGTTAAAACTAAGAAACAATTCACAGATACATTTCAATATTAGTCATATTCGTCCCCTTAATATAACAATAGCGTATGTGCTCATACGCTATTATTTTTTTATTGCATATTTAGAATCTCCATCATTGAGTTTATGTCTGGTCAAAATTTCGTCAAATTCTACTTCCAAAAAGTGGGTCAAAAATCTCGTTGGAAAAAATAGTGTATAATTTCTTGTTCAAAATTTTCCTTTAATAAGTGTGTAAGCTCATATGCGCTATTTACTTGAAATTACCACTCCAAAGTTGTTTAAAGAATAATAGTGTATACGAATTATACTCCATTTTAGCCTGTAGAAAAAAATACAATTTATGAAAACTTTAACTCATAAAATAGCTTATAATAATATACACTATTGTTGAGAAATAGTTTCATTCCGACCATCGAAAGCTGCATGATCTCCAAAATTTGTGCTAGAAGAACGTAATTCCTCGTGGCTCGCAGTCATTTTTTTTTTTGACTTACAAGGTGGAAAGAAGCGAAATTGTTTAGATGAGCCAGATGTAGCAGAGGAAGAGAAAGAAGACGAATGAACTTCTAGTTATTTTTGATTTACGCAATGTATAACTTATGGTGTTTTCTTTTCTGAAAATAATGTTCCATTTATGCTACTATTCGTGCGCGTTTTTGTTCTATTCTAAAAATATATGCAAAAATGTGAGAAGTTGTTGTTTTCCTTTCTAAACATGCTGCAACAATAAATGGCAAATTTGTTCCAATTCTTACCCGCAGTTATAACTGAGTGTGAGATAATACCTTTTTTTGCATCTGCGTTAAGCAAGTATTTTTTTATTAGGCCTTTTCTTGTGTTTTCGTACAATTTGCGTTATATTGTGATTCTTAGTTATATTGTGATGGATATAAAAACTTTTTGTTTTTCGTTTGTTTTACTTTTATTTAATAATGATATTTTTTTTGTCGCAAAATTTTTAACAACAGCTGACATTAATTATTGAAAATCAGTGCTGTTAACGCTTATTGGAATTGTATGAAAATTTAATGTTGAAAATTGCCACAAGCGTGGTGAATATCGCTTTTAGTACAAACTTTACATTCAATATTTAACACGCTAAATACACATTAGTGTTGAGTGTAAAATGTAGCTATTACTTTGTTCCATTGTAATTTAGAAAAATGTATCAGTTTGTAAGGGTTCGTGTAACCTGATAAATATATTACACAACTATAATGCATCATTATTTTTTAGAAAAGAAAACACCATTAGTTTGTCATAATTTTTTGTTTATAATAACCCAAATGGGAAAGTAATGAACATGTGCCACTTAATTAACAAAACTACGAATTAATCACTATTTTATAATGTTACAAATTGATATTTTTTAGATCAAATATTTGAATAAAAATACTGTAAAATTATTGAATGAAACAGCGTATACCATATCAGATACATCATACGAATTCCTTAAACAATAAAATAGCCTATATGGAGGACTTGCACTTTGAATGGTCAATTTAAAGAAAAGAAACGGTATTATGTATTCGTCGAAAAATCCAGTATGAAGAATTTTTATTTACCGCGATATTGAGGTTTTAATAGACATCCGATTTGACAAAAACTTTCAACACGATTTTCTCAAAATTCCAAAAAAATTATAGGATATTGTTATGTTGAGAGGACGATATTATCAAAAAAAGAAGTTGCTTTTAGAAAAACCTTTGATAATGTTTATCACTTTTTAGAAATACTTACTCTATATTTTGTAATTAATTATACCCACACCACAATAGTTTAGAGGGTATTATGCATTTGTGCTCATCTGTGTAACACCTTAAAATATTGGTCACTTTCTGAGTCGAACTAGCGATGTCCGTCCGGCTGGCTGGCTGTATGCCCATGTAACCTTGTGCGCAAAGTACAGGTTTCAATTTTTGAGACATATATATTGATAAAATTTGGGACATGGGTCTAAGCCTGTTAAACATGGGCCAAATCGTAGAACAACGAGGAAAGATGGGGGGAAATTTCTGCCTCTCAGAAACTATCAAACCGATTTTAATGAAGTTTAAATCATAGAAAGAAACATATTTATATGGACACATAAAGTATGCAGTTTTTCAAAAATAGGACCACAAGGGGAGGTAGGGGAGAATATCTGCCTGTCACAAACTTTCAAACCGATTTTAATGAAGTTTATAAGCATAGAAAAAATCCATATTTATATGGACATATGAGCATGATGTGCTTTTTAATACAGTGGTGTAGGGTAAATTCTTACTTGTTTTTCACTTGAAGTCCATTCTTCCAGCTCCGATTCGAACAAATTGAGAGAGGAAAGCATAGACTCACAAGTTTGTATTTTAAGTTTGCTTGTAAATAGTGTCCGTGGACACTAGAGTGGTTCGAAAAAAAATCTTTTTGTCAGTCCCCCCCTAGGATTAAAGATAATAAAAAAACAATTCCAAAAATTATTTTTTGCCACGCCTAGAATTACCGCCCTTTTAATTTTTTGTTCACTGTGTCGCCATTTTTAGTCCGATCATAACATTTTGTATATCGGTGTTCATGGCTCTGTAAGGGCTACATTTCTGTATTTAATAGTTTTTTTATACCACGCAAATTCTAGTCATGTCTTTCAAAAGCTCGGTTTATACCCTCCCAAACGCTAAATATTTTTTAACTCAAATGAAGCTGTGTTATTTTGATACAACTTCTGTATAAAAACACTGTTATTAGACTGAAATGTAGCCCTTACAGAGCCATGAACACCGATATACAAAATGTTATGATCGGACTAAAAGAGCGACACAGTGAACAAAAAACTAAAAGGGCGGTATTTCTAGGCGCGGCAAAAAATAACTTTTGGAATTGTTTTTACATTATCTTTATTCCTAGGGGGGACTGACCACTCTAGTGGACAATATGACACTGGACGTTACGACATGCTACCAATTTTTATATGTATGTTCACAAAAATCATGAGTTTTTTCGTAAGAAATATAGAAACTTGTTGTTATTTCCAAAAAGGTTCAAAAAGTGTCATAAGTTTTATTAAAATGATACAAAGGGATACATTAAAAAAAGTGTCATTGGCAAGAAAAAGGGTCAAAAGTGATACTTTAGCGTCACAACGGCAACGCTGGGTTTTTGTAAAATAATTAGTGTGACCATTTTGGCATTTTTGAAGCTAAATTTACCACTAAAATTTTTGATATAGCTGAAAATTTTTTATTAGTTTTAGCTTTAATTTAATAATTTGTAGGAATAGTTGTATTGTTAAAACCCTATTTATTTTTATTAATTAAAAGAAATTTTACATGAAAATTAATAATTGTTATCTTAAAAAACTGCTTATCGGTTTTGTAAAAATAGCACATTTAGGAAATCCTAGGAATCCCCAAATATTGTAGATTTTAAAAATTCTTTATTTTTCAATTATAACAATATAAAAGTACAAAGATATTTTACATTGTAAAGTAAAATTAAATTTATATAAATGGCTTTAAGAAAAAATTATGTTTTTGATCCCAATATAGAAATTATATAGTATAAATGTTAAGAAATGACGTGTTAATATAACGAAATACCTGACAAAATGTTTGCTCTAAGCTCTTATTTCTCATTTTTTATACTTTATTTCTCCCCATTAAAGTATCAAAAAGCTCAACATTGTTTAATACGTATGTATATGTCAATGAATGGAGAAAAAGGTTTTGCAAAAGTACCAAAAATAGGTACGATTTAGAAAAAACTATCAAATTCGTATTTATATATTTTAGATAAGTTTCGAATGTGTTAAAATTTGTATTTCTGTGTTAATTAATTTTATTTTGTAAGTTCAATAACATAAAAAAATTTGAGAGTACCAATTGAAGAACCAAAAAGGACCAAAAAGTGTCCTCTTATAGTTTATTATTCACTATGGACCCAGCATGCTGAATTTTATACTTCTAGCTTCGGTTTTATAGTGAATATAGCAGAGTTCAGAAAAATACAAACACTGTATAAAAATCTCGCACGTAAATGTAAACAAATACAGTTCAAAGCAACACAACATATTTTAATTTACATAACAATTATGTGTGTCTCTAAGTTTTCTACGGTGCCGAACACAACCACAATTGGTTGTGTTGTGTTTTATTATTTAATTGCGTAGACAGACATGTGCAGTTCTCGTATTGTAAAATCGAAACACACTTTAACCATACAAGTACGATTTTGACTAAGGTCGTTTATGTGTTCGGAAAAAAGGCACATGTACGATAGACATGTTCGATTTTAGGCTTAAATTAGATTAAAAGTGTATTTAAAACAACTTCCAAGCTCTTGCGTTTTGCGTTTTCGATTTCCAGAACACCCCTGATTGCATTTTTAATACATTTTTTTTTTTTGTTGAAATTTTTCTCGCCCCATTTTCATTCGTGAGTTTATTTGACAGCTCAAAGCGGAATTTTTTTCTGTAAATATGCGAGTAATTTCCTTACGTAACAGCTATTACTCATTTCAATTTATGGCTTTTTTGTTTCATTTCTCACGTTTTAATCGAAAATTTTCTCGACGCGGGTCTCACTTAATATAAATGATGTAAGAATTGTTTATAAAGAAACAGAGATTTAACAACAAAGAACGACTTTAAGTTTATTTTTGGCGAAAAATCGCAAAATAAAATACAAACAATTTTTAAATTTAGTTCTGACATCCATTTTTAATTTCAAAATATTATTGAATAATAAAAAATAGGGCAAAATGTACCCTGTGTGTATGTTTTTCTAAACGCTTTTTTGGAGTAAAATTAATGATTTTTCTCATATTAATAAAAGAGTCGCAAAAATATATTCTGGCAACATTGATTTTTAATTATGTCAAATAAACTGAGGACCAAAAGCAGAGAAGGATAATTTCTTAGTTACTTTGATCTGAAAATTTTGTATGGGAAAGCTCAAGGTAAAAAATAGTCGACACTTAATAAGTGCTACAGAGTTTTTTTAGTATATTTGTCGCTTTGACGCTTTAAATAAAAAATGTCAATGTTCATTCGATGCTGATGAGTTAAAGAACAAATCGTATTGTTTCGATGTATCGATATCTCACATCGGTGTTTTTAAAACGTCAATGTATGCGTGTCGTCAACAACTAGTTGGTAAGGAGCTAGTCAAACATTGCGATGGCTGCGGGTTCGATTCCCACCAGAGACTCTGGTCGGTCTTATTTTAAAGTAAGAGTAAAATTCTGTATATTTATCCGAATTACAATATTTTTTGAGAACAATCATTCATTTATTTGTACATGTATGTTTTCGCATGTTTAAGAGTTAATGCATTTTTAACATACAGTGAGTCTCATAATTATTTTGCATATAAGAAAATTTAACTTCTTAGAAAACACTTGATTGGCATCTATTTATTTATTATATTAAACAGGAATTTCTTTTAATTAACGTGTTATAAGAGAAAGACAAAGAATTAAATTATACACACAAAATTTAGAATATCTTAATTATTACAGGTCACAAAAGTATTTTGCTTTTAAAAAATATCACTTATTTTAAACCGTATAACAATGGATATGTCACAGTTAATACTTTGTGGCATTTCCTTTGGTTTTTGAAACTGCAGCTAATCGTCGTGGTATAGATTCCACCAAATGTTGGCACTTTTATTGAGGTACTTTTCCACATTCTTGTGGCAAAACTTGTTTCAACGTAGTTTTCAAAGATATGTGGCGTTGACGAACATTTTCCTCCAAATACGCCCATAATTTTTCTTTTGGGTTCAAGTCCGGGCTTCGAGGAGGCGTTGGCAAATGCTTGTTGTTATAAAGAATCCATAGTTTAGCATCTAAGGCTGTATGTTTTCCTGTTGGAAATAAAAAACTCTTGCTGGAAGTCCCATTTTATCAGCACTCCCGTCAAGGGTTTCTTTAATAATTGACAGATACACATGTCTGTCCACAACTCCATCTATAGATTCTAGATTTCCAACTCCTGAGGCTAACATACAGCCCCAAAACATTAGAGAACCTCCTCCATGTTTTACTGTCGGCTTTATATTTTTTATATTAAGGGACAAAAAAATGTTATGTGGTTATGTGTTGATTAGTGAAGGATAATCGCTTATTTCTATTTATTTCGGAAATTAGCGGTTTTTTTCTTGCTACTCGACCATTAAAGTTGTTTGATCGTAGTACTCTACGAAGTGTTTCGTTTCTAAAATTGTTGCATAGAGTTCATCTCAGCTTATCATTCAGTTTTGGAGCAGATACATGCTGGTTTTCACGAATTTTTCTTAGTATTTCCTTTCATTTCTGGCTGATAAAGATTTTGGACGGTCATGTCGTGCCAAATTTTCAATATTTCAACATTCATTTACGTTTAATTATATTTTCTATTGTTTGACGACACCTTTCAAACATTTGCGATATAAAAGTAACTGTTTTACCTTTGTGGTGCATGATGGTGCAAGATGATTTTCCTCTCGGCAGAACTTAGTTCCTTTCCTTTCGGCATTTTAATTAGATAGATAATAACAAAATACCTTGAAAATGTGTTCTTATTCAAACATATATATGATTGATACGTATAAGCGAAGCAAGCCCATATAAAATGTAAAAATTTGTAACAATATTTGCAAGGATAAGATGATTTTTTTAAAGCATCATTTGAAAGTCAAAACAGTTTTAATGTCAGAAAAAGGCCATTTAATTAAATTTTTTTTTTATTTTATTATATTTATGTTGTAACACATATCATCTATGTAATAAATAGATTTTTTCTCAAAAATTAAACAACTTGTACTTCATTTTGAGGAATGTTTTTAAACTTAATGTAGTAAAAAATATGCAAATTTTTTTTGAGACACACTGTATATTTTCTTTAGAGTTATTTTTCTAAAATAGAGGATTATTTAAATATGTTTATTTTATGTATTATTTTATAATTTCCAAATAAAGATGTTTGAATTTAAACCACCCTCCCCCCATTTTTGTTAGCCAAGTTTGGTCCGAGTTTTTATCACTCGTAGTACTAGACTAGTCTAAAAGTAACCCAAACGTATGGAAAAAACCTGGTCTATTTAACATTACGATGTCCTAGGAAAGGACCATATAACCCACCTTTGGACTACTAAGAAGTAGTTTTAAGACTACTCCATGGTACACACAAGAGGATTTGTTTTGAAGTCGTTTAAAAACGAAAGCATGTCGTCAAAAAACGAAGACATGACGTTTCACTACAAACACTTTTTAACAATGACATGGTCCATGCTTGCATTACATCGGACCAGTCCATGGAGTAGTCCATTTTATCAAAATGGATCAGGTGGTCCAGTTTTATTTGCAGGGTTTTAATATTTAAAAAAATCATTAACAATCCTCTTTTACTTATAAAGAGTTTCAAGATTTTTTCTCAATATAATTCCAAAGGTTTCTTGAGTTATTTCCGATTTCACTAATTTATTTAAATATCAATTTATGTTTAAAATTCGCTTTTCAAGTCAAAAAAAAAAAAAAAAAAAAAAAAATAAAATCAATGAAAACTATATTTAGTATGAACTGGTATTTAAATAGAATTGGTCACAAAAATTAACTTTAAAAAAAAAATTAAATTATGACATGACTTCGGCAACACTTTTTCCCCAACACTCCTTTAAAAAATGCCAATATAATTTTCTCTTTCGTTGCTCTCTTTGTTTTGTTATTGTCCATTTCTCAAAAATACAAGAAAGAAAAAAACCAACAACCAAATTCTCAATTCCTTTTTGTGGTTGTTATTGTTATTGCTGCTGTTGCATTTTTAGCTGTTGTTGTTGTTATTGTTATTACTATTGTTGGTGGTTTTCTTGTTCATGTTTTTCTTTTTTTGTGTGCTAAAAGTTGTCACTGCTGTTATTACATGTTGTTGGCCTACTACTTACAATATTTTTAATGTTGTTGTTGCTATTATTGCATTTGATTGCTGTTGTAGTTATTGTTGTTGTTGTTGCTGCTGTTATTTTTGTAGTTGTTGTCTAAAATATGATTGTCCATCGCCAGCAAAAAACAAAAATTTATACGTACATACATGTACGTATGAAATATAAAAAAAGTCAAACTGCATTGCTTTACCAATACACTAACATACAAATGTAATATGTGTGCCTGCATTTAGGTGTGTTTGTATCAGTATTTGTTGGAAAAAATGCCACCAGTAAAATGTATCTTTTAAGCAGAAAAACTTTAACCAAAGTCTGCTTCAATAAAAAAAGTGGAAAATATTTTTCGTTTAAGCTCTAGAAAAAAATACAATTTAATATTTAAGAAAGTTCAAATGTTGAGTACCTCAAATATTTTTGTTGTTGTTTTTTTTTTGTCTAAAAATCGCAATAAAAATAAATATTAAATAAGCAGAAAATTATTTTTAAATTAATTTTAATAAAGTGAAAATTTTGGTAAAATTGTGAAGGTTTGTTTTTCCAGTTTAAGCCATATTACTAACAATATTTAATGAAGTTGTGTTGGAAATATAGCATAAGATGAAAGGTATTTAAATTAATGTTTAAAATACAACAAGTAGGAAAGTATAATCGGTAAAGCCCGACGTAAACCACAGTATTTAAAGGAAATTTTTTAAGAGTGCGCCCTATTTTGGACAGTCATGTATCCACCAAAACAAAAAGTTAGTATTCATTTAAAAATAATTGCGCACAAAAACTCTATTGCGGGAAGAAGCTTGAAGGAGGGCTATGTGAAATTATAGACGAATTCTCATTATAGGCTTAATGGACGGAGATCGTTTGACCGTTATATAAAGTGTTTATGAGTCGATCGTTATACACAAGGGTGTATCTGGAATCAATATTTCCCTTTGTGACACACATAAGCACACATGCATAATTTCACCTATTGTGGTGTCGGTGTAAAAATTGGAGAAATGTTCCACACACCGAAAAAAATATCAATGTTAAATTAACATAGCACAATGTAAAAAATGGTAGATTTCTGCAAAAGTATGGACTTTTTTAAAATTATCGTTGTTTCGTATTAATTAAAAATGAAAAAATGTCAAAAATTTAATTCATAAAATCCTGTTTTACTTGGTTCGTATAGAAACAACAATAAAAAGGAATACATACCTTCTTTATCTTCATCTTTAAAATTATTTATAAAAAAAAGAAAAATTCCCGTAAAGAAGGAAATTTCTTTAGTTCACCTCAGCCCATTGCCGCTGGAGTCCCACAAGGCAGCATCGTGGGCCCCCTATTATACTTAATTTATACTTCGGACATGCCAACAAGCAACTATACACAAACTTCAACATTTGCAGACGATACAGCTTTTCTAAGCGTCCACGAAAATCGTTATGAAGCATCGCGTTACTTACAGCATCATATATTTCAACTAGAAATATGGTTACGACAATGGAGGATAATGGTCAATGAGCAAAAATGCGTACATATAACATTCACTTTGCGCCGGGAATCTTGCCCCCCTATTACAATCGATAATCAAATAATTCCTCAACATTCGCATATAAAATATCTCGGTATATATCTGGATCGGCGATTAACGTGGAAATGCCATATAGAGGCAAAATTAACTCAAATGAAACTAAAAGCCATTCAAATTCATTGGCTTATTGGAAGAAATTCTGTCCTTAGTCTCGATTGCAAGCTTCTACTTTACAACTCTATCTTAAAGCCTATCTGGTGCTACGGTATTCAACTATGGGGCACTGCCTCGGCCTCTAATATCGACAAAATTTAAAGGCGCCAAAATAAATTTCTTCGAATAATCACAGTGGCTCCCTGGTATGTTAAAAACTCAAACATTCATAAGGATCTCAATGTGCCATTAGTTAAAACTATGATTACAAAATATGCAATAAAATATTTAAAAAGGCTTGAACAACACCCAAATCCACTAGCTCGAAATATTTTAAATCATGGCGGCCACACTCGTTTAAGAAGAAGAGACACTGCAGCACTTACCCATTTAGATGAGCGATAAACACCTATAAAAGTGAACAGAACCCGTGATGAAGAAAATTTTGTCTGGCACTGGCAGGACATAAAGCAACGTATTAGGTTAAGATTTGATTAATTATTGTTAGTTCATATTTAATATATGAAGATTCAATAAAAAAATAATGAAAAAAAAAAAAAAAAATTATGACAATAAAAATGTCATTATAGTCATTATAGTTAAAAAACATAGTTTTTTAATACAAAAACTACACTGCCCCGGTAGACTAGCTGGTAGCGAGCTAGTCTATCAGCACCGAGGTTGCGAAAAAAATAAAAAAAAAATAATTAAAAAAAACAGAAAAAAAATAAAAAAATTTTTACTTTATTGACTTTGTGTAAGTAACTATATATTTTTATAAAAATTTTAAGTATAAAAAAAACATATTATTTTTAGATTATAATAGGCTAAATTATAAAGGATTACTTTTGGGACATCTCGAACAAAAATAAGGACTTTTTCTCGTAGAAAAGTAAGTAGTCGGCTCGTCAAATTCTCATTATTTTTCTGCTTATTTTGTAAGCAAAGTTTTTGCTGGGTATATTTTTATAAAACAAAAGACTTAAGCAGCAAACTGGGCATTTTCCGAAAAAAAATTAATCAAGGACATCGCAAATTTTATGTTAAAACCAGCGTTTAAAAAACTGCAGTCAAAGTAGAAAAATTGCCATCTTCCACTTCTTAATTTGTCACTAGCCAAAAATAAACTATTGATTTTACTTCTGATTCATTAAGTATAAACAGTCGCTGTCAAACCAACTCAAAAAGTGATAAATTGTACACAAATTTTCGTTTTTTGTTCGACAGTTTTTGGTTTCGGCTGCAGTTTTTTAAACCCTGGTTAAAACAAAAACGAAGAGAAAAATCTTAGTTGCCTTCTTTAGGCCTGGAACAGAATAAAGTAGTTGTAATTGTAGTTGACAAATGCTTTGTAGCGCAATAAAGTTCAAAATTTCAAATTTTGCGCTTCAACTTGAACTACAACGACAACTACAACTACGTATTCTGTTGACGCTACATTGAAACTGCCGTTTTTAACTTTAGGCAGCTTGCAGCGCTATTCGTTACGTTGTACAACATCGACTATTCTGTTCCCTATTTAAATTATAATCAATGGCAGCCAGTGTTGCCACTAGCAAAACAAAAAATTACTCAAAAATTACACAAAAAAAATTTTTTTTTTAAATTTTACGAGTATTCGACTGCGGCAAAAGTTTTTCTATCATGAAAGTTCTTCTATCAGCTTATACAGTTGTCTTATACTGTTGTCTAATCTTTGAATAAGTGTCACCTGAGTGAAGATACTCTGCGTTTGCGATAATTCGTTAGACCCATGTAATGACTCCTACTTTAGTATAGACGACACCAGAAAAAGAAGTTATTTTCTAAGCCGATCAAATGATATTAAACATTATGATTTTTATGGTCAAGTTAACTTCATCATTTAAAGTTATTGTTTTAATCCAAAAAAGAAGATTATTTTTATCGCAGACAAATCGTGCATGATTTATTGAATTTTCAATTAGAAAGCCTCATTCATCGGGATTTTTTTTTTTTTGGAATAATTATATTGTTATTCGTTGTAGTTGTTAATTAGCTAAGTCCGAATTTACACTAGGGACATTTCTTGCCGGAAATTTTTTGAATTCTCTTTTAATCTTACCTGAAGCGTTTACATATGAAACATTAGAAGTCAGACAGACATCAATACTTGTATGAAAACTACGAAAAGTAAAAAAGAGAAATGAAAAAATGTCCAGTACAGATAGTCATGTACTACATACTCTACCTTTTCGACCCCTCGCCCTCAAACTTCGTCTGTCCGGCAAGAAATGTCCCTAGTGTAAATTGGGACTTAGTCTGGGTTCACATTATGAAAAATTTTCTTTCAGGAAACCTGTGTTTATTGGTGTGGGGGCAAGAGAACATGCTATTTTTCTCTTTCCTCTCACCTAAAAACTCCAACTTTCTTTAGAAAAATTTTCATAGTGTGCACTTTGACTGGCAACATTTGGTTAAGTATGACTATAAAATAATAAAGATTTCAGAAAGTTAAACAGATGTTATGTCTCCATCGGTTAGAAATAGATTGGTCTTACCTTTTAACGGCAAGGTTAAGTTACTGTTACTCCCGGCTAAGGGCTCAGTTAGTCTTTACTTTCTGTTCTGTCACGAATCAGCTGATTTGTTTTTGTTATTAACAAACCTGTGAAATTGATTAGTTTTTCTGTTCGTTTGCGGTTCAGTTTGTAAAAATCAAAAACTTGTAAAGTTATTGTTAGTGACAGCAAAATAAATAATATAAAATACATATTTAAGTTGAAACAAACTATTTTTTGATTTTAAGAATTCATAAAATTTAATTTCTTCAAATTTATTGAAATAAAACATTTGACGGTGCAAAACTAATAAATTTGTAACAAATGGCTGATTAGTTGCTGCAGAAAAAGTAACAATTTCGTCACAGAACGGCACGGAACAGAACAGAAACAGAAAGTGAAGACTAATTCTGTCTTAAATTAGCCTTAATACTTAGTATAAGAATACATCCTTAATATAAGACAATATACTGAGTATAAGAATCAGAGATGATATATGAGAAAACCAATATTGTACCAACGAACTTTTAAAATCGTACTTTTTCGGCCCCAGTAGTACTAAACCTTTTTTTATACATTTTTTTTCGTTTTATTTTTAAAAACAAAAATTTAATACAACAAAAAAAAGGGACTTAAAATTCATTTCGCACTTGTTCAACAATACTGTATTAACTCAAAATTTCAAAATTTTCAGTAGAAGCTAGTGCTGGGATACTATCGATATTTATCGATGGTTCAGATTTCACTATCGCTATATCGATATTACTATCGACTGAACGTTTGTACTTGTGCAGGAAAACTTTAATTAGTTTTTTATAAGGCTACAGTTCGTTGTTTTTATCACTTTATTGAATGTATGAGACGTATGTATATACGCACGTTATTTTAGATGGCAGTTTTTTAAAAATTGATAAGTACCTTTCTGAAGGAACCGAAGTAACAGGGACAATAAGATATTCCATTGCAACTTTTCAGAATTTTCTAAATTCTAAACCCAAAAATGTAATCAAACTAGCGGACTTATTCTCTAATGGTCGTTCATTGTTTTGTCTTATACTTGCCATTGCCTTTTTTAACAACATTACAAAATTTCGACTTAAAGGCCTTAAATTAGCAGTAAAAAGCATTGCTAAGCAATCCATACCACTTGCCATTCTTGTTGTTGGTATTCATTGCTGTAATTCAGCGCGAATTAATAATAGCAAGTAAAAATTTGCGGCTAATAACTGTGTGTGTATAGCTGATGTTAGATGTCTTCATAGCTGTATTTTAAACAATAAAAATATCGATATTTATATTTTTCCTATCGATATTTTCGATATTTTAAGACTATAGATATTATCGATATTCCATCGATAGTTTCCCAGCACTAGTAGAAGCTAAACAATTTTTGATTTCATATGAAAGGCATATGAAAAAGTATTTTAAAACCAACCGTTTCTTTACAAAAAATTAGACAAAACAGCACGATAGTTTAAGAGCGGGTAGATATGACTATTACATGTCGATTTCTTTCAAAAAGTGAACAAATAAAAATTTTGAGTTAATACAGTATTGTTGAACAGGTGCGATTTGTACATTAATTATACATAATAAAATTTTTTAATGTCAAAAGCACATCGCGATTCTTGTTCTATAAGTCATTCCAAGAAACTTTGCCAAAATCATAGGTCAAAAATAATTTCAACCCGCGGATTGTTCAAAATAGTTAGTATTCCAATATATTCAAGAATACAGGCCAACAAATTGTATTTGATCTAGCCAGACCTGTATCATGCGGTTTTTAGGGTCGAGAAATCCATTAGTTTTGATTATTGCCACAAAGCGTTTTCATACACTTTATAGAATTTATCGCCTTTTTTGTGGAAAACTGACGAATACTTCTCAAAATGCAATCTCGAAATTTAAACGACAATTAAATTTCTAAGCGTTCGAAAAATATGTGCACACTAACATCTTCGGATTGCATTTCCAAATTTATTGTGTTTACAATTTTCAATATGTACTGCAGAAACAGGAAAGGGGTAGAAAGTCCGAATATAATAAAATTTAATTTAGCGCTTGTAAAATCTCCTATAAAATAATTCGGAGTAAAATAATAATGAAGTGGGCTCCCACTGTTTCTGTTGATTACACAGCCCGACAAAATTAAAAAGATATTTGCATTTCAGTCACATCATCTTTTTTAAAAACACAAATAAGCTATATCATGAAAACTGATAGAGACAAACTGATTACAGATTTGAATTCAGCGCACCAAAATTAACTAGAATCAGTTGATAAATTCAAAGAAGCAAATTGAGTGTTGGCCTGTGTTATTTCTTGACGTGACAACCATATTGTTGACGAATATTTGAAAATATTATGAGTTTGTTCCAAAATAATCTTGAATTGAGAGGAATTCCTCTCTTTTTTAGTTTGTAGAACTTTTGCAGAAGTGGGGTTTCCTATATAATTTAAAAACTTGTCAATATCATCAGAAAATGTTATCTTATAAGCTGCCGCTGATACTAAATTAAGAATGCGGCATAAGCAATCGTTCAATGAACAAGTGCAAAAATCTATTCACAGTAGCGGAGTTCAGTGTTTGGTGCAAATGGTCTTGCAAAAAAGCAAAAGCAAAATATAATAGCTGTTTTGTTAAATCCAACAACAAAAAATACAGTTTCACTTAGATTTCATAAAGAAGCTACGACATTTTGCATTTTCGCAAGACCATTTGCACCAAACACTAAAATCCGCTTATATTTATTGGACAGTAAATACGAATTGCCATTTTATGTCAATTATAAATATGTAGGTTTGAAAAATGTGGAAATAGTACCAAATGAGTCACGGAGGTACCAGCGTACTTTTGAGTTTTGAATTGTACCAAAAAAAGTACAATTGTACCAACTTTATCAACCCTGATAATAATATAAGACTTTAACCTGTATTCATAATATCGAGCCATAACCGCAAAAAAGCTGATTCGACAACAACAAGGTTTGTATGAAGGTTGTCGCTTGAGATAAAATTGTTTTTGCTATAAAATCGTAATGGTACCTTATGTAACCGTGATATTTTAGGAGATGAAGCAAGTGTTGCCAGCAAAGTCATCTATTGAGAAAAAAAAAAAAATTTAAAATTATGTCGCTTAAACTTTTTTGCGGTTAGGGCTGGATATATTCTTATACTCAGACTAGACCAGTGATGTTATGCACTTTTTTGAAAAGTCCTTACGCAGCCTGAAAAAAACCTTATTTTTCCTACGAGTAAAAACAAAATTTGTCTCTACAGAAATCCCTTCAACTTTAAAATAATAACATAAAAATACAAGTGAAACCATTTGTGTTAACTTATAAAAACTTTATTTAAAGTTGTTCCCAGCTACCATATGGGTGATAATTTTTTGTTGTAAATATCACCTAAATGAGTCTTCTTAGATCCCTTTTGTTGATTAAAAAGAGATTTATTACTTGATCGATTGAAAAAGGGTTCATATCGATGGTTTTCTTCCGCCATCTCGTAACTCAAAAACAACTACTTTTCAGAAGAGACAAAATGCTTTTTTTTTTACCAAATATTTGAAACTTTTTGCTATTTATTCTTTTATAATCCAAGAATAAGGAAAAATTCTGATATCCCGCCAAACAAAAAATTGCAAAATTGTAAGGCGGTATTTACTGATTACTTTTCCGGCTAAAACAAAAAATCGGAAAAAATTGAGTTACGTGGTTGCGGAAGAAAACCATCGATATATGAATAATTGCCGAACAAATAAAAAGATTAGCGAAAAATTAAGCCTAAAAATTAATGTCGATTAATGAAAATAAATAAATGAATTATTCTTTTCTTTGCGAGAACCCCATAACTTAATTTTGGTTCAAATTAAAATTTGATCAAATAATCAAAAGCAATAATGGTGGGTTTTTTTTTCGGAGAAAAGTTAAGAACATGAGGATTAAAAAATGATTTATCGCAGAGATCTACAAATTTGCATCAGCATGAAGTTTGATAAAACGTACCACAATCAATTAAAAACTCGATTTTGAATTTTTGTGTGGGGACGAGTTACCGTATTAACAATTTTATTAATCTATATATATAAAAATATGTCCGTATATGTACGTCGCCGAACTACTCATAAACGCGTCGTGCGATTTCAACCAAACTTATACACTACGTAGGCAGTGGCCCATATATGGTTTATATGAAGGTTGGTTGAAATCCGATAACGCACGTGTGTGCGGTGCGTATGTGAAGTGAGTGTGTTTTTGCCGCAGGAAAACCAACTTTATTAAAAACAAGTGTGTTTCTTTTCTTATTTTGTTTTGCTGTGCGAAGCAGGCAACGAGCCCGCTAGTATGCTATCAAAAATCGAAGAAGGTTGCCCGAATGTATACAGTTTTCCAACATAACTCAAAATCTCCTACATTTTGATGATTTCAAAAAAGCTGTCCTTTTTTCCCTACTACCACTTTTTTAGAAGAAAATACCTTCGAATGGGGATTTTCCCTACGTATAATATCACTGGACTAGACCAACACACTTACTGAGTCTGATAGTTAAGCTAGAGTCTTATACTCACACTACATATAAGCCCATATTCTTATATTCAGACTTAAGTCTTAAATTTAAATTATTTTTTATTCCTACACTAAACCCATATCTAAAGATTATTGTTAGATGTTTATGTTCAGCCTGAAGGATTAGATTCTGATCACAGTCCTATATCACATTTTGTTTTATACTCAGATCCTAGTCTTCATCGAGAACTCTAGTCTTAATTTGCGACCCTAGAAAGTACTGTAGTCGCAAACTATGTCTTTCATACTCTTACTCTATTATCTTGTACTCAGAATATAGCCAAGAATTATACAAAATCTATAGATTTATTCAAAGTCTATCTAGATACACTGTAATCTTAAAAGAAAATTTTAGTCCAACTATAAAACATTAGTTTTTAACGGGCATATTTTTAACCTGTAGAATTAATTAGCTTAATTAATTTTGTTACCAAAACGATAAGTTTTAAATTAATATTATAAAAGGTTTAATTAAATGACCAAAAAAGATAAAATTATTGAACACAAAGTATTTATTTTTACATGTTTTATATGTTGCCCTCAATGCAACTGCTACCGTTTGGAAATTCGAAAAAAAAAATAAAAACACACATCAATAAAAACAAGCCGCAACGTAAAAACTCTATTGATAACTCCAACCTAAGCACACAAAATTCAAAGATTTTTAATTAATAAAACACACATTTCGTAATAATTTAAGAAAAACCACTGAAAATATTTTTAAGGTGTTACAAAAAAGTGACAGAATTTACACTACATAAATAACAAATATTTAGTGGTTTTTTTTTACGAGGCGGTATAAAGTGGAAGGTATTTTAATTTAGTTTTAGTGTTTGTAGAAATAACAAAATTACTTTAAAACATTTAGTTCATATCTTTTTTTTTAAGAAGTTTAATTTTGGATTATGATTTTCAGACTTTAGTCTGTAAAAGAGAATTCGCTAATTATAAGATCTTTATAAAAAAAAACTTTGTGCTATGTAAAAGACTTAAGTTTAAGCACAAGACTATATATTGATATGACTATAATGTTTTTAAAGGGCCATAGTCTGAGTATAAGAACATAATCTTAGTTTAAAACTATAGTTTGTGTAAACATACGAGAATACATATGTATGTATAAGTAGTCTGAGTTCAAGATTATAGACTAATTACACTATGCTAGTTGCAAAATTAGACAAGCCGGCCACATGGCGATTTAGCATAATTCGGGTACGCTGAATCCAATGGTTCCCACATTTTTTTTTTGTACAACATATATTCGCTGCAGCAGCCAAATTTAAGAATTTCAACCAAATATATATGGCGGTTTAATACCTATAAGTGGCGATTCACAACCTTGGTAGGTCTTTAGCCGAGTTAAGAATTGATCGCCATGCTCTTCGATCTTCTGCGCTTTTTCACCAATTTCGGATATTTAGATCAGAAAGTTGTTGTTGAACCTGATCTTTCCAGCGGAGCTTCTGCCGTCCCCTCTTGCGCATACCTTCGGGATCGTATTCAAAAATCTTCTTAGCCGGAGCATCTGCTTCCATTCGCACAACATGTCCTAGCCAGCGCAGTCTTTGTATCTTTATGCGCTTCACTATATCAATGTCGGCATACAGCTCATGGTTCATACGATGCCGATAATCTCCGCTAACACAAACCGGGTCATATATTTTACGAAGAATTTTTCTCTCGAAAACACCAAGTACAGCTTCATCTGTCTGCGCAAGTACCCATGCCTCTGCGCTATACAAAAGCACTGGTAGTATAAGTGTCTTGTAGAGTGTTATTTTTGTGTTTCGGGAGAGGGCTTTAGATTTTATTTGCCCGCTCAGCCCAAAGTATCATCTATTTGCTGGTATAATTCTTCTTCGAATTTCCAGACTGGTGTTGTTGGTTCTATTTATGGTGGATCCGAGGTACAAAAACTCTTCCACAACTCCGAAGTTTAAGTTACCAACATTCACAGTTCCATCCAATCTTATAGATTTTCTGTTCGTTGAAACCACTAACTTAGTTTTTGCTTCATTAACTGCCAGACTCAATTTTTGCGAGTCCTTCTCAATACTTGCAAAGGCAGCAGTTACGTCTAGCAATGTTCTTTCCACGATATCAAATATCATCTGCATATGCGAGGAGCATGTGGCTTTTGGTGTAGATCGTGTCATTTCTATTAACTGCAGCGTCGCGCATCACCTTTTCCAATACGATGATAAAGAGGTCGCACGATAAACAGTCACCTTGTCTGAATCCCCGTGTGGTGGTAAACGGTTCGGAAAGATCATTTCCAATTTTTACTGATGATTTCGTATCAGTTAGAGTCATCTGGCATAGCCTTATCAACTTTGCCAGGATGCCAAATTCAGACATGGCCTGATATACCTTTGCTCGATTCGGGCTGTCAAAAGCGGCCTTGTAATCGACAAACAGATGGTAGGTGTCGATTTGCTTTTCGTGGGTTTTTTTTCCAGGATTTGGCGTAATGTAAATATCTGGTCTGAGGTGGATTTACCAGGTCTAAAACCGCATTGGTAAGGGCCAATTATTTCGTTGACTTTTGGTTTTAGTCGTTCACACAATATTATTGCCAGGATCTTATAAGCGATGGGAAGAAGACTTATCCCCCTATAATTGGCGCAAGCAGATTTATCTCCCTTTTTATGAACGGGACACAGCACACTAAGACTCCAATCATCGGGCATGCATTCCTTTAGCCAAATAGTACCAATAAGTTGATGCATGCACCCAATCAACTCATCGCCTCCGGCCTTAAATAGCTCTGCAGGCAAACCATCGGCGCCCGCAGCCTTGTGGTTCTTCAGGCGGTGTATAGCTAGTTTCAACTCACTTTGGTTGGGCGGCGTACATTCGACACCGTCATCGCAGATTGGATCGGGCGTATCTTCGCTGCCGCTTTCCTCAGATACCAACAACTGGGAGAAATGTTCTCTCCATATTTTCAGCGGTTTAATAAAATTCTTAAATTTGGCTGCTGCAGCGCGTAGGATGCCCCTAGATGGGTCAAATGTATGACCAACCCCACACTATTTTTCATCTTCATTATTTATTTCTAACATACCTATCCGGTATCTCCATTCCATAAGGGGACTCCCATACAAAATGTTTAATGCAGAAATACATATATTGAAGAAAAAGTCCCATAAATGCCCAGGAGTTGCCCCTAGTGGGATAAAATATATGACCGACCTCAATTCGTTTTTTGCCCTTAACATTTTCTGGATACATACTTGCCCCTTATCACTACTTCTTAAGGGGGCTCCTATATATGAAATTCTTTAATAAATTACAATATTTCGACTTTTGTGAATTAAATCAAAAGTTGCAAACAGATTTTAATCATTAATGGATTATTTTGTTAAAACTTTCGTTTTTTATATGTCTGCAAAGCCTAGCTGCATTTTCCAATTTTGTATGAATTTAAAAAAAGCAAAAATTTCGACATTTTGATAAAAAAATAATATTTTTCCAACATATAAAATTATATTTCTAAAACGACTGCTCATATTAAAAAAAAGTTTTACTAAGTTTTATTGCGGAATTTTAGTTTTTTTTTTGTTTTTTTTTTAATAAACTAAACCGTTTTTGAGTTACGCGAATATATGTTGTGCAACCTCAATCCATTTTCAAAATAACGGTATATCTCGAAAACAAGAGCTTATCTAAAAAAACGGCGGGCACCACCATTAGATTCAGCGTACCCGAATTATGATAAAAAAGTGTCAATTTCGAGAACAGATATACTCGGTTTAGAAGAGTATATCAACAAAATCTAAGGTCACTTGCATGCATACAGGTATACAAACGAGTAGTCTGATAATAAGATGAAAGACTACACAGAAAAAATTAAAAACCAACTTCAATTCACGTATTTGTTAGAAATTTGTACTAATAATTAAATTCCGTACTGAGTTTCCGTCTGCAAACAAACTATAGTCTTAGGCCCGTTTTCACAACTTGACGACATCTAAAGGTAGGATTTTAATCGTTCGTAATAAACGTGTTCCATTATTACAGCTTTACTTTAACCTAAAATAAGCGATATAAGACTTAAAGGAAATTCATCCTAACTTGTAGTTTAAAGAACACTTTTTATACGACCAATAAAATCCTACCGTTAGCTATCGGTAATTTGTGAAAACGGGGGCTAGTGTAATATTATAGACTGTTGTATCTGACCTTATTTCTATCAAACTTTAAGACAATAAGGCCCGTTTTCACAACTTACCGATAGCTAAAAGTGAACTTTAACCGGCCTTATAAAAAGTGTTCCATTATTAAAACTTTACTTTAACCTAAAGTAAGCGAGAAAGTAAATTGAGGTTCATCTTACGAACATTTTCATTTTATTTAAAACAGACGGTTAATTACTGCAAGATTATAAGACTATAAAGCTATAAGAATATAAGACAATAATAACATAAGACTTAAATATTGTAAGACTATAACTGAACAACCTAAACAAAAGCGGCAAGCGTTTTTTTAAAAATTGAAATTTTATTTAAATACAATTTTAATAAAACAAACCTACATAGCGATCTGTCAAATAAGATTTGTCAGCCGGGTGGTTTCAAATTCCCATTCTAATGGTTTGTTTCGTATAAATTGTATGCAAATGAGAAGTTTTGACATACAAAAAACGCTTCCGCTCTTATTTAGGTAGCTCAGTAAAGCTGGGATCAGACGATTGCCGCAATGCACCAATTTTCACACTTTTCAATACACCAATCGTGTGACTGCACAACCAATTGGCTCATGTACCAATCGAGGACAATATTGTGCTTACTTTTACCAATCAAATGCAACCCTGGTGCGGCAATCGTGTGACTGTTTGCTATGCAACCGCGCGTCAATAAAAATAACAAAAATGCACCAATATTTATTGCCTTCTTGTGCGGCAATCAAACAACACAATACGCGCCAATATTTGCATTTTTTTAATAACTTTTACGTTTTTGTGTTTCCTTTAGCAAGCAATGAAGATAAATATGTATTTATTTATTATGCATTTAAATTTTTGTTATTAACTGTTAAGTGCGTATATTTTTATGTCGTTGATATTTCTTAAAGAAAATATTTGTTACCTTGAAAACGAGAATAAACAATTTGTTAAAGTAGCCGAGACTTCTCTATACTAAACGATATCGGTAGTTAAATTAATACAGTTACAGAATTTAGTTTCTGATATTTAAATAATATTATTTAAATTTTATTATTTCATAAAAATTTTCTATGCAAACGTTAACATTCGAAATTGTTGAACTAATTTTTGGAATTTCAAAAATTTTTCTTAAAATTTTTCAAATAAAACTATTCAACAAAAAATTGTAGAGTATCTATGAACAAATTTTTCGTTTTTAATGAACATACCAACTAGAACTTCCAAACAAATAAAAAAGCTACCACATCAGCTGTTTTCGCAGTTGTCAAGTAATAAAAACTGTGTGACTGTGCTGCGGCAATTATTGTACCCATTTCACTTTGTACCAACTAGCGGCAATTATATTTGTATAAAACAGGGCAATCGTGTGATTTCAGAATATTTGATTGGCGCAATTTCTTTATTGTGCGTCAATAAAGCACAATCAAAATTGTGTCATATTGGTGCATTTGAGGCAATCGTGTGATCCCAGCTTAAGACTTTATATAAAATTGTAACGTTACTGACTCACTGATTCATCATTGCACAGCCTAAACGCCTGAAGCTAAAAACTTGAAATTCGGACCGGATGTTGGTCTCTCCCCAAATCGGACTACTAAAACAGGATTTTTGGAAATTCGAATGTTTAAGAGATAAATTCGGTAACCTTTTAATTTCAAAACTTAAAGAGATACAAAAGAACTGTAATACTTATCGTTGTTCTTTTGAAAAATAAGTGGACAGATGTTTGGTACTTTTTTGAAATTCGGCTCTTTTAGGGTGAAAACGGGTTAAACCATATCTATCTTTTGAACCAATAAACCTTGAAATAAAGTTTATTCCACATTCCAAGCTTATCAAAAAAAAAAAAAAAAATACGAATACAAGTTTGGTACTTTTTCGAAATTCGAACGTTTAAGGGCTGAAAATAGTAACAATTTTTGGTACTTTTTTACAAAGCTATTTGCTTCATTCATTGACATATTCGAGCTAAATTATGAAAACCCACTAAAATGCAATTTTTAATACTTTAATGGGGGAAAAAATAGTACCAAAATGGGAAATAAGGGAAACTGAATATCTTTCTTCAGCTTTTTGGTTCTACAACTGGTATTTTTTATTATCGTAAGTATTGGACATTAACTTTGGCATAAATAAATATGTTTATGAAAGAAAAGGGCCGATAACAAAGTAGCGGGTTAAATGCTTAAATTTAAATAAGTTAAAACCTGGAAAAATAAACTTTGGCATACAAATATGTCCACGAAGAAAAAGGAGACGCTAACGAAGTAAATGCTAGTAGGACTGTAAAACTATAAGACTGTTAGACTATAAGACCATAAGACTAGAATACTATAAACTCAATTTCCGGCTAACTACGGAAATATGGATCACACAGGTTTTAACTTTATGCTTAAATGCCCAAGGAAACCGATTTTAATAAAAAAAAAAAAAAAAATATATGAGGCGTAAAATGGTAAAAAAATCAACTGCGTACCAATTTTGTCGAATTTTTTTTTTTTTTAAGTAATTTAGAAAATAGTGGTTTTATCTTAAAATATACACTGGGCACTTCCCCGTTAGTACTTTCAACGAAAGTACTAATACAAAGCATACTTATATAGAAAACATAAACTAGGATTTTTAATATATTTTTATTTCATTTCAATTAAAAAAGTATAAAAAATTTAAAACAAAATGAATAATGAAAATAATCGTTTTTTTTTTGCTTTGAGCCAACACTCATGGGATGCCCCCTATTAATGCAATGCATTGTGTGGGAAGGAAAGACGGAGAACTAGTGTATGTGGACGTTAAGTTTGAATTTTTCCAAATTGTAGCCGACTGGGAAGGCTCGTGCCGGTAGATTATTCCACATACGTCCAGTTCGACTGAAAAACGAATATTCTGTGTAATGCGTTGTGCGACACACTGGAGAGTCGACAACATACGAATGTGATCTGCTAGAAAGGCAAGTACTACGCCAGGCAACCGCGTCTCAGGGAAAAGTTAGCCCATCTCAGCTGAACTATAGTAATATCGACAAAAAAATTATGCACAACCCACAATCCGACGGTGCTAAAAAGAGTCAATAGAGCTGGATACTTTACTGTCATTGTTGAGCTTGAACGCACTCCTTTACACCCGATCCAGAAGCTTCAAGATAGACCTTGAAGTAATTGTTTTCCTCTTTTGGTCGGTTATAGGCGGTATAAATAGTGAGGAGATCAGACGGAGTTTTTTTTTTTTTTTTAATAATAATTTTTTTTTATTTTTAATTCCCTATGCTAATCCCAGCGAAGCTCTACGCTTGTCTGCAAGAAAGAAACCAGAGTCTCTGGCGGGAATCGAACTCGCAACCCCGGGGCTGATAGACTAGCTCGCTACTAGCTAGCCTACAGGGGCACTCAGAAGTAATTCTTGCACCGTTTGATGAAACCAAGACACTTGAATTCATTTTTCTACACTTGAAAAGCATGTTGGTTCCAACGAATAGTATTGAAATTAAATTCCTAGAAGATCAAGAGTGTATCATTCTTCAATACAACCCATGGATACTGAAGACGCTGACTCCTTAAGCCGTCTGTTGGTCAACATTTAATATTAGGTCTTTCGAGAATTAAAATCGACCCTACTCGGATATCGGCGTAAGGTCGTGATTGAGTGTGTTGTTCCTGTTCCACCTCATAGCTTCAACCTTAGTAAGGCTTGGTCCAGGGTCTAATAAAAAACTGGTGCGGTCATCTGCTAAACAGTAGGTAGGATTGGAAGGAAGACCCAGAAGGTCGTTATGAAAAAGTGAAGGAGAAAGAACAGAGCAAACTCATCTCATGAGAATCCATCTATAACAAGTATGAGCTGCTTTAAAGCTTACCATATGAATAAAACTAACTAAATAATAATGCGTAGCATAAGTAAACAAAAAATAAATTTTTAATTTGCTGGTGAGTGCCTATTGTATCTTTGAAGATACAACCATTGGACAAAGCTTTAATGCCGGTCCACGAACCCAATTTTTTAGGTTATTGCTAATAGCGTCTGGATATATATTTGAACCACCTTCTATATTTTCTGGACCTCAATTTCTGCTCAGATCTGCGATTTAACGCTGTAAATAACCCTTTGGATTTAATTTTTCAAAAATTTAATTTAATCAGTATTGTGGTTATCCTGTTGAATTTCTAATCAAAATTTTTAATATTTAATTTTTCATTAAATTATTTTTATAAAGAAAGGAATTTTACAACATGAATTTAATTAAAATTGTTATTGATCATCTTTCATTCTTGACCGTGGCCGGGGCTCGAACCCTGGCCGGCAGTTTACCATGACATGTTTCGATCGCAACCACTCGATCTCTTCAGATCGATTTGCCGTTTTACACCCGCAGCCATCGACGACTGCTGACGTCAATAGTCAAAAATTAATCCTTAAACCAAATTGTATTTTAACCTTCGGTAGATCGAAATTTACCTTTTCCGAATGATTATCCATTTTAATTGATTTTATATGCTTCTCCCTTACTTCTATTTTCCCGTGCTTTTTGTCAAGAATTCTTCTTGAAGTCCAAAGTACATTTTATTTCCTTGTTTCCCATTTTCGTCCTTCTTTCTCATGTTGACCTTTTTCAGCACAACTTGAAGGACAAATGTACACATAAAAATAATTTAATGAAAAATTAAATTTGATGAACTTAAGCCTACTTAAGAATATTAAAAATTTGGATAAGAAAATATAATTTTTAAAGTTTACGGCTATTTAAACATAAAAAAGATAACTTTCTAGTGATTTCTTAACATACTTGTGTAGTTTTTTTTTTTTTTTGTTTTCACTAAAAATGAACCCGTGGGATTTTTTTTGATGGAGATCTATGGGTTAATACAACTGCGGTATGAGAAGTTTGCGGATCAGAAACTGATCAGAAGTACAAATAAGAGAAGCAACCTGTAAGACAAGTGGATTAGACGATAACAGCACAAAATTATTTACGCATATACTAGCGTCGAAGAAAGCCTCAAATTGCTGTGGGAAGTAAATGAACACCGTAATAAAGGATATATGTTCGGTAGTTCCGAGCCACTTATTATAAGAGGTTGTAGGAACGTTTTGTATGCTAAACGAATACATCCGCCTTGATGAAATGCTGCCGCAGATAGGGTTCTATAGTGGAATAAAGGACCACAACGATTTTTTTCCATTCTGATCTGTCTTTTGCCAAGCTTTTTATTTTACTCCAGCTTTTTTTGAGGATTTTACTTTGATTTCACTCATTCCTTTCCACGTATGGGCTGGCCATTACAATTTTTAATCAGGAATTGTGTGATATTTCTTAGTCGTCTGTGCTGAATAATTACACATTTAAACTACTTATGTATTTCTTTTTTGGCTTTTCCCCCCATAACAATTTTAATAATCTGAAGCAGCAACGTTATTTGCAGAGATTAAAATCATAAAAAACCAAAAAAAAAAAACTAGAAACAATTTAGTAAACCAGCAAACCGATATGTTTATACTATATATAAATATGTATATATCGTTAGCTAAAATGCAAAAAGGCGTAACTACCAAAAAATTCAAAATCGATTTTTTGATTGATTATTATTTGGTCCATCCGCTTAGTCCAATTTTGGCATACTCTTTCCAACATTTCGGCCGGTATCTCATGAATAAATGCTTCAATGTTGTTTTCCAATGCGTCAATTGAAGCGGGCATGTGTGTATAGACATGAGCTTTAACATAGCCCCACAAAAATAGTCTAAAGGCGTTAAATCGCACGATCTAGGCGGCCAATTGACCGGTCCCGAACGTGAAATAAAATGTTCATCGAACTCGCCTCTCAATAAGTGCATTGTTAAGCGTGCTGTGTGGCATGTGGCATCGTCTTGTTGAAACCACATGTCATGCAAGTCAAGCTCTTGCATTTTGGGCAAACAAAAGTTGGATATCATATCACAGTAGCGCTCACCATTCACAGTTACGTTACGATTCGCATTATCTTTGAAGAAGAACGGTCCAATGATGCCACCAGCCCATAAACCGCACCAAACTTTGACTTTTTCTAGATGTATTGGTAGCTCTTGCAATGCTTCTGGCTGATCTTCACTCTAAAATCGACAATTCTGCTTATTTACGTACCCATTGAGCCAAAAATGAGCTTCGTCGCTGAACACAAGAAGCGCGTGATGAACTTTCATAACAGAGCACGCATTTTGATAATAAAATTCAGTAATTTGCAAGCGTTGTTCGTTTGTAAGATGATTTTTGGTTAAATTATAGACCAAACTGAAGATGTTTGACAGTGAAACAAACCACGAAACGCGCGTCAGCTGTTCAAATCAGTGTTGCCAAAAAGATAATAGCTAAAAAATCACCCATTATATATAATGTATATTTTAAAATTTTCATAAAGGATTTTGTTTTTTTTTTTTTTTTTTTTTGTAAAAACGATTAAAACTATATTTTTAATCAAATTAAATTAATGCTAAAAAATTCCTAAAGAATTTAGCAGAAAAAAAAAATTCATATGGAAAGCCAAATACTTTCAATAAAAATTTGACAAAATTTTAAAACTCAAACAAACATGTTTAGTTCACTATAGAGGAAAACTTAGAAAAAAAAAAATATATTGAAAAACAAAATGTAAACTTTAAGAAGTTGAGAAAACAACAGCAAAAAAAAGATAATAAAAAACTGAAACATTAAAACCTGTTTGTATTGGTACAGATCAGAGGAATGAATACACATGCATTTACGAAATGTATTAAATAAAAATAAAACAAAAAATTTGTTGCTGCTTAAAAATAAATTTAATGGTGAGTAAAGTGAATAGAAGAAACCATACAAACTAAACAAACAAGGTAAAACTTTAACAAGTTTCAGAAAAAAAACCAAAAAAAAAATAAAAATTATTCATAGCACACTTTTTGTTTAAACAAAAGAAAAAGAAATCTAAAAACATTATAAAAAAGCAACATAATATTCAAATTTAACATTGTTAAAAGTATCTAATGTTAACACCACAACTATGTATGCACATACATACATAAGTATGTACATCATACTTCAATAACACAAAGAAAAACAACAATTTGTGGTTTTAAACGTATGTATGTATGTAGAAAATTAAGTTTAAGTTGAGGTAACACAACATGAAATAAATGCATTTCAAAATCTTGCGAAAACATGTTCTAATTACTTAAAAACAAATGAGCACAAACTCTCTTTCTCCTTATCTTTTTGCTGCACACAATAACACAACAATTAACTAAATTTACAAAAAGAAAACAAAAAATTAAAACTCATATCATCTTACTTTTTCTTAGCACCTCCGAGTTGCTTTAACATAAACTCCTTTCAAAGTAATCCTTTTTGCCTTAATTGCGTTGCTTTACTTTTAGAACAAATCTTGTTTATTTTTATTTTATTAAACACTTAATAATAATTTTTCTTAATTTTCCTTTGTAATTTACCAAATTTTCCTATATTTTCTTAAGATATTTTTTTAAACTTTATTTTTCTTGCTATATTTTTTGCATTCTCTTTTCATTTGATATTTAATTTACAATTTTTTTCCTTCATCTCTTTTAAATTTTTTTTGCCTCTTTTATTCTGTTAAACACTCGTTTTTTTCTAGTTGTTTTTTTATTTATGTATTTTTAAAATTCGCTTGTAATTTCTATCCGACACGTCTTCAGAACACGACAACAGGTAAAACAAAACTGTTATTTCGATTTTAGTGTGTTTGTAACATGAGCATTAAAAGTTATCAATACTTTTTCTCTCTTTTAAAGGTGATTGCAATTTGGTGAGAGTGCCTGAGTATATTGATTTTTAGTGGGCTTGTTTTTGCTTGTTAGATCATTAAGAGGATTTTCAACTTTCAATTAAGTGGTGAATTAGTTTTATTTCAATAATAATGAGAGCAGGCTTGCCTTTTTACCTTTTTTAGTGCTAGCTAGATCTAGCACTTTTTTTTTTGCAAATTTTTAGCATTTATTGCACTTTTTTAAAATAAATTATTTGCAAAAAAAGTTGGTAAATGATTTACAATTTCGAAAAATATTATGTTCTTAAAGAAAATGTCTACGTTTTCTTTTTTTATATTTTTGTTTTATGATCAATGTTATATTTAATATTATTATTGAGGTTTTTTGTTTTCCTCACGGGCTAATATGATCAATCGTTTTTTTACCAAATGTAATTAAAAAACATTTATGGTTAATTTATTTTCTTTTCCCAACGTTTCGTTCGCTTTTTTCGAACTTCATCAGGGGTTATTTTTATTCCATAAAAATAAATTAGGGTTTACATTTGTATTGCACTTTTTAACTATTTTATATTAAAAACTGGACTACACGACACAGAAATAAATAAATAATTAATAAGTAAAATACAACACAAACACCGAATAAAAGTCAAACTTAATGTAAATATCACAGAACTATAACTCAATTCAATTGAAAACACCTTAAAACATATCTATGGTATTTTGACAAAACATCTAAGTCGCGATAAGATTGAAAAAACCATTTAATAAGAAACTCAGTAAAAAAATCATTGTTGTTAAATAAACAAAAAAAAAAAAAGAAAAATTTCGTTTAAATACAAAATGTTAAAAACATAAACAAAAATGTTTTTTGAATGAAAATTCGTATGATCAACAACATATTTTTCAACTTTTTAAACTTGATTTAAGATGCTTTGTCAAAATGCCCCATAAATTAATGGCCAGTTCATCGATTTCGAACGAAAACTTCGTTCGCTTAACTTACATTTAAAACAAAAACAAATTATAAAATATGGTTTTTGTTTTACATCTGTCAAGAACTAACGAGAATTGGTATGTGCTGAAGATGATGTCTTATTCTTAACAATTTTGTTTAAGAATTTAAATATTTCTGGGTAAATGTATTTGAATATTAAATTAAAAATATTTTCTAGCTTTTCTTATTTTTTTATAAAAAAAAAATGTTAAAAATAAATCTAAAACTTACTATTTAAGCTGTAGAATAACATGCATTTGTTTTAGGCGATTTAGCACTTTTTGCTCTTTCATCTTCTGGCAACACTGAATAAGAGTAAGGAAAGTCGTTAGCAAGCAATTCGCTATGAGACATGGTGAAAATATTTGCATGTCATAAAGGAGCAAGAAAATAATTGTATTATAGCAAACAACGAAAGACTTAAGCAACGAACATGTTGAAGATGTTGGGAAAAGAGTGCCAAGTTTTTAAAGACAGAGTGAGAGTGAGAAAAGAATGTGAACTAAAAGACTTAAGCAACGAACATGTTGTAAGTAATGACGGAGTTTTAAAGAGAAATTATCACAAACGAACATGTTGCCAATGAAAAGGCTGTGACTAATCAAAATTCTATAACTTTTGAATCAGCTAAAATTTGTCTTCGCTGTTCGTTAATTTTTTACTGCATTTATTAAACTGTATCCTAAAAAAATAACTTCAGATTAAGAAAACAAATCTAACAGAATTGTTTATATAAGTTTTTTTTTTTTTTTTTTGATGTAAACGAACGATGTTCATTGTCAATAAAACAAAAATTTTTCAGATATTTAGCTAAATATTTTTTATTGTAATAGAAGGATCAATGACAATTATGGGTGAAACAAATTATCGGCCAAATGCTCGCCACGGCTTGAGTGGCATACCATAAAGACGATATTGGCGAAAACAAAAATCAAGCCCTAGAAATTTATAAAACTTATTTGAACTTGATCTCGTGAGAAATCTTCTGGTTTTAAATATTATAAAGTCTGATATCGATGCCTTACTTTCTCTACGTTTCATCTTTGTATACTTCGGTGTTTGGGTTAAAGTTAAAGTCGAATTATTAAAGAATTGATTACATCTATGTTTGTATATTGTATTGAAATAATAAGTTGTTGCAGTATTAGAACACAAAAATAACAGTCGTTAGATATTAAAAAGTCAAAACTGTATTTTTTAATTTACGAGGTTGAGGAAGTAAGGCATCGATATGTGATTCCTTCCTTCCACCAAATATTTTAATCCAGGTTAAGACACAATTTTTTTTAAAAATAAAAAGACTTACGACCCAAACATTATTTTTATTTCGCCTCTTAGACAAAAAAAAAAATTCATTCAAATGCACTAGATATTTCAATTTTCAAATATTTTCTTCTTCTTTTAACAACTATTTTATATAAAAAAAAAAAACAACCTCCTCTCACACATTTTCTTATATGGTCATGTTAAGAGCATAAACAATTCTAATTGTTTATGGTCATAACTTCGCAATCCAACCTGTTTTTTACGATCAAACAAAAGAGGGGGTACAAACGAAATATTTGCTATTTAAATAATAAAAAAGAGAACTTAAATTTACTCTTTTTTAAAAAAAAAACTAAACGATTATTTACGACTTTTAAGACAAGATTTATTAGAGTCGCACAAAATTTCACCTCATGTATTGAAGAAAAAACCTGTAATCATACCCACAGGCCAAACCAATACAATATTGATCAGACACAAATACAACAAGAGGCAAAAGAGTGATGCAGCTTTGTGTGTTTTTTTTTTTGTTTTGTTATAAAGAGGATTCACTCTTTATATTGAATAAAGTACAGAAAAAAATTAAGAGAATGTTACGAAAACTCCGTTTTTGGGGTAATAAAAACCAACAAAATTGCTTTTATTTATAACAGTTTTCCTGGCCATAAAAGAGCTAAGCTGCGTGGTTTTTTGTAAACGAAAAAAAGAGTTGTTTTTGTTATTAAAAATTTTGCCAAAGAGATTGTAGTTTCTCATAAAAATTCCTTTGCAAAAACAAGTTTATTTTGTACTCATTTAAATGTTGTCTGCAGTTGTTGCCTGCTGCCATTTTTTTCTTCTTTGTCTTGGCATGAAAACTATTGCAAAGAAAGCAACAAGAAACAAAAAAAAATTTTAAAAACGAATCGGAAAAAAGTTTTACCGAACTGACAGATTGACTCAATGCATGGATGGACGGATGGATGGTTGCATAGAAGTTCACATTTGACTGGAGGAATGTTTAAGAATGTAAGCCGCCACTAAAAGAAGGTATTGTTGTACTTGCTGCTTTTGTTATTGTTAATATGACTGTGGTTGTTGTTTTTGTTGCCGATTTGGTTATATATTTTTTTTGTTTTTTTTTTGGTTCTTTTTTGTGAGTGTGTAATTTTGCTTCTCGCTTTGGCATTTCTTTAGCTCATAACACATGCGATTTTATTTTGTGGATTTTTTTTTCCTTAAACATATTGTTTAAACAATGAATTCTTTAAGAAGAGATTAAAGTTATATATAATCCTTAGATTAAGTAACTGAGGGGTTACTACAGCTAAAATCAATGGATAATAAAAAAGAAGAAGAAACACTAAGATACTAAATTTTTGAACTTTGGAAAAGGGTTTAGGAAAGAAAAAAACAACATTTCAAACAAATTTTGAATATGATTTATTTAAATTAAAAAAAAAACGCAAAAAAATTAAAAATTTGTAAATAATGGCCAAATTTTTATAAGAAACTTTTAAAATCACAAAAATTTTCTGAAATTAAAAAAAAACGTTAAAAACATTTCTTTGTTGTAACGAAATTATTAAATAATTAAAGAAACAAAAAAAAAAAAACGCCAAAATGAAAATTGAACTAAAACTTTTGTTAAATAATAAAAACTATAAGATCTTACAATAACATGTTGGTTCATTGAAAAAATATTAAAAGAAAAACTACAAAACTTCAGAAAATCGCTAAAATATAAATTTAAAATTTAAATCTTTAATATCTAAGAGCATTTAAATCTAAGCGTTTTTTTTAAAGCCGACGAAATATCATTAGTTTAAATTAATAATTTATTAAAAAATAATAATAATAAAAAAATCGCCTAAATTAAAACCCCAGAAACTTAACTAACGGGCATGTTCTGCGCATCGCAAAACGCTTGAAAATTGCGATTTTAAGATCTTATAATAACAGTTTGATTCATTGAAAACATTTTAAAAGAAAAAACAGCAAAACTTCATAAAATCGCTAAAATATAAATTTAGAATTAAAATATTTAATATTTAAGTGCAATTAAACAAAAGCATTTCAAAAAAAAGCCGACGAAATACCTTTAGTGTAAATCAATAAATATGTTAAAATAATAATAATAAAAAATCGCCAAGATTAAAACCCCAGAAATTTAACTAACGGTCATGTTCTGAGAATCGCAAAACGCTTGACATTTGCGATTTTAAGATCTTTTTATAACAGTTTAGTTCATTAAAAACATTTTAAAAGAAAAACTGCCAAACTTCATAAAATCGCTAAAATATAAATTAAAATCTTTAATATTTAAGTGCAATTAAATTTTAGCTTTTTTTTAAGCCGACCAAATATCTTTAGTGTAATTAATTTAGTTAAAAATTATAATAAAAAATCGCCAAAATTAAAACCTAAGAAATTTAACTAACGGGCTGTCCTGAGATTCGCAAAACGCTTGACACTTGCGATTTTGATTTGATTATATTAGATATTAGATGTTCTTTAAATAGTAATCCCAAGAAGTTTGGCGACTTCAAATCGCAAAAGAGTTTCCGTAAAACTTATATAATTTTTATTTAATATTGAAGGTATATGGGCATTTCCATGTCATCGGACGTGACATTTGTACGCCTTCAGAGAAATAGAGATTTTGCAAAAATAGTAGTAACTGGAAAACATTTTTAAAATTATGTTTTATTTATGTACAATTCCAATGTTACCAGTATCTGTATTTAATCGGCAGAATGTTGAAAATTTTTGATTGCAGCTACTAAAAATTAATCAACGAGAAAGTCAGTTTAAAATTGTAAAATGCTATAAGAACCTCTACACAGTAAAGTTTGTGTTTTTTTTTTCTATCTACCATATTTGAAAAACAGTTTCAAGTGTTTTCGTTTTTTGAGTCGTGGTTGACTTTCTCATGGAAATGCCCCTATGTAACATAATTTTTAAACCAACCGTTTTATTACCAAAACATTTATTTTTGCACTAAAAAGCAAAACAATTAACTAAAATATGAATAGAAGGCCGTTTTATTAATAAGAAAAAAAATCGCCAAAAAAATTTAAAACTAAAAAATCGCCAAAAATAAAAATCTTTATTTTATGTTAAAATTTTTGTTATTTACAAAAAAAAAAAAAAAAAAAAACTTTAAGAACTGATATAAAAATCATTGATATTTATTAGTTTAAAAAACGTCAAAACTCAAAGACCTAACTTAGATTCAAATTATGCCCAAAGTAAAAGTTTATTTGTTTAACTTTTAAAAAGCTAAAGTTTTTAAACTAATAATCAAAACTACGATTTTGATAATTTTATTAAAAGTTTCAAAAGATTTTATAACACATAAGAAAAATTCTTAAATCTTCTTTTAATAATAAGACTTGGGCAATAAAAAAGTTTCGCTTAAAAAAATCGCTTTAATGAAGTATTTTAAAATTTTCTTGAATGTCCTTAATTAAAGTTATAAAAATCGGCAAATAAAAAAGTACAAATCTTTATCTTTGAATAACTTTAAACTCTTAAAAAAATAATAATTCTACTAGTAAGAAATTTATTAATATAAAGGGTGGTCCATCCATCCTCGATGTTAATTGTGAGTCACACATTAACGTCAAGCTTTTTGCCCCAGTGACATTTAGGCCCTACTTAAATAAAACGCAACACAACGCCAAAGAATTACATAGAAAGCAAAAACAAAGTCATAAATATTTTTTAGGTTTTGTTGTTGCTTTCTACAGAAATTCATGTACCGTTTTAAAAACTTCAAAGCCACAAGTTGTGAGGCGTTTGCAATTTTAAAAGGCAATGTTTTTATTGTTATAATTAGGGCCTTAACATTTTTTTGTTCCAGTGTTTGGAAAAATTCAACCAGGGAGAGGCATACAATTGAGCAGCGCAGCGCGTTAAGATAATTGAAGCCTTTTAAAGAAAATGGGTGTTCAAATCAAAATGCATTCCATGCACTTCGTACTTTTTTTGGTCAGCATAATCGACCAATTGTGTCCACAATCGGGAGAATCGAGCACAAATTTCATTAAACCTAGTCTGTAGGAAATGTGGAAAATGAGTTCGGTGCGGTTTATGGCCTGGCAGCGTTATCGGGCAGTACCTTTTCGAAAATAAGGTCGGCGAAGCAGGTACCGTTGTGGTACCATTGTGTTCGGCAAAGCGAGATGAAAACGGACTTTTTGTGGCCAGAAATCGAGGATATGAACCTGCACGAGATGTGGTTTCAACAGGATAGTGCCCCTGCCACACAGACAACGAAACAATGGCTCGTTGGCGCCACAAATTTAATGGTCTTGTTATCTTACGTGTGGCGATTTTAATTGCCGTTACGGTCATGTACTTTCACATCGTTGGACTTCTTTCTCGTGGGATATTTTAAAGAACGTGTGTACGTCAATAAGTCAAGAAAAATTTAAGGACTAAGATAAGATGCAAGATCGGATAGAGGATTGCCACAGAAGCCGTGGCAAGCATTTGACCGATATTTTGTTTTACACATAATTGTCATAGATCCTTTTATTATAATCAAAAAAATATTAAGATAATTCTCTGAAAACTTTTTGTTTTATTTACAATTAACATCGTTCGTTTGGCTGCAACACCCTTTATTTAACGAAATTATTAAAAAAAAAAGAATTCGGGAATTTTCGCTTCTTGCTTTACTTTTTAAACAAGAAAATAATGTATATTTTTCTTCTTATAGTGTTGCTGCTTTTGTTTCTACACAAAACAAGAAAACGCTTTTTACATACTTTAGTAGTGTTGTTGTTGATTCAACAACAAAATTTTATAAGCACATGCGTATGCACACATTTAGAATACCACCCAAAAATTTAAGATTTTATTTACTTTTTTTTAAGAACTTTTTACTTATTTTTAGAGATTCCGGGATTGGTTTTCTAAAGTAATCCCATTAAGTTCTTTCGTATAAAAATGTTTAAGAACGACCCTAAAAGTAAGTTAACGAAGACAATGAGAATTCAATACGAGTTTTTTCTTCCTGTGTTCATATAGGGATTATTCTGTGGAGAGTATAAAATAATTGAGTGTGCCCGTATTGCCTTTTTTTTGATCTCAATTTTATCTCGAATATAACAGTAATAATCATTTAATATGGTAATTTTTCAAAATTATAAAAAGAGTTCATTCCCTTTTATCTCTGTCCCCCAAACTACTTACCGCATGTAGTATGCATGCTTTTTTTTGATTCAAGTATGTAAGAAAGTAAGTGTCTTTTGATCATATTGTATTTGTAACAAAACAAAAACTTATGCTCCTGATACAAACGCCGCACCATACGTAAATTGTAAATGATGATGGTTTTAAGAATGATGGTAAAGCATCAAACAAACGACACAAACTAGTGGACAGACAGACAGACAAGCAGACGGACGGGCAGACAACAGCAAAAAATCTGACTGACTAACACAACAGAAACGATAAGAGGGGATGCAGTGGACGATGAAGATGATAAATAACAGCAGCAGCAGCAAAAATTGTTGAGAGCGCCCTGAGGGCCTAACATTGAACGAGTGAGTGCACGAACCAAATACAACAATTTACAATTCATGGATTCACAAAGTTGAACGGCATTCCGCTCTCTTCGGTAACTTCCAACTGTCTACTTCATTGACTTTCGTACATGTTTGTTATTTTTTTTTTCTTATTTTCAGTTGCATTTTTAACTTTTTTTTGGAGTTGGGGGAATTTACAAAACACAAATTTTTAAAAGCTGCAGTTTCATTGTTGCAGCAGTTATTTAAGATATATTTTACCTCAAACTGAAATATTTTCTTTTAAGGTTTTTTCCCCATTTCTTAAATATTTTTTTTTTACATGGCTAGTGCGTGTTTTTATGATGGACACGAAATTCAAGTGTCGTGTATGAAAAATGAGTTTAAAGCCGAAATAGTGTAATAAACCATGAAAAAGGATGAAGGGATCTATTTATTCGTGTTGATGGAGGAAAAGCTGGATTAAAACAGACAATTGAATTGATTTGAATATTTAAAAATAATTATATTTTACTAAAAAAAAAAACTTATAGTCTTTATTTAAATTTCTTTATTTTATTTCAAGTTTCATGGTCTTTTCTTTTAAGTTCATAAAAAATAACCATAAATTTTATGCTGTTTTATTGTGGAAAGAAAAAAAAAATGCCTAAAAGTATGTTAAATTTATTTGTTAAAAATAAAGTTGACTTTATAAAACTATGGAAATTTGTGTTAAATCCAATGTCACACCAACAGTGATGGAGAAAAATGCAGTCAATTTTTTACTCTTTCAAAATATAGTGCCGTTAACGCTGTGATACTGTAACTTCACCCATTTTTCGACGCTCTTGATACCTTTTATGACTTTTTTATATTACCATTTTGCATAATTTGTAACTATTTCGTGCTAGATCTTGACCCTTTTTAAAAATAGCATTTAAATTTTGATTTTTGGCAACACTGCTGTAACAGCTTTTGTAAGCGGCATATCGCAAGCGGATTTTATATGCACAGCGTTTGTGATCATGTTCCTTTTATGTCCCTTTTGTATCATTTTAAAGCAATTCACTTTTTGAAAATTATTTAAATTATGCTAGTAAGGACTTCAGGTGAAGATTTATTAACAAAATATATAACAAACATTTCTAAAAAGTAGTTAGTATGTGTTAAACAAAAAGTCTCATCTTAGATATAGTTTCTCAATTACTCTGGACTCTGCATGTTAAATTTTATGTTTCTAGGTTTAGTAGTACCATTTAAAGAACGAAAATGTACCAAAAAGCTGCTTACAGATTCTTATTCACTCAGAACCATGCATGTTTAATTTTACGTTTCTAGATCTTATATTAACGAAATTCAAAAAGTACTAGTTAAAGAACAAAACAAGTACCAAAAAGTTCCCTCTTATAGATTCTCAAACACTCGGGTCATTGCATGTTTGCATTTTGTGTTTCAAGGTCTAGAAATGGCGAAAATTAAAAAAAAAACAGCAGTTGTAAAGGGTGGTTAAATTGTAAGGGCCGATGTTAAATGTGAACCACACCTAAACGCCAAGTTTTTTTCCGAATTTTATTTGACATTTCTCTATTTCAGACTTATTCAATTTGAACCATGGAGAGATACACAATCCAACAACGTGTTAAAGTTATCCACACTTATTATGAAAATGGGCGTTCAAATCAAAATGCATATCGTGCACTTGATCGTCCAAATGTGCGTACAATCGCAAAAATCGTGGAAAAATTCGAGCAAACCGGGTCTGTAGAAGATGTGAGAACACCAGTGCATGCTCGTACAGCTCGTACTGCAGAAAATATTGCTGCTGTTCGCGATAGTGTGTCTGAAGAGCTGTCCACCTCAACGCGTCGTCGTGCCCAACAATTGCACCTCTCACGCTCGTCGTTGATGAACATTATGCATAAAGACTTGCATTTACACGCTTACAAGGTGCAATTGGCTCAAGAACTAAAGCCTCTTGACCATTCCAAACGTCGTGAATGGGCAGAATGATGGCAAGAAATGGCAACAGTGGATGATCAATTTTCGAAGAAAATCATCTTCAGTGATGAGGCACATTTTCACCTCAGTGGATTCGTCAATAAACAGAATTGCCGCATTTGGGCGAATGAGAATCCAAGAGTGATTGTCGAAAAACCAATGCACCCACAAAGAGTGACTGTTTGGTGCGGTTTATGGGCTGGCGGCATCATCGGGCCGTATTTTTTCCAAAATGAGGCCGGTCAGGCAGTTACTGTGAATGGTGTTCGCTAGTCTTGGGCTTAATCGTTCATTTAGGTGACCGGTCATTAACGTTCAATTCAAAACAGTGAACGAGTTCGTTCACTTCGTTCAGTCGTTCATTTCGGGTCACTTGTCTTTTGGGTCAGTTTATCTTTTGTGTCAGTCGGTCTTTTGTGGATTTCGTTCATTCATTCACAATTGATTGAATACGGCAATGTGTTAAAAGAGACGAGTATAGCATATTTGTTTGATGTTACACTCAAAATATTATGTAGGTAAATTCAAAATAATATTAAGTTTGAAAAACTGAAATTTCATTTAAAATAAAGGAATTTTGCGGCTATTTTTTAATGTTAATTTTAAAACGGAGAAATTCTTTAAAAATTAATAAATTTTTCTGTTATTTCAATGTACAAACTACAAAAAATACATTCAAAGGTTTTTTCAATTAATTTTAACTCAATTTAAATTACATACTAAAACAGCTAAAACAGTATTTATACCTGTCATTATTACCTACCAAATCAGCGAAAAATTTGTGTTTTTTAATTTATGTGCACATGTTCCTATAAGTATGTAAATAATAAAATAATTTAAAATATCTTTGCAGTTAAGTATTTCAGTTTTATTTTATGCATAAAAAATAACTGAACATATATTTTTTAGAGAAACATATAGAAATAGTTAAAGAATTAGTTTAATTATAAAATAACAAATTTTATTAAGTTTTAACTCTACGGAAAATGATTTTAGTAAATTACATTCAGTTACTGTACAACTTTTTGAGTGTACCCAAAAATAGAAAACAATAAACGAAAAATTCTGAGTTGTTTTTTGGTTTACCCAACAACTGATTGAAAAGAAACAATACTATTAAAATGTTTATGTTGTACCAGTATACTATATTTGTTTCTTTTAACACATTGCCAGTGGCAATTTGCCACATTGTTTAGAAAATTTCATAGTACAATCTGGGCTGCCATATGTAGTGATTTCTCGCTAAACGTGGCGGTTTTCATAGTTGTTTGGTGTTCTCATATTCTAACAGCCGTATTCATAAAAAAAATCATAATTCAGGTTTTAGATGAATTTTAGTTAAAAAACATTTTAAGCCTAAAAAAGCTTTTTTTTAAATTCGTATTCATAATCAGCATTTTAACTAATAAACGTTTTACCGTATTTTTTAATTTGATGGTGGCAACGCTATCTCTTTTATTTGTCACATGAATCATAATGATGTAAAACAGTGGTTATTAATTCATACTCGTATTCGTATCTAAAATTTTTTTTTGTCGTGTGTGAGAAAAAAATTGTTTTTTATATATGAATAGTTGTCTCTTACTGAGCTACCTAAATAAGTGCGGAAGCGTTTTTTGTATGTCAAAACTTCTCATTTGCATAAAATTTATACGAAACAAACCATTAGAATGCGAATTAGAAACCACCCGGCTGATAAATCTTATTTTACAGATCGCTATGTCGGTTTGTTTTATTGAAATTGTATTTAAATAAAATTTTAATTTTTAAAAAAACGCTTGCCGCTTTTGTTTAGGTTGTTCAGTTATATTTAAAAAAATAAAGAGTTCTAACAAAACAAAACAAAGTGCAATTTAGATGATGATTTTATTGCTGATATCAAAAAGTATTCAAATAACGAGTTTTATTTTATTTATTTTGATCGTTTACACATCACTAGTTCATAATGTACAATTAATAATTTTTTAAGCTTTAATTTGTGAAATTGAAAAATATATTAATAATATACATTTTTCATACATACATATTTTTGAATTTCATTTTATTTTTAATGTTTAAATACATAATAATATATTGTCTTAAAATTTCTCGCAAAAATGTTCAAAATGACCATAAACACACAGCAAAAAGCAAAAATGTCATTTAAAAATAGGTTTAAACAAGGGTCGAACCAATTTTAAAATTCGCTTATTTACACAAGGTTTAAAATAGGGTTTTTAAGGTAATATTCGTTTATGAATACAATTTTAACGATTTATGCTTAAAACAGATTTGAAATGGAGTTTAAAATGTTTATGAATACGGCTGTAAATGTTTAGGTAACTTTATTTAAAGAGAAATAATTACTTAAAAAATTTTACTGCCTGTTTTTCGAACTTATAATGTCATTAATCAATTTATATGATATAAAAGCATGTTGCTTGTCAATACATGTAAGATGTATAATAACTTTACACAGTTAACCATGCATTGTCATCCAAACTGAACATATGTTACAAAATGTCAGCTAAATCGGTTCGAGTAATCTGCTTTAAATTTGAGTTGCAAGATTTTACCCACAAACATACATTGCAAGTTAAATAAAAGCAATTTAAATGCATAAGTAGATTCTTATAAACTAATATTTTTTTTTATTTTACCAGTCTTTTGCCTGTAATTTCTACAAAAAGAAATCTAGCAGTGCATAGTAATTAATAGTATAAAAGCTGTCATTTTTTAATGAAAACTGAAGGATAAAACATATATGCTAAATGATTGTTGAAATAGGTAAAGATAAGTGCCGGTTCACACACGTCAAGTTTGACTCGTCAAGTCTTGAGTTTTTTGGAGCGAGGGGAAATGAAATGGCATTCTCTTTTCCCTTCTCTCATAAAAGCTCAAGACTTGACGAGTAAAACTTGACGTGTGTGAACCGGCACTAACTGTTAGGTACGAACACGACCAGCTTTCTTTTTTAAAAATTAGGGGCATCATTAATAAACGAATGCTTTAGTTATATCTACATTAAAAATGGGCTTTCCCTAATAATTTCGTGCTCTAAAACTTGACTAAGCTTTAATTAATAAAGTTGTCGAATATTGAATTTGGTTATTTATTTTAAGGTCTAATTTAAAAAATAAATGAAATAAATATGTATACAATTTTTTGCTCAAATAAAAAATTTGCATTTGGCGGGTTTTATATTAAGAACAACTGGCAACGCTCATGTAAAATTGTGAATAGCAGCCAGGGTTGTCGGATTAATTTTGATCTTTTTTGACAAATTTATTGTTCAAAATCGCCAAAGCCTTTTTTTGCGTTTTTGACAATATAAAATATATCTTTAACAGTTTTAAAAATATTTTTTATAAATCCTAAAAAATAAATATCATCCTATTTGCTAAAATTTGCCAAAAATGGGAAAAAGTCGCGTTGATACATAAATTGTTTAATTAAAATGTTTGGTGAACACAAAAAAGGTACAATAGTTTACAATAGTCTAACTAAAGCAGCAAAACGATTTCTTGTGGTTAGTATTAAATAAATATTGGATATATATCTAAAATGCTATACATTTCACCGGTAAGGCATTCTTACTGTTTTTTTGGAAAACAATGTGTACGATTCAGTTATCAGTGAAGGTATTAACGTGCTATTTACATTCATATAATTTATAGCTCGTAATAATGTGCCAAGAAGTTTATACTGCACTCAATTTTGAAAGCGAGTTTTAGTGGAGTTAATTATTAAAAATAACTCTTTCAACACAGACATTAACAATTGGAATAACATGCACATAAAGAGTTCTTTAAAATGGTACGTACCGGACGTATCCTTATAGCTATATATTTTTTCAAAAACTAATTTATATTACATGGAATACCACATTGAAGTAGTATTTCCAAATAACAAACGGTAAATTTGTATACGAGTCTCAAAACAAATTCATGGCTTATACTATGCTCACACTTGGGTTTTTTAACTCTGCTTAACGTTTTTTTTTTTTTTTTTTTTAATAATTCATAAATTTTTACAATTTTATCATTAATATGTTTAAAATAATCTTCTGATAACTTTATAAAGTATTTTTTATCCATTTTTAATACTTAAAAGATATATTAATTTGTTTGTTGGGTTTTTTCCTTAATAATCTGTCATCTTTATCATCTCTAATGTAATAACATTTAGCTTAAACGCGTTTTAAAACCCATTAGTCCCAATTTACACTAGGGACATTTCTTGCTGTACAGACGAAGTTTGATGGCGAGGGGTCGAAAAGGTAGAGTGTTTAGTACATGACTATCTGTACTGGACATTTTTTTCATTTCTCTTTCTTACTTTTTGTAGTTTACATACAAGTATTAATTTCCGTCTGACTTCTAATGTTTCATATGTAAACGCTTCAGGTAAAATTAAAAGAAAATTCAAAAAATATCCGGCAAGAAATGTCCCTAGTGTAAATTGGGACTAACTGCCTATTTCACGATGTCACTCGAACGTATACGTTCGCACAAATAACATATAAATCAAAAACAAAATAAAAAAATTTGTTTTTGGTTTACATGTTATTTGTGCGAACGTAAACGTTCGATTGACATCGTGAAATAGGCAGTTAGTATTATCAAATTTACAACAAAATCGCCATATATTTTAAAACCAGCCAAAAATAAATCGCATGTCGCCAAATTGAAAATTAAGTCGCCAAGAAACTTGACAACCCTGATCGTATTATGAAAATGTGTAAAAGAATGTGGCAATGAGTAAATGAAATAAGAATATTATACTGGCATCACATATACATCACAATAGTATTGTTGTTTCTTTTCAACCAGTTGTTTGGTAAGCAAGTGACCGACTGACTAAAAAGACCTAAGTGATCCATGCAAGTGACCGATTGAACGGAATTGAACGATGAAACTGAACGGCCGTTCATCGTTCATCTGACTGACCCGTTCAATTGAACTAGTTCGTTCATGACCGACACAACTCTAGTGTTCGCTATCGTGAGATGATAACGAACTTTTTATGGCCCGAATTGGAAGATATGGATGTGGACGATATGTGGTTTCAGCAGGACGGTGCCACTTGCCACACAGCTAACGAAACAATGGCTCTTTTGCGCAACAAATTCAATGGCCGTGTTATCTCACGTAATGGCGATGTCAATTGGCCGCCAAGATCATGTGATTTGACACCGTTGGACTTTTTTCTTTGGGGTTATTTGAAAGAAAAGGTGTACGTCGATAAGCCAGCAACAATTCAAGAGCTAAAGGATGAGATAATTCGGCACATTAACGGCATAGAACCTCCATTATGCCTCAGGGTCATCGAAAATTATGACCATCGGATGGAGGTGTGCCACCGTGGTCGCGGCGCCCATTTGGCCGATATTTTGTTCCATTCATAATTGAGTAATACCAATATATCATAATAAAATAAAATTACAATAATTTCCTAAATAGTTTGTGTTTTATTCAAAATCAACATCGGCCCTTGAAATTTAACCACCCTTTAGACCGAAAAAGTACCTTAAGGCTTCCGGATACAGGTTCTTATTCACTGAGAACTATGCATGTTTAATTTTATATTTCTAGGTCCAATATTAGCAAAAATTCAAAAAATCTTAGGTGAAAAAAAAGTTCTAACATCTTTTTTATCTTATAGGTTCTCATTCACTCAGGAACCTGCACCTATAACTGTATGTTTTTTAAGTTCAATATTATAGAAAATTCAAAATGTTACTTACACATGTTGAACGAAAAATTATATAAAAGAAATTTAATTTCCCGTATTTCCCCTTTTTGATAATTCTTACTTTCCATTGAAGTATCAAAAGTTTTCATGTTGTAGTGGGGGTCCATAATTTAATACGTGTATGTCAATACATAGTGAAAAATGTTTTGTAAAAAAGTACCAAAATAGGTGAAATTTTCCTGTATTACACATTCGAATTTCGAAAAAGTATTAAATTTATAGTTCCGAATTTGGTATAATATTTTTTTCTATGTTTATTGGTTTAAAAGATAAATCGGGTGACAAAGAAGTTCCAAAATACAGGTTTTACCCGTGAACATGCAAAAAGGCCGAATTTTCTAATGAACAATGATAAGTATTAACATTTTTTTGGATCTCTTTTAGTTTTAGAGATATGAGGTTATCAAATTTATTCGTTTTTACCTTTTTCCCCCCTTAAATTTAAAAAAAATATATTTTGCTTACTTCTGTAACTAAATATCTTTCAAAGGGGTTTGCCGTTGCTGAGTTATATATAGATACAAAGGCTTCGTTCGTCCTTATCTCAATTGAAACGAATGTACCAAATGACATTAAATTATCTCTAAAATTGCCACCTGTTCCTTGAACACAAGTTATAGATCGACTTAGAAAGTGATTCTAAGAACGAGTCACTTTTGCGCTCGCGTTCTGCAAACAGGCAGTTAGTCGATCGGTATACTAAAATGTGGGTCTAGGACCAATATTTTTTAGTGTTACACACATCACCCTAAACACATAATACCTTCTCAACAATTGTGGTGTGGGTATTAACCCAGTAAAAACTTCGCCTACTTTTTCAAAATTAATAGCTTCTTTAACTCATTATTTTGTAGCTTTCTTCTATAACTACATCTATAACAACTTCTATAACTACTTTTTTCTGGATGTATGCATGTAAAAAGAATAATGACTTACTTTTTAATGCGTTCATTTTGGGACATCCCTTGTAAAATTCATTGGTTCTTTCAGTAGAATTGTAAGTAGTGCTCTTATGTTTTTCTGATTGCTCAACACATTATTTTGTAGGCGAAGTTTTTACTGGGAATATAAGTAAGTAGCTCCCAAGCCTTGCCAAGATCATATATTTTCTCGTAAATGCATAAGGGAAGCTTTAAAAACGGACCCTTTTTGATTCGTAACGGGGTCTTTTTCTTACTCAACAGAAACAGTATAAATAATAAGAAGGAGTTGGTAGGACCCTTAGTTTTAAATTCTTCATGAAATTTACATTGGATCAATTGCCCTTGTAGTATTTTAACCATTCTCTCCTTAGGCTTTGTTCGTTTATAGTTTAAATAAAACAAATTGCATTTTGATACCCCTGTTTTAGCAGAAAGCCAATTAAATAAAAATCCCTTTCTTTTCCTTTTTTGCCTCTCACTGTAAATTTCGTCTAGCATTTAAACTTTTTGTAACCATTAAAATAAAATAGTTTCCAAAAAAAAAATCATGTCTATGGTTACCAAAAATAATATTATTATAATTTTGTTTTGTGGCCTCATTTTCTATAACTTGTTATACATTTACTAAATGCAAAATATATAATTTTCTTTACTCAGAAATGCTATTTCCCATTTGTTTTATTTTCAGACTGCCAGTTAAATAGATGTTGGTTAAATAGTGACAAAAGTCGAAGAACTCAATTGAATGAAATGAACGTATCGATCAAACAATTGAAGTTCTCAATTGTTGCTTGCAAATGCCTGTCATTACTGGGTAACAACAATATTGGAGGAATTTGGGGGAGAAATAAGATTAATGGTTCAGATAGAAATTTTTATTTCTTATTTTTTTTTTACAAAAAGCAGAGCTTTGGAAAAAGAAGGGCAATGCTTTTATAATTCGAACTTTATAGTTGCCATTCACTAATTACAACAAATGTTTACTAGCTTAAACTTAATATTTTTTAAGTATATTCAATAATTAAAAGAAACACTGAAAGAATTTTCTTCGCAATACTAACGAATTTTGACATTAATCCCATGAAAAATTGCATTATAAAGGAACCTATGCAGCGCTTCGTTGGATCAATGAAACCTGTTTCATTATAAGAACTTAATGAAACATTACATTAGATCCATGAATATTATTCATTGGATGAATACTTTCAATAAAGTAAAATTTTTTTTTTTTTTTATATTTTTTTTAATTATTTTTTTTTCTTTTTTCTTATCTTATTTTACTTTATTTTATTTTTTATTTTTTTTCTGTCTCTGGCGGGATTCGAACATGCAACCTCGGTGCTGATAGACTAGCTCACTACCAGCTAGTCTACCGGGGCAGTGTAGTTTTTGTATAAAAAAACTATGTTTTTTTCTCAATTAAGGGCGTAAATATGAGATTAAATTGTCCATAATAAAAATAACAACGTTGATTGAAAGTGGATTGAAAGTTTTTGTTTCATTACTATAATGACATTTTTATTGTCATAATGAAAATTTAAATTTATGAAGGCAATTTTTGAAATATGTTGCTTTTATAAAAAAATTTTTTTATTTCATAAATTTAATGGCATACATGTAACATTAGATGTATGAAATTATTAAATCTTACATTTTTTAAATAACAATTAAACATTTTTTTAATGAAACTATAATTTTGTATTAAGTTATGAATATAGTTATGTTTGTTTATTGTTTTTTTGTGTTCCCAATTAAAATTTTTTGTTTTACTTGGACAAACTTAAGTTTTCATATATCCAATGAAAATTTTTAACGTAATTACGAAATCTAATGAAGCGATTTTAACGAAAATACTTCATCAAACCTATGAAATTCCATTTAGACAATAAAAATTTTCATTTACCCAAGGAAAACTTTTTTATGAAAATGATTCATTAAATATATGAAGCATTTTTCTTTCAGTGAAGTTCGAAAAATTAGAGTGCAAGTTCGTAAAACTGTATGAATTTTTTGTACTTTTAGGCAATCTTTTAATTCTATTTTGACTCTCTACTTGCCAGAAAGTACTTGCATGTGAAATCCTAAGGATAACTAATTTTTTTTAAAACTTCTTATAATCAAAACAATTTCGAAAAAAACCATTAAAAAAACGCAATATTTTGTTTAAAAAAATCCCTCCTTAAAGAATATTCTTGTTTAATTTCTTTCCTTAAGTTATTTTAATATAAAATAAAGCGACATTTCTTTAAAAGTGGATTTTAAAAATATTTCTTCTGCCAATTTAATTATTGTAAAATAAGCTATTAAAAGGAAATTTTCGGAGAATTCCCGAATGCGAATTTTTAAGCAATTCTGTATTACCAGAGAATTTTGCGAAAAATCCTCTTACAAAAATTTAGGTTTGGAAAGGGCATTAGTGACGTTTTGAAGAATGTTTGCGTCAAAAGTGAATTATCCGAAATATTTTTTATAAAAAATTTTTTTCAACAATCCTTACCAAAAATGATTTTTAATACGAAATTTTTTGTGGTAAATTAAACTTTCAAAAGTAAATTTTAAAAAAAAAATTAAGAAGTGAATATGTACTCACAAAATTTTTATTAGAAGTTTAATTTTCGAATATGTATTTTTTTTTTTTGAGAAATTCACTTTAAAAAAAGCTTATTTCCCACAAAAAATTTGTTTAAAAAGTGTATTTTAAAAAGAGGAAACTTTATAAAGATTTCTTTTAAAAGTGAACTTTCAGATAACCAAAAAAAAAAATAGTTTAAAGAGGGATTTTTCGAACAGTGAAACTTTTAAAAGATTTCATTAAAAATTCCCTCAAAAAATTGCATTTGCGTAAAATTCCCTTTAAAAATTTTATGTTCGAAAATTTTTTCCCTAAAAGTTTTTACTTTTAATATTTAATTTTAAAAAACTTTTAAAAAGTGAATTTTTAAAAAATATAAAAGAGGAAACTTTATAAAGATTTCTTTTAAAAGTGAACTTTCTGAAAACCAAAAACAAAAAATTTATTTAAAAAGGGAATTTTCAAACAGTGAAACTTTTAAGAGATTTCATTAAAAATTCCCTCAAAAAAGAACATTTGCGAAAAATTTCCTATAAAAAATTTATGTTCGAAAATTTTTCCCTTTTAATGTTTAATTTTAAGAAACTTTTAAAACGTGAATTTTTAAAAAATTAAAAAGAGGAAACTTTATAAAGATTTCTTTTAAAAGTGAACTTTCTGAAAACCAAAAACAAAAAATTAATTAAAAAAAGGGATTTTTCCTTCAAAAAAGAACATTTGCGAAAAATTTCCTATAAAAAATTTATGTTCGAAAATTTTTCCCTTTTAATGTTTAATTTTAAGAAACTTTTAAAACGTGAATTTTTAAAAAATTAACTTTTGTTAAGTAAACTTTTTGTTGCATTCCCTCTAAAATCTTAATTTTACTGAAATTCCTTTAAAAAAGTAAAACTTTGAAAATAAAATTTCGAATATTTTTTCTTAAAAATTTTATTTTTGAAAAGTAAAACTTTCGCAGGATTTCTCTAGAAAGTAAACTTTTAAAAATTTCCTCAAATAAGCTTAATTACGAAAAATTCCCTATAAGAAATATATTGAATTGCCCCTTTAAAGGATTTTTTTAAAAATTTTTTTTAAAAAGATTTTAAAAATTTTCTTTTGTAAAAAATTTTTTGTTAAATTCGATTAAAAGTGAATTTATGAAAAATTCCTTTTTAAAACTGAACTATCCCAAAATTCCTTCTGAAAATAAGATTTTCAGTAAAATCCGTAAGAAAATTTGTTTTTAGCAAGTGAATTTTCGAGTAGTTATCTATAAAAAGTATATTTTTGGAAAAAATTAGGAGATGTTTTAATAAATTCTTCTATTGAAATTTAATTTCGAAAAATTTCCTGTGAAGTTGATTCTTAAAAACACAATTTTAAAGGAATGCATTGAAGAAACACAAACTGTTACCGATTAATTGAAAACTATGGCGGAAATACCATGTGAGATAAGGCCATGATGGCTTTATCTCTCATTCAATAGGGAAATAAAGCATTTTTTCATTTGAATGGGAGATAAAGCCATCATGGCCTTAGCTCACATTAGCAATACTAGAAAATGGCTTTTTCTCTCATTTCTGTTCCGGAGACACAAAAGTTTAGTATTGAAATCTGGCTTCGCATACTTAAGTTTTTCTGCGTGGCGGCCTGCGGCTGTGCTTAGGGGTTTTTTCCTCCAGTAGGACGCGGCAGGTGGCTTCGCTGAATTAGGTTTTCGTGCGTGCGTCACAAGAATAAAAAATGTTTTTCAATGATAACTAAGGATTTTCCCTTTTACAGAATGTTAACATCTGAAGAAATATGGCTTTAACTCTCATTTGCGAAAAAAGATATGGTTATATCTCTCATTTCGCAAAATTTTAAATATGACCTTACCTCTCAATGATTGGGCAATGAGGCCATTATGGCTTTATCTCCCATTCAATTGAGCAATAAAGCCATCATGGCCTTATCTCACATGGTTTTAAAGCACCCCCCTGTTAGCGATAATAAGAGATGTTCCTTAAGCCAAAATTAAACAATGTTTTTTTTTTATCGCAAAACGCTTAACATTTTCGTTTTTGACTTGAAACTGCATAAAAGGTGTTCTGTGAATCGCAATCGCCTGAAGTTTGGCGACTAAAAATCGCCAATGTATGAAGAACTGTAGAAAAGGTTAAACTTACTAACTTATAACTCCATTTAGCTCCTTTTATCATACTAACCTGCTGTTTTTTTTAACATTTGGATTCCCTCTTTTTTCTAGAAAAAAAAAACTTACCAACAAAACAAAAAATTATGTTACGGAATGCTCTTGTTTTTTTCCACACACTAAAAAACTGTACAACATGGTACAAAACCCATTAAAATGCAAAAAAAAAACGGCAGAAGAAAACTAGAAAACCCTTCGATACATGAAAAACACAAAAAAATTAAGTCTTTTACACAAAAACAAACCTCCTTTCAATGCAACAACAAAAATAACTTTAAAAATTAAACAATAGCAAATAAAATACTATAACAACAGAAACAACAAATTTCAACAAACCCGACACGTACAACAAGTCTATAAAAGCCTTGACATAAACCTGACAACATTTCAGTTGAACGGGAAAAGTATAGAAAAGTATTGGGATCCGTTTCGCAAACAGAAACAAGCAAACAAACTTTTGCAAAGGGATTTCAGAAAAAAATTGAAAGGACTAGAAGGGCAAAAGAAGGCTTTTATTTCGAAGTTATGAAAACATTTATGAAAAAATAATTACCAGCAATTTAAAATAAAATTGCAAAAGAGTTCTCTTAGTGAACAACAAGCCAACCGATATACATACATACAAACATACATAATAGCGGAAGGAAGTGTTAAACCTGTAATAAGCTGTTTCCGTTAACTGTAAATTGCCATTTTTTTTTTGCTTTGGCGTTAAGAAAACCACAAATTGGTTTGTTTTACAATTAACATTTTGCCAACAAATTGTGCAAAACAAAAACAACAAACAACTTTATTTAAAAGTTAAGAAAACAACAATATTTAGCCGCAAAGTGGTGTAACACAATTTCGCGTATTTGCGTCTTATTTGATTTTTCATTTTATTTTTTTTTTGCTTTAAGTTTAGTTGGCGTGTAAAATGAAAAGTGAACATTATTTGTCGGGTATTTTAAGCCAATTGAATACACCAAGTCATTCGAAAAAGAACCTTCAACGGGAATTAAACTTAACGGAAAATAATTATTTCATTAACGGTGATCAGTGGAAACAAAAGTCAGCGCAGCGTCGTAACTCATTTGGAAATTCAGATAAGGATAGTGTGTGCAGTGTCAGTACAGTGCGTTCGAAGAGGATTAAAACAAGGCAAGAAAATTCTAAATTCAATAATTAAAGCAATAAAAGTGGTCAAAACTTTTAAAAAAGGTCTAAATATATGCAAAAAGAAGAGAAAATTACAAACATATTTTGAAAGAAAGGACTTTAATTTGTATCTGTTAAAGAAAATCAGTTTTCATAATAAAGAAATTCGTTTGTGCTTATAATTTAATATTTAAAAGTATATCAAAAACCAAAATTTCGTAAGTAAAATTATAAATTGCAAAATGTCCATTTAAATGCTGAAAGGCTGTTAATCCGTCATTTTGGACCACAAACCTAAAAAGTAAAAAAAAAAAAAAATTTTTTTTAAATATTTCATGATGTTCGCAAGTGATTAAAAAAAGGAATTTGATTTTTATCAATAACAAACTATAAATTTTGAGTAAAAATTATAAAATAAAAGGCTTGTTTGTTTCCGTACCCAAAAATGCGATCCCGTTGTTACCAAAGAGCCTTTTACTGTATTCGAAAATTTTACGCATTTTGGTAATATTAAGATCCCAATTTTGAGAACTGTAACAAATCTAATAAGAATTATTTGAGCTCATAGTTCCAAATCAATAAATTACACAGGCCTGAAAAATTTGGAAAAAATCGAAACCCATTCAAAACTTTTTGAAACTTTAAGCGAAGATATCACGAACAACTGATGTGAAGAAGAAATTCTGAGTACTGATTCGGATTAAGCGCAAGTCAAACCTTAAGAAAAGAACACTGTAGTACATGGGTTAAAAATTTGTTGGCCTGTGCTATTTTTAATTATGTACAATTGAGGCCCAGCCGCGAATAACGCTTTAAGTTACAAAATAATTTTTTTTTCAGGAGAGCAAAAAAAAAAAAACGTTTTTCACAGACAACATTATTAATTTTGTATTTTTTTTTTAGATTATTAAAAATAATGATAATAAAAATGTTTATGCAAAATATCAACAAATTTAAAAGTTAAATTACATGCAAATTAACAGTTTATAACTTTTTTTTAGTGGAAAAACGTTTCATATCCACAATCACGATGTCATTTAAAACGTTCTTCCACTACGCAAAGCATCATGACTGGTGGCTTTTAAAACGTTATTCCACGTTTAAAACCATTTACTTTGTATCATTTTTAAGTAACTTACAACGTTCTTCCACTAGCTGACTCTTTGTATGTCCTTTTTAAAGGCTTTAAGGTGCAAAATTTTGGGTGATTTGAGGTCTAAACAGTGTGCGAGAGTAATGTTAACGGTTATCTGCAAAAAAACAGTTTTTGCAAAAAGCGGCTTTTGCAACGTTATTCGCGGCTGTGCTTCAATTATTTTCAATGGAAACATTTTAATACACTTTCAATTGAAACCCATTTTCAGACAAAATACAAAATATAAATAAATAAAAAGAAAATAACCTTTTTAAAAAACAAAAGAAAACTTAAGAATTTTTTGCTTAAAACTTTTACTATCAACTAGAGTTGTCAATTATTCGCCTTTTAACTTGGTTCGAATAATTCAAATAATTGTTGTTGTTCGTTCGAACAAACGATTAACAGCCTGTTCATGGATTTCGAACGTCATCGTTAAACAGGCAGTAAATCTAAACAATTATTCGATTAATCAATGAGAATAACGAATAAAAAAATTATTTTTCCAAAAAAATTACTATGGAAAATCTTTCATACCTATGACTTCTTCTTTTTTTTATGCATAACATTTTTCTATTAACTATATCGTTAAACCCTTATTCGTTAATAATCCGATATTACTTTGAATTTTCGAAAGTCGTCGTTAGACCTACCATCTTCTGCCAAACTTCTGTATACAATTTCTTCTTCGAATTATTCTTAGTGTATTTTTCCATTGGACCTAGTTCGGCATTTCTTGATGTCGCTGGATTTTCTTCCACTTCATCGTTTTCAATTGTAACATTGTGACACTTACGGAAATGGTAAAGATACATATCGATGGCTTAATATAACAAGTTAGAGTGCTATATTCGGCTGTGCCGAATCTTTGATACCCTCCACCGACAGTTCGAATGTTTAAGGAGTAATATTTGTATGATGTTATTATTATCTTAAACTGTGACGATTTGTTATTAATTATGGTTTTAGGCGACTAAACTGTTTTCCGGTAGTAGGGTTTATATGGGGCCTAGGGTAAATTATGGACCGATCATCACGAAATCTCACAGCGTCATTTCTAGTCCTTTAAAACTGTGACGTACCAATTTCTGTTATGATAGCATTATTAATTATGGTTTTAGGTGTGCTAAACTGTTTTCCGGGAGTAGGGTTTCTATGGGGCCTAGGGTAAATTATGCACCGATCTGCACGAAATTTCACAGTATCATTTATAGTCCTATAAAACTGTGACGAGCCAATATTTGTTATGATTGCATTATTGTTTACGGTTTTAGGCGTACTAAACTGTTTTCCGGTAGTAGGGTTTATATGGGGCCTAAGGTAAATTATGGACCGATCGTCACGAAATTTCACACTGTTATTTCTAATCCTAATTCTAAAAAACTGTGACGTACCAAATTTTGTTACGCTAGCGTTATTTTTTACGGTTTTAGGCGTACTAAACTGTTTTCCGGGAGTAGTGTTTATATGGGGCTTAGGGTAAATTATAGACGGATCTTCACGAAATTTAACAGCGTGATTTCCAGTCAAATAAAATAATTTTTTGCAAAATCTTATCTCATTCCGTGCCTTGTTTCAGCATTTATGTTATTTTTTGTAACAAAATTATCAATTTTTTTAGGTGGTGGTTCCACATTTTGATTCATAGCTCCGGTCCTACTGAACCGATTTTGCTGGATTTCAATCCCAAACTGCTTAGGATAACTACAAGCAATTTGGCACCAAGTTTGTTCAATTCTTTTGAGTTGTTAGTAAGTGAGCGTGTTTTCAACAGACCACAACTAATTGTGGTGAAGGGTATAAAAAGGCGTAACTTTTTTATATATAATACAATAACAGCATTTTCTACTTTCAAGATATGATTTATATTAATCAATTCTTTATTTTTAAGCTTTTTGTTTATATCTAAATTTTTCATCCGAAATTGAAAAATCCCCTTTCTTGAAAATTTTTTAACATTTGATTTAAAAATAAAACAGCTGATACAATTGAGAAGGTGAGTTGCAAAACTCGTTTGTTGTAAAATTATAAATACGAGATGGCAAATGATTATTACAGTTCTTTAGGCGCTTTATTAGACGAAATATTCTGATTGCATCAATGAATGTCTATGCTAAAAACATGGAAGAGGACATGCATTGATACAATTAGTACATTTCTTCTCATAAAGCGCCAAAAGAACTGTTAGAATCAATTGTCATCTCGTATTTTTAATTTTGTAACGCACGACTTTTGCAACTCACCTACTCAATTGTTTGTTAAGATTTGTTTAATAAGAACATTAATTTTCGAAATACAATGAGTACTCAACTCGATTTTTGCTTTCTAAACATTGAGATAAATTACAACCAGGGCTATGGCAACAATATTTTTTAACTTTCCTATATTTTGTATTAAATCACTAAAAACATATGGGAATAAATCAACTTCTAAGATTTTATTTAATTTATTTTTTAATAAAAAAAAATTGTTCGATTAATCGACATTAATTAATCGATTTATTCGTTATTCCAAAATCGTCATTTTAAAATTATTCGAACAAGAGTTTGGTTTTGTTTGATCGATTAATCGAATTATTCTTAATCGGTTGACAACTCTACTATCAACTCATAACGTCATTACACAATTTATATAACAAAAAAGCTTGTCGCGAGATTTAAGTACTTGTACTAACTTAGTTTGAAAATTTTAATAGTTAAAATCAAGTTATTGATTTGCTTGTTTTTCTGCACAAGTAAATCTCGCGACAAGCTTTTATATTCATATAAATTGTGTTATGACGTTATTAGTTTTTTTTAATTGTTTCTTTATTTACAATCTATCCAAGGGATAATAAGCAAATTTGTTGATATTTTTTAAAAATAACAGATATAATGTAGCTCCAATGAGTTCCATAATTTACAAGTAAATATTTTCGTTTTTTCAAAAATTAGTGATGAAATTTATAACAACATACATACGCATGTATGTATACATCTTTATTAAATGTTAGGTGCGAAATGGAAGATCCAGTACGTGGTTTCGCTTAAGGCGTCGGATTTCGTGGGTACTGTCCAATAACGAGATAGCAATGGGGTTTATGTGGTCGCTAAGGTTTGTAGGTATCTCTCACTGAATTGTCTTATTTCTTCTCGAACTGATTTTATGGATAAGTCTCTTCTAATAGAAGTGTTTCTAACATACCATGGAGCATTCAGTATTTGACGAAGAGTTTTAGATTTATATCTTTCAAGTATTTCAATATTTGAATTGCTCGCTGTACCCCATAATTGGATACCATATGTCGAAACTGGTTTCAGGATAATTTTGTATATTCTTATTTTATTATTTACATTTAGGACTTAGGATTTAAAAGCCACTAAAGTTTCTTAGTAATGTGAGCTTTCCAGGTTAGTCGTCTATCAAGTGTCATACCTAGGTACTTTACTGTTTCCTTTTTAGGAATTATGTTTCCATTTATAAAAACACTAGGGCAGTCTTCCTTCCTCAGTGAAAAAGTTATATGGCTGGATTTGTCAAAATTCACCTTAATGTTCCATTTGATAAGCCATTTCTCGAGTTCATTTAGCTCGTTTTGCACAAATAACGATGCTTTAACTGGCGAATCGCTCTTGGCAATAATAGCTGTGTCGTCTGCGTAGGTGGCAACCAACATGTTTTCAACTATGGGTATGTCTGCAGTATAAATAGTATATAGGACTGGTCCTAGCACACTACCCTGTTGTATTCCGGCATTTACCTACTATAAACTGGATTTTTCATCGTTCATTTTTACGTAAAAATGTCGATCTGATAAGTAACATTTGAAAAGTAAAAAATAAGGTGCTGGTAAAAACTTTTTTATTTTATAAAGAAGCCCCATATGCCACACTTTATCATAAGCCTGCTGAATATCCAGAAAAACCGAAGAGCAATATTTTTTTTCTTCAAAAGTACTGGTTATAAAATCCACAATTCGATGTATTTGTTCAGGGGTGGTTATAAGTTGATAGTAAAATTTTAAAGCAAGCAATAATTTGTTTTCTTTTTAGCGCATTCAAATAAAAGCTTGTTTTTTTAAAAGGTTTTTTACTTTTAATTTGTTTCTTCTTTTCTTTGCGAGAACCCGATAAGTAACTGTTATTTGATTCTTAATAAAGTTAGTTCAAATCAAAAGTTATCAAAAGCTATAATGGAGCTGCTTTTATCGAAGAAAAAATTAAAATCGCAACGACTAAATAAATATATTCGAAATAATTAAAAAAAATCCATAAAATTTATGATTGAAAATTTAGACGGAAAATGCTTAATAATGATTAGGGATGCGATTTCCATGCAAATGCATGTTTTCGGTCGATAGTCTAAAAACGATGTCGACCAACTATCATTCCGAATCATTGAATTTGCGATAAAATGGCATCGATTTGTTTTTGCCTATTTTGATGAAAAGGCATATTTTTGCATATTTAGGTTTTTAATGCATATTATGTCATTTTTGAGCCATTCTTTTTAACTCCAAGCCCACAATGTCGACAAGAACATTTCTTTCGCATATTTATGTATATTGAAAACAATAATAAACAATTAAAATATGTAAGAAGGCAAATCCATCTGAGGAGATCGAGTGGTTGCGATCGAAACATGTCATGGTAACCTGCCGGCCAGGGTTCGAGCCCGAGCCACGTCAAGAATGAAAGATTATCAATAACAATTTTAATTAATTTTCATGTTGTAAAATTCCTTTCTTCATAAGAATAATTTAATGAAAATTAAATTTCATGAACTTAAGCCTAATTAAAAATATTAAAAATTTGGATTAAAAACCATAAATAGTTCAACAAAATAACCACAATACTAATTATTGTTAAAGCTAAGGCACGAGCTCTATGTGTACATTTGTCCTTCAAGTTGTGCTGAAAAAGGTCAACAGAAAAGAGAAAGACAAAATGAAAAAACAAAAAATGTACTTGGACTTCAAGAAAAATTCTTGACAAAAGTACGAAAAAACAGAAGTAAGGAAAAAACATGTAAAATCAATTAAGATGGATAATAATTCAGGAAAGCAAATTTCGATCTACCAAATGTTAAAATACAATTTGGTTTAAGGATTGATGTTTGACTATTGACGTCAGCAGTCGTCGATGGCTGCGAGTGTAAGACGGCAAATCCATCTGAGGAGATCGAGTGGTTGCGATCGAAACATGTCATGGTAACCTGCCGGCCAGGGTTCGAGCCCGAGCCACGTCAATAATGAAAGATTATCAATAACAATTTTAATTAATTTTCATGTTGTAAAATTCCTTTCTTCATAAGAATAATTTAATGAAAATTAAATTTCATGAACTTAAGCCTAATTAAAAATATTAAAAATTTGGATTAAAAACCATAAATAGTTCAACAAAATAACCACATTACTAATTACAATTAAAATATGTTTTTGTTCTCAATATTAATATAAGAAAGAAATGTTCTTGTCGACATCTTGGGCCAGGCAGTTTATTTCGTCAAGGAAAAGTGATAACTCCGACTCCCACTCCATCCGCTGAAATTTTTTAAATTCGACTCCGACTCCGACTCTCACACCAACTCCGACTCCTTCTCTAACCTTGATGCTAAGTGTATATGAGACTGATCCTTATATGACCTTTAACCTTTTTTTAAATGATTAAATATAGCACGGAAATTATTCTGCAACAATTTTAAATCGATATTTTTATTCTAACACATACCGCATTGAGCTTCAATATAGTTATTAACATATGTGTAGGTGAGATACAAAACTCGTTCGTTACACTTTATTCGAATTTTGGGAAAATGCAAAAAAATATAGCACTTGATTTAATGGAGCTTAACTAATTTGCTTTTTGGTTCTTGATTGAGTCTTACCCAGTAAAAACTTCGCCTACAAAATAATGTGTTGAGTAATCAGAAAAACATGAAGGCACTACTTACAATTCTACTGAAAGAACCAATGAATTTTACAAGGGATGTCCCAAAATGAACGCATTTTAAAGTAAGTCATTATTTTTTTACTTAAATAGATCCAGAAAAATGTAGTTATAGAAGTTGTTATAGATGTAGTTATAGAATAAAGCTACTAAATAATGAGTTAAAGAAGCTATTAATTTTGAAAAAGTAAGCGAAGTTTTTACTGGGTATGTCATTCTTGATTATAAGCTCAACGTTTGAAACATTTATGTGTAGTTTATAGAACACGAGCGCCTTACTCGTCCGTTCAACTTACATTTAAAACAAAAACAAATTTCGAAATTTTGTTTTTGTTTTAAATGTAAGTTGAACGGACGAGTAAGGCGCTCGTGTTCTATAAACACCATATTAAACTAACTGACATATAGAAAAAACAAGTAAGAAAGTATAGTCGGTCAAGCCCGACCATATGATACCCTACACCACCGTATTTAAAAACACATCATGCTTATGTATACATATAAATATGGCTTTATCTATATTTATAAACTTCATGAAAATTAGTTTGAAAGTTTGTGAGATGCAGAAATTGCCCCCTACCGCCCCATATGGTCCTATTTTTGAAAAACTGTATAGCTTATGTGTCCATATAGATATGGATCTATCTACACACAGAAAACAAATTGGTTGGGAAACGGTTGCAGCAATAAAATATTGATCAAGTAACATGATTTATTATTGCAACTTTTAAAAATGTATAGTTCTAACTGATTTTGAATTCTCTTGATTATAAAAATGATGTTCCAACTGAAATATGATTCCTTTAATTCTTTTATTAGTTATGATAACTAATTTAATTAATTTCTAAAAATTAGTACAAATGGTTAGAATCACAACCGAATTTAATATAGGGCAATACTGAATATTGGTCATTGCAATCAATAATTTGCTTTCGTCAATAAATTTTGTTATATAAATGATTATTCATTTATTGCAGCTTAAACCGATTTGAAAGATTTAAATACCGACGTGTTTAGGAAGAAATTTACCATTTACTTGAGTTATAAAGCTTGGGCTCGGGGAGATCTATGGTTCCCGAAAGTCGGTATTTAAAAAAAAAAAATTTAATTTTGGTCATAACTTTTTTGTATCTGAACCGATTTTTCCGAGTTTTTTATAAAATATTTTCTACTAAAAATTTCCGATATTTTGGTATCTAACTCATATCCATAGGACGTATGGCAGCCCTAAAATGTAGGTTTTTATAAAAATTTTGATGTTTTTTAGCCGATTTTTGGAGTATTTTGCTCAAAAATTAACCATTGTCTAACCGATTTGACAGATATATATACCGACGTGTTGAAGAAGAAATTTACCATTTACTTTAGCTATAAAGCTTGGACTCGGGTGATCTATGGTTCCCGAAAGTGGGTATTTACAAAAAAAAATTTAATTTTGGTCATAACTTTTTTGTATCTGAACGGATTTTCCCGATAAAATATGTTCTACTAAAAATTTCCGATATTTTGGTATATAAGTCATATACATAGGACATATACCAGCTGTAAAATTTAGGTTTTTATACAATTTAAATTTTTTTTTGTACGGGAGGTACCACGCCCACTTCTCCAATTCCGCCCACATTTTGTAGGATGGTGTGTATTGGCAACCTAAATGTGTGTACCTAATTTGGGAACTTTGGCTTTTGTCGTTCCCCAGATATACAGCAAGTAATAAAAATACAACAAACACAAGGGATTTTTGTAAAAAATTACAGGTAGTCGTGGTTTTTTGCTCATATCTCAGCCATTTGTGGACCGATCTGGCTGAATTTCAATAGCAAAATTATAATAAGAATACCTGACATAAAGATACCCCATCATATCTGGGGGCTTCGGAAAACCCATTTCAACAGACAGACGGACAACCGGATTTGAACTTCGCTTTTCATAAGGACCCAAAATATATGTATATACTTTATAGGGTGTAGGATCAATATTATAGAAATTACAAACGGAATGACAAAGTTATATATACCCTTTTACCTTCGGTGAAGGGTATAAAAATAATCAAATTTGGATTTAAAGTCATAAATACAATACTTATTATTTAAATTTATTTTTTATTGTTATGAAAGGTGCTCTATCGTAATATGATTACTTTTAAATTTCTTATGATTAACATAATAATAATAATAATAATATAATAATATCAGTAATAAACATTTTTATTGCCTTAATGCAGTGATAACCAAGCCCAGAACGCACGTTCATAAAGATATTATGTACTTGGGTGCGGTCGCAGAGACTGATAATAGCCTGATGTTATGAAACGAACAAAGTTGATGTATACATGTAAATTTCCGACCGTGTCTGTCTGTTAAGGCTTAATGAATAGGGGACAATAAAAAGGTTGCATTGCAACAACGAATCGTTATTCTTTGAGTATATCATGGAATTTAGGCCAAAATTAGTTCGCTTAGCAACGCTATCTATAGCGACGCGAAATTCGATATTGCCGGCAATGCAAAATCGACTGCATCGGATTCTCCTGCACACATTCACGAACAGCCATGTTTTCGGCCGATCTTGCGATTCGCCGGCACCCAAATCGGTTTTTGTTTGCTTCGGTAAGTGCACCTAGAGAATCTTCACGAGAAGAAGTTTTCACTCGATGAATTTAAAAATGTTGCACTGTGCTTAAAAAATATTTTTCAACAAGAGTTCGTTTTGCACAAAAAATTTATATTTAAATAACAGTAATTAATTTTTTTTTTAAATTGAAGTTAGTAATGGACTTTTTTGACGAGAAAAAGTCTTGACTTAAAACATATATGGCCATTTTCTCATTAGGCCATTATCTTTTTTCCTAATGAAAAACTGCACATTAAAGAAATTTGGTTTTCTCAATGTCTCATTTGCTTCGATTTTATTGCAAAGCTAACCGGCACTCATCTGCCAATTATTTATTTTCCCTTTATTTGCCGTACAGATAAATTCAATCAGCTGACTCCAAACTTTTACATGTATTTTGAGTGGCGTTGCCAGCTGAAATCAATGTTTTTTGTCGGTGTATTAAGAAACCCAAAATCGTTAACGGACAGTTTATCGGTCCAATAAATTTATGTTGACATTAAGTAACAGACAGTTTGTCGATACATTGAGAAAATGGCCAATAGAGTGAAATATTTTGAAAATTTTTTATTCTAATCCTATATCAAGAGAGATTGATTTTAATATTTTAACTAAAGTATATTAACTTATGTATATTATTATTTATGTTTCATTTTTAAAATTTTCTTTTGAACACCTTTAATATGCTAATACGATAACTCACATTAAATTCCCGGGAAATTTAAGGTCCTCATACTCTCGTTCTATTTAAAAAAAAAAAATTAATTAACTATTACTAATATTTTTCTTTAAAAAATGCTTTTTAAATTAAAAATAAAGTTAAGTTTTTCTCACAAGTAAAATTTTTGAGAGCAACATTATACTCTTTGAAATTTGCTTTTGTAAAATTCACCCCTCTCTTAACATATACGTTAAATTCTTCTCACAAAAGTTCACCCTGCTAAATCAACCACAACTGGCCTTGTACACACCGCCACTCTTGGCCAAGTGCCAGACAATGTTTTTTTTTTTTGATTGTTCAAAGGTGGTGGCTTGTTTTTATGAGACTAATTTTTTAGGTTGCCTAAGCAACTCAACTTGACCAACAATACCAAACACTTGCCACTTAGACAGTTATTAGACTGGAGCAGAGCATGAAAGTTAAAGGATTTATAGAAAACAGCAGAAAAATGTTTAAAAAGTGTAGAAAATAACAGGAATTTTTTTTTGTAAAAATTTTCCTTTAGGAACTTCTATATGAAACCCAGCAGAGGAGGTATTCAAAAGAAATCAAAGGCCATGGATTATACAAATTATGCCTACAATGAGGCAGTGGGTAGACTAAAACTCATGTTGGCTGATTCATATACAGCACCAAAGGCCTCAACCACTACTACGTATTTGAGAAGTTTTAACGATGATTCAGCGGACAATTATTCGGATAATATGTCGGTAGGTTGTTAACGATTTTAACTTTTATTGAAAAGATTTGCTAGTTTATGTTTCCAATTATTTCAAGGTCATAGATCGTCCTGTATTTGCTGATATTTCGAAGTATCTATCCCCCAGTCAAAAGTCGCGACTGGGTGGGGGCAGTTATCGTCCTAAGAAAGCTATGAGCGGGTTTTGCGCCTCCAAGGAGAATTTAACTTCACCAGCTAGACAATATCAGACCACAGCCCTTCCTACTGCTAACGTCAGTAGCTCAGCAGCAGTGGATTGTTATGCCGCATCGGCTAAAGCCACAATGCCAGCCACCGACAGTGTTCAGGCACCGGTAGAGATTTTCAATTTTATCGAGAAGCAAGAGGACTATATAGAGCAATTGGAGAAAGAATCAAAGTACTGCCGTAATGAATTATCCAATCTTTTGGGCAAAGTAAAAGATGTTATTAGTGAAAATGAGCAGCTAACTGAACATGCTCGCACGGAATTAGGTAATCTGGGTAAAGGTGAACAAATTACCACCAGTCCTTCTTCAGACAGTGATGATATTTTGTATACCAACAAGAAAATAGCCACACCCCGCAAAAAGGAAATTAAAAGTCCTCGTTACGCCTTAGCCCCGAATATAGTATACGAGGCCCGTATAAGTGAACTAGAGGCGGAACTAATGCAGGCCAACATAGATTTGAAACGTGTTAAAACCGAAAATGAGGATTTAAAAAAGAAATTGGCTCATTCCGATGGCACTACAACTACTAATTCGGGCTTGAACTGTGAAACCCATCGCAAACAAATTGATTTACTGCAGAAAGATAAACAGGCCTTGGAGGAGACTATAAGGCAATTGCACAAATCGTTGGACGATGCTAAATCCCAACAGTACACCCAGTCCTCCAAACGGTATGTACACGATCTGGTACAAATGGAAAGATCTCAAGCCGAATTAGAAGTACGCCATCTAAGAGATGAGCTCGATCGCCAACATGAGCGAGTTCGGGAATTACAGCACGAAATGGCCAGACGTTTGGCCGATGAGCGAGCAAATGCTGAAAGACGTTATAATAACCAAGTCGATCAATTGGGTGGCGACTTAAGTTCCCAATGGGAGCAGGTGGCTAAGCTACAGCTAGATTTGGAAAGACAGAAACGTTACGAGGGCGATTTAAAGCGTGATCTAGCCAATCGTAATTCTCAAATAGAAGAGCTTAAGATGGAACTAAGAGCAAATCGTTCCACATTCTTGGCCGATATGGCTCAAGTAAATGCCGAAAAACAGTCCTTGGAACAGGAAATTACAGCTTTACGTTTACAGCTAGATCGTGCCTCGCGTGAGAATAAAACCGAGGCAGCTCGCTTAAATGCCGAAATAAATTCCCTGAGACAACGTTTGGATAGAGCCGATGCAGATTTGTTGCATTCGAAGCGAGAGGTGCTGCGTTTGAATGACGAAATAGCAAATTTGGAAAAAGAGGTGGGTGTTGGTTTTTAATAAACTTTCCGCCAATCTCACCAAGTTCAGTTATAATTTACTATCAGTTATAGCTTTCAAAACATATTGGTAACTGGAAGTTAAAGTAGTAGTTAGTTTTAACTAAACTTCGTGAAATTGGTGGTTAATTATGGAAATACAATTTTTATACTTTTTTTTTTTTAGCTGGCTTATGGCGAATTGAAAAACGAAATACGTCCTACGAAAAAAGATTTGGATAAACGTATTTCCGAAATGCAAGAAAAACATGGTAAGTCCTGCGATTTTATATTTAAAAATCTGTTAATGGGCACCATATCACCTTGGTTTTACACTTGTTTCTAAAGTTACACTTTTTATAATGCACTAGATATTAAATTGTTTTGTCATTATTGTGAACTTCATATGGTTAACTGAGCACAAGAAGTTTGTCAGAGCATATGAGGGTAGTTTAAGAATAGAACAGTAGCTTTATTATAAAGAAGAGGTATAACATACGTATAAGAGTTTACATAAGTATTTATAAGATGGTTTAAGTATAAATCGGTAGAAGATGGTTGTATAAGTTTAGACGGACTGTAAAATATTTGTTTCATTGTGACACGTTATAGTACAAGATTTAAGGCTTAGTTAGCCGGGAGTAACATTAACGTTGAAAATCAGCTGATTCATTTTGATGATTTTGAGACCGTGGTCTGAGTATAAAAAATAATGTGAGTAAAAAAAAATTGAGTATAAGTAAGATGATATAAATCAAAAGTTTAATTTTAAGATAATGGAATTATGGCCGTTATTTGAATGCATCAACAAACTGCCTTTTACAAATCTCAAAATAAATTTATTATACTGATAACTTGTGCATTGACGATTTTTGTTTTTTCAATATACAGACAAAAACATTATTTTAATTTGGCAATACCTCTCAAACTAGATGTGCGAGTCAGCTGATTAAAATTATCCGTATGGCAAATAAATAACATTGTGCAAGAAATGGACACTTTTTTTGAGACAAGCTGGGCACATGGCGTTTTAATAAAATCCAGGTTGTTTTTAAAAACAAAAATTACAAAATTTGTTAAAAAAAAGTTTTACTGTTCTCAAAGAAAATTTTTTTGCGGAATTTCGGTTTTTTTTAGTAATTTCAATAAACTAAACCGTTTTTGAGGTACGCGAACATATGTTGTGCAACCTCCTCCATTTTCGAAATAATAGTGTATCTCGTAAACCAGAGCCAATATAAAAAATCGGCGAGCACCACTGGATTTAGCGTACCCGAATTATGTTAAAACGCCATGTGCCCGGCTTGTCTATTTTTTCAACTAGCATAGTGTGATTGCCCGCCCTCATCGGCCAATTACACTATGCTAGCTTTGCGAGGAAAAAGAGGCAAATTTGGCGATGTTTTTTGCATACATTTGGGTTACTTTTGGACTAGTCCTGGTCCCTTGTGGGCTACTCTTTACACGCGTGCTTGGAATGGTCCTAATATTTGCAGGGATTCACCATCATATATAAACTTTTTGATTTTCCATCCAGCATCGTCGGTGTGGCACATAGAAACACATTTTCACTAATATTTCCATAGCGCTTAATGAGAAATGCTTGATCGTGTACAGACCCTTAAGTCTTAAGGCCCAAATACACTTATCAAAATACTCATCAACCATTGTGGTAGCATTAGTGAAATTGTGTTTGTGTGTGTCACACCGATGATGCTGGAAGGAAAATAAAATAATTTATATATGATGGTGAATCCCTGCAAATAATAGGACCAGACCAAACACGCGTGTAAAGAGTAGCCCACAAGGGACCAGGACTAGTCCAAAAGTAGCCCAAATGTATGGAAAAAGCATGGTCTATCTTACATTACGATTTCCTAGGGCAGGACCATATAACCCACCTTTGGACTACTAAGAAGTAGTTTTAAGACTACTCCATGGTACACACAAGAGGATTAGTTTTGAAGTCATTTAAAAACGAAAGCATGTCGTTAAAAAACGAAGACATGTCGTCTCACTACAAATGCTTTTTAACAATGACATGGTCCATGCTTGCATTTCATCGGACCAGTCCATGGAGTAGTCCATTTTATCAAAATGGATCAGGTGGTTCAATTTTATTTGCAGGGAATATTACGTCCAGCACACATACACGAGTGAATTCGCCTACTGGACAAGCATGTGACAAGTGTATTTGGCCCGTTAAGCGTGCATACGACGATCAGTATGCATCTATGCATAAGAAAGCTTTATGTGTAAAACGAAAATCTGATCAAAAAAGTTGTCTAAGTTTTTAATAAGTATAAAATCATCTGGGACGAAATAATTAAAAAAAAAAACAGTAAATTGATCAGACAATAGTTTAATTTTTAATAATTTCTATTGATTTACTAAACTTCATTTGTAAAAAGATAATTCTATAATGTAATTTCAAAACTGTTAAATGATGTTTAGCCAAACGTTTTGAAAAAGCAAATATTTTTTTAATAAAACTAGTGGTTACGCGTAGGATGCGTAGAAGCTTAAGTATTACATAGTTTAAGTATAAAGGCCAAAATACACTGATCAAAATACTCATCAAGCATTGTGGTAGTATTAGTGAAAATGTGTTTGTATGTGCTACACCGACAATGCTGGATGGAAAATCAAAAAATTTAGATATGACGGCGAATATTACGTCCAGCAGACGTACACGTGTAAATTCGCCTGCTGGACAAGCATTTGACAAGTGTATTTGGCTCTTAAGAGTTTTTTTTGAAACAGAAGAGAAGTCTTACTTTAATTTTTGACTTTCTGACAATGATTTGACATGATAGTTTCAGTAAAATATAGTGGTATAAAGTTGCATAGAACTGAGTCTGCGTTAAAAGAATAAAAGACTATAGCAGGCAGCAGTCGGTGTATAAAAAGGAAATGCAGTATAAGACGCAGGCCTATGTGTAAGATGGTGGCCTGAGAAAAAGGCTACAACCTGAGCAATTTAATAATAGATTTAATATAAGACTAAAGCATGTTGGTATAAGTAGGACATTGTAAAGGCCCAACCATAATATGCATAGATTTGCTTAAGCTACTGTCAAAAATCTAAAAAAGTCTATCAAATGTATTAAAAATAAACAAAAACAAAATCAAAAAACATTTGATTCCGCACGGAATGTGCGATCCGTTTCGCACTTTGCTTAAGCAAATGACAGTTTCATAAAACTTAACAAAAAGTTTATTTTAGTTCAATATGGTTTGCCTCATAAGATTTCCATCTATTCGCACATTTGCTTAAGCCAACTTAAGCACATTATGGTTGGGCCTTAAGTTCAAAAAAGCATAAGCTTAAAGTTTTAAATATAAGGCTAAAATCTTAGGTACAAGAGATTCTTAAAAATTACAAAAAGCGTTATATACTTTAGCGTTATCATGATTTTGAGACCATCATTTGATATAAGTAAATTCAGTGATGAGGTTTTGATTATAATATTGTTACTTTATTATCTAAATACAAATCGTTAGTTTGATTATAGCATGGTAAAAATCTGAGCATAAATAGAATCTAAGTAAAAGAGTATAGTCTAGTTAAAAGATCGATGTGAAGGACACGTTTTAACATTTTAGCATAAGCGAGAGGGCTACGCCACCCAAAGCATGCGTTTAAATGGAGCACAAAAAAAAGGTCTAAGGTCTTAGTATAAGAGAATAAATTTGGTTCTAGAATAAAGATAAAATTTTTTGCACATTTATCACTTTTTCCTAAACTTCTTGCACACCACATTTGCACAGCTTTTAACTGAACTCTGGGTAAGCTATTGATTTGTGTTCCTGTGTTGTTGATGTATAAATTAAATAAAATTAAAATTTTTAATACAAAATATATTTTTCTTTAAACAAATTTTACATACTTATTGGTTCAATAAAAATTAGCTTAACTTCCTAAAAAAAAAAAAAACAGAAAATCAATAGTTTATCCATGAGTTGCAGTAGAATTAGAATGCTTTTCGCAATAACGACCAATAAATAGTCATTTTATATAAAAAAAAAAAAAAAAATAATAATAATAATAAAAACAGTATAAAGTACATTTTGTAAAATTATAATCCTCTGTGTGTATAATTTTAGCTGAGACTGTAAATGAACTAGAAGAAATGATACAAAGTCAAAAGCAACTCATGGATAAATTAACCAATGAATGTAAAACATTAACGAACAAATTAGAAGACACAACCATAAAACACAAGTAAATATAAACATTATTAATGGAAAATTTCTTTTAAGTAATTAATTTATTGGAACAAAAGAAGGTGTAATGATTTAAAACGTGGTTACTTCTTTTATCCAAGAAATTAAAAAATATCTCAAAAAAATTTAAAATATTAAACAGGAACACAGGTTGCAATCAAACAGTCAGTCCATCAAACACGTTAGCTCCCCTTACTCTCTTATATCTTATGATTTTCACTTCATACTTTTATTTTAATTTGTGTTATTGTCATTGTTGTTGTTTACACATCAAAACTTGTCTTATGTAATAAAAGATTACATGTTAATACATTTCTAATAACAAAAAAAAAAAAAAAAACACTCCATTTTTGGTTTAACAACCTGTCATTGTAAATTTTTTGTGCTGCCATTTTTGTCTTACGAAACGTTAAGAACCAACCTCAACTTACGTTCAACCTCAACCCCAAACACCAACTTCGCCGCAAGTAGAAGCGACAGAAACCTTAAAAGACAACGATGGTGTAGTGGATATAGTAAAGACACCTGTAGCGGAATCACAAACCCCAGTCACAACAACTGCAACTCTGACAGTAGCAGAGACTTCAAAAGTAATACAGAAAATTCAGCCGGAATTGAGAGAAAACGCAAACGTGTACATTTCTCGCTTTGATGATGTGAATATATGGACAAATATCTCTCGTAGCACCGAACGTTTGGATACGGAATGGGCTAAAATGGCTCCAATACCAAAACTTACATCCACAACACGTAGTCAATCAAAATGTCACTGCCAACTTTATAAAACATACATGGGTTCAAAGGAATCTCTGTCCGCAAACTTTTGTAAATGTAAAAGTTCTCTAAGCACACCTTATCAGTACTCGGATTTAACAAAATATGGCAAAAGTTTAACAAAAAATTTTACAAGCAATAACACAAACAGAACCACTATACCACAACCTTTAAAACCAACCACAACAGATTGTCATCTGTTTCATCATGAACATAAACCTAAATTCGCACTAGATTTAAAGCACTCCATTACAAAAAGAGAACATAGTAAAGATCTGCCACTAGATAACACTAAAAAAGTAGAAACCACAACCACTAATAATGACACCAGTACCACAATACCCACCAGCACTTATGAGCGCAGTAATAGTAGATCAAAATATCGAAAATCTCCTCGTTTGGATTGCCATTTACGTAATAGATGCTATTCGCATGATCGTTTAATGGATCATAGAAAAACAGAGCCGTTGACTTGGTTGCAACAGCATCTTGTTTTAAAGCAAACCATTAAGACTTGCAACATTAATTGTGAGGAACTCGAACATCCCTGCATAAGAAATGATGCAACCCCGACAGCTTGTTGCCAGACTCAACATGTCATGAGAGCCTGTTGTTATAACAAAGAGTGTCTACGGGTTAAAGAAAAAGCGACTGCACAGGCAACTACCAAATCAGAAAAAGACAAGGGAACCAATACTGAGAAAGCTGATACAGACGATAAGATTAATAAGAAGATACCTCTAAAAGTCGATATAAATGTAAGACTAGTGCCGAAATCTTCGAGAAAAGAGAAAGCGGACACGAACACAGAAATCAAGAAAGCACAAACATCGATAGAAGAAAGTGGAGAGCTGGCGGAGTCTACAAAGATGTCTAAACTAAAACCTGAAATTGAAATTCTTGAACTAGATAATCAAGAAATTAGAACAGAATTTTAAAAAAACTGGGGGTTAATATTAATTTTTTTTGTTACTATACCAAAAATTACATCCATTTTCAAAATTATGCTCTTTCAGATCCAAAACATTTTTATTATTTTTTTCAATTCTAATTTTGATTTTTTAAATCCAGAAGTCTTAACAAAATTTTTAAAACAGTTCGTATTAAAATTTGAAAAAAATGTATGTTCTACATGGGAATTTTATTTTATTTTTTTTTAAATAAATCAGCGTTCTCATGTTAATCTCGAAAAAAAAAATTAATAAAGACCGCGTTTTTAGACCTCGTTTTTAAAACGATATTATCAAGGAAGTTTGATCTTAAAATCTTTCAAATCCAAGTTTAAACTCATCTTAATCCTGAAATCAACCTTATTAAACTAAAACATAACTAGGACTGAATTAGAACCTTAATGAAAGCTGAACTAGAACTGAAGACGATTCTCAGCTAGAATCGTAACTAGAACCTAAACTAGATCATGAACTAGACGGTGAACTGGAGCCTGAATTAAAATCAGAACTAACACCAAAAGTAAAACTGAAATAAAAAAACCAACTAGACCAACTAACTTGTACTGAACCAGAAGTGAACTATAACCAAAACCAGCTAAAACCTATACAACAATATCAACTGGAGCCGCAACTTGAATGAACTAGAATATTAATTGAAATCTAATTTAGAATCTGAACAAGACCCTGAAATAAGCTCTTAACTAGTAGTAGTTCAGTATAAAAAATATAAATTAACAAAAAATAATACACTATAATTGAACTAGAATTGTACTAGAACCAAACTTGAACACAATTAATTTTTGAAATAATATAATAAATTTGTCAGATAGAATTGAACTAGAACTGTACAAAACAAGAATTGAACTAGAGCTGCACTAGAACTGAGCTAGAACTGAAATAGAACTGAACTAGAATTGAACTAGAACTGAGCTAGAACAGAAATAGAACTGAGCTAGACCAGAACTAGAACTGTACTAGAACTGAACTAGAACTTAAATAGAACTGAACTAGAACTGAACTAGAACTTAACTAGAACTGAACTAGAGCTGAAGTAGAACTGAACTAAAACTGAACTTGAACTGAAAAAGAACTGAACAAGGACTGATCTAGAACTGAAATAGAACTGAACTAGAACTGATCTAGAACTGAGCTAGAGCTAAACTAGAACTAAACTAGAACTGAGGTAGAACAGAACTAGAACTGAGCTAGAACTGAACTAGAAATAAACTAGAATTGAACTAGAACTTAACTAGAACTGAACTAGAACTGAACCAGTACTGAACTTGAGCTGAACTAGGACTAGAACTAGAACTGAACTAGAACTGAACTAGAACTGAACTAGAACTGAACTAGAACTGAACTAGTACTGAACTATATCTGAGCTAGAACTGAATTGGAACTGAACAAGCACTGAACTAGAACTGAATTAGAACTGAACTAGAGCAGAACTAGTACTGAACTTAAACTTTTTTTTTCATTTTATAATTCATTTACGTTTTAAAATTATATACATTTTACTTAAGCTGAACTAGAACTGAACTTAAAACAAACGGGAACGAAGCTACAGCTGCAATTGAACTTTAAATAAACTAGATATGATATAAAACAAAGCTAGAAATGCACTACCAAGTTATCGCATTTCCATTTGAACTTAATAGAATGAGATTATTGTTTATTTTGTGTTTATTTATTTTTTTGTTGAATTTATTTTAAAAAAATGAATATTAATTTTTTTTATTTAGTGGTGAAAAACAAAATTTACGTGATATGAACTCAAAACTAATGGATCGTTTGAAAAACATTTGGTCAAGTTATAAAGAACTAAATAGTAAATTACAAAAAGCCAATGGTTTTGAGAGTTACACATCATCACCTGTAATAAGTGATCATGAATCTGGTCGAGAAGAGCATAATTATACACATAATTTATTATTAAAACAGCAACAACAACAAAAGGTTTGTAATAAAGAACTAAAAACTAATGATCAATGTCTCTTCTTTCTCTTTCTTTCCTGTTTATTCCCTCTTGGTATCTATTTGATTTTAAACTCTTTTTCAACTTGTAAAATATGCTTTAAAATTAATTTGCTTGAGAAGAACGGAAATATCCTCATTACAGTCGAATGTTGAATATTTAAGCAATCGCATGTTAAACAGCGATCGTCTTGGCAAATTAGACAACACGCCAACGTCTTACAATAGTTTACCATCCACAGGCAAAGGTAAATTATGGCATACTTTTAGGATAAAAAACAAAACTTACATACATACATACATTTAACTACATAATTAACAGTTTTACCAATAATAAATCTTTAAATTCATTCCTTTTAATGTTCTTAAGGCCTTGTAAAACTGAATGCCTTAATTTAAATTTTCTTTTAAAAGCTTTTTGTATTATAGAATCTGAAATTCTCTTCAGTTGTGATTCAATTTCTTTTCTATATAAATAGTTGGGAAGAATATAGTTTATAAAGCTTTGAGTATTCAAAACTTTAAAAGTTTTTCAGCATCCCAATATTTTCTTTGGTAGACGCGAAAACGAAACTTTTTATAAGACTAAGTTTTCGAATATTGCTTTAACTTTGTAACACTTTAATTCTTCCATCTTGAAAAATCCTTTAGGATTGTCAATATTTTCTCAGAAACATGAACTTAAAAGATTTTCCGATATATCCTTTAAATTAATTATAGTTCTGGCTTATTCGGACGACATTAAAAGATATCAATATCATCTTTAAAATGTATCAATTCTTATAAAAAACTAAATTTTTATTTAACTGGCTCAAAAGCTTTTTAGTATAGTTTTTTTCTGAAAGAATTAAAGTTTCCGAATAGCTTTAAAGCGGACTTAATTGTTTATTTCCGTTGTTTAAAAGTTTTCAGACATCAGCGTAAAACGAATTTTGGAGTTTTCAAATATTATTTTAACTCACTTAAGTGTGTTCGTATTTGAGAGTTTGTTAATGCTCGAATATCTTCTATAAAATGCACAATCCTTAAAGATGTTTAAAGTAAGATTCTCCATTTTCTTAGGGAGCGCACAACAGGCCCAGTAGAGGCCTAGGTGTATATCACTCTGATATGAGGTTGTATCCATGATGCTTCATCCTCCTTTCGACCTAACGTTACCTAAAGTAAGAGTCTTATAAAGTGTATTCAAATCAAAATTCTGCATTTAAGGGCATTTGAAGATTTAAAATACCTTTTTTAAACGAAACTAATTGGTCTTGACTAGAGACGTTATTCCATCTCAAGCAATAAGAAGGCACTTAAAAATCATGTCAATTTACTTATACCCTTTGGGGATTTCGAAGCTTCTACACATCTTTTTTGGAATACATAGAACTTTAACTACTCTAAATCACCTTAAATCGTTTGAACTAACTTTGCTTCCTTTCCTTCTAATGAACCTAGAACATTTTCATTCTATACACAAACATTTGTTTGTTCTCTCATTGATATTATGATCTTAAATAATTTTCCTAATAAATTGTTGCCTCGTTTAGCCTCTCTCGACTACAAGCCGACCACATTTGGCGCAACCAACAACGATATCTCAAGATCAATTACAGATGACTACAGCAGCAACAGCAAGACCAATCCCTACACTTACGGCTCCATATTGGGAAAAACAACATCCGGTGATACCAACACCACAACAGTTTTACCCACCTCAACAACACCAGCTTCCTATGATACAGACTACAAGTCCAAATATGGGAACCCCAATAGCGCATACGACTACAAGTCAGCAATCATTGACAACGATGACGAAAATCTCAAAGACAACATTGGCGAAGGAGAGAAAAAGCAGCAGCAGCAACAGCAGCAGCAGTCGAGAGACCCAAATGTTGGAAATAGCAATACAAACGCAAATGACTCAGCGGGAGACTATACTTCCACAAGAGAAATACCAGATGCCACAAACATCACGGATTACACAGCAGCCGATTACGGAGGCTATGAGGGATACGATCCGCAGCAGTATGATACATCAGCCTATGATCCCTCCGCCTATGATCAAACCCAATATGCAGGAGATAACGCACAATATGATGCCACTGGACAGGGCTATGACACAACAAACTATGACTACAATGCCGCAGATTATGATGCCTCTGCATATCAATACGACACAACAGCAGGACAACCAGCCGAACTTACAGCAACCTCTGAGCCAATGGCACAAACACCAACAGCGACTGCTCCTGCAACAACAGCGGCAGTCACACCAACCACAGCAAGAACAGCTCCAACCGCTCCGAGCACTGCTAGAAATGGCACCACAGAAGGCCCAACTCAATCGAGATCGGGCAGTGGCTCTGTGGGGCCATCAAGTACAACTGGAGGAATCTCCTCAGCAAAATCCAATCTGCCACAACAGTCTTCCACGTCAGCAACCAAAAAGTAGTTGTGATCCCGAGCTTGATCTGACCACAAATCAAAGCAGTGATCTTATAGATCCTTTTGATTTGGAATTTAGCATAAGTAGTCCAAGTTTAATGCGTTCCTTTGGCTCCGATACCTGCACCGAAATAGATGATCAAGAGATTTTCGATGAAGACCAACAAAGCAGCGATTCGTTTACGGATAAAACGTTATCACCGGCTCAAACGGCCATAAGGCGATTTACGCCGGACAATCAAGGAGTGTCAATGTAAAAACAGAAGTGAATTGGTTCGAGAACGTACTTATTTTTTTTTTGTTTTTTAATTTTAATTTAATTTTATTTTATATAAGATTAAACAACATCTGTACATTATTTAAAGTAATCGAGTTATAAAATAAGTTTAATTTATATAAATTATATATACAAATAAATCTAATTTATTTTAAATAAACTACAAAAAAAAAACTTAAAAGAAAAGCCTCTAAAGTGTTTTAAAAATACAGGATTTTTACTCATCTATTGAGGGATAAGCAGTAGCCAAAGTTTTCTTACCATGCCAGTCCCAGGCATGTGTTATAATGGTGAATTTTGCATGGCCCAATCGTACGGGACAGGGCTTACCCACACTTAGCAAAAAGCACATGGTATACAAACTAAGTTCCAATTCCGGGGAGGTGCCTACAAATAGAGTATTGTAGGGTTTGTTGAGCTGATGAAATTGAAAGCGTACGGCTGCAAGATAGTGGGAGTCCTGTAAAAAACTAATTAGTAATTATATTATAGACCTTTTTATTCCAAATTTGTAAACTGTGACCTTTTTCAAGTCCACTTTATTGATATAGCCTTTGTAATCTAAATTTCCCGATTTTTCCTGTTCACTAAAATACACCCAATTGTGAAGACCCAGTACATTGCGATCACGTATTTCTGCCATAAACACATGCTCAAAACCAGAACTGCCTACGCGTCCTTGGCCACGGGAGTATTGCATGAACCAGGTGTCTTTTAGCAGCTGCAATTGTGTATCGTAGTTGTTGGTAACGGCTCCTAGTAATAAAATTGGCAACATAATTTTCTTAATTTTACTACACAGAAAAAATTCTTGCAGATTTTTTTTTCAATTAAACGATTAACCAAAAATAAAAACAGTTTTAATTAAAAATTTAATCCAATGAATTTAATGTTTATTTAGATGAACAACATTGCTGCAAGAATTGTTGTAAATATCAAAAATAATAAACTGTTACTATTAATCTGTTACAGAGAACGGCTTTGTGCAATTGCAAAAATATCGCATTAAATGAACAGCAACAAATACACTCGCTTGCGGTCATACAATCAAACTTGCGCAACCGCAAACATTCGCTGCTGGTTTGCAGTAATTCAGATAATGCACATCGTGCTTTGTTATTTATACCATCGTTAGCTTCGTTTTTTTAAAAATATGTTTGTGTGTTCGGTGCGACAATGATTGTTTTGGTAAAGAAAAAAAAAAAAATACAAACAAAAAAGCCAGAAATCAAGCAATTCCCTGAAGGAAACCTGGGTTCAAGTGTCTCCAAGGCACCAGTTTTGTAGACTATATTGGTGACATTGTCAACGAAGTGTCTACACTACATTACATTTGCTACTATATTTGGCTTTAATACGAAAAATATTTTATCAATAACAACTGAGAAGTACAATTCCTATAAAAGTGGAAGAAATAATAAAAAAAGATTGTTATGATTTCGTATTCTTACAAAAAGTGTCGACTACTTTTACTAAAATGTACTAGCGATTCTCTGCTTCCAATGTCTACATATGTTCCCAAAGGAACTACCTAGTCAGTAACTAGTCAGTAGTACCAACGTCAGTAGTAGATTTCCAATGACACGCACATGTTAAATGTCTAATGTAAATAACATTGCCGGGGGTATAATAAGTCACTAGTACTGGTGACTGTGTCAATGGTGAATCAGTACAGATTCACTACTGATATTTCCTGCAGGGTTATTACTCATGAAGACATTCAGCAGAAACTATGTAGTACAAGAAAACAAAATTGAAATGAAACTAAACGCACATATGTAGGTACAAACAATATCCATAGAAACATACTTTTTTTCATCTTAAAAAGTACAGTAGTTCTGTATGTAGGTACAATGTATTCTTGTTATTGTTGTTTTTATTGTTGTTAATTTTAACAAAGCGTCTCATCGAGTGGTTTATTGTTGTTATTGTTGTTAATATTAACAAAGCGTCTCATCGAGTGGACAATGACTACTTGAATGCAAAAGTATAAGGATGTGTTCCTTTTGAATTTAGATAGTTGTGTTATATTGCGTGCGCAACAAAAATGCAAACAAAGCACTTTCAATAAAAAACGAATACATGCAAAAATCAAATGTGTACGAAACGATGTTAAAATTACCAACGTTAAACTTTGGTTTGCAAGCAAAGAGTGAATGTAAATTTGAGCGTATGAATAAATCAAGAAAAATAGTGATTTTGCAGTGCTGTGATCTGTTAATTAATCAAGAAATGCAATAGACTGGAACTCTCAAGGAAGTCGAAAAAGAGGATGCCCGTGGAGAAGGCAAATTGATCTAGAAGTGGCCGGAATATGTAAAATAGGGGGCCAAGTAAGAGCGTTGGCAAAAGATAGGAACATGTTCAACTAATTTATTGTTGCCCTATGCTTCTTATATAATTAATATATTAATATATATATAATAATATATATATATATATATATATATATATATATATATATATATATATATATATATATATATATATTAATCGTTTAATTAAATTTTTAATTAATATCACAAATGTTTTAATTGAAATCAGTTCAATTATATTTCCTGTGCATACTGATAAAATTTGTTAAGGCATTAAGTATTTTTCTTTATTTGTTTTTGTTAATTTTGGGACAATTAATTATTTCTTTGGTATTAACTTTTTATTTCAGATTTTATATATGTATGGGCATTTCCGTCAAAAGGTCCACCGTGACCGAAAATTTCAAAGTTATTAAAAGCTGATTATTTTGCGATATTGTTATAGAGAAATATTTAGATTTTACTTATTTTATAAATTTACCCATAAATTTTTTCACTTAGATGAACAATCAGACTTGCAAACGTAATTTCTCATTTGTGAGAATGTTTTATTGTATGTTTTCTTTAATATTATCTTTCTTAAAGGAGGTGATATTTGATAGAAATTATTCAAAAAAAAATTTCTTACATGGCCTGTAATCTAAGGAAGAGTTCAAAGAGAAATATGTTATTCGGATTAACGGTACATTTTTATTTTATTTTAATCATTATTCAGTTGAATTATGGAAAAATTTCACTTTCGAAATGTCGCGTATCGACCCAGATTTTGGCTTAAAAAAAAGTACAGAAGATTTTGGAATGAAACCAAAGACATTTTAATGGAAATTCTGAAAGTAGTTTGACTAAAAAATTGTGCCAGGTTTAGCTGAATTACGCCTTTTTATACATGGCCACAAAAACTACTTCTATTTTTGCACGTTCGAACCGCTACTTTTTTTGCCATTATCTTTGACCTAGAATCGCGGCCTACATAAACTTTAGCATAGATAACCGTGCTTTCTTAGTGCTATAATTTAAGGGCTAAGAGAGCGTAAAAATATTTGTTGTTTAAAATGTAATTTGCATTTTTGATGCGTACGACTGTCAGTTCAACACTTTGGATTTACCCATATGCATTATAGAAATTGCTGGTCTTCATTGGAAAAGGTTTACAAGTATTTAAAGTATAATTTTAAATAAGTAATGATAAGCTAAATGGATAAAAGATATTAGTGTTGTTCTTGATATTGGGGATTTTCGGAAACAAAAAACACTTCCATTAAAATTTATTTTTAACATATGCTACACTTTCGAAAAACTTTTTCATTTTAATTAAGAAATCTCTATTTTACCTTTGTTTAAAAATTATCCTTAAATAAATAAAAATTGATTTCAATTAAAAAATTTGTGCTATTAATTAAAAAAATATTTTAATTTGCACAAGTAAACAAATAAATAGTTTCAATTAAATATTGTTACGAAAGTAACTTTATTAAAGAATTAGTGTAATTATTAGTTAAGAACTAGTTGTATTTATTAGTTATCTTGTATTTATAAGTAATTTTATTAGTTTACATTGTTATTAAAAAAAATTTTATACATCATTATACCCAATGTGCAGAATGCTCTAGTATAAAACTTATTTAATGTTAAAAAGTCCGTTAACCATAGATGGCGCTAGTAATAACATTGTAGACGTTAAGCTTAAAATTCATAACGGAACCGATGTATTAGTCATTAACTTCAAATAGTAAAAGCTTGAACATACCGGAAACATTCTGGAGCTTTCTGGATAAATGTTATTGAGTATAAATACTTGCGAAATAACGTTGCGAAATGAGTTTTACTTTAAACGTTTAAGTGTGCAGATCATTAATAGAGGTCGCAATAATAAATTACAGTTGTTGAAGTGGCTAAGTTTTTAATAAATAAGGGTTATACATTAAAGTGTTGTGTTTATTTAGTTTTATTTGAATTGCAATTTACGAACTCGAAACGGGTTTTTTATAAAGGAAATAAACCAAAACGTTATTGAAAGGCAGTAACGTAACAATATTATTTCATATTAACAACATGTTCCCCAGTAGTTAATTGGGTTAACTTTTAATTAAAACTGATTAATGTCTTTATTTAAAACAAAAAATACGTTAGTCAGTGGTCCTTCGAACCACATAAAAGGTAAAGTATAATTCACTTTACCATATTTAATCTCTTCAGAATTTTGTTTTTGCTAACCCGCTTACAACTACAATTGATATTGGGAGAATTCAAACCAAATGTTGTGGGGAATGTAAGAAAATATCACTATTTATTGTTGCTATATCGTTTAAGCTTTGATAAGACTTTAGTGTTTGTAATTCTCATTCGCTTTACAGTCTTTGTATAGTTAATTTAGCTTTTCTAAAGCTTTACGCAACCAGGGAAATGCGCATAGGAAACATCTTATCCTCCAACAATTAATTTTAGTGTATTTATCAAGAATTAAAATTGGGAATTCAATATGACAAACAAAATCTTACTTGTTAAAAAGTAAAACATTTAAGATACAATTAACAAATGCCTCAAAATGGAAATTCCTAAATTCCCTTATCAAAAAATTTTACCAAAATCGAAAAAATCGCTAAGTTAAGAAGATTGTTTTAGATTCTTATTGGAAAACAGACTAAAAACGATTTTCTCAAAATTATAATTACAAAACCGAAAAAAACGCATATTACAAAGTTGTAATTTTAATCCAAAACGTTTCCCAAAATTCGAAAAAAATAGAAAAATAGCAAAAAAGTATAACCGAAAAGCACTAGACAATGCCAAAAACTCTATCCGATTACGTGACTGTATTGAAATTCGCTATTATTTAGTTTTTTTTTACACTAAAGCTGAAACGTGTCATGATATTTTATTGATTTTGGGTCCAATTAATTTTTATATGACTAGAAATAAATTCATAAAACTTTTTGATGATCGGCCAATAACACTGGTCTGCAGCAAAAATTGCTTCAAATAGGAATATATGGAATACAAGCTGACCCGACAGACGTTCTCCTGTCCAAATTAGGAGAAATGTTTGCGTTCGATTTTTAAAATCCGTTAAAAAGATACGAACATTTGAAAGCAAAATTAGTCAAATCGACGGAGCCGTTTCCTGATTTTAGGTAAATCGAAAAAAGTGGGCGTTTAAGTAGGCGGGGCAAAATTTTCTTTCCGTTAAAACCTAAGTTGGACCATGGCGATGATTTTAAAGAAAAAATCGTCCAAATCGGTCAAGCCGTTCTCAAGTTATGCGCTTAATAGAAAAAGTGGGCGTAAAAGTAGGCGTGGTACATTTTTCTTTCGATTAAAACGTAAAATATATTAATTCAAACATTTAAAAGAAAAATTAGTCAAATCGATGGAGCCTTTTTTGATTTAAGGTAAATCGAAAAAAGTGGGCGGGGAAAAATTTTCTTTCCGTAAAATCCTATGTTGGATGGCAATCATTTTAAAGAAAAACTCGTCCAAATCGGTCAAGCCGTTCCCAAGCTATGCGCCTAATAGGAAAAGTGGGCATGAAAGTAGGCGTGGTACATTTTTCTTTCGATGAAAACGTAAAATGGATTAATACGAACATTTGAAAGAAAAATTGGTCAAATCGATGGAGCCGTTTTTTGATTTAAGGTAAATCGAAAAAAGTGGCCGGGGCAAAATTTTCTTTTCGTTTAAATCTAAGTTGGACCATGGCGATCATTTTAAAGAAAAAATCGTCCAAATTATATAGATGTCATTGGTGGTTCAATATGAAAATTGGATTTTGCAACGCCCCTTCGCCCGCAGATCGAAAATCAAAAATCAGACTTCACAGTGTCACTCGCCTGAATATTCTGAAGATTCCGTGAAAATTTCATCAAAATCGGCCCAGCCGTTTTGGAGTCCATACGTTACATACATACATACATACATACACACATCCTGTTTTATATATATAGCAGATAGAAGATAGAATAAAGATTTTATAGCGTTAAATTCAAATCCATTTTCCCTTTTTATACCCTCCACCACAATTAGTTGTGAAGAGGGTATATTAAGTTTGTCATTCCATGTGAAACTTTTTTATTATTCATCTCAGACCCCATAAAGTATATATATTCTGGGTCCTTGAGTAATTCTAAGTCGATTTAGCCATGTCCGTCTGTCTGTCCGTCTGTCCGTCTGTTGAAAACACGCTCACTTTCTAACAACTCAAAATAATTGAACAAACTTGGTGCCAAATTGCTTGTAGTTATCCTAAGCAGTTTGGGATTGCAATCCAGCAAAATCGGATCAGTAGGACCAGAGCTATGAATCAAAATGTGGAACCACCACCTAAAAAAATTGATAATTTTGTTACAAAAAATAGCATAAATGCTGGAACAAGGCACGGCATGAGATAAGATTTTGCAAAAATTTGTTTTATTTGACTGGAAATCACGCTGTTAAATTTCGTGAAGATCCGTCCATAATTTACACTAAGCCCCATATAAACACTACTCACGAAAAACAGTTTAGTACGCCTAAAACCATAATTTATAATGGTATCATAACAGAAATTGTTACGTCACAGTTTTAAAGGACTAGAAATGACACTGTGAAATTTCGTGATGATCGGTCTATAATTTACCCTAGGCCCCATATAAACCCTACTACCGGAAAACAGTTTAGTTGCCTAAAACCATAATTATTAACAAATCGTCACAGTTTAAGATAATAATAACATCATACAGATAATACTTCTTAAACATTCGAACAGCCGAATATAGCACTCTAACTTGTTTTATATCACATTTAATTTTTTTATGGGCTGCAGTAATATTTTGTCCGAAATAAGGCGGTTATGCTAAAAGATTTTATCATAACTTGATAACCATTTTTTTGATTATGGTCAAAACACTTCCAAATGATTTGGAATTTAGTGTTAATATTTTTATGTTTCGAAGTTATTCAGAAATTAGTCGCGATATTGTTTTTGTTGGTTTATAAGGACAACAATTTAACATTTTTGTCATACTTACAAAACTAACCTATCAATCTTACCTTTAAATTCCAAAAATTTCATTGTTTTCTTCATAAGCGGTGTATATAGAACAGCTTTAAGAAAATCCAGCTCTTCCTGTTCCTCATCGGGTGTTACCTGCTCAACAGCATGAGTATCCAAATCATAGTTATCGAATAAACGACGCATTAATGCTATCGTTTTAAATTTATCCAAGCTAAGCGTATTATTGTTCACCTCTAGAAAACTGTAGAAGATCATTTTTTAATAAATTATAATAATAAAATGTGAAATTAGGAAATTAAATTTGTTTTTATTCAGATAATGGTGTGTACAGCCACCTGATATGTCGTCTGAAATTCCTACCAATTGCCTTTAAAATTAATGTTTAAACTTTGTTATATGTTGACCATTCTTTGAGATATGTTAACCTGAAGGTTAAACTTTGATATTGTTAGAAGTGGAACTGTTGCTATAATTCTTTAAACTCTTAACAGTTTTATTTGGCTTAATATCTTTAGTTTTCTAAAATCTTTATGTATGAAGTTTCCTGACGAGCTGGCCTAAGCAACCAGTCCTATCACCAATAAATTTTCAGTGTTTTTATCAAAAATAAAAATTGGGAATTAAGCACGAATAACAAAATCTTTTAAATTGCAATTTTGTTTTCCCAAAAATTACTTTGATTTATTGATAATCTCTATTCTTGGCTGAGTAGTACCTAAAAAAATCAAATGTTTACATTTGTAATTCTAGTTGTACAAATAAAATGTCGACGAAAGTGGACAAAAAGCATAAAAAACATATGTATTCAGGTTTTTAAGACAAAGTCTTGACAGAAAGAATACGAAAAAACAGAAGAAAGGAAGCCACATGTAAATAAAATTGAAAATGATAATTACCGCAAATTGCGAACCACCAGTACCACTGGTTAAAGATTGGTGTTTGACTGTTGGTTGGCAGGCACCGCAGTTAGAACGTCAAAGCATTCTGATGAAAGAATGTAAATTCAATGTAACATGTAAATTCAACCTGATCCCCAGCTCAGCCAGGAACAAAAATTATTAAAAAAATTTTAATAAATTTCATGTTGTAAAATTTCTTCCTTCAGTAAAAATAATAATAATAAAAAAAAATTGTTAAACACAAATCTTTGGACCATTAAGTAGAAAATTTATACAGATTATGATCTAAAAAGTGTATTTTTTTTTTAAATGTATGCAGTAAATAATGAACAATTTTTAATTGTGCCATTTTTGATGATGTACTATTTGCACATGTTACCAAATTATTTTAAGTTATGCCACTTTTGGTAAATTATTTTCAAGTTTTGACACTTTTGCCAAATTCTAAACAGACACAAGTCTTACTCCTACAAAGATTTAGTCGATCAAAAGTGTCACAATTCGAATTAAGACTATTTAGCACTTAGGATTAGGTGTCAAACACCATTATATTTTTTGACACAACTAAAAAAAGGTCACTTTTATAAATTGCAATTTTATACCAATTAAAACATAAAGCTACATAACAACAACTGTTTTTTAGCAACAGTTAACAACAACAAAATACACTGATACTTTTTTTTATAGATAAGCAAGTGTATTGTACAGGAAAAGATATTAACTTTCTTTTGAACAAAAAAATAAAAAAATATTGAAAAAAAGTTGCAAATTTAAAAAAAAAAATTTTTTTAAATTAATAGATTTTGTTATTCGTGCGTAATTCCTAATTTTTATTATTGTTAAAAACACTGAAATTTATTGTTGATGGGATAAACTATTCCTATGCGCATTTCTCTGGTTGCTTAGGCCAGATAGTCAGGAAACTTCATCCATAAAGATTTAAGAAAACCTAAAGATATTAAACCAAATAAAACTGTTAAACGTATAAGAATTATAAGCAACAGTTCTACTTGTAACAATATCAAAAATTAAACAAAAACATCAACAATAAACAGTGAGTTTATCTCTTCTTACATTCCCCACTTCAATTGATGGGAATTCTTTCGACATTCATTGTAGTTCGCAGGTTATAAAAAATAATAAAAATTGAAAATTAAGCACGAATAACAAAATCTTTTAAATTAAAATTTTGTATTCCCAAAAATTATTTTGATTTTTTTTAAATGTTTAAAACAAACAAAAAATTTTTGTGTTAAAAATTTTGCTAACAGCAATAGGTAATAACCTACTACATACAACGCACTGTTTACCAAATTTACAATGTTGTCACAATATTAGAATGATAACGCCAAAAGTGCGTCTACCAACTCTTTTTTTAAGTGTTATCACAGTACTGTAAATTTAAATTTACAATGTTGGATTCACGAATTTACAACGTAGTCACAACCATCTTCCGACTCTTATTTTCAATATTGTTACAAATATAAATTCGCTAATAAACAAGCAAAAATTTGTTTATTTTCAAACCTAAAATAGTTTTTGTGTTTTCATTTTAATACGACACTATTAAATTAATCACCCCTATCGTAAATAACAAGTGGAATTTTTTAATATTATTTTTGTCAAGCTAATAGGGCCTAAATTTCTTCAATGTTAATAAAATTCAAGTTTTAATTACAATATTTTGTTCCCGACGTTTCGTCGATTGTTTGTCGACTTTTTCAAGGGATTGTCTATTTAAAAATTATTAGTGGAATTTTTGTTCCCATAAAATTTTCATTTCCCTCGAAGGGAAAAAAGCAATCGTGAATCTCATGTGAAAAATTTTTCACGCTATCAGTTCCAGTGAATGTAAAATAAAGAAGAAATATTAAAAAAATTAAAAATCAATGAAATTTTTGTTCAAAAATATTCAAGTATATACATATTTTAAAGAAAAGTTAAAATAATAAAGCAAAGTATTTAGTATTGGAGGGATAGTTTGATTACAACGTTAGTTTTTTGCACTTTTTAAATTTAATGTTGTAAAATATTTTCCAAAATTCTGCCACTAAGTCAATCGAAAGTTTCACAAATCCGCAGGCAATCTACCTGTTGCTTTGCATTTTGTTGAGCAATATACCGGTATGTGCCTTTTTAACTTTATTTACCCTTAATATTCGATATAAAGGAGGAGCTTCTAACATACATGTTCTGTTCCCTAGCAAAAATAAAGTGAGAAAATCTAAGGGAAATGTGAACAAATTACGAGGGAAACAATTTTTCACGATAAGGAGAATTATTTCCCGTGAACATTTTTTCCTTTGAATTACATTTTTTCATGGGAGTTGTTCATGATCGCAAATATGTGAAAAGGGGAAAAATTACGAGAGAAAAATTTTTCACGATAGGGGTGAATAAGACTAAATTTTTGTATATACAGCGTTGTAGCGGCATAGAATTATTATAAACACGGTATTAGGAAATAAAGGTTTAATTCTTGTATATACAGTGTTGTAGCGGTATAGTTTTATGACAAATACGACTTTAAAAAACTAAAGTCGTATAATTGTATTTAGGGTGTTGTACCGGTGTTGAATCTTATTTAAAAACGGTATTAAAAAACTAAGGTTGTAATTTTGTATCTACAGTGTTGTGATGGTACCATATTTTTGGTAGAGTCACAATTTTGTATTTACAGGGTTGTGGCGGTACATAATATTTAGAAGATTTTACAAATAAAGTTTAAAAATAATATGTACATAAAAATTCCCCTAAAACTGCCTGCAATTCAAAAAAATCTTTTTTAACCGAACACCCTAATTCAAACAAGAAATAAACATTTTATTACACTTAAACGCTTTGAAATTTTTGTATACTACGTTTTCAACAACAGCTTAAAAAAAAGTAAAATCTCAAATTAACACGTTTCCATGAAATTCTGTAACAATTTATTAACTCATCTACTTACGGCAGTGGTGCTCGATCATCACGATAGGAGGCCTTGGTTTTACCCTGAAAATTAACTTTCGCCAAATACAGATTGTGTTCTACTTCCAGATCATATAAACTTTGGGTAAACTCATGTATTTCATGTTCGGTAGGGGTGGTATCATCTTTTGTTGAGGGATCATACGTAAAATGTTCTGGTGGGAAACAAAAAAATTGTTTTATTTAAGTTGATTGATAAGTTTTAGTGGTAACTATTCACCATACAAATGCCATCCGATAATAGCCAAAGCGGCCAGGACCCCAAATATTATAAAACGCTTGATTTTGGCACATTTTTCATCTTTCACTGCTTTGGTGCTAGCGAGGGTGCTACTGCCGCTGCTATCACTGGTGTTAACCGCATTTGTTTGTTGACCTGGCGTTGACATTTTTGAGACGATTTAATTTTTTTTTAATTCACTTTAATGGTTTTATTAGATTGTTTCATTTATTTCTTGCATAGATTTTATGTCTGAATCACTTTTATTTATTATAAATGTTTAATGTGTTTGTTTATTTTAACCAAAATATTTTTAACACTAAATTTTTGTCTTGCCTGCTTTCGCTCTTTGAACTGTTTTTACTTTTTTTTTTGGCAATTTATCCTAAATGTTTTGCTTTAAAAACTTCGTGTTTTGATTTAAGATCATTTTACATAAAATTTTTATATTTTGTTGCGTTTTACCTTGTTCATTTGAATAAAACTCCGATTGTGCGGCAGTTGGGCTCATTCTACTGTTAACTATTTTGTTTTCGTTATAATTTGTACAGCTGTCGTCGCGTTATATGTGTTATACTGTGAGTTAAAAAACGATGAAACAACTCAAATAACTTTTTTTTTTATTGTTTCATTTGTTTTGGATCTCTAGAGAGCATTTGTGTTATAAACAAGTGTAAGTCCCCACGTATCATTCTCCAAAGATTTGTGGGGAAATAATGTTAATCTAGCGTTTTTTCCGAAGCAAGTACTTTTGAAATGTTAATTTTTTAGTATTTAAAACTTTTTTTTCATTATTAAAATTTTTTAAGATTTTTTTAATTTTTGTGAAAATTTTTTAAAATTGTTCAATGTTTTTTGATACGTTAACAGTCCAGAGCAGGGACTGAGGAATGCCTCGCACGTCCCATTTTTTTTTTTTTTTTAAATCGGTGTATTTTGTGTAAACCCCGACTTCCTCCATGTCCAGCACATATTTTCTTTTTTATGGTCTGTCCTGTGAAGTCCAAGACAAATAAAGTTTCACAATTCGAGAACTATTGAAAATTGTATGGATATGGGCTGTGGACTGTTAACGTGCTAAATTCTTTACAATTTATGTGACTTTTTTAAGTTTTCGGGACTTTTTTAAAATTTTTGTGATTGTTTTTAAATATTGTGTATTTTAAAATATAATTTAATCTAATGGTGTTTTCTTTTCTACAAAAAATTTGACATTTTATTTTGAAAAAATGCAATTTGGAGTCTGTTTCTTAAACTTTTTGCTCCCGAAAAGGGTGGCTTGTTTTATTCTAAAAAACTCACCCTTTTTTGGAAGCAAAATTTTTATGAAACAGATACCAAATTTAATTTTTTTAAATAAAATCTCACACTTTTTTGTAGAAAAGAAAACACCATAAATTATTTTTTGATGCAATTGGGAACAGCTTTTTTGTATGGTTTTTTAAAATTGTGTACCTACATTTTTAATGCCTAACTCCCCGTCTACCAATGACATGATTTGCTGTTATAACATCATGTTATAAAAGCGTTTTTAAAACATTTGCATTAACAACCGTGTTATAACATGAGAAAACCTCCAACATGATGAGTCTATACCATTTTAGTGTTAATGTTAAGCATTTCATGTCAGTTGTAGACTGTATGTTAAGTATCGATTTGAATTAACATTTATTCCTTGACATGACGTATTTAAAATTATATCAGCACTAACGTGACATAATTAAGCACAACTTTCCCGGAATTTTTTTCCTCGAAAATGTGCGATATATCGGGAAGTCCGTATGAAAAACACTAATTTTTGTTACTTGTGTAGTTTTTGGTGATTTTTTAAATTTTTAAAATTTTTAAAATTTTTGTGTATTTTTTAAATTTTTTTGGAATTTTTTTTTTAATCTTTACAATTTATGGGACTTTTTTATATTCTGTGATTTTTCAGTTTTCTGGTAATTCAGTGATTTTCACAAACGTTTAAAATTTGATCACATTTTAGTAACTATTATTTTGGCTATATTTTTCGAGTTAGACTTTTTTCCTATGTTAAATATTTAAGCGTGCTTTTAAATTTGGAGTTTTTGATGTTTTTGTGTTCAGGCATTAATTTATGATTTTATTTAATTTTTGCATTCACATTTCTAATTAACAATTAATTTGTTTGCGATCGTTTCTACTTTTTTTCTTCGATTGGTTTAACATCAGAAATCAGCGTTTTCACTTAATAATCGAGAGGTCTCAAATTGCACGACTTTGGATGATACTTCCCAAAATGAACTCATCGCCAAATACTGATTTCGATAAGTCGATGGCTGTGGTCAACGTATGACACTTAACCCACATCTCGTGCACATCAATACCATTCAAGAAATAAAGCCCAATGATGCTGGATGTAAAATGAGTCTGTGGGTAATGTGGTGGAGTAGTTTCACTCCATATGGGTAAATCTAAAGTGTTGAACGTGACAGTCGTACGCATCAAAAATCCGATAACATTTTAAACTCCAAATATTTTTACGCTCTCTTAGCCCTTAAATTATAGCACTAAGAAAGCACGGTTATCTATGCTAAAGTTTATATAGGCCGCGATTCTAGGTCAAAGATAATAGCAAAAGAAGTAGCGGTTCGAACGTGAAAAAAATAGAAGCAGTTTTTGTGGTCATGTAGAAAAAGGCGTAATTCAGCAAAACCTGGCACAATTTTTTAGTCAAACTACCTTCAGAATGTTACGTAGCAATGTAACATTAAAATATTCTGTATATTTTTCAAGACAAAATCTGGGTTGATACGTGACATTTCGAACGTGAAATTTTTTCCATAATAATTTAACTGAATAATGATTAAAACAAAATAAAACTTTACCGTTAATTCGAATAACATATTTCTCTTTCAACTCTTCCTTAGATTACAGACCATATTAGAACATTTTTTTTTTTTGGAATAATTTTTATCAAATATCAGCTCTTTTAAGGAAGATAATATTAAAGAAAACATACAATAAAACATTCTCACAAATAAGAAATTACGTTTGCACAACTGTGCAGTCTGATTGTTCATCTAAGTGAAGAAATTTATGGGTAAATTTATAAAATTAGTAAAATCTAAATATTTCTCTATAAAAATATCGTAAAATAAACAGCTTTTAATAACTTTTAAATTTTCGGTCACGGTGGACTTTTGACGGAAATGCCCATATGCAGCAAAGTTGTGTATTAGCAAAATTGTTAAGCCAAAAATAGCTAAACACAATATTGCAAAAAAGTCGTTGACTGATTTTCAAATTATATTTGGCTTCTTTAAAAACGTTGTTCAAGCTTGAATCTATTCGTGATGATTTGTCAGAGTAGACTGATCATAAATGTCAAAAAGAGAGCGCAGTATAAAAGTTCGTTTAAGAGCTTATCCTTTCGTAAGTCTTTCGTAAAAATTTATTTCAATTAAAAAATTTGTGATACTAATTCAAAAATTATTTAAATTTGCAACATTAAACAAAGTAATAGTATCAATTAAACGTTTTATTCACTCGCTTAAACGCTTAATGCCCTGAATTAAATTTTTAATTAAAAATAATTTTATTTTTGATTAATTGGTGAAAAATGTTGGGGAATTTTTTCTGTGTACACTCATACAAACCGCATCTTTATATTGATGATGCCCTAACATCAGAAATTTCGATGCCACATTCAATGTTGTTACAAATGGCATCAATGAGGAGAAAAGTGACATCAATCCAATGACGAACGTCATCATAAAATTTTATCATATTTTATGGGTCATCTTTGGTATGACTACAGTAACATAATTTCGATGCCACATTCTGTGTATTATTAACATTTTCTACATGTTTAAAAAGTAAAATAAGAAGCTATAATACCCATATTCTTTTTGCTTAAATTATTTAGTTAAATACATCAAATTTTAAAAGTAGAATGATTACGAAAACCCTATCGGGCAATGCTGCTGGTGTCTTATAATTGGGAGTTATTCGCAAAAGTGAAACAAACATGTGGAGAGGATAAGTAAATAATAATATTATTTTACCTTGACTTAAGTCAATCCCAATGACTCAATTTATTAACAAACTAACCTAATGAGTTCTTTCTCCGATGTTACTGACTGAGTAATCGCACTGGTGACATTTTTTATTTAACTGACTCCGATTCGTCATTTCTATGATACCAATGTGTCATCCCATTGATGACACAATTTCACCTGATGACAATTAGGTCAAGTGATGTTAAGGCTAACATCACAATGATGAAAAGTGTCATTGGGTCAAAAACGAAGACACTTGTCAAAGTACTGACAGCCTTTCTATCGGTGTATGATCCCTAAAACATTTTCTGGACTATTATCCTACAAGAAATTCTCCTTCATTTGAGAAGAGACATATTGGTGAGTATATCAGGTGATCTCACTTGTATTGAAAGGATTTTTAAATTTATGTTTTTTAGGGTTTTCCGTAATATTTTGAAAAATCCAAACTTTTTAATATACGCACAAACTAGACATCCCAACGAACTATTTTAGTATTAAAGGTTTGAATCATTTAATAAGGTCCTACGTATTTAAATTACACTGGTTTACAGCCAAATATTACCAAGAACGCCACGTGCCTAGATAAGTTAACTTTGACCTCCTGAACACGAAAATATTTTTCATCTCATATAAAATTCCGTTTTTTTTAAATACGTTAAAACTGATGGTTAAAAAAAAGGCGGAATTTTATATGGGATGAAAATATTTTCGTTCCACAAAATCCTTAATAAAAACTTTATTTTTCATCCGATTTTTTTCAAATTGCGCTTAAAATGTTGGTAACAAAATAAACTATTTGGTTAAAAAATAAAACATTCCAGATATTTACTATAACGTAGAAAAAAAACGAAATAAAAATGAAAAATTTTGAAAAAAACGTAAAAAATAGGCAAATTGCGAACTTTGAGATGCCATAACTCAGCCAATTCTTATCAGATAAATTTTTTTAGCATATCGACGGAAAAGGCATTCAGTTGCCTTTCCAACGATATGCCATTTATCTCGATCGGACTTTTCGGTTGGGCTCCACAAGGGTTTGAGTGGGACCATACACCGAAAAACACAAAAGTACCGTTATCTTAAAAACTTAACTAATGAAAAAAAAATTACAGCGTTTTTCGTGTTCAGGAGGTCAAAGTTAACTTATCTAGGCACGTGGCGTTCTTGGTAATTTTCCAAATTAAAAATTTGTAAAGCAGTGTTATAAATTAGAATTATAAAATTGTAAAATAACTGAAATTTAGCTAATAGAATAAATTCGAAAAATAAAAAATGTTGAATATAATATAAAGTAACATACAAAAGGAAATAATTCCCAGTTTCTATTGTAAAATATGTTTAAACAATTTATTTTACAGAGTCGATGTGAATACATGCAAAATGTTCAAAGATATAATCACAACAAACAACCCAATGAAAAATTGTGCTTCAAATGATTCCAAAAGGATTATTATTAACACGGCTAGAAATTTTATAGATAGAGTATTGAAAATAAGTGACTCTTGTTTCCATAGGATTAATAAGGAGAAAATTAAAACTCTTTTTAAATTAAACGTTTCTTCTAAACTAATATTTTGAGTTTTTGATCTCATTTGAAAATACAATAGTTTTTCCACTGGCTAAAAGCATTTTTTTTATATAACAATTTTTTTAGTGGTATTATATTGAGTGATTCCTTTTGAATAAAAAGTTTATTTTTAAATCATGTGATTTAGTCTTAATTAATTTTGACGTTTCTTAGGTTTTGATCAGACTTAGGAATACTTTTCTCCTAATTTGGTTATTTATTAGATATTCAAATAAATTTGGGAATGTTTAGTAAATTTTCAAGATGTTTTTTTAATTAAAGTTTTTTTTTTATATTAGACAGTTTCTTTTTTAATTGTAATGATTTTTTTTTCTATTTCCACTTTAAATTCTTTTAATAAAACAAAAAAAATGCGACTTCGCTTCGGTAGGCAATAAAATTTCTAAAATATAATTTTCATTTTAAGTATTTTTCGTTGAATTTTTTTGCAGTTCTTGAGATTTTTAAGATATTTTGCGATCTTCCTTTTTAAAGCGTTTGTAGATTTTTTTAAAGTTTTTTTCTACTAAAAATTTGGATAAAAATTTTTATTTAAAAAATTTTATAATTTAAAAGTTTTCTCAATTTATAAAATTCTATTCCAGTGCACTATAGGAAAATTTCCCCCTTTTTTGGCCAAAATTAATTACAGCCAAACGGGTTGAACGATTTTTTGGATTTGACTTTTGGTATACACTTAAGAGAGAGGGAGTGACCGAACAAGTTTTTCATACACTCAGGAAAAAACATTAGTGAATTTAACACAAAAATAGGTTCCCGCATTTAAGATTTTTTAGATCTTTGATAGATAATCTGGTTTTCTAAACTGCTTTTTTTCTAAAAATTTCTCTCTCAGAAATGTATGACAAGAAATGGGCGTACATAGCGGGCTTTTTTGTCAATTTCGTTGTGTTTCTCTAGCCATATGTTGAATAATTCTGAATTTGGCACGCAGTAGTCACCTGAAAAATTTGTTTTTTTTTTAACACGCGAAAAATTCGCAGCTGAAATAGATAATTGATTGTTCTAGCGAACTATTATGATATTATGTCTAACATGTATTATAATTTTTTTTTTTTAAGTCTATATAAAATTCTTATTCATAATTCCATTAGTTCATTATAAAATCGCTTTAGTTTTTCCAATTTAATAGATTTTATAGATGAGTTTACCAATATTATGCTCAAGAATGTAAAAGTACTTACCATTGGTATTATGCCCCATTTTTTAATTTATCATAAATATAAATTTTTGTTACGAAAACTTTTATAAGAAGATGCCACAAACTTTACTACACTTAAAGGTTTTCTGATAACAGTACCCATGTTCTGTAACTTAAGTGATATACTTTTTTTAAATTTTTTTAATATGTACGCGAATTTAAAAAATTCTATAGATTGGTGTTTTCTCGCAAAACATCCATAATAGAGGTCTGATAGAAAAGGCGTAATAACGCTGGTGTATTTTGACATCAGTACTATGACATGTGTCTTCGTTTTTGACCCCTTAACACTTTTCATCATTGTGAGTTCAGCCTTAACATCACTTGGCCAAATTGTCATCAGTGTTAAACATTGAAATTTTGTCCTCAATCACAGAAATGACCAATCGGAGTCAGTTTAATAAAAAATTTCATCACTGCTGAGTCATCGCAGTAACATCTCAGAAAGGACTCATTAGGCTCAATTTAATGACGAGCTGTCTAGTAAATTTAGTAATAGCGATTGACTTGAGCCAAAGTGAGAGATTATTATTATTTACTTAACCGTTACACATGTTTTTTAACTTTTGTTGTATTCCGACCTTTCTTTACAAAAGAACTCAGATTTAGAAGACACCAGCAACATGCCCGATATGGTTTTCGTAATCATTTTACTTCAAAAATTTCATATATTTAACTAAATAATTGAAACAAATAGAATATACGAATTTTGTTTTCTTATTTTAAGTTTTTAACATGAAAATAATGTAATAATACACAAATTGTGGCACCGAATTGATGTCACTGTTCTCATAGCATAGATGACGCATAAAATATGACACAATTTTATGATGACATTCGTCATTGGATTGATATCACTTTTTGCCTTATTGATGACCAGGGAAACCAAAAATATGCAATTGCATGTTTTTCCTTGTGTGTGAAGGCAGAAACAATATATTTATCCGTTTAGAGCTCTTTATGAATTTTGGCATCGATTTGTTAGTGCATATTTTTGCATATTTTACCGTTTGCAGTATTTTTTTGCATAATTTAGTTAAAAGAGCCTTTTTGCAGCATTTTTTAGGTTAATAGCGCATATTTTGCCTTTTTAATGCTTATTTTGATACATATTCAATTTTTTTAGGTTTATAGCGCATATTTTGCCTTTTTAATGCATATTTTGATACATATTCAATTTTTTTAGATGCCTACAACAGCTTTCGCAGCAAATAAAGATTTTTTTTTCGAAAATCTGTTACTTCAATTTCGAACATCTACATTTAATTTTTACTCTAAAATTGTAAGACAAAGCAAGTTGTCATTATGGATAAATGTTCTTCTTTTTTTTTTTTTTAATTCCCTATGCTAATCCCTAATCTCGACCTATCTTCTCAGAATCACTTTTTTAAGTGATCTAGCGATGTCCATCCGTCCGTTATCTGTCCATGTTAACCTTGCGTGCAAAGTACAAGTTCCAATTTTGTAGATAATTTGATTAACATATTTTAATTAAATTCGTCTCAAAAATATTTTACTGCAAATTAAATTATTTTCGAATCGGTTCACATTTGCTCAAAGCTCCCAGCCTTAAAAAGCTTTAACTTTCTTTTAAATGTTAACATGTGTTAGCAATTTAGGGACCGTACCTTAAATCCATTTAAGACAAAGGCTTAAGCGATAATAATTTTAAGCTTTTTTTTAATTTTGCTATTAAATTGTTGAATATTGTATCTTCAAATGAGCAATTTTTAATTTTTAGGGGATATTTTTAACATTTTTTAGGGCATATTTGCTAGTTTTTACTGCATATCTAATGCGCATAAAACGCGTTTTTGGAACATATTTCTGGTTTCCCTGTTGATGACAAATGGTTTGAAAAAAAAATATTTACATGATCACCTGCCTGCCGTATTTGCCTAATCTCATGGTGATTTTAACCACTTGGCGACAAACAATGCGGAGTGTGACTACTTAAGATCTTTGTTTGCCGCGACTTTGTGCCGAAACCACAACCACTTCGTGATCCTTGAAGGCTTCTCAACCAATAGTCAGCTGTGACCGAGCCCCAGGGGCGAAGGGGCGTGGCAAAATCCAATTTTCATATTGCACCATTAATGACATATAAATATTTTTATTTTTTTGCTTTTTTTTTTTTTTAAAGCCATTGTCATGTTTTTCAAAACGAGATATCAAACTCTTAAATCGGTTATGTAGTTCCGAAGATAGTTAAAAAAAAACTATGTTAATAATGATCCAATATCAAAAATTTTAAACTTTCGAAATGTTGCGTACAAAAACAATTGTCTATCCTCTGGCCTTAAGATGAAGTAATAAATAAATATGATTTGTAATTTGCTTTAAATACATGCGTTTCTTCTGTGTAGATTGAGCCCATATCTACACCATATGTAAGTTATTCTGTAAAAAAGCTTTATGATAGGCATTCCATGGATTTTTATTTAAAGGTTGTTAGTTTCGTTAAAAGCTCAATTTAAATCGTGTGGTAATACAACACTAATGTTTGCTTAGGGCCAGCAACGCGGACCGGGTCAGCTAGTTTAGTACAAATAGTGCGGAAATATTTGTTATTAAAATCTGCTACATCTGTCTGCAAGTGGCTGAGATATGAGCAACAAAACACGACTGCCTCTAATTTTCAATCACAGATCTCTAATTCTATGACTTTCTGTTCTTTTACAACTGCGTTGAAGGGTATATAAGATTCAGCATATCGGAATATAGCATTTTTACTTTTTATAGCAAAATATATTTTTTCATGACCAAAATTTAAAAAAAAATCTAACATGGAGAAAAGAACGTCAAACAGTGATGGCTTTTCTTTAATTTGATTTAAATTTGTACTAGCTGACCCGACAGACGTTGTCCTGTCCAAATTAGGAAAAATGTTTGCGTTCGAGTTTTAAAATCCGTTAAAAAGATACGAACATTTGAAAGAAAAATTGGTCAAATCGATGGAGCCGTTTTCTGATTTTAGGTAAATCGAAAAAAAGTGGGCGTAAAAGTAACCGGGGCAAAATTTTCTTTCCGTAAAAGCCTAAGTTGGACCATGGCGATGATTTTATAGAAAAAATCGTCCAACTAAGTCAAGCCGTTCTCAAGTTATGCGCTTAATAGAAAAAGTTGGCGTAAAAGAGGCGTGGTATACTTTTCTTTCGATGAAAATGTAAAATGGATTAGTACGAACATTTAAAAGAAAAATAAGTCAAATCGATGGAGCCGTTTTTTGATTTTAGGTAAATCGAGAAAAGTGGGCGGGGCAAAATTTTCTTTTCGTAAAAACCTAAGTTGGACCATGGCGATGATTTTATGTATACATACATACATACATACATACATACATATATACATACATACATACATACATACATATATACATACATACATACATACATACATACATACATACATACATACATACATACATACATATATACATACATACATACATACATACATACATACATACATACATACATACATACATACATACATACATACATACATACATACATACATACATACATACATACATACATACATACATACATACATACATACATACATACATACACACATCCTGTTTTATATATATAGAAGATATAGTTGTATGTAATTTAAAAATAAAACCCTCTTATCAAAATTTAGTTTTATTAAGTTATTTGTTTTATTTGCCACATCAAACAAATTCATTTTGTAATACGTATGTATTTATGCACATTTTTTATATCAAAACTTTTTTCACTTTATCGAGGGAAATGCGGAACCAATTGTCTCCCTACCTTCCACATCTTTAACATAAGCAATAATCTGAAATTTCAAATGACCCAATTGAACATGACAGGGTTGTCCAAGGCTTAAAGCAAAACACATGGTATACAAACTTAATTCTAATTCTGGGCTTGTGCCCACAAACATCCCGTTATAAGGTTTAGTTCTATTGTAAAAATCGGAACGAAAGGTGACAATATGTTGAGTGTTCTGCAATAAAAAAAATTTAATAAATCAATTTTTTCAAATTGTTTTAACGATTTTCAATACCACTTCTAAGGTCTCTTTTTCGATGAAGCCTTTATAGTCCAAGTTTCCCATACTTTCCTGCTCTCCAAAATACACCCAGTTGTGTAGGCCAAGAACCGTTTGATTGCGTATTTCAGCTAAAAATACATGCTCAAATCCTGTACTGCCTTTACGACCCGATTCACGTGAATAGGGCATAAACCATAGATCTCTTAAGAGTTGTAAGTGGCTGTCAGGGCTGTTTGTGACGACTTCTACAGAAAGAAGACATATTTTTTATGTATTTAAGAGATTAGTTTTCGATTGAGAAGAAGATTTATAGAGCTGAGCCAGAAGGAAAGTAAAGAGTCTATATTTAATTGTATTCCCTTACCTTACAACTAATTAAGCCAAAATTTATAGAATCGTAATCGGAGTGGTAGTTTTTATACAGAATTAGCTTGTGACTTTTATGCGTTAAAGCGTTTTTCACAAATATTCTTTTACTTTGGAACTATCCTCATAAAAATTATGATTAAAATTTTAACTAAGATTTTTTTTTAAGATTACAAAGATTTTAAGTACACTCAAAAGAAAAATCCATGTCTTATATATACGAAAACTGTCGTACATTGTACGAATCAGTTAGGGATTTTGCACCACGAGATTCTTGCGCACACTGTACGAAATAGAAATACTTTAAAAATACGAATAAAAATTTGCATATCTTACAAAGTATTTTTGTATTTCTGTCAATTTATACGTGATTTAGACTGTGTGACATTTCGCAGCAGCGAAATTTATCGGGTTTTTTAAAAATAACTTTGTTTTTTAATTGTGGAAACACCAGCAACATGATAATTTGACGTATTCGAAGTAGATTACCCATTGTTACAATGACTTCAATTTCGCTCGAAAATTGCATTAAAATAATTAAAATCCACTATGAAAATGGTCGTTCTGTTAAAGTTACATTTCGTAAAATTCGTGATGTTTTCGGACAACAAAATCGTATTTTTGAGGTTGCAATTAAGAATTTGGTCGTTAAATTTGAGTCGACAGTCTCGATACAAAATGAAACGATCAATTTATTGCAAACTAAATTTCCCGACGGCACAATTTCACAAACATCAGTTGTTTAGGGGCCAGCCAGATCTTGCGATTTAACAGCACTGGACTATTTTTTGTGGGGACAGAGTCTATACGGAGCCAATCGAGTCGATTGCAGCCTTAAAAGTGAAAATCCGTGATCTGATTAAAGAAATAGACCCGCCAATTCGCCAAAAAATTATTAAAAAATGTGATGAAAGAATCAACATTTGTCGGTGTGCTCGTCGTGAACGTTTGTCAGATAATTGCCGAACTTTTCTATTCGTAATACAATAAAAATTTGGATCATTTTGATCTAAATTTCTTGTTTTATTTTGTTGTAGCAAACAAAGTTCTTGTTAAAAAACCCTTTGGTTGATTTTGTAATCGGAATACTTATTGAACGAAACTCTTTTAAAATTTTTGAACGAAAAATTACAAAGCGAAGGGTTATGCAACAACATCGAAAGACAATTCCCTTATTGCCACAGATCAACTTTTTACTTGAAAACACTAGATATTTTTAATATTGTTACGTTTTTCCTTTAATAAACACGTTTGAGTTCTTTTAATAGCAAATTTTTGTTCACAATTGTTAGCTACGAACAGAACCGTTTCTCAAAACAAAAGTAAACTAATTATATTTCATAACTATTTCTAGAATATTCCCGAGCCTCCCCGTAATAACAATTTATTATGTTTTAAAACCATTTCTAGAAATGACTGGGAAATTCATGTAGTAACTGTTATAATCTAAATACACTTTTAGGCGGTAACACAGTTATGTTGAAAATTATACATGACAATTTTATGTGACTTAGATGACATAAAACTATAACTTACAAGATAACTTGTAAATAATTATTAGATAATTTAACTTTCGTAACAATATTTAAAATACTTTCCGCCATTTCCAGACAATTGCACGATTGGAAATCGCAGAACGCCAAATTTATTTTATGATGTTTTGAAATTCTTGCGCTTTGCGTGTGTTCTGCCATACATTTTTAAAAATATTTAAGTTCCCTTGAACGTACCCCAGTAAAAAATGTGCTCCAAAAGGAGCAGGTTTTATGTATGAATTCATACCTCAAATCGCTTCAAGCCTGCTGATGGGATACCAGATTTTTGCATGGGGTGTTCCCGGTTTGGATGACTATTTTCTGTTGACAATAAGCGCTTCTTTTAACATGGAAACAAAGCACTCCTAAAGAGCTTTTTAATGGCTAACTATATTAACATATTCATTAAGGTTTTGCTTTTACTTGTTTAAATGCCATTTTTAATCATTTTCGTAAACCACAATATTTTTTTTTCGCTTTGAAACCTTCTTCGTTGTCAGCACTAAAATAGCGGGTGTTTTGTATTTTTTATTCTTTATCATTTACTGCTGATAGAAACTTACCTACGTATGCTTCAAGAATCTTGCTGCTCATCGTTAATGCGATATTACGAGTTGGCTACTTCCCATCCTCTTGGAAGACCTCTACAATTGTTATGATTCCTAAGCCAGGAAAAGACGCTAGTCAAATTACGTCGTACAGACTAGAGGTCTGCACAAATGATTTGGTAGCCAAATGAATGCTGTGTGTGTATTTGATATGCTTATCAAATGTGTAAAAAAATGAGAGCGAGTCATTCACGCTCAATCATTTTAAATGAGAGATCAACACAACACCGTTCATTTAAAAGTTACCCTGCAAATAATAGGACCAGTCCAAACACGCGTGTAAAGAGTAGTCCACAAGGGACCAGGACTAGTCCACAAGTAACCCAAACGTATGGAAAAAACCTGGTCTATTTAACATTACGATGTCCTAGGAGAGGACCATATAACCCACCTTTGGACCACTAAGGAGTAGTTTTAAAACTACTCCATGGTATATAACCCACCTTTGGACCAGTAAGGAGTAGTTTTAAAACTACTCCATGGTATACTCAAGAGGATTAGTTTTGAAGTCGTTTAAACACGAAAGCATGTCGTTAAAAAACGAAGACATGTCGTCTCACTACAAACACTTTTTAACAATGGCATGGTCCATGCTTGCATTACATCAGACTAGTCCATGGAGTAGTCCATTTTATCAAAATGGGTTAGGTGGTCCAATTTTATTTGCAGGGTGTTTATTGTTTGATGAACTAAAATTCATACATATTACAATAAAAAAACCTGAGCGAAGTTAAAAATCACACTAATCATTCGTGTGTTTCTTGACTTTCTTATTTTGTTACGTGAAGAGGAAAGTTAAAATTTTAACAAAAAAATAATAAAATTAAATGGTTGTAATAAATGTATTTTTTTTAATGCAAAAACAATAACAATAATAATATTAAAAAAAAAAAATATTTTAAAATATGACAAAACCAGTATACAAAGGCAATAATTCTTAAGCACTTATTACACTATATTTTTATTCATTGATGATATAGAATTGATAGAAAGAAACAGTAAATGCCAAAAAAATAAGTAAAATTGTTCAACTTAAAGTTGACATTTCAAGCTTAAAATATTAAAAGTGTTGCTGAATCAGCGGTTTATGGGCAAATTTAGCGACTTGCCGCTTTTTTGTTTGTTTTATTTTTGTGTTTCTCATAAACAAAACGTTGACAATATTTAATAAAATAAACAAAACAATAACAATAACAAAAAAAAAACTAAAAAACTTTGTTTACATTTTTTATAGTTTACTCTTTCTAACATTAACCGTTTCATTCCATCAATTCTATTTCAATTCCAAGGTATATTTATAACAGGTAGTCTCGGAAAGCCAGCTGGTTATTTTTTATATGCTTGTTTTGTGATACAAACTGTCAAATGTTTCATAGTAAACAAGTAAACAAGTTTTTTGTCTTTATCTTTTGTCTCTTTTCAACCCCTTTGCTGTTTGACAGTTCGTATCACATAACAACAATAAAAAGCATTGTTGTTTTTTTTATTGTACAATTGTTGTAATCTCGCGGCTACCTGCTATAAATATACCTTGTTCAATTCAATGAATAAAAAATGTTTTGTTTAACGGCTTAACGAAAATATTTGAGTTGCTATTTTAAACAGAATTTCGCGCACGCATATGCTCAACGCATAAAAAGAAAATACATAACAAATTAATAAAAATACCATTTGTTAAATATATATTTAAAACTCCTACTTTTTGCTTCTAAAAAGTTTGTATCACTTTTTAATGCAACATCTTTTGACTAATATTTTGTTTTCAATACGATAAAAAAAAATTTTTTAACACAAAACACATGTTGTGTTGATAAAACACAATATGTACATCGTCACACAAGTGTATTTACTCGAATTAAAGAGCAAATTTGTTATTTATACCTGTATCAAATATTTCTCTCACAACACTCACATAATGAATTGAACGCTTTGCACACATAGGCTATTACTTACACACAATTAATTGTGTATGATTCTAAAATCACACACTACTTGCTAGTTTGATATGTGAATTCATGTGTCGTTTAATCGCACACATGCAGACCTCTAGTACAGACCAATCAGCCTTCTATCAATATTATCAAAGCTATTCGAAAAAATATTCCTTTTAAGTATAACTCCCTATCTTACTGAACACACAATCATTCCGGATCATCAGTTCGGATTCCGAGCAAGGCATGGTACAATCGAAAAAGTGCATAGAATTGTTACCCAAATTAGATCAGCGTTTGTGAGAAAGGAATATTGCTCAGCACTGTTTATAGACATTTCCCAAGCATTTGACAAAGTTTGGCATGATTGGCTGATCATCAAAATAACACGAATGCTTTAACAAAACACTCACAAACTCCTTGAGAGATATTTAACTGGCAGAACATTCATGGCTAGATCAAAAAACCAATACTCCCCCACCAAGAAAATATCTGATGGTGTCCTTCAAGGCAGCATATTAGGGCCGTTACTGTATATAATATATACAGCTGATATGCCAACAAGCCCGAGCACACATACTTCTACGTTTGCAGACGACACAGCATTTATTAGTGTTAATCAGGACCCAAAAGTTGCATCGCAGCATTTACAGTCCCACATCAATGAACTAGAAGCCTGGCTAGAAAAATGGAAAATAAAGGTTAACCCGGCTAAATGTGCTCACTTAACTTTCACGCTCAGATGACAAACGTGCCCTCCTGTTAAAATAAATAACACCACTGTTTCGGTAGGAAGCCATGTTAAATACTTGGGAATTCATATAGATAGACGCCTGACCTGGTCTCGTCATATTGACGCGAAAATAACGGCTATGAAACTTAAAGCAGCTCAACTACATTGGCTAATCGGTCGAAACTCAAACTTATCCTTAGACAACAAAGTTCTCTTATACAAGTCTATCATAAAACCAATATAGACATATGATATCCAATTATGGGGTACTGCATCAAGCATCCAGAAGCTACAAAGAAGACAGTCTAGGATATTACGGCAAAATGTCTGCGCCCCATGGTATATACGTAATGACTAGGGATGCGATTTCCATGCAAATGCATGTTTTTTGTCGATAGTCTAAGAAAGATGTCGACCATATATCTTTCCGAATCATTAAATTTGCGTTAAAATGACATCGATTTGTTTTTGCATATTGTTGCATATTTTAGTGAAAATGCATATTTTTGCATATTTAGGTTTTAATTGCATATTTTTGCATATTTTGAAATTTTTGAGGGATTTTTTAATTTCCATATTATAAAAAAGTTCTGAAAAATAATTTTGAAATACACAAAAAAAATTTTCCAAAAACATTTTTATATAATAAATAAATTCTTTTGGAGCTTTGCTTCGAATACATGATTGATTTTCAAGATTTGGACCAAAGATGCTTATATTTTAGCCGATTCAACATTACATCGTTAAGGGTTACAAATTACTTGCTTGGTACATGGGTTATACCGCGTTGCAGAGAATTTAGAAGCCAATTCGGTAATATTGCAATTTTTAATTAAATGTATCCCTTAATTCACCTTCCACCACAGCCAGTAGTATCAAAATGGGGGCCTGGCTAGACGCTTCAGAATTCTATTCAAAAAAACTTCGAGTAATTTAAGAATGTTTGAAGAGTCTTTTGGTGCCAATGATTGAGCAATTGAAAAAAGGAAAAGAAATATTAAATTTACATAAGATCAGAAGTCAATAAGCATTTGTATTTTTCAATAACGGATGTATTGGTGAAACCATAACTAATTATGAGGTATTTAGTTCACTAAATACTCAAGTCAAATTAATTGATATTGCAAAATTTAAAATTAACAATGTGGAAGGAAGAATAGCCCGACAAATTAAAAAAAAAATCCCAAACGTTTTGCAGAAAAAAAAATTATGCATTTCAAAAAATCAAAAAAATTTCAAATATTTTTGATCTGATCTGGAATCAAAGTGGGATCTGCAAACAAAGTTTTCCAAAATGCATTGGCATTCTTTAAGAACATGACACAGTTAAGCTTTTTCTTTTAACCCACTTACAACTACAATTCGAGTCGGAAAGAACCCAACCAATTGTAGGAGGATGAAAGAAAAGATAAACTCGCTGTTTATTGTTGGTGTTTTGTTTAAGCTTTGATATTGTTACAAGTAAGACTTGGAATGTTTATAATTCTTATTCGCTTTAGGGTTTTATTTGTTTAATAATTTGGTTTTTTTTTTTAATCTTTGGAAAAGGTTTCCTGACGAGCTGGTCTAAGCAACCGGTGAAATTCTATGCGCTAGCTTTCCCTCAACAATTAATTTCAGTGTATTTATCAAATGTGAAAAACTGGGAATTTAGCACGTCGTACGGAAATCGTATTAATAATAAACTTTGTATTCCCGAAAATAACTTCGACTGTACTTATTTATTTAAACAAACAAAAATTAAAATTAGTTATTTAAGTTTTTATAGATATTTGAATAACAAAAGATTTTATATATTTTAGTAAAATTCAAAAACGAGTTTTTATGGAATTTTTTTAAGTTTTTAATGCATATTTTCTATTTTTTTAGTGCATATATTAAATTTTTTAGTGCATATATTATGCGCATATTTTCGATTTTTTGTTGCATGAAAATCTCATCCCTAGTAATGACAATATCCACAGAGATCTTAACATCGCTACCATCCAGGAAGAAATCAAAAATTATTCAGTCAAATACATAGGTAAACTAATGGTCCATCCCAACTACCTTCTCGGGATCTAATAAAGTTCGAAGGTCACCGGAGGCGGAAAAGATCCGACACTTTGAGCCTTTTTTGACACTTGAATGCAATTAATTAGCGGTTACATTGGTAACGACTAACAAATACAAATAAGAATTAGGATTAAGCTTTGAACACATATTGTAATTTTCGATAAGAAAGATTCAATAAAAAAAAAAAAAAAAAAAAAATGTATCCCGATAATTCGTACCCCGATAAATCGTAATTCCCGATAATTCGTAATAAACTGTCGGTCCCTTGAAAAAATCTCGTTAATTCGTAAAATTTCCATACATTTTGGTCCCCTCGCTAATTCGTAATTTTTTTGTCAAATTAAATCTTCTTTACCTCTTATAAATCGTAATTGTTTGCTTAATACCACTTATAATTCGTAATAAAAACAACAGAAACATGGAAAGATTGATTTTTTGTTTACCACTATTTTATTTTTGCGTGGTTTTTTGCTTGTGTGCGGGTTTATTTTCTTAAGTTCAGTTTGTTACATGAATAATTTTTATATATTATATTTTTAACAATTGTTTTTTATATTTTTTTTTTTTATTGGTTTAGTAAATAAATTCAAAAACCCCGCTTATTCGTATTTATTTTTTTTTAACCCCGTTAAATCGAAACCCCGCTAAATCGAAAACCCCTATAATTCGGAAGAAATGGCCGGTCCCTTGCGATTACGAATTATCGGGATTCTACTGTACTTGCACTTTTTTCGTAACAAATATTTAATATTTCCAAATACATACAAAATACAAAAATTACTGATATATTTTAATTTAGAACTGACATAAATAAAATCTGAAATAAACACAAAACACGTTGTTTAAATGAGCCAATAAATAAAAATAAAAACGGAAAATAGTATCCTTAACGAGTTTAAAGCTTTGTTCACAATCAGAGCAACAATTTCGTTTTTTCTTCTATTTTATTTCTTCCCAAAGTATTCATATATTTTCTAATCATTTTATAAACAAAAATGTAACTAAAAGATTTTTTAAAAAATTTCATACAATTTGTATGAAATTGTTCTTGACGTTTAAAATACTTTTACTGAGCTACCTAAATAAGAGCGGAAGCGTTTTTTGTATGTCAAAACTTCTCATTTGCATACAATTTATACGAAACAAACCATTAGAATGCGAATTAGAAACCACCCGGCTGATAAATCTTATTTGACAGATCGCTATGTCGGTTTGTTTTATTGAAATTGTATTTAAATAAAATTTTCATGTTTAAAAAAACGCTTGCCGCTTTTGTTTAGGTTGTTCAGTTATTTAGTTGTTTATGAAAATTTTAACAAAATGTTGAAAAAAATTATAATAAATGCATAATATTGTTGGTGCTAAAGTTTGCAAACGGTTTCTTAATGCAAAATGTGTGTGGTTGCAAAAGAAATTGTTGCTCTATTATGAACACCAAGTGAAAATGTTTCTTTGATTGTGAACGAAGCTTAAACCTTAAAAAATAATGTTAGTACTAGACAGAATATATTCGATAATATAGTGCAGTGCAATTCAATAATTTATCGAAAAATAAGTTTTAGAATCTAAAACATTCAACGTTTGTACATAAATAAAATTTATGTTAAAATATAAACAAAAATGCCGAAAAAGTTTCAGTTTTTAAATATTGTAGGTCTGAAAATCAAATTTTCCAATATTATTGCGAAAGAAGTAAATAAATTTATTTAAATCCATTTTAAAGCCAAAGAGAAGTATATTTGCAATTTATTGTTAGCAAAATTGTTGATATCGATACCTTCTCATAAGAATGTATTAAGCGACACTTTTTTCGAAAATGACTTTTTGATCTGGAACTATACTCGAAGTTAAGCGCCACATTTTGGCCTGGGTTTCGCTGTCCTATCATGGCTGCAAAGGAAACTAGAGAGAAAATAAAATTGTATGAACCGTCAAGTTTTCTCACTGGAATAATGTTGCTCCCTGAAATTTGTATTATCCGCTAAAGAAATTATGCTAAGCCACATTTTTAAAAATGTAATTGTCGTAAGCAACAAAAGGTCCACACAAAAATTTTGTTAGATGTCGCTTAGTTTAACTGAAACACTCATCCAATGAGAACTTAATCCATTTTTGTCGCTTATAACACTCCAGATTATGATTGTCTTTGAGTTTAAATAATTTTTCTATGAAGTACGCTACTGCTTTTTTCCCATTTATTTTGTGTTTTTTTTTTGCCTCGTCGGTTGTATGGCTTTATTACACGGCACCATATTACACTTGGGTGTAAACAATAAAGCCATATGATTTCATTTCTCATTCCATTGAGAAATAAGGGCACATGGCTTTATTGCCTATGGCTTTATAACACTGCATCCAAATAAATCTCTATTTTGTATTGATTGGATATTTTAAATACTTTTTGGGGATTTTGTTTCATTTCAGGAATTGGGGATTTATTTTAAGGGAAATAACTCCCCAATTTTTGGGGATGAATTTCATTTTGATTTGGGGAGTTATTTCATTTCGTTGGGGTTTCATTTCATCTTAAAATTGGGGGTTTATTTAATATGAAATGAGACCACAAAAATTGGGGAATTATTTCATAGTTTTTTTGGGGATTTTTTTCATGGGGGGTTTTTTCATGCCGCCATTTTGAAGCAATAAATCGCTACAAGAAATTTAAAAAAAGTCAACTTTATAAATAAATTATGCTCTGGTGCTAACTCTTAGATAACTGTAAAACGTAAGGAATTTTTGTTTAGTAAATACCTTTTCCAATCAAATCAATGAAAAAGTCGATTTTAAATTTTGGGTTAGTTAGGGCCTTTTGCGTTTTAGGTAACGATATATTTTTGATTAAATTGGCTAAGAACACTTTAAACTAAAAACAAAATTTTTTTTGTCAAAAACTTTATCACATATTAGAATAAAAGTCGATTCGGCTTACTTTCACCAACCCCTTACTACATACAGTTCAAAGCAAAATGAAATAAATACTATTATTCGGACCAAAACGCAATACTTCGAAATTTGTTATCTTAATAACTTTAAAGCAAACTGTCAGATAAAATAATAATTAATATGTGATTAATATTATTTTTTGTAGACAATAATACCTCAATAATTGTTTTTTAAAAAAATTATGTGCTACTTATTTAAATTACATTTTGTTGTGTATCCAAAAAAATGTTATGGTGTAATTATTGCGTTTTGTATGGACCTCCTCAGATACACATTTCACATTATCTTCTATGATAAGGGAGAAGAGAATGAAGGAGTAACATTTTTTGATTTGTTTTTTTGCCAATGCAAAAGCAAAATCATTATTTTTTTTTATTTCTTGATCCAGTTGCCACTCTTATGTAACTGAGAAAAAAGCGACAGCGAATGGCCCTAATGACAACGTGGGTAAAATGATATGAGTAGGGAATGGAGCCAGCAGAGCTTGTGCAAAAGAAGCAGTACTGAGCAGGGTTGTGAACTATTTCTAATCAAAAAGCGCCGTGTCCCTAATCAAAAAGCGCTAAAAAGCGCTAAATAAAATGTAAATAAAAAACTTAATGAAATGTTTAAGAACCAAGTTTTATTAATTACACTGGCCGTCAAAAACAAATCGTTTTAAATAAAAATATATAAAAAACAAAGATACTACTGCGCTACATTCAAATCCGTTTTCAGTTTTTTCTATCAGAAATCCAGGTATATTATGAATAAATTAAGACAAGAAATCAGTAAACAAAATGTTAACTAGACGTGATTGAATAAACTATTTGGATTCAGCACGCTAAAGTGAATTAAAATCCCATAATTAAGTTCTCTAGATCGGCTTTCTTTTTGTTTTTTGCCGAGCAGTGTTAATAAAACATTAATATTTTTAAAAAGCCTTTTCTGATATTTCAGGAAAATTAACCTGGCGTTTACGTTTGCCAGTACTGGCAAGACAGTAGCAATACATGCACACTTTTCCAACTGTCTTGTCTACTGTTTAGCACATTTTGCAGACATTTGACATTTGCTAACAGTAATCTAAAGCTTTGTGAGCAAAAGAGAAAAAAATCAAAATGTAAAAAAATTAAACATATTTTGATTTGATTTTTTATATTTCAGTTAAGTTTTGTGTACACATTAAAGTTATTTTAAGCTTTTTTTAAATTTGTTTAGTTTATACAAAATACGTTTAGCTGAACTTGCGCTGCAACATTCACGTTCGACATATTTTAAAAAAAGAACTGTCTTAACTACTGTCTGGACGCCTACGTCACGAAGACAGTTAGTAGTGTTTTTGGCAATCAATATGTATTTTCTTACTGTCTTGCCAGTACTCTCAAATGTAAACGCTGTGTAAAGTAATCAATTTCAAATATACACGGAAAGAATTATTTACTAAATCACCAGAAAATATGTCTTGAACGACAAAAATTTTGCACTATTCTCGTCCAAGCCAAAAATTTCTTTTTGTATATAAACATGCGTTTGCCTGGTTTAAGCAAAAAGTTATGACTCAAAGCGAACTAAAATTTACTATAATACAGCTAAAAAAAATTCATTTTAATTCTATAGTTACTAAAATTAAGTTTTCGTTGCTTTTTATTTTACAAAATCAGAAGAAAAGCCTACATTTTTTCCATAAAAACGTATAGCACTAGTTGGTTTAAAAAAAAAACTTGATATGAAATAAGAACCTTTTGATCGATTTGTTAACATGTCGATCCAAATAAAAACTAATTGAATCAAACCAAGTTTTCTGGAGCATATTCTGAAAAATTTAAAGAAATCGCTAGCATTTGTTTCTTGATTCTATTTTAAAATCAGACTTTTATTAAATAAATGCTTCTTAAAATTTTTGATCGTATACCAAAAACGTGAATTTTTTAATCATGAGAAAATGTTTCTTTATTTAATAAACTTTTACTTAATACGAACAAAAAAAGTAAACATCAGTTATTTATTTTTGGATTTTCTTGTTTAAAGAAACGAAACGGATTTCTTTAGAAAATAAACTTCTTTCCTTGTATAGAATGCTTTTCAGAGTAAAGTATTTACAAAACGGAAACAAATTTTGGTTTAATGTGTCTTGATTTTAATGTATGCAAATAAAAGTACAAAAATGTTGGGTTTCAATAAAAGCGCTAATTTAGCGCTCTTTTTAAAAAAAGCGCTAAGGAAAAAATATGCGCCTTTTCGACAGTTAAAAAGCGCTAAATTGCCAACTCTGGTACTGAGGCCTTCTAGACACAATCATGGAGTTAAATTTTTTTGAGTTAGGTTTTCTCCTTCACTCTCTCTCTCTCTCTTTCTCTCTTTCTCTCTTTCTCTTTCTCTTTGTTCTCAACAGTCTTCTGTGGTTTTTGCTATTGAAACAAAATTCATAAAACTTCGGTACAGTGATGTTAACCGTACGGTAATTACCCTTTTTTAGGGTAATTTTGAGCCGCAAAAGGTAGCAAGGTAATTTTTTTTAAATACGGTAATTTAAAGAAATTTGGATTTTTGGTATACTTATACTCACATAAGTAGGTTTTATAATTTTAACTTTTGCGAGATGATTTTCAGTTTAAAAATAGATACATTTTATAACAAAAAATTAAGAACTTTAATTATGTTTCTGCAAATTTTTTTCGTAAAACCGATAAGTGCAAAATAAGAAAAATGAAATTACTCTTGTTTATTATTAATTTTATATTAAAAATCAACAATTCTTAAACGTAAAAAATAGATGAAATAGTATTTTATTTTTTGATATCAGATTTTTACCGTGCGTAGATATGACCACTGTTCATAGATTTCTTGCAAAAAGTAAAAATTGAAAAAATTTGAGCTGACTCTCTTTAGAGCAACAAGTGCAATATGTACGCTAAGCGTATTAAATAAAAATATTTTGAGTTGATTGAATATACATATGGGCATATCCGTCAAAAGGTCCACCGTGTCCGAAAATTTAAAAGTTATTAAAAGCTGATTATTTTACGATATTATTATAGAGAAATATTTAGATTTTACTAATTTTTTTTCACTTAGATGAACAACCAGACTGCAAAGTTGTGCAATCGTAATTTCTTATTTTTGAGAATGTTTTATTGTATGTTTTCTTTCATATTATCTTCTTGAAAAGATGTGATATTTGATAAAAATTCAAAGAGCAATATGCTATTCGGATTAACGGTAAATTTTTATTTTATTTTAATCATTATTCAGTTCAATTATTATGGAATTTCACGTTCAAAATGTCACGTATCGACCCAGATTTTGGCTTAAAAAAAAAGAAAATACAGAAGATTTTGGAATCGAACCAAAGACATTTGAATGTTACATTGCTACGTAAAATTCTTAAAGTAGTTTGACTAAAAAATTGTGCCAGGTTTCGCTTAATTACACCTTTTTATACATGGCCACAAAAACTACTTCTATTTGTTTCACGTTCGAACCGCTACTTCTTTTGTCATTATCTTTGACCTAAAATCGCGCCCTCCATAAACTTTAGCATAGATAACCGTACTTTCTTAGTGCTATAATTAAAGGGTTAAGAGAACGTAAAAATATTTGTTGTTTAAAATGTTATTGCATTTTTGATGCGTACGACTGTCACGTTCAACACTTTGGATTTGCCCATATATGTACCTATTTTATTCAAAATTATTTTACTTCCTTATTCATAAAAAATAAAAATTTTGTTAAAAATGTATTTAAACACAAAACTTTCTATTGAAATTTTTCTTAAAACACATTTAACAGGCGATGGACCTATTGCTTTTAATATAAATTTTACTACACAATCAATCGCCTGTCATTTGGAAACAGCATATTAATGTTTTGATAAAAAAAAATCTTTGCGTACGGTAATTTCTCCTCAAAAAAGGTAATTTTAAGAGGTCCGCAAGGTAATGAAAAAATAAAAGTTAACATCACTGCTTCGGTAGGAAAAGCATATCGTTACCCAAAATGCAAAATGGCTTATCTTACATTTTGAAAATTTGGCAGGAGAAGCAAAAAAACTATTTAAATCTATATCTTTGTCTAAAGGTGTTTATACTAAATTGAATTTTCGTTTATTTTTCCTGTAAAATCTATCAGTCGTTTTGGCAATTGTTAATGTTGAATATAATGTAAGTTATATATAACCAAGGAATCCATAAATATGCAATTGCATGTTTTTCCTGGTGCGACCAATGAAGGCAGAAACTATATATTTATCCGTTTTAGAGCTTTTTATGCATTTTTGCATCGATTTGTTAGCGCATATTTTGCCGTTTGGAGCATATTTTTGCATAATTTAGTTAAAAGAGCCTTTTTGCAGTATTTTTCAAGTTTTTAGCGCATATTTGCCTTTTTGAGGCATATTTTGATACATATTCGATTTTTTGGATGCTTCTTGTAAGCTTTCGCAGCAAATTAAAAAAAAAATTTTTATCGAAATACTGGTTAACAGATGGCTTTTCTGTTTTATATATTTATCTCTATACCCAACGTGTTGCTTTAATTTCGCCATCCACATTTTATGTTTACTCTAAAACTTTAGTGAGAACTTCTCGCATCAAAAATATGTGAAACAAAATATTCCATCGTTTCTCGAAAAGTGAGAAAAAAGTGTGTCTGTAACTCATGTCGAAAACTATCAAAAGAGATAACGTTGTTACGTTATAAATGTCATAATATTGTACTCTAAGCCGAAGTGACATTGCAGACGATGAGAACGCCAGTTGCCGGCGACCAAAATTTACAAAAATTGAAATTTTTCAACGACGGCGGCGAAAATACAACCGTCGGCTATATAAAATAATGTAAAGTTCGACTTTAATGCTTGTTGTTTGCAAACGAGCTTTTAAAACATGTGAATATCTTATAAAAATGTTAAAAGCAAAATAATTAAACAATAAAAAAATGTGCCAAGAACAAAATATTATTATTATTATTCTTTGTATTTGGCATTTTTAATTGTTTTGAAGAGTTAACATTTTTTCTCGCCCTATTTTTATTCGTGAGATTTTTTGACAGTTCAAAGTGGGAGCTTTTCTCACAAAAATGTTACAGACACACAATTTTTTTTGTAAGTTAGCGAGTAATTTAAGCTTAAGCTAGTACTCGCCGAAAAAAAGTAACAGACACAGTTTAGTGAGAAAAACAGATGTTTGTTTCAATATATGCCATTTTTGTTTCATTTCACACATTTCAATCGAAAAGTTTCTCGAAGCGAGAGTTACAGAACATGGGCACTGGTTGTCATTGAAGATAATGTTATTTTAAACTTTAAAATTTTAAATAAAAGCAAAAATTAAGGAAAAAGCATTTATAATCATACGTTTTTGGCGATGTGTGCAATACATAGACATCTGAGCCAACCTTTAAGTACACCGATCGGCACTTTTAAAGTGATTTAACTATGCCCATCCGTCCGGCTGGCTGGTTGTATGTTCCATGTTAACCTTGTGCGCAAAGTACAAGTTGCAATTTTGTACATAATTTGATCAAATGTGGTAAATACAATTTTATTGTACCAAGGATGAATTCTATGTAAATAGTGGGAATTGGTCTTTATTTTAATATATTCCCCAAAAAAACTTCTTTCCAAATTAGACTCTTTGTGCACGTAAGAGCCATCTAATTATGTTGGCATTCAGAAAAATAGGTTACAGCAAACTAAATTCTCTTCGAAATTGTCTGTAAATACTATGGCGCTTGGGCTTTACCGATTATAATTTTAGTTTTGTTTTTTTAAATGCAAATGTTGAATATTTTGGTTTTAAATGAGCAACTTTTGATTTTTTTGGCACATATTTTAAACAATTTTGAGGACATATTTTCGTGTTTTTGCTGCATATTTAATGCGCATAAAACGCATTTTTTAAATCATATTTCTGGTTTCCCTGTATATAACCAATTTATTATGGAAAAATTACACACAAATGAGTAAAGTTTGTTCACAATAAGAGCAACAATTTCGTTTTTCTTCTATCTTATTTTTTCTCAAAGTATTTCATATACATATTTTCCTTTATTTTTCAAACAAAAATGTAAGTATAGTTTTTTTTTTTAATTTGAGCCAACTTCTACTTCAGCCACGATTTTTATGAAATTGTTTATAAGTTTTGAATGAAAATTTTAACAAAATTTTCCAACATATAATAATAAATACGTAATATTGTTCTGGGCAAAATTGGAAAACGTTTTTCTTATTTAAAATGTGTGTGGTCGCGAAAAAAATTCTTGCTCTATTTCGAACACCAGTGAAAATGTTGCTGCCTATTGTGAACGAAGCTTAAGCAATAAAGTTTTAAGATAATAATTAGCATTGTGAACATTTGGGGTGATAATAAACTTTCTCTTTCTTACCCTTCGATTCTAGAAACTTCATCGTTTTGTTCATTATGGCAGTGTCGAGAATGGCTTTTAGAAAGTCCAATTCTTCTTGCCCCTTTGTGGCTGTTACCTTCTCAGTGACATTCGTAAACAGTTCATAATTATCGAATAATTGACGCAGTAAGTAAGTGGTTTTTAATGCAGGTAATGTTAAGGCCTTTTCGTCGACTTCTAAAAGTCTGAAAGAAAGTAATGATAAATAAATATTATAAAACAGAGATACTTTTGAATGAGAATGAATTAAGATAAAATATTTTATTTTATATTAACAAAATACACTGAGCTCGAAATTGAAAATTTTTTTTAGACAAGTTGGGCACTTGTCGTTTTAACATTATTCGGTTAGGCTGAAGCCAGAGGGCAAGCCGCTTTTTTTAGGTTAGCTCTTATTTTCGTTATTTCGAAAATTGAGGAGGGTGCACAGCATATGTTCGCGTAACTCAAAAACGCTTAAGCTTATTGAAAAAAACTTAAAAAAAACCGAAATTCCACAAAAAAAATTTCGCTTAAGAAAAGTTAAACTTTTTTGCTAATATGCGTAGTCGTTTTATAAACATAATTTGGAAAAAAAATAATTTTTATTTATCAGAATTTCGAAATTTTTGTTTTTTAAAAATTCATACAAAATTGGAAAATGCAGCTTTTTTCGGTTTTTATAGCCTCCACCACAATTAGTTGTGAAGAGGGTATATTAAGTTTGTCATTCCGTGTGAAACTTTTTTATTATTCATCTCAGACCCCATAAAGTATATATATTCTGGGTCCTTGAGTAATTCTAAGTCGATTTAGCCACGTCCGTATGTCTGTCCGTCTGTCCGTCTGTTGAAAACACGCTCACATTCGAACAACTCAAAGAAATTAACAAACTTGGTGCTAAATTGCTTTTTGTTATCCTAAGCAGTTTGGGATTGAAATCCAGCAAAATCGGTTCAGTAGGACCAGAGCTATGAATCAAAATGTGGAACCACCACCTACAAAAATTGATAATTTTGTCACAAAAAATAACCCAAAAGCTGGAACAAAGCATGGAATGAGATAAGATTTTGCAAAAATATGTTTTATTTGACTGGAAATCACGCTGTTAAATTTCGTGAAGATCCGCCCATAATTTACCCTAAGCCCGATATAAACACTACTCCCGGAAAACAGTTTAGTACGCCTAAAACCGTAAAAAATAACGCTAGCGTAACAAAATTTGGTACGTCACAGTTTTTTAGGACTAGAAATAACTCTGTGAAATTTCGTGACGAGCGGTCCATAATTTACCTTAGGCCCCATATAAACCATACTACCGGAAAACAGTTTAGTACGCCTAAAACCTTAAAAAATAATGCAATCATAACAAATTATGGCTCGTCACAGTTTTATAGGACTTTAAATGATACTGTGAAATTTCGTGAAGATCGGTACATAATTTACCCTAGGTCCCATAGAAACCCTACTCCCGGAAAACAGTTTAATACACCTTAAACCATAAATAATAATGCAATCATAACAGAATTTGGTACGTCACAGTATTATAGGACTAGAAATGACGCTGTGAAATTTCGTGATGATCGGTCCATAATTTACCCTAGGCGCCATATAAACCCTACTACCGGAAAACAGTTTAGTCGCCTAAAACCATAATTAATAACAAATCGTCACAGTTTAAGATAATAATAACATCATACAGATATTACTCCTTAAACATTCGAACTGTCGGTGGAGGGTATCAAAGAATCGTCACAGCCGAATATAGCACTCTAACTTGTTTTTAGTAATTTTAATAAACTAAGCCGTTTTTGTGCAACTTCCTTTATTTTCGAAATAACGGTATGTCTCGAAAAAATTAGGTAATTAAAAAAAACGGCTAGCCCCACTGAATTCAGCATACCCCAGCTTGTGTGTCAATTTCTATCACAGTGTAATTGAATCAAAAACAATTTAAGCAGGCCTTTCAAAAGGTCTTATGAATTTTCCCGCTGGGTAATTATTCTCGTATTCGATTCCAATATTCGGAAATTGTAAAGCTTAAAAGTCAAATATATATGTTAATAACTAATTTGAGTGCATCTGCAGATACCTTAGCCATTACATACCGTTCAGACAATCGATTGTCATGTGTGCTCAAGAGCAAAACGTTGGCAGAATTAGTGACGCACAATTGTTTACGCTCTTTGATATGGGGAAAACGTATGGCATGACAACTTTCATAAAAAGCAACAATAACAATCCAGTTGGAGTTTATTTATATGGCAATACTGCAGTGATGTTAGACATCGTTGTGTAAATATTTGTTTTAACAAAAACCAAACATCGACATTAGCAGTCTTCACCATCTGATTTCATGTTTGCACAAGAAATTGTGTGTTGTTTTGACATAGCGATGGCTAATCTAGACGGTCTATTTAAAGAAAGTCATTTTTAATTGGCACGAGGTAATACAAATTTTCATTCAAACTTATTTTTGTCTGGACTTTTGGTTTAAAAAAAAACTCATTTTATAAAAAGAAATACAATAAAAAGTCGTATACGCTTAGAAATGATTTTGTTACATGTTATTTTAGTTATTTTTATCTTTTACTAAATCATTTAATTAATTTTTAATGTAGTTTTAATGAAATGAACTAATTATTTGACAAATTTCAACACAATTTGAAATCAGGTTTCCATTTTAAACAAAACTTACGGTTTAGGTGCCACATCATCACTGGAGTATTGATCAGTTTTACCCTGAAAGTTGACTTTTACTAAATAGGGATTATGTTTTAATTCCAGATCATACAATTGACGTGTAAATTCACAAATTTCTAACTGGAGTGTAGATAAAGATTGATATTTTAAGGCGTCCTTATAGGCAAAGTGGGCTAAAATTAAGTTTTAAATTTTATATTTAGTCAATTCATTTAAAAAATGTTTTTTTTTTAAACACATACCATACAAATGCCAGGCAATTAATGTGGCCAAGATCGTCGAGACTACAAATAATATAAAACGTTTGGTTTTAGAACAGTTTTCATTTTCCATTATATTTTATTTTGTAGTTTTAATTTTAAAAATATTCAACTTGTTAGTTTGTCATCACGATTTAAACTATTTTGGCTTGAGATTTTTCTGTGTTTCGTGCTTCTTATCCAGTATGAAAATCAAATAAAAAGTTTAAGTTATTGTGTGTTTTTTTTTTATATAAACTTTTTATTTGTTTTTATTTGAGTATACAGGGGAGATCCTAAATTCATTTTAAAAACAAGTAAGGTATGGTAGTCGGTAAAGTCCGACCACTTGATGCCCTACAGCACAGTATATAAAGACAAATTTTCGAGAGTGTGGCCCATGGGATGCAAACTAAAATCATGTTATGAGGTTAAAATTCGTGTAAAAAATCTTTGTGCTTGATATAATTTAGATATCTTCATCTATGATGAATGATTTAGGAAAGGATTTTATATAACCCCTTTGGTTAATATTGGACCTACCAGGTCAATATTTTTCCCTAACGTAGTATGGACCAATTCCAATGAAAATTAATTTGATGATTTAGATTGCAATAAAATAAGCCAGAATTCAAACTTAATACCAACATTATGATTTGTGATGGTTTATTGGCACAAAGACTATTCAGGAAAGAAGCTTGTATGGAGGCCATGTGAAATTAAAGACCGATTCTTAAGATTTTTTATAGGCGGCTCCTTATATCAATTGAAACCTATGTACGAAATTCCTTTAATTTATCTTAAAAAATTCAAATGTCCAAACAGCTCAGAAAGTGATTCTGAGTCGATCGGTACACTTAAAGGTGGGTCTAGACTCTAGAGCCAAAATAATTTAGTGTTACACACATCCGCACAAACGCATAATACCCTCTCAACTATTGTCGTAGGGGTATAATTAATTAAAATGCTGAGGTTGTCATCTTCTTGTATCTTTATGAAATAAAAAAAAAACAAGTTAGAGTGCTATATTCGGCTGTGCCGAATCTTTGATACCCTCCACCGACACTTCGAATGTTTTAGGAGTAATATCTGTATGATGTCTATTTATTATTATAATCTTTGTAAAAACAGACATCTGCATTAAAATTTGTTGCGGTTTAGCCCTATATACAATTATTGATCGACAATCAGAATCAATTTTAAAAAGTTTGAGTATTAAAAATCATAAATTTCAATACAGCGGTGCAATTAGTTTAAGCGTTTGCAGTGAATTTCAGAAGGCTGCTAAAATGGAATCTAAGGAAAATTATGAAACGTATATCACAAAATTGCATAACATTTTTTCTGGCCATATGAAGCTAAACTGGAAGAAAGTTTACCGCGTATTTAATTATTTTACAAGAGTGGGCTTTATATGAGGCCTATGGTAAGTTATGCACCGATCTTCACCAAATTTCACAGTGTCATTTCTAGTTCTATAAAACTGTGATTTATCAAATTTTGCTATGATAGCGATATTTTTTTGCGTTTTTAGGCGTACTAAGCTGTTTTCCGGGAGTAAGGTTTATATGGGGCCTAGGGTAAATTATGAACTGATCTTCACGAAATTTCACAGTCTTATTTCTAGTCCTGCAAAACTTTTATGTTCCAAATTTTGTTATGATAGCTGTTTTCCGGGAGAAAGGTTTATATGGGGCCTATGGTAAATGATGGACCGTTCTTCACAAAATTTTAAAGTCTGATTTCTCGTTCAATAAAACTGTGATGTTCCAAATTTTGTTATGATAGCATTCTTTTTTACGTTTTTAGGCGTACTATGCTGTTTTCCGGGAGTAAGGTTTATATGGGGCCTAGGGTAAATTATGAACTGATCTTCACGAAATTTCACAGTCTTATTTCTAGTCCTGCAAAACTTTTATGTTCCAAATTTTGTTATGATAGCTGTTTTCCGGGAGAAAGGTTTATATGGGGCCTATGGTAAATGATGGACCGTTCTTCACAAAATTTTAAAGTCTTATTTCTCGTTTAATAAAACTGTGATGTATCAAATTTTGTTATGATAGCATTATTTCTTACGGATTTAGGCGTACTAAACTGTTTTCCGGAAGTAGGTTTTATATGGGGCCTATGATAAATTATGGACCGATCTTCACGAAACTTAATAGTTTCATTTCTCGTCCTATTTAACTGTGACGTGCCAAAATTTGTTATGATTGCATTGTTAGTTAGGGTTTTAGGCTTACTACACTGTTTTCCGGGAGTAGGGCTTATATGGGGCCTAGGGTAAATCATGGACGGATCTTCAAGATCCAGTTAAATAAAACGAACTGTTGCGAAATCTTATATCATTCTGTGCATTTTTCCACCATTTATGTTAGTTTTTGTAACAAAATTATCAATTTTTTTTAGGTGGTGGTTCCATATTTTGATTCATAGCTCAGATCCTATTGAACCGATTTTGCTAGATTTCAATCCCAAACTGCTTAGGATAACTTCAAGTAATTTGACGCCAAGTTTGTTTATTTCTTTTGAGTTTTTCGAAAGTGAGCGTGTTTTCAACATACGGACAGACGGACAGACAAACGGACATGGCTAAATCGACTTAAAATTACTCAAGGACCCAGAATATATATACTTTATAGGGTCTGAGATGAATAGTAAAAAAGTTTCACACGGAATGACAAACTTAATATACCCTCTTCACAACTAATTGTGGTGGAGGGTATTAAAAAAATTAAATTAATAAATTTAGTTAAGTTTTGAATATAAACAGTATCTTGCAATAATACGTTTTCTTAAAGGCTCTGTTTTCGACATATGCCCGCAGAGAAATAATTTTTTTCCATTTAGTCACGGATCACTAAACTATTTTCAGCGATAAATAGCAATACATATTAATGGTATTCACGTAAATTTGTTTTACCCTTGCAACTGTGCAAAATAGTTGCACCTATCTGACGTGAGCAACCCATTTCGTTTGCATCTTAAATTTTTAGATTTTTCGAAACAATTTTTCACACTTTCTTTCACTTTCTATTTGTCCTAAGTCGAATGCACTTGCGATTATTTTAAAACGTTATTAATAAATTTGAACCGTAAAAAGTAAACAAAATTATTAATTGTAATTTAAAGAAAAAAAATTACGTTCAAATGGTATTCCTGCCCAGTAAAAACTTCGCCTACAAAATAATGTGTTGAGTAATCAGAAAAACATAAAAGCACTACTTCCAATTCTGCTGAAAGAACCAATGAATTTTACAAGGGATGTCCCAAAATGAACGCATTCAAAAGTAAGTCATTATTTTTTTACTTAAATACTTCCAGAAAAAAGTAGTTATAGAAGAAAGCAACTAAATAATGAGTGAAAGGAGCTATAAATTTTTAAAAAGTTAGCGAAGCTTTTACTGGGTACAAAGTAAAAAATTTATAACACCTTATTCAATAAAACAATTAAGAAAGAATGTATAGTTGATTAAGCTCGGCCATTTGTTATATAGGAAAGACTTGGATGTTCCTAGATGGGTCAAATGTGTGACCAACCCCACTTTATTATTTATTGCCGAATTTCGGGTTTCTTTTAGTAATTTCAATAAACTGAACCGTTTGTGAGTTACGCGAACATATGCAGCGGAACCTCTCACATTTTCGAAATAACGGTATATCTTGAAAACAAGAGCTAACTTAAAAAAACGGTTAGCGTCACTGGATTCAGCGTGCCCCAATTAGGTAAAAATTCCAGGTGCACGCTGCAACTAGCACAGTGTACTTATTGCTCAAAATTACAATATTAAAATTCTATTTTAAGATTATTTTTTTAAAGGTTGCGAAAGAAAAAAAATCATATCGACCCCTTTGCGCGAAATAATCGTATGTTACAAAAACCAAATTTTACAGTACAGCCATTTTTCTACGTTTCTCTGCATTTGCTTGCAATATCAAAATGAAAGTATACATTAAATTTTTGGAGCAACGAAGTGGAATTCGACTACAATATAAATATTGTCAGGTGACGTCTCTTTTAATGTAGAACAATATTGCATTAAAACTCAATTTCAAAAAAATTGGCATGTACGATAATTTCGCGCAAAGGGGTCGATATCTTAAAAAAAACACCTCCTTTAAAGTTTCAGGATTTTTAAAGAACAGTTTGAGGTATTTTATAAAAAAAATCAGCCAAATAAAAAATAAGTTTTTGACTTAGTCCGTTTTTAAAATTTAATATTTTGCAGATATTACATTTAAAAAAAAAAAACCTTTATTTATTCAATAATGGTTTGTAGCTCCAATCAGTGTTCGAAAATAAACAGTACATTATTTAGCGTTCGGCTCACACACCGAAGAACGATATCTATTCGTTAAAAAACAGAACAATTGTAGTAATACTGTAGAAAAACATTATATTTTAATTGTCTATAATGTTTTTTTCGTGTGTGTATTTTGTTTTATGTAAAAAATGTTTGGTTTTTTTTTTATCAGCAAAAAGCGACGAACATTAACGAGCCGAACCGAACACATTGAAGTTCGTGGATTTTCAAAAAAAACCGAACGGAATTTAATGTTCTCATTTGTTGAGTATGACGAAAACAGCATTATTTTTGTGTTCGAAAGATGACAAACAGGGAAACGTTATTTTTTTTAATGAATTTCTACACAAACACTATTAGCGTTTGTGTTTTCCACAAATCTACCGAACCGAACATTAAAGAACGATATTTAGTGTTTATTTTCGAACACTGGCTCCAAGTATTCTCTTTTAAATGACATTAAAATCATCTTCGTATGTAAAGTAGTTTTCGAGATATTAAAGAAATAAACTCAACACATTCGGCTAATTCGGCGAAATTATGACATTTTGAATATGACATCACCAGAGAAGACTAAAATGCTTTTTTGCTTTTTTTTAGCTTGTTACAATGAAGTTGCTTTTTTTTGATTTTTTTTTTTTAATTGCCATTTTTGTATTAAAAACTTCGTATATATGTTACTACCAAGGCGAATTCACTTTTATAGAGGAACTACCTTTTTGCAACTCTGTCTTCATTTTGAAAACAATCAACTGAAATCATAGTAGGCTGTTAAAAATAGAAATAAATAAAAAATAAATAGAAATTTATTATTAAAAATGGTAAAAACATATGAAGAAGTCTTTAAAATTGAAGAAAATTGGCAATATATGCTGCTGCAAAATAAATTGTCTGAAAAAGTCTAATGTGGATCAACAAATAAGATGTGGGAAACACCAATTGTCGTCTTCTAAGCAAGATAACCATCCACTGAAACTAATTGCGGAATATCCAGTGACTCCAACTGCCACAACATTTACAAAGGATCTTTGTAAAGCATTGTTAGAATCCAATATGCCAATTAAAAAAAAGTTAGTTCTCCCAGTTTAAAAAATTTCATCGACAAATATTCTCAAAAGTCAGTTTCGTCTGAAACTTGCATTCGCTAGAAATACATACCAGAATTGTATAGGGAATCTATAGAAAAATGCGTCAAGCAGCCAAAGACAAATATATATGGACAAGTCACAAGGGGTTGCCCTGTCAAGCATAAAAATCTTTTAGATAATAACTAACATAGTAACGCTTATAAAAGAAATTAAACAAAAAATTATTATTCAATGTTTTAATATATGTACATTAGGGCGGTTCGATTTTTTTTTTAAATCGTATAGCAAAAACGTAATCTACATAAAATTCTTAGAAAATTCTCCGAAGAAACCACGGGTCTAAAATAAAATCCTAGTCCGCGCCTCTCGACTTGAAAATTTATATGCCAACCTTTGCAAAAAAAAAATTTTTTTGAAGAAAAAAGCAAACAGAAATCGAATTTTTTTAATTAAATTGTTAAGTTAGGTAGTTCTTTTGCACTTTTACACTCAAAATTTTTTTTACATTAAAAAAAAATTTCACCGAAGTAAAAAAATTTTCAAGTCGAGAGGCGCGAATTAGGATTTTATTTCACACCCATGGTTTCTTCGGAGAATTTTCTTAGAATTTTACGTAGATTACGTTTGTGCTATACGATTTTTAATTTTTTTTTTTTCATCCATACAAATCGACCCGCCCTAATGTACATATTTAATAGGTATATGGGCGATTCTATTCAAGACAACTTTTAACATCAATTTTCAAATCACACTATTTGATACTATTTTGATGCCAAATTAAGGTAAAATATCTATATTTTATAATAATTATTATAATATAATTTTTTTAGACGTAAGCTTAAATATAAATTTTGTAGATTTGGCGCGAACCGAAAATTCATTGCATGTTGCACCCGTCAGGGTAAAAAAGCAAATTTCTTATTATTGGATTATATTTCTCTACGATATTTGATTTGGTAGTCATCGTCTGATATCTCATCTTTCACAATAAAAAAGAATAATACAATAAAAGTTTAAAAATTAACAGAGTTTTGTGTTTTTGTGGTATGATCTTATGAAAGTTGGCCAATTTGGTTGCACCCGTCATGCACTTTAAAGCTCTATCGTGGCTATTTGATCGTTTTATATAAATTCTTGTAAATAGATAACAATAGCATATAAAAAATGTTACCCCTTCTAGAAAAACCTTAATTGCAAATGTGTTTCTTTCTATTAGTAAAAGACGTTTAAAGCGTCTTAATTTTGCACCCGTCAAAAAAGAGTCTCCCATATGAAGAAAAAATATTTTAAAAAATAACAATAAGTATATAACTAAATTATAATACTTCTTTAAAAACAAAATTTTTTGAAAGTACTACGGAGCAACCCTTTTTTAACATACCCTGTTTTCCATTTACATGCATCACTTTTACCTTAATATCATCTTTTTTTTATCACTCTTGAGAAAGCAACGTACAATTGTCCATGACTAAAAACTGGTTTGGGTAAATATATACCCACCCTCTCTAACGTTTGACCTTGATTGATGGTGATGGAAAACGCCAACCTTATAGGAAACTGTTTCCTACGCAAAATAAATGGTAGGTCGGGATTTATGGGAGCCAAATCAATCCTCGGAATAAATGCAGGATTGCCTTTTGCAGTGCCGGCAGCAACGGAACCATCCCCCGCAGCTCTTGAATGCAAAAAATCCATAAGGCCGTGATAAATCATTTTATTGAAAAAACTCTTTATAAGAAATTAACTCAAATATTCTTTCTCAGTTTGCAGTCAGCTATTTTTGCTCGTTTTAGCTTATACGTATTTTTCTATTAATTCTCTCATTTCACTGAAATCCGGTATCCATTGCAGAGCAAAAAGAATAATGACTTAAATTCATTTTTATTTTAGCACACTTAATTTGATTAAATTCATACAGGTACGTAGGTATTGGCCTTAAATAAAATAAATTAATGTTTTCTTGTCAAAAATATCATAATCTTAATGCTACATACATACGGTGTCAGACCGTACAATATTCCCAGTAGAATTTACTGTAAATTTCTTACAATCATGTGAACTTCAATTTAGGTTTGAAATTTCAGTGGAAAAATTATTAATGGCAGATCATAGATCATAGATAAATATGGATTTATCTATGTTTATAAACTTCATGAAAATCGGTTTGAAAGTTTGTGAGAGGCAGAAATTGCCCCCTGCCTCCCCTTGTGGTCCTATTTTTTAAAAACTGTATAGCTAATGTGTCCCTATAGATATGGATCTATCTATGTTTTAAATTTCATTTAAATCGGTTTGAAAAGGCAGAAATTGCCCCTATCTCCCCTCGTGGTCCGATTTTTTTAAAAATTTTTACATTTTGTGTGCACATAGATATGGTTCTATCTATGTTTTAAATTTCATTAAAATCGGTTTGATAGTTTCTGAGAGGAAGAAATTTCCCTCATCTTCCCTCGTGGTCCTACGATTCGGCCCAGTTTCAATAGGCTTGGTCCTTGTGCCAATAAGAAGCTATGATCCAAATATTATCAAATTATCTCCAAAATTGCGACCTGTACTTTGCGCACAAGGTTACATGGACAACCAGCCAGCCAGCCTGCCAGCCAGCCAGCCGGATGGATATCGTTAGTTCGACTCAGAAAGTGATTCTGAGTAGATCGGTATACTTTAAGGTGGGTCTAGGACCACTATTTTAAGGCGTTACACACATCAGTACAAATGCATAATACCCTCTCCACTATTGTGGTGTGGGTATAATAACGAACAATTGAATACTCTTATATATATTTACACTCTCTGATTTAAGTCCTCGGCGTTTTACATAGTGCTGTTTATAAACCATCCACCAAACCGAAGTATAGTAAAATGCAAACGTATGAAACAGTTGATACCAAACACCGAAAAAATCTCTGCTTATTTATACGCAAACTGACATACATCGTACGAGATATTCGTAAAAACGTATTTCGAAATAAGTAATTTAGATGAATGTAAATAACAGTTACTTTCTCTTAGAATATGATTGTTCTTTAAATGACTTTACAAACAAATCTTGAAAATCAAAACAAGCACCCAATATTTTTGTTAGTAATCATGTATGTGATACAATAAGATTATCTCTACTTTTCAACAGCAGTATTAAAATCTGATTCCACTATGATTTCTGGCAGAGAAAGTACTTTCAGTGGACATTATGGGATATTAAAAATTTAAAATTGCATTTTGAGTAAGTCAAATATTCGTAAATTTTCACAACAATTTCGTAAATTTTCCACAAAAAAAGGCGATGAAATCCAAAAAATTTACGAAAGTCCCTCTGGAGGCAATTAAAAATAAGAATGAATGTTTTCTCAACCCAAAAACCGCAACATACACTTTTGGCTAGATCAAATAAAATTCTTTGCCTCTATTATTGAAAACTTTAGAATAATCAGGTATGTCTCAGAATTGGTACGAAAGTGAACATTTTCACATTTTTTCAATTCGTAACGTTTTTGTTTTGCTTCTTAAGCTTTCGTTCGTTTTCATAAATCAGAAAAATATCAAAACATTGTTTTTTTTTTGTTACTAAATATGATATCATTATTAAACAGCTTCTTTCTAAACATAAATAAATAGAAATTATTGTGGGCACTTCGACAATAAATTAAAGACACTTGTTAAAAACTAAATTTTACGCTTGAATAAATGCAGCAATGATAGAAACGCACAAACTTACGTACTCTTTTTACCATATTTTCCATAACTTTTCGCAAATTTTCGGGTGTAGTTACTTTTTTTCGATTGTATAGTTATTTCTAATTAATTCCCCATGCCTTCTTCACAAAATGCTGAAGAAAATAAAGAAGAAATAATAACACGGAAAAAAGTTTTAAAAAATTCAAACCATATAGCTGCATATAGCCGCAGCTGCAAACTTTATTCCCTATCCAAACAGAAACACAAATTGGTTAAAGTATAAAATGTATGTGAGCTCTCACATCATTTTTAACGCGATATTAAGAGTCGGATACTTCCCAGCCTCATGGAAGAGGTCTATAATTGTTATGATTCCCAAGCCAGGAAAAGATGCTAGCCAGGTTGCGTCGTACAGACCGATAAGCTTATTATCAATCCTATCGAAGCTTTTCGAAAAAATATTTGTTTTAAGTATAACTCCTCATCTAAATGAACACGACATCATCCCGGATCACCAGTTCGGATTCAGAGCGAAACATGGTACAATAGAACAAGTGTATAGAATTGTCACCCTAATTAGATCGGCGTTTGAGAAAAGCAATACTGCTCAGCCCTGTTTATAGACAATTCCCAAGCATTTGACAAAGTTTGGCATGATGGGCTACTCATCAAAATCACACGAATGCTTTTTCAAAACACTCACAAGCTTCTAGCGAGTTATCTAACAGGCAGAAAATTCATAGTAAGGTCGCAAGATAAATACTCCCCCCTGAAGAAAATTACTGCTGGTGTCCCCCAAGGCAGCATATTAGGACCGCTTCTATATATAATATACACAGCGGATATGCCAACAAACCTGACCACGCATACCTCTACATTTGCAGACGACACAGCATTTATTAGCGTTAACCATGACCCAAAAGTCGCATCGCAAAATCAGCAGCCCCACAATCATGAACTAGAGGCCTGGCTAGAAAAATGGAGAATAAAGGTTAACCCGGCTAAATGTGCTCACTTAACTTTCACGCTCAGAAGACAAACGTGCCCAGCTGTAAAAATAAATAACATCACTGTTCCGGTAGAAAACCATGTTAAGTACTTGGGAATTCACATAGGCGCTTGACCTGGTCTCGTCATATTGAAGCGAAAATAACGGCTATGAAACTTAAAGCAGCTCAACTACATTGGCTTCTCGGTCGAAACTCAAACTTGTCTTTATACAACAAAATTCTCTTATACAAGTCCATCATAAAACCAATATAGACATATGGCATCCAATTATGGGGTACTGCATGCGCATCTAACATCCAAAAGCTTCAAAGAAGACAGTCTAGAATATTACGACAAATTGTCTGCGCCCCATGGTATATACGTAATGATATTATCCACAGAGATCTCAACGTTCCCACAATCCAGGAGGAAATTAAAAAATATTCAATTAGCTACATAGATAAACCAATGGCCCACCCTAACTATCTCGCTCGGGGTCTGTTTCAGTTCGAAGGTCACCAGTGGCTAAAAAGAAACGATACTTTGAGCCTAACTAGAAGACATTTTTAAAATTTGAATACAACAGTTAGTGGTTACATTGGTAACAACTAATAAAAAACAAGTAGAATTAAGATTTGAATACATATTGTAAATTTCGATAAGAAAGATTCAATAATAAAAATAAATTATAAAAAAAAATATATATACCCTGTACATACTTATGTTGAATTTTAGCCATAATATTTGAAAATATGATCTTGATTTCAACTACAAAGTAAGAAAAAAAAAACGCTTTAATTTCAACACTATTTGTGTGTAGTTTAATAGACCTTTTTATGCCAATTCCATCCGACTCAAAACAGGTTGTGAGTTATTTGCTCTTTTAGGTAAAAACAAACATTATTTGTTTACAACAAATACCGCCACCAAAACAAAAACGTAAATACAAAAATAAATATAAATAAAAACAAAACTTGTTTATCAATCAAATATTAAAAAAAGTAGGGGAAAAAACCAAACAAACAAACAAAAAACAAAGTTGCCAGATGAGTGGATTTATTTTTACATGACGGACTAAAGCTGTTTTTATTCTCAGGTATTATTAATTTTGAAAACAATAGTATGCAATCCTACAATTACTTTTTTTCCAACAAATGTTCTTGCTTTACAAGAAATCGATTTGGATTTTTATAATTTATTTTATTTTTAAGGTTTCAGTGTGAAAAATACAAAAAAAAAAAACTAAATTGTTTTATTTCGCACTAAAACTTTTACTAAAACAAATTATCTATTTATAAAAAATAAGTTGCATTGTAATTAGTAATTGATGTTCTCTGAAATTTTGTTTCTGTAAAGTTCACGTGGAAGGTGACGTCAATACCAAGGTTTTTATGTATCAACGGTCTTCAAATGTGTATTGGTTCTTGGGTTATAGCCATTTTAGTGAACACTGCATTCATTCCGAAACATGTATTATTATTCCCATACAAATATCAACAAAATGCCCTCCATTTTTAACTCCTCCGAAACGGCTTGACCGATTTTTATGAAATTTTGTATGTGTATTTGTTAGGTATGAGAATAGGTCGTAGAGTATAATTTGTATCGCTAGAGGGCGCAAAATATTGCAATAGGGGTAAAAGCTCCCACTCCCCAATCTTCTAAGCTAGTCAACCGGTTTTCTTAAAATTTGGCATGCAGACAATGTAACATCTGAAAGAGAATAAGGAATATGGTATGAAATAGGGTAAGAGAGCTTAAAGCTCCCCCTTTCTTTATGTTCGTAACTAATCAACCGATTTTTTTTGAACTTTCGCAGGCAAATAGTATTACAGTTGGAAAGTACTTAAGCCTATAGTTTTTATTATTTAGGGCGTGAAATATAGCAAGAGGGATAAAAGCTCCCCCTCCCTGTATCTTCTTAACTAATCAACCGTTTTTCTTCGAATTTGGCATGCATACACTGTAACATCGGAAAGAGGACAGGACATTTAATAGGGCAACAGGGGTAAAAGCTCCGCCTTTTAACTAATCAATTAATTTTCTTGAAATTGGGAAGGCAAATAGTGTAACATCTGGAAAGAAATATGGCCTATAATTTTTTCTTAAAATTTGGCTAACAGATACTGTTACATATGAAAGAAATAAGTTATGTGGCAAAACAACAATTGCCGGGGCAGATAGTTTTATATAAAATATAAGTATCCATAATTTTCACCATACACAAATTTTCTTAAAAAAATTGGTTATAAATTCTTTTAAAATCGATGTTCTTCTCAAATTGGGAATATTTTATAAAAAATGTTTGCTTAGAAAATAGTTGTGTCGTAAGTCGCGACATTAAAACGAAACACTTAACGACGCAAATTATTATTTTTGATCACATAGGCACCAGAGGCGGCCATTTCACGGAATACGTAAAAAAAGTGCTCAAAATTCTACATCACTAGGCAAACAAATAAATGTCAAATATGTGAAGGTGTTTTTGTAGTGACACGTTGAAATTTAACATTTTGAGAGAAAATTTAAAAATAGCAGAATTTATTTTTTAATATGAATTTAAAATTATGTTTATGAATTAAATGGAATAGTGGACCGAATTTGCCCATTATTGCTAACAAGAATTTTTTGTATACAATAAAAAATTTGCACCAGCTTATGCTCATTATTGTTGGGCCTTAACCCCTAAGAACAAGACGTGGAAACTAGTAAACAATTACCAGTGTCTAACTGGAGATCTAGGACTGGGGATGTTATACTCTCCATTAGAAAGAACACTAAATTCAAGTAGATAAATATTATAAGATGTGTTTGAAGCAGAGTTGGATAATAAACACTAATGGCCATTTTCTCATTAGGCAATTATCGTTTTTCCCAACGAAAAACTGCACATTAAACAAATTTGGTTTTCTCAATGTCTCATTTGCTTCGATTTTATCGCAAAGCTAACCGGCACTCATCTGTCAATTATTTATTTTCCTTTTATTTGCCGTACAGATAAATTCAATCAGCTGACTCCCAACTTTTACATGTATTTTGAGTGGCATTGCCAGCTGAAAACAATGTTTTTTGTCGGTATATTGAGAAACCCAAAATCTTTAACGGACAGTTTATCGTTCCAATAAATTTATGTTGACATTAAGTAACAGACAGTTTGTCGATACATTGAGAAAATGGCCATAAATATCGCTCCTAAGTGTTCGGTAGTGCTTGTGTAGTAAATTATTAAAAATAACGTTTTCCTGTTTGTCATCTTTCGAACACAAAACAAGTAAGAAAGTATAGTCGGTCAAGCCCGACCATATGATACCCTACACCACAGTATTTTAAAACACATCATGCTTATGTGTCCATATAAATATGGATTTATCTATGTTTATAAACTTCATGAAAATTGGTTTGAAAGTTTTTGAGAGGCAGAAATTCCCCCTGCCTCCCCTTGTGGTCCTATTTTTTAAAAACTGTATAGCTAATGTGTCCCTATAGATAAGGATCTATATATGTTTTAAATTTTAATAAAATCGGTTTGAGAGGCAGAAATTGCCCATTTCTCCCCTCGTTGTACGATTTTTTTAAAAATTTATACACTCATAAAATTATTACAGTAACTGATTGTGGGTTATTAAATTCGTTTTCCGTACTGTTAAAATTTAATAAAAATATAGTTATTTAACGAATAATTTTATTTTTCACATTTATGTTTGTTATTCAAAAAACAAACTACCAAAAAATAATGTTTTTCCGTATTTAATTTGTTATTTAGTTTGATTTTTGTCGGTTAAAATATATTTTTTAAAAGTAAAAACTATTCAATTTTAAGGAATATGAAGTTCAATAAATAAAAAATTTAAAAATGAATGTAAAAATCATTTGTTTTAAATGAAATGTAAATGATCCGTTTTTTAAATGAATTTTAACTTGTTTAAAATAAATTTTCGTTTGAATTTAACTACATAATATTTTGGCTTTACATTTTGTGTCCATAAAGATATGGTTCTATCTATGTTTTAAATTTCATTAATATCGGTTTGATAATTTCTGAGAGGAAGAAATTTCCCCCTATCTTCCCTCGTGGTCCTACGATTCGGCCCATTTTCAATAGGCTTGGTCCTTGTGCCAATAAGAACCTATGGCCCAAATTTTATTAAATTATATCTAAAATTGCGACCTGTACTTTGCGCACTAGGTTACGTGGACAGCCAGCCGCCAGCCTGCCAGCCGGACGGACATCGTTAGTTCGACTCAGAAAGTGATTCTGAGTAGATCGGTATACTTTAAGGTAGGTGTAGGAACACTATTTTAAGGCGTTACAAACATCAGCACAAATGCATAATACCCTCTCCACTATTGTGGTGTGGGTATAATAATACTGTACTTATCCAACTCAACAAAAAGATGAGAACATTTTATTCGGTTCGTTTTTTTTAAACCACAAAGTTCATTGTGTTCGGTTCAGCTCATTAGTGTTCGTTCTTTTCTGTTATGCTTAACGCACTTTTGGCTGGTAAAAAAACCAAAAATTATTTACAAAAACGAAAACACAAACGAAAAAAACAAAAAGGCCAGCAAAATAAATTCACTCGAATAAAACACATACACAATACACAAACAAACTGTTCGTGCCGCGGTCGTTGCTAAAATTTTGTGTTTGTTCATTTCTTTATCAATATAAAAATGAAACATTATACAACATCAAAATAAAATGCTTGTCTACAGTATCACTACAATTGTTTTGTTTTTTTTAACGTAGAACAGAACAATATATAATGTTCGGCTCTTAACGGTAGTAACGGTTATGTTTGTCAACACAAACACTAAGCAAATAGATATCGTTCCTGGGCGTGTGAGCCGATCGCTAAATAATGTTCTGTTTATTTTCGAACACTGGTTTGAAGTTTCCAAAATATTATGAAAGTTGTCTAGAAAAACTTTTAAGTTCATCACTTGAATATTAAAATATCAATATTTTTTAATTTGGGAACTTACATCTTTCTTTGTGTTACTATTTCTATTGTTATTCATGTTAATAACCATACAAAAGTTAAGATATAAAGCATACAAAAGTTTATCTGCTAAAAAGTAATCTTTTAGTAGGGATTTGGTACCGTTTTAAAGTCTAAATTTTCCATCCCTGCTGCATACGCTTATAATTCTACACAAAAATTAAATAAGCGAGCGAGAGGGAGAGGGATAGAATGAGGAGATCAATTTACCCAAACCCGCAAACAAATAAACAATTCCAGAGTTGGGAGTTTAAATCACAAAAATTAAATAAGCGAGCGAGAGGGAGAGGGATAGAATGAGAAGATCCATTAACCCAAACCCGCAAACAAATAAGCAATTCCAGGGTTGGAAGCTAGGTACGAATGTACTTTTATAACATTTTGAGCCCTGTTGGTACAATTGAACTTTTTTTTTGGAAATTTTTTTTTTTAAAGGTGATACAAAATTAGAAAAGCTATTTTACATCTCTGAACCCTGTGTACAATGTAAACAGCTGTTTGTTAACAAATGAAAATAGTTTATTTCAAATATTTCTCCGGTCACAAAAAAAAGAAGTGAAAAACACCCAAAAGTTTAATTATCAATATTTATAGCAGCTTAAACAATAAAAATAGTTGCTGCGTTGTTAAAAATAATAATATTTAAATAAGAATGTAAAAACGTAACGGCCAAACAAGTTATACGGTGGGTAACACGCAATAAAACTATTAACTTTTCCAATCCTATTTTACTATTGTTTAAATAAATTCGCGTTTTTATTTGTTCTTCTCTAACATGTGTCCATTATTTGGTCACAACTTCGTCCAAAACTCTTCCAAATTTAATCGCAGCAACAGAGTTTTTATTATAATTATTTTGTTGCGTTTTGTTTTAATTATCTATCTTAAACAAATAATTAAGTTAAAATAAAACTTGTTTGTAAATACAATACAAAGCTATTATTTTATTTGTATTTGCATTTTTGTCACGTTATTATTTGTTTTTTTTTTTTTTTAACAAAATTGTAAAAAAGCCGGGTGGTTAGCTGCAATATTTATTTGTTTAATGTCTTTTGAAAAAAAAAATAAATTAATCATTAATATTCCTGATTGATAATTTGCTTTTTTATATACATATGCTAAAAAAAATATATTTGAAAATAAAAATATTTCATAAATAAAATAAAATAAACTTAAATTTTATTTTTGTGTAAAAATTAACTGTCGCAAAAGAAAAGTAGTGTTGGTTTCTTAGGTACTTTGTGACAAAAGAAAACAATTTATTAAGGGCTCTAAAATTCAACCGAAAGAATATTATCGACTTTTTTCCAAGAAAAAAAGGAATTTTTCGTTATAAGAAAGGATATTTAATATGTAGACGAAGGGTATAGAAGCGCATACGGGCTGGATATTTAAGTCTGGCTATTCCCTTCGTCTTTAACAATTTAAGCTCATGCGTGTTTTCCTTAGAAAAAAAGTCATAACGAAAATCATGATCAAGACGTTTTTAATTTTTATAAAATTTCATTAGTTACATTCTAAAGGACCAGACCTAGACACAAAATTAACCACTCTTACTCTACTCTTACTCTTCTCTTACTCTACTCTAACTCTACTCCAACTCTACTTTGACTCTACTCTTACTCCACTCTCACTCTACTCTTACTATACTCAAACTCAACTCTAACTCTACTCCAACTCTAAATCGTCTCTAACTCTACTCTAACTCTAACTCGTCTCTAACTTCACTCTAACTCTAACTCGTCTCTAACTCTACTCTAACTCTACTCCAACTCTACTCTAACTCTACTCAAGCTTAACACAAACTCTACTTTAACTCTAACTCAACTCAACTCAACTCAACTCTAACTCTTACTCTAACTCTACTCCAACTCAACTCTAACTCTACACTAACTCTACTCTAACTCTACTCTTACTCTACCCTAACTCTACTCTAACTCTACTCTAACTCTACTCTAACTCTACTCTAACTCTACTCTAACTCTACTCTAACTCTACTCTAACTCTACTCTAACTCTACTCTAACTCTACTCTAACTCTACTCTAACTCTACTCTAACTCTACTCTAACTCTACTCTAACTCTACTCTAACTCTACTCTAACTCTACTCTAACTCTACTCTAACTCTACTCTAACTCTACTCTAACTCTACTCTAACTCTACTCTAACTCTACTCTAACTCTACTCTAACTCTACTCTAACTCTACTCTAACTCTACTCTAACTCTACTCTAACTCTACTCTAACTCTACTCTAACTCTACTTTAACTCAACTCAACTCTAACTCTAACTCTACTCTAACTCAACTCTAACTCTACTCTAACTCAACTCTAACTCTAACTCTAACTCTAACTCTACTCTACTCTACTCTACTCTACTCTACTCTACTCTACTCTACTCTACTCTACTCTACTCTACTCTACTCTACTCTACTCTACTCTACTCTACTCTACTCTACTCTACTCTACTCTACTCTACTCTACTCTACTCTACTCTACTCTACTCTACTCTACTCTACTCTACTCTACTCTACTCTACTCTACTCTACTCTACTCTGCTCTACTCTACTCTACTCTACTCTACTCTACTCTACTCTACTCTACTCTACTCTTCTCTACTCTACTCTACTCTACTCTACTCTACTCTACTCTTCTCTACTCTACTCTACTCTACTCTACTCTACTCGACTCTACTCTACTCTACTCTACTCTACTCTACTCTACTCTACTCTACTCTACTCTACTCTAATCTACTCTACTCTACTCTACTCTACTCTACTCTAACTCTACTTTAACTCTATTCTAACACCACTCTTACTTTTACTTCACTCTAACTCTACTCTAAATTTACTCTAGCACAACATTATCCTCTACGCACTCGAACTTTGCTTAAATTCTACTCTTAATTATCTTTTGAGCGTTTTGGTACCAAGTTTTTAAAGATCGATCTAAATTAGCGATAGTGTCGTGGGCTTACGAAGATCTTTTTGACAAAATATTAATAAAATAAACGATATTTAATTCTACTTAAATATTATTCAGAAAAAATTTTGCATTTATTTTTCGTTTTCAATCCGTAAAGTGTACTTCCGAATCGTTTGAAGCTACCCTAAAACATAAAAGAATATTTTTTCGATCTTTAGGAATAAGTTGAAGTCTTAATAAGTGACGTAACAGGCAGTGGTCTAATAAAAAAACTAGCCCGGCGATACAAAGTATCAGTCGTTGATTGTCAATAGTTCAGTCAAGACGTTCTAAAACCAGAACAAAAATTCAAACTTGAGTACTTAAAAAACTTCCAACTGTGGTTTTATTTTTTAAACAACGAAATAATAAAACTGTAAGTTTTAAAAGGATTAAAAGAAATTTTTAAGTATAAACTAAATTCAAACAAAAAGTGATTAATTAATATAAAAAAGTGTTAGGAAATTAATTAGTGTTTGAAACTGTAGTTTTTCGTAATGTTAAGTTGAAAATTATTTAGTTGCTTTTTTTAATTGACATATTTTCTAAAGAGCAAATGATAACATTTGGAAGAAGTTGTGCTAGCATTAAGTTATTTATATAAAACGGAAGAGAAAAAACTGAGTTAAACTCAATCGAAAAGTCAAAATGCATATTTTTGACGTAATATTATTTTACCTAACGTCAAAAAATTTAAAAGCAAAATCTAATAATATTTTTCGTTTTTTTTAATAAAAAAAAATTGTTTTGTTTTGCCAATAAATACATATGTATGTATGTACTTAAAAATTTATTTTGGAAGAAATGCTTTGCCGTCATAGAGTCTTATAATAAAATTATAGACTTTCAAAGATTATTTGTTGTTTATATAAAATTTAAAGAAATTATATTATTTTCCAATGCAATTTCTTTATTGACATTTAAGTGATAAGAACGTGTTATTATCAGGGCAAGTTTTTATATGTACAAAAAACAAAAGAAATATGCTTTAAAATATGCAAAATATGGCATGAATTTGCTTACAAAAGAATATATGGGCAAATCCCAGAAACAGTCCACCAACCTAAAATTTTTCAAATTAATTTTTTTTAATGAAATATAAGACTAGATGTTTAATTTCATTTTTATATTAAAAAATATGTATTTCAATGATCATTAATTAATGCAATATTTTTTTACCAATTCCTACCCCACTGCTGATTTCTTAATGTTATACGTGAATTTAGCATTATTTTAGGTGATTTTTGTGCTTAAAATAGCACTTATAGCAGACTTATAAAAAATAAAAATTTCGTTAAAAAAAAGTTGATATTCATTAGTTAAGAAATTAGTTTAAGAAATGCAATTCATAAAAATAAAATTTGTTTTGTTAAAATAAATAAAATATAATAATAAAATACTACTGGAAAAACTGTAGCGTGCGTTACGTAGCGTGCGTCACAAAGGGTTCACGGCTTTTGTCAAAAAATCACAACATTTTTTGACTGCGAATAAGTGCGTTTAGAATTCTCTTATAGTCATCTTTCTTTTAGGTATTAGATTTTGTATACTTCATCATGCTAAATTCGCTAAAACTTAGGAAAACGCACTTTAACCTTTGAAGTTACTTCCACTTTTTGTAGCGTGCGTCACAAAACTTTGTGATCAATTATTTCGCAACAAATACTTGCTAAGAAATTATGATATATGGCATTCGTAAGTACATATTAATGTCACTAAATACTATATATAAGTTAAAGCTTTCTCTTTTGAACGACCAAAAAATTTTTATATTTCAATCAGAAAACGCGTACGAATGTAGCGTTCGTCACGCAGGATTTGCCCATATGGAAAATAATTCTTTAACAAGAAAACACTATATCTAGCCTTTTGTTATCTTATAAGCAAGGATCGGAAAATGTTTTTTTATTTTGTTTCTAAAAAAATATTTATTGTGCAAGTTTAAAAAATTCTACATTTTACAGAAAACAAAAAATTTCTAAAATAGTTTTGAAAAAAAAGCCGTCGAAAAAAATTAATAAAATAAAGTTTTTGAAATAAAACGTTTTCTTAAAAACATAAAATAAAGTTTTTAAAATAAAACGTTTTCTTAAAAACATAAAAAAACAAAAACAAAATAATTATATTTAAGCATTGTCATAAAAATTTCATTCTTCAAAACAAATTTCAATAAAATTTATGAAGAGGTTTCTGCGAATACATACATACATATTTAATTTTTGAAAAATACATACATAGAAAAAAAAATTCTAAAAAAAAACGTTTTAAAAAATATTTTTCAACAAAAAAAAAAGTTTTTTGAAAATTTGTATTTGTTTTTTTTTTACAAAAAAAGTTTTTGCTATTTTTTGAAACTATAAATTTTGTTTTTAAAGAAAATGTTTTTTTTCTTTTTCGTTTAAATTTTAAACACAGAAAAACAATATTCTTTTTTTCACACACAAAAATTTTTTATTTAAAAAATAAAATTTAATTTTGTGTTTTCCGTTCGTAAAATCCGGTCCTTGCTTATAAGATATTTTCGAAAGGTGGTGATTCAACAAGCGTCACTATCGAATGTTAAGAAGAGTTAAGTATTAACATTTTTTTTAGCAATATTTTTATTTATATAGCCAATGCCGCCACAACTATGCAACCGACCGTCCATAACAGGGCCCTGTTTCTCAAAACTACAACTAGGAATGGGCAAAAAACATCGATATTTAAAAACAAAAAATAGTCGATATATATCGCCGATATTTAAAATACCGATATATCGATATACCGATACTGAAATACGACTATCGAATTCGATATTTTTTAAAGTCAGTCTTCATTAAAAATTCAAAATTTTAGCCGTTTTTCAAACAATATGTTTTTTAAAGAATTACCATCACTGCATGCATCATATGTTTTTTTAAATTAATATGAAGATCTAAAATGATTGGCATTTATAAGAAGAAGAATTAAGAAAAAAAGCGGTGTTTTCACATTGGAGATTTCTAATTAAAACAGTAAAGTCAAACCAACTTGAAAAGATTTATGTTATGCGGTTTTGTAACAATATATGTGCCCATATATATTTGGAATAAATAAGATTTGTGCATATGGGCATCTTCATTTTGACGTGTCGTGATATTTGTTCCACAAAATTTAAAAAAAAATATATGAAGAAGTCAAATTTGTAAAAAGAGTTTTTATTTGATTACAGCAATCGGCGCTAAGGATTTGCAGATATAAGCAAAAATTTGAGATGGTGTGACGTTAAAAAAACGGAAGTGGATTTTGGCTTAAATTGCAAAACTGAACAAGACTGCGCAAGATGTTTTGTATAAAACCTTTTTTAGTAAGCTTTGGACTTATATAGGTTTATTTTCCAAGTTATAAAATTTAAAAATCTTTGCTCCTTGAAGGACCATATGGGCATTTTCAGCGAAAAGTCTACTTTTTTTAATGCAACGCCAGAATGCAAATAAGGTTGTATTTTAGGACCATGTTGTTTGACCGTTATCCCTTTTGTTACCAAATGTAGAGCTAGTTGCGCTTAACACCAAAATATAAAAAAGTAAGCTATAAATATAAAATTTCTTGAGAAACAATTAAAATTACTTCCGGCGTTACGTTACAAAAAGTAGACTTTTCGCTGGAACTGCCCATATATGTATATATATATTAAATTTTTTAATTTGGTAATAGTTCGAGCTATATACGTTCGATATATCGATATATCGATATTTTTGAAATAATATATATCCATACTCTTAAAAAATATCGATTCGATATATATCGATATATTTTTTCAACTTGCCCATCCCTAACTACAACTAACAAATCTACAATTAAAATACGTTAAAAAAAGCAACAATTTTACAATTTTTGTTTTTGTTTCAAGTGTATTTTACTTGTTTATCCCTGCAAATAATAGGACCAGTCCAAACACGCGTGTAAAGAGTAGTCCACAAGGGACCAGGACTAGTCCAAAAGTAACCCAAACGTATGGAAAAAACCTGGTCTATTTACCATTACGATGTCCTAGGAGAGGACCATATAACCCACCATTGGACCACTAAGGAGTAGTTTTAAAACTACTCCATGGTATACTCAAGACGATTAGTTTTGAACTCCTTTAAACACGAAAGCATGTCGTTAAAAAACGAAGACATGTCGTCTCACTACAAACACTTTTTAACAATGACATGGTCCATGCTTGCATTACATCGGACTAGTCCATTTTATCAAAATGCATCAGGCGGTCCAATTTTATTTGCAGGGATGTGTAACTTGTAGTTTTGAGAAACATGGCCCAGGACTTGAAAATTCATGAATTTGTTGTGAACTTCAATTTGTTAAATTAAAAACATCCGCCCCTTTTAGAAAATGTTAAATTCAAAAGTCCTCGAAGTTTATTTCGTAAACAGGTTTAAGAATGTTTAATAAAAGTCTTTATTACTCAATAAAAAATCCAACGCAAAAATAACTTGCAGAACCATTGAAAGTAACACAATCGGCAATTTCGTTTACAAAAATTTATATTAATTTAAAATCACTAACAGTTAGTCCTACACGAAACGAAGCACAAGAACGTCAAACGCCGATTTTGCATAACGGAAAAGTTGATTTAGTGCTGCCAACAAAAAAAGTGCTACCAAAGTCATCTTGAGCACTTTCTGAAAAGTTTCTATTCACAACTATTTGGGGCTCTTTGGTTTTAACTGATCCCGGAAAGACTACTACACCTTGCTTATTTTAGTTCTGAACACACAGCTACATAACAAGTGCACCAATTGGTATAGAAAACGACTAAAACATCAACTCTCTTAAAAGAATAGAATTAAAAATAATTTCCTTAAATTCTGTTTGTGTGAAGTTATAATAACAAAGCACCAATACAGTCAAAGTTGGGTAGGTTTTTGAAAGATGTGGAAAAGATTTACATGGGTACCATCTCAACCACTGGGCTACAAACAATGCGTTTACTACCCGCCCCTGCGAGTGAAGGCAATCAGCATATACAGGATGCAGTCTCAGTGCATAGTTCGGCAAGATTATACACTCACCTCATGTTTAGGAACTGGAGCTATCTAATGCTATGTTAACAATTGGGTTCTTAAACGCTTTTAAGCAACTCGAACGTGATTAAGCCCTTATCACACCAAAATCGATTGAAGTGATTAGTTACTTCGAATTCACATGATTACAACTAAATCACTTAATTAATCACATAGAATAATGTAGAATCGGCCACCATGAACGTACCCCTCGTGTGCAACCGACTGCGATTTCTTCTGTTATTATTTCGTCTTTAAATAATCCATTAATTTCCACAATTTCATCATTAATATGTTTAAAATAATAATCAGATAACTTTACTAAAGTATTTTTTATCCATTTTTAATACTTTAAAGAAATATAAATTTGTGGGTTGCGTTTTTTAGGCAGTACTTTCCTTCAAGTGGTGAAAAATCAGCCCTTGAGTTTTACATGATCACCAGGTGATACCACATATTATATTTTCAATGAAAAAGTGAAAATTCACGCAAAGATAATCTTCATTAAAGACATGAAGGATTTCCCGCAAGAAGTATACTTTTGGAGGCATCAGTCAATATTCAAACCGTTGCCAGCTCACCGGGAGCTACAAACCACATAGAATCTCTAGTCAGCCTCGATCGCAGACAAGAATCATAAAAACAAGATTATGCATTGCGCATGTTTACAAAATTCAACTTTTTAATATGACGTCACATCAGCATATTACCCAACAAACACGAAGTCAAACCTTTGATATGAAATGACTTTATCATTTGACATCAAACATAACACAGTACAACATTTTTCAGGTGATTGATTCGGGACTCAATTCTGATAATTGCTTATGAAAGTAGACCCAAAAAGAAGAACTGCTGCATCATTAGTTTGGTCATGGTACATCAAATAATAACTTAAAAATTAAATTGAATTTAGTAAGTATCGTATAGGGGAATTTATCACGTTTTAAGCTCTTTCGTTTGTCATAACTCAAGAACCACCAGTCCGAATAAGCTGAAACAAATTGAAAAAAATTAAGAATGACAATTCCTTTAATCTGTTTATACAACGTTTCGCTACATAAGCAACAGTTTCGCAGCTATAAATAAATGTATGAAGAAAAAAAATATTTTTTGCCCAAAACATTGAAATTTTTTATTTTTAATTCATAAAAAATCCAAAACGATAAAAAAGTGTCAAGTCCTATTACTTTCACGTAAAGTGGCATAACCTATGAACAAAATGAGACATAAATCATGTAAATCGATAAATGCGTTTCGCTTTTATTCACAGTTAAGTAAAGGTATGAATTTCAAAAATTTGCTAGAGATATCCACAAAATTCTTTGGAAAAAAGAGTGATGACTTTTTTATTGATTCTTTATTTTGCATGAAAATAAACATTCCGATTCATATTACAGATATTCTTACACAGAAAATATGCGATTTTTAAATCTTATCTATGCATGGAAACAAAATTTAGAACATTTTCAATTATTGTCACTATCCATCCTCGTTGAAGTTGACGCTTGTGGTTCTGATGACCTTATTTTCTTCGTAGGTTGTTCATATTCATGTTCTGAGTCTGCATCATCATCCGAGATAGACGTAATATTCAAGAGCATGTTTTGTTCAGTGTGTCCACAAATTTCAAACTGCATAGTTTCAGAACTCCACCAACAAACCTCCGCAAGCAATGCATCCAATTTTTTGTCTTTGAATCGCTTTTCCATTGGCATGGTCACCTGGTGGAACCTCTCTCCTTGTTCGTCCGATTCCTGAGGTAATTGTGCCAAATAGGTTTCAAGGTGGAAATGCAAGAAATGTTATTTTAACGTCATGGATGCATTGATTGTTTCAAAATAATACAGCAAGTTGTCCACTCGTGTCTGTATGTCATCTCGATGTACACGGTTCTTTCCTAAAACGCCTTTGATAACTCGCATTTCGGGCAAAAAATATTTTTTTTTCTTCATACATTTATTTAAAGCTGCGAAACTGTTGCTTATGTAGCGAAACGTTGTATACACAGATTTAAGGAATTGTAATTCTTAATTTTTTTCAATTTGTTTCAGCTTATTCGGACTAGTGGTTCTCGAGTTATGACAAACGAAAGAGCTTAAAACGTGATAAATTCCCCTATACGATACTTACTAACTTCAATTTAATTTTTAAGTTATTATTTGATATACCATGACCAAACTAATGATGCAGAAGATCTTCTTTTTGGGTCTACTTTCATAACCAATTATCAGAATTGAGTCCCGAAATCATGTGTTGTACTGTGTAATTCTCAAACGTATTTCAGTTGTTTGATTTTAACATTTAAATTCAAATTGATAATGATTTGAAAATAAATATTTGACATCAAATGTTTTATCAATTCGATGTCAAATTGTTATCAAATGTTAAATTCAAATCAAAACTAAACTTGGCAATACTAAAGCGAAAAATATATGTAAACATTATAAATAGCAATTTAAGTTAAATTTTTACTTAGTGTTTACAAGTGAACGATTAATTTCTTGTAAAAAATAAAGATTAAGAATACGAATTAAAAAAAAAATAACACGGGAAAGTAAAAAAATTATAAGTTTATTGTATGATCGCGGTGCTATAATCCACAAAATAAAAGGGAGCAGAGTATTTCGTCTTTCCAAGAATAAGAGGACGGAAAGAACATTATTTCATATTTAAGCTACTGTTTATCATACAGTTTATTTAAATGAAAAATTAAAAAAATAAAATATTATTATTTATGTTCCACATTGTATTTGAAAAACATTTGAGAATAACGTTTGAAATTAAGTTGAAAATAAAGACATTTTTCAATTTGAAAATAATTTCCCCTTTTTGATTTTCAAATCATTATCAAACGCTTGTCGGTTGAGAAAACATTTGATTTCAAAACATTTTCAATTTGAAATCAAATCTCCGTGTTTCTTGGGTATTCATATTTTTGTTTGCTTGATGTGACGTAGATGCACAGCACCATTTCATTTTTAAAAGCTGAATTCGTTATCTTAGTTTAATTGTATTATTGATCTCTAGGGATCTGTTCGATCTTTCGATCTGCAAAGTTTGGATTTTTGCCGAATGATAAGTATTGACTGCACCTGCTTTATTGACTGCACCTAATATCCCCGAAAGATGTAAAATCATAAGGTGAAATGTCCTTAACATGATCCCTACAAACCCCTGGGGAAGGTTTTTTTTTCTCTTTTTCTGTTCTAGTTGTTTTCTATCACAATTTGTCTCACTAGTTGGATTGCGACTGGGAGGCCTTTTGTCTACAAAAAAAGCCTTTTTAAGGCCACTTCACTACTTCCTATTCTAGCTGGGCTGCGTTCCATAGATTAACAGCTATTGTGGCAGTTGTATTCGATTTTTTCAAGACCCCACCTAAACGTAACAAGTAACAAAACATATTTTTGTTAAAAAACAAAATATGTATTTTCAAAAATCCCTGCATACCATGGAAAAACACATAAAAAATTGGCCCCGGTGATTGTATTTGTATTGTTGCTTAGAATATAAAGAAAAAAGTAATAAATGTTAATTAAAAAGAAACGATTAATTGAAATTTGTATTATTTGTGGTGCGTTTTAATCAAATTAATCTATTTAAGAAAAAACGCAATAAAGTTGTTAATATGATTAAGTATTATGTTGTTTCTTTAATTACAATTTATGGTATTTCTTTAAGCATATGCTTAGAATTTTTTATTGTCTTTTTAGAGCTTTTGGTAGTTGAAGTAATAAATATTTTTTCTTACGTTTATTAACTAAACTTTTATTGTTCGTTCTTAATAGTTTTATAAAGTTTCAACAAATAAATGTCAATTAAAAAGAAACGGTTGGTTGAAATTTAATTTGATTATGGCAGTTTTTATTCAAATTAAAAAATTTTGTTATAAAATAAATAAAGTGTTTTAAATTTGTTTTAATTTTATGTTGTTGTCTTCATTAAAGTTAATTGTACTGTATGAATATTCGTAACTTTATTCTTCTTTTTTTTTTAAATATCATAAAATATTTTATAGCTTTCTTTGTGTAGTTTCTGTTTTCGTCGTACACTGAAAGAATTTTCTTCGCAATACCAATGAATTTTGATATTAATCCCATGAAAAATTGCATTAAAAAGGAACCTATGCAGCGCTTCATTGGATCAATGAAACCTGTTTCATTCAAATGTATTTAACGAAACATTACATCGGATCTATGAATATCATTCATTGGATGAATACTTTCAAAAAAGTAAAAAAAAATTTTTTTTTTTAATTTATTTTTTATTTTTTCTGTCTCTGGGGGGAATTGATCCCGCAACCTCGTTGCTGATAGACTAGCTCTCTACCAGCTAGCCTACCGGGGCAGTGTAGTTTTTGGATAAAAAAAACCATGTTTTTTACTCAATTAAGATCTTAAATATGAGATTAAATTGTCCATAACAACAATAACAACCTTGATTGAAAGTTTTTGTTTCGTTACTATAATGACATTTTTCATTGTCATAATGAAAATTTAAATTTATGAAAGCATTATTGAAACATGTTGCTTTTATAAAAAAATTTTTGATTTCATAAATTTAACGGCATATTACATTAGATGTATGAAATAATTAAATCTTAAATTTTTTGATTAACAATTAAACATTTTTTAAAGAAACTATAATTTTGTATTAATTTATGAATATAGTTATGTTTGTATGTTCAAAATTAAAATTTTTTGTTTAACTTGGACAAACTTAAGTTTTCATATATTCAATGAAAATTTTTAACGAAACTACGAAATCCAATGAAGCGATTTAAACAAAAATACTTCATTATAACTATGAAATTCAATTTAGACAATGAAAATTTTCATTTACCCAAGGAAAATTTTGGTATGAAAATGATTCATTAAATATATGAAGCATTTTTCTTTCGGTGTAGTAAAGTCTCTGGTACAGTATTTTTCGTTTAGCTGCATTTCACTTAACTGCATTTTTTGCACATCTGCACAAAATACAAAGCATTGCGTATGATGGCTAAATTTTGTTAGAAAAAAATCGTGTACGTGCATTTTGCTTAAGTGCATATTTTGGATAACAGCATTCGATTTTTGGTCAACAATGTTTATTTTTAATACAAAATATTATTTTTAAGTGCCTCATAAAAAAATAATGAATCATATCGCTATTTTATGAACAAGAAAGGCAAAAAATTTAAATTGAAAATACAGTTGATCTTTCAGCTATATTCAATATCCAATTGTCGGTGAAGGGTGTCAATGATTCGGCACAGCTGAATATAGTACTCTAAATGGTTTTTAAATGAACTGTTTAATATACATATATTAATATTAAATTTAAGTGAATTCCCTTAGCAGCATTATTTATGCTGCTAAGTAAATACTGCGTAAGAGAATATTTTCGTGCAAACTTGAATGTGCAGCTAAACGAAAAATACTGTAATTAAGTAATAAAGTTTGATTAATAATGTTAATTAAAGATGTATTATTTTTATGCAAAATTTTTATATTTGTTTTTTTTTTAATACCTGGATAAAGTTTTTATTAAAACGCATTTTTTATTATCGCTTTTCTATTAATTATAACACCGATCAGTTTTTGTTATTTATTTATGAAACTCAATTGATTATTTCTAAACTGATAAGGGAACATACGGCCTGTTTTCAGAAAACTATATCAAAATTTCGTGTTTAAAAACTATATTGAAAATAAAAACAAATGTTCGTCTTTCATTGATGTTTACAATTAAATTTCTCACACGAAATTTTGTTTTCATTTTTTAAAAACAAGCATTAATCACTTAAGGTAGAATATACATAATAAGCGTTAAGGCCCAAACACAATGTGCTTAAGTTGGCTTAAGCGAATGGGCGAATACATGTGAATTATATGGGGCAAACCATATTGAACTTAAGGAAACTTTTTGCTAAGTTTAATGAAATTGTCATTTGCTTAAGAAAAGAGCGAATCTAATCGCACATTCCGTACGGAATCAAATGTTTTTTTATTTTGTTTTCTTAAATACATTTGAGAGACATTTTGTTAATTTTTTACAGTAGGTTAAGCAAGGATATGCATATTATGGTTGAGCCTTTGGTGCGGAAGCTCGCTGTTGACTTATGTCAAAAAAAGTTAAAATACTGTTTTTTTTATGGAACAAGTCACATTAAAAATAATTTTGAAACGTTTGACGTAGAAAGTTTGTTAACTTTGAATTTTTAAGCCCGAGAACAATTTAAGAACAATTTAAATAAACTTGTGAATTTTGGAGAAAAAAAAGAAGCCAGGTCTTTAAGAGCAAAAAAGCGAAGTGTAACTTGCCATTTTAAATGCGCTTAGATTTTCAATCGCAAGACATTCGTGGACGATTTGGCGCATCATGTTATTTCCTGTAGTGGACCTTCCATTACTATTAATTTTTTCGATTTTCGAAAATTTCAAGAATAAAAAATCGGTATCTAAAATCAAAAAAGTTGTGTTTGTTAAGTTTTTAAAAATCAAAAAAAGAATAGTAAATATTAAAGGCCCACTACCAGACCGGTTATTTGAAGTACGAATTCGGAATTAAACCAACTTAGAAATTCCTGAAAGAGCACAGTTTAAGATTAACTTGTATCTCACATCGACGGAAGGACATTGTAAGATCGACTTGGAAATTAAAGACCAATATTTTAAAACTATAAGAAATGTAGGAAAGGTACTGCTGCTTTTCTTATATTTTTAAAATAAAAATAGAAGATCAATCACTCCGTGCCTAAACCAAGCTGTGGCGGTGTAAATAGTACGGAAAATACGGAATTTCTTTAATCAACTGCATAATGCTTGACTCAAGTACGAAATAATTCAAGAGCCTCGCTTTTTAAATAATCCTAAAAAGGGTTTGACTTACGTTAAAGCACAGAGTACAAACAGAACTGCACGAGACGGAAGATTTTGCGTTTTTTTTTGTCTCTTTCTAAGAAAGCTGCCCTTTTGCATTTCTCTTTTCATCAACTTCTATGCCGCAATACAATGAACACAAATTTATTTAGTTAAGATTTATTTGCAAAACTGTTGTAAAAATTAAGTTTTAAGTACACCACAACACGAGTTAATAATATTTAAGCAAGCCCCCTTTCACACTCGGCAAGTTACTTGCGCAAGTTACTTGCCGACAACAACAAAGTCTGTAAGGAAAAAACAAATTTCAAAAAAATTTGTACAGACTTTGTTGTTGTCGGCAAGTAACTTGCCGAGTGTGAAAGGGGTCTAAGTAAATAACATTATAAAACAAAACAATATTACTAAATACATTTTTTTTGCACAAAAAACAACGTTTGTTGAACTAATGCATTTGTTTAACGTGGTTTGTGTTTTGTTATTTTTGTTTTGATCACGCCATTTGTGTTGATAGTTGAGGCCTGTTTTTACACCTTAACTACCAAAAAAAGCTTTCTGTCTCTTTCTTCGAAAGCTGCCTCGCAACTGATTTGGGCCTTTTTCACACGTCACTTTTTACAGTTCTGTTAGTATTCTGTGGTAAAAGTGAGATACAAATTGATCTCGAAGTGTCTTTGATTCAAGAATTTCTAAGTTGGTTTAATACCAAATTCGTGCATGAAATATTACGAACGTGAGACTGATGCTAACCCTAAACACTTGCCCCAGAGAATTATAGATATAGATAACAAATGTTTGTTTCACCTTTGATGTTGTATTCCCCCTTTGATTGCAGAGTAAATCACAGCATGCCCGATATTATTTTCTGATGTTGTATCTTCGATAATTTGATGGTTTTAGTTAAATAATTTTAACAAATAGAGTTCGGGAATTTTCGCTTCTCTCTTTACTTTCTAAACATGAAAATAATGTATGATTTTCTTCTTGTAGTGTTGTTGTTGTTTCTACAACAAACTTTTGCAAACACATGTGTACGCACGCATATTGAATATAGAACGGCACGACCAACGAAAAGTTCAAACTTTAATTTAATTCATTTAAGAATTATATACTTTTTGTGGAAAAATATAAGTGGAAAAAAATAAAAAAAAAAAAACTGGGAATTAAAGGCGCCCGTACACGACATGTATTTGTCATCTGACATGTCAAATTTTCAAGTCACATGTAATTGTTCATGTCTGTCAAAATTGCTGTTTTACATAAGGTTTATAATATTCGGTCACAAACGTACATGTAATTTGCTTCTGACATTGTCTCTGTTTTTTTCGCATTGTTATTGCAGAAACCAAAGTAGTTCTCGGTTTCAAAATAGCTTGCTGCCGCCACGAAAATATTTATTTGCGCCGTAAAAATAATTTAGCCATCTTAACATTTTTTCTTTTATTTTAAAGATACCAATTTAGAATTTTATAATTAAACGGTTTTTATGTATATATTTACATAAATTCTATTCAATGGTGAGATGAGCATACATATCTGGATATTGTAAAATATTAACTTCAGCCGGCTAATGATTCCGTCAATAGTTGACGCCGCTGCCAGTTTCTTCCCGGCATAGATTTCTGATGTCAGATGGTTTGTCAGAAGAAAATAGAGCACGCTCTAATTGAAATTTTGTCAGATGACTTTGCGTCTGACTTTTACAGAAGCAAAGTTAAAAAGGTAACACACGACATGTATGTGTTTTGCAGTGGGAAATTTGACATGTCAGATGACAAAAACATGTCGTCTATATGCTCCTTAAGCACGAACAACAAAATCTTTTAAAATTAAAATTTTGTATTCCCAAAAATTATTTTGATAAGTGGAAAAAACTTAAATTTAGTACGAGTTTGCTTTCTGTGTATATGTTTTTAAGTCTTTAAAGCAACAACTTTAGATTAAGGGGCTTATTTTGTAAATTCATTGGACATTTTTTAATTTTGAAAATAGTTTTTTGGTTTTATTCTTTATGTGAGGTAAACTGGGGCCTAATTCTGGCAGTCGTGATCGAGTACTTTCTCGATTCGAAAGCAATTTTATTTCAGTCGATACTGAACGAATCGAAATTATTTTTTTAGTATTGTGAAAATCAAATTAATGTTTTACAACACCGAAAAAATAATTCCGATTCGTTCAGTATTGACTGAAATAATTAGATATTAAATTGCTTTCGAATCGAAAAAGTACTCGATCACGACTGCCAGAATCAGGCCCCTGGTAAGGAGACAGTACTACCAATTATCTTTTAAATAAATGTTTATAAAAGAGAATGTGACTTATTTATGTTTTTTTTTTTTTAGTTTAAATAAGTATATTAAGTTCAAGGTAGGTTCATTAGGGAGAGTTGTCATTATTTACCCATGTAATGTCAAATTTATTTATTTGATTTTTTTAAATTTTTTCCTTATTTTGTTTTGTTTGACGTTATATGGGTTTTTAAAAGGAGAAAAAAAATTACTAACGACCAGGGAAACCAGGAATATGCTCCACAAAACACGTTTTATGCGCATTAAATATGCAGTAGAAACTGGAAAATATGCCCTAAAAATTAAAAATTGCTCATTTTAAGACACAATATTCAACAATTTAATAACAAAATTAAAAAAAAAACCTAAAAAAGGTTAAAATTCATATAAGAGAAGTTTGCGCCGAATATTATCTAGATATTAAGGGGGGTGGGGGGGGGGGGGGGGTGCTTTAAAACCATGGTAGATAAGGCCATGATGGCATTATTGCTGAATTGAATGGGAGATAAAGCCATAATGGCCTTTTTGCCGAATCATTGAGAGCTAAGGTCATATTTAAAATTTTGCGGAATGAGAGATAAAGCCATATTTTTTCAGAAAATTGTTATGCATGGTGTAAACATTCTGTAAAAGGGAAAATCCTTTTAGTTATTATTGAAAAACATTTTTTTATTCTTGTGACGCACGCAGGAAAACTTTATTCAGCGAAGCCACCTGCGGCGTCCTACTGGAGGAAAATAACCCTAAGCACGGCCGCAGGCCGTCATCCAGAAAAACTTAAGTATGCGAAGCCAGATTTCAATACTTAACTTTTGTGTCTCCGGAATTGAAATGAGAGATAAAGCCATTTTCTAATATTGCTAATGTGAGCTAAGGCCATGATGGCTTTATCTCCCATTGAAGCCATCATGGCCTTATCTACCCTGCTATTAAAGCACCTCGATATTAACATCCATATGGGTTTTGGTCTTAAAGGGATTTTAGGTACGGTCGCTGAACTGTTAACAAATGTAAACATTTAAAAAGAATTTAAAGTTAGTTAAGGATGGGAGCTTTGAGCAAATGTGAAAAATTTCAATACCATCGTAATTAGATAGCTTGCGGACACAAAGAGTCTAATTTGGATGTGAAATTATAGAGCGATTCTCACCATTTGCATAGACTGCGTCCATATTTGATCAAATTATCTACAAAATTGGAACTTGTACTTTGCGCACAAGGCTAACATGGACAGACAAGCAGCCAGACGGACGGATGGACATCGTTAGATCACTTTAAAAAGTGATTCTGAGTCGATCGGAATACTAAAAGATTGATCTAGATACAAATCGCATAACATTTATCCTTAATGACAACCTGCTTTGTCTTACAATTTTAGAGTAAAAATTAAATGTAGATGTTCGAAATTCAAGTAACAGATTTTCGAAAAAAAATGTTTATGTTTAAAAGCTGTTGTAGGCATCTAAAAAAAATTTAATATGTATCAAAATATGCATTAAAAAGGCAAAATATGCGCAATAAACCTAAAAAATGCTGCAAAAAGGCTCTATTAACTAAAATATGGCAAAAAATGCTGCAAACTGTCAAATATGCTAAAATATGCACTAACAAATCGATGCCAAAATTCATAAAAAGCTCTTAAACGGATAAGTGTATTGTTTCTGCCTTCACTAGTCGCACAAGGAAAAACTTCCAATTGCATATTTCTGGTTTCCCTGCTAATGACTATACATAGCTTATACTTATGCTACCATGGTTTAAATAAAAGGTTTCTAAACAGTGACTGCCTTAAAAAACTCTTTTAAAAAAAGGGTTTATTAAATTTTCTTTATTATCCAATTTGGAAAATCAACCATTAACCATTTTAGATACATATTCAATCAAAGAAGTACCCTTTTAAAAATATAAACATCATCCTTAAATATAGTACATACATACATAAATACATACTTAAGTAACTCTAAATACATACATGCAATGTACTTAGATTTTACCTTCCACCTGTCTGTCACGGCAAATAAATCAATTTAAACCAAATCCTTTTTATTTACACTACTTTAAGCAACAATGAAAAGGCTTTTAACCTCAAGTTGATGTTTTAGGAAAAGGCCAAATATGTTTGTTAAAATCATGCCAGTATTAATCTTTTTTTCTTTTTTAACTTTAATGGAAAAAATATGACAAACTGTCAAATTTGAAATATAAAATTACATTTTAAATCAATTTGTTGTGAAAGAAAAGTTTATTCTCTAATAAAAGCTTAGAAGCAAAAGCTTTCTTTAAAGTGAAAGCTTTCAAAAGAGACCATCATTTTGGTTGGTCCTTTAAATGAGAGTAAATTGTATTTATATTTGCATTATTTGTAATTTTCTTTAAAAAAAATCTCCATTGTCCTTTTAAGTGTCTACAGGTGGTACTTAAGTTGAGATAGGTTTTTAAGAGATTGTTGCTTAAATCTCTCTAACGAGAATTAAGAGAAGTTAGCAGAGATGCATTTTTGCGGGGCGTCTTTTGGGGTTTTGGGGAAATAAAATATTCCTAGAAAAAAGTGCAGTTTGAAAGAACATTTCGTTGGTATAATGAATAAAGGCCCTAACTGAAATAATTGCAGCTTTTTAGAAAAATGTAAAAAAAACCTAAAAAAAACTGTATGTATCAAAATGGAAAATTGCTTATAAAACTGTCGTTTTTGATACTTTTGCATTGGTTTTTGTGTGACGTGGTGTATTTGTGTGAAATATATTGAAAAGACTAAGCAACCCAAATTTGAAAACAATCGACCTAAGGCCTGGCCTTTCTACTAGAGTACCCACTCGATTAGTAGTTGTTCGATTAAACGAGGAATTTTTCCCATAATTTGATAGAAACTTATTAATCGATTAAAATTTATTTCTTAGAAAATTCTTCTTATTTAATATAAAAAAAAATAATCAGTATTGTGGTTATTTTGTTGAACTATTTATGGTTTTTAATCCAATTTTTTTAATATTTTTATAATTTAGCAATTTTTTGGTCCATCTAGCGTTTTTATCTCTATTTTTATTTATTTGTGGGTTTTATTAAATAAGAAAGATATCATATCAGATATGGCATATCAGCGTAAAAGCTAAGCGAAAGAAAATTTTCCGCCTTCTGCTTTTGTCTAAAAAAAAACGAACGTGTTAGAAAATTTAATGTTTCATAATGGAGACTGAAAAAATCGTCACTTTTTAGAAAAAAATCAGCAAATCGGCACTTTGCTAATTTTGGAACAAAAAATCGTCAAAATGACGATAAATCGTCAAATCTGACAGCCCTGGTTGCATACCCTTTTGGGATGTGGAAGAATGTTTGACAACATTTCCACAAGTGGTGAAAAATCCAACCTTTAGTGGGATTTTCAGCATCGCCCTTCACGCGACTTTGCGAAATAAACCACAACCATCATGTGATCGCCGAAAGTATGTGCGCGTCAACGTCTTGTTCTTAAGTTGACTTTTTTTGACAACTGGGTGCCATTAATTTTTCACCTTCGGTATTGTTGCCTTTTTTATTCTCAAGTCGAAACTTTTGTTCTTGCCTTGGCAATGCAAGCAATTTTAGCATAGTAACAAAGTCTGTTTTGATCATTTTGGCAACGCATCATTGTCGTTTGACACCACCATATTTCATGTGGTTGCAAAGTTAAGAGGTAGGTGCCTTCCTAAGATAATGATGCATAAACCCTGAAGGATTTGAAGGACTTTTATTTACTTTCCTTTTGCAACGACCCTGCTTATCTAAAAAGTTCTCACTCACCTGCAAAAGCAAAGAGCTTACAAATGCGCGCCAAAAAAAATTAAATACATTTTGAAAAGCTTTTTGACCCCAAAACCCCATACTCTTTTAAAACACGCACACATACACACACACACACAGTAAATCATTGTAAAAAACTTAAATTGGCTCTCATAATCATTAAATTCAAATAAAATTTGAACTTGAACTAAGAGATACAACACTAAAAAAACTGTAAAACAACAACAAAATACTCACAAGCAAATTCACACAAACACAATGCACTCACACATACAAACACATTTTGTAGACAGTAAATTGATTGAATTCAGTATCATTTTGTGAGCACACGCGTGCGGTTAACGGTGTTTGGAAAAAATTAAAGAAAAATTAAATAAAAAAATCCACACTAATTTAATAAAACGTAAAATAATAAAAGTATTTAAAAAAAAAATAAATTAAAGCGTTTGAAGGAAAGAAAGAAAATAAAAATCTTTAGAAAAGATTTCAAATTAAGTTAAAGAAGAAATATGAAATTTATAAATATTAAAATTTGCAATTAAAGATTAAATTGTTTCGAAGAAACAGCCCCAACAACAGCAAAAAGAAAGCAGTAGCAAAAGAAAAAATATACAATTTATGGATTTCTCAGATGTCCTTGTTGTAAAAAGCAATAAACGTTTTAAGGAGAACAAAAACAATAGAATAAAACAATAATAACAAGAAAATTATTATAAAAAAAAACAAAAGTAACGAGAAAAAAATTCAACAATAAACAAGCGTAAACAATATAAAAATTACAAAGATAAATAAATAATAAACAAAACCTTTCTCTCCCTCTCTCTCTCTCTTAAATTTAGAAGAAGGAAAGTTTAAAATTTTTTTACTAAACAAAAGGTAGAAAATTGATTACAAAAAATTTTAAAACTTATAAATTTTTTGAACTTTTTCAAATCCATTTTAATTTAAAAAAAAAATTTTTTTTATTACACAAACTGTCAATCTTTGATTTGTTCACTTTTTCTTCCATTCCATTTCACATTGTCTTAACTAATCAACCGTAGGCAAATTGAATGTATGTACGTGACTTGTGTACAGAAGGCACTGTAGTACTACTTGTGATATGAATATTAGGGGGAATCACCAATGAAAAAAATTTAAAAAAAAAATGAAAAAAAAAGTGTTAAACTTTGAATTAACCTACGTGTTTTGAGATGACTAGCGAGAAATTCGTTCGTTTAACCTACATTTGAAAACAACTTAATTTTAAAATCCGTTTCTGTTTTAAATTTTGAGCTCGTCATCCTAAAACAGGCAGTAACTGGCGTATTCACAGAAATATTTTAAATTGGATAAGGGTTTTCAAAACAAATTTGCTATGAATATTTTTGCTTATAAGTGTTAGTTAAATTTAATCATCATTTATGAATGAGGGGGTTAGTGTTTTTTTTTGAGATTAAGCGATACTAAATAACTCGAAAAATAACATATATTTTTAAACAAATTTATCTTTCAAACTGCATTGTTGGTTCGTTTCATTTTCATAGAAATTTTAAAAGTTATAAAGCGTTATTTACAAAAAAATTTTGAATGTACACTCAAAATATTATGTAGTTAAATTCAAACGAAAATTCATTTGAAACAAATTAAAATTCATTTAAAAAACGGATCATTTACATTTCATTTAAAACAAATGATTTTTTCAGTAATTTCTAAGTTTTTTATTTATTGAACATCATATTCGTTAAAATTGAATAGTTTTTACTTTTAAAAAATATATTTTAACCGATAAAAATCAAACAAATTAACAAAAAAAAATACGGAAAACATTATTTTTTGGTAGTTTGTTTTTTTTAATAACAAACATAAATGTTGAAAAATAAATTTATTCGTAAAATAACTACACTTATAAAATTATTACAGTAACTGATTGTGGGTTATTAAATTCGTTTTCCGTACTGTTAAATTTGAATAAAAATATAGTTATTTTACGAATATTTTATTTTTTTAACATTTATGTTTGTTATTCAAAAAACAAACTACCAAAAATTAATGTTTTTTCGTTTTTATTTTTTTATGTAGTTTGATTTTTGTCGGTTAAAATGTATTTTTTAAAAGTAAAAACTATTCAATTTTAAGGAATATGCTGTTTAATAAATAAAAAATTTATAAATGACTGTAAAAATCATTTGTTTTAAATGAAATGTAAATGATCCGTTTTTTAAACGAATTTTAATTTGTTTAAAATGAATTTTCGTTTGAATTTAACTACATAATATTTTGAGTGTATATTTTTATTCAATTTTAACAGTACCGAAAACGAATTTAATAACCTACAATCAGTTACTGTAATAATTTTATGAGTGTAGGGTGCATAAATAACAAATGCATTGCAAAAACTTAAAGTCTTTATACACCAAAATAAAGCTTGGCCATTTTCCTTAAAAGTGAAGCAAATCGTGGTTTTTGACAAAGTTATGAAGAAAGCTTAATAAAGGGCAGCACACCCGTTTTTTTTTTGGCAAAAAATCGACTTGAGCAACCTTTAAATCTCTTCCTAAAAATCTGAAAAAAATCTCAAAAATACTTTACCCTATAAGCTTTTAAATAATGCTTGAGCATTGGGACTAGAGTTTTTTTCCCGGAGTTTTTCGTATCCCGGGAAAGCGGGAAATTTTTTTGAATTTCCCGGGATCCCGGGATCTCGCTCCATATAAATAATACTAAGTAAATTTGTTTTTAAATAATGAAAAAAAAAACTTTTATAAAAAAACGTAAGCTAACCTGTTTACAAAGTAAGTTAAAGAAATTCTTAAAGGAGCGTATAGACGACATGTTTTTGTCATCTGACATGTCAAATTTCCCACTGCAAAACACATACATGTCGTGTGTTACCTTTTTAACTTTGCTTCTGTAAAAGTCAGACGCAAAGTCATCTGACAAAATTTCAATTAGAGCGTGCTCTATTTTCTTCTGACAAACCATCTGACATCAGAAAACTATGCCGGGAAGAAACTGGCAGCGGCGTCAACTATTGACGGAATCATTAGCCGGCTGAAGTTAATATTTTACAATATCCAGATATGTATGCTCATCTCACCATTGAATATAATTTATGTAAATATATACATAAAAACCGTTTCATTATAAAATTCTAAATTGGTATCTTTAAAATAAAAGAAAAAAATGTTAAGATGGCTAAATTATTTTACGGCGCAAATAAATATTTTCGTTGCGGCAGCAAGCTATTTTGAAACCGAGAACTACTTTGGTTTCTGCAATAACAATGCGAAAAAAAACAGAGACAATGTCAGAAGCAAATTACATGTACGTTTGTGACCGAATATTATAAACCTTATGTAAAACAGCAATTTTGACAGACATGAACAATTACATGCGACTTGAAAATTTGACATGTCAGATGACAAATACATGTCGTGTACGGGCGCCTTAAATACTACAAAAATTAATTGAAGATTAAAAGAGGATCTTGAATTATTATTACCTTACGGTTTTATATGTAAATTCCGTATTATTATTATGCTCTAGATACAAGATAAAAAATTAAGATAAACATAGCAATTTAATTGATAAAACAATAATAAAAACAAACAAAAATTAAGGTACTTATGATATGAGATCAAAATGTTAATTCATAAAATAGATAAAATATTTTAATGGCATGTCATAGTGTCCACGGACATAATGTCCATGCTCAGCGATGCGACAAAATGTCCATCAATATAGTGTAATAATGTCCATGGACAATATGTCCTTTTTTGGTGCGACAAAATGCTTCTCTGCACAGACGGCCTTCGGATGGGCGCAAGGATTTTCTCCTCTATTGTATAACAAAACCCGGCTTCGCTAACTAAAGCTTCTCTGCATAGCCGGCCTTCGGCCGGGCGCATGGATTTTCTCCTCTATGGCATAACAAAAGCCGGCTTCGCTAACTAAAGCTTCTCTGCATAGCCGGCCTATGGCCGGTCGCATGGATTTTCTCCTCTATGGTATAAAAAAGACCGGCTTCGCTAAGTAAAGCTTCTAAAATCTGCCTTGTTCCGTACCCCGCCTATGCAGAGAAGCTTTAGTTTGCGAAGCCGGTTTTTGTTATACCATAGAGGAGAAAATCCATGCGACCGGCCGTAGGCCAGCTATGCAGAGAAGCTTTAGTTAGCGAAGCCGGGTTTTGTTATACCATAGAGGAGAAAATCCTTGCGCCCAAAAGTGTTTTCGTTATATATTTAATATATACACCCAGAGAAAAAGCAGCAAAACCATTTTTAAAAAGACATAATGTCCATATTAAAAATGTCCGCGGGCATTATGACATTTTCCAAAACGATATAATGTCCATGGGCTTTATGTCGCATCGAAGGGCGTCATAATGTCCATGGACATTATGTCCCTGGACACTATGACATGCCACCCGCTACGTTATTGCAACATAGTCATATCTCAAAAAATCTAAAATTGTAAGTTATTTAAGCAAAGTGTTCTTCCTTCATGCCTTCTCGTATTTTATCTCAAACTGAACCGAAGTTATAGCAAAATATATTTTTAAATCGGTACATTTTGAAAACTTAAATCGCATTTTGCCAAGTTCATTTGTTTTTGTAGATATGACTATGTTGCTATAAAGGAGCGATATGTTTAGGTATCTGCTATTTTTTAGACTTGTCCATGGACAATTAAACTTTACTACCTGCATCTTATTTTGAATTAATGTCCTTTATAAACTTTTCACTTCACTAAATTTATTAATTATCAACTGTTGCACTGCCTATTCCGCTTTTAGTAGATTTATTGCATCAGGAGACATTGATTTACTTAAGTACTCACTTCTTGTAATTTATCGAATCAACAACCCATCCACAGATGCTAATTTTAAGAGAATAGAAAACTAAATTTCAAATTATAAATAGCTGTTTTCTTAAACTATGAAAAATCCCGGGAAAAAACCCTAATTGGGACACACTAGTCCGCAGGTGACTTTTTACTTTCCGTGTGCTGAACGCTTAACAAATCAAATAGCACCACAGAGCTGTATTTTTATAGCTTAATTAACATGTTTTGTCAACTTTTATTTATAAATTTGTGGAAAAGTTGATGTGGCAAAATAGTCATTTGGCAATAAATAATTGGAATACGTTAGAAACGTTGTGCCTGATCAGCTACAAGTTCAAAGTAAGCGGGCGCTTATGAGAACGTTGAGTGACTTGCTGTTGCTCGCTGATCTTATCGATCAACAACGTGGCTAAACAGTGTTTTCACACTTATGGTGTTCAAACAATATTTGTTTTTAACGTTAAAACCAATTATTTAAACCTGGTTTTACCATACAAAATAATTTTGTTAAAACCATCCGAAAACCTTTTTTGATTTGGTTTTAAGTAGATTTTGTGAAATTCAAACATGTTTGTTGTACTAAATTTAGTGCTTCTAAGTTTAAAATATTGAAGACAGCAGATAATGTTTAATGGCTCCCAAAAAATTAATAAATAAAAAGCAAAAAATAATAATTTTAAACGAATGAAATACATCAGGTCTCGTTTTATGCAGATTTTTTTTAGGCGGATTCAAATTTATGCGATTTATGTTTAATATTTACTCGTTCTTTACTGTCTTTTACGGTACAACATTGTAATACGAGTGTAAAGAAATTTGCATACCTTTTAAACTAATAGAGCTCCCATAGTGAAACTTTTACAATTTAAGCCAATTTAGATTTTTAAAAAAAACTTAGAACTGAGTTAGAAAAATGTTGATTTAAATTGGTCATTTCCGGTTTCGCAGATTAATTTTTTTTTTATTTAAAGATCAATCGATTTTCAATAAGAATCACATAAAATAAAACATTTTTTTGAAAACGGCAACATTTTACCACCCCGTAATTCGACAAATAAACACCATAGAAAAAAAATACTTCTCACACTTATTCATATCTACTAGAATATAAAGTAATTCCGACAAAATATTTTTATTGGGTTGTCCGCTTCAGGTATACATACATATTTGTTGATTTTTGTATGCGATTTTGTTTTGACTTTTTAGTTCAAATTTGAATTTATGCGGTTTTTCAGAATTTTGGAACGAATCATTAGGTTTTAAATTAAGCTAGAGTATCGTTTTATGCGAAATCCATTTATGCGATTTTTTTGCAACGCATCTATGGCATAAAACGAGACCTGAGTGTATTGTTAATTTAATTTTTGTATAAAACTATTTGACTATTTGTATAAGTATTACCATAATTTTGAAATATTCATTTACAGAGTATAAAATAATTCTATTTTTGAACGCATTAACAAAATTTCTTAGAAAAAATAGCTGCTGTACAGGCTGTCAAATTTTATAAAAAGTAGAAAGAAAAGCAGGAGTATTTCATTTTTCACAAGCTTATTAAATAAAGTGTGAGCTTAAAATTGATTTAATTAGACTTGTAGAGTGAACGCTGTTAATAGTTAAAATGTTAAAACCGGGTTTTAGCTTTAGGGGTAAAACACTATTATCCCGTAATTTCTACAATAAAATAAATCTACCTGTGTTTAGAAATCTATGGTGTAAAAGCTGTCATATTTTCAGGGAAAACTGAAGGTAGGCCAAAAAAACGTTGAACAAGGTAAACACAAGGTCTATCCAAAAGGTCTGCCCAAGAAGCCAGATGTTTTTTTTGTTTATTCCTCAACGATGTCAAAAGTTGTTTACATGTTCCTTATACATGTATATTTTTGTTTACGTTTTTGGTTTTTTGTCACACATACATGCACACAAAATACATTTTTTCTTTTTTCCCTATGTAGTAGTAAGATTTTGACAACGGCGAGGAATTTTACACAAACATAATGCCTGTTGTTTTTTGTGTTGTTTTATTGTTGTAGAGGTAAGCAGAACTATTGGATAGGCCTTGGGTAAAGATAACTGTTAGGTACGAACACAACAAGCTCTCTTTTTGTAGAAATTACGGGCATAAGTCTGATTTCAACTAACTCGAGATCAGGTGGAGGTTTTAAATAAACTTCCCTACTCATTAAACTCCGGTATTGATGTTACCTTTATGAAATGGAATGATAAACGTATATACATACATGTGGCATTTTGACAAAACATCTTAAGTCGAGATAAGATAACAATAGAGTTTAAAAAAAACTCTGTGAAAAAACCATTTTTATCAAATAATAAAATAAACCAAAATTAAAGAAAAATTTCGTTTATGATATAAAATGTAAAAAACGTCTACAAAAATATTTTTTTCAATGAAAATTCTTATGATTTACAAAATTTTTAAATTTGACTTACGATGTTTTGTAAAAATGCCGCAGTTATATTATAGTGTTTTTATTTTATAAAACGGGGGAATATGCTGTTTTTCTAAATCGCAGTTATAAAAGTATTAAATAATTAAAAAAAAACTATATATATTTATTACGTTAAAATTTAAATTTCTTTTATCAATGAACACCCCCCTAATATTCAACCTAATGTAGTATTGGTAGTATAAATGGCAGCAGCAGTTGTATATGTCAATAATGTATCTGTCTCAATAACAAGTCTAAAAGGCCGGTGTTGTATTCAGACATTGTAACTTTTTTACTTCTTCTGCTTCATCCGCCATGCAATATTTAGGCATAGAGACATACACACACACAGATACAAACGTGTGTATATGTATATAAAATTTTACTCGTAAAATCCTGTCGGAGGTTATGGTTTCCAGTAGACTCACTGTTGTTGCTTTTGCTCTTAAAAACAGGCAGCGAAGGATGAATACGAACGTTAAGCATAGGACAACAAGAAAACAGTTAGATATTTGTTTCAATGATTTTAAAACACTTTGGGAAGACACTGAAAAAAGTGTTTAAAAAGAGGCTTTTTCAATTTTTGTGTTTTTTTTTTAACAATAAAAATTTAAAAGTCTAAATGATTAAATTGACCTGGATAAAGTTTTTTACGCGATTTAGTTGATTTAAATTTTTTTTTTATTTTTTGCATTTCTTTGACTGTAATCAATTTGTTTAGGTATGTGTTAACAGGTTTTCAGTTATCCTTTTTGTTTTCTATGTCTTACTTTTAAATAAGTATTAATAAAGATAATGGTATTCGAGACAAGTTTTAGATCAGAGGTTCCCAACAAGAGTTTCGCGGAGCCTTGGAGGTTCTGTAAATTATTTACAAAGATTTATGAAATATTATAAATAAATTTGGAACTTTTTTTCAAAATTCAAATTTGGAAAAGTGTTTAAATTTAGAGAAATATGAAAAGAATATTTAAAACAGTGTTCGAAAATAAACACTAAATATCGTTTCTTAATGTTCGGTTCGGTAGATTTGTGGAAAACACAAACGCTGATAGTGTTTGTGTAGAAAATCATTAAAAAAAAAATAACATTTCCCTGTTAGTCATCTTTCGAACACAAAAATATTACTGTTTTTATCAAACTCAACAAAAGATGTGAACATTTAGTTCCGTTCGGTTTTTTTTTAAATCCCCAAACTTCATTGTGTTCGGTTCGGCTCTTTAATGTTCTTCGCTTTTGGCTGATAAAAAAAAACCAAACATTTTTTACAAAAACAAAATACACACACGAAAAAACATTATAGAACATTAAAACATTATGTTTGTCTACAGTATCACTACAATTGTTCTGTTTTTTAACGAAGAACCGAACATTATATAATGTTCGGTTCTTTCTTGAAAATAGTTACGAACGTTATTGAGGGTTGTGTATGTCTACACAATCACTAAAAAAATAGATATCGTTCCTGGGTGTGTGAGCCGAACGTTAAATAATGTACTGTTTATTTTCGAACACTGATTTGAAATAATATCAAAGTAATTTTTGGGTATACAAAGGTCTCAATTAAAAAGAATTTACATTTAACAAGATTTTGTTTGTCGTGCTTAATTCCCTATTTTTATCATTGATAAAAACACTGAAATTTATTGTTGATGGGGTAAATTTCAGTGCTTTTATCAAGAATAAAAATTGGGAATTAATCACGACAAACAAAATCTTGTTAATTGTAAATTTTGTATTCCCAAAAATTACTTTGATAATAAACTGGCAAGTGCACGGCTTAAAAATACTAGAATGGCAACCTGCTTTTTTTTGCGAAAACAATAAAGCAAGTTGTTTTTGTTTTTCTTTTGTTTTTTCTTTACCAACCAGTTGTAGTGGGGAATGTAAGAAATGATAAACTCACTGTATTAAGATAAATGGCAAACTGTCAAAAAAATTATTAAAGTTATCGATAAAAATGAAGTTTAGTCAAAAAAAAAAAAAAAAAACAAAAAAAATTAAAATTTTTCAAATTAAAATTGACATTTCAAGCTTGAAATATTTTTGTTTGTTTTGTTTTTATGTTTCTCATAAACAAAAAGTTCACAACATTTCATAAAATAAACAAAATCACAATAAAAGAAAAAAAACTTTGTTTACATTTTTTATAGTTTGCTCTTTCCAACATTTACTGTTTCTTTCTATCAGTTCTATACCCAGTAAAAACTTCGCCTACAAAATAATGTGTTGAGTAATCAGAAAAACATAAGAGCACTACTTACAATTCTACTGAAAGAACCAATGATTTTTACTAGGGATGTCCTAAAATGACCGCATTACAAAGTAAGTCATTATTTTTTTTACCTGCATACATCCAGAAAAAAGTAGTTATAGAAGTTGTTATAGATGTCGTTATAGAAGAAAGCTACAAAATAATGAGTTAAAGAAGCTATTCATTTTGAAAAAGTAGGCGAAGTTTTTACTGGGTATTAATTCAATGAATAAAAAATGTAGGGTCATTAGGGCTTTAGTATATAATTTGTAAAGGTATTTGTAGCATATTATAAATATTTTGGTAAATACATTTTTTGCTTCATTCTTTTTAATAATATTAATAATATTTCTCAAACAAAAAAATGTTTTTCTGTTAGGTTAAGAATCTCCAGCGAAAAAGCTTAATAAAGTCAAAAGATCCATAAAGCAAAAAAACTTCGGAACCTCTTACTCTTAATATTATTAATAATAAAAATGGGGGTTTGGTGATGCTATGACATAATAGTAGTAGTTCACAAGGTTATGTGACCGTACCTAAGCTCACGGGCACATACCCAGCAAACAAAAATTTAAGCGCTTGATAAATAAATCTTTGGGGCTACGAACTTAGTCCCTAATGATCTAAGCCCCGAAAAAGAAACTAACCTCCTTAGGATTAGGGAATTAGGTCATTATGAATTAAAACCCCAATTTTAAAAATGAAACGAATCACGAAAAGTGTGAAGTAGCCCCTTAAACAAAAATGAACTAAAACACCATCAATTTGCACAAATTCAACCATGATATAAGTCCCCATTTTTTTGAAAAGGCGAAGGCCGGCTTTGGTTAGCGAAGCCGGTGTTTGCTATACCATAAAGGAGAAAATTCTGGCATCCGGCGAAAGACCGGCTATACAGAGAAGCTTTTGTAAGCGATTCGGGATTTTGGATTTCAGGTATTCGAATTCGAAAGTTGTGTCTCGGAATTTTGAATTCGGGAATATAAGTTTTGGGTTGGGGTCATATCCTTTAAAGTGTACATATATCCATATTTAAAGTTTTAAATGCAATTTGAGTGGTGTATGAAATAAGTGCCTAAATTTTAATTACAAAAGTAAAATAAGTCTCTAAAAATATTAATTGGGTTTTATTTCATTTACAAAATTTGTCGAATAATTTTCATTATGAAACAATACCTCATCACAAAAATAAAATGAACAAAAGTCGTTATTCTTTTTATAAAAATCTAGCGGATTACCTGGCGTGTGTTACTACGCCTAAAAGAGAAATACGTTGTGTTTATGGTATTATTAGGAATATATCTATGTTTTAAATTTTCTTAAAGTCTTTGAGGTAGTTCCAGAGGATCTGAATTTCCCCCACCTCCCCTCGTGCTCCTACTTAAAAAAAATGTATTACTTGTTTGCCTATATAAATAGTAATCCATCTTTGTTTCAAATTTCATTAAAATCTGTTGGATAGCTCCGGAGGGGCATGAAATTACCCCCAAATTCCCCTCGTGGTCCAATTTTTGCAAAAACGTATAGCCTAAAGCCATCTTCACTTTCATTTTTTATAAAATGTATTGCTAAAGTATCCATATATGTAGTGATCTATTTATGTTTAAGTTTCATTAAAATGTATTAGGAAATTTCGGGCGGGCAGAAATTGCCCCCCAACTCCCCTCAGATCAAAAGTTCGTGCAGTCTATGTAAAACGGATTTTTGTAATTCCGGTCACGATTTTTTGGTCTTAAAAGACCCCTAGTGAAATTTGATGCATAAAATATTCGTCAAACATTTTAACCCTCTAAAGTGCCGTTTTAGTATACTTTTGTGTGGAAGTTAAAATAAAGCAAAAAATTACCCCTTAAAATCAGTTTTAGAGTGTTAATTTACTCAAAGAAAAGAATAGCCATACAATTCTGCTGAAGGCATCTGAAATAGTCTATTAGCTCAGAAGTAAATTTAGTATATTTTTTTATGGCTTGAACCAAACGCCTATTCAAGAAATTCTAAAATTTCAGTGCCCGAAATTTCGATAATCCGTTTTACATACATTGCACGATTTTTTGGTCTTTTAAGACGCCTAGTCAAATTTGATGCAGAAAATATTCGTAGAACCTTTTAACCCTTTAAAGTGTCGTTTTAGTATACTTTTGTGGGGAAGTTAAAAAAAGGACAACAATGACCCTTTAAAATGAGTGTTAGAGGGTTAATATATTCTAAGCAAAAGAATCGCCATACAATTCTAATGCAGACATCTGAAATAGTATTAAGGCTCAGAAGTGCATTAAGTATATTTTTTTTGGCTTATACCAAACGCCTTTGCAAGAAATTAGAAAACTTTAGGGGCCGATATTTCGGAAACCCGAGCAAACTTTACAAAACCCTTTGGCAGAGTTGCTCTACCAATAGTTTAGATTCATTTCGCGTTGCAAGTATTGAATTTTGTTGCACTGTGTTATGTAAAGAGAGAGAGAATGTCTTTTTTTTATCACATGTACGACACTTAAGTTAAATATTTCTTCTTTTTTCGTAAAAATTTCATCCAATTATTTTGGATTTTGTCTTTTGCTCTGTTCTCTAATATATGAGAGGCTGACTTATGTTAAATAATGAGACAAAAGCGGTTGTTTCGCTTGTGTTTTAAGCGCAGCAGGTATTTTAATGTCAAGTGCTTGAATTGTTCACCATATCTAGCGTCCGGATGAGAATCCGACATTCACCTCTTGTGCTCTAAACAACTTCTCCGAACTTTACCTATAATTCCATATGTAAACTCAATTTTAGAAAAAGGCACTTAAACCCCTTGTGCTCTAAGCCCCTCATATGTATTTTTGATCATGGAGAATACGCCCGTTTTTATATATTTTTTAATTTACATAAAATGTCCATATGAATGTTTGCTTATTTACAAATAATTAAAATTTTTTCTGTCTTAATTTTCTAATTATTTTAAAAAGCTATAAAAGAAAGAAAATAAAAAATTACTTTCATTATTTTCTTCTAGTTGACAATTTGGGGATATTGCTTAACTATTGTCTTGGGGGATATCTTCCAATTGTTTGCTGGGCTATATATACACATATACATTCGTACATACATATAAAAAAAAAATTAAAATTAAATGTATTTTGTATGAAAGAAATGTATAATTTTAGATCTCTTTTGGTTCTTTCCAACAGTTGTTTTATGAAAAAATATCCTTATTCAAAGAAGATTTACACACAGATGTTTGCAAAAGTAAATTAAGGAGGATCAAAACTATAGATCAGACAATGGGACCAAATAAAATACGACGATTCAAAAATAAGAAATCAATTCAAAATCAATTCCTGGAGAGGTTAAAGTAATGATCAATGGAAATAAAAGAATTTAGTTCACTTTCTAAAAAAATTATGGGATTACAAACTTTCCTGAAAACTTTTGGGTTATAAGCAGAATTCGGTGAATTTTAAAAAATTACTTTTGAAAAATGCTAAGTGTTAATTTTTGTATTTATGAAAACATTTCTAATTACTACAAAAGGCGGAAATATATTTCCTTTTGGAAAACGAAAAAGAGTTCGTTTGTATTAATTATAATCGCGAATAAATGCAAAAAAAAACTGAATTGGGTATTTTAATTGCATTAAAAAAGGTATTGATTTTTTTATTTGGTTAGTAAAAAATTCTAAAATTCCCATTTTAAGAAAAGTTTTGAAAATACAATAAAAACGGAGAAACGCCGGATAACTAAACAGTCTTTTCTTTTCGAAAAATAGCCGGATAAAAATTGTCTTTTCAAAACGAAAATGAACACATTGGGGTACTTTTATAGTAAACTAGCAGTTTGTTCCCGGCTCTGAGCGGGATTTTCCAAATAAAAAAAGAATATGTAATAATGCAGAATTTTTTTAATAACTTGACCCCAGCGCTATCTACCAGGTCAAAATTTTATCAGAAAACTTACTTTTGCTTAGTAAATATATTTTGTGAATTTTAGCCAAATCGTATCATAAACTAAAAATTTAAAAAGTCACGACAACCTATCGGGATTCACTAATTTTTTTTCCACGTTTGGTGTCAATCGGTCCAGCGGTTGTTGAGGCTTAGGAGCAAATACACGGCACATACGTTTCTATATATGGATGTGTCATAAGCTAAAAGACCTAAGTCGACTTTTCGAAAATTTCTTAATTTTGTTATATCGGGTGATTTTTTAAGATCTATAGGAAAGTTAAAAAAAAAAATTTTGACCGTTCAAATGTTGACCGTGACTGCGACTCAAATGGTCCATCCGCTTAGTCCAATTTTGGCATACTCTTTCCAACATTTCGGCCGGTATCTTATGAATAAATGCTTTAATGTTGGCTTCCAATGCGTCAATTAAAGCGGGCATGTGTGTATCGACATGAGCTTTAACATAGCCCCACAAAAAATAGTCTAACGGCGTTAAATCGCACGATCTAGGTGGCCAATTGACCGGTCGCCTCTCAATAAGTCCATTGTTAAGCGTGCTGTGTGGCATGTGGCACCGTCTTGTTGAAACCACATGTAATGCAAGTCAAGCTCTTGCATTTTGGGCCAAAAAAAGTTGGATATCATCTCACGGTAGCGCTCACCATTCACAGTTACGTTACGATTCGCATCATCTTTGAAGAAGTACGGTTTAATGATGCCACCAGCCCATAAACCGCACCAAACTTACTTTTTCTGGATGCATTGGTAGCTCTTGCAATGCTTCTGGCTGATCTTCACTCCAAAATTGACAATTGACAAAATTGAGCCAAAAATGAGCTTCGTCTAAAATGGAAGAAGCGCGCCATGAACTTTCTTAACAGAGCACGCATTTTGATAATAAAATTCAATAATTTGCAAGCGTTGTTCGTTTGTAAAGCTAAGATCCCACTATCGGCTCAAATAGCACAATCTGTGACGATTTTTATTGTGCTGTATCGGCGCACATTAAAAAACATTAGGTGGTCCCATTATCGTCGCACATTGTGAGAATTTTTTTCGGTTCATATCGGCCAAAACTCAATTGCGACAATAATCGGTACAATGCGGTCACACTATCGTGTTATTTGGGCTAAATTAATCATATGTTTTGGTTTATTTGTTTGTTTGCGACATAATTTTACTTTAAAAATTCGCAAAATTCCCCGTTTGAATATTCCTTTATTAGTTTCCTAGCAATTTTAAATAATATATTAATATAAAATTAAAAATGTATTCAATTTTATTCAAACTTACTGCACTTGTTTTTTTTTTTTGTAATTGTTGTTCTGTAAACAGATTTTTACAAAGCAGGGATGGCAACATCGATACAACAGCAATGTTTTCGTTAAAGCAAATTGTTTTCTTTCATTTAACAGTACAAATGTCCGATAGTGGGATCTTAGCTTTAGACGATTCATGGTTAAATTATAGACCAAACTGAAGATGTTTGACAGTGAAAGAAAACACGAAACGTGCGTCAGCTGTTTAAACCAGTGTTGCCAAAAAGATAATAGCTAAAAAATCACCCGATATTATAACATAACTTGTGAACTCTTTGAAAATTCTTTAGTTCTTTTATAATTTAAATATTTTCCTTTGAAGAAATATGAAAAATCTGTATAGGGTTTGAATCTTTTTTGATTTTTTCAGAAGCTACCAGCCAGATAACAGGAAAATATACATAACAAAATTGGGCCATTATATATTGCTTTCATATGAATTACTAAGCTTCGCGTGTTTGGCAAATTCCTTTTTGTAGCATCTTTAATTTTAGAAATCAATTTTTCAAGCATTACTAATTTACAGCCATACCTAAACAAGAGCGGAAATCATTTTCTAGTACAATTTGTATGAAGCATCCCTAAATAGAGCAGCGTCAACGCTTTACAATTGGAAAATCCGATTTTGAAAGCGCGTTTAATAGTGAAGTTGGCCGCTATTGTTAATAAATAACTCTTTTTTTTATTTCTATTATGTGGGTTTTATTAAACAAGAAAGATAACACTACTGTTTGTGGCACAACGTTGACGCTCTTGTTTAGGTATGGCGTATCAGCGTAAAAACTAAGCGGAAGAAAACGTTCCGCCTTCCGCTCTTATTTAGGTACGTCTGTTACTCTCCTTTTTGTTTTATGGCGTTAGGCCTTTTAGAATCTGACACATTCATATATAGAAAAACAAATTAAAAAGTATAATTGGCCAAAGCCGATCATGCTATTCTACTATTCCAGACTATTAACTGACAAATTTTTCAAATTGTGCCCGATTTAAGGCCCATGGGTAATCATGGAGCCGGAAAAGCAAAATTATATTTTGAGGTTAAAGGGCATAATAAACCTCACAAATGGCTTGGCAAACATGTCAAAATTTTAAGTTTGTGCAAACATTTTGTGTTGTTAATCGGGGTGTTAGCTGTTTGGACAAACATTTGAAGCAATGTTTGCAAAAATATTAAAAATTTTTAATATTTGGCAGACATGTTGAATAGTTGGCAAACTTTTTGTGGCGTCTAATGCTTAATGTATTCAATTCAATTAATTTTTAATATGAAATTATATTTTTTAGTAGTATTGCTTGCCACAAAACAGCTCGTTGTTTAAATCAATTTTTACTTAAAATTTGTTGCCTTTATTTTATAATTTCTTTTCCGTTTTAAGCAAAAAGCTACAAAATTGCAGCACTAATGGCATCCGCATTCATTGAAAACAAAACAAAAATTAAAATTTATGTTTGTACGGAGAATATTTGTGTTGTTTATTGGCAAACCCCAAACGGAAACAATGTGTGTGTTTGCCAAGCATTTTATGTGGTTTATTATGCCCTTAAGCTGCATACACGAATCCTTTGTGTAGAATATAATCTTGATATCTACATCTATTTGAGATTTTTTTACAACTCCGTTTGTAATTTCTGCAATATTGAACTTAGACCCTATTAAGTCTATATATTCTGTATCCTTATGAGAAGGGAAGTTCAAATTTGGCTGTCCGCCTGTCCGTCTCTCTGTTGAAATGGGCTTTCCGAAGCCCCCACATATGGTACAAATATTTAGGTTATCAATACACAGCATCCGACAAAATGTGGGCGGAATTGGAGAAGTGGGCGTGGTACCTCCCGTACAAAAAATATCAGAAATTATATAAAAACCTGAAATTTTGGGCTGTCATATGACTTTTGGTAACGCCTTATACATATATCAAAAGATCGGAAATCTTTAGTAGAAAATATTTTCTGAAAAACTCGAAAAATTGGTTTTGTAACAAAAAAGTTATGACCAAAATATAAGTTTTTTTTGGAAAAATACCCATTTTCGGGAACCATAGATCTTCCCGAGTCCAAGTTTTGTAACCCATGTAACTAGTGTGAAAATGAAATTTTGAGAAAAACGCATTTAAAGTTTTATTTTAATGTTTTTCTCATTTTTATCGATTTTCCCAAGTTCGTTTTGGGGTTAATATATTTTTATCAAAAATCTATTTCATTTCATCTTATTCTACACCCTATTACGTACCAGAATCCACTCTTAAGTCCAAACCCGTTTTTTGACACACTAGCTCCATTTTCTCGGAGAAGGTCACATATATAAATATACATACAATTTCGATATACGCATGTATATAAAAATTTCTGTTCTTTCTTTTAAAGAGGGGAGCAATTTGGAACCAATGTTTAATTTTTGACCTATGCGCACGCGTGCCCCAGCAGCTATTGAAGAAGTTTTATTAACCAAAGTTTTTTATCAATGCCAATATTAATAAAACACCCAATCCAATACGCCACACTCAGCAGATAATTTGGATGGATTAGACATACACTGAGATCACACTATTACGTAAGCTAAGCCGGCATTGTAATATAAACCCCAAGGATCTTGCCAGCGAGGACGTTCAAAAACAAACACAAAGAAAAACCCTCGGGATAAATAAAGTTTTTTATATATACATTTTATGTACGAGTCGTGCTCAAAAATTTAAGTACGAATTAACACTAAAACGTACTTAAAAAAATCCTCAATTCTTAAAATAAGTAAAAAATTCTTAAGCCAACTAAAAAAAAGATTAAACTTTTCGTTGGTAGTGCCACTCTGAGAGTAAAATTACAAAGTGAGCGTTTTAATCTCATATAATTTATCAAAGTTTGTTGTAGACACTACAACAACACCACACAAGTAGTTAAAAAAAAGATTTGCTTGTTGTGTGTAGAAACAACAAAAACAACAGAAGAAGACGAAAGCACATTATTTTCATGTTGAAAAAGTAAAGTTGATAACTTAACTTTAAATTGAAATTCTGTAAAACGGATGAGTAATTCAATCATAATAAAATTCTTCTAATTTCACTTTTGGTTTATTTCCAGTACGAATTCGGGATTGAATATGGATAAGTTGAGTATTTCGCGATTGAAAATCCGTACTTGAACCAATCTTTCTGTACTTGATTCAAGAAAATCCGTACTCACCGTACTATTAATACCGCTTCGGATTGATTTGGGTACAGATAAACTGATTTTTCTTTTGAATGCATCAATTTGCAAAAATACAAGAACTTACTGCTGCAGGGTTCACATGGAAGAACCGTCCCAACAGAGTCCGTTGTATATCAATAATTGCGACCGTTTGCTCTCTAGCTGGAGAAAAGCAAAACTTTCTCAATCAATTTAGATCCAGAATTTCTGGATAGTGCTGGCTACCTTTTAATGTTTTTGAGCCCACCTAATGCAATTTAAACCCGTCTACCTTGTATTCGTCTCTAAGTGTTTTTGCTGCTGACATTCTTCATTCAAGCTTGTCGCATTTTATTCATCCTGCTTTCCATCCTTTCTAGCCACCTTTCTTTACAATTGTTGTTGTTTAATCTTAATTGTTGTTGGGCTTTAATTTTTTATATTCTTGTTGGCTCATTTTTAATTAATTAATTTTTTCTTTGTCTTGTTGTTGGTATTCGTAGCAACATTGTTATGGAAAACTTTTTGTTTAAGTCGGTTTAAAAGTTTTAACTTTCATTTTATTTATTATTATAATACAAGGATTTCAATGATTCGAATAGAAGGGAGATATGAGATAAAAGGAGAGCTGGACAAAAGACACATTAAATCGCAGTTCTTTTGGCCTCTTATACAAAAGTTTCTGTGTATAAAAAAAAATCATAAAAAGGAAGGTTTTCATATTTTGAAAGCAGGTGTTCAGATTATTTTTAGCTATAATAAATCTTAAGGATATTAATCTTCTCTTAAGGGCTATTTACTGTTTAATTGACAACTTAAGTTACTTTAAGATTGTTATTTCATTATAAATACTTTTGCTTGCATATTCATTCTTTCGAAAAGTGTAAATATACTAAAAAAATTCCTTTTAAATAAATATGCAGTGTGAAATAATGTTATAAACATAATTGTGACGAACGGCGAATTTTTTGCAAAGATTGAGCTAAGCGCTACCTTGATAAAATAAAACGGTTTCGTGTCTTGTCGCATTTTTTTTAATTTCCTAAGCTAATCCCGCAAAGCTCTATGCTTGTCTGCAGGAAAGAAACCAGAGTCTCTGGCGGGAATCGAACCCGCAACCTGCTGATAGACTGACTAGCTCGCTACCAGCTAGCCTACCGGGGCACTCTTTCTGTCAACACTTGCTTCAAACAAGTCAACTGTGAACTAACTTAAATTTATAATTTACCCTTCTCTATGTTCGGTTTTGTATTTAATCGGCTGGTTGGATGAACGTCACTTTCGCTTTCTTCAGTTTATCGTCATGGATCCATTATTCACCCATAGTAATAATTTAGTGCCTTAATGACTTCTGTTTATTGCGTTCGAAAGGATTTTTTTTTTAAATGATAATCGTCTTTTTTTTTTTTTTTTAGGCGTTTATTTAACAGATTTATGTATTCTTAAACTTAAATAAACAAACAGTAATTATATCTTAAATTTTCTCCTTTATACACTGTCCCATAATCGAGCTCTCTAGTATACTAAATATTACAATATTTGTATTTTTGACATAAATTTTAATTTTTTTATACAAAATTTACATTCGTGTATACATATTACTTATTGAATGTAAAGAAAAAATAAGCAAAAAACCTTACTTAAATAAATAAGGGTTAATAAAAAAAATAAAAGTTATTTAGGTAAAAACGAGAGGAAGTGGAACTTACCTTGTAAGCCACCAAAATTTATTAATATTTACGTTTGGAAACATATTTTCATCTTTATTATAAGCACTAATGTCAAATCTTGTATTAGTATCTGTAAGTTGTTTGCTTTGAATTGCTCTGATATTGGCTCGTCTATACAAATGATAAAGTATAGGAACGCCGAATTCGTTTTGGATGTAGTCATTGCTATCCAGGTATAGAAAAGCCTCAGGTGGTACGAATCCACTTTGGAGTGTTTTATGAATAAATTCATTGGAAGCATAGTATGGAGCCATAATCAAATTATTTTCGAAACATTCAGTGCATTTTACAATATGATTCCTTATTAGGTGTATAATGAAGTTATCGATCCTGCCTATCTTTGCTACATTATAAAGCTTTTTATTTGAAACGTATTTTAAATAGTTACTGTGAGCAGATCTGTATTGGAGAGTACACGCTCGTAAGCATTTTCTTTCGAATACTCTTAGTTTCTCCATATACGACGGTGATTTATTAAACCATATTTGTTATCCATATGTTAATACAGAACGTATTAATAATTGATATAAAATAATTTTTACATTTGAATGAATGTATTTGGAGAAAAATAGTTTTTTGTACATATAAAATGCATTTCTTGCTTTAATTATTTGTAAGTTTACGTGTGTGTTAAAATAAAGAAACTTATCTAAGTGAATACCTAAGTATTTAAGCGTTTCTTTATTGGGAATAACCACATTGTCCTTAGATTTAATTTTGAAGGATTTCCAATTTTTTTTGACATTATTGTTACACTTATTGACTGGGGGTCGAAATAGTATGGTCTCGCATTTACTACTGTTAATTTTCATGTGCCAATCTGTAGCATAATTCTCTACAATGTTAAAATTGTTTTTAAGTTCTTGATTTATTTTTTCAATTTTATCATCAGATTGAAAAACGATTATATCGTCAGCAAATCCAATGATATTATCTATTTGGTTCAAGAGATCATGTATATATAAGTTAAAGTTGTAAACCATTAACTATGATGAAATTTTTCGAACTTACTTTATTGTTATTAGAGACGAAGAAGGATTTGTTGCTTAGCATGTTATGAATAAGAAATATTAAATGTAAAAGAAATTTGTAATTGTAATTTGTATATAGATTAAACCTGCTATCCAGATACTATCGAAAGCTTTTTCGAAATCTATCAGGCAGGCTCCTGTGCAGAAAGACTTATTCCAGTTCCAGTAGATATTTGATGTGAGTAAATGTATTGCATGGATAGTTGAATGCTTGTGTTTAAACCCGAATTGGTTATCATTTATATAATGATAATCGTCTTTCAACGTCTCTCGGCTTTACAAAATTGCAAAAATGGATAAAACATTTTATTGTATACAATAAGGCAATTCACAAGGTTTATAATAATATATTTAGGCAATTTAAAACTTACAATATTGTGAGATCTGACAACCGTCTGTATGTTTAGCTTAAAACACATCAACATTTTTTGTTTTTTAAATCGTTACTAATTTTTATGTTAAAAAAAAATACAAGCACAAAACCAAAGCGAATTTACACCAGGTGAAATAATCTTGCTACGTAAAAAACAGCTGTGTTCTGTTATATATAAAATTATAACATACACAACCGATATGGCACAATATAACAATTTGCGAATTTCCTAAATATTTTTATATCTCTCCAAAGTTAATAAAATTATAAAATGTCACTGTTGAATTTACTAACATTATAACCCCCGTATTCATAAAAAATTAAAATGGATGTGAAATGTATTTTAAGAAAAATTTGTATGAAAATTTTGGCTTAAAACACATTTCAAACTAATTTTATTTTTTATGAATACGGCAGTAAATATCTAAGATCATTGCACTTGTATTTTATTTAAAAAATGTATTATTTAACATTTTTTATTGTTTTTAAATCTATTAATGACTTTTCGTTCTCTCTCTCTCTCTTTCTCTGGCTCACTCTCACTCTCTTTTTGCATTTGTTTTGATTTTTTTTTTCATTTATTTATTCATCCAGCTCATGCTGTTTTAATTTCCTCTTTTGTCATCCGGAAATACTGTGTTGTTGTGTTATTCTACAAATATTTAATGAGGAACAAATGTAATACTCATGTTGTATTTGTTTTAAAATTGATTGCACTTACAAAAACTAAAGAACAACAACAATAAGTAAGTAGTAAGCAAGAGTCGGATTTTTATGCATTCATTATTGGAAAATATGCGTATAAATAAATGCTCTCAAAAATGACTTGAGGCCCTCAACACAGTGTGATAGTGTGAATGCAATATGTCACGAAAATGACAAGTATTATGGAAAAAGTTTGACATCCCATACGACTTCATCGTTTTCTGAAAAATTTCTAAACAATAATACTTTTTATCAAAGTTATTTTCGGGAATTCAAAGTTTATTATGAATACGATTTCCGTATGACGTGCTAAATTCCCAATTTTTCATATTTGGCGCTGATAGATAAGCTCACTACCAGCTAGCCTGCCGGGGCTAAAGAAGAAGCATAGATATACCTTAGATCTTCTAGATTTTCTAGAGACGCAGATCTGCTTGTTTACTGGCGCAATTAAATGTTATACCAAAAATTTTAGGCCAAAGAGCAGAAATACTTATGTTTACAAAGGAGTTCGGCCGAAAATACCATTTTACACTGCAGGTCTACTTTAAGCGGAGTAACGAGATCGTCTATCTCAGCAAAAGTTGAGAAAAGTATGTCTTATAAACGTTGTTTTGAAAATCTTATTAAAATATAAATAATCCCTGGCATAAGAATTTCTTGTTTTGTTAATTTTACATTGAATTTAATTTTAATATTCGTATCGGCACCAGTATTGCCTATATTTCTTTTTGAGTATCGCTATCGTATCGGCAAAATGGCGTATTGTTACAACCCTAAACTGTATTAAAATTAAGCATAAACAAAATAACTATCATAAAAACGCTTTATATTTTATTGATATGTGCTTTTGACAACCCTTTTATAAAAGTAGGAATTATTTAAAAGCTCTGCTTGCATTTGATAGTAAATAACAGATGAATAGAATTAAAATACACAGTGGTTGCACAATGGCACAAAAGTAATGTTGTGAAATAAAATATAAAAGCTGTAAATAATTATTAATTATACTGTGCAAGAAATTGACACTTTTTTTGAGAAAAGCCGGGCACATGGCGATTTAACATAATTCCGGTACGCTGGATCCAGTGGTGCTCTCGGTTTTCGAGATATACCGTTATTTCGAAAATGGAGGGGGTTGCACAACATATGTATATTCGCGTAACTCAAAAACGGTTTAGTTTATTGAAATTACAAAAAATACCGAAATTCCACAATAAAATTTTCTTTAAGAAAAGTAAAAATTTTTCATTTTTCTAATATGAGCAGTCGTTTTTGAAACATAATTTTTTCTTTGAAAAAAAATATAAATTTTTTTTGCCCAAAATTTTGAAATTTTTGTTTTTTAAAACTTCATAAAAAATTAAAAATGCAGCTATTTTATTAAACCACCATATTTGTATGGCAGCCCTCCTAAGGGGCGGAGATATATGGCGAGTATGTTTTAAGAAAATATTAGGAACAAAAAAATAATGAAGGTCAGTCATACATTTTATCCCCCTAGCGGCGATTCCTTGGCAGTTATGGGGCTTTTTTTCAATATATTTCTAATCTGTATTGACTATTTTGTATGGGAGCCCCCTTAATGAATGGAGATAGAGGGTAGGTATGTTTTAAATAAATGATTGAGATGAAAAATAAAGTGGGGTTGGTCATACATTTGACCCATCTAGCGGCATCCTAGGCGCTGCAGGGACCAAATTTAAGATTTTTATTAAAATTTTTCAAAAAAAAAAAAAAAAAATTGTTTGTTTCAAAAACGACTGCTCATATTAGAATTTCGGTTTTTTTTTAGTAATTTCAATAAACTAACCCGATTTTGAGTTACGCGAATATACATATGTATGTTGTGCAACCTCCTCCATTTTCGAAACAACGGTATATCTCGAAAACCAGAGCCAATCTAAAAAAACCGAGAGCACCACTGGATTCAGCGTACCCGAATTATGTTAAATCGCCATGTGCTCGGCTTGTTTGTTTTTTCAACTTGCATAGTGTTATTATACCCTTCACCACAGGTAGTGAAAAGAGTATATATAAGTTTGTCATTCCGTTTGTAATTTCTATAGTATTGAAGATAGACCCTATAAAGTATATATATATTCTTGGTCCTTATGAGGAGCGAAGTTGATTTAAATAAGTCCGTCTGTCCGTTGAAATGTATTTTCCGAAGACCCCATATATGATGGGGGCCAGGTTATTATACAATTATGTCACATATGGTCCGGAATTGTTTGCTATTGAAATTCAGCAAGATCGGTCCACAAATGGCTGAGATATGAGTAAAAAACCACGACTGCCTTAAATTTTTTCCTTTAAGGTCCAATTAGATGTGACATTACCATACCAACACTGTATTACCAAAACGACATAAACATACCATACAAACCAATTAAATTTTGGTTTCTACGGTCATACAGTGGCTATGGTAATACAGTGTTGGTAATGTGGTTTTTTATACCCTTCACTACAAGTGGTGGATTTTATTTGTAATGTGTTTAATTTTACGCATACACATACACATTAATGCATGTATATGATATGTCGCTGAAATAAAGAAACAAACTCCTAGACTCAATATATTTTAATTTAACGCTTCTTCAGCAAAAGCATTCGAAGCCGAGTTGTTAAAGTCTCTCCTGAGACTGATGATATTGCCAGTTCGAATCCCAAAAAGAATTTTTAAAAATTTTTTTTATTTAATTTTTTTATGTTCTAAAAAACGATTTTAAGTTATAAAACGAATTTCAAACATCAACTTTGGAAAAAGAGGAAACAGGCTTAGGTAGATATATAAATTTTTTGTTTTTTTATATTCTTCGGCATGACGAAATGAAAAGTTGACGTGGCTCAATTAATATTTATTTATACCAATCTAAAGAACGTTATTTATGTATATAACTTTTTGTTCTTATCTCATCATGGCGAAGGGTATATATGATTCGGCATAGCCGAATATAGCAATCTTACTTAAATTTCATGAACTTAAGCCTAATTAAAAATATTAAAAATTTGGATTAAAAACCATAAATAGTTCAACAAAAAAACCACAATACTACTTACTTGTTTTTATTAATTTTTTTCAGCGTCTATTTGAATTTCTAAAAAATATTGTCTTAACGTCACACATCTAAATAATCAAAATCTAGAAACCTGCGGCAACGAAAAATTTTTAAAACTGATGTGGACTTTTTTGTAAGAGATTTAAGTAGACAAAAAATTCAAGCTAAAAATATTTGCTATGGGTATTCCGCTGGGCTAGTTGCTAGTTAGCTAGTGTTGTTGTTGCAGGTTTGATTCCCGGCTAGTCAGCTAGTGTTATGGTTGCAGGTTCGATTCCCGCCAGCGACTTTGGTCTGCTTTAACTACAACGGACTGAAGGAAGGTCTTGTGTTGTATATTTTGCCAATTTTATATATTAATAGCGGAATAAGTTTTCATAATTTTACAGATCATACTATGAGCTTAAAATGGTGTAAAAATTTAATAAAAACCTTCATTCATATTTTTCTTTATAATTTTTTAAAGTTTGACAAAAATCACAAGATTTTAGATGAGGGCCCTGTTTCTCGAAACTACAAGTTACAAATCTAAAAGTAAAATACATTTGAAAAAAAACAGAAATTTTAAAATTGTTGCTTTTTTAATGTACTTGTACTTGTAGATTTGTAACTTGTAGTTGTGAGAAACAGTGTGGCCTGGATTAGATAAATATGTTTTTTCGCAATATGCTCAGGTACGGCTTTTAGCAAATTTTGATCAGATTTCAGATAATTTTTACTTATTTACAATTTTCGCCCCACTGTGCACTCACTGCCCATTGACTTTATCACGTGCCGCTTCGAAAGCAAAACCACTTGACATGTGTTATAAATATGTAGTTAATTCAAAGTTTTAGTACACATATTTTTGTTGTTGCTGTTCAAGATAAAACAGAAATGACAGCAATCACAAAAACCCAACAACTACAAAAAAAAAAGAAAAACTTAAAGTCAATCTGTCTGCCCCGCATTTTGACATGAAGCAAAAACAAAAAGGGCAAAATAATTTTTATTTATAAATCCAATAAACAAATTGAAACTGACACAAAAAGTTTTTATGTTTAAACCTCAAGTTGAATAAAAAACAGAAAAGAGTTGGAAGGTGGGGCCAAAGTAAAAATCAAAGAGATGAATGACGGGAATTAAAATGCCAAATGCAGAAAAAAAAATTTTGGTGTTAATTTATTTAATTATTTGTTGCTGTTTTTTTTTTAAGTTAGCACAAATATAATAAATTTAAAATTTAATATTTTTTTTTTTTATTTCAGCTTAATATCTTTGCTTAACAATTGGTTAAAGGTTTCTTAAGAACTTAAAAAAAAAAATTTTATTTATTAAAAAATACAAAAAAAAAAAAAAACAAAACACAAAAATAAAATCATACAACATGAATTGCGATGAAGTTTATGAGATTAAAAAAACCTGGGAAATCCCCGCTGCTGCACCAACGGATTCTGGCGTGGCGATATTAACAACATTCTTTACAAAATATCCGTCCAACTTGCAAAAGTTTTATTTGTTTAAAGACATGTCTGTTGAAGAATTAAAAGTAAGTACATATATTTTAATAAATACAAAATAGAAATTTTTAAAGCGTTTTATAAGCTGCCAAGAGATTTGTCTTTCAAATTTCTTTTAAAATACACACAAATATAATCAGGGCAAGTTCTTCAATAAATATAAAAAGAAGCTAAAAAAACCAAAAAAAAATATGTAAAAGCCAAGTAATAAAGTAAAGTCGGTCAGACCCGAACATTGGATGTCCTACCCCAAATTGTGCAGGTGAGTTGCGAAACTCTTTCGTTACAAAATGGCAAGTACTAGATGACAAAGTCGCAAAAAAGTTTAACAATTTAAACAACATTGATTAAAAGTCCCTAAAAGAACAAGGTATGGCAAAAATTGCCAAATTAGCGGAAATTTGCATAAAGTTGCTAACAGCGTCATGATAGCAATGTCTTATACATAAATCTTTATTAAAAACCATTGAAGTTGTTAAGAATCAGACAACTTACTGAAAAAAATCGATTCTTTCGCGAACACGGCAAAATCGCGAAAAATCGGAAAATTGGAATCTACGGATGGTGTGCTCCGTCCTACATTAAATTTTTAATTAATATCACAAATTTTTTAATTGAAATCCATTTTTTTTTTCTGTATACTGGTTGAAGCCGGAATGCCTTCTATTGAAGATCGCACTTACAACCTCACCTATAAGCTTATCCCAAAATTCTTCACTTGTCACAACAAAATAATGTTTGAAATTACTTCAAGAGCAATTAACTAAAAAAAAAAACACCTAGAATCGAGTCCACCATTTCAAGATGCATACAACCAGGGATGTCAGATGGGACGATTTTACGTCATTTTGACGATTTTTTTCGCTGAATTTACCAAAATGACGATTGACAATTTCGAATGTAGAGTCACTTAGGTGTTGACGATTTAATCCCGTCAATAAATTTAGTTTCAACTTTAATCTTTCATCAAATTTTTAACACTTTAATCTGTCAAGTAAAGTTTTTTTCTTACCGAACGTTTCCACATGCAAGTAATTACTTGCAAGTAGTGTATACGTATTATCAACAAAAAATCGAGGAAACAGCCGATTGGCTGAATGAACAAAAATTGTGTGAATGTTAGTGAAAAAGTGTCAGTGTATTGAGTTTTTCGAACTTGCACTTGCATGTGGAAACGGGGGGTAGTTAATATATGTATAAAGAGGCGAATATATATTTATATCTACTAGCGGACTCGACGAACTTCGCCTCGTCCCAATTTTAAGCCTTCAGACAAACTTTAGAGTAATAATACAACACAAATATTAAAATTTTTAATATGATTTATTTGAATGGAATCAGTAGAGAGCGATTTGATGTAAAAAAATCTATAAATCACTAAATATATAAACCATCTTTAAACGCATTAAATTCGGCGTTTAAACTACCAACACAGACCATATGAATTTGATAAGATTCATCGTAGTGCTGTCACATGTTATTTTTTTACCACATATAACACATGGGAGAATGATTTAAGCTACGTTCACAATCAAAAAAACAATTTCGCTTTTTCTTCTATCTTTTTTTTCCCCAAAGTATTTCATATATTTTCCTTTCATTTTTAGAACAAAAATGTAACTAAAATTTTTTTTAAAATGTAACTAAAGTTGAGTCCACTAGAACTTCAGCAACAATTTGTATGAAATTGTTTCTGACGTTTAAAATAATTTTATTTAGTTTTGAATGAAACTTTTAACAAAATGTTTACAAAAATAAAAATAAATGCATAATATTGTTGTGGCTAAAATTTGCAAACGTTTTCTTGATGCAAAATGTGTGTAGTTACAAAAGAAATTGTTGCTCTATTATGAACACCAAGAGACAATGTTTTTTTGATTGTGAACGCAGCTTTATAGTTGCTGAGTTTAAACTACATATAAATTCAAGTTTAGTTCAACTAAACCAGCGTTTAAACCATCAGTGGTTTATTAGCCATTATTGTACAAGTTTTTTTTAGAAAAACTAAAAAACAACTAGTTAATATTAGTCGGGGCCATTTTTTAAGCGCCAGTTGCCAAATTCTAGCACAGTGTAATTGTTTGATAAAACTTGCGAAAAGCAATAAAAAACATTTTTAAATATAACAATAAAAAGAAATTAATTGGACTTTATATTTATACTGTGTACTTTTTTTCTTAACCTTTAATAATCAATGTACTTTAATTGCAACAAAAAAAGTTGGGAACCCTATATGTAGTTGTCCTGCGATTTAACTTTGAATAATTAAGTTTAAGTTATCGACGTCCTTATTCTTCGCTGCTATTATTGCCCGTTCACCAATCCTATCGAGATTTTTGTAGTTTTGTGCAATGTCGGGGAACACTTTGCTGATGAGCTCCTCCTTGGACGATGTGAATTCACAAAAATTTTCAGGGAACGATATCAATCCATTCGAAACATCAATAGGAATTTGGCCGTTGCCAAGCTCCAGCAGTTGTCTCGAGAATTCAGCAGCCGATGGGTCGTTCTGCAACACGACTCTAATGTTTGCGGTCAATTGCAACTTCTGGACATGCCTCCAGAAAGACGACGATTTCAGGCAGGCGTTAAGTTCATCTGCAGCAGAAGATTTGGGGATGACGGAAATTGTTTGACGAAAATCTCCGGAGAGCAATATCAAAGCCGCACCAAATCGTCTTAAGTATTAAAAATTCTATATTTTTTGGTTTTGTATGATTTTATACTTAATATTTTTTTATGCTTTAATAGAGTGATATATCCGTGTTTATAAAAAAACGATTTTTTTATATGACGATTTTTTGACGGTTTTTTTCAAAACTACTGACGATTTTGACGATTTTTTTTTTAAATTTTGACGATATTTCGAAAAAAACATCTAACATCACTGCATACAACTTTCGCGCAATATTGACCTTCAACTTCGACCACCCCCTTGGTTACTGCAACATTCCTCGTGCATCTCTTCTATGATAACCATGGCCAAAACAATAACACCAGCTGCAGTTTATCAACAAGAGTTTAAGGCTACTTTTGAATACGTTACAAATCAAAACTGAAATTTTCTGTATACTGTTGGTTTTAAAACCCAACTGTTTACAACATTTGCACTCATCCAACAAAATTACCAGATGTGGATACACGGATAATCACTGTTCTCATTTTACAGCAGAAGCTTTAGCAATATTCATTGGAACCCAAGTTGCAACAAAAGATAATTCTAAATACGTTATTTGTACTGACAGCCTTTCCACTATCCTCGCAACGCAGAACCCTAAACACCCCCTTAATTAACAATATTTGAAATACCCTCATTGCTTATCAAAACAAGATTTAATTGATGTGGGTTCCATCGCACGTAGGGATTCCCGGAAGTGAGTATGCTTATTAAACTGCCGATGAAGCTAAAAAGAGACCACTAGACAATTTCACCACATGGGAACCAAGGGATATTACCAATGCAATCTACTCCAATTTGGAGGCATCTCATAAAAGAAAATGGGATGAATACCAACAAAGCTACAAAAACACTGACTCCCTTGGAATCAACCCCTTATATCCGAACTCGTGCTCAAGATTAAAGACCAATATCATAAGAAGAATCAGAATAGGCCACAGTAAACTCTCACACCAACATCTCTTAGACAATAAACCAGCCCCACAGTGTTAATCCTGTAATACGCAGCTTAACATTGCACACCTCCTTAACGAATGCTCCATTTACTATAATTCCAAAATCAAAATCTTTGGATCAAATATGCCTACTGAATTATTAATAGATACATCAAACAACAATATCAATCTCATTTACAAAATTTTGACAGAAAATAATTTGAAAAATCTAATGTAATTAAAATTCGGAGTTGAAAGCCTTGGTAGCTATTACTCCCGTTCTAATTTAATTACTATAATTGTATTTTATACCGGGTAAAAACATAATGTCAGAAAATAACCATTAGCCATGTTCTGTAACTTTAGTGAGAACTTCTCGCATCGAAAAGATGTGAAACAAAATATTCCATCGTTTCTCATGTCGAAAACTATCAAAGGAGATAACGTCGTTACGTTATAAATGTCATAACATTGCAAACGAAGCCAATGTGACATTGCAAACGTTGAGAACGCCAGTCACACATATCCTTGACGGCGAACAACATTTTTTTACGACGGCGGCGAAAGTACAACCGTCGTCTAAACCAAATACTCACCCCTATTATGAAAGTCGACGTCGACATAAGTCGACGGAACCTGAACAGTAACGGTATTTTCTGAGCCGCTATTGACAATAATCGATTACTATTGACAGCCAATTGATATTTTCTAAGGCGCTTTTAAGTCGACGTCGAGTAGAATTGTCCCTGTTTTAGTCGACAGGAAGTTTTGCGACGACTCAAATGAAAGTTAAAGATATTTTAAATGAAATGTAAACATATTTATTGAATACGTTTAAAATAAAAAAAGGCAAATTTTAAAGAAGTTATGTGCACAAATTTTATTAGTTAATTTAACGCGAACATTTTTAATTTAAGACGAACGTCTCAAAGAGCCAAAATTGCGAAAACTCGGAAAAGTTTGCAAAAATAGCGAAAATTCGCGAACATTTTTAATGTATCAAAAAGGCCATAAAATTGATTTAAAGTCCCTAAAACTATAAGGAATGGCAAAAATTCAGTTAAAATTGTAAAATTAGCGGAAATTTGCAAAAATTGCTAACAGCGACGTGTTAGCAATGTCTAATATTTCTTAAAAGTTGTTAAAGCTGTAAAGAATCAGGAAACTTATACAAAAATATCGCTTCTGTCGCGAACATGGCTAAATTGCAAACTTTGAAACAAACCCTTAAATTGATTTGAAATCGCCTAAAAAAACCAAAATGTTAAAAAATAACAAAAAAAAAAAAAATCCCAAAATTCGGCAAAGTTTGCAAAATTATCGAAAATTTGATAAAAGCCGCATGATAGAAAAGTCTTATATTTATTAATAAACGTTAAAGCTATAAGCAATCAGAAAACTTACAGTAAAAATATCGGTTATCGAAAACATGGCAAAAATTCGCGAAAAAATTCAAAATTGGAAACAAACTCTACACTTTATTTGAAAAAGCTTAAATGGTCAAAAAATATGCCGGAAAGAAGCATAATTAACGTTAAAAAGTGATCTGTAATGACGAAGAACAAAAATAAAATAAAAAATTGGAAATGGGATTTTTTATATAAAATTTTCGATAACTAGTCGACGTCGACATAACATTCTTATAAAATACCAAATTAACGTCGAAGTGATGTAGTCGTCGACTTGATGTGACAACAATTTAAAATTTATGTCGACGTCGACGACGACTTAAATAATAGGGGTGACTGTAAAGTGCGACTTTAATGTTTGTTGTTGCAAACGAGCTTTGAAAACATTCGTATATTTTATACAATTGAAGCACAGCCGAGCAAAAAAACGTTTTTAACAGGCAAGATTATTAATTATTTATTTTTTTTTTATATTATTAAAAATAATGATAATAAAAATGTTAATGCAAAATATCAACAAATTTAAAACTCAAATTACATGCAAATTTACAGTTTATAACTTTTTTTTTAGTGGAAAAACGTTTCATATCCACAATCACGATGTCGTTTAAAACGTTCTTCCACTACGCAAAGCATCATGACTGGTGGCTTTATAAACGTTATTCCACGCTTAAAACCATTTACTTTGTATAATTTTTAAGTAACATACAACGTTCTTCCACTAGCTGACTCTTTGTATGTCCCTTTTAAAGGCTTTAAGGTGCATAACTTTGGGTAATTTGAGGTTTAAACAGTGTGCGAGAGTAATGTTAACGGTTATCTGCAAAAAAACAGTTTTTGCAAAAAAAGGCTTTTACAACGTTATTTGCGGCTGTGCTTCAATTGTTAAAACAAAATAATTAAACAATGAAAAAATTTGCCAAGAACAACATGTTAGTGGTATTCACACCGAACTTGTTAATTTGTTACTCGGTAGTTTGTTAATTTGTTAAAGTTACCAACTGTGAACGACCCCCTTTTTAAAACTTTGTTAGTCTGGTAACTTTCGTAGTAAAACAACTGATTTATTGTTTTGACACAATTTATTATTCTGGAAAAAATAAAAAGTGTAAAAAAACAATTGTAGAAAGAAATGTATCACAAATTACTTTTTTAATATATTTTTTTAGAAACTGCAACAGCTGATTGTGAGTTACCAACTAACAGCTATTTTATCAGGGGTGCCGTGTCGTTAATTTGTTAAATGTTAATCCGGTAGCGCGTTAAATATACAAAAACAAAACGCGTGTTAAAAAGTAACGATGAACGACTAACAAACTAACAAGCTCGGTGTGAATACCACTATTATTATTATTAGCATTTTTAACTGTTATTTACAGCCAGGCCCGCGATGTCACACGTTAACGTTCGCATAGAAAATTACATTTAAAACAAAAACAATTTCTTAAATTTGTGGGGATGGCTGTTAGTGTTATTAAAATTGAAAAAATATTGAATTAAACAATTTAAAAATAAGGTTATCAAATTTGAACTGCACACTATTAATTAGGGATGTAAAGAATACAGATACCGATACCACAGTATCGCCGATATATCGGTATCGTCATCTGTATTCGTTACGTCCCTAATTAAGAGTGTGAAGTTCAAATTTTATAGCTTTATTTTTAAATTGTTTTGCCGACCAGCGTCGATATTTTTGCTTTTCCTCTCAAGCCGCAAATATGAAATATAAAAAGTTTTTTGTCTCTCCTGTACAATGTGGTGAAAGGGAGCTAGCAGTTCTGTATATTTAGCCGACGATATGCATTCATGTATGTGCTTACAAAAACGTTTCTCCAATGATCTTGCGATGCATGCAAAATACTAATATTTCAAATAAAAAGCTTAAAAAACTTGCCCTGGGTAATATTTAAATGATTTGAAAAACTTGCTCTGCTTAAAATATAAATGATTTTTTTACTTGGGCGATTTATTTTATAAGTCTGCCCTAAAGTGCCCTAAAGTATGTGACAATATTTGTTAAGCATACTTAAAATAAGCCTAAATGTAGACATTAGTTTAAGATATGTGAGACGGGTGCTAGATTTGATTACAACAGATCTTCTCCTCAACAAGAGATTACTTAACCCTCCGTTACTATCGTATATTTCACTTACATCAGTACTAGCGTTGGGTGTAATCCACCCATGCCTTTTAAGTGTCTGCGTTTCTTAACTGTCAAATTCAAATTTAATTTAACAAAGATTCTAAGTTTTTGGATTTAATTTAATTTAATTTAATAAAAGGGTTAATAAAAGGGTTACGATGTTTTACTAACCCACTAATCCATAATAATCCACACAAAAACAATATCTTATCGAGGTTTTGTCTTAAAAGACAAACGGTAATCAGATAGCAATGCGACAATGTTATTTGCTTTTTAACCAGATTCATTGGTGTGTGAAACGCAATTATGTGCTACGAGATTCTGTCCTTTTTAGGCTGGGTTCATCCTTTTTGGGCAAAAAAATTCCCCAAAAATTTAAATTTTTGTGGTTTTTGAAATTTGTGTATCGAAGTTTTGTGTATATGTTAATAATTTCAATGGATAGTTCGATAAAATATTAAATTGTTATTAATTTTTTTTTTATTTTTAATTTCAGACAAATGCCCGCTTCAGAGCTCACGCCAGTCGTATTATTAAGGTCTTTGATGAATCCATACAAACATTGGGTCACGACTGGTCGGGATCTAAATTGGAAGAGATCTGGTCAAAAATAGCTGTCACACATTTTAATCGTCAAATTGAAAAAGAATCGTTTAATGTGAGTCTTATCAATATTTTTTCAAAAGAAAAAACAATTTAAAAAAAGTTTTCTTTTTATATATTTTTCCTTAGGAACTCAAGGAAGTCATTCTGGAGGTCTTGACGAAGGTTTGCAATTTAAATGAAGCGCAAACTGCAGCTTGGGTTAAGCTAATGGACATTGTGTATGCAATTGTTTTCACTACTCTGGATAAACTTAAAAATGAGCAACAATAAAACGAAACACAACAGCAGCAACAAAAATCTATTTGAACAAACAAAACAACAAAAAGAGATACTAAAACGACAGCAACATCGTCTGTTATTTTATAACAAATACAAAATTAGTTTGTTATTATTATAATTAACTTTTGTTTTTTAAAGGAAATTAAAGAAATAGTTTAAAACCAAACAAAAGCTATGCATATTAAAAAATTTAATTACTGCAATGTAATTTTTTGTAATAAATAATAAGTGTGTGCGTGTGTGTGTATGTGTGTAGTGATATGAAAATAAGCTGTAGTTAGTTAAAGCTCTTCCTTTAAACATTGAATACACAAAAACACACCACTCATTAGAAATGCTCAGTTAATAAATTCCAAACCTGCCCACAAACCGACCCATACCCTCCCATTCACAAAACAACACAACCACTTACACACAACAACTTTCATTAGCGCAGTTAAAAACCTTTAAATTGAACAAAAGAAAAAAAATACGTTACATTTAGCGTATTTTTCAAAAAAATTAATTATGTATGTGTGTGTGTGTGTGTGTGTGTGTGTGTGTAAATTAGAGCCAAGAACAAAAACACAAAATGTTGAAAAATAAAAACAACTGGTAGTTGCAACCTTTAGCCCACCTCTAAGAAAAAAATTAAGAAATTAGTTTTACAAAAAAAAAAAAAAAAAAAAAAAAAATGATTAAAAACAAATTTGAAAATATTGTTAATTGTATATGAATAAAACAAAAAAGAAATTATGCATTTTTTCTAAATATTTTTCTAACAAATTATGATTGTTCATAATCATAAAAATGTATGAGAACATGTTTGTATGTAATTGTAAAGCTTAAGTAATAATTGTAATTTTTTGTGTAACTAAAAAAATTTAAAATGAAATTTCCAACAATTAAAAGTTTTAATAAAATACAAAAAATTTAATTAAAAAAAAAAAAATGTTTGTATGGCAATGAAAACATAATAACAATAAACTTATAATAAATGGCAACAAAATTTAAGAGTTTTAATTCTGTTAGCAAATTTCCAAAAGAGAAAAAAAAGAATTTCATACTCAATTGTAAGTGGACTTAAATACCCAGTAAAAACTTCGCTTACTTTTTCAAAATGAATAGCTTCTCTCACTCATTATTTAGTAGCTTTCTTCTATATCTGTTTCTATAACAACTTCTGTTACTACTTATTTCTGAATGTATGTAGGTAAAAAAATAATGACTTACTTTTGACTGCGTTAATTTTGGGACATCCCTTGTAAAAAACATTGGTTCTTTCAGTAGAATTGTAAGTACTTCTCTTATGTTTTTCTGATTACTTAACACATTATTTTGTAGGCGAAGTTTTTACTGGGTAGGATCTAAACAAAGCAAAAAACTAAAACACCATATTAAAAGTGACAAGGGATATTTTTAAAACAAAAACGCAACGTTGTTAATATTTGTAAGAATTAAATGAAAACTCGTGTACAATCTTGAACGCACAAGAAGTAAAATGTACTACACAGAAAGAAAAAAACTCGGGACAATTTTAGTTTTTTATTTTTTATAACACTAAAACGTACTTCAAACAATCCTAAATGGGACTGCTTTCGAAAATCAATCCCGGAATTTCTTAAATAAGAACAAAATTCTTAAGCCAAGATACAATTTTTCGTTAGTAGTGGCTATCTCAGAGTAAAATTACAAAGTGAGCATTTTATTCTCATATAACTTATCAAAGTAGACACTACAACAACACCACACAAGTACAGTTAAAAAAGGATTTGCTTGTTGTGTGTAGAAAAAACGAAACCACATTCTTTTCATGTTTAAGAAGTAAAATTGAAAGCAAGAGTTCTCATTTAGTTTACAGTTTAAGTTAACAATGAATTAAATTTCGCTCGAAAATCGCATTAAAATAATTAAAATCCACTATAAAAATGATCGTTCTGTTAAAGTAACATTTCTTAAAATCGTATTTCTGAGGTTGCTATTAAGAATTTGGTCGTTAAATTTTATTCGACAGTCTCGATACAAAATGAAACGATCCATTTATTGCAACCCAAATTTTCCGATCGAACAATTTCACGAACATCAGCTGTTAAGTGGCCAGCCAGATCGTGTGATTAACCAGCTCTGGATTATTTGTTTTGGGGACAGAGTCTATACGGAGCCAATCGAATCGATTGCAGCCTTAAAACTGAAAATCCGTGATCTGATTAAAGAAATAGACCCGCCAATTTGCCAAAAAATTATTAAAAAATTAGTATTAAGGTTATTTTGTTGAACTATTTACGGTTTTTAATCCAAATTTTAATATTTTTAATTAGGCTTAAGTTCATCAAATTTAATTTTCATTAAATTATTTTTATGAAGAAAGGAATTTTACAACATGAAAATTAATTAAAATTTACTGATAATTTTTCATTCTTGACTCAATCTGGGCTCGAACCCAGGCGTTTTACGGACAGGTTACCCTGACATGTTTCGATTCCAACCACTCAATCTCCTCAGAGGGCTTGCCGTTTAACACTCGCAGCCATCGACGACTGCTGACGTCATTAGTCAAACATCAATCCTTAATTGTATTTAACCTTTGGTAGATCGAAATTTGCTTTGAATGATTTGATTATCTATTTTAATTTATTTTACATGTTCTTCCTTTGCTTCTGTTTTTTCGTACTTTTGTCAAGAATTCTTCTTGAAGTTCAAAGTACATATTTTATTTATTAAAAAATGGGATGAAAGAATCGACATTTGTCAGTGTGCTCGTGGTGAACATTTGTCAGATAATTGCCGAACTTTTCTATTCGTAATACTATAAAAATTTGAATCATTTTGATCTTAATTTCTTGTTTTATTTTGTTTTAGAAATAAAAGTTCTTGTTAAAAAACTCCTTGGCTGATTTTGGATTCGGAATACTTATTGAACGAAACTCTTTTAAAATTTGTGAACGAAAATTTACAAAGCGATGGATTATACCACAACATCGAAAGAAAATGTCCCTTATTGCACAATATCAACTTTTTACTTGAAAACACTAGTTGTCTTTAATATTGTTACGTTTTTCCTTTAATAAACGCGTTTGAGTTCTTTTAATTGCAAATTCGAAAAAATACACACTCTTATTCAACTTAACAAACTTTATTGAAATTAATTATTTTGTTCACAATTGTTAGCTACGACAGAACCGTTTCTCAAAACCAAACTAAACTAATTATATTTCATGACTATTTCTAGAATATTCCCAAGTAATAACAATTTATTATGTTTTAAAACCATTTCTAGAAATGACTGGGAAATTCATGTAGTAACTGTTATAATCTAAATACACTTTTAGGCGGTAACACAGTTGTGTTGAAAATTATACATGACAATTTTATGTTACTAATAAAATTAATAATAATAATAATAATAATAATAATAATAAGCCTTGTTCTTGATGTTGAAAGAACTGCCTCTATACTGGGCATAGGCTGTCTATAAATATCTTCCATCTTTCTCTTCTAGACGCTGCTTCTCGAATTTCTCCTTTGTTGTTGTAGTTTCTATCTTCGGATGCACTATTAATCTCATTAAGTGTCGACCTTCTCCAGGTTGTTTTTGGGCGACCAAGTCTTCTTGGACCTTGGGGGTTGTAGGAGAGAGCTTGGTGACATATTTCCGTGGGTGGTTTTCGTAGCGTATGGCCAATCCACCCGAACTTTCTTCGGCGTATCACGATGTTGACGTCTCTAAAATTTGAGCGGTTCCATAGCTCTACATTGGAAATACGATTCTGCCAAAAAAATTTCAAAATTCTTCGTAGACACCGATTGAAAAAACTCGGAGTTTGTTTTGTATTTCATCTACTACGTACCAAGTTTCGCAACCATACAGTAGAACTGACAGTACACATGATTTAAAAACCTTGATTTTTGTTGCCGTGCTGTACATATTGTTATTCCAAACTCTATGCAGTGTTGTGTATGCTCCCAGTGCTTTTCTTGTTCGGACATTTACATCCTTCTCTGTGCCTCCTCCTTCAGTAACTATGCTGCCCAGGTACTGGTATTCTTGTACTTTTTCTATTTCGGTTCCATGGAGTGTAAGGGGTTCATTGGTGTTTACGTTTGTTCTCATGTCTTTAGTTTTAGAAATGTTGATCTTAAGTCCAACTTTTGAAGATTCAGCCGCCAGATCGTTTAGCTTTTCTTGCATATCACTACGCCTATGTGCGAGTTCGCATTTGTCGTCTGCATAGTCGAGTGACTCTAACCTTTCGTTTGGGTTAACTGGGTTCCAAATAATACCACGAGGTTTACTTTCTGTTGCGCGCCTTGAAACCGCATCTATTACAATCAGAAATAGTAGGGGTGAAAGCAAACATCCTTGCCTGACACCAGATAAGGATTGAAATGGCAAAGACATTTTACCGCAGTGAAAAACACAACTTTGAAAACCAGCATAACTACCGCGAATTAGTGAAATGATTTTGTCTGACACACCGATGTTTCGTAGTTCTGCCCATATACATTCTCTACTTATTGAGTCAAAGGCTTTTTTATAGTCAATAAATAGTGTATATAACGGGGATCTCATTTCTAAGGACTGTTCGATTATTTACTAATATGACATAAAACTATAACTTAGAAGATAACTTGTAAATAATTCTTAGATAATTTAACTTTCGTAACAAAATACTTTCCGCCATTTCCAGACAATTGCACGATTGGAAATCGCAGAACGCACAATTTATTTTATGATGTTTTGAAATTCTTGCGCTTTGCTTGTGTTCTGCCATAAATTTTTAAAAATATTTAAGTTCCCTTGAACGTACCTGATTTTTGTATGGGGTGTTGTGAGAATTTCAACTAATTGTGGTGGGGAATGTAAGATGAGATAAACCCACTGTTGTTTATTGTTGATGGGTTTTGTTCAGGCTTTGATATTGTTACAAGTAGAACTGTTGCAATAACTCTTATATGTTTAACAGTTTTATTTGGTTTAATATCTTTAGTTTGTCTAAAATCTTTATGGAGGAAGTTTCCTGATGATCTGGCCTAAGCAACCAGTGAAATGCATAGGAATAGCTTATCCCATCAACAATAAATTTCAAGTGTTTTTGTCAAGAATAAAAACTGGGAATTAAGCACGAATAGCAAAATCTTTTGTTTTTTTATCATTAACTGTTGTATTAAAGCTCTCTTATTGAAGCGCTCCATTAGGCGCTTTTTCTCTTAACTGCTTCGAAAAACTCAATATTTTTTTACTGGGTACTTCTGCAATTTGTGTTGCCAAACTTCTTGCGACTTAGGCATTTAAAAATCTTTAGATCTTATCTAAGAAACTCAAAGTTCATCTATACAGAACGCTCATAAGAGTAGTTTTAGCATATGATGGTGACAACTGGGCTTAAAAATATCTGGCGTAAAACAATCTTTCTGTTTTGAAAGAAGAATACTGTGTAAAATATTTGGTGCAATCTAAATTGAAACAGGTGTATACAAATCAAAATACAACCATGAATTGAAGGCGTTGAATGAAAAGTCAAAATGTCATACGTTTAATAAATGCACAACGAATGCGATAACTGGGACATGTTTTGTGTATGGAAGATAATATGACAGAGAAGAAAGATTTTGAACAACAACCAGAAGGCAATAGAAAACAAGAACGACCGAGAAATAGATGGAAAGCTGATATCGAAGCAGACTTACGAATAATAAAAGTAAGAGACTACAAATAAAACGCTTTACAAAAAGAGCAGTGGAGAGCAATAGTTGCAGAAGTTGCTGATTTATATATACATTTCTTGCGATTGCGAATAACGGACCACCTTTTATGCGATTTCAAGCCAGAATTTCTTTTTATTTTTTATTTTTTTGAAGGGCCTTAATTTGCCCACCTCATAATTACTATCTAGCTACACTTATGCTCATGTACCACACTTTTCTAGCTTTAACTAAAATTTTTATTCACCTCAAAGCTAGTTTAGACTTCAAAATTTCTGGCATTACCTTTTTATTCACACGGCCCTAAATGTCGAAAACTTTTTTTATTTCTGAATTGTTTTCAACAAGAAAATTTAGAAAAATATTTATTTTACAGAATAAATATTAATTTTTGAATATGAAGGTCTTTTTCTATTGTGTATAAAACAAAAAAAAGAAAAATAATATAAATAAAAAAATATAACAGCGTAATAAAGATATTTGTAAAAAAATTTTTCAAAAATATTTGTTTAATTTTATTTATGTTAACTAAAAAAAAACAGAAAGACAAACAGTTTTTTAAAATAAAGGTTTTTGTTCAGTTCGAAAATATTTGAAACTAATTTTTTCTATAAATACTAAAAAGCATTATAAAAGTTTTTTAGTACAATTCAAGAGTCAAAAAATAACATTTTAAAATCGGCTGAAAAATAATTTTAAAAAATGAAAGTTTTAACAATTTTTACGTTTGGGTTCATTTTAGCTGTGGCGTTGGCCCCATCTGCTACCAAAAGTTGTGAGTCGTGCTATGACGATTAAATTCCAGGAGGAAGAGGCCTATTACCGACAGGAGATTACTTTGATTACGACACTGAGTAGGACATGATTAGGTGTAAGAAAACTGGCTTCCAGAAAAAAAATTAAAAAAATAAATAACATAATTTTTCCCAACCGTACGTAACACTTGCACTTTTTCGTAACAAATATGTTATATTTCCAAATTCATAAAAAATAAAGTTGCTGATATAAAAATATATTTAACATACTGTTTATGTAATTTAATTTAATTTATAAAAACGGAAAATAGTATCCTTAACGAGCTTAAACCTTAAGAAATTGTGTCCTCAATGTGATGTCACATCGGCATCACAGAAATGACGAATCGGAGTAATTTTAATAAACAAATTTCATCACTGCGATGACTCAGTAACATCTCAGAAGGGACTCATTAGGCTCAATTTAATGACAAGCCGTCAAGTAAATTTAGTAATTGGGATTGACTTGAGCCAAAGTGAGAGATTATTATTATTTACTTAACACATGTTTTTTTTTACTTTTGTTGTATTCCGACCTTTTTTTACAAAATAAATCAGATTTATAAGCCACCAGCAACAAGCTCCATATGGTTTTCGTAATCATTTTACTTTAAAAATTTCATATATTTAACTGAATAATTTAAACAAATAGAATGTGGGAATTTTGTCTTCTGATTTTAAGTTTTTAACATGAAAATAATGTAATAATACACAAATTGTGGCACCGAATTGATGTCACTGTTGTCATAGCATAGATGACGCATAAAATATGACAAAATTTTAGGATGGCATTCGTAATTGGATTGATATCACTTTTTGCTCATATTTACAAGAACACCTGTCTAAGGGAGATCCGCCAGCAGGCCGAACTTGTGAGGATAATGACTTCTTAAGATCTTTCTTTGCCGCCACTTTGGGCCCAAATCACAACCACTATGTGATCCACGAAGGCTTCTTTGCCAATAGTCAGCTGTGACTGAAGCCCCAGGGTCCACTTGCTCCCGTTGTACCTGATCCTGATATGGTTAGTCACGATCTATAGAGATCTGTAAATTTTGAACTCGTCCGAATGCCGGATATTCACTGCATCTGATTTCCACAGTGGATATAACACTAAAAAATGGAATAGCCTTTTTATGTTTCCTACATACCTCAGGTGGAAATGGTGTATTTAGGAGGCTAATCTATATATATATATATATATATATAAAAAGAAGTGTACACTTTGATGTCAAAACTTACTGTGATAATGGATAGACCGATTTCAACAAGTCTGTAGATGGTTTATGTAAAGTTTGCATGAAATCGGCCCGGAGATATCGTATTTAGATTTTCCTATATATTCCGATACAAATATCAACAAAGTGACCTCCATTTTCCATATTATGATTTTTTATTGTCACTTGAAAAGTTTCCAAACCATTACGATACATCGTCTTATGTGTACAATGACATTCGGACAATGACGGACGTCAAGTATATTTAATAGAGGGCATAAAATAGAGCAAAGCGGGTAAATGAATTCCCTCCCTATATCTTTCTAACTAATCAACGGATTTTCTTAAAATTTTGCAGGCAAGAGTGTGGAAGCTGGATAAAACTATAGCCTATAATTTTTACTATTTAGGGCGTGAAATAGGGCAAGAGGGGCAAAAGCTCCTCCTCCCTATATCTTCTTAACTAATCAACCGGGATTCTTAAAATCTGGCGTGCAGACACTCTAATATTTAAAAGAACTTTACTATATAAATTTTTTTGAAATTCCAACATTAAGGGAGTGGTATAGGGCCCAACGGGTAAAAGCTCCCCCTTCTTAAGTAATTATCCGATGATAGTTTAAAGTCTTGAAGGAACTAAATTCAATCAATTTTAACACTAACGAAGTAAAATACAGCAAAAAAGGGTAAAAGCACCCCTCCTCCTATACCCACCTTATTAATTAACCGATTCTTTTGAAAAGTTTATGTACTTTTTTGACAATTTTTTTTTCTCCGGCTTTTCTACTTCGGAATTTGAGCCCACCACGCGTTTTTCACGGTGACAAAAAACATCGTACACGCAATCGCTCTTCGTAATGAAAATGTATTATCTCCGTTTGATTTTCATACTTCAGGATAAAATACAGCACTTTTTTATGTTTAACTTTGGAATATGTAACGAACAGAAATAAAGAAATAAATAGCTATTGTTTTTTTTTTCATCGCCGACCATGGTATAAAGAGCTTCATTCCTCTTTCTTTCACTAGAAATAAGCTATATGGCAAAACAACGTTTGCTGGGTCAGCTAATTTAGTATACACCCAGTAAAAAAATTTGGGTTTTTTGAAGCATTTAAGAGAAAAAGCAAATAATCGAGCGCTTCAATAAAAGAGCTTTTATAAAGCAGTAAATGATATAGAATAAAATATACAAAAAAGCTCCTATTTAAGTGCTGACAACGAAGAAGGTTGCCAGCCGAAAAAAATAAAAATATACGAAAATGATTGGAAAAAGGCATTTAAACAAAGGTAAAAGCAAAACATTAATGAATATGTTAATATAGTAAGCCCCTAAAAAGCACTTTAGGAGTGCTTTGTTTGCATGTTAAAAGAAGCGCTTATTGCCAGCAGAAAATAGTCTTCCAAACCGGGAACACCCCATAAAAAATTAGTCATCCAATCAGCAGGTTTGAAGCGATTTGTGGTATGTATTCATACACAAAACATTTTTTACTGGGTATACATATCACAAATAGTCTGGAAAGGTTTGTTATTAAAATTCTGCTAGATCTGTCTGCAAGTGGCTGATATATGAGCAACAAAACACGACTGCCTCTAATTTTCACTCACAGATCTCTAATTCTATGACTTTCTGTTCTTATCCAACTACGTTGAAGGGTATATACGATTCGGCATATCGGAATATAGCATTTTTAATTTTTCTAGCAAAAATATATTTTTTCATGACCAAAAATTTAAAAAACGTCAAAAAAAATCTAGCATGTTGGAAAGAACGTTGAACAGTGATGGCTTTTCTTTAATTTGATTTATAGTTGTATGTGATTTAAAAATAAAACCCTCTTATCAAAATTTAGTTTTATTAAGTTATTTGTTTTATTTGCCACATCAAACAAATTCATTTTGTAATACGTATGTATTTATGCACATTTTTTATATCAAAACTTTTTTTCACTTTATCGAGGGAAATGCGGAACCAATTGTCTCCCTACCTTCCACATCTTTAACATAAGCAATAATCTGAAATTTCAAATGACCCAATTGAACATGACAGGGTTGTACAAGGCTAAAAGCAAAACACATGGTATACAAACTTAGTTCTAATTCTAACCTTGTGCCCACAAACATGAAAGAAAAAATATACAAATAAACCAATTTTTTTTTTTAAATTTTATTAACTATTTTCAATACCTCTTCTAATGTCTCTTTTTCGATGAAGCCTTTTTAGTCCAAGTTTCCCAAACTTTCCTGCTCTTCAAAATACACCCAGTTGTGTAGGCCAAAAACCGTTTGATTGCGTATTTCAGCTAAAAATACATGCTCAAATCCCATACTGCCTTTACGACCCGATTCACGTGAATAGGGCATAAACCATAGATCTCTTAAGAGTTGTAAGTGGCTGTCAGCAGGGTTGTCAGATTTTTTTGAGCTCTATCGCCAAGCCGGATGTCAGAAATCGCCAAACGTCAATTTGGTTCAGTTTTTGTATTTTTTTTTTAATAAAATTTTGCATACAAAAAACGCTAGTATAATATGTGAGTCAAAACTCGCCAAAAACTGAGAAAAAATACAAAAAATTCGCCGAAAGTAAATTTTGTTTTGTTTCTGTATTTTTTTTTTTTAATAACATAAAATGGGGATCGTATAAGTATTCAGGGCTTAAATCTAGTTTGGGAACGCACATCCAAATAAAAAATAAGTATCTAGGCTGATAGAAAATTGAAAAATAAGAAGAAAAAATAAAAAATAAAAATATTGGCGCAAACGCTTAGTTTTCGAGTTATGGCCGTTTTAAATTTTCAAATATATGTTCGATTTCACACTATATTTCTAAAGTTATATGGCCAATAGTGGTCTAATTCCATGGTTTTTTTTTGTGATGAAAAATTTTTTAAAATTATTTATATTTGTAAATGTATTTTTCATGCATTGTTGTTTTTGGACTTTTATACTTACATTTATAACGGTAATTTTTTATTCATTGTTGTTTTTGAGTGTATATTTTTTATTTTATTTAAATATTTGTTGGTTCATTACCGTATTTCTTGCTATTCAGAAAAAGTTTTAGTTAGCGAAGCCGGTGTTTGTTATACCATAGAAGAGAAAATCCTTGCGCCCGGCCGAAGTCCGGCTATGCAGAGAAGCTTTAGTTAGCGAAGCCGGTATTTGTCAAACCATAGAGGAGAAAATCCTTGCGCCCGGCCGAAGGCCGGCTATACAGAGAAGCTTTAGTTAGCGAAGCCGGTGTTTGTTATACCATAGAAGAGAAAATCCTTGCGCCCGGCCGAAGGCCTGCTATGCATAGAAGCTTTAGTTAGCATGAAGTTCTTGTTTGCGACATTGGTGTTTGTTATTTTATAAAATTTGTATTACACTTTTCTTTAAATAAATTATACACTTAGTACACAGAACTGTAATGTGAGCTTGAGAGTAAAATTTTTTTAATAAATTCTATATATCCAGAAAGATCTAGTCAAAACCTTCAAAATGAGACCAATATTACCCATATAGCTTTAGAAATGTAATGGAAAATCGCACATATATATATGAAAACTTAAAACGTTAATAACTCGAAAACTAAGCGTTTGCGCCAATATTTTTATTTAATTTTTTCTTCTTATTTTTCAATTTTCTAGCATCCTAGCTACTTTTTTTTATTTGGGTGTGCGTGCCTAAACTAGATTTGTTCCGAATTCAGTTAAAAAAGCTGAAATTAAGTACACAAGCCTATAAGATCGTACACTTCAGCCTCACTGATTTCATTACTGGAGTTTTGAGCTGCATACATACTATTAGAATTAAAAAGTGTCTGAATATAAAATTCACTGAAACTGATAACAAAACAAAAATCATGTGGAAAAAAGTTGCAAGTTCTTTTTATATTAATAATGATAACAAAAAATAACAAGCTGTTAAACAAAATCGCCGAAATAATATAAATGGTAAAAATAGCCAAGTTAATCGCCAGTTATATCAGAAATCGCCACAAAAGTCGCCAGTCGCCAAATGAAAAATCCCATCGCCAAACACGTTTCAAAATCGCCACGGTTGGCGAGAAATCGCCATATCTGACAGCCCTGGCTGTCAGGGCTGTTTGTGGCGACTTCTACAGAAAGAAGACATATTTTTTATGTATTTAAGAGATTAGTTTTCGATTGAAAAGAAGATTTAAAGAGCTGAGCCAGAAGGGAAGTACAGAGTCTATATTTAATTGTATTACCTTAACTAACACCTAATTTTGCCAAAATTTATAGAATTTTTCCATAATCGTAATCGGAGTGGTAGTTTTTATACAGAACTAACTTGTGACTTTAATGCGTTAAAGCGTTTATCAGAAATATTTTTTTACTTTGCAACTATCCTCATAAAAATTATGATCAACGTTTTAACTAAAGTACAATAATTATGATTTTTTTAAGATGAAAAAGATTTTAAGTACACTTAAAAGAAAAATCCAAGTCTTATATTTACGAAAACTGTCGTACATTGTACGAATCAGTTCGGGATGTTGCACTACGAGATTCTTGCGAATAAAAATTTTCATAACTTACAGAGTATTTTTGTATTTTCGTAAATTTATACGTGATTTAAACTGTGCGACATTTCGCAGCAGCGAAATATATCGGGTTTTTTCAAAAAGAACTTTGTTTTTCAATTGTGGCAACACCAACAACATGATAGTTTTGACATTTAGTTTTTAGACGTATTCGTAGCAGATGCATTGACAATTGTTACAATTAATTCAATTTCGCTCGAAAATCACATTAAAATAATTCAAATCCACTATGAAAATGGTCTTTCTGTTAAAGTAACATTTGGGCGATTCTATTCTAGACAACTTTTGACATCAATTTTCAAATCACACTATTTGGTACTTTTTTGATGCCAATTTAAAGTAAGATATCTATATTTTATAATAATATAATTTTTTTAGACGTGAGCTTAAATGTAAATTTTGTAGATTTGGCGCGAACCAGAGAACTGCAAAATCACAATTTTTCTTGATTTATTCATACGCTAAAAATTACATTCACTCTTTGCTTGCAAAACAAAGTTCAACGTTGTTAATTTTTACATCGTTTCGTACACATTTAATTTTTGCATTTATTTGTTTTTTATTGAAAGTGCTTTATTTGCATTTTTATTGCTCACGCAATATAACACAACTGTGTAAATTCAAAAGAACACATACTTATACTTTTGCAGTCAAGTAGTCATTGTCCACTCGATGAGACGCTTGTTAACATTAACAACAATAACAACAATAAACCACTCTCATGCTTTGTTAAAATTAACAACAATAAAAGCAACAATAACAAGAATACATTGTTCCTACATACAGAACTACTGTACTTTTAAAGATAAAAAAAGTCTGTTTCTATGGAAATTGTTTGTATGTATGTACCTACATATGTGCGTTTAGTTTCATTTAAATTTTTTTTTCTTGTACTACATAGTTAATGCTGAATGAACACATGAGTAATAATTGCTTCATTTCTGGCTTTTTTGTTTGTATTTTTTTTTTTTTTTTCTTTACCAAAACAATCATTCCCTGCAAATAATAGGACCAGTGCAAACACGCGTGTAAAGAGTAGTCCACAAGGGACCAGGACTAGTCCAAAACTAACTCAAACGTATGGAAAAAACCTGGTCTATTTAACATTACGATGTCCTAGGAGAGGACCATATAACCCACCTTTGGACCACTAAGGAGTAGTTTTAAAACTACTCCATGGTATACTCAAGAGGCTTAGTTTTGAAGTCGTTTATCAACGAAAGCATGTCGTTAAAAAACGAAGACATGTCGTCTCACTACAAACACTTTTTAACAATGACATGGTCCATGCTTGCATTACATCGGACCAGTCCATGGAGTAGTCCTTTTTATCAAAATGGATCAGGTGGTCCAATTTTATTTGCAGGGTTGTTGCAAAGAACACACAAACATCTTTATTAAAAAACGAAGCTAACGATTGTATAAATAACAAAGCACGATGTGCAATATTTGAATGACTGCAAACCAGCAGCGAATATTTGCGGTTGCGCAAGTTTGATTGTATGACCGCAAGCGAGTGTATTTGTTGTTGTTGATTAAATGCGATTTTTTTTCAATCGCATAAAGCTGTTCTCTGGCGCGAACCGAAAATTCATTGCATGTTGCACCCATCAGAGTAAAAAAGCAAATTTCTTATTATTGGATTATATTTCTCTACGATGTTTGATTTGATAATCATCGTCTGATATGTCATCTTTCACAATAAAAAAGAATAATAAAATAAAAGTTTAAAACTTAACAGAGTTTTATGTTTTTGTGGTATGATCTTATGAAAGTTGGCCAGTTTGGTTGCACCCGTCATACACTTTAAAGCTCTCTCGTGGCTGTTTGATCGTTTCATATAAATTCTTGTAAATAGATAACAATAGAATATAAAATAATGTTGCCCCTTCTAGAAATAACTTAATTGCAAATGTGTTTCTTTCTATTAGTAAAAGACGTTTAAAGCGTTTAAATGTTGCAACCGTCAGAATAGAATCGCCCATTTCCTAAAATTCGTGATATTTTCGGACAACATAATCGTACTTTTGAGGTTGCTATTAAGAATTTGGTCGTTAAATTTGAGTCGACAGTCTCGATACAAAATGAAACGATCAATTTATTGCAAACCAAATTTCCCGATCGCACAATTTCACAAACATCAGCTGTTAAGTGGCCAGCCAGATCTTGCGATTTAACAGCACTGGACTATTTTTTGTGGTGACAGAGTCTATACGGAGCCAATCGAATCGATTGCAGCCTTACAACTCAAAGTCCGTGATCTGATTAAAGAAATAGACCCGCCAATTTGCCAAAAAGTGATTATAACATTTGATAAAAGAATCGACATCTGTCAGCGTGTTTGTGGTGGACATATGCCAGATGGGCATTTCCATGTCATCGTACGTGACATTTGTACGCTTTCAGAGAGATAGAATTCTTGCAAAAATAGTATTAACTGGAAACCACATATTTTTCCCGTATAATCCGTATATGGAAAAAAAAATTGTTATACCCACACCACAATAGTGGAGAGGGTATTATGCATTTGTGCTGATGTGTGTAACGCCTTAAAATAGTGGTCCTACCCCCACCTTAAAGTATACCGATCTACTCAGAATCACTTTCTGAGTCGAACTAAGGATGTCCGTCCGGCTGGCTGGCTGGATGGCTGTCTATGTAACCTTGTGCGCAAAGTAAAGGTCGCAATTTTGGAGATAATTTGATAAAATTTGGGTCATAGGTTCTTATTGGCACAAGGGCCAAGCCTATTGAAAATGGGCCGAATCGTAGGACCACGAGGGAAGATTGGGGGAAATTTCTTCCTCTCAGAAACTATCAAACCGATTTTAATGAAATTTAAAACCTAGATAGAACCATATCTATATGGACACAAAATGTATAAATTTTTAAAAAAAATCGGTCCACGAGGGGAGATAGGGGCAATTTCTGCCTAAAAAACCGATTTTAATGAAATTTAAAACAAAGATAGATCCATATCTATAGGGACACATTAGCTATACAGTTTTTAAAAAATAGGACCACAAGGGGAGGCAGGGGGCAATTTCTGCCTCTCACAAGCTTTCAAACCGATTTTCATGAAGTTTATAAACATAGATAAATCCATATTTACATGGACACATAAGCATGATGTGTTTTTAAAAACTGTGGTGTAGGGTATCATATGGTCGGGCTTGACCGACTATACTTTCTTACTTGTTTTAAATCAGTGTTCGAAAATAAACACTAAATATCGTTTCTTAATGTTCGTTTCGGTAGATTTGTGGAAAACACAAACGCTAATAGTGTTTTTGTAGAAAATCATTAAAAAAATAACGTTTCCCTGTTAGTCATCTTTCGAACACAAAAATATTACTGTTTTTATCAAAGTCAACAAAAGATGTGAACATTTAATTCCGTTCGGGTTTTTTTGAAAATCCACAAACTTCAATGTGTTCGATTTGATTCGATTTTTTACAAAAACAAAATACACACACGAAAAAATCATTAAAGAACATTAAAATATAATGTTTGTCTATAGTATCACTACAATTGTTCAGTTTTGTTCGGCTCTTTCTTGAAAATAGTTACGAACGGTATAAAGGGTTGTGTATGTCTACACAATCACTTAAAAAAATAGATATCGTTCCTGGGTGTGTGAGCCGAACGTTAAATAATGTACTGTTTATTTTCGAACACTGTTTTAAATGCTGTGGTGTAGGGTATCATATGGTCGGGCTTGACCGACTATACTTTCTTACTTGTTTTTGGATGGTTTTATAATGAACAAAATATTTTTTCTTTTAACCCACTTACAACTACATTTCGAGTCGGAAAGAACCCAGCCAATTGTAGGGGGATGTAAGAAAAGATAAACTCACTGTTTATTGTTGGTATTTGGTTAAAGCTTAGATATTGTAACAAGTAAGACTTTGAGTGTTTAAAATTCTTATTCGCTTTAGAGTTTTATTTGTATAAAATATTTTTAGCTTTTCTAAAATCTTTGGAAAAAGGTTTCCTGATGATATGGCCTAAGCAACCAGTGAAATGCGCAAAGAAACTTGCTTTCCCTCAACAATAAATTTCAGTGTATTTATCAAAAATAAAAATTGGGAATTTAGCACGTCATAGAGAAATTTATTAATAATAAATTTTGTATTCCCACAAAACACTATGGCAAATTTTACTTTGATTATTGATTGCAGAAATCTATACTTGTTATTTTTTATTAGATGAATTTTATCAGAGATGATGAGTTGTTTTGAATTTTATTGCATTCTTTTTTTAATTCCTGTTACAAATCATTAAGTTATATTGATTTTATTTCGTTTTTAATATTGCTGTTACATCATGTTTTTTCTACTTCACCACTCACTCACTTCACTACTCATAAGCTAAACTTTAAGATAAATTTCCGCGAAAACATTCTTTCCATTTTACTGGTTTAGTAGTACAAATAAATTAATAAAAGAAAAAGAATGTGAGAATTTTTGGTTTTTTGTTTTCTTTCTCAAATATTTACTTAAAGTCACTATTTCGTTGTCGTAATCAATTATTTTTCATTAATGGTATGAAACATTCAAATTTACGTGTTTTTCCCAATTGTTATGTCCATTGTCAATAAATTGAATTAAAAATACGTTTTTACAACAGGTCTAGGGAAAAAATATTTCCTTGTTATAAGTATTTTGAAGTTAGAGAACTTTATTTTGTTTTCATTGATTGAGTGAAAGTTTTCATTGAAAATATGAAGTTACAAAAGTTTACTTTTTTTCATTTGTTAAAAAAATATTTGAATATTCAAATAAATAGTTCTGTTTAATTTTAAACAAATCTATTGAAATAATGTTTAATAATTAGTTAGATTTTTCTTTAAAAAGAGATGTTAAGTTTTCATTTTCAAGTTAATGAAAAATTGTAACGAAATTACGAAACTCAATTTCGCAGTACATATTAATTAAATTTATAAAATTTCATTCCCAAATTATCCCATCAACAATAAATTTCCGTTTATCAATAGTATGAAATGGGAATTTAGCACATTTAAACGAAACCTTGTTAATTTAATTTTTTGACTCCCAAGAAAATTTTGATGTATTTTTTCATTGGTTAAAAGAAAACAAAATTAATTAAATGTTTCATTAGATTTATGAAGCTTAATTCTTTCAGTGTAGGATTATTACAATTTAAAAGACCGCAAAATGTATAGAAATATACAAACGCTGTTATTAAGGAAAACCACTGATAAATCACTTGCATCTTAAGGTCCTTTTTACACTGAAAGAATTTTCTTCGCAATACCAATGAATTTTGACATTAATCTCATGAAAAATTGCATTAAAAAGGAACCTATGCAGCGCTTCGTTGAATCGATGAATCCTGTTTCATTAAAAGGATTTAATATAACATTACATTAGATCTATGAATATTATTCATTGGATGAATACTTTCAATTAAGTAAAATTTTTTTTTTTTTAATTTTTTTATTTTTTATTTTTTTTAATTATTTTATTTTTTTTATATTAAACATTTTTTTCATTTTTCGAATTTATTCTATGAGTTAAATTTCAGGTCTGTATTTTATAAAGCTTTTTTGTAAAAGTTTTATTCTTTTAATTTTTCAGAAATGACTTTATACACTATCAGACTATTATATTGTATTTTCTTTTTACATTTTACCTTAGCCTTCCTTTGGAAAGCAATGAAGTATATTGAATGTACAGAAAAATTTACAATTATTAGACACCAGCAGAATGTAATGCATTTTCTGGCCCGCTACGGCCTTCGTCAGCATTCTTTGTGTCTCACTGGATAGTGTTACTTTATAAATTGAATGTATTTAACTCAACTATTTTAACAATTAGAAACTGGGAATTATTTCCTTGTGAAGGTTACTTTATATTATATTAAACATTTTTTTCATTTTTCGAATTTATTCTATGAGTTAAATTTCAGGTCTGTATTTTATAAAGCTTTTTTGTAATAGTTCTATTCTTTTAATTTTTCAGAAAAGACTTTATACACTATCAGACTATTATATTGTATTTTCTTTTTACATTTTAACTTAGCCTTCCTTTGGAAAGCAATGAAGTATATTGAATGTACAGAAAAATTTACAATTATTAGACACCAGCAGAATGTAATGCATTTTCTGGCCCGCTACGGCCTTCGTCAGCATTCTTTGTGTCTCACTGGATAGTGTTACTTTATAAATTGAATGTATTTAACTCAACTATTTTAACAATTAGAAACTGGGAATTATTTCCTTGTGAAGGTTACTTTATATTATATTAAACATTTTTTTCATTTTTCGAATTTATTCTATGAGTTAAATTTCAGGTCTGTATTTTATAAAGCTTTTTTGTAATAGTTCTATTCTTTTAATTTTTCAGAAATGACTTTATACACTATCAGACTATTATATTGTATTTTCTTTTTACATTTTACCTTAGCCTTCCTTTGGAAAGCAATGAAGTATATTGAATGTACAGAAAAATTTACAATTATTAGACACCAGCAGAATGTAATGCATTTTCTGGCCCGCTACGGCCTTCGACAGCATTCTTTGTGTCTCACTGGATAGTGTTACTTTATAAATTGAATGTATTTAACTCAACTATTTTAACAATTAGAAACTGGGAATTATTTCCTTGTGAAGGTTACTTTATATTATATTAAACATTTTTTTCATTTTTCGAATTTATTCTATGAGTTAAATTTCAGGTCTGTATTTTATAAAGCTTTTTTGTAATAGTTCTATTCTTTTAATTTTTCAGAAAAGACTTTATACACTATCAGACTATTATATTGTATTTTCTTTTTACATTTTAACTTAGCCTTCCTTTGGAAAGCAATGAAGTATATTGAATGTACAGAAAAATTTACAATTATTAGACACCAGCAGAATGTAATGCATTTTCTGGCCCGCTACGGCCTTCGTCAGCATTCTTTGTGTCTCACTGGATAGTGTTACTTTATAAATTGAATGTATTTAACTCAACTATTTTAACAATTAGAAACTGGGAATTATTTCCTTGTGAAGGTTACTTTATATTATATTAAACATTTTTTTCATTTTTCGAATTTATTCTATGAGTTAAATTTCAGGTCTGTATTTTATAAAGCTTTTTTGTAATAGTTCTATTCTTTTAATTTTTCAGAAATGACTTTATACACTATCAGACTATTATATTGTATTTTCTTTTTACATTTTACCTTAGCCTTCCTTTGGAAAGCAATGAAGTATATTGAATGTACAGAAAAATTTACAATTATTAGACACCAGCAGAATGTAATGCATTTTCTGGCACGCTACGGCCTTCGTCAGCATTCTTTGTGTCTCACTGGATAGTGTTACTTTATAAATTGAACGTATTTAACTCAACTATTTTAACAATTAGAAACTGGGAATTATTTCCTTGTGAAGGTTACTTTATATTATATTAAACATTTTTTTCATTTTTCGAATTTATTCTATAAGTTAAATTTCAGGTCTGTATTTTATAAAGCTTTTTTGTAATAGTTCTATTCTTTTAATTTTTCAGAAATGACTTTATACACTATCAGACTATTATATTGTATTTTCTTTTTACATTTTACCTTAGCCTTCCTTTGGAAAGCAATGAAGTATATTGAATGTACAGAAAAATTTACAATTATTAGACACCAGCAGAATGTAATGCATTTTCCGGCCCGCTACGGCCTTCGTCAGCATTCTTTGTGTCTCACTGGATAGTGTTACTTTATAAATTGAATGTATTTAACTCAACTATTTTAACAATTAGAAACTGGGAATTATTTCCTTGTGAAGGTTACTTTATATTATATTAAACATTTTTTTCATTTTTCGAATTTATTCTATGAGTTAAATTTCAGGTCTGTATTTTATAAAGCTTTTTTGTAATAGTTCTATTCTTTTAATTTTTCAGTAATGACTTTATACACTATCAGACTATTATATTGTATTTTCTTTTTACATTTTACCTTAGCCTTCCTTTGGAAAGCAATGAAGTATATTGAATGTACAGAAAAATTTACAATTATTAGACACCAGCAGAATGTAATGCATTTTCTGGCCCGCTACGGCCTTCGTCAGCATTCTTTGTGTCTCACTGGATAGTGTTACTTTATAAATTGAATGTATTTAACTCAACTATTTTAACAATTAGAAACTGGGAATTATTTCCTTGTGAAGGTTACTTTATATTATATTAAACATTTTTTTCATTTTTCGAATTTATTCTATGAGTTAAATTTCAGGTCTGTATTTTATAAAGCTTTTTTGTAATAGTTCTATTTTAATTTTTCAGAAATGACTTAAAAGAAATGATTAAAAGAATAGAACTATTACAAAAAAGCTTTATAAAATACAGACCTGAAATTTAACTCATAGAATAAATTCGAAAAATGAAAAAAATGTTTAATATAATATAAAGTAACCTTCACAAGGAAATAATTCCCAGTTTCTATTTTATTTTTTCTTATTTTATTTTACTTTATTTTTTATTTTTTTTTTCTGTCTCTGGCGGGATTCGATCGCGCAACCTCGGTGGTGATAGGCTAGCTCGCTACCAGCTAGTCTATCGGGGCAGTGTAGTTTTTGTATTAAAAAACTATGTTTTTTACTCAATTAAGAGCGTAAATATGAGATTAAATTGTCCATAATAACAATAACAACGTTGATTGAAAGTGGATTGAAAGTTTTTGTTTCATTACTATAATGCCATTTTTATTGTCATAATGAAAATTTAAATTTATTAAGGCAATTGAAATATGTTGCTTTTATAAAAAATTTTTTTGATTTCATAAATTTAATGGCATACATGTAACATTCGATGTATGAAATTATTAAATCTTACATTTTTTAATTAACAATCAAACATTTTTTTAAGGAAACTATAATTTTGTATTAATTTATGAATATAGTTATGTTTGTATATTGTTTTTTATGTTCCCAATTAAAACTTTTTGTTTAACTTGGACAAACTTAAGTTTTCATATAACCAATGAAAATTTTTAACGTAATTATGAAATCCAGTGAAGCGATTTTAACGAAAATACTTCATTATATCTATGAAATTCCATTTAGACAATGAGCATTTTCATTTACCCAAGGAAAGTTTTCTTATGAAAATGATTCATTAAAAATATGAAGCATTTTTCTTTCAGTGTACATAATATTTTTTTATACACTGTTATAAAACACCAACTGTTATACTCAGCATTTAACAGCATTCAGGGATATAACAGCTAACGTTACTAACATTTATAATCTTCGTTGTTGAAAAGCTCTTTTTTTGGTGTTTTCGCTTAAACTTTCGTTTCAGTCGTTTTTCTTTTTATGTGGAATAGCTACGACGATAAGGTTATAGATTACACGACTGTTAACTGTTCAATATTCTATTTATAATTTACTATTGTTGTTTTTGGAAAATGTTACTGATATTTTTTGTTTTTGTTCTTAACTGTTAAAGTGAAATCGTAAAGAACCTTAGGACAAAGATATTTTGAATACAACGAAATAGTTGCTTCTATTTTAGGCAAACGGACGGTCTTTGTTTAACGTTTTTCTTCTAAGTGAGTAAAATTGCGCCTTTTTAAGCCGGGAAAAACGGGGGAAAAAAAATTAAAACATTAAGTCACGTGTTTAAATAAAATAAGCAAAGAAAATTAGAAAATAAAATAATTTTTACTTATTCCTATATTAGATTTCAATATTGCTTTGGAAATTATAAGACCAAATTGTGGCAAGTGTATGAGTTTTATATTTTTGTCTCTGTGGTCGCCACAGTTTGATATCAACAAATAATAATGCAAAAATAATAATGTTTTAACCATTTTTGGTGAAACTTAAAAAAAAAATTTAAAGTTAAAATTAACAATAATTATAATCTTTCAGACCTTCTGTGGCTTTTTGGCAAAACAAAACTAAAAAAAAAAAAAAAAAACACATTATTGGTCACAACAAAATTAAAGTGCAAATATTGAAATACGTATTCAATTTTTAAGATAATAAAAAATATTTGATTAAAATTCAAGTGGTTCACAATAGATAAATAGTGAAGTTTTAATAAACTTTAAAGAAATTGTTCTTTAATAAAGCAAAAAAATAAAGAAAATTTAATATAAAATAAAAAAAAAATTAAAAATAAAATATTAAACAATTTATTAAAAAAAAATTATTAATACTCAAAATATTAAAATTATAAGAAAATTAAAACAATATAAAACAAATTTTTTTAAATATAACAAAAACAAATGTAAAAAGTGTTAATTATAGAAGTTAATGAATATAATTTTTATTTAATTATAAAAGATATAAAATTTTTTTGTATTAAAAATATAAAAAACGACAATCCCTTAAAAAGTAAGTACAAAAGCCATAATAAATACCGCACATTTGTGAAAATAAGTGTCATTTGTATCAAAAGTAAATCACTTTTTTGTAAAATTTCATTAAAATCGACACAAATATAGCATTTTCAGTTTAAATTAAACCTTTTTCAAAATAAATCAAACCTTTTTCAAAATGAACGAAACCTTTTTCAAAATAAATCAAACCTTTTTCAAAATGAACGAAACCTTTTTCAAAATAAATCAAACCTTTTTCAAAATGAACGAAACTCTTTTCAGAATAAATTAAACTTTATTCAAGTTCAATTAAACATTTTTCAAATTAAATTGAGCCAGTTTTAAAATTTAATAGAAAACAAAAGAAAAAAAATATAAAACATATTAAACATATTATTTAGTCTATTTTCTTCGACCTTTTAATTTTATTTCTTCTTATTTTTAAGTCAAGCTCAAGGTCAGGTTAAGAGAAATATATTAATTTATAATATATCCAATATTTCGCTGCCACAATGGACAGCTTCTTCAGGGTTCTTAGGTTTATAAATTTTAAACAAATTTTTATAAAACAATTAAATTAAATAACAATTATTGGCAACATGAAAAATAAATAATAAAAATAATACACAGGAAACAAAATTATTCTATTTCATTTTTCTAACTTATTCAATTTCCTATCTTATTCATTTTTCATTAATACTTGTTAAAATTAATGAAGAATTTGTCCACTGACCGCTTTAGGAATTATCATGATCATGTCCATAACATAGTTCGCACAATCATTTTGATTAGTTTGTGCGACACTTTCCTCAATTACACTTACTATGTTATGCTCTGTGGTAATGTTACTTAATAATGATCGGGCGTGGAATTTCATCTTAGAAAATGCTTTCTCTATCGGCTTCAGCATAGGAGAATAAGGTGGTAAAAATTTAAGTGTACAGTCACTATTATCCACCATATTTCGAATTTCTTGGGTTTTATGGATTCTGGCATTATCCATAATTAAAAATGAATTTTGTTACTCTGGGCTGCTTTCAATTTTTTCCAGGAGCTTCCTAAGAAATATTTGCAAACGGGCTGAATTTACAGTGGAAAGGGAAAAAACTTTATATTGACCCCTATCAAGTAAAGAAATTAGTCCAACCGGTATCAGACTCCAACTACAATAGGTCATTTACAATACTAATCGGTTAAAAAAAATATTTGCAAATCAAAAAAAAAACAAGTATGAAAGTAAAGTCGGTCAAGCCCGACCATATGATTACCCTACACCACAGTATTTAAAAACACATCATGCTTATGTGTCCATGTAAATATGGATTTATCTATGTTTATAAACATCATGAAAATCGGTTTGAAAGTTTGTGAGAGGCAGAAATTGCTCCCTGCCTCCCCTTGTGGTCCTATTCTTTAAAACTGTATAGCTAATATGTCCCTATAGATATGGATCTATCTATGTTTTAAATTTTATTAAAATCGGTTTGATAGTTTCTGAGAGGAAGAAATTTCCCCCTATCTTCCCTCGTGGTCCTACGATTCGGCCCATTTTTAATAGGCTTGGTCCTTGTGCCAATAAGAACCTGCCTGCCAGCCAGCCGGACGGACATCGTTACTTCGACTCAGAGTAGATCAGTATACTTTAAGGTGGGTCTAGGACCACTATTTTAAGGCGTTACACACATCAGCACAAATGCATAATACCCTCTCCACTATTGTGGTGTGGGTATAAAAAAATATAAAACAAAATATGATAAACTTACAATTTCTAAAACTGATTTAATTTAATTTGAAAAATGTTTTATTGAATTTGAATCAAGTTTAATTTTTTCTTAAAAGAGTTTCGTTCATTTTGAAAAAGGTTTCATTTATTTTGAAAAAGGTTAAATTAAAACTGAAAATGCTGTATAGAGTTTAAACAAGTAAGGCATCTTAGCCGGGCTACACCACAGTATATAAAGACCAATTTTCGGGAGAGTACAATATATGGGCCCATGGGCAGTCGTGGACGCGGCAATACAAAATAATGTTCAGAGGTTAAAATTCATATGAGAGTTCTTTGTGATGAATATTAACTAGATATCAACATCTTTATAAAATCTGTTCGCCTTTAAGCGATTTAAGAGAGGAAGTTCATGTGGGAGCTGTGGTGACTTCTAGATCTACCACTATACAATTTTGCTATCCCAATAAAAAATTTCATCATTTTGCGAAGCACTATTGGTACATTAATAAATATAAGCGCACAATTTTGCGCTACGCAATAACACATACAGAGATGCAGTTAAGTAATTGAAGGAGCTCTTAACAAGTTTCATTAAAAAAAATAATATTTCAAGTGCCACGACATTCCCTTACTACGAAGCAGGTTTGCAAGGGAGAACATCAAAAATAACTGTTAAAAAATCATTCAGTGTGCAAAGCTGATAGCTACGTTCACCAGTTTTAATATGCGTTGAATGAAGCGCTTTTTGTATCAAAAATGTATTGCTTCAAAGTGAGAATTCGTCATATAAAATTCATGTCTTCCGTAAGCGGTATGGTAAGGGAAACTTTTACATTTCTCTCTTACAAACCTGCTTCGTTTGAAGCACAGTTTTTTATTGGGATGATATAGCAATAATTTCTAAAGTTATCGTCACTAAGCTTCGTATTTATTTATTTCCCAGTAAAAACTTCGCCTACAATATAATGTGTTGAGTAATCAGAAAAACATAAGAGCACAACTTACAATTCTACTGAAAGAACCAATGAATTTTACAAGGCATGTCCCAAAATAAACGCATTCCAAAGTAAGTCATTATTTATTTTACCTGCATACATCCAGAAAAAAGTAGTTATAGAAGTTGTTATAGATGTAGTTATAGAATTAACGAGTTAAAGAAGCTATTCATTTTGAAAAAGTAGGCGAAGTTTTTACTGGGAGGATTATTATTGCAATTCAATATTTTTGGACCAAATTTGATGTTAACACGAGGATGGTAAGATCTGGCCATGTGAAATTATGAACTGATTTCTATCATTTTCAACAGGCTTCGTCCTAGTTTATGGCATCTTCAAAACTACGACCTGAAGGTTGCGCACAAGGTTTACATGAACATACAGCCAGCCAGTTGGATGGACTGACATCATTAGATCGACACAGAAAGTGATTTATTTGATACACACATCAGCACAAAAAAATAATAAATTCTTCGCTATTGTGGTGTTGGTATAAAAAGTAAAAGTTCCATAATCGGTTTTGCCGAATCTTATATACCCTGAACAATAGTATTAAAAATCGTACCAAAACCTTAATTTAATTTAATATTCCTTTTATATATTTTTTTTATATATTCCTTTTATATAAAGGGTGTCCCAGTAAAAATGCACTTTTTAATTTTTAAATAAAAACACGTATTTTTTTACTGCAATTATAACGCGTTGTGCTTTCGCAAAACGCTCCTTTTTTTATGTAAAAAGGGTGACTTTGATTTAAAAAGTATGACTTTTTATATAAAAAGTGAGACTTTTTTTTCATGAAGTGTGACTTTTTATGTAATAAGTGTGACGTTTTTGTAATAAGTGTGACTTTTTATGTAAAAAGTGTGACTTTGATGTAAAAAGTATTACTTTTTATGTAAAAAGTGAGACTTTTTTTTAAGAAGTGTGACTTATTATGTAAAAAGTGTGACCTTTTATGTAAAAAGTGTGACCTTTTATGCAAAAAGTGTGAACCTATATGTGAAAAGTGTGGCCTTTTATGTGAAAAGTGTGACTTTTTTTATGTAAAAAGTGAATTTTTTGTAAAAAGTGACTTTTTTGTAAAAAGTGTGACTTTTTATGTAAAAATTGTGGCTTTTTATGTAAAAAGTGTGGCTTTGTATATAAAAAGTGTGGCTTTTTATATAATAAGTGTGACTTTTTTGCAATAAATGTGACTTTTTATGTAAAAAGTGTGACTTTGATGTAAAAAGTGTGACCTTTTATGTAAAAAGTGTGACCTTTTATGTGAAAAGTGTAACTTTTTTTTGTAAAAAATGTTACTTTTTATATAAAAAGTGTGACTTTTTTTTAAGAAGTGTGACTTTTTATGTAAAAACTGTGACCTTTTATGTAAAAAGTGTGACCTTTTATGCAAAAAGTGTGATCTTTTATGTGAAAAGTGTGGCCTTTTATGTGAAAAGTGTGACTTTTTTTTGTAAAAATGTGACTTATTATGTAAAAAGTGTACCTTTTTATGTAAAAAGTGAGTTTTTTGTAAAAAGTGTGACTTTTTATGTAAAAATTGTGGCTTTTTACGTAAAAAGTGTGGCTTTTTATGTAATAAGTGTGACGTTTTTGTAATAAGTGTGACTTTTAATGTAACAAGTGTGACTTTGATGTAAAAAGTATGACTTTTTATGTAAAAAGTATGACTTTTTATGTAAAAAGTATGACTTTTTATGTAAAAAGTGAGACTTTTTTTAAGAAGTGTGACTTCTTATGTAAAAAGTGTGACCTTTTATGTAAAAAGTGTGACCTTTTATGTAGTATGTAGTGTGAATTTTTAAGTAATAAGTGTCACTTTTTAAGTAATAAGTATGACTTTTTGTGTAAAAAGTGTGACTTTTTTTGTAAGAAGTGTGACTTTTTATGTAAAAAGTGCGAATTTTTATGTAAAAAGTATGACTTTAAAAAGTGAGGCTTTTTATGTAAAAAGTCTGACTTTTTATCTAAAAACTATAATTTTTTACTTTTTGTGTAAAAAGTGAACACTGAAAGAAATATCTGAATATACTGTAAAGCAATAAACACATGTTCTCGGCTTAAATTTTTTTTTTAATCAAACTTTTGAGCAGAATGGAAAATTTGTAAATAATTGTGTGTGTTACCCTTCTAATTACGTTTAAATGACAAAAATACTGCCAAAAATCTATGTGAAGACAGGCAGACTAATCCAGTTCATTTGAAATTAATCTGCTATTCTTTTACAAGTTGTATTTCTTTTTTATTTACCATCACTTGAGACAGCTTTGATGCCACATACTAGAACTTGAAGTTTTTAAGAAAACGCATACAAAATTTGCTTTTTACCAACAGTTTTATTATTCAGCTCAACTTCAGGCATCCATGATTGATAAACACGATTGTGGGTTGTTGCAAGTTAAACAAAAGTATTAAAAAAAAATCCAAAAACAATTGGAAATATTTTATAAACTTTGCAATAAAAAAAAAAAAACAAACTATTGCAAATTTGTCATTAAACTTAAAATTAAAATCCTCTCATTCCCACAACTGTTAAATCAAATAAAGCTTTATACAACAAATGCACTGATCCCCTCCTCCCCACCTTCGCTCTTCCCCACACATACTCATTCATATTTCTCAAGGGCATACATGTGGAAGTGTTTTGCTCATGGATCTTTAGTTAAAATGAAATGTATGACACGATTTATCAAAGGCCTCAAAATTACTACAGATAAAGTTCAAAATGCATCATTCTGCCTTAAGAGCCTGGAAATTGAAAAAGTGCATATGACTCGTATGTGGGTGAGCTTTACTGTAAACACTTAAACAAAGTTTTTAAACTCAACTTTAAGTTTCTATTCTTAAAAGTGCCACAAAAAACTTTTTGATATTTTGATGAAACAGAATAACAACATCATTTTTATTCAGAACAAAAGAGGCAGGGATATAAAGTTTTTTCATGTATGCAAATTTTAAATAATTTTTTGTTTTTTTTTTTTTTTTTTTTTGTAATTACAAACACAGCGTATAAGATATATTTCGAATTATGTTTAAGCTTGATTGAAAGTAAAAGAAAAATTTGTTATTATTTTAAAGGGTGAAATAGCTTAAACATACATTTACAAGGTGGCGCAAAAGTCATCACCTTATCGAAAAATGCTATGATTCATGCAATAGCGGCCAATGTCAGCTCTCCTTTGACATTTATAAAGTAAACCGATACAAAAGACAATTCAATAAGAAATGTTTCGGTAGACTCCTCAAGAACTCGGAAACTTTATAATTCTGGGGATACGAAAATAAGGTGAATAAATAATCGCTTCTGCGGCACCTAAAATACGCGATAAAATGCGAAGATCTAAACAGCCGCTTAAAGCCGCTGGCCAAAAAGGGCCAAATTTACAGTCAAAGAACATCGGGTGACAACTTTTGCTCCACCACGTTTTTTATTATTAAAATTCAAATATTTCAATAATTTTTATTTTACAAAAGAAACAACGACTTTAATTCAGGGAAAGGAGTTATTTTACTAAATGACTTTTTTTTATAAAATGTGCAAAAATTTCGTTTTTGATAAGATGTGTGAAGTTTGTGTGTTTTTGCACAAAAAGTCAGACCTTGAACAGAAGCTGATTTTGTTGTGTAAGTTAGATAAAGTAGAAATGGCAGTCTGTAGCTATAAGACACACTTAGACCCAAAGATTCATTGTGATACCATGGAGTTCCACTAAAGAGAACCGCCACGAAGTTAAAAACCAGAACTTCTAAAGAAGTGTAAAATGCGATCGCGTTCAATTTCAGAGATATCATACAAATCCGTAAAAGATGGCTGATCCCATTTAGGCCAGTCGCCTTCTCCCAGTGCAGGGCAAGGAAACACAGGGTTCTCCTATTCTTCCTCCTAATTTTCATCATAGCAGATGCTGCAGCATTCATACCTACCTATTAGACGGTGTTCCGGGACAACAGATAGTAGAGGGACACGTCCCTCTTAGTAATCGATAGTAGAGACAGGGCTCACCTTTCATCCATGCGGGGACATTACTGCCTGGCAATTGCAACTTTTTGTGCAAAAAGTAGGTTCTTGAGCATAAATTTATTTCCTAGTAAATAATTATGAGATATTTTGTGTAAAAATTGCGTGACTTTTTGTGAAACATTTTATATTTACACAGTGTTTGTGCAAAGACTCAGTATTCTATGTAAAAAGGATTTATTCAGGAATGTCACAGAGTACAATTCCATTCGGAATCGAAGTAATCGTATTCGTTTTTTGATAGAAAGTTTATTTTGATAGTTTTTTGGCCTTTCAGATACAGAATACTCCCATTAAAAATTTTTTTCGTTTTTTTCTAAAGCACCAAAATACGGAATGAATTCCGTTTCCGAACAGAATTGTACTCTGTGACATGGCTGATTGTCTAAATATATTTATTTAATTTTTTTTTTATAAAAGTCTAAGAATTGTCGACATAGATGGAGACAACTTATAGACGGCTTATGCCCATCATAGAGGCAGCCTGTAACCATATGACGACGAGCAAGCAAATATATATGTATAATATTTTGTGTAAAAAATTACGTTTGTGCAAAAGGTGTCATTTGATAAAAATCTTTGATTTTTGTGTTCAAACCGACACTCTTTGTTATATTGATTTTTTTGCATAAGAAGTGACTTTTTTTATGAAAAATCGCTTTTTGTATTAAAACTGATTTGTTTTAAAAAGCTAATTTTGTGTAAAATGTATGTTTCTGTGTAAAATCTTACTTTTTAGGTAAGAATTGTAAGGCTTTTTGCGTAAAACGTTTGTGAAAAAAATCGACTTAACAACATTGTGCAACAAAAAGAACAGCCTCAATACCTGCAACGCGAATTGAAACTAGACTGTTGGTAGAGCAAATCTGCCAAAGGGTTTTGAAAAGTTAGCCCTGAAGTTTTTGAATTTTTTGAAAAGGCGTTTGGTATAAGTCAAAAAAAAAAACATATATACTAAATGTACTTCTGAGCTAAAATGCTATTTCAGATGTCTTCAGTAGAATTGTATGGCAATTCTTTTCTTAGAATATATTAACCCTCTAACACTCATTTTAAGGGGTAATTTTGTCCTTTTTTTAGGTTCCCCACAAAAGTGTACTAAAACGGCACTTTAGAGGGTTTCACGAATATTTTCTGCATCAAATTTTACTACGGGTCTTCTAAGACCAAGAGTTCGTGTAATGTATGTTAAGCGGAATAATTTTTATAAAGTATTTCTATGCAATATAATTTTGTTGTTATTGTAGTAAACCTTAATCATGTTCTAGTTAAATATGGATCCTGTAGGGCGCTCGATTATTGGACTTTTTTCAAAAACCGGTTTTCGAATATTCCGAATAGTTGCTAGTGTCAAAAACCGGTTAACAAGTTTTATTCGAATAAATAAAAACACAGAAATTAAATAAGTTTTTTAACCAAAAATTAAATTTAAAAAAAAACCATTCACTAAGACAAGGAATTAACAAAATTCATAGTTATGACTAAAGCCCAAAATAAACCACACAAATGGCCTGTCAAACACATACATTGGGCCATGTCACAGAGTACAATTCCGTTCGGAATTGAAGAAAACATATTTTTTTGTTGATGGAAAGTGTATTTTGATAGTTTTATGGCCTTTCAGATACAGACAACTCCCATACCGTTCATGAAACATTTTTTCGTCATTTTCTGAAGCACCAAAATACGGAATGAATTCCGTTTCCGAACGGAATTGTACTCTGTGACATGGCTGTTTGTTTCAGTTTTGTTTGACAAATATCTAACAAGTCTGCCAAAAAATAAAAATTTTTAATATTTCCACAAACATGCTTCAAATATTTGTCCAAACAGCAAACACCCCATTAAAAACATAAAAACATAAGATTTTTGTATTAACGTAAAATTTTTACATGTTTGACAAGAAATTTGAGTGGTATATTTTGCCCTTATAGGAGTTAAATAAATTTATTATTCTAGATTTTCTCCCAATTTTTTGTTTTAATAAGTAAGGAAAACATATATATATATATGTATATATATTACACATAATTAAAATAACCGGTTTATTTTCCAAAAATAACCCGTTACTCGATATTCGAAAAATGTACATTTTAAAATAACCGACTTGTGCAAAACCAAAAACAAATCGGTTTTAACCGGTCGAATATATACCGTTATGTTCTTATGAACATTTTAAAACAAGTTTTAAACATATTTACAAATTTTCTTTGCTACTTGTTAAAGTACTTAGACATCCCACATCTGCACATGCTACTGCCCCCATTAAACTGGACATGAATTCCATTAGATTGACACTAAGCCAAGATGCAGAAGAATGCTTTAGATACTGCAACAATGCGACAGATAACAGCTTGAGGGTTTGGTTTGAAAATAAATTTAAAACATAAATTTCTTTAAATATTTTTACATACATTTGCTTAATGTAATAACAAGATTACTAAAATCTAACCTCAAAAAAAAAAAACAACAAAAATAAGGTAAAATTTATCTAATGATGTTGACATAAACTCGATGTAATACAACTGACTATCAGAATTGTGTGTTTGTTTTTCCTGTATTTTAGCTAAAACATCATGTAACTGGCAGCTTTTAGTTTAATTTGAACATTATGTGGAATAAATATTTATAAAATTTTAATTAAAAAAAAAAAAAATAGATAAATTGAAGATGAATGTTTTGCTAGAATTCTTAAGCACAAAGGGCTTCCCACATTTTAAGATTCATTTAACACTAAAATTATTTTTAATAACACATTGAGTAGTTTTTGAAAAGCAGAGGACAAAAAATATGATATGTTTGCCTTCTACAGGCATTTTAATCACAAATGTTGCTGATTTCTAGCTATATTATATTAAAAGTGTAAGTTATGTATAAAAACTGTGACTTTTTGTATTAAAAGTTTGACTTTTTGCATTAAAAGTGTGACCTTTTGTATAAAAACTATGACTTTTTGTGTAAAAAGTGTGACTTTTTGTATAAATAGTGTGAATTTTTGTTTAAAAAGTGTGACTTTTTGTATTGAAAGTGTGAATTTTAGTAAAAAAAAGTATGACTTGTTTTTTATAAAAATTTTGATTTTTTGTATAAATAGTGTGACTTTTTGTATAAAAAGTGTGACTTTCTGTATAAAAAGTGTGATTTTTTGTTTAAAAAGTGTAACTTCTTGTATAAATAGTGTGACTTTCTGTATAATAAGTGTGACTTTTTGTATAAAAAGTGTGACCTTTTGTATAAAAAGTGTGACCTTTTGTATAAAAAGTGTGACCTTTTGTATACAAAGAGTGACTTTTTGTATTAAAAGTGTGAATTTTTGTATAAATAGTGTGACTTTTTGTTTAAAAAGTGTGACTTTCTGTATAAAAAGTGTGACTTTTTGTATAAAAAGTGTGACTTTTTGTATAAAATGTGTGAAATTTTGTATAAAAACTAAGACTTTTTGTATAAAAAGTGTGACTTTTTGCATAAAAAGTATGATTTTTTGTATAAAAAGTATGACTTTTTGTATAAAAAGTGTGACTTTTTGTATAAAAAGTGTGACTTTTTATATAAAAAGTGTGATCTCTTGTATAAAAAGTGTGACCTTTTGTATAAAAAGTGTGACTTTTTGTTTAAAAAGTGTGACCTTTTGTATAAAAAGGGTGACCTTTTGTGTAAAAACTGTGACTTTTTGTATAAATAGTGTGAATTTTTGTTTAAAAAGTTTGATTTTTTGTAAAAATAGTTTGACTTTTTGTATAAAAAGTGTGACCTTTTGTATAAAAACTATGTCTTTTTGTATAAAAAGTGTGACTTTTTGTATAAAAAGTGTGACTTTTTGTATAAAAAGTTTGATTTTTGTATAAAGTGTGACTTTTTGTTTAAAAAGTGTGACTTTTTGTATAAAAAGTTTGACCTTTGGTATAAAAAGTGTGACGTTTTGTTTAAAAAGTGTGACTTTTTGTATTAAAAGTCTGAATTTTTGTAAAAAAAAGTGTGACTTGTTTTTTTATAAAATGTGTGACTTTCTGTATAAATACTGTGAAAGTTTGACCTTTTGTATAAAAACTATGTCTTTTTGTATAAAAAGTGTGACTTTTTGTATAAAAAGTGTGACTTTTTTTTATAAAAAGTGTGACTTTTTGCATAAAAAGTGTGACTTTTTGTATAAAAAGTATGACTTTTTGTATAAAAGATGTGACCTTTTGTATAAAAGATGTTACCTTTTGTAAAAAAAGTGTGAATTTTTTATAAAAAGTGTGACTTTCTGTATAAATAGTGTGACCTTTTGTATAAAAAGTGTGACCTTTTGTATAAAAAGTGTGACCTTTTGTATAAAAAGTGTGACCGTTTGTTTAAAAAGTGTGACCTTTTGTATAAAATGTGTGACTTTTTGTATTAAAAGTGTGAATTTTTGTATAAAAGGTGGGACTTTCTGTATAAAAAGTGTGATTTTTTGTATAAAAAGTGTGACTTTTTGTATAAAGACTGTGATTTTTTGTATAAATAGTGTGACTTTTTGTTTAAAAAGTGTGACTTTCTATATAAATAGCGTGAAATTTTGTATAAAAATTTGCTTTTTATGAAAATTAAAAAATAAATAGTTGTATTTAAAGAAAATTTTGCAAAAAATATTTTTTTTTTTAAATGTGCCTGTGACTTCATTGTGTTTGTGTCAAACAATAACATGTTGTGGCAAAAATAAAAATTTTATTAAAATATATAGACCTACATATTTACTAGTTAAACTTTTTGTGTAAAATATGAGACCTTTTATATATGTATATGTAAAACAAGACTTTTCATGATTAAGGTAAGAATCGGAATTTGAAGAAAAGGATCATGTAATTGAGTCCAACTCCGGTAACTTTGAATTATGTAAGCCTGTTCGACTGAACTTATTTGAAAATTTCAGCAATCATTAATTACTAGTTAATTAATCATACGCTCTGTTTTCCTTTTTTTCTTTACAAAATTTGAGTGCAATAATTATTTGGTTTTATTTAAATATCCTATTTTTAGCTTTTTAAATATACCCCATGTAATGATTTCTCCTAGTTTATATTTATTGAGCCTTTATTAAAGAAACTTAATAGCCAAAACGTAGTGTAAATTCACAATTGTCTACTTTATTTTAACTAATAATGGAGGAGAAATTAAAATCAACATTATTTATTTATTACTTAATGATCGCAAAAAGTTTTAAAAAGGCAAAAGCAACCCAGCAAAAAAATTAAGAAAGACTTTTTTAAATATATTAGAAAGTTAAAGCAACAGATAACTTTAGGTACGTTCGTAAATGCATCAAAATTGTGCATCACTGCTGCAGTGATGCAAAATTTTGTTGCTGATGCATGATCACCAGTTGCGCTTGTGATGCTGATGCTTTTTTACTGCACAACAGCTGTGAATGTTTGTATTTTTGAACACGAGCTAATTTTTAAAGTTAAAAAAAATTGTATCAACAATAGCGATGGCAAATTTTATTAAAAATATTTAACCAAAAAGTAATAGTTTTCTTATAAATTACATAAAAAAGCATCAAAAAAGAAAAATAAAACAATTTATTTGCTGTTAAAAAGTATTGCATTAGAAAATTAACTGATGCAATAATTGCCAATATTTGCTGCAGAGCTGCGGCATCACTGCATAAAAAAACTTTTGACATATGAAAGTAATGCCAAGTTTCTTACAAGTGATGCATTTACGAACATTCAACTTTACTAATGCGCAACTGATGCGCAGCGACTGCATTTACGAACGTACCCTTTTTCTTTCAGAATTTCTAAAAATTTTATTTACTATTAATGTATTTTCAAAGGCGTTTACCCCTATCGTGAATGAAAAGTGAACAGTTTTTTCCTCAACCATCCCTAAGGCTGGGAATGTCATCGCGTGAATGTAAGATTCTAAAGTGTCATATTCCGCTATCGAATTCAAATGACACGATTTGAATGACGCCAGTGTAGGCCAACAAAAACTTTGCTTGATGAACAAATTTTGTTCATTATTAATGAAGAAAAGTAAATATTGTAAATCAATATTTGCTACCGCTTTTTTGCGGTTTAAACTTTCTATAATAAAAAAAGTTTTTCTTCTGTTAATAGGCCAAGCATTAAAAAAGCAGGCCAAAGAGAAAAACTTGTTTTAATTAAATTTCTACATGGTATGAAGTTCTTTTTAATTACTAATGAAAAGTGCTGAAATGAATTATCTTTCGTGTTGTCTTTTGTTTGCTTACAGTAAAAAAAAAAACATTTAAATCCTTTAAAACTCATTAAAAATTAAATGGCACGTTTGGGCGCCATAAAAACCATAATGATATAAACAACTAAGCAATTGAATATTCAATTCCATAGTGTTGACACTACAATGTTTTCATTATGTTTACATATCAATTCCTAAAGCCAGAGGGCAAAAAACCCAACGGTATTGAATACTAATGGCAATAGATTTAAGCAGGTTCAACAAACTAAAACTAACAAAGTGCTTTTCTGATATATTATTGAATATTCTGTTTGATAATTTACATAAATTTTATTTGATTAATAGGGTTACAGAAAATTTGCAGCTAAAAAAAACTCAATTTATGGCAAATCTGTTATAAAACCCAAATTTGTGCGAAAGTTCATATAACAAATGTAGAATATCCCATAAAATAGAAAATTTTTACAAATGCTATAAATAGCGAAGTTTTGCAAAATTTCCCATAAAAATCTTTGTAAATTGCCTTTTAAAAGCACAAAAGTTTGCGCACAGTTTTCAACAAAAAGCCAAATTTTTAATATCCATAAATAAAATTTCCTACAAATAGCAAATTTTTTCAAAATAAATAGCAAGTTTTTGTTAAATCTCATATAAATAGTAACTTTTTGTCCTCTTAAAAAGGAAAAAAACTGTTTTTAAAATTATTGGAAACTGGATACTCACACTTGCAAACACATTTGTATGAGCATGTGTTAAAAAATTAATGTGAATTATTTTGCAACCATTCAGAGTTGGATAAAATTATGTTATATAATAAAACAAGTTTTCCAGTGAGAATTCTCATTTCAGGGCTGAAAAAATTATTTATAAATTAACGATTTACAACCAAATTTCTACCCTAAGTCTACACAGACTGTACTCTTAATCTAACTCTATCCTTACTTTATTCTAAATCTACTCCAACCCTACTTTTACCTTACCCTAACTCTTCTCTAGCTTTTCTCTAACTCTTTACAAACTATACTCTAACTGTATTCCAAGTGTACTCTAACTCTACTCTAACTGTACTCTAACTGTACTCTAACTCTACTCTCACTCGACTCTAACTCTAATCTAAAACTACTCTAATTCTACTCTACCTCTACTCTTACTCTACTCTAACTCTACTCTTACTATACTCTGACTCTACGCTAACTCTACTCCAACTCTACTCTAACTCTACTTTAACTCTACTCTTACTCTACTCTTACTTTACCCTAACTCTTCTATAACTTTACTCTTACTCTGCTCTAACTCTACGCTAACTCTTCGCTAACTCTACTCTAACTCTACTCTAACTCAACTCTTACTCTATTCTAACTCTACCCTAACTCTACTCTATCTCTACTCTAACTCTACTCTAACTCTACTCTAACTCTAACGCTACTCTACTCTACTCTACTCTACTCTACTCTACTCTACTCTACTCTACTCTACTCTACTCTAACTCTACTCTAACTCTACTCTAACTCTACTCTAACTCTACTCTAAATCTACTCCAACTCTACTCTAACTCTACTCTAACTCTACTCTAACTATACTCTAACTCTACTCTAACTCTACTCTAACTCTACTCTAACTCTACTCTAACTCTACTCTAACTCTACTCTAACTCTACTCTAACTCTACTCTAACTCTACTCTAACTCTACGCTTACTCTACTATTACTCTACTCTTACTCTACTCTAACTCTACTCTAACTCTACTCTAACTCTACTCTAACTCTACTCTAACTCTACTCTAACTCTACTCTAACTCTACTCTAACTCTTCTCTAACTCTACTCTAACTCTACTCTAACTCTACTCTAACTCTACTCTAACTCTAACTCTAACTCTACTCTAACTCTACTCTAACTCTACTCTAACTCTACTCTAACTCTGCTCTTACTCTACTCTAACTCTACACTTTCTTCACTCTTACTCAACTATAACTCTACTCTAACTCTACTCTAACTCTACTCTAACTCTACTCTAACTCTACTCTAACTCTACTCTAACTCTACTCTAACTCTACTCCTACTCCTACTCCTACTCCTACTCCTACTCCTACTCCTACTCCTACTCCTACTCCTACTCTACTATAACTCTACTCTACCTCTACTCTAACTCTACTCTAACTCTACTCTAACTCTGCTCTTACTCTACTCTAACTCTACACTTTCTTCACTCTTACTCAACTTTAACTCTACTCTAACTCTACTCTAACTCTGCTCTTACTCTACTCTAACTCTACACTTTCTTCACTCTTACTCAACTTTAACTCTAACACTTACTCTGCTTAAACTCTAGTCACATGTAATATAATATACTCCACTCTACTCTAATCTACTTTGAATCCTTGCTCAAACGCTACTCTAACTGTTTGTTCATCACCACTTTCACTGTGAAGCATTTGAATCAAACTTTAATAATAGTCTTATTCCACTTCTTCTATTTGAAATTTTTACTTCAAAATTCAATAATAATTCAAAAATGTATATGAATATATTTTTTTTTAATTTTTATTTTTGTAAATACATACTTATTTCAATAAATATTTTTTATTGCTAAATCGTTTATCAAAATATTTACACACACTTTAAGATTTATACAGGAAAACAGAAATCGGTAACTATGAGAGTCTAAAACTTTGCAACACAATTAGCAGCGGCAAATAAATTTCTATTTTTAGACTGTTTTATTTTTAAACTCACCGCATATAAAAGTATTTGTCTTAGTTGAAAAAATTTATTGAAAATATATAAAAAAAAGTCACATTGTGTTTTCAATCATATGCAAGAGATAAGATAAAATTCTAAAAAAAATATTTACAAAAAACTTGAATAAATATTTAGTAAGTAGTCGATAGAAAAGCGCCATATGTGAGAAAAAAGAAATTAGAACCTTAAAATATTTTATATTTTATCAGTCCAGCGGCGCAGGTAACGGTTATGGCTGATCTGAAAAAAGATTACCTGGGAATAGGTTAAGTAATTTATTATGTAATTGGCAGATGTTGTAAAATTTGTTTTTGTAATCGTCCATAACGTCCGACGAATCTCTACCCGTTAAAAGGTCGACTCTGGAATTTATGGATAAGGATTACAAGACACTTTACAAAAAACGTTTTGTTACCAAAATGAGTAGATAAATCGATAAAAATCTTGGAAATGACTTCAAAACTACCTTGTTTTACTACTTGTTTAAAGTTATCAATTTATTACTATAAACTATAAATAAATTAGTTTCCAATTGACTTTGATATATTAACAATGCACTAAAAGAAAATTATTTGTAATTTAAGGAGAAATAAAAGACTATCGGTTTAAATTATTATTCACATAACAAAGAGCTTTAAAACTTGTAAACAAATTGAAAGTTCAATAAAATTGACTGAACTGTAGAAATTTATACAAATTTATTAGTTTATACTAATATGACACAAACTTTATTTATATGCTTGTTATTTTTATTTAAATTATAGTGGCCATTTTCTCAATGTATCGGCAAACTGCCTGTACCTTAATGTTGACATAAATTTGTTAAAAAAATAAACTGTCCGTTAACGATTTCGGTTTTCTCAAAACACTGGCAAAATATTGTTTTCAGTTGGCAGCACCTCTCAAAACACATGTAAAAGTTGGGAATTAGCTGATTAAATTTATCTGTACGGCTAAGAAATAATTGGCAAGGGCGACACAATAGAAGCAAATGAGAGATTAAGAAAACCAAATTCCTTTAAAGTGCACTTTTTCGTTGGGGAAAAAATAGTGGCCTAATGAGCAAACGGCCATAAGAGTATTAAACCTTTTTATTTTTGATAACAAATGTTTCTTTTAATTTTAATGGAAAAAGTTTTGTTGATGAGTCAAAAACCATAAACGATTAATTGTTGCCAAAAATATACAAAAGTTAAAAAATAAAAAATATTTTGGTAGCAGAGCCACGTGATTTTCAAATCCACCTTATTCACCTTCAATATTTACAAACATTTATTCGCTACACTTTTGATTTGCGTGACAGAATTAAGCAATTTATCATTTGTTTTAATTTTACTTAAAATATGTTTAAAAAAATTTATACTATAAGCTTGCAGCGTACAATACTTTAGGAAAATAATACTTTCAAGGATTTTTTTAAAGCAAAATGCAAAAAGGGCAGATTTAAGTCTTAACTCTAGCTCTACTCTAACTCTACTCTAATTGTACTCTAATTCTACTTTAACTCTTCTCTAACTCTTGTCTAACTCTACTTCAACTCTATTCTAACTCTGCTCTAACTCTACTCTAGCTCTACTCTAACTCTACTCTAATTGTACTCTAATTCTACTTTAACTCTTCTCTAACTCTACTTCAAATCTACTCTAACTCTACTCTTACTCTACTCTAACTCTACTCTAACTCTACTCTAACTCTACTCTAACTCTACTCTAACTCTACTCTAACTCTACTCTAACTCTACTCTAACTCTACTCTAACTCTACTCTAACTCTACTCTAACTCTACTCTAACTCTACTCTAACTCTACTCTAACTCTACTCTAACTCTACTCTAACTCTACTCTAACTCTACTCTAACTCTACTCTAACTCTACTCTAACTCTACTCTAACTCTACTCTAACTCTACTCTAACTCTACTCTAACTCTACTCTAACTCTACTCTAACTCTACTCTAACTCTACTCTAACTCTACTCTAACTCTACTCTAACTCTACTCTAACTCTACTCTAACTCTACTCTAACTCTACTCTAACTCTACTCTAACTCTACTCTAACTCTACTCTAACTCTACTCTAACTCTACTCTAATTCTACTCTAACTCTACTCTAACTCTACTCTAACTCTACTCTAACTCTACTCTAACTCTACTCTAACTCTACTCTAACTCTACTCTAACTCTACTCTAACTCTACTCTAACTCTACTCTAACTCTACTCTAACTCTACTCTAACTCTACTCTAACTCTACTCTAACTCTACTCTAACTCTACTCTAACTCTACTCTAACTCTACTCTAACTCTAACTCTAACTCTAACTCTAACTCTACTCTAACTCTAACTCTACTCTACTCTACTCTAACTCTACTCTAACTCTACTCTAACTCTACTCTAACTCTACTCTAACTCTACTCTAACTCTACTCTAACTCTACTCTAACTCTACTCTAACTCTACTCTAACTCTACTCTAACTCTACTCTAACTCTACTCTAACTCTACTCTAACTCTACTCTAACTCTACTCTAACTCCACTCTAACTCTACTCTAACTCTACTCTACTCTAACTCTACTCTAACTCTACTCTAACTCTACTTTAACTCTTCTGTTACTCTTCTCTAACTGTTCTCTAAATCTACGCTAACTCTACTCTTACTCTACTCTAACTCTACTCTAACTCTAATCTTACTCTACTCTACTCTAACTCTATTCTAACTATACTCTAACTCTCCTCTAACTCTACTCTAAATCTCCTCTAAGTCTACTCTAACTCTGCTCGAACTCTACTCTAACTCTACTCTAACTCTACTCTTACTCTCCTCTAACTCTACTCTAACTCAACTCTAAATATACTCTATCGTATTTTAACTACCTGTGTGGTGTTGTAGCTTCTGCAACAAACTTTGATATGTTAAATGATATTAAAACGCGCACTTTGTGTGTACTCGAACCCTACTCTAACCATATTATATATCTACTCTAACTCAACTTTAGCTCTAATATCATTTTTTATTTTGTATTTTTAACAACATTTTTAAACAGAACTTTTATTTTAATCGAACTGTTTGCTTTTTTAGTGTTTTTTTTTATAAAAATTTATAAACAACTACACTAAAAATAATTATTTATTTGCGCGTATGTAAAATGAGTTGCCTTAAACGTTTTGGCCTTGGGATTTTCAAGATAACCAAAATGTACTTAATTGAGCTAAACATTTTAAAGGTTATTAAAAAAATAAAAACTTTAATATTGGCGCTTTATATAAATATACTTCTAAGGGAAAGATTAAAAAATGCTTAAAAAAAAATTCCAACTCAATATCTTAGAAATTAAAAAATCTAAAGAGTTGTTACATACATCTGCACGAAAAAAATTTGGCAGCCGTATTTAGCACTACTTCTTTTTACTGACTATATACTTTTATACATATACATACTTTTTTTGCAATTCCCTAGTTTTGTTTTGGTACGACCGTGTTAACACAAGTACTTTCAATTCACAAGTCTGCTCGAACATGTTTTGAAGTGCTAGTTACAAGACAAAAAAAAAAAAATAAATAAGAACAACAACAATAAAAATGTATTGTATTTTCTATAAAAAGTTTTTATTTTTTTCTATGTTCCACTCTAAACAAGAAATAATGTAAACAAATCGTATTCAGTGGGTAACATGACTCTATCTGCACTTCATGGGTACTTATGGTAGCTTATCAGAAAATAATAAAAGATTAAATAAATAAAAAAGCGTATATTTACGAAAACGTCACTACTAAAAATGTGCGATTATTTCAACCCTTTCATTTAGAAAGAAATATGTTTGTAAAAATCATCTATTGTCTCTAAGCCAAATCTACTTGAACATTATTAAATATCACCCCTCCAACTTTGCAATGTATCGTCACCTAAAAGACGAAATAACCTATCTGCAGTTTTCAAAAGTTTACAGGAGAGGGAAAAAACGTTATAAAATTGGAACTATTAACGATATTTTAACGAAAATTACACATATTGATTAAAATGAAACCCGTAATATACATATGTGTATCGGTTGAGAAAATTTTGCTTTTGTAATCACAGTTTATGTTATGACACTTAGGTTTTTTGGAATTGTTAAAATCTGAAACCAAATAACCTATCTGCAGTACTAATTAGTATAAATACATAAAAATTTATTTATACACATGAATATTATATACATTAAATAATTACAGTAGTAGTTTCTTTAACTGGTTTAAGAAAAAACAAGTGCTTATTGTTTGTTTAAATTACACTACGCAACAAAATTAAACTTTTATCGAGATTTTTGATGATTTACTTTTCTCTTTTTTGTGCGTAACAGTCCTCTAGGTACAAAAACTTTGTCATTTGTAATATTATATGTTCAAAATTTTGCACACATATGCGTTATGATATAGGAAATAAAAATCCATACAAAACTCAATTTTGAAATTTTTGCGGATAGGTTATTGGGTCTTTAAGATGACGGTATATAAATTTGTTCTCATTCCTAACGTATTTTAATTTTAATGTTGTCCAAATCATTCGTAGCATACTTAAACTATGCTCTGCTCTTATAGTCTAACTCTGCTGCCCATCTTTTTTCAACATAACTCTAACTCTATTGAGACTCCCCTACAAATATTGGTTAAATCTTCCATATTTCTAGTCCTACTAGGTCGACTTAAAATCCGCTCTTGTTCGGCTCACACTTTACTCTAACTCTAGGCTAACTCTAATCTAACTCTTCTCTAACTCTACTCTAACTCTACTCTAACTCTACTCTAACTCTACTCTAACTCTACTCTAACTCTACTCTAACTCTACTCTACTCTAACTCTACTCTAACTCTACTCTAACTCTACTCTAACTCTACTCTAACTCTACTCTAACTCTACTCTAACTCTACTCTAACTCTACTCTAACTCTACTCTAACTCTACTCTAACTCTACTCTAACTCTACTCTAACTCTACTCTAACTCTACTCTAACTCTACTCTAACTCTACTCTAACTCTACTCTAACTCTACTCTAACTCTAACTCTACTCTAACTCTACTCTAACTCTAACTCTACTCTAACTCTACTCTAACTCTACTCTAACTCTACTCTAACTCTACTCTAACTCTACTCTAACTCTACTCTAACTCTACTCTAACTCTACTCTAACTCTGACTCTACTCAAACCCTACTCTAACTCTACTCTAACTCTACTCTAACTCTACTCTAACTCTACTCTAACTCTACTCTAACTCTACTCTAACTCTACTCTAACTCTACTCTAACTCTACTCTAACTCTACTCTAACTCTACTCTAACTCTACTCTAACTCTACTCTAACTCTACTCTAACTCTACTCTAACTCTACTCTAACTCTACTCTAACTCTACTCTAACTCTACTCTAACTCTACTCTAACTCTACTCTAACTCTAACTCTACTCAAACCCTACTCTAACTCTACTCTAACTCTACTCTAACTCTACTCTAACTCTACTCTAACTCTACTCTAACTCTACTCTAACTCTACTCTAACTCTACTCTAACTCTACTCTAACTCTACTCTAACTCTACTCTAACTCTACTCTAACTCTACTCTAACTCTACTCTAACTCTACTCTAACTCTACTCTAACTCTACTCTAACTCTACTCTAACTCTACTCTAACTCTACTCTAACTCTACTCTAACTCTACTCTAACTCTACTCTAACTCTACTCTAACTCTACTCTAACTCTACTCTAACTCTACTCTAACTCTACTCTAACTCTACTCTAACTCTACTCTAACTCTACTCTAACTCTACTCTAACTCTACTCTAACTCTACTCTAACTCTACTCTAACTCTACTCTAACTCTACTCTAACTCTACTCTAACTCTACTCTAACTCTACTCTAACTCTACTCTAACTCTACTCTAACTCTACTCTAACTCTACTCTAACTCTACTCTAACTCTACTCTAACTCTACTCTAACTCTACTCTAACTCTACTCTAACTCTACTTTAACTCTACTCTTACTCTACTCTAACTCTCCTCTAACTCTACTCTAACTCTACTCTAACTCTACTCTAACTCTACCCTAACTCTACTCTTACTCTACTCTAACTCTACTCTAACTCTACTCTAACTCTACTCTAACTCTACTTAAACTCTACTCTAACTCTCCTCTAACTCTACTCTAACTCTACTCTAACTCTAACTCTAACTCTAACTCTAACTCTACTCTAACTCTACTCTAACTCTAACTCTAACTCTAACTCTACTCTAACTCTACTCTAACTCTGCTCTTGCTCTTCCCTAAGTCTATTCTAAATGTTATCTTATTATAAACTTAATCTACTCCACTCTGACTCTGCTCTAACTATACATTAAGTCTGCTATAGCTCCTACTTTACTATTTCTCTTACTCTAACTTTAACTCTTCTTCTTATTTAACCGTACTCTACTATACATTAACTTTTCTTTAACTCTACTCTAACTTCAAACTAACTCTACTCTAACACTATTCGTACTCTACTCTCACTGTTTACTTACACTACTCTACTAACTCTTCTCTTAAAATACGCTAACTATTCTGTAGCTCTACTTTAACTCGTATCTTACTGTACTTAAGTGATGATCTGGTTATGTGTACTTTAACTCTACTCTTAGCTAACTCTACCCTATCTTTAAGTTTACTGTTTTACTGTTGAGTTATAGCTCTACATAATTTTATTGTACTTTAATGCAGCTTTTTTCGATATCTAATCAAACTTTATTCAAATTGGCTTCGAGCTGTCTAAACTTTTGACATTTTTTCAAAATGATATACAATCACATTCATCATAAAACGACAAGTACTCTGTATTTATTACATGATTTTGTAATAAATATACAAATATTTTCTATCTTTGATGTGTTTGTTAGATTTTCTTTCTTTTTCTTAGTTTTATTTTCATATATTTTTTTTACTTTAACTTTCAAAAACTCAAAGGATGGACATGGATGTCAGTTTTTTGCATGGTTTATTTATGTTTTTAACTTAAAAAGAAATCCCACCCAACCCTCCCATCTCTGATGTGTTTTTATTTAGTAATTTACATTGTTGTTTTCAAAATAATTTGGATATTCAAAGGACAGTTGGATATTTATTTATTAAACAATATGCCTAAAATTTGCCATTTACGGGACATTTTATTAAAAAGTTGCTATTTATGAAAATTTTTTATATTTTCAAAAAGTAATTTCAATTTTTGGGAATACAAAATTTTAATTTCAAAAGATTTTGTTATTCGTGCTTAATTCCCAGTTTTTATTATTGATAAAAACACTTGAAATTTATTGTTGATGGGATAAGCTATTCCTATGCATTTCACTGGTTGCTTAGGCCAGATCATCAGGAAACTTCATCCATAAAGGTTTTAGACAAACTAAAGATATTAAACCAAATAAAACTGTTAAACGTATAAGAATTATAGCAACAGTTCTACTTGTAACAATATCAAAGTTTAAACAAAACACATCAACAATAAACAACAGTGGGTTCATCTCATCTTACATTTCCCCACTACAATTAGTTGAAATTCTCTCAACATTAATTGTAGTTGTAAGTAGGTTAAGAAAAACAAAATGAAAAAAACAACAACTTACAAAAGATGTTGTCAATTAAGTGTTTTTTAGGCCGTGCACTGCCTTTTTATTATCAAAAAGTAATTTCAATTTTTGGGAATACAAAATTTTAATTTCAAAAGATTTTGTTATTCGTGCTTAATTCCCTTATCTTATCCCATCAACAATAAATTTCAAGTGTTTTTATCAATAATAAAAACTGGGAATTAAGCACGAATAACAAAATCTTTTGAAATTTTTTATATTATTAAGACTATTTTTAGCTTCACCTCAAAAGTGTTGAGCTTGGAATCAGCGTTACCGTTGTGATAATTAAGTATCAATTTGACCCTTTTTCGAAGGTCTTGATACCCTTTTTTACCCTTGTTTTGATTTACCCTTTTGTATCATTTTTAACTATTTTGTGCCACTTTTTGACCCTCACTCACTCACATTTTGTTTAAAACTAAACTTTGTAACATACTCAAAGTAGAAACTTACAATTCTATGCTTTCTTCTCACAATTTGTTTAAAGCGGAGATGGAGGAATGTACTTCAAGTGAAGAATTAATAACAAAATATAGCACGCACATTCCTAAAAAGTAGTTAGTATTCGTAAAAAGTTTGTGTTTGTTAAACGACTTCTAAATTAGATTTTCTATAGAAAAGTACAAATGAAAGTACAATTTATCTAATAGCAAAAGTAACTCATATTCATACATATGTATTTGTTATTTTATATATATTTTTTTTATTAATTGAATAAATTATTTTCTTGTCAACAAAAAATGTGAAATTTTTTGCTCTCCAAAAGTGTAGCATGTTTTATTTTTAAATATTCACCCTTTCTAATTGCATTGGGCATTGAACCATTGCCACGTATAAATCGACAGTGTTGAAAGTGCCCTGTAATTTAAGTAACTTCGGTTTATATGTATATGGGGCTATTTTTAGAACGGCGACGATTGCCTCAAAGAGCAACAAAGCTACGCAAAAATTCAAAGTTTTCAACTTTTAGCGAAAATTTTATATATTTTAAACAAGCGAAAAAATTGGTTAAAAGTCCCTTAACCTAAAAGGAATGGAAAAAGTTCGGTAAAAATGGCCAAGTTAGCGATAATTCCCAAAAATTTGGTAGCAGCGGTATGATAGCAAAGCCTTATTTTTATTAAAACTCGTAAAAGCTTTAAAGAATTAGAAAACTTACAAGAAAAAATCGCTTAAATCGCGAATATGGCTTAAGTTCGGGAACAATTGCAAAATTGGAAACAAACCATAAAATTTATTTAAAATCGGTAAAAAAAGAAAACTTCGGAATATGTATAACATAAAAAGCATTAGAAAATTAGCTATAACAATGAAGAAAAAACTTTTTGTCAGCACTTCCTACCTGAAACAAATATTTTTTGTTCGTTTATAAAAAACTTGGTCTTATTATTTTTTTTTAAATACTACTTATAAAAAACTTGACCCTTTTTTAAATGAAATACCCCTTTTTGACCCCTTTTTCTGGAAAATCGCCTTTTTGTGACCCTTTTCGAAAATTTCCAAAGGTAACCCGGCTTGGAATGCGTTTGTGCTGATGTGTGTAACATATGAAAGACCCACCTTTAAGTACACCGATCGACTCACTTTTTGAGTCTAGCCAACAAAGTATAGCCGCTAGTCCGACTGTTTGGCTGGCTGGAATTCTAAAGTAAATAAATGGCCTTATTTGATTCCTTTGTAAAGTGATTGTCGAAAAACCAATGCACCAACAAAGAGTGACTGTTTGGTGCGGTTTATGGGCTGGCGGCATCATCGGGCCATATTTTTTCCAAAATGAGGCCGGTCAGGCAGTTACTGTGAATGGTGTTCACTATCGTGAGATGATAACGAACTTTTTATGGCCCGATTTTGATGATATGGATGTATACGATATGAGGTTTCAACAGGACGGTGCCGCACTATGGGATTTCTGCTGCAAAAAAGGCATTTTTTGACTATTACTTTTAAAAAATCTAATGATGCTATTTTAAAGAGAAGAGTCTGGCAAACCAAAAACTGCATTTCTTTTAAGATATATGTATATATATTCTTAGAAAAGATCGGTTGAAATCAGGTTAATGTTGTGAAAGGTAAATATATGGTAATTTTGTTAAAATTCAGAGATTTATATATCGAAGATGTTTCGAGCGGAAAAATCTGGGTGTCGACCTTATTTAAGTCCAAAGCCTTGTTTTTAATTTAAAGGAAAAGAAAAACTTATTGCATACATAGTTTGGGAGATATGAGTGCATCAAAATTGTCCTTAAAAATTCAGCATTGGCTGTTTTTGTTGGAGAAAAAGTCAGTTAGCTCGGTTTGCCTCCGTGCTCTCAGTATAACGAAATTAAAGGTAAAAGGCTCTTCTTTCTAAATAGTCAAAAAAATTCACCAACTTTTGTCAATCTTTTAAAAAAAATCCAAATTTAGTAAAAAAAGTCACGAATATTGCACCCTAGTATTTGTAATAAAAAAGTTTTGCATACCTTTAGGCTTAACGGTTTAAAGAAATTTGAGTTATTAATTATAACATGCAGTCTACAACTGACATGAAATGCTTAACTTTAACACTAATATGATGTTAGCGTTAGGTATAGACTCATCATATTAGAAGTTTTCTCATGTTATAACACGGTTGTTAATGCAAATGTTTTAACAACGCTTTTATAACTTCAAGTTATAACAGCAAATCATGTCAGTTGTAGACGGGCAGTAACAACAATTTCTTAATAAATTGTTGACAAATGTTTTTAAAAGTGAATTAGATTAAAAAAAAAATAAACAAAATAATATGTTTTAATAAAAGAAAATGTATAGAAGAAAACCGCTTAAATTGAAAACAAAATTTGCAACCAGTAAACAGTTAACGTTAATAAATAAATAATAATAAATATTGTAATAAAATTTAAAATATAATTCTAAAAATGATTTTATTTTCTGTGTCATATAGTGAATTGTGCCCGGAACTTATTGATGGTGGTAGCAATGTCAATTTGTTAACAAATTTTATAAAACAGGAAAATTCGGTTATTGATGAAATTGAAATAGTGAAAAAGGCAGTTCAAAAAAAGGTTTTTGGTAATTTTTTAAATCGTTTGGGAGAAGCGCGACTTGGTTAGAAGGTAAATACATCTTTTAAAAATAAATTAATTAAAAATAATTTATTTTGAATATAATGAAATTTTTTTTCATCGTTTGCTTGAGTCGTCCGATCCATATATTAGTAGCTTAAGACGTCAACCTCATAAGAATATTGTAGAATTGGATGATGTGTTTAAAGATATGATAGTTAATGAATAAAATGCATTTCTTTAATTAAATATTACTAGTATTTTCAATGAGAATTATATTTATACGAAATTTGTTCATTCAGGTTACATAAAAGACGACGCATTTCAACCAAAATTGTTAGTATTTTCTTTTATCAATTAATACGCCAAATTTAATCAAATTCTATTGACAATTGCGCCCTATACATTGAAAAGAAAATTACGTGGAATAATGGGGGTCCATGGGAGGTACCACTAGGAGTCGACGGATTTCAACCAAAATTTATGGTGGTCTTTTTTAGATCAACTTATGCACATCTGCTAAATTTTATAAAATTCCGTTGCGAATTGCGGCCCATACGTTGAGAAGAAAAATAAGCAAAAAAATTGGGGTCCAAGGGAGGTACCCCTAGGAGTCGACGGATTTCAACCAAAATTTGTAGTGCTCTTTTTTAGATAAACTTATGGACATCTGCTAAATTTTATAAAATTCCGTTGCGAATTGCGGCCCATACATTGAGAAGAATAATAAGCAAAAAAAAAAAAAATGGGGGTCCAAGGGAGGTACCCCTAGGAGTCGACGGATGTCAACCAAAATTTGTAGTGCTCTTTCTTGGATCAACTTATAAACGTGTGCCAAATTTCGTAAAATTCTATGAAGAATTGCGACTTATACATTGAGGACAAAAATTCGTGGAAAAATGGTGTTCCAAGGGAGGTACCCCAAGGAGTCCACGGATTTTAAAAATTTTTTGTATTTTTCTTTTCTACTTAAATTTAAACATGCGTGCAAAATTTCATAGTTGTAGGATCACTCCTTCTATTTTTTGCAGGTTGATGTATGAAGAAATACCACTGTGTGCCGCTTGCCATACAGCTAACGAAACAATTCAATGACCGTGTTATCTCACGTGGTGGCGATGCCAATGTTTGCATTTTTTGATATTTTTTTTTTGTAAAATCGCTCATTTTCTGCAAGACCGGTATAACTCAAAAAAATCCATTTCGAGATAAACGCATTTAAAGTTTTTGATTTGTACTAACTACTTAGAAAAAAAGAAGACACATTCTCTTTAAACTGGGAAAGTATAAAAGATATAAAGATGAATTTAATACACAATATAAAGAAAAACAAAGAGAACAATTCTGCATCTCTAACTCCAAAATGTCTTGCAGCAAATGAGCGAAATATGTTTAAAAATAATGGAAAAAACGTTTTATTTATTAAAGATCTTTAGTGCATTTTATTAATTTTTTTTTATTTTGGACAACCAATTTAAAGTTATATTGTTAGATATATTAAAAGGCAAATGCAAATATTGTCTTTAATTATTGTTAAAATTATTGCAATAAGTTTTTTTTAATGTTTTAAAGAACAAATTGTTGTTAAAAAATATGAAACAAATAAGAAAAATAAGCAATCATAATAATAGTGATGCTAAGAAAAAGTAAACAAACTTTTCATTTGAATACTTTATTAACGTATATTTAAAAAAAGGTTCAAACAAACATTTGTATAATAACTTTCGACAAAATTTTGTTCAGAAACTAAAATGATATGTATTTTTATATAATAAGAATAATTTTTAAGATCTTAAATTATAAAAAAATATATTATGTAATTATGGAATATCATGTGAACCAAATAGAAGTTTCATGCATCACTAGCAATAAAATGGCAACAAAACGTAAAAAAAGTTGCCATACTTAAACATTAAATCGCTGAAAACAGTTATTAGATAAAAAGCTGTTATTGTACGTTTATGAATACGCATTTTTATAAAAGGTTTATAAAACATAAAGCGTTTTATAGTTATTACATACTTAATTTAAAAACTTTGTATGAATATGGCCGTTAATTTGAAGCCGATTTAGACTGGGCGTGGTTCGATTTGGACAAATTTTCAGAATATAGTCCTTGTGGCATGTTTCATAGAACTCTAAATAGCATTAATTGGAACTTAATTAAAAAAGATGAACTCTACCCCATCGATCAATTTTGTATAAAAAAAAAGATTTTATTTTCCTCAAAATCCGTAAAAATATATTTTAAAATTTTTTTTTTCATTCTCTAAGGTCCCAGCAAAAACTTTGCTTACAAAATGAGTAGAAAAATAATGAGAATTTGAGGAGTCAACTACTTACTTTTCTACTAGAAAAAGTACTTATTTTTGTTCGAGATGTCCCAAAAGTAACCACTTATAATTAAGCCTATTATAATCTAAAAAATAAAATGTTTTTTTTTTTAAAATAAAGTAAAAATTTTTCATTTTTTTTTTTTAATTATTTTTTTTTTATATATTTTAATTATTTTTTTTTTTATTTTATCTTATTTTATTTTTTTTTTACCTTATTTAAATTTTTTTTTTCTGTCTCTGGTGGGATTTGATCCCGCAACCTCGGTGCTGATAGACTAGCTCGCTACCATCTAGTCTACCGGGGCACTCTAGTATTTGTATAAAAAAACTATGTTTTTTGACTATAATGACTATAATGATATCGACCCCTAACAGCGAAAATAATGTAAGCGCCAAAAATCGAATTTTACAGGAGGGAGCTTTTTTTGTTTTATTTCATATTAATTTTGTATGAAATTTGTCGCTTACACTAAAATTGTTTTTGCTATAAAATCGTAACGGTACATTATGTGACCATGATATTTTAGGAGATGATGCAAGTGTTGCCAATAAAGTCATTTATTAAAAAAAACGAAAATGGAAAATCATGTCGCTTACGTTATTTTCGCTGTTAGGGCTCGATATTTTTATTGTCATAATGAAAATTTAAATTTTTCTGTATATTTAAGTATATGTAATAATAAAGTTATTATTTAATATATAACTAATAATCCAAAAAGTGGCGAATAAAGCTACAAAGTAATGACTTCTTGAAGTCATTAAAAGTAGGATTGTAAGTAAAGTTTTTGCTGGGGTGTTTTAAACAAGTCCCCGGTATGCAAATCTTTGGTTTTTTAATTTTGTTGAAGAGCATGTTTTTAAAATTTAAAATTGTAGATTTTTTAAAACCAAAATAGTTTTTCGTTTTTCTTATCACCTCAGAAGGTAAACGCCATACGAAAAGAACAACTTTTTCCATATCTTACAGTTATGAGTCTTTGGAAAAGTAATCAATTTTAAAAATCTTTAAGGTTTGAATTTCTTGGTCAACTAATAACATTGTGTCAATACTTGAAACGCGAAATGAAACTGGACTATTGTTAGAGCAATTCTGCAAAAGGGTTTTAAAAAGTTAGCTCGGGTTCCCAAAATATCGGCCGCTAGGGTTTTTGAATTTTTTGAAAAGGCATTTGGTACAAGTACAAGACTATTTCAGATGTCTTTAGTGGAATTGTATGGCGGTTCTTTTCTTAGAATATATAAACCCTCTAACACTTATTTTAAGGGGCAATTGTTGCCTTTTTTAACTTCCCACAAAAGTATACTAAAACGGCACTGTAGAGGGTTAAGATGTTCCACTAAGATTTTCTGCATCAAATTTAACTAGGGGTCTTCTAAGGTCAAAAAAATCGTGCAATGTATGTAAAAAGGATTTTCGATATTCCGGTCCTTGAAATTTTTTATTTTTTTTTATTTTTTGCTAAGTTTTTTCTTTTTTTCTCAAAGCCCTAAACTAAACTATAAAATACTGTTTTGTTAATATATGTATTTTCAATACAAGCAACCATTGGAATGCGCATAGGAATAACTTATTCCATCAACAATAAATTTCAGTTTATCATAAGTACGAAATGGGAATTTAGCACATTTAAACGAAACCTTGTTAATTATTTTTTTTAATCCCAAGAAAAACTTTTACAAAAAATTATTCTTTTTATGCTAAATTAACTCAATAAACATTTTAAATAAAAAAGTTGGTGCATTTTTTTTTAAATGGCGCCTTTTTGCTTCCGTTTTGGTGCTTTTTGAATTTCAAAGTTGACAACACTGATAAGAACAGTATTTTTTGTGTTCGAAGATCACAGACAGAGAAACGTTAGTCTTTTTAATGATTTGCTACACAAACACCATTAACGTTACGTTCGTGTCTTTTACAAATCTTACAAATTTAACACTTAGGAACGATATTTAATGTTTATTTTCGAACACTGGTTTTAGGTGATTTCTTTGGGGTTTTTTTCTTTTTAGAGGGGATTAAAAAATGTATCACACCTACTTGCGGGTGTATATAAACTTTTCAGAAGCTTTTAAGCTTGTCCATTGCTGTTCATAACTTTTACTACTATTTGATATGATTAAGTGGCAAAAATATTTTTTGCCTCTCAACAAAAAGCTCACTTGCGTGGTTTTTGTTATCCGGAATCCCATGAGATCTTAAGGGCCAAATTGGTTACATGAAATGACTGGCTTTTGCTCTGCTATCCCACTCATATAAAAAGCAACCATATTTTGTGTATTCTCCTTGTAATCCCGCTCGCAAAGTCATTAATTTAAATTTGGCACATACCCTGCAAATAATATTGGACCACCTGATCCATTTTGATAAAATGGACTACTCCATGGAATGGTCCGATGTAATGCCAGCATGGACCATGTCATTGTTAAAAAGTGTTTGTAGTGAGACGACATGTCTTCGTTTTTAAACGACATGCTTTCGTTTTTAAACGACTTTAAAACTAAACCTCTTGAGTGTACCATGTAGTTGGTTTAAAACTACTGCTTTGTAGTCCAAATCTGGGTTATATGGTCCTGTCCTAGGACATCGTAACGTTAAATAGACCATGTTTTTTCCATACGTTTGGGTTAATTTTGGACTACTCGTAGTCCCTTGTGGGCTACACTTTGCACGCGTGCTTGGACTGGTCCTATTATTTGCAGGGTATTTATGACAAAATTCGATCGTAATGAATTCTATTAGGAAATAACTTCATGTTTTCGTAGATTTCTGTCATATTTACTGCATAAGGTAATGGACGGTTATGATTTCCATTATGAAGCAACACTGCTTTCATACTTAGGTTGGATAAGTCAATGAAGAGTAGGGTGGTTACAAGGTACATTGTAAATTTTTTTTGGGGCTATCTTTTGGGGCTCCCCTCTAAAATGTGCATAGAAAATCCGATTGACAAAGTGCAAGCCCAATCGAATAACGCCAACACGTGTCTCATTGAGTATAAATTAGGGAAAACAGCGATTTTTCACTTAAATTCGCATCTCTTTGTCCTTAATTAATGCTAAATACCTCTTTATCTATTGGTATAAGTAACAAAACTATCAAAATTAATGAGAATAAAATTTCCTATAAAACAAGACTCGACTCAGGTTCTTAGAAGAAATACGAATTTTAGTGAAAAATCGCTGTTTTTCCTTAATTTATGCTCAATGAGACACACATTATTTAATTTGGCTGAAACTTTGTCAATCCCATTTTCTATCCTATTGGTACATATTAGGGGGTTGCCCCGGTGGAAAATCTGACACTGATTTCTTGTAACCACCCTAGTGTTACAAGGCATATGGCAAATTTTTTTAGGGGCTATCTTTTGGAGCTCCCCTCTAAAATGTGCCAATAGCCTAGAAAATCCGATTGACAAAGTTTAAGCCTAATCGGATAACGCCAACACATGTCTCATTGAGCATAAATTAGGGAAAAACAGCGATTTTTCACTAAAATTCGTATTTCTTTGTCCTTAATTAATGCGAGATATATCTTTATCTGTTGGTATAAGGAACAAAACTTTCAAGATCAAAATTAATAAAAATAAAATTTCTTTTAAAACTAGACTCGACTCAGGTTCCTAGAATGAATGGTTTCGGTTATAAAGACAAAAAAATACGAATTTTAGTGAAAAATCGCTGTTATTCCTTTAATTTATGCTCACTTAATTTAGGCACGTGTTGGCGTTATCCGATTGGGCTTAAGCTTTGTCAATCACATTTTCTTTTCTATTGGCACACATTAGGGGGCTGCCCTAATGGAAAATTTTACATTGATTTCTTGTAACCACCCTAATGTCGATATTCCACATATGGGCACTTCCACAAAAGTGTCACGTTAAGCCATCAAGCATTCAAGCTTGTATTTAACACTGATATTGTTAAATTTTTTTCTCTTTTTCACAAAATTGCGCTTTACGCTAAAATACAAAAAAATTTTTTAATATTTGGATTATTCTTTGAGAAAAAATTTGAAAAGCTTGTTGGCATAACCTGACCAAAAGTAGACTTTCCAGTGGAAATACCGATTGCCTTGCTCATATTTAGATGTCGACCAGTGTAATATGAAAGTTTTTAGGAAAATTTTGCTAAAGCTTGCTTTGAATTTTACTAAAATGTTCTATTCATAGTTTTTTTTATTAAGAAATTTGGAAATTTTTCTATTAATTGGAAATTTTTCAAAAACTTTAGCTATTTCAAGGAAATTTTTTAAAAAATGTTCTTGTATATTTGGTGGAAAATTCCCTAGGAATTTCGTCACTTTCGTCTTTTCTCTGTTAATCTTAAAATTATTTTTATTTTTCTTCTTCTTATTAATATAACAGACAATGTCATTATTCACTTCCTTCAGTTTTCACCTTGAGATGTCGTCAACTAACTTGATGTTGACCTTTCATCACAACTTGCCATAAAAGACAATGTTTTCACAGAAATTGTTTCCTACACCAGCGTATTGCGTATAAAATATAAATGTCTTTTGTAATTAAAGGGACCACGATTATTACTTTGATAGTGAACATCCTGTATAGTTTTTAAACGGAAACTAAAGAAACGAAGAAAAAAACGAGACAAAAGTTAATGCATTTCGCTGCATTACCTTTATGTATATAAAAAACTCATTTGTTTTTCATTTGAAATGGTGTGTGTGTGTGTGTGTGTGTGTATGTTTGTAAAGAAATCACTTTCATAATAAAGCGAATACAAATCGTTTCCCTTTTTTCATATTGGTACAGTTGAATTCGAAAAATGTTATTTGATTTTATTTTTCAACACTTTTTGATTTATTGGCTGTGTATTTTTTTGACATTAAACAAATGAGAGAGGATGAAAATTTATTAAGAATTGCGTTTTTGGATTCAGGGATACATGTGAAAATCTGTTGGATTCAAGCTGTGCACTTAGTGATTTTTTTCAATATTTAAGGCAACAAAAACTTTAATTTAAAGAGCTAAAATTAAAACTGGTGTTTAAAGCTTAAAACTTGCAGTTCTTATAAAATTAATAAAAAACAAAGCATTTAAAGGGAGTTCTTATTAGGAATGCCTACGATACATTGATGTTTAGGAAACATTTTTTGCTCCTAAACAAACGTTTGTCCTTCATAATAACATGACTGTTAAGAAAGGCACGAGGTATACATGCGCTTATAAAGAGAGACGGCGAAAGTGTTCACCGATCCATATATGCATAACAAAGCAACGCTATACATCACCTGTGAGACCTATTTTAGAGTATGGTTTAATTACACAGCGCAATAAAATTCGGGTCATCGCCGCCAGCTTTAATACTTGCGATGCGAAATGAAATTATACTATTGGTAGAGCAAGTCTGCCAAAGGGTTTTGAAAAGTTAGCTCGGGTGTCCGAAATATCGGCCTTTAAAGTTTTGAATGTGTTTTGTTTTTAGTTTAGTTCTGAGCTAAAATACTATTTGAGGTGTCTTCAGTAGAATTGTAAGGCGATTATTTGCTTAGAATATATTAACCGTTTAACACTCATTTTAAGGGGTAACTTTTGTCCTTTTTTTAACTTCCCCACAAAAGTATACTAAAATGGCACTTAAGAGGGTAAAAATGTTCTACAAATATTTTCTTCATCAAATTTTACTAGGGGTCTTCTAAGTACAAAAAATAGTGCAATGTATGCAAAACGAATTTTCGAAATTCCAGGCCTTGAAATTTTTGAATTTTTTAAAAACCCATCCTCATGGAAGAGGTCTATAATTGTTATGATTCCCAAGCCAGGAAAAGATGCTAGCCAGGTTGCGTCGTACAGACCGATAAGCTAATTGTCAATCCTATCGAAGCTTTTCGAAAAAATATTCGTTTTAAGTATAACTCCTCATCTAAATGAACACGACATCATCCCGGATCACCAGTTCGGATTCAGAGCGAAACATGGTACAATAGAACAAGTGCATAGAATTGTCACCCTTATTAGATCGGCGTTTGAGAAAAAGCAATACTGCTCAGCCCTGTTTATAGACATTTCTCAAGCATTTGACAAAGTTTGGCATGATGGGCTACTCATCAAAATAACACGAATGCTTCCTCAAAACACTCACAAGCTTCTAGAGAGCTATCTAACAGGCAGAACATTCATAGTAAGGTCGCAAGATAAATGCTCCCCCCTCAAGAAAATTACTGCTGGTGTCCCTCAAGGCAGCATATTAGGACCGCTTCTATATATAATATACACAGCGGATATGCCAACAAACCTGAGCACGCATACCTCTACATTTGCAGACGACACAGCATTTATTAGCGTTAACCATGACCCAAAAGTCGCATCGCAAAATCTGCTGTCCCACATCAATGAACTAGAACCCTGGCTAGAAAAATGGAGAATAAAGGTTAACCCGGCTAAATGTGCTCACTTAACTTTCACGCTCAGAAGACAAACGTGCCCAGCTGTAAAAATAAATAACATCACTGTTCCGGTAGAAAACCATGTTAAGTACTTGGGAATTCATATAGATAGACGCTTGACTTGGTCGCGTCATATTGAAGCGAAAATAACGGCTATGAAACTTAAAGCAGCTCAACTACATTGGCTTCTCGGTCGAAACTCAAACTTGTCTTTATACAACAAAATTCTCTTATACAAGTCCATCATAAAACCATAACATCCAAAAGCTTCAAAGAAGACAGTCTAGAATATTACGACAAATTGTCTGCGCCCCATGGTATATACGTAATGATATTATCCACAGAGATCTCAACGTCCCCACTATCCAGGAGGAAATTAAAAAATATTCAATAAATTACATCGATAAACTAATGGCCCACCCTAACTACCTCGCTCGGGGTCTGCTTCAGTTCGAAGGTCACCAGAGGCTAAAAAGAACCGATACTTTGAGCCTAACTAGAAGACATTTTTAAAATTTGAATACAGCAGTTAGTGGTTACATTGGTAACAACTAATAAACAACAAGTAGAATTAAGATTTGAATACATATTGTAAATTTCGATAAGAAAGATTCAATAAAAAAATAAAATTTATATTTAAAAAAGCAAAAAAAAAAAAAAAAATTCTCATTCTGGCTCCTTGAATAGTTCTAAGTCGGATTACACAGTGCAACACGAAAAAAATAATCATATACGGACACCACTACGTGATAAAAGACAAAAAAAAAAAAACACCCGTGTCTCCCAGTTTTGCCCAAAGTTATGCACTTTTTCTTGAATGGGCCCCCAAAGATTTGGGACATCGGTGTCATTTTTGCAAAAAGTGATAATTTTCTAAGGTCATATCTTGCAAACCGTTCGGAATTTTGATTTACCATCTGAGACAAAGTTGTAGATCTTGCCATAAAGAACAAAAATTGTGAACATATAAAATCAAAACAACTTTATCTTCAAGATAAAAAGCGCAAAAAACTTTAAAAAATTAGATTTTTTACCTTTTTCCCCCTGTTCAGGTCCATAGGTAGCAAGGTCTACAACTTTGTCTCAGATGGTAAATCAAAATTCCAAACGGTTTGCAAGATATGAGCCTGACAAAATTATCACTTTTTGCAAAAATGACACCGAGGCCCCAAATCTTTGGGGGCCCAAATAAAAATGACATGACTTTGGGCAAAACTGGGAGACACGGGTCGTTTTGTTTTTTTTTTTTTGGTCTTTTATCACGTAGTGGTGTTTGTATATGGTTATTTTTCCATGACTTAAAAAATTACACACAGTGTAAGCCATATCCGCATGTCTATTCGTCTGTTCGTCTGTTGAAAACATGCTCACTTTCGTCAAACTAAAAAGAAAGCCTGCATATAGGAAACTACCCAGGCAGAAATTACGACTCTTTTAAATATTATGTACCGCCACAACCCTGTAAATACAAAATTGTGACTCTACCAAATATATGGTACCATCACAACACTGTAGAAACAAAATTACAACCTTAGTTTTTTAATACCGTTTTTAAATAAGATTCAACACCGGTACAACACCCTAAATGCAAATATACGACTCTAGTTTTTTAAAATCGTATTTACCATAAAACTATACCGCTACAACACTGTATATACAAGAATTAAACCTTAATTTTCTAATACCGTGCAAAAATTTAGACTTATTAATTTAATAGTGTCGTATTAAAATGAAAACACAAAAACTATTTTGGGTTAGAAAATATACAAATTTCTGCTTGTTTATTTATACTTGTAACAATATTGAAAATAAGAGTCGGAAGACGGTTGTGACTACGTTGTAAATTCGTGAATCCAAAATTGTAAATTTAAATTTACAGTACTGTGCCAATACTAAAAAGAAGAGTCGGAAGACGCACATTTGGCGTTATCATTTTAATAATGAGACAACATTGTAAATTTGGTTAACAGTACGTTGTTTTGATGTTGTTAGTACCCCCTGCAATGTCGGCACAGCGTCGTGGTGATTGTCTTTTTCTGCCTGGGTATATAAACTATTTAGAAAAGATTAAAGTGGATCACAAATTGCTTCTAGTTATCTTCAGCAGTTTGGTATTGAAATCCAGCAAAAACGGCTCAGTTGGATGAGAGCTACGAGTCCAAATGTGGTACTTCTACTAAAATTGATAATTTTGTTACATAAACTAACATAAATGGTGGTATAATGCGCGGACTGATATAAGATTTGGCACAAATTCGTTCGATATGACTAGAAATCATGGTTTTAAGTTTCATGAAGATCGGTTCATAATAAACCATAGGCCCCATAAAAAGCCAGCTTTTGGAAACGAGCCTAAAACAAAGCTACTGCAATGAAATATGGTATGTCACAGTTTAAAATGACTAAAAACTACATTGTTAAATTTCGTGAAGATAGACCCTACTCCCGAAAAACAGTTTAGTACGCCTTAAACCGTAATAAACAATGATATCATAATAAAATTTTATACTTCATAGTTTCATAGGAGTAGAAATCGGACTAATAAATGTCGTGATAATCGGTCCATAATTTACCATAGGCCCCTTACAAAGCCCACTCTGGGAAATTAATTAAATACGCCTAAAACCGCAGCAGATACAGAGATATTGCGGCAAAATTTTTTCCAACTTAGCTTCATTTTGTGATTGTTGAAGGCAGTTCAACAACGATTGATAATTTTATGTGGGTGTATACGGTCCCTAATTTACCTTAGATCCCATATTTATCAGCCTTTTGAAATTTACTGTAAACTCTAAAACTGATTTCACCGTAGTATTGAAATATATTCAAATTAATGTTTTTGATACAAAAAATCGCTCTACAGAGCGTATCAATGATTCGGCACAGCCGAAAATAGCACTCTAACTTGTTTTAATTCAAATCGGTTGACAAAACGATAAGGGAAGTGTTCCTAACTTTGCCGATTTTATAGTTTAAAGCTTGAACTAAACTAAACTTTTGTCTACTTTTACTTCAGCAACAATTTGTTAGAAATAAATAATCACTTTTATATTAAATTTATTTAGTTTTGAAGGAAAATTTTAACATAATATTTTAATTTTGCAAGATTTGGTTTGTCGTGCTTAATTCTCAATTTTTATTCTTGATAAAAGCACCGAAATTTATTGTTAATGGGATAAGCTATTCCTATGCGCATTTCACTGGTTGCTTAGGCCAGATCGTCAGGAAGCTTCATACAAAGATTTTACAAAAACTAAAGATATTAAACCAAATAAAACTGTTAAGCGTTTAAGAATTATAAGCAACATTTCTGCTTGTAGCAATATCAAAGTTTAAACAAAAACACCAACAATAAACAGTGAGTTTATCTCTTCTTACATTCCCCATTACAATTGATTGGAATTCTACCAACATTAATTGTTGTTGTAAGTGAGTTAAGAAAAAATAAAATAAAGACTTACAGCCAGGCCCACGATGTCACACGTTAACGTTCGCATAGAAATTACATTTAAAACAAAAACAATTTCTAAAATTTGTTTTTGTTTTAAATGAAATTTTCTATGCGAACGTTAACGTGTGACATCGTGGGCCTGGCTGTAAAACAACCTGCGTGCACATGTATTCCCAAAAATTACTTTGATAATAATATTTTAAAAATGGCGCTGCGAAATATGGCCCCAGGAAATATGGCCCCAAAAAAATAAATGAAAATTGACCCCAAATTTGGGGCTATTTTTCATAATGCAATATGGCACCATTTTTTTAATGAAAAATTACGCCAATAAAATGAAAAATAACCCTGAAAATAAAATGAAATATGACCCTAAATTTGGGGTTATTCTTCATTATGAAAAATCACCTCAAAATTTATAATGAATTTGAACCCCAAAAAAGAACACATAGAAAGTTACATTAAACATTTTCGGTGGCGTTCATATGCCCGAAGCTAAAAATCACAAATTTAGAATCCCGATTTCAAAATCCGAATAATTATACTGTTTTGGTTTAAAAAATCGTACGATTGATAGCATGGTTGGGCTTTCGGCCATGCGCAAGGAATTTTTTCTCTATGGTATAACGAAAACTGGCTTTGCTTACTAAAGCTTCACGTAATAGACGGCCTGCGGCCTGCCGCAAGGATTTTCTCTTCAATGGTATAACGAATACTGGCTTCGCCAGCTAAAGCTTCTCTATATAGCCGGCCTTTGGCCGGGTGAAATGATTTTCTTCTCTTTGGTATAACGGACTCTGGCTTCGCTCAGTAAAGCTTCTCTTAATAGCCGGTCATCGGCCGGGCTCAATGTTTTTTCCTCTATGGCATAGCAAACACCGGCTTCGCTAACTAAAGCATCTCTGAATAACCGACAAGGACTTTCTCTACTTTGGAATTCGGGTTTTTAAACTATCCCTAGAAACTTTTACATAGAATTTTATAAAATTTGTGTAAAAATGTTTGGGGTGATTTTTCATTTCTTAAAATTTGCATTTTTTATTAGTAGACGAAAAATAGCCCCAAAGTAAAAATTGATGTTATTTGGGGCCATTTTTCATTCCTTGATATTGGGGTCATTTTTCATTCCACTTAAAATGCAAAAACACCCTAACGAAAAAATGAAAAATAACCCCAAAAAATTGCGCCAAAATTGCGTGTTGTTGTGTCTCATGTAAAATTTTGGGGCCGTTTTTCATTTTACTTTTGGGGCCATATTTCCTGGGGTCATTTTGCGCACCGCCTTTAAAAATAATAATAAGAACGTTACTTTGTTGTAAGCAAAATTTGCAAACGATTTTTTTATTGAATATTTGTGTGGTTACGAAAAAATTTTTGCTTTATTTTTTTATTTATTAATTCAATGTTACACAAAAACCGAGCCCAGAGTGCCATATATGGTTTAAAAATTCAACTCAAAACATACTACTCAACATTATTGTGAACACCAAGTAGAAATGTTGCTGCCTATTGTGAACGAAGCTTTATAGATAATTAGTTTACAAATTTTCTCTGTATAAAAATCCAAACAAAATTTGAAGAGTTTTTTTTTTTGAAATCCTTAAAAAATACCTTAATATAAAAAGCAAAGCCAAACAAAAAAACAATTAAAAACTAAAGCATTCCTGAAAAGATAAACTTTTTGAGTTAACAAAAAAAGCAAAAGCTTTTAAAGTCAAAACTTTTTGCAGATTTTTTTTTCAAGTCTTTTCATGAATTTAGTTTTTTTTTTTTTTTTTTTTTTTTGACTGCAACAAGTTGATAGTTGAACTTGCAAATATTAGGGCAGGATCTTTTAATAAGATTTCATTATGAAAATTTTTGTAAAAATTCAGGCTTGGCTTTGAATTTTTGGTGTTTATAATCACTAGCACTCATACTCTTGTGTGTTGTTGCAATATTTTCTGTCAGTTACTTAAAATCTTATTTCGTTATTATATTGTGAGCTTTCTTGGTGCGGCGAAAAATGGGGTTAAAAAAATTCAACAAACTCTACTTTCTGTTAATTTCGTTTGCAATAATTTGTGTCTTTCTTTTATTAATAATTAGTATTGTGGTTATTTTATTGAACTGTTTATATGGTTTTTAATCCAAATTTTGTTATTTTAATCAGGCTAAAGTTCATCGAATTTAATTACACTGTGCTCGAAATTGACACTTTTTTATGGACAAAGTGGGCACATGGCGTTTTAGCATAATTCTGGTACGCTGAATTCAATGGTGTCTACCGTTTTTTTTAGGTAAGCTCTTGTTTTCAAGATATACCGTTATTTCGAAAATGGAGTAGGTTGCACAACATATCGTCGGTTGATTATTTAATTGTCGTATGTGGATACAAATTACATACGACATACGGCAATTAAACAATCAACCGACGCACATAGGGGTTTTTTGCCAATCTAGCCGGACATTAAGCAAAAAATTAAATTTAAGAAATCGAAAAATTTAAGTACGCAGCTCGACAGACAACAAAGTTCTGCATCGTATAGTGAATTTTTGAATTTTGCTTGAGATTTGTGGTTTTGGGACACTGTTAAAACCAGGAAAGTTGATTAAACTGCATGCGTATTCATTGACTTTTTACGGTTTTGGGAGGTTTACAATATATTTTTTTGTAGATAAACGAATAAAGATTTTACATTGATTTTTTTTCTCTGAAAAACTATATAAACAGCTAATTATGAAAATTTTTAGAAAAATTTTATTAGAAGTTTTTATTATAAAACAAGTTAGAGTGCTATATTCGTCTGTGCCGAATCTTTGATACCCTCCACCGACACTTCGAATGTTTTAGGAGTAATATCGGTATGATGTCTATTTATTATTATAATCTTTGTAAAAACAGACATCTGCATTAAAATTTGCTGCGGTTTAGACCTATATACAATTATTGATCGACAATCAGAATCAATTTTAAAAAGTTTGAGTATTAAAAAACATAAATTTCAATACAGTGGTGCAATTAGTTTAAGCGTTGGCAGTGAATTTCAGAAAGCTGCTAAAATGGAATCTAAGGAAAATTATGGAACGTATATCACAAAATTGCATAACATTTTTTCTGGCCATATGAAGCTAAACTGGAAGAAAGTTTACCGCGTATTTAATTATTTTACCAGAGTGGGCTTTATATGAGGGGTATGGTAAGTTATGCACCGATCTTCACCAAATTTCACAGTGTCATTTCTAGTTCTATAAAACTGTGATGTATCAAATTTTGCTATGATAGCGATATTTTTTTGCGTTTTTAGGCGTACTAAGCTGTTTTCCGGGAGTAAGGTTTATATGGGGCCTAGGGTAAATTATGAACTGATCTTCACGAAATTTCACAGTTTTATTTCTAGTCCTGTAAAACTTTTATGTTCCAAATTTTGTTATGAGAGCATTATTTTTTACGGATTTAGGTTTACTAAGCTGTTTTCCGGGAGTAAGGTTTATATGGGGCCTATGGTAAATTATGGAGCGATCTTCACGAAACTTAATAGTTTCATTTCTAGTCCTATTTAACTGTGACGTGCCAAAATTTGTTATGATTGCATTGTTAGTTAGGCTTACTATACTGTTTTCCGGGAGTAGGGCTTATATGGGGCCTAGGGTAAATCATGGACGGATCTTCAAGAAATTTTACAGCGTGATTTCCAGTTAAATAAAACGAACTGTTGCGAAATCTGATATCATTATGTGCATTTTCCACTATTTATGTTAGTTTTTGTAACAAAATTATCCATTTTTTTTAGGTGGCGCTTCCACATTTTGATTCAAAGCTCAGATCCTATTGAACCGATTTTGCTGGATTTCAATCCCAAACTGCTTAGGATAACTACAAGCAATTCGACACCAAGTTTGTTTATTTCTTTTGAGTTTTTCGAAAGTAAACGTGTTTTCAACGGACGGACAGACAGACGGACATGGCTAAATCGACTTAAAATTACTCAAGAACCCAGAATATATATACTTTATAGGGTCTGAGATGAATAATAAAAAAGTTTCACACGGAATGACAAACTTAATATACCCTCTTCACAACTATTTGTGGTGGAGGGTATAAAAATTAGTTCGAAATTAAAACAAACGATTTTTTTGTTCACTTTTTTGTAAAAAAAAAAAATTTTAAAAAAGTTCTTAAAAATGTTATAACATCACGATAAAATTTGAAATCTCTACTTTTAAATTAAAAAAAAAAAACGTTGCGCGTTGTTGCGCCATTTTTTTATGATTTTTTGAAAATTTCCCCTTTTTTCTGTTTTTGCTCATCTTGCATATGTACATATGATAGAAACCCTTTCGTCAGTCATAAAATGTTTTGGTTGTACGGTGATGTTTTTTATTTAAATTATTACATCTAAGACTAATATTACCTGTGTAAAAAAGGGATGTGCGAAACAGTAAGTAACGGGTTTTTAACCACCTGGGCGGACGCTAAATGACGTTATTTTATGGAGCAAAATAAATATACCGTTTTGCATAACTTTTAAAATCATTAACCACAAAAATAATTTATAATAAAAAATCAAATCTGGGCTCAAGTTTTTAGTTTTTTTAATATATATTGTGGTTATAGCATAAAATTGTTATCAGAACCATTTTGAAGCTTTGAGAGTAAAATGGAAAAAGCGTATAATACATGGCACAACTGTAATGAGTGAGGCATTGTTGCCTATCGGGCTATTATCAGAAGAAGCGTCTGACGCACGAAATAAACATTTTCTGCTTTAGAGGGAGAATTTTGCTAGAAAGTTTTCGAAGGTTCAGTGTAACAAAGATATTATAAATAGACTTTTGCTCAGTGCTGACCCACTGACTACTACACGCAAAGAAAAAACATGGTTGTGGTAAACATATTCTAAGAGCAACATATTATGATAAGAATTATGATTGTAGTCACCATATTAAGATTATTTTTGAATCATATTATGACTAAATATACTCGTAATATGTCATCATAATATTTGTCCCTTAATCATATTATTATTCTGTTAATCATATTAAGCTAAGAGGTAATCAAATTATGGTCATGTTAATCATAATAAGCTAAGAAATTAATCATATTATTGTCATGTTAATCATAATAAGCTAAGAAGTAATCATATTATCATCATGTTAATCATAATAAATTTAGAAGCAATCATATTATGATACATCACCTTTCATAAAAATACAAAATAAATTAAAATATTTTTGCATCGATTTTTTATTTTGTGGCTTCTTACAATTTTTCTTAATGTTAATCAAATAGCGGAGTTCAATAAAAGGCTTGCAAAAGAGCAAATGAAAAATCTGTGGTTTTCATGGGCAACCGCGTGTGTCCATTTTTTCGATTTTAAGATGTTGATGAAATATCGTAGCACTTTTATAAAATATAACGAAATCTCAGTGTGTTTTGTTGTTGGATTTTACAAAAAAAACTATGATATTTTGCATTTGCAGTATTACATCACTAATACTTGAATGAACTCCGCTAATATTTTAATTTTTTAATTTCTTTAAACTTATTTTGTTTATGGAATTTTATTTTTTAATTGTTTAACCGCTCACAAATAAAAAAACGACACAACTGCTTCAAAATTATTTTACAAATGGCGCTAACATGATATGATTAGAGTAAAAATAGTTTGATTGCATCTTTAACATAATATGATAAATGTATAGAAAGTTATCATGTTATGGCTATTAAATATCATGATATGGTTGTGAGAAATACAATATGTTTAGATAGTTATCATAATTAAGTTGTTAGAAAAATAATTATTTTTCGGTCAACAATACTCAAATTCATAATTGCGATAAACATTGATATGTTTACAGTAACTTTAATATTGATGATATTAAATAAAAATAACAATTATTTGTGTACGACAACAATATATTGTTACATTAAACATAGTGTTGTTGCCGTAACCATGCCCAACCATATTTTTTCTCTGCGTGTAGTATAAGACCAACTCCAAAAAAAAAAGCCATTACCCTTTACGAAAGAAGCAATTTCTTTTATGCTTCCAACTGTACTTGGCTCTGAAGAGAATTCAGATTCAGAAGAGGATTTTGAAGAAGCAGACGAAGAAGAACCATGGCACTCATCTTAGTGCAAAAGAGAAGTTATTTTAAATAAAATTTGCTGTTACTATTATAAATAAGTTATAATTACGAATATATTAATTATTTTCAGATAAATTAAATACTATAAAATACATAAAATATTAAAAATTAATATGTTTTGGAAATTAGCAAAAAAAAAAAAATTTTTTTTACAGGGTCGTTCCGGGGGAGGAGGCTTTGGAGGTATACATCCCCCTACCCATAAAAGTTCAAAAATTTAATTTTTATAGTATTAAGGCGTTAGTATTTCTTTTAATATTTAAATTTTTTTTTTAAATATTATTTTATGTAACCGCCCTCAAAAGAGGGCGGGGGCGAAAAGTGTTTTTTAGCTTTTGCCGACGTTAAAAGTTGCATTTACCAAACAAAAGTATGGGAAAACTTAAAAAAAAAAATGCATTTTTCAGAGGTTGGATTAGTTCTTCTAGGGGGAACCTTTTCCTCCTTGGTCCGATTTTATTTATTTTTGAGGTTTACCTGCCTATGACAATATTACATATTTATGCTTAGTTTCATTGATCTAAGGCAGTGATAACCAAGCAACAAACAAAGTTGTTGTATACATATGAATTGTCGACCGTGTCTGTGTAAAAAATATGATTATTGACTGCCTAGCGATACTATGGAGTGGCCCGAACAAAGTTGTTGTTGTACATGTGAATTGCCGACCGTGTCTGTGTAAAAAATACAATTATTGACTGCTCGCGAGTCTATGGAGTGGTTACGACTGATCTAAGGGCACTCAATAACTTTTAAGAATTAATATAAGCTAAAACAAAAAGTAATGTCCGGCTAGATTGGCAAAAAACCCCTATGTGCGACGATATGTATATTCGCGTAACTCAAAAACAGTTTAGTTTGTTGAAATTACTAAAAAACCGAAATTCCGCAATAAAATTTCCTATAAGAAAAATAATATGAGCACTCGTTTTAGAAACATATTTTTTTTTTGGGGAAAAAAATAATTTTTTTTATCAAAATTCCGAAATTTTTGTTTTTTAAAAATTCATAAAAAATTGGAAAATGCAGCTAGGCTTTCTGCAGACATATAAAACACGAAGCTGCAAACAAAACAAGCCATAAATGATTAAAATCTGTATACAACTTTTGATTTTATTCACAAAAGTCGATAAATTTTAATTAATTTAAGAATTTCATAAAACGCAAGAAGTGGTGATAAGGGGCAAGTATTTCTCGAGAAAATGTCAAGGTCAAAAAACTAAATGAAGTCGGTCATACATTTTATCCCACTAGGAGCAACTCGTGGGCATTTATGGTACTTTTTCAATATATCTCTAGTCTGCATTGAACATTTTGTATGGGAGCCTAATTAAGAAACGGAGATAGCGCATAGTTATGTTAGAAATAACTGATTGAGATGAAAACTAAAGTGGTGCTGGTCATACATTTGACCCAACTAGGAGCATCCTAAGCGCTGAACCGGCTAAATTTTAAAATTTCAACCATTCACATGGCGGTTTTATAAAATTCTTAAATTTGGCCCCTGCAGCGCCTAAGATGCCCCAAGGTTGTTTAAATGTATGACCATCCTCACTTTATTTTTCATCTCAATCGCGCTATAGTGGAAATATGCCACATCCATTGCCAAAAATTGAGATGAAAATTTCAGTTGACATTGCCACACTTAGTCAAGATTTCTTAAATCGACTTGTACAATTTAAAACCTTTTTAACCGACTTAAATTTTATGATGACCACTCCCAGCACAAAGGATAAAAGAGACGCTGGATCTCATAAAATCATCATTGTTCAATTTCTGACGAAAAATTAGGCATGAACAAGTTTTTAAAATTTTAAACGTACAGGGAAATTTAGGTTTAACGTGCATTAGGCTTTTCGCCTTAAACGTTTTTGTTTTAAGAAAGTTTAGTTTCAGTTCTCTAGAAATATTCATGTTTTTTCGGAGCGCGCTAATAGTAAAACTTCCATCTATCTTCCTCTGTTATGTATGTATACACAAAATACTTCAGTTAATTGCATTTGTATATGCGTTTTTAAGTGCCTTTGTGAGTTGCTTTTAACCCTGCAAGTCATAAAATTAAAATGAGAGAAGAATTTTCCATATGTTTTTGTTAAATCTTGAAACAGTCATCAGTTTTACAATAGAAAGTTGTTGTTTTTTGAGAAATGAAATTAAAATTAATTTGCCAAATGCAGCATAAAGAAATTGTAAAATTTAACACTTAAAAATTGGGTAAGCAGTAATAATTTAAGATTTAAAGCATAGTTAAGGGGGTGGTTTTAAATGTATATTTAAAAAAATTAAACTTATGAAAAGCAGTATTTAAAACCGTTTTCCCCGAACTAGTTTTTTTCAAATATAAAAACTTGTTTGTTTTTTTCACTTAAAATAAGAAAAAATTTTAATAAAGTGACCATAAGCTCGAATAAATAGAAATTAAAATTATGGATGGTCGAAGAATTTCAAATTATATAAAGATTGATGTTTGACTATTGACTGCCAGCAGTCGTCGATGGCTGTGAGTGTTAAACGGCAAACCCGTCTGAGGACATTGAGTTGTTGCAAACATGTGAGGGTAACCTGTCCGTAAAAGCCTGGGTTCGAGCCCAGCTGCAGTCAAGAATGAAAAATTATCAATAACAATTTTAATTAATTTTCATGTTGTAAAATTCCTTTCTTCATAAAAATAATTAAATGAAAGTTAAATTTGATGAACTTTAGCCAAATTAAAATATTAAAATTTGGATTAAAAAATATTAACACCACAAAAAAAAATCGATTAAGCATATTGTACTAATTTCTTTTTAAATTGCAGATTAATTATAAAAAGAATAAATTCCTTCTTTATGCTTTAATAGCCCTACAATTTGTTTTCCTTTTTTTTAAATTTCTCAAACTCTAATGAGTTCTTTAGTTTGAAAACACGCTAAATATTTCCACTTTATTTATGTTTTGCATTTCTTTCTCTTTATAGCGAAAACCTAGTGCCCTCATTATTATGCTACTATAAGAACAAAAGAAAAAAAATACCATTTTGCCACATTTTTAACTTTAATTTATACGAGCAAAATGCTGCTGCATATTTAAGGGCATTTTTTTAAATTTAAATTCCACTGCATAAGTTAACGTCTGCATTTGTTTCTTTCGCGTGCTGCGTGTTTTTCTTTTTCTTGAACAAATGATTGCTAATTTAAAATGTTAAATCTTATTTTTTTCTTTTATATTAATTTTATTTAAAAATTGTGAAAGATAAATGTGTTTTAAAATTTTTAAATAAATCGAGCATTTATGAAGGTATCTTTAGAAAACATTTAAATTGCACGGCTGAAATACAGGGTACCGCATTACTGCCACCTTTGGCTCCTGTATAGTGTGGAATAATTTTTGAAATAAACTTTGGTTCATATTTCTCCGAAAATGACAAACAAGTTGTTTGTTTATGTGAATGACATGTAATACCGTTGGGTGCCACCTTAGACTAGCTGGTAGTGCGCTAGTCTATCAGCGCCGGGGTTGCGGGTACGATTCCCTGCTTTCGTTTCTGCAGACAAGCGTAGAGCTTCGCGGGATAAGCTGAGGGAATTAAAAATAAATAATTAAACTTTTTAATAGGCCAGAGGATTTGGTAGGCGTTGGAGTGCAGCTGCTTTCCTGCAAACTAGAACTCCGGCGATCGATACTATCGATATTGCTAAAGACAGATGGGGGCAGCGAACACTGGCTGCAGGATTGCCAGGCAATTATGGCCCGCAAGGACAACGGGCGGACCATGTATCTACTTTGGATGGCCAAAAGGGTCGTATCACGGGACATAGTTGCGAATGGGAATGAGGACCTGAAACATCTACTCTGACACTATTCTACACTAGCGATAAGGCGACTGCCCGATATGGGATCCAGGACATTTGACGGGTTGAGAGAAATCTTTGGAGTTAAACTGCAGTATATTTTAAACTCCGTTGGAAGTTCAGGTTGGTTCTACGGTGGGGAAATTGGTATTACGATGGATCATTTTAAACTCCGTCGAATGTTCAGGTTGGTTCTGCGGTGGGGGTTTTGGTTAGCTGCACTCCATTGTATTACGATGGATCATTAGGTCTACATGTACCATATGAGTACTTAATATGAAATTTTTAGCGATAAAATAATATTGCATTTTTTTAAATTTTAAGTGGCCACGGCGTTCTCCCGACTTAACGGCTCCCAAGGTTTGCCCTTGGTGCAACCTAGGCCTAACAGTTAAGAATCATCCAACAGCTTAAGTAAAAATCAGAGCAGAAGTGTGGACAGAAGGACTCCAAAAACAAACATAGTTTTGGTGTTGGTGGTTTGCTTAAGCTTTGATATTGTTGCAAGTAAGACTTTGGGTGTTTATAATTCCTTTAAGCTTTAAGGTTTAATTTGTATAACATTTTTAGCTTTTCTAAAATCTTTGGAAAAGGTTGGCTGATGATCTGGCCTAAGCAACCAGTGAAATCTGCATAGAAGCTGCTTTCCCTCAACAATAAATTTCAGTATATTTATCAAATATGAAGAAGGTGTAAAGGAGACTGCACACCAGCCTTTCTAAAATTGGGAATTTAGCACGTCATGCAGACATCTTATTTATAACAAATTTTGTATTCCCAAAAATAACTTTGACTTAGTCACTTTTGCTGGGCTTAATGTGTTGGCTAACTTATGTGAACTTTAACTTGTTTCGTGCATAAGGGGGATAATATTTAATACATATTGTGACCTTATTACCAATCTTAATTTTAATAATTAAAATAAGAAATCAAAAAGTGATACAAAAAATAAACTATAAACTAATTTTTGAGCCACCCTGTACTTTCTCCAGTTAAGTATGACAAATGATTTATGTTTTTTCTGGAGAAGAATTTCTTTTTAAGCTGTAAGGGGGCATTGGTTTAAGAGAAATTGTAAAACAGCTGCAACCGTATAAAATAAAGCGTTAATTAAAAAGATAATACAAAGTTTGTACATAATAATTTAATTAAACTTTAAGTTTGCGTGATATAATGCCAAATATTTAATAATACGATCGTTTTGTCTTCAAATCTCTACATTAAAACGCTATTCATAAATTTGCTGTACAATGATTAAATAATGCAATTAAAGCTGTAATGAAACGGCTCATATGATTGTTAAGCCAAAACAAAAAGTCCTTAATCATTCAATATCAATCATTAACAGGCACAACACAAAATCAAAAATATTTAGAAGAGGCAGAAAACTGGCTTTAAAAACATGGTTGCAATTATAAATCAAATTGAGTTTTACAAATGTTATAGAAGACAGTAATGCACAGAAAATTTGTTCGTGTTCGCTTAGGTTTGATTTGTGAACCATTTTTATAAAAAAAAAGATATTGAGTTGTGCCTCTTAGTGATTTAGTGTGCGATATGTAACTATTGTGTTTCCTAAGGAATAAATACATATAGATATTCACACTTCTGAACCTTTCAATATATGGATGTTTAACTTTAAAATGTGGTGTTTAGTATAGACTAATATGTGTGTTTTAAATTAACTAAAGGGTGGTAAAATTTTAAGGGCCGATGTTGAATGTAAACCACACCTAAATGTCAAGTTTTTTCTGCATTTCATTTGTCATTTCGCAATTTCAGACTTACTCAATTCGAACCATGGAAAGATATACAATCGAGCAACGCGTTAAAGTTATACAGGCCTAATATGGAAATAGGCGTTCAAATCAAAATGCAGTGTATTCGTAAATAAGCAGAATTGCCGCATTTGGGCGAATGATATTCCAAGAGTGATTGTCTAAAGACCAATGCACCCACAAAGAGTGACTGTTTGGTGCGGTTTATGGGCTGGCGGCATTTTCGGTCCGTATTTTTCCAAAATGAGGCCGGTCAGGCAGTTACTGTGAATAGTGTTCGCTATCGTGAGATGATAACGAACTTTGTATGGCCCGAATTGGAAGATATGGATGTGGACGATGTGTGGTTTCAACAGGACGGTGCCACTTGCCACAAAGCTAACGAAACAATGGCTCTTTTGCGCGACAAATTCAATGGTCGTGTTATCTCACGTTGTGGCGATGTCAATTGACCGCCAAGATCATGTGATTTGACACCGTTAGACTTTTTTCTTTGGGGTTATTTGAAAGAAAAGGTGTACGTCGATAAGCCAGCAACAATTCAAGAGTTAAGGAATGAGATAATTCGGCACATTAACGGCATAGAACCTCAGTTATGCCTCGGCGTCATTGAAAATTTAGGCCATCGGATGGAATTGTGCCGCGGCGGCTATTTGGCCGATATTTTGTTCCATACATAATTGAACCATACTTATATTATCATGATAAAAAGAAATCACAATAATTTCCTCAATAATTTGTGTTTTATTCAAAATCAACATCGGCTCTTAAAATTTAACCACCCTGTATATGGCATTTTAAAGTGGTTTAAATTTCAAAATTATTTTATGCGGTTAAGCAATGATGATTTGACAGGAAAGACAAAAACCGTCCAGATAAGCGAAAAAAAAGTTCGAAGATAATGAATTTCTCTATGACAACTGCTGACAAATTCAAGAAGAACTTGCAAAATCATTGGTGGCTCTAAATTTAGCCGAAACTGTACATTTTTTACATTGCTCTTAGCAAAAACGTATACTTTATGTAGAATTAGTAGGCTGAAAAATATTGCTTATACGTGTCTACTTACCCCCAAAAAGTATGCAATATTATTTTTAATTTAAAATAAATTGCGTATACTTTATACTAAATCTGTATGCAAGCAATTATTAGTCATACGCCTTGTTAAGCATATTCCTTTTTAGTTACCTAAAAATATGCAGCATTTTGGTTTTTTGATTTCTAAAACTTATTCTCAAATAAAAAAATGTTGCGAACTTTAAAATGTCAAAAATATACATTAGCTGATGCTCAAAGAATTTCGTGTCTTTCAAGTTCGAGTTTATTTAAATCGAACTTTCTTATAATGAATATTCATGGGACGATAAAATCACTTCGTTTTATTAGAAAGTTTATTATTCAGAAATAATATTATTTTCACTTTTATTATAATTAGATATTTTCTTTTGGATCACACTCTTCAACGTGCACATTTATTCATGTGCGCATTGCTTTATTAAAATCCTTAAAAAAACACACTTTATAAAAACGACTAATTACACAGTACAACAGCCAATCTGGGGGGGTGAGAAATTCCAAGTCAGGGTGATGGTACTAGGTCAGTATAGTAAAACCCTCAAAGGGTTTGGCGTTCGTATGTGTCAGTTTATGACATTTTAAATTTTTTCCTTATCTTGATGTTTTTTTGTTTAACATAACTCGAGAACCACTTGTCCGATTTTGCTAAAACAAACTCAAAAAAATTTAGAATTACAATTTCTTTAATCCGTTCATACAACGTTTTTTTTATAATCAACAGTTTCTTTAATCCGTTCATGTAACGTTTTTCTTTATAATCAACAGTTTTGCCGGTAAAAATAAATTTGTGGAGAATTATAATTGATAAGTGCAAAAAAATGTTCAAGCCTGGATGTATGCAGCAGATTTTATCACAAACCTGCACTGCAATTTTTGTGACTTTTTTTAAGCGATCGGTGAAAATCGTCGGACTTTTGTTTGTTATTTGAAAGAATACACCCACATTCAGTGATGCCAACAGTAGGGGATTTCCCCCTTTTCTAGGGATTTTTTTTCGGAAAATTTCAACCGTAGGGAAAAGAGGACACAATTTTTTATTTTAGGGCATATTTATTTATTTAATCAATGGATATTATCCTTACTGACTAATAACAATATTGACTTAAAATTAATGAATAACAGTATGCATTTTAAAAAATACTACAATATTTACAGAATATATGTATGTAGTACATAAAAATTTACGAATAAAGAAAAACAATAAGAAAAATCAACAAATTGTGACATAGAATTAAATTGTCTACATAACCTCGAAAAAGGATCAGCAATAGCGTAATTTTCTCTAAAAAAATTAAAAAAAAAGCAGATTATAATGACGCGTATTGCGACAAGGTATATTAAATTTAGCAGACTCTACAGAAAATCACAACAAACATTACCATTAATAAGATTAACCATAAAATAAACATTTGATATTGTACGATGACTTTTGAGCGATGGTAATTTTATTAATGCCAGTCTTCTAGCATAGGAAGGAAAGTTTGTCGAGTAACTCCAATGAAGATCACGTAAACAGAATAATAAAAATTGTTTTTGGACCGATTCAATACGAGAATTGTGAATGTTGTAAAATGGATCCCAAATGATTGACCCATATTCTAAGATTGGTCTAACGAGTGATACGTAAAGTTGCTTCGTTATGTATGGATCGGTGAATTTTTAACCCAGCGCTTTATAAAGCCAAGAACGCCTCGAGCTTTATTAACAGTTAATGTAATATGAGAAACAAAGTTTAATTTAGGATCCAGTAAGACCCCAATATCAAGAAACGAATCAACCAACTCCAGTTGATGACCACCAAAAGCATAATTAACAGCAATACAGTTATTTCTCTAAAAACGCATGATTTTGCATTTCACAAGATTCAGCTCCATCATATTATGATTACACCATAAAAAGAAGTTATTAAGATCCGATTGAAGATAAAAATGATCCGAAAAAAAATCCCTAGAAAAGGGGAAATCCCCTACTGTTGGCATCACTGAATGTGGGTGTATTCTTTCAAATAACAAACAAAAGTCCGACGATTTTCACCGATCGCTTAAAAAAAGTCACAAAAATTGCAGTGCAGGTTTGTGATAAAATCTGCTGCATACATCCAGGCTTGAACATTTTTTTGCACTTATCAATTATAATTCTCCACAAATTTATTTTTACCGGCAAAACTGTTGATTATAAATAAAAACGTTATATGAACGGATTAAAGAAATTGTAATTCTAAATTTTTTTGAGTTTGTTTAAGCAAAATCGGACAAGTGGTTCTCGAGTTATGTTAAACAAAAAAACATCCAGATAAGGAAAAAATTTAAAATGTCATAAAAAAAACTGACACATACGAACGCCAAACCCTTTGAGGGTTTTACTATACTGACCTAGTACCATCACCCTGACTTGGAATTTCTCACCCCCCAGACAATAATCCCAAAAATGTTCCATAGTGTTATTTGTTCAACAATTTCGAACGTTAGCATAGAAAATTTTTACGAAAAGAACTCAGTTAAGATCAAAATAGCGTGGTATTATTGATCACCGCTTTATTCACAAATAGACAGCATGCCACAAATCAATCAACTTATTGCAAATCAAATTCTAGAAATGCAAAATTGAAATTGAAATTCTAAAGCAATTTGGCTGTTAAAATCGTCAGATTTGTCTTCTTTCAGGTTAAAGCCTTGAAAAGCAAAATTCTTTGTTAAATTTCCCAAATATTATATTGTTACGTTACTGCCTTTCAATAATGTAACGTTTTGGTTTATTTCCTTTATAATAAACCGTTTCGAGTTCGTTGATTGCAATTTAAATAAAACTGAAAAAACACAACACTTTAATGTATAAAAATTATTTATTAAGAACTTTGTCACTTTAACAACCGTAATTTAAAGCTTTTATTTACAACTCACTATTGTTATCAACACACTTCAAACGGCGGTGCGCAAAATGACCCCAGAAAATATGGCCCCAAAATGAAAATGAAAAACAGCCCCAAAATTTTACATGAGACACAACAACACGAAATTTTGGCGCAATTTTTTTGTTTTTTTGGTGTTATTTTTCACTTTTCGTTAGGGTGTTTTTGCATTTTAAGTGGAATGAAAAATGTCCCCAATATCAAGGAATGAAAAATGGCCCCAAATAAAATCACAATTTAAACTTTGGGGCTATTTTTCGTCTACTAATAAAAAATTCAAATTTTAAGAAATAAAAAATCACCCCAAACACTTTTACACAAATTTTATATAATTCTATGTAAAAGTTTCTAGGGAATTCTTATACCAAAGTAGAGAAAATCCTTGTCGGTTATTCAGAGATGCTTTAGTTAGCGAAGCCGGTGTTTGCTATGCCATAGAGGAAAAAACATTGAGCCCGGCCGATGACCGGCTATTAAGAGAAGCTTTACTGAGCGAAGCCAGAGTCCGTTATACCAAAGAGAAGAAAATCCTTTCACCCGGCCAAAGGCCGGCTATATAGAGAAGCTTTAGCTGGCGAAGCCAGTATTCGTTATACCATTGAAGAGAAAATCCTTGCGGCAGGCCGCAGGCCGTCTATTACGTGAAGCTTTAGTAAGCAAAGCCAGTTTTCGTTATACCATAGAGAAAAAAATCCTTGCGCATGTTCGAAAGCCCAACCATGCTATCAATCGTATGATTTTTAAAACCAAAACTGTTTAATTGTCCGTATTTTGAAATCGGGATTCTAAATTTGGGATTTTTAGTTTCGGGCATATGAACTCCACCCAACATTTTTAATATAATTTTTTATGCTCTTTTTTGTGGTTAAAATTCATTATAAATTTTGAGGTTATTTTTCATAATGAAGAATAACCCCAAATTTAGGGTCATATTTCATATTATTATTAGGGTTATATTTCATTTTTTTGGGGCAATTTTTCATAAAAAAATGGGGCCATATTGCATTATGAAAAATAACCCCAAATTTGGGGTCAATTTTCATTTATTTTTTGGGGCCATATTTCGCAGCGCCCTTCAAACGTTTATAGTTTTCTCCGCGTGATGCGCTCTTGACAAAGTCTGAACTAATACTGTTTTTTGATGTAATTCCGCCATCTATAACATTCGAAATGTCTCTCGAAAGTTCGAGGCTTTACTTATTCATCACTCTATCGTCTATTATGATTTGTGTGTGACATAATTTCACCACTTATACTAAAGTTTTTTTAACGATTATTTCTAGGGCTTTCTGCACATTGGGATTAAAGTGTACTAAATTATAACAATTTTCAATAACAATGTAAACTAATAAAATTACTTATGAATACAAAACAACTAATAAATACAAGATTAATAATAACTACAACTAATTCTTAACCAATAATTACAACTCATTCTTAACTAAAGTTACTTTCGTAACAATATTTTAGTTTACTAAAAAATTGCGAAACATCTCGAAGACTTTTGTTTTCGTAGCGATTTTACTACAAAGTGATTTATTCTTAAAATTGACTAAGTTATTTTATTATTTAATGCCTTTTTCAATTTCCAGCAATTATTTTCAATTTTGTTATTCGTATAAAGTTGACAGCCTGTTCATTGTTAACGTTCGAATTCGTTAGACAGGCACTGAATTTTTTGTGAAATTGCGATTTAAATGAATGATTTCGGTTTTTATAAAACTGTCTGTTTTTTATTTGGGTTCGTAGCGATTTTACTCTAAGACAGAGTTATTTGTTATTATTTATAGGTTTCGAAACCTTTGGTCTGGCAAGGCGGTCAGCTGTTATTTAAATAATTTTTAATATTTTGAAATCAGATTTTTTTTTCAACAGCTTTCTAAAAAATTTGTATCGGCCTTGTTTGGGAATTGAATTCGAGTGAAATTAAAATGGAATAAATTTTTATAAAGATATAGTTTTGGCAGTTCATTGGCCTTTATAAACCTAACCTAACCTCTCTTTACCAAACTTCGCTTAAAATCCGAAAAACTTCTAATTTTTTAAATAATTGAACTTGGGGTTTCGCTTCAGATTCATGTAAAAGTTCTTTGTGCCGAATTGTATATAGTTATCTTCATTTATATCATCGGTTTAATATGAAAACCTGCTAAATCCACTTTTTAAGAAACTTGAGATTTTCATGCTGTGTGGTAGAGAATGATACGCTTCGTCGACCAGCATTAAGTTTTTCTTCAATTTGAGTCTTGAAGTGTGTCAAATCAACTATATTTTTGGTTTTCCTCTAAAGCAGCAAACAGGAAAAATAAAAAGTTCTTTGCCTCTCCTGTAAAATGTGTTGATAGGGAGTTAGCAGGTTTGCACAATAAACCAACGATATGGCGGTTTATGATCACAAAGACTCTTTTCCGGAAAGAAGCTTGTATGGGGGCTATGTAAAATTATTCAATAAGCGTAGCCATTGTGGCAATTAGAAGCAATCACTAAAATTGTGACCTTCACTCTGCGCATAAGGTTAACATGGACAGCAAGACAGACGGACATCATTAGACCGATTCAAAAAATACTAAGTCGATCGGTTTACTTAATGGTGGACCTAGAACCAATGTTTTAGGGTACTAAAAACATTAGCACAAACGCATATTACCCTCTTCGCTATTGTGGAGTGGGTATAATTAATCGGAAAATAGACTCTTTTGACTCTTTTACTTAAACTACTATCACTAACAATACTTTTCATATACAAACAAATACAGCCATGTTCGGTAAAAACGATTCACTTTTTAAGCAGTGTTCGAAAATAAAAAGAACATTATTTAGCGTTCGGCTCACACACCCAGGAACGATATCTGTATCTTAAACAAGTGTTTGTGTATTTTCATGAAAGATCCGAACATTATTTAGTGTTCTGTTCTTCGTTAAAAAACAGAACAATTGAAGTGATACTGTAGACAAACATTATATTTTAATGTTTCTGTTTTTAACATTGATAAAGAAATGCACAAACAAACAATTTTAGCAACAACCGCAGCACAAACAGTTATTGAGTATGTTGTGTAAAATTATTTTGCTGGCTTCTTGTTTTTTCGTATGTGTATTTAATTTTTGTAAAAAATGTTTGGTTTTTTTACCAGCCAAAAGGGCGCTTAGCAGAACAGAAACGAACGAACACTAATGAGCTGAACCGAACACAATGAAGGCTGTGGTTTAAAAAAAAACCGAACGGAATTAAATGTTCTCATATTTTGTTGAGTTGGTAAAAACAGTATTATTTTTGTGTTCGAAAGATGACTAACAGGGAAACGTTTTTTTTTTAATGATTTTTTACACAAGCACTATAAGCGTTTGTGTTTTCCACAAATCTTCCGAACCGAACACTGAGGAGCGATATTTAGTGTTTATTTTCGAACACTGTTTTAAAGTGCTTTTTTACATTTGGTTATTGAAATTCGGCCCACTTTAGCTTTTTAGAACAAGAAATAACTAACAAATTTTGTGATGTTCCGTCCATAATGAGCTGAACCGAACACAATGAAGGTTGTGGTTTAAAAAAACCCAAACGGAATTAAATGCTCTCATATTTTGTTGAGTTTGATAAAAAATCAGTATTATTCTTGTGTTCGAAAGATGACGAACAGGGCAACGTTATTTTTGTAATGATTTTCTACACAAACACTGTTGCTTTTACTTCTAATTCATTAAATGTAAACAGACGCTATCAAACCAACTCAAAAAGCGAAAAGTTATACACAAATTTTCGTCTTTTGTTTGACAGTTTTTCGTTAAGACTGCAGCTTTGTAAACCCTGTTTAATTTTGTATTTCTTTAATTTACAACTTTTAGGCCCAAAATTTCGGCATCTTCGATTTCTCATTAAATGAGCCCAATTAAAATGAAATCCAACCAGAAAGTTCTAAATAAGTCTGAGTTCATACGGATCATGTCTTATTGACAAGATTCTTCCTTTTTCTTCTTTGAACATGAATTGGCGTTCAAATGATTCATGCCATGTTGACGACATGTGCTTTTTTGATATTGAAAACAATAACAAAATTAAACAACGAATGAAAAAGCAAAACGTAAAGACAGTACATGCATCTGTGTACTCGTTTCTTTTCCCCTCGTCCCTCTCGCCTATAAAGTACCAATCATGTCAATAAGACAAGAGCCGTATATATATATATATATATATATATATATATATGTTCCCGACGATCCTATAAGGAGCATAGGGCCCCAACAAAATCTCTCCACTTTGATCTATTCATCGCAATTCTCTTCACTTCGTTCCAACTGGTGTTAAAAGTTGTTGCTTCAGCTATGACTTGCCTTCTCCATGTATAGGCCGGACGTCCTCTTCTACGACTACCTTGTGGATTCCACTCTATGGCGGTTTTAGCAATGTCTGGGTGTGTTTTTCTTAATGTATGACCTATCCAGTTCCATTTTCGTCTACGTACTTCAGCGGTTATGGGAGATTGCTGCGTTTCGAACCACAGCCTCTCATTGGATAACGTTTGTGGCCAATACACCCGAAGTATTCTTCTCAGACAGCGGTTTATAAATACTTGCATTGCCTGGATGTCTGGAGGGGCCGCATTCCATGTTTCGCAACCGTATAACAAAGTAGAACGAACATTAGAGTTAAACAGTTTAATTTTGACACCACGAGAGAGTGTGGAAGATTTCCATATGTAATTAAGTTGGCCGAAAGTTTGTGATGCTTTTTTAATTCTGTTAGAGATATCTGCGCTCGAGCCACCAGTTGTTGTTAATATAGAGCCGAGATAACAGAAAGAGTCTACATCCTCCAGTATATTATTACCAATTGTAAATCTGCTGCTGGTTTCAGCGTTTATTCTCATCACCTTGGTCTTGCCAATGTTTATTTTAAGGCCAGCATTCGAGGCCATGTCTGAAAGATATTGCAACTTTGACTGCATATCAGAGTATCGATGAGAGAGGAGGCAAATGTCATTGGCATATTCTAAGTCCTCTAATCTTCCATTAAGCCCCCAAGAAATGCCCCTATTATCTGCCATAGATTGTTTCATGACAATATCCAATACGATGTTGAATAAGAGTGGAGACATTACGCAACCTTGCCGAACTCCCGTTCCTACTTATGTATGAACACAGACTAAGTCTTGTTAGTTTATAAATTACCTTTAAACGGCAACGATAAGCAAATTGATACACAGCCTAAAAGTATGCTAGAGATATTAGTCAATTGATCTAATCGTCTGCAGCAGCAAATAGCATTTTAGGTCCTTATTTTCTATTTATTGTTTGTTATAAAAATTATAATATTCTATTCAACATTTTTTAATTTTTCGAATTTATTCTATGAGCTAAATTTCAGTTATGTATTTTATCAAGCTTTTTTGTAATAGTTCTATTCCTTCAATTTTTCATACAATATACCTCATTGCTTTCCAAAGGAAGGCTAAGGTAAAATGTAAAAAGAAAATACAATATAATAGTCTGGTAGTGTATAAAGTTATTTCTGAAAAATTGAAGGAATAGAACTATTACAAAAAGCTTTATAAAATACATAACTGAAATTAAGCTCATAGAATAAATTCGAAAAATGAAAAAATGTTGAATATAATATAAAGTCACCTTCGGAAGGAAATAATTCCCAGTTTCTATTTGTTATAATTATAATATTCGTTATGTAGGGGATATTTTAGGCTTAATAAAATTCTACTGAAGTTGTGCTATTTAAATTATTATCGGCTTAAGGCAGTTTATCAAAATGACAAATATTTTAGGGGTTTTTGTAATCAGTTCCAAAAAAAAATCTAAGAAGCATACTGTGTTGCAATATCAAAAAACCTGTGATATAATTTTAAAGTTTGTGTTTAATTTAATACTTCATGTTTAATATTTTTTATGTTTGTCTACAACAAATTATTGTTCAATTTAATTAAAAAATTAATTTCTCTTATTATGAATCCCTTGATAAAGTGAACATAACATTCACGAAACGTTGGGGAAAAATGGATAAAAAATGCATTTTTAATAACATATAAGCGGTATTCAATGTTTGGTGCGTTTAAGGTTGCAACGGTTTGGTAGAGCAATAATTTTATCTGCAGTGCTAGATGCAAATTAGATAACAGCTGTTGTACAGAATTACTGGTCGTGAAAATTTACAAAAAGGTGTTTGATTATTTTGTGAAATTGTTTTAAAATTCCACGAAGCAGTGCAAAAGAAAACATTATCGCAGCATTAGTAGAAGAAGCCGCCAAGAGATTGTTCTGAACGAAGGTATATTCATACCGAGCGATTATATACATACATTGTAACTTTTAAATACTTTAATTCCAGAAATGTTGGATGATGACGATGCCTGTGAAAATGTGCTAGATGAGTTTGAGGAAAACATAACTATTGCAATGTCTTGTCGCCGCAGAATTTTTGATCAAGTTTCAATAGCCTGGCAAAACAACGTACTCACAACTCTAGACGACGCTAGATTTAAGCAAAAGCTTAGGATTAGCACAGATCAGTTTGCAGAACTCGTTAGCATAATAAAGAATGCCAAGGAGTTTAATGGAGCTTATTCATGTTAGCAAGAACTTCAGCTGGCTGTAAGAGTTCTGCCCCAATATAACTACGCCAATCGTTGGCCTTTTAATAACATGCCTTAAGGTATCGTACCTTCCACCTTATAATATCCCAGGTTGCATCGATACCGCTTTTTTCAAGAAATTTTTTACAAAACATTTGAGCAGTTGGTGACTGATTAATAATAATAAAGAAATTGCTTATGAAAAATTCCGGACCGCTCTTAAATATTAACCTCTATGTCTTCGTGCTCCTCCAAATTAAACAAAACAATTTTTATTTCTTCTGGCATCTACTTTTTATAGGGTTTTTCTCATTTTATTTTTTTTTTAGAGTTGTCGGCTCCTAATCTTAAATTTTGTTTCACGATACTAAATTATTGTTTACAAATGTCAGCTGTTCGAGTATCAGTGATGTAAACGCAATACACGTAGCAGAAAAAGCTATACAGTTTTAGTGTTGCGCAAAAGCAATGATGTGACAAATGCAATTCTGTATGTGTTGTTGTTGGATTGCAAACAAAAGCAACAATATTATGCATTTGCACTTTCGCAAGACCATTCGCATCAAACACTGAACTCCGCTATAGAACTTTAGGCCATATTAACTAAAATTAAATCTAATTTAATGAACAATGACATTTGCCAAACAACAAAAATATAGAAATCAAATATAAGTTTAATTAAGGGCATAAAATGCGTTTAATCGGCTTAAATGTGTGACACATTTTCCAATTAAAAATGTTTTTTTTTTTTTTTATTAAAAAAAAAGTATATAATTCTTTTAAGATTAACACAACCAGCAAGAATTTATAAATTTCCTAAAAATCGCTCTATTTTCAAGTACCCAGTAAAAACTTCGCTTACTTTTTAAAAACGAATAGCTTCTTTAACTCATTATTTAGTAGCTTTCTTCTATAACTACATTTTTAACAACTTCTATAACTACTTTTTTCTCGATGTATTTAAGTAAAAAATATTGATTTACTTTAAAATGCGTTCATTTTGGGACATCCCTTGTAAAATTTATTGGTTCTTTCAGTAGAATTGTAAGTAGTGCCTTCATGTTTTTCTGATTACTAAACACATTATTTTGTAGGCGAAGTTTTTACTGGGGTACTTCTACAAAAAAATGCCATAAACAAAGCAAAAATAATCAAACTTTTTCATTAAAATACTTTTATGGTTTAACAAACAGGAAAATAAATCTTAATAATTGAAGAGCAACCAACTTGAAAATTAATATCTTTTTTTTAAAATTATCGAATAAAAAGAAGACAAGCGACAAATTGCATAGAGACAAAGAATGAAATATTAAACATTTGAACCAATTAATTTCAAAAACAATAGAATATTATTGACAAGCTGCAATTGAGTTTTAAGTTTAATAATACTTATGTTTAATATTGATAAAAAAAAATAAATAAATTGATTGCTTGAATTAAAGTCATAAATACATATTTTATCAAAATTGCTAAGAAATGATGAAAACTTTAATAACGTACGAGTAGATATAATAAAACTAATTGATAACAGAAAAACAATTAACTTTTTAAAAATACTACAAATCGTAAATTATTTAAAGTGCTTATGGCTTTTTAAATGAAATTAAACTGTGCGAATGAAATTTAAGAGATTTAATTAAAAATATAAATTGATTTTTTCTTATTTAAGTTAAAAAAAATGCCCCATACCATATGCAATACATTTTAAAGAATTTGCAGCCTAAAAGTATGACCATTAAAGTATGAATATTTTTAAAACATACACGTTTTCTGTTTAAATGCAATCAATAACAACAGCATATGCATTTTTAAAATTTATAGCCTTTAAGTATACCCTACTATTTTACAATATTCCACTTTAAGAATAGCCATTTGATTGTTTTTCAATGAGGTGGTAAAATAAAAAAAGAATGTAAAAATGTATATTGTAAATATATTTTTATAAAATAAAGACTTAAATTTAATGTTTAATCGATAAAAGCATATGTAATAGATCTTTTTTTTTTTTGAACCTGCATCCTTAAACTATGCTACAAAAAAATTGATTTCTAAAGAATCTTATGCTTCTAATCAATCAAATTCAGTTTTGCAAAATCAACTTAGTTATGAAAGCAAAACTATTTTATATCAGTTTAGTTTAATGTAACAGATTTTTAGAACATTTTATACCTTAACATATGGGTAAATTCAAAGTGTTGAACGTGACACTCGTACGCATGAAAAATGCAATAACATTTTAAACAAGAAATATTTGTACGTTCTCTTAACCCTTAAATAATAGCACTAAGAAAGCACTGTTATCTATGCTAAAGTTTACGGATGCCGCGATTCTAGGCCAAAGATAATGGCAATATAAGTAGCGGTTCGAACGTGAAAAAATAGAAGTGGTTTTTGTGGCCATGTATAAAAAGGCGTAATTCAGCGAAACCTGACACAATTTTTTGGTCAAACTATTTTGAGAATTTTACGTAGCAATGTAACATTTAAATGTCGTTGATTTGATTCCAAAATCTTCTGTATTTTTTTTTTTTTTTTTTAAGCCAAAATCTGGGTCGATACGTGACATTTTGAACGTGAAATTTTTTCCATAATAATTAATCTGAATAATGATTAAAACAAAATAAAAATTTACCGTTAATCCGAATAACATATTGCTCTTCTTTAGATTACAGACCATGTAATAAAAAAAGTATTAGACCTGTCTTTTTGTATGCTTTTCCAATTCGGTTTAGAATTTCTCCTACTGTATTGAAGGAATTTGAAATTTTCGAAAGAAATGTGTTGAGGTGTTGCATCGGAAAATACTACCAATCTCCGAATAAAAGGTATTCAAATGTATTTGTTTATTCGAAATCGCAAGTTATTCCTGTCGGGTTATATGTTTGTGACTTGATAAAACGATTTGTGCTTAGGGTTTTGGACCATGATAATGTTTCTGTTAAAAGAATATATCGTCAGCTCATTACTGGTTTGACCTACCGACCATTTTTAAAAAAAAAATGAGTTAGGTATGAGGAATATATTTTTTTAATACCCTCTTTCTAAATCAAAAACCTGTTTCGCGAAAATTTTTATGGTTTCTGAGATATAAAGCATTAATTTTGCTGCATATCAACTGTTTCAAAAATGTTTAAGTACTGTTTTGCTCTACAAGCCATTGTTTGGCGATTGCAGCAAATTCTTCATACAAAAACGTACAAAATAAATTTTACTGTTGCTTTGCTGCATTGCCGTAAGAAAAAATATAGTTAAAGCAAAAGCAAAATAAAATGACGACAAGAAAATTAATTTGTGAAAAATAGTTTTATAAAATAATGGACCCAACCAAGTGTACGGTTTGCTATGATATGCAAAGTGTTTTTAGCCTACCTAAGGGGAATGCTTTAACATTTTACTACAACTGAAAATTGAATATGTACAATCTTACAGCAACCATTATTATGCCAAATATACCAACTTTTACTTATTGTGCCTTGTGGACGGAAGCTCATAGCGGTCGGAGTGGTAACGACATTGCTAGTGCTTTAATTAAAATCTTAAATGAATTAATAAAAGATTATCCACTAATTAAAACTTTGACATTATGGAGCAATTCTTGCGTACCTCAAAATAAAAATCAAATTAACGCAATCGCAATCAAAATGTTCTTTAAACAAAATAATATTGATGCCGTAATACAAAAGTCTTCAGAACCAGAACATTCTTTAATTCAAGAAGTGGACTTTGTCCATGGTGTTATTGGCCGGTACTTAAAGAATATTGAAATTCATAGTCCTCTTCATTTACTAAATTTGCTTAAAACAATGCCAAATAATAAAACAAAACTTAAAGTTATGGAAATGCTTCCCGAAAATTTTCGCACATACTCGTTGGAAGCAAATAAAATGGACTTTCGAAAAGTCCATTTTGCTAAAATTTAAGTACTTCTATACAGTTAAAATAATGATTTATATATAAATTATAAAACTTCTACCAGAGAGGAAAAATATAAAAATGCAATTTTGGTTAAGTCTGCATCAAAAAATTGTTTGAAAACTCCTGAGAATTTGTTGACGAATGTTTTGAAAATATCGAAACCATCATTTATTTCCAGCGATAAAAATAGAGACATAAAAGACTTGCTTATATTTCTTCCACGTGTTGATAAAGCTTATTATAAAAATTTACTCAATATTAAAAGTTTTAAAATTTCTTTTTACTTTTGTATTATTTAAGTTGTTTAATTTGTGGCTTTTTATGTAACTTTTCATAACAGTAGAACTGTTTTTTCTGTTTTTGTAAAGCAAAATCAAATAAAAAAACTATAAAAAAAATGCATCTCAACAACAAGTTACACAGCAATAAGTATACGTATGCAGCACAAAAAGCCACTTTTTTAATTTTTTTTTAGAAAAGTGGCGTATGAGGCACAAAACAATATTTTTCATTTTCAAAAAAATACTATTAAATTCTAACTTTATTCATGAAAGTGCGAAAAAATTTACATTTTTCTTCAAAACATATACCGGAAGCAGTGGTAAAAATATAAAAAAATTCTATCGGGTACATTTTGAGAAATCTTCATGTAAATCTTCTTTGTCGTTTTTCTCCACTCCGACTTTTTGGCATATGCGCCAAACCAATTCTGAGCTGACGATATGACAGTCAAAGACTTTTTAATTGGTCTAACGTTAATTACTTATCGGCTATTGGTTATATTAATGAGCATCCTCCATCTTTTGATATAAGCACTTCACTTCGTTGTGAATTTTATGAAAAACCTAATCCTGCTATACTCATAGGGGATAACAATGTTAATTTTGTTTAAGTTTTTAAAATACTAGTTTTAAGTTATTTTTAAGATTATTTTGGAGTGAATATAGAACTTCCTCCAAATATGAGAGCTCCGGGAGCAAGAGCGTGCACTAATTTCTATAACTGATTTTATCATTTAATTAATTTCTTTTGTCTGTAAAGCTTGGTGCTGAATTCCTGTTACTGTAAATTAAGATATTACATTATAGTCTTAAGTTTTTTCCTTCTAATTTTATAATAATTTTAAGTTTGTTTTCAAAAAAGAATTATAAAAAGTATCAATAAATTAAAACTTAAAACTTAAAACCATGTAAGAAAATTTTCTTGGAATAATTTTTACCAAATATCACCTCTTTTAAGGAAGAAAATATTAAAGAAAACATACAATAAAAAATTTTCACAAATTAGAAATTTCGTTTGCACAACAGTGCAGTCTGATTGTTCATCTAAGTGAACAAATTTATGGGTAAATTTATAAAATTAGTAAAATCTAAATATTTCTCTATAACAATATCGTAAAATAATCAACTTTTAATAACTTTAAAATGTTCGGTCACGGTGGACCTTTTGACGGATATGCAACAATATTTTGTAGAATTTATGCTTAAAATCGGACACACTTTTAATACCTTGATTATCAAATTTACAAAATTCTCCATAAATTTAGAGACCTTAATATTATTTTAAAGAATTATATTCTTAAATTATGTAACACAATTTTAGCAATGATTATATTTGGAGTATTTTCTGGAAATTGAAAATGTAAAATGCAAAAATTTGGAAGTTGTTTTTAATACAGTTTGAATCTTACTTTTATAATTTTTGTTATGAAATTCTGTTATAGAGAAATATTTTTGCAATTTATTAATAATTTATCTACAGAAATCTAAATAAGAAACGACTTTAAAAATTCTTGCGTTTTACGTTTTCGATTTCCAGCAACCACCGAATACTTCTAATTCTCAATTAAAAGTGTAGTTTCTATATAAAAATAGTATGAAGTATAAAAAGTCTAAACTGTATTGATAACTAAAGAGAAAAATTTGTACTTTTATTAACTAATTCGTTCTCTTATTTAAGCCCCTTTTACACTTTAATACCAAGCAATAAGTTATGTCAAAACTTTAATAAATTTTAAATGTACACACTGAAGAGAAAAATTAATCAATCCGTACACAAATCAATCAATAGTACGGTGAGTACGGTGAGTAATTGATTGATTCAATTACGGATGTTCAATCGCGAAATACTTCAATTATCCATATTCAATACTGATTTCGTACTTGAAACAAATCGAAAATGAGATTGATTTAAGTAAAACTAAGATTGAATCAATCTCAAAATGCACATGATTAAAGTATTTTAAAGTTAATTAAATAAACCAAAAGTGAAATTAGAAGGAGAATTATGATGTATTTACTTACCCGTTTAACACCATACAGAATTGCAATTAAAAAAACACCAGCATCATTCCCGATATGGTTTTTACTTTAAAAACTTAATATACATTTAAAACTAAAAATATAAACTAAATGAGAAGCAAGAGTTCTTAATTTTTCTTATTAAAAATGGGAATAAATTGTTTTCATCTTGCTTTCTTGTTTCTACACACAAGAAGCAAATCGTTTTTAACTATTTTTGTGGTGTTGTCTGCAACAAACTTTGATAATTTTAATGAGCTTAAAAGAAAAGTTTAATCTTTTTTTACTTGGTTTAAGAATCTTGTACTTATTTTAAGAAATTTCGGGATTGATTTTCGAAAGTAATCTCATTTGGGGTTGTTTTTAGTACGTTTTAGTGTTATTCGTACTTGAATTTTTAAGAACGTCTCGAACTTAAAGTAAGAATTTTGAATGTAAAAATTATCATAAGTGTTTTTCTTTCTGTGTAGTAGTGGGGAAAAAAATTTGTTATGAAATTTAAAAAATTCATACAAAAATTTGACAATATTTTTTTAAACTTTTCTTACCGCTAATATTTTTAATTTTATCAGAGTTGTATTTTTACAAGAGTGCAGGAAATAAATCAGGGATGGAAAACTGACATTTTTTTCTGACCTTTTTTGGCAATATTTTTAAACGATAAGATTTTTTTTTTGCAAGGTTTCGTTTAAATGTGCTTTATTCCCATTTCATACTATTGATGAACTGACATTTTATTGTTGATGTGTTAAGCTATTCCTATGCGTATTTCACTGGTTGCTTAAGCCAGATCATCAAGAAACTTCATCCAAAGATTTTAGTAAAATAAAGATATTATTCAAATAAAACTGTCAAGCGAATAGGAATTATAAACATTATAAACAAAAGTCTTGCCCGTAATAATATCAAAGCTTAAACAAAACACCAACAACAAACAGTGAGTTTATCTTTTCTTACAATTCCGACTACAATTGGTTGAATTTTTGTCAATTCTATTTGTAGTTGTAAGCGGAAAACAAAAAGAATAAAAAACAAAAATAAAAACAAATTACTTTATTTCGTTGTTGCGAGTTCAGTTTTTTGCACTGCCACTTGCATATTTGTTATCAAAGGTTTTCTTGGGAGTGAAATTTCATTAATAAGATTCAGTGTTAATGTGCTAAATTCCCAATTCTTACTGTTAATAAACTGAAAATTCGTATGCGCATTTCACTTCATTTCATTACTGTTGTATTCTTAAAAAAAAAACACAAAAAGAAAATCAGGGATGGAAGATTGAAATTTTTTCAAATAACAAAATTAAAAATGCGAAAAATATATTAAAAAAAAAGTTCAAGTGCTTGTATAAAAATTTTAAATAAATCACTTATATCTATATATAAAAAAATGAAAAATGTTTGTATGTTTGTTTGTTTGTTTGTTGGCTTATAGACTCCTAAACTACTGAACCGATTTTCCTGAAAATTTTAAAATAGGCTTCTTATTTTTTCGATAGGGGCAGGGGAATTGGTACCGCCCATTGGATGCCAATATTAAATATCGCATTTCTTAAGAGCCCCAAAATTGAAATAAAATAGCAGCAGGGGAAGTGGTTCCCCCATAGGACGCCAATGTTTAATATCGCATATATTAAGAATGTTCAAACTTTGTAGAAGTCCCTCGTATAATAGGCCATTGAAAATAAAAATAAAGCGGTTTGGTGCAGGGGCGAAAATACCTCCCATAGGATGCATATATTAAATATCGCTCAACTGAAGAGCTATTAAAGGGAGAGTCTTCAAACGTGGTTAAAGCTACTATTATGGTAAACTATACATTTCAATATAAAAATGGGCGGGGTTGACAGAGGAGGAGCAGTACCCCTCATAGATAGAAATATAATTAAGAGCCGCTGCACGCATTTTATTGAACTTTTGGTAGTAGGATCCTCTGAGCCCCAAAATTAAAATAAAATAGCAGCGAGAGAAGTGGTACCCCCATAGGACGCCAATGTTTAATATCGCATATCTAAAGAACTGTTATAGGAAGAATGTTCAAACTTTGTAGAAGTCACTCTTATGGTACACTACACTTTTGAAAATAAAAATAAAGCAGGTAGACACAGGGGGAAATACCTTAAATAGGATGCATATATTTAATATCTCTCAACTGAAGAAGTGGTTAAAGCAAAGTAGCGAAGCGCACCGGGTTAAGCTAGTTTGTTATAAAAACTTATTAGATACGATACGCAGACGAAAAAAGTACACTTTATTTATCAAGTTTCCCACCCTTGAAGAAAATAATAGAAACAGTTTTTGAAGAATTTGCCGCCAGCATCAGAATTAAAATGAAAAAATTAGGGCTGTGAAGTCGGAGTTCAGGTTTTTGTACCGGAATAGGAGTCGAAATATTCACAAAAACTTGCGACACCAACTGCAAAACTTTTTCGGCATAAACAATTAAAAAAAAAATTCTAATATTTTCCGCAGTAAAATTCTTCGAAATTGGCTATGAAATATTTTAAATACAAAGAAAGAATAATTTTCTTGCTATATTAAACCATTTAAAAGGTACTGCAATTACAAAAAAAGGTAATGAAAGAGTAAGAGACGGAGTTGGAGTCGGTCTAAAAAAAGTCAGTGGTTGGAATCGAGACGGAAATATATTTTTTTTTTGACGACCCCACACTCGGGTTAAATATTAATGAAATAACACATTTTATGGTTTTAGCTGCTTATTATGTTATTTATTTTTTTAGTAACTTTTAGTAAAATTGTTAGAAGTTGAAGCGCTCTTAGAACAGAAATATAAACGTTCTTTATTTTTGACAGCTGTTTATATTCTACGAAAAGTTTTGTTTTGGTTTCCAGTGTGATAGCGTGCATGTAAAATGTAATGAACAGATTTTCTTTTCGATTTTTTTACAACTAAACCAACAATCATTGAGTTTTGTGAGAGCAAAACTTTTAAGACTTGTTTAAGAATGATGATCAAGGGGCTTTGGCAGTAAGCTAGAGAGAAAATCAATAAAATTGGCCTTATTATGGGTGTCGAAGTTGAAAACGATTGTTGTAAACAACACAAATACGATTGACAGTCTATTTAGGTGCTTAACATTGTCATTGTCGTAAATTTAAAATGATATCGACAAAAATCTTCAACGACTTTGACCACAACGACGACTCTTGTAATAAGTCTAAATTTTTTGAGGCAATTTCAAAATTTTAATTAACAGAATGTTTATAAGTTTTATTATACTACTTAACATATGGAGGGTTTCGAACTGAACTAAGCCACGTAATTAAATAAAATACATAGTATATGTATTTCAAAACTGGTGTAAAATTCTCTGCAAAGCTTAACTCTATTTAGTTCCGTAAGGAATTTAATTAAAAAGCTTTTCGTTTCTGAGGTAAACCCCAGTCAGTGGCTCTAGAAATTAACGCATGTTCTCTTACTCAAACGAAAAATATTTTTAAATTTTCTTTTTTGACTTGGTTCGCTTCAACTATAAGCCCTTCATATGCATATAGTTTTTGAACTGAGTTGCCGCCTAAAATTAGGCAACGTTCATGCAATCATTTTAAAACATTTTCTTTTTGTTTTTTCCCTTAATGCTGCAAATATTTTTGTTTTCTTTTTTATAACTTTAAAATTAAATTCTACTAACAGCCGTATAAAGAAAATACTAAATCCCTAATTGTATGCCATGAATTTTTTATTAAGCATTTCACATGTATATCCCAAATACATTTTATACAAACATATAAGTCAATGTTTTTGAAACAACACATACATTGCAGTTTTAGTAATTTTCATTCGATATTTATTGCTTCGAGAGCAAAATGTTTTAGAAATTAAATTTCAATGGGATCATTAATGTGTTTAGTTTTAATTTTCAAATAAATTCCCCAGTGGTAGGCTATTATTCTTGTGTAATAGAAAAGTTGAAAGGAATGCATACTTTTAGGGTTATTTTGAGTTTCAGTTGAGTGAAAAGTTGTACTCATTTTTAACGATAAAAATCTCTCCAAAATAAAAAAGGGAATCCAACATTAAAATAAAAACACCTAGTTTTTTAATAACATAGTGTAACATATGCAATGCAAACTCCTTCTCGTGTGGAAAAATTCCACTGGAAAAGGACTTTGCACTCGATGACCTTACAAATATTGCACTGTGATATAGTTGCTTCGTAAAATTATCACTAACTGAATATTTTTATATATATAAACCGTTTATATGGCCCTAAAGCTCAAGAACCGCAGGGCCGCTTAACATCAAACTTGGGCAATAAATTAGATTAAACTGGAGACAGGTTTCTCTTAAGTTTAATCCCGATAGGTGGCGCTGTTGTCGTTTGGTATTAAAATTTAATTATTTCTAAAGCACTTTTTTTTGTCGGTTGCAAATATCTCCCATACCACCGCATCAAATTTAATGAATGATATCTCATTTTAAAGCTTATTTCTAACACTATTGACGAAAAATAATTAGAAATTGAAAAATTAATATTTTCATTGATAAAAATTATATTTTAAAATGTATTGAAGTTACTAAAATTTCTATTAATTATTTTCATTTTATGTTACAAAAATGACAACTAACGGTGCGAAATATTCGCACGGGTCATCTAGTTAAAATTTATTTTAGTTTATGGTTCAATTGGGCTGAAATTCACAAAATATATTTATTAAACAAAAATAAGTTTTCTGCAGAAAATTTTGCCCAAAATTTTTCAGTATTTTATTTTAATACAGCTAGTAGTGTAATACAATTTAAATGCATACCAGCTACTTCCCAATAAATCACTGAATAACATTTTAAATGTCCCACTGTTGACTAGTTTAAATACAACAGACTGATAATGTCCGTAAAATAATATTTACATTTTTGTTGAAATACTGAAATAAATCATAAATGATTTTGGTTGGAAAGTGGTAATCTGCTGTAAAAGTTAAAACAAGTAAAGTTCTCTATTCGGCCGTGCCGAATCTTAAATACCCTCCCCCAGTAGAAGCAATTTCTTAGGAGTAGCCT